>JACSVZ010000012.1:12270226-13535903 GCA_014706295.1 Lycocorax pyrrhopterus obiensis | reverse complement strand
CATGTTTATGTTGGCGTATTGCTTCAGACCAGTACATTTATAGAGACATTAAATGTATATTCCTTTATACAGGCCTGCAACTGAACTTTACCATGACCTGGGGAGACTCTCATTACCTGGGATTGACAGGACTTGAAGTGATAGGAAAGGATGGTCAAGCATTAAAAATAAATGCAGAACAGATTTCTGCTTCACCCCAAGACTTAAATGATCTTCCAGAGTACACAGGAGATTCCAGAACCTTAGAAAAGTAAGTAACCAAAGACTTGGGATGCATTTCACATCAGATTTTCTGAAGTGACAGATTTCCATAAGCTTCTGCTATGTTAACACATGTTTATGTGAACATGATTTTCATCCCATCACTGCTCATTCTTGGAATTCACAAGCTGTCCAGGAACAGCTTGTTGTAGAAACATGAATGAGATGTTTCCAAAAGATGGTGTTTGAGTTGGGAGATGAGAACATGCCTGGTTGGTATTTCTGCCAAGGACTTTCCAGGAAGAAATGTGGGTGTTCTGTAGCATCTGTCTGTGCATACTGAGTGATATTTATGCAGGATTTCTGGATAATTTCAAGGAAAAATTTCAAGTTAGCAAAGAGTGAGGATGTGTTGGGGAATTGCACAAATAGGTGCCATTCTTTTGGCCATTTTGCAGCTTTTTTTTGGCAAATCTAATGGAGTTTTATTCATTGACAAATATATTTCCTCAAATTAACTTGTGCATCTAAATGACAGCAGCATAGAAATTATAGGCTGTAGATCTAGAGAGGAGTTGGCATTTGGGTGTTATTGAAGCTGCATCCTGTTGTTTCTGAGTCATGTCTCCATTTTAAAGGGTATTTTTGGTTGTAATCCTGTCTGCTGTCATGTTCATGGGCTGGGACCAGGTTTATGAATTAGGACTTGTCTTTGCAAAGGCTCTGGAGTGTTCCTTAGGATGTTGTATTTATCTACATGCACACTAACTGTGGAGTTTGTAATTTCTGCTAATCTGACTAATGCAGATGTCAAGCTCACTTGTGGGTAATTCCTTGTTCCTTCTGCCATCTTGTATGAAAATCTCTCCTGTAGGCACCAAGATCTGAGAAATCTTCTCATGACATCCCCTGTGATGAAGAGATTCAGGTGGGGGAGTCTCTCCAGTCCCCACCCTGATGGACCCAGATGCAAAGAATTATTTATCTTTTCTGTTGGTGCCTTCTCCTGTCTGAATGCTCCTTTTGCAGACTAGTGATATGTTGAATCCTACTGAATTTCTGGCAAGCTTTCTGCCCCTGCTGTATTTGAGGGGTTTTATTTATTGTATCTTTTGCTTGCTAGCCTTCAGACTCTTTTTTCGGCCTGTGCATACGCATTTAGCCTTCCAGAGTTTATGAGTCTATCACTTTAGGGCTTTTTTGATCATGAATTTTGCTGAAAGATGGCCCAAAATAACTTTGTTTTTCCTGCTACTGGCCCAGGCTGGCTTTGAGGTTTCAAGTCCTCCTTCTTTCTAACATCTTTCTTAGTAAGTGGGTTATATTTTTAATTTTTTTTTTTTTATGTTCTTGATTGTTTTGCTTGAGAACTTTTTTGGGCACGAGAAATAGAGGCTCTTTTGGCTTTGGGTATTCCTGCAAGCATGTTGAATTTGAGTACTTTACAGTGCTCTCAGCTGTGGTATTTGGAATAGGTCCTGTGTACTATTCAAGACCAAATCAAGAATTATGTCTTCTCTCATGGACTCCCTAATCAGTTCCTCTGTGAAAGAGTCATTATTCAAATCTTTTTCTTTAAGGAACTGCCAAGTCTGGCACTCATTCTTCCATTAAACTTTAAAATAAATAGTAAGTATATACTTTTTTTGGCAGTGTACCAAGGTAATTACAGTGGAAAATTAATTCATATTCTCCTTTACTCCATCTTCGTATGGCATAGTTTGTGGTAGGAGAATATAATGTCAGAAAATACCAGATTTGACTTTATTTAGTCAGCCTGAAGCCTATGCTGTTATGAAAAGACATTGTCCTGCTGGTTGGAAGCTTTGTAAAATAGCAGGGATGTGCCTAATTGTGTCCATGAAGGATGTGAGCAAACCCTGCTCGTGCTTGGGGTTATCCAGCTGCCATCCCGTTCCTCCTCGGATCCAGCAGAGTTGTGTTGGCATAGAAACACCCTGCAGGGTGCCAGATACACTGCTTTGGGCATGGAGCTGGATTAATAAATTATATTGTGGCTGGCCTTAGAGTTTTGCCTTCAGCCACTTTGCTACAAAGGCAGTTGAGCTTTCCTTTGCCCATCCCTGTTCACACAGGGAAAACCTGAGGATTTTGCTGTTTTTCCTTAAGCAGACCCAACTAAAGAAAATGCTGGTTTTTTCTCTGCCCACTGTCTTTAGTTCAATACTTGCATGTTATTTTTGATGTTTACTGTGCTTTTTAATGGCATGCACAAGGTCACATGAAGCCCTGGAAGCTGAAAGTGGCATCTAGAATAAAATGAAGCCTAGGAAAGTCCCTGCTTTTCATGAGAGAAGCCAGCTTTTCCCTTTGTGCAGCTAATGGACTTTTCTCTTTGCAGGTTAATAGATGGCACTAATATCACAGTGGAGGATGACCATATGTGGCTCATTCCCTTCTCTTTTGGAGAACATCATCTGCTCACAATCCATTTTGATAAAATTGAAAGTATTGCAGGGCTTCGCTTTTGGAACTACAATAAATCTCCAGAGGATACCTACAGAGGGGTAAGTAAAAGAAAAGGAGCACTGCCAACAAAAATATACAGCAGTGCATTGGAAAATTGGTACTGTGATGAATGAATATAGCTGCCTTAATGGAACACCATAAATCTTTCTAGATTGTCTGAGTCTGAATTTTGTGGCAGGTATAATGCATTCCTGTTTCCACAAACAGCAGATATTAAAAAAAAAAAAAAAGAAGCCAGAGATGGTTTAAAGAAATCTTCACAGCTGATTTTTCTAAGAGACACGTGCAGTAGTACATATTAATTTCAGGATATATGATTCTGAAGTGGTATCCTCTCAATATCTTGTATGTAGACCTGCCATATGATTCTGTATTTCCTGAAATGCAGGGAGTGATATGAGGGAAACTTTTCCAAAGAAATTCTGTTTAGTTCAGGTCCAGAAGGTCACTCAGTACTGCCTTTTCCAGGAAGAGTCTTTTGAAATTTTAACGTTTATTAGGGAAAATTGCCACCTTCAAGCAGTTTGGCTAAAATAATTTAGCTAAAATTGTATAACATAAATCCTCTGTTCTTTTTGCAAATTGACTGGTTTATATATTTTTTTTCATACTGAATTGTTGTAATTGACAATTGACACCTGATGGAGATAATTTTACACCTTTTCACTCTGAGTTTGGCTGTCCCTCCTTTCCCTGCTGTACTTACACATGTAATGATAACACTTAATGATAATGATAATGAACCAGAGGTTCATTGCACAGAAAGTTTAGGAATCCACTTGTTCCCAGATTTTCCACACCAAAATCAACTGTTGCATTCTGGATGTCCAAATTCAGTCAATAAATAAGAATAAAAATGTTAGCATGTATTAAACTGGAGAGAGACGGGACAAAAAGGATCAGCAAAGTTTTGGAAAAACCTCTAGAACTGAAGTTGGAGGCCTGGATCGTCCATGGGATTGGGCAAGACAGTGGCCAAGTTGCCCAACTGTGTCTTTGTGTCAATTTACCTTCCAAGAATTGCTGTAATATGAACACTGCCTGGCATCCTTTAGTACCACCACGGGGGTTGGTTGTGCCAAAGACTTCCAGAAGGCCAGAGCATAAGATCTTTCAATTAATCCCAGCTGATCCAGAGATTTTAACACAGGGCCCCTGGTTTTGTGCTCCATCGCATTAGCCCGTTTGACACACAGGAGGGTTCTGGAGCATTTTGAGCATTACCATCTAAATATACCCCCATTTAATGGCATTTGTGTCCTGATTTCAGCTGGGATAGAGTTAATTTTCATCCCAGGAGCTGTGTTTTGGATTTAGGGTGAAAATAATGTTGGTAACTTACTGATATTTTAGTTGTTGCTGAGCAGTGCTTGTTAAATCTCTAAAATCTAACATGGAATTTGGTCTCTGGAGGCCAAACCAAGAAAAAAAGGAAGAAAGGTGTATTTCCAGCAGTTTACTTGGCTAGGTAGGAAAAAAAAAGTGAGTCTGATACAGGTGTCAACCTGCATGAGTACTGAAAGTCCTGTAAGAGTCCTGTAATTTAAAGGAGGAGCCCATACCTGCAGTCTCGTAGAAGGATAAAATAAATTATTTGGAAAACAAAAGATGCAAGGTCTGCTGGGCCACAGGAAAGGGGGTTTTAGGCTGTAAACCCAGGGCATCCTGACATCTGTCTCTTGAAGTATTGCTGCTCCTTCTAGGGAGCAGTCCCTGGGTGGGAGATGGAGTGATTTGTTAGGCAGCTGCAGGCGGGGGGATTCTATTCACAGCTTTGGTGTGAGAGGGTAATGGCAGTGACTGTCAGAATGAAGACTCGGGTGCTATTTGCAGCTCTGTGAAAAATCACCTTGTGAGAGCTTTGTTATGCGATTTGTAAAATGCAATATGTGACGGCTGAGTGCCTCCTCGGATGATGAGAATTACTTAGAAATGAGGGCTGTAAAGGGCACATAAATATAAGCAGCTGTGGTATAACAGGTAAGATTTCATCTCTGACTCTCCAGACTTCCCATTCACTACGAGTTTCCGTCTAGGAAAGTGTATTCCAGTGGATTTCTCACTTCCTCTCCTTAGCCTGGCAGACTTACTCAGCTGGAAAGCAGCATGCAGAAGAGTTTCTCATATGAAAAAAGATATTTCCTTTCTTTGATCCCAAGTGTATTAAAGATGAAGCCAGAAATAGTTATTTCTCCACACTTGGTAGTCATACAAACATTCCCTCCTAATTAATCTTCATGGAAATGAACTGAGCCCCTCCTCTAGTCTAGTACAAGCTGGTACTTAGTGAAAGACTCAGGGCAGTAAATGCTGCTTGTGATGAACATTAAGTTATATTTAACATATTAGAGAGCAAGGTGCAGTGATGAATTGTTGCTGCGTGATTGAATTGTTCTGTACAGCTCCATATGGTGCTGCTGGGGGAGGGTGAAGGGGCCAGGACTCCTGCATCATCTGCATAAATGTGCCTGAATTATTCACTTTAATCTTCAGAGGCTGGATAAGGTGTGCTCGAATCTCTGAGGTGGCCACAGCTCAATTGCCTCTGTCTGGTACAGGCACCTTTTCTTTATTCATATGCCCTTAGGTTACACACAGCACTGCTTTGCAGATGAGTTTGCATGATCCTGGAGAAGTCCAAGTGCCACCTGCCACAAAGATAAACAGAACTGCTGATTTACAGGCTTCTGTAAATGCAACAGAGACACCAAAGTCTGCTCTGGAGAGAGCACCAGGCTGTGGGATTTCTGGAAGGGTGCCCTCAGCCAGAGCTGGGCAATCACAGCTGACTTAGCAGAGCATTCAGGTGCATGATGTCTCCTCAAATTCCCTTTGTGACATGGGCTGACTTGAAAGCTGAGTCTTCCTCTTCTCTTGATGTGTGTAAATATTGCTGCAGGCTCAGGAATCAGAGAATTGTTTAGGTTGGGAAAGACCTGTAAGGTGATCATGTCAAACTGTAAACCTCACACTGCCAAGGCCAGCACTAACCCATGTCCCCAGGTGCCTCTTCTACGCCTCTTTTAAATCCCTGCAGGGATGAGATCTCCACCACTTCCCTGGACAGCCTGTGCCAATGCTTGGCCACCCTCTCTGGGAAGAAGGGAAGCTTCAGTTTGCTGAGATCTACTGACATGCAGTAATCGAAGGATCTGTCAATACTTTTTTTCAGTATTTCTTCCCCCAAATCCTCACCTCTCCCATCCCCATCAATGTCAGTGATGGCATGGACACTGTGGATTGCAACTCGCAACCCTGCTGGGTTAGGCTTTCTTTTGCCAAAGGAAATCACACTATAGGGAATGAAATAAGTACAGCTAAATGACTGAAATGATTTCAGCCTCTGAAGCGAATGGAATTGTTTGCAATCTATTTTAATTTAAGTAATGTCATGCCATGTAATCTTACGTTCTTTTAAACCAGGCTAAGGTGGTCCATGTGATGCTGGATGGGCACAGCATCTCCCCCCTGGAGGGCTTCCTTATCCGCAAGGGACCAGGCAACTGCCACTTTGACTTTGCCCAAGAAATTCTCTTTCTTGACTATCTACAACCCCAGCCAGCTCCTAAAGTACACAGGAGGTAAAGTAGGATGTCTTTGTTGTTTGAACCACACGATTTCTCTTCACTGTTTTAGTGTTATGTCACATTCCCTGTGGCAGGTGACTGTATGATGCTCCTGGATGAAAACATGGAGCACTTAGAGCAGGGTTTCACTGGGTTTTAACTATAACCGGATTTCACTGAGGTCTGAGGACAGTCTGGTCCACAATCACAGGTGGAGGGATTAGGGTGGTGTTTGTGGAGGTTTAGTTCTTTGGGTTTGTTCTCTTCTTTTCTGAATGAGCCAAGGGTACATAAAAAACCTGGTTTGCCTTGGTTTTTTTTGGCAGGACTTCTTCAAGGACACTGGAACAAGCCAGCATGGACTATGAAGCACCATTAATGCCCTGTGGTTGTATCCTTCCCTGTCATCTTCCTTGTCATAAAGAGTATTTTAGAGTCACATACCATGCTTAGGAGTTCTGAGCTTTTTGAATCCAACAATTTCTGGTGCTTTAAGGTGTTAACAAGATACCAAGAATATGAGAAAGGCTTCCATAAAGTATGGCTTAAGAATGAATCAATGAAACATAATGTATGAACCTGTGGCCTGTTTTCAGATCCCCTGGTAGCTTTTTCTCCTGAACTGCAAATAAGAGCATCTGACATCATGGGCTGCACAATTATTTTTCAGACTGCAGATTAAATTGTCTGTTAGGACAAAGCTTCTTTATTGATGTTTTCCTTAATAGCATTTTGCTTTTTAGTTATTTTCCAGTTTCAGCTCCTGACGAGCTGGGGTGATCCCTACTACATTGGTTTGAATGGACTGGAGCTGTTCAATGAACATGGAGAGCAAATCTTACTGACTGAAAACAGTATCCTTTGCACACCAAGCACCTCTGGCCCTGTTGATGCACGGTTTACTCCCTGGCAAATTGTCACAGGGCATCCCTTCCAGGTTGCCAGGTCCTGTGTGATCAACTCTGCTTCTGTTTCTGTGTGTTTGGGCAATGAACCTTGTTTCCATATGTTTTTATGGATTCTATATACTTCCAGAACATTTCTTCTCTGAGTGGGATGCACCAACAAAGCACGACAAGGTTAGAGAAGGGAAGGCTTAAGAAGGGCGTGGTATTTTCTGCTCTTGACATTTATTTCTTTTGTGGTGTGGAAGGACCAAAAAGTTTGCTGAGCTATAAATTCATAAGAAAAGGTTGAATTCAGTGCTTTTTTTTTATGGAATCTTCCATTGTGCCTCAAGAAAGAAATTTTTCATAACTCTCGTTCTGGAGATTTAGGCTGTTCTAGACACCCAATGCAGTCATGAAGATCAGGGCTGAGAGTTTGAATTTGATTCAGTGTTCCCTGGATATCCAACAGAGGGAATGAAGAGCATGTTTGGAAGATTGATGTTCATCAAGGTTACACTTGGTGCTCTGTACCAGCTAAAGTCTTTTAAGAGCTGAAAGCTTCATACCCCAACTTACAACTCCCATAGTTCAGGTACATGGAAAGGAACATTTCTTAGCCCCCTAGAAAGAATAAACAGCACAAATGCTGCAGGAATTGTTTGTCTCTAAGGATCCTCACTGCCTAATAAATAGGGAATTCAATGAAATAAAGGCTTTTTCCCAAGTGCTGTTTTGATTCGTATGATACACCCTGAACTTGAAACATTTGTAATGGACAAGAAGCATTTTGAAATTGAGAAGTGGTAACAAATTGTCTTGAAGAATCAGGGATCTTTAACTTACCTGGTACAGCTCTACAGTGCAAAACAGTGCCAGGTAAAGAAACCTCAGCTTGTTTTGAATGATCACCTGTTCCTGCCTGTGCAGTTGTGTGTGGGATGTATTAGGATCCTAAAAGAGCATATTTGTCTTAGTGCAGTATTTAATGTGATAATTCACTGCTGAATCTGGAGCAAGCTTTTCTTAAACACTTGAGGCATTGCTGTGTCATTCCTTAAATTCTTTATAGACTCTTACAAACTTTAGAAAGCAGGACAAGGGGAAATTAATGTCCCTCAAACTGGATTGCTCAGGATTCATAATTCTGAAGACAGTGCCATCCATCTCCACGTTTCTTTGCATGTCTTTAACATTCATATATGTTTTAAATGTAAATGTTCTCTTACAGAGGAAATCTGATTGCCTTTTCAGTGGGGGTTTAATCTTTGCCTCTCAAAGAACTGAAAAAAGGTTTTATTACACAGTTACTGATTTTTACCTTGAGAAACCTTGAAAACTCAAGCAAAACCTAGTCTGAGTGATGACTGCCTCCTTCAAAGACACTGTTCTTGAGATAGTTTTTGTATGAGGAATTTTCACAAGTTTATGGTAAAAATGTGGGACTTTGTCACCAGAAAGCTGGGAAGTGCCTATTACTGATAATGGAACTTTATTGATGAAGTCATAAGTACATATTTGAGAATAAATTAAATGCAGCTGGTTACTTGATTCCTATTTTAAAAATAAATTTGAATACCAGAATATTTAAGGGTTGTCCTGCTTTTAAAAATGTGCCCCCAAGTTCCTCAGCTGTGAAGTCCTGGGAGTACTGCTGTAGTGGTGAAAACTCATTCATGGAGTTGGGAAGAGCATAAACTTTTAAAGATGGTGTTTCTGAAACATCCCTTTTTGGGTTATTTATGCTTAAAGGTTTTTTTTCAGATATTGCTGCTTTTCCAGATAGTGTCAACATTTTAGATGATGTATCTGGAGACATCCGGACTCCAGACAAACTGATTGACAGAGTAAATGACACCACTGATGGCAGACACATGTGGCTGGCACCAGTTCTTCCTGGTTTGGTACATTTTCCCTTTTCATTCTGTTTTAATCATGTGTGTGGATGGAACTGGAAGCATGGAGGAAGGGGGAAGCATATATAATTTGTAGCTAAATTTGATATTAGTGAGTGATGCTAAATCACTGTTTTTTAGAAGTTGTTTTTGTGCGGCCTCTCTGCACTGCACAGGCAGCAGCAGTGGAGGTTTCCCAGGTTTGTAATCTCCTGTCTCCATGGGGCAACAGCAGAAGATTTTCCAGAGATGGTTTTTGAGTTACTGTGCCAAAGATACTGATGAAGGAATTCCGTGCAATAAACACCTTTCTGGTGCTTTAAAGTTCATTTTTACAAAATGCTACGAATGTTTTTCCAGTAGTGAGAAATTCTTTTTTAATCTCATTATCTGTGTTGAATGCAAATTCGTAGATTAGGGATGGCAGACTTAGCATTTCATGTCCTAAGGCCACAAGTGATTCAGCCCTTTTAGAAGTTCCATGTTTAATAGATGGGATATCAAAAATCTAAACAGGAAAAGCAGATAAACTTAGATGAGTTCTGACGTTGTTTTGGGAAAGGACATGTTTTAGGGGCCTGTAATGGACATAATTAAGGTGTTTTTATTTCCTGTAAGAGAATGGATTTGAAAAGAAAACGAAGTATAAACCTGACATGTGGTAAGTTATCACTTACTGTGTTGGAAAAATCCTGACTCCATATGTTGCAGTTATTAATTCGAATATTAAAAGCAAGGAATTGTTAATTAATATTGTTATGTGTTGTAATGCAGAGCTATAATTAAGGTAAAGCTTTTAGGTATACTTGAGAATGGTGACCACTTGCCTTTCCTAGGAAAGTGGAAGGTCTGTGTAATGCTCAAGGCTCCTACTGTGTAGATCCCACATCTTGAATCCTGGCAATTTGATGGGATGCTCAGATATCCGTTACAACAGGATGACTGATTGATTTGACAACCATCTGAGTGTGCTCATGTCCTTACAAAAGACAGGCTTGCAGAGGCTGTTTCACTTGGGAAAAAGGAAAATAGGCCCTGGAGTTCTCAGAGGTGCAGCCACTGCTTTGTGTTGTTCTGCCTGACACCAAAGTACTGCAGAAAAGCACAAAATACCAGTATTAAAGGCTAAATTGATAATGTGTGAAATGCAGGAGGCAGAAGCAATTTAATGGTGTTTTCTGTCCTTGAACTGTAACAAATTACACCTTTGTAAGATCTGCAGAGTGCTTTTCCCTCGTCCATCTTCCCTGGGATGGTTGTTCAGCCAGGAGGTGCTGGATGAAGCAATCAGCCTATTGATGCTCAGCCTCTGGAGCTGGGCTGCTGAACCAGGGCTGGTGAACACTCCCGTCCTCAGTGCAGGCTGCTTGGAAAGCTGCATTAGCTCTTTGATGTGTTGGAAGGTTCAAAAGCTTGAAGGGAATTGGTATTATGGCCTTTCTTTTCCTTCCTAGCTGCCTTTTCCTTTTTAATTCTGAAAGTGGTTTCCTGTTTTTCAAATTCATTACTTACATAAGCAGAATTTGAATTATTTGTTCCCCTGTTACTGATTGTCATTTTATTTATTTGTTTGAATGGATTTTTAATCAAATACATCCTTTGCTGTTGGACTAACAGTTGTTGTTGGAGACAATGCCCCAGTTGTCTTGTGGAAAATCACAGATGCAAACATTTCTATTGATCCACTCTACCTTTCTTTCTTCAGTTAAAAAACCCCAGCATAATGATTTAATATAAGCTACAGTATCTCCTCTAGTACATCAAAGGATTAAAACTTCAGAGGATGCTAAAGATGAAGCTTAAGCTATGTTGATCCAAAGTTGATATAGTGGCTCATGAAAGGAAAAGCATAGAATTAACTGTAACAGGCAAGATTGGTTTCCTGCAACCTAATCTTTGGTCTTAACATCTTGGCATTAACGTCACTGAAAGGCAAATGAATAATACCTCAAGCAGTAATTGTTTAGGAAGCATCTGGAGGATTGTCTCTAAGTTCCTGGTAGTATAACTCACACAAAAATTGCAACATTTCTGCAATAGCTTTCAAGCATACAGGGGAAATTTTAGTCTTGCCACTAGGAAGGTGGATTGCATTTGTATTTGGTAGAAAGAAATGGAATAGAATAGAATAAAATCATTGACTTACAGAGTGGTTTGGGTTGGAAGGGACATCCAGTGTCACCCCCTGCCATGGGCAGGGACCCCTTCCACTGTCCCAGGTTGTTCCCAGCCCTGTCCAACCTGGCCTTGGACACTTCCAGGGATCCAGAGGCAGCCACAGCCGCTCTGGGCACCCTGTGCCAGGGCCTCCCCACCCTCCCAGGGAACAATTCCCTCCCAGTATCCCATCTAACCCTGCCCTCTGGCAGTGGGAAGCCATTCCCCTTGGCCTGGCACTCCAGACCCTTGTAAATGGTGTCTCCCCTTCTTTCTTGCAGGCTCCATTCAGAATAGAACAGAACAGAGGAGGCACCAGCTTGTCTTATCCTTAAGGACACGTCTGTATTTGGTTTATGAAGTACTCATTAAAAGTGTCTCTCTCCCCCTCCTCCAATTTCCAGGCAGTCCAGGATGACGAGGATGGTCTAGATCTCATCTTCTGTACTTTTGAGAGCGCGGCTGTGGGGTAGAGCCAACATCTGGGAATTACAGCAGGGATGGTAGCTGAACTTCCATCCTCAGCGTCAGTTATCTCTCCTCCAGCTATATCTCTTTAAATATGAACCTCTTTTGATGTAACATGCATGAGAATTTAATTTCTTTGGGGAATTTGTGCTGTTAAATGTAAATTAATTCTCTTTTACAGGTGAATAGGGTATATGTCATTTTTGATGTGCCTACTACCGTGTCAATGATCAAGTTATGGAATTATGCCAAGACGCCTCAGAGAGGTGTGAAAGAGTTTGGTGTAAGTAATTTTCCTGTGCATTTTGTATGTCCTGGTGAGTCAGCTGGCTCCATTTCTGTACGTGTTCTCACAGTTTACTGAAGTGCCATTCCATGTAATCTCAAAGGATGGGATTCATCTCATTTAACTCTGCATTCAGTATTAACTCTGCATTCAGTATTAAAGTGACTAATCCATGCCTGTCATCTGTCCTCCCTTTTTTTGTCCGGGGAAAGAATACTTTATCTGATTTTTTTCTTAGATAATTGTCTTAAGATAGGATAACACTTTCCTTTTTCCACTGACTGTAGAGTAGGCCTGGAGGACTAGTTTGAACTACAAACCCAAGTTTTAGACAGCTGAAGTGAGGTGAGATTCATTAATTCCTAGATTTAAGAGTGATTCACTCCAATGAATAGAATGGCAATTATGTAAACCATGAAATACATTTTTAATTACCTACTTGAAAGCTGCATTAAAAAACATCAGTGAGAAGATAAAAAAGTTGGGGAGGAAAAAAAAAATCAAACTCCAGCAGCAAATAGAGAGAAATAGAAGTTTTAAGGAACAAAAGCTAAATTACTGACCAGACTTGTGAAACAAACAGGGCAAAATGCTTTCTAGCTAATTGCTGGAGACAACTGCTGAAAGCAAGGCCTGATTTCTAGATGGATTTTTTGTTGATTTCTTCAATATTTTTAGCTGCTGGTCGATGATTTGCTTGTGTACAATGGGATTCTGGACATGGTGAGCCGTGTGGTGTCAGGCATCCTCCCCACGTGCGATCCCGTGGTCCCCTACCACACCATCCTCTTCACGGATGATGAGAGGGTTTGCCATCAGGAGAGGAGAACTGTTATCAGGTACGTGAGAAGATCTTGACTGGGACAAAGAGTCTTGGCTTTAAAAACTGCTTTTGTGTGACTGATGTCAGCAATGTGTGTATTGCTGAGGAAAATCCCCTTCCAGAGCACCCTTGGCCTCACGTAATGAGGAATAAGTAGGTTTTTAGATATGAGGGCCAAATTACCAGCTTTGTTTGCAAGCATCTTTTAGCACTTCCTGGCATTCATGATTTGTATTTACACATGTTTTCATGAAAGCCTGTAAACACAAAATAAAAAAGTTTGGCTTCCTTAGAGGAGGATTAATAAATCCTAATGATATTCCATAGAGGGGGAAAAAATGGAAAGTTAATGAAAAAAAACAAGCATCAAAATTAAAGAAAATAAACTCCTCTGATTTGACACAGATGCTAATTAAGGAGCTAGAACTCTACTATTTTATAAACAGTCTAAAATAATGAACTTCTAAAATGAGAAATGAATTGCATTTGGGGGAATGACACTTTGAAACCACTAAGCTGGCACTCTCATGGAGAATGTGATGAAATGCAATGAAAAATGCACTTACATTTAGAAGGTCAGGATTGGTAGGGTCTAAAAAACAGTCCCTGGCAAGGAAAGTAAAGATTGAACGAATAATTTATTTTAAATGGGATTGAAAAGTGAAAAAATGAAAGCTTATAGAAATGAATGCTTTCTTATATGTTGGACAGCTGACAAATAGAATTTCTTGCATGTGCATCACTTGGAAAAAAAAGGCAAGTTTTGCATGGAAAAAATGGTATGTGATCCATTCAGAAGAATATTCAAACATTTAGAAATAAGCAGGAGGAACATAAGATACCCTGATTAAAGACAGAAGTTCACATTTGCCTACAGGGTTTGTTTTCTTGTGTTTCCCTAAAGCATTGGCTGTTGGCCACTGGTGCTGTCAGAGGTTAAATAAATTACTATTGTTTGGATGTATTGTGTTAGACTCATATTTTTTTATGAGTGGCTGTGTTGTCATGGTAAAATTTGGAGGTGAACAATTTCTCAAAGTGAAAAAGTTACTGAAATGAAAATTGAGAAATTTTTCAATGGGTTAGAAAAAGGAGGAGGAGAGGAAACCAACCTTTACTTTCCTCAGCTTCAGATCTTTCTATGAGTAAAATTATTTTATTGGAACCAGGGAAGCACCGGCTGTAATCACAGATCTTTTTCACATAACTTCCTTTGCACATATTTATAAGCCATATGTTCTTTGATCTACTTTAAAGAGGAGTTTTTGGGGTCACAAACACTGCATGGTCTGTTTTCCAGCGGAGAGCATGCTGAGCCTCTTCTCTTCCAGACTTCTGTGCAGGAGGTTTCTTGGTCCTTTCTTCCCAGCCTGGTCTGCAATCATCTTTTCTCTTTTTTTCACCTCCCACCCTACTAAAATACAGGGTACTTCAGCAGCAATGGAAGACATGCTGGATAATACCCCTTCATTTTACAAATGCTCTGGAGCTTTTAGGTATTATTGCTTGTGATGTTGGCCTATTTTCTTTCACGTGTCACTGTTCAGTATTTTATGAACCTGAACTTGAGTCTGATATTATCATCAATAGTGTAAGTTCTGGGTTACTTCAGTATTGGCTCTCCTGCTTCACTCTGACAGTTTGAGAGACATTACATTTTTCTTCAGGAGTAGAAGCCCATTTTGTGCAGTATTTGGAGAGAAAAGAAAAATACACTTCTTTTGTTGCAAAGGCACAATATTTTGTCTGTGTGAAAGGGAGATGTTTTTAGTGATGTTCTCCTTACCTTTCAATTCTGCACACGTTTTTCCCTGTAATTAGTTTAGTTTAATTTACCTTTGAAGTTATTACTTCTTTCCCAAAAAGAAATGGTTAAAATTTTCCAGCAGCCTGCAAGCAAAACTTGTCACAGTAAATGATTTTTTTTTAGTTCAGAAAAGCTTCAAATAATGCTATTTCAGAATTACAAAGCAGTGTGGAAGTTCCATACAAGGATTTTTATACCCCCTTTGTACAGCTCTGATTTAAAGTCTCACTTTGGTTTGTGGTTCAAGCTGTGTAGGCAGGCTTGAAAATTGTAGAGCGAATATGATATTTATATTTGAATGTGTGCCTGAGTGAGTGCCACTAATTAAAGCTGGCAAGAAATCCTTCAGGTGGATGAGGACAGAATGCCTTTCCTGTCTGGATAATCCTGTGTAGTGTGGCTGTGCTGTGGAGCTCTTCAGCCTCCAGGACTCCAGACATCACTTCTTTGGTAACCTTGTCCATGACTCTCATAACTTTCCACAATGTTGATTATTTTGGCTGTTGTACTGATCTCAATCTTTTCAGCAATCATGTGGAGGACCAGGATGTACGAATGATGAATGAAAATGAGATTGTCACCAACAGCAAAAAGAAACAAGTTGTGGCTGATCCGGGTAAGTTCTGTCTTCCACACTTTTCTTCTGCTCAATTCCTGCAGACACAGTGTGGATAATGAGCATTGTTATAGACCTAAACTGGGAAAAGTGGGGAGTCTTATGTATATTTAGCTCTGCTTTTTCTGTCACAGAAAGACAAACTGCAAATTTCATCATCTGCTGGGTTTCTACTCTGTACCTAAATCTGAAAGGGGATGATGTGGTTGTGGCTTACAGCACCACAAATGCAGAAATCCTCAGCGAAGAAGCTGGCTGAAGATAAATTGAAAATGGCTGTTAATTGTGCAGGTTCATTGATAGCTTTTGAAATAATAGGCTCATTGCATCCCCACTGGCCTTCTGAGCAGCTTTAGAGATGGTGCAGATGTGTCTGAGAATCAGCTGCTTGATGCTCCTTGAGCAAACCCAGAATCACAGTGAGTGTAACAAGGGGGAAAACATGTTGACTCTATTCCTCCCACTGTCTTTCTGGTTGGTCTTTTTGCTTACAAAGTGATAATTAAAAAGACAACCTCTCTTTTTTTCCCAAGGAGAAAGACTAGATTGTATTTATAGTCTGAAGAGTACCAGTCATTCATTGTAAATTACTCAGAATAGCTCCCTAAATACATCTCAAATTCTCAGCCAAGCTGGTGTATTCATGATTGGTTTTCTCTCCTGAGCATGACACTTTCTCCAATTAGTTCTCTAGAAAGTGTTACAGATATTATTTGATGGCTTTTAATAGTTCTGTAGGAGAAGGATTTGAAATGCCATTGCCTGTAAAAAACCTTGAAAAAAGCTTGAAAGTTATTATATTTAACACTAGCCTTGTCAAAAGTGTCCTGGACGTCTCTGTGCCCATTGGAATGACATCCTGGGTTCCAGAGCAGACCTGTCCAGTACAGAACAGCTGTCATTGCCATGGCCATCACATCTTTTCCAGCATGGAGTACACAGAGTCTCTGAAGTCACCAGCTGAGGGTGGCCTGTTGCCCTCTGCCCCATGTCCCCTCTGTAGTCCTGGCTGGTATCAGCCACAGAGGTTGTTGATCACACATTTGTGGAATAATTTGGGTTGGAGGAGACCTCAGGGGGTTCCCTCCGTGAGGGAGGGTCCAACCTCCTACTCAGGACAGTGTCAGCACTGAATTCAGACCAGATTGCACAGGAAAGCAATTCCATGGGACTGTGAAAAAGCTGGCAGCACTCACTGTCAGTGTAAGAAACATTACTGAGAAGAGTAGCTCGGCTTCATTCTGGGGTGGAAAGAGAAATGGGCATTTTTCTTCCTTGTTTTACTCAATGGCTTCACTGTTAGTGTACAGTCCTAATGATGCCTTTTCCTGGTCTTAAAATCAAGAGGCAAACACGGTTAGAAGGGAAAAAGTGATTTTACCTTGGTATTTATTTTAAGGATCCTTAGGTGCACCACATCCAGGTGGAATGCACCTCCATGCACACTGCAATGCCCACCCCCAAAAGATCTGGTATCACATTATAGGTGTTACTAATTAGCATTTCTATCATAAATTCCCCAGTGAGAGGCTCGAGTGAGCCCCCCTCCCCAAGGAACCTTCCCCTGGATGGTTCAATCTCAGTTTACAAAATGTGTTCTGGAGAGGACCTTGGGGTCTGGGGCACGCTGATCCCTAACTATGAAGCCTCTAAAATGTTGAGTCTCCCAGCTTGACAAACAAGGCCAAGAATGTAGGCTAAAGCACTAAGAATACAGAAGCTGTAAAAGGTATAACAGGGGTGTAAAAGAAAAGACAAAAATCATCATGGCATCACTAAAGCAGCACTTCATTTTCCCTGACAGCTCTGCGCCCCAAAACCTGCATCTGTGAGAAAGGACTGCAGAGGAGGAAAAGATAACAAGGAAAGTCCCAAATGCATCCAGCCCTAAGTAATTGCAATCCAGATCTCCAAAATATGCATATCCAAATGGAAGATTTTCCATGTCTGCTGCTGCTGAACCACGTCCTCTTGTGAGAGGCAGTTTTATTTGCTACAGGAAATTTTCTTCAGAAAGAGATCTAAAGCATAAATTCAGTTTCCTGGGGATTTTTTGGTCATGATCTGTCTGAATTTTCCCCCTTATCTCTTAATTGAAAATCCAGGGAAGAAGGAACATAAAGGAGAGAGTGAAAACCTTTCTGCTGACAACTTTTCTGCCAAGTACTGAGAATTTGCATTGAGCAGGACGGTCCACAGGGTTTTTAGACTATTTCTAAAGCTTTTATTCCCAGATCCTTGCTGGATGATCACGAAGATCCTCACTAGAAGGTGTTGCTTTATTTCTGATGCCTGTAAATAGTTCTCTGGGAAATGCACTTAGTAGAGGAAATACTCTTTAGCTGTCTGTCTCTGGGCATGTTTGGATGCCAGGGCTGTCTGTAGGAGCTGACACTGTTTCTGACACCTAGACAGGTTCCACTGGGCTTGCAGAAATGTGATGGATGCTTTTAGGAAATGGAGATCAGGAAGTGAGTTTATCAAGGTTTAATAAGTGCATTTCAGCTGTCACCTTTTCATGTTTTGCAGTGAAATAATTATTTCTTTCATCATTTCACTACCATGGAAAAAGCAGGTGAGGTGTTTTGCCTGGAGAGCCATTGACAGGCACTCTGCACATCCTTCAGAGTCCTGCTACAGAGCAATGTTTTTTCCTCCTATTTTACCTGAATTTATATGAACAAGGAGGCCATGCCTCTGTGCTGCACTAACCAGATGTTGCCAGCAACAGATCATCACTTCTGAGAAATGGTAAATGCCTTTTAATTAGCGGAAGGTAAGGAGAGAAGTGCATTTTTAAACAAAAAATACCCTGCACATGCAGTAATTGAAATAAAAACTAACCAAATAAATATGCTGCAGGATTTGCTATGCAAGTGTACTTTTCCCTGAAAACTTGGTGTTTGTGACAACCTGTAAATCTCTTCCATGGATTCTCATTTAGAACTTGCTCATTCCAACCCAGGCCAGTCTGTGATTCTGTGATTGTTTCCAGAGAGAACTGAATGCTGAAGTCAGGATGTGCTTTTACACATAAACCAGAGACACTGGTGCAGCTCACTTTAGAACCAAACTGTGCTGCTTCCCTTTCTGCCCTGTCAGGAGTGTAATATCTTGTATATTTGCTTATTAAAACTTCACTGCTGTTGCCTGAGCTGAAAGGACACAAGATAACAATGCATTTCCCAGATTTCTGTGTATTGATGGAGCAAAAACATGTATTTTGTACTAAATACAAAACTTTACTTTTAAATGAAAAATAGTGTGTGTGAGTACAGTGTACTTTGTTTAAGGGCTCTTCCCAAGCTGCACTGACTAAAGTACCCTCAGTTGTTCTGAGAATTCTCCCCTCCTTTGTTTCTGGCGTAGTTCTACCAAGAACCAAGTGCTAATCTTTGTTCTAAATCATATAACAGGCAACTCCAAATGAAAAAGAGGAGTTGAGAGGAGGGATATTGGAAGGGCTCGGAGCAGATATAAATGTCTGTGTTTGGAAGGGGAGAGGGTGTAGCAAGGTTTTCAAGACTTGAGGCACAATCACAGATTTGTCATGTGGGCAATCTCTAGATGGGATGGGGCCTGTCACATTGTTTGTTCCTCTAAGAAAATTGCATTGGGTGTGCAGAGAAATGAAATCTGCTGTGTTTCCTGGCACTGAACAGCATCTTTCTTATTGATCTGAAAAGGTATGAGGGTGAGAGGACTTCCTGTTCACACCTGTCTTCTCTGTCTGGAGCATCTCAGTCCCGCATGGTGGGCTGACGATTTTTCAACCCCAGTGCTCCAGGCTTTGGAAATTATTGCAAACTGTTTGGTCGAGCTCAGATGGGTCACAGTTCTCTTTGTGTTTCCCTGCCACCAAGTCTTCCTCACCTCAGCTGGTGACTGCAGCCAGCTTTCAACACCTTTTTCCCCCTGGAAATCTGTATCCAGTGCAGCTGGCCTGGCATCTGCCACGGAGTGCAATGGCTTCAACCTTTACCATCCTCTCCCAGCAGCCCTTGTACCCTTTCAAGAGATTCCCCACAACTGCCACACTGTGGAAAGACCCTGATAGTCTTGAAAATATTTTTAAAAAAATTGTCAAGTTGTGGAACATCCTCCCCTACAGTGTCTGTGTGTGAAAGAAGACTTTGCCAGCCTGCTGTCTGGGATGACAAAAACCACCAAGGCACAGCCTAATGGAGTCCTTGGTTCTAGTCAGTCATTCTAGAGAGCAGTGTAATGTTTAGAAAATACTTCATTCATCTCTGTGGGGTAGGAGCTGTCAGTGTTTGCCCTCCTAATTGGAGCTGAGATGTAATGACCCTTTATATAACCAAAGCTAATTAAGAGTCCTAGTCAGCCCTATACACTCAAACATAGACACCTGACTCATTTCCTCAGTGAATAATCAGGGTTAAAAAAAGGGGTTTATTCCATTTTTCACCTTTTTTTTTTTAACGGCTCACAAGTACATTCATGTCAGACTGGCATTTACAGGAGGGACAAGAGGAAGAGTAAACATGCAATCAAGAAAATCCCCACGGAGCACTTGAGTCAATGTCAGGCACAGTTTCAGCAGGACTAATTCAGCAAGGATGTGCCCAGTAACATCATTTGACATTGTGAAAAGCACAGCAAAGGAAGAGGAAGGATTAACATGAATTCTTGCTGAAGACTTTGATGTAAATTAATAAACTTTCACCCAGTTTCAATATCAGGGCCATGCAAAGACCTTTATGCCATAGTTGCTCACCTTTACCTGTTGTGATTGGATTTAAAGGGCTTGGATCAAGATAACAGAAATGAGTTTGTTTGTCCCACAGTGACACTGGGAAAGGCAGAGGATAAAGAAATAATCTGTGAGGAAGTACATGCCAGGCTGCCTACTTTTTGATCTAGAAAAAGATATTTTTGTCAGTCTTCACAGTGAAATCTGAAATGCCTGGGAAGGCCTGCAACTTTTCAATTTCTGCCTTTTTGTGCTTTAATCCAGGAGCATTTCAACAGCAGGGAGAGGCACCTGTCCATGGATAAGGGAGCAAGCAGTGATGCAGGGTGTAAAGGGCAGCATAGAAGACATGGAAACTTGTGTATTCCTGAGTCAGGGCACTCATCCATGAACCCACAGGAGCTACATCCAGCAGCTAAATTAAACTGAGCCCTGCTCATGGCTTAGGCTGGCCTGGGACATGAATTGCACTGCAGCATCCTGCTCAGGTGGTGCTGTTCTCTGTAAAATTTCCTGGTCCTGCTGGATTTTTGCCATGTCCCTGGTGTGTCATTGCCCTGGTGATGCCCAGCCCTACCATGTCAGGGATGTGTGCTGGGCTGGTGACACTGACAGTGCCCATGAGTGGCTGTTGTGGGACTGGATGGAGGTCTTGGAACACCCTGGAATGGCCAGAGACAGGACCTGCTGCCCGTGAGGCTGTGAGGGGGAGGGCAGTGTGTGAGGGAGGTTGAATGGGGAGTTTTAAAGCTTTCTTAAGTTTCCAGGAAAAGCTCACTTCCTAGGAAAAGCAAAGTCAGGTAGGAACAAACGTGAAGGGCTGTGTTGACATCTGGGTTCTGCCACATGCAGGGGATGAAGTCAGCTTTCCTTTGATTGATTGGTAAGAGGAGCAATCCCCATTCCCTCCTGCTCTCTGCTGTCCTCACTGCTGGATGCAGCTCCACACCATCCTGGGGAACACAGCGAGTGATGGGAATCCAAACCTTGTGTAGATTAGGCTGCCCTTAGGCTGCCCTCTGTGTTCTGGGGCTGCTGATCCAGGAGGCTGAGCTCCAACAGGAGCTGCTCTTCTGGTAAAAGTCACTGAAGTAGCCAAATCTCTTCCAACATTCTTTAAAAAATGTAAACTCCAGCACACACCACGTGGTGATGGCTTCACCATTGTCCTTCACCACAGACAGCAGGTACTGAACCTGTGCACACTGCAGCATTAGAGGCACCTTCCTGGGTTCCCTTTTAGCTTTTTGTCCATCATGACTATCTTTTAGCTGCATCATTATGTTTAGAAGGTCAAAGACGTGTGTGCTCAGATGTGGTGCAACATTAGTTCCCCTTCTTATGTTTCCCACATGAAGGGCACCTGCTCTCTGATCTGGGGTGTCACCCACGACTGTGGCACAGCGCTGTGGCTCCTGTTTGTGTGGGGTCCCTATTTCTGGGGATGGCGGTGCTGTGTGTCTGCCTGCTGGGCTGTTGTCTGCCCAAAAACACTCCAGGAGAACTGTTCATTTTGGAGGTGTCTCCTCTGAAGAGCGGAGAGGGAGGAGTGTGACACTGTTTGCTTCCCTCTGTGGGCCGAGGCCCTGCTGTTCAGGGCACAGGAAGGGACTTCCTGGCTCAGTGGCCTCTTTGCCCGTTTCTGTGACTCTTTGCTTGTTTGCTGAGGAATGACTTACAGCCCATGTGAGACACAAACATCCCTTTATCACACAGCTTGTATCACCCTAATGGAATTCTGTCAGCTGAGGATAAAATGTGGACTAAGAAAGCAATTATAGAGTGAATCTCCAAGCTGCAGGAAGAGCTGAGGGATGGGGACCGAGTGCCCAGCTGGAGTAATTTCTTGTCCAACTGGCCTCTAAATCTTGGGAAGAGATCAATTTTTCACCCTTGTCTGACAGCATCAGCTCCCGTCACCCTGGCTCAGGACCCCGTGAAGTGCTGCAGTGTTAAGATCTGGGCCCAAAAGGAAACATTTGCAATTGGTGACTTCCTTCTTATTGACCTAGAAATTACTGGAGAAGGGGGAAATCAGGCTGCAGAGCTTCTGTCTGACAGCTCTGTGCTGTTCCCTCCCTGAGGTACTGGCTGAAGGAGAGGACTGACCATCCCACTGAGCAGCAGAGTGGGAGTTTCCCAGCCTGGAATATTGCTTCCAACGCCCCATGAGCCTCCACCCATGGCTCACTGCTTTGGCTCTAATTAGGAGAGGAAAACATCCACCTCATGACCTCTGAGCTGCCTTCCCCAGGTGTCCTGGTTATTTCTGGAAGGTCTCAATTATCCAGTGAGACCACAGTGAGATCCTGCCTTTAGCTTTAAGCTTGCTCAAGGTTTCTTTGGTGTGACGAAAATCGACTTGACTCACAAGCTCTTAGTGTTGGTCTCTGTCCTATTGCTCATGGGACTTCCAAAAATGCCAGCATGCACAGATTTTGTGCAGTCTGTGGAAAGAGGATGGGCATTTTGGGGAACTATAAATACAAGGAAATATATCAGACAGATAGAATTAGCTCACGCTCAACTCTTCCCTCTAAGATATCACAGAAGCATTAGGGATGCAAAAGACCTCCAAGATCATTGAGTCCAACCTGTGACTGATCACCACCTTGTCAACCAGACCAGAGCATTCATAACTCCTCAGTTACAAAAGCAGGCAGGTCTCACACCCAACTGTAAAATAAAATATCCAAAAGAATGATGGAGGGAAACAACATTATTAAAGAATGACAGGATTTTAGTGGCAGCAATGTGGCACCTGAGGTAAGGTCCTGCTTGTGCAGGAGGTACACGGAATGGAGCTCGAGGAGGATAAAAACACAGAGTGAGGGGATAGGAGCAGGTGTGTTCCTCAGGGAAAATGCTGCCAGGATGTAGGAAGTGAAATGCAGCAGTGCTGGTTGGGATCGTGGAATTTGTTGTCTCAGAGCTCTGTTGCTTGTTTTCCTCAGCTTCTCTGGATCTAACTGGAAAAGGAGCTTCACACTGGTTTTTGACAGAACGTCGTGCTGGGCTAAGCACGTGGAGGTGAATGTCAGGGAATGCTAAAAGAACTTAGAAATAGCCAAGTCTCCTGCTCAGCAGAGGAGCATTTGCAACCTGAAATTCTTCTGGCCCTGGAGGAGCCAGGGGTGGGAGCAGTGGAAGGGGAAGTTTCGGGTCTGGACACTGCACCTCAGAGCCATCATAGGGCCAGGAAGAGACTGGAACTCAGCTGCTGCCTCCTGAGAGTGTGAGCCCAGCTGGGAATTACGGACTGAACTGGTGTCCAGACTCTATCCCTGAACTGGTGTCCAGACTGTCCCCAGGCAGTGCAGCTGGAGCTGAGACAGCTGTGGGGCAAAGGCTGGGCTGCAGAGCAAGTGTGGTCAGCTGAAGGGAAAGGGAATGCAGGGGAAGCTGCCATGGCTGGGAAGGTTTCTCAGGGAAGTGACTCCTCACCCGAGGGGACCATTGTGCTGGGGAAAGAGAAGGTTGCTGTGGTAAATACAATGAGCCAGGACAGCTGAGCCCTTTTATCTCTTTTACTGAGAATTCTCTTCTGCCTGACAGCGTGAGGTGGCTGCCAGAACAGAGGTTTCTGTGTGAAACAAGCTGGGGAAAGAACTTTCATCTTTGAGCAAGAAAGAGCTTTTATGTCTCATCAGAAAGGGCCGGGGGCCGAGGGAGCCCCAGCACAGCTGGAGGATGCTCTGGCCAGCTCAGGGAGCTGGGACACGGTGGGGCTCAGCCCTGTAACACCCCAGTGGGGCTGTTCCTGCCTCTTATTATTCCTGGCTCTGTGCTCCCATTCATCAAAGGTTTTCCTGGCTGCTTTCTGCAATTACACACCTCTTTTTCAACCTTACAAAAGTCAGACCGGGTTACACAAAGCTTCTATCGGTTTGGCCTGGGAAATCTCTAGGGATGGAGGATGCACAGCCTCTCTGGGCACTCTGTTTTGATTCCTAACTGTCCTAATAGGGAAAAAGTTTTTCCTTTGACACATAATAACCTGTACTTCCCCCCAGCCCTGATTAAAGGCCCAGATCAGCACGGATAAGACTTCTGGCATTGCAGAAAGGTCATCTCTGTTGTTGTCATTGAGCTGCGTAATAATAAATTCCATCTCTCAGCTATAATTTCAGATTTGCAGATTAGCAGAAGTCTTATGATCTGCCTCATTCCTGGTATGCTGGAGACACTGCTAAAAATAGAGTAAGTAGCAAAGCTACCTGAAATGGTCTGAGTCTAAACAGTGGTAAAAACTAATTTACAGTGAATGTCAGTTCTGGCTTGTTTCCAAAGGAATGTTTTGGGATGGCTTGCTGTATACTGGAAATTGTTTGGTAAGGATTAGTTGGTGAATAGATAAATCAAAGTGACATTTCCATTACCAACAGGAGATCTGTCTGTGGCCAGAATTCATGGGGAAGGATGTGGGATGATAGTATGACTTTTCATTATGTTTAATATTGTCAGAGAAATTAAACAGCCACTATTATTCATCTCTCTGGGGTAGTAACGTATCTGAATATTAACACAAAATGGGAGATCTGATCAGAACCCAGTGACCCAGCAAGACATTGATGTGTATTTTAATCACTCTCTTTGGGCCACTCAGATAATTTACTCTTCATAATAAATCTGCAGGAAGCCATGATCTGCATTTCTCAGGGCAGTGCTTGGGAGGATCGGTGTTCTGTCCTTGTGTGTTGGTCTGAAGCCCTTTGGGAAGCCCCGGTGTCAGCCTTGCTCCTGGGGGAGCAGCATTAAGGCCCTCAGGACATCTGCACCTTTGTCACCTGCCTGTGGGTTGGGAATAAGGGCCCAGAGATGATTTATAGGGCACTTGTTTCCCTGTCAGACTCCAAGGAGGGGAGAGCTCCGTGGAGGAGGGCTCCAGCTCAGAGTGGAAAAGTAACCACTTACAGAAACGGATGGATGTGAGGAATGGAGAAGCCTCTCAGGAGGCACTTTCACCTTGGAAAGCAAAGATTGTAGGTTTATTGTGAAAATTTCCGAAGTCAGGTTGAAATGGAGTGTGCCAGAGGCACTGTCTATATAAATGTGTAGAGAGCACATCGTGAGGAGCAGGCATTCAGGTAGGACTAATGGAGAAGGCATTAATTGTAATTAATGGCACTGCCCAAACCTGTGTGACTCACAATTCAGGACGGATGATGCCCATAATTGATAGAAAGATGTAGACAGTTGCCTAAAACTTGCTGTGCTGTGTTTTAGTCATAAAGCAGAAGAGCTGGTGGACTTGTTTTGCATAAAGCATTTGCATTATGCAGGGATATTATTATTAACAGTACGAAGGGGTAACCCATGAGGTCATAAAATGCATGGTTCAGTGAGTGACTTTGACTGCAATTATGCATTAGAGATATTAATGAGAAGGCTGACAAATGAATTGGTGGTGCATGTAGATCTAACCCCAGCAAAGAGCCCTTCAAAACCAGTGCTACAAAAAGTTGGCCATTTATCTTCTTTATCCACTGATGCAGATGTAAATTAAGTTCTTTTATTCTTTTTGTTGTTGTTGTTGTTGTTGTTAGAAGTTTGTTTTTACTGCAATGGTTTCGTTTTTGCAGCACGGGGTTTATTATTCAGGTTTTTTTACTGGAGTGCTGTCTGATCAGAGGGGTTGGACAAGCTGACCTCCAGAGGCTCTTTCCAGCTGAAATTATTCTGTGATTCCATGAGCAGTACGCATCAGGACCCTCTGTTTAACATAACTTATCTGTAGAATCTGTTCTGCCAACTGGAGCCCATCGAGCCACAGCAGGGGGGGTATTAATAGGTTGCTTATTTAATGCAATCAATCAGTGCAAACTACAGATTGCCTGAGGCTGGAAAAGGTATTGTTGTCCTCACACTTGTGACCAGACATCTGCTCTGGGAGATGCCACAGGGGAGGGCAGCCTGTGCCACGGCTCTGAGGCCCTCAGGACACAGGCAGGGATGGATGCTAACAGCCAGCATGTCCCTTGAATGAGTGTGATACTAATGGCTCTCGATCTGGGCATGGCTGCAAAATAGCAAATGTAATGCCTGTGGTTAAGAGGGAAGAGGAAAGAAAGTAATTTGCTCGGGTATTGGGTATTCAAGCTTGAGAATATGTGTTCGAGGGAAAAAGAATAGTTTAATGAAGAGCAGGCAGAACGCAACATGGATTTAAAGACTAATTTTTCACTGTGCGTCTGATTGCCTGCCCTGCCTGTCTCCGTACAAGTGGAGGTGATAACATTTTGGAGAGAAGGCTAATCTATGCTAAGGGGCCATGCAGGCGGGGTTCGAATCAGTGTGAATTGTCCGAGAATGGCTGCATCTCTTTAACTGTCACAATAATGGGGCTGTGTAATTGCTTTTCTGTCTGAATACCAGGCAGCAAGACCTAGAGCCTTAAGACAGAGCAAGCTTGTAACAGGGCACATTCTGGCAAGCACAGGATGTTAAAAATCAACGCCAAAAAAAAATTGCTTTCAGGCCTGTATATTTAAGACACTGCTGTCTTGGTTTGGTTGTGCTGACTCAGTTTTGTACTCTGCAGGGAGAAGGGCTCTTCCTGCAGGTGTGGGCGGCCAGCCCTCGCCCTCCTGTTGTGTTAGGAGTGGGTGAACGCAGAAAAAATAGACTGGACACAGAAAAACTCTTTGGGATTGTGGGCAGGCAGCTGTGCTTCTCTCCTCAGCAAAGCAGCAAGGAAAGCTGGGACTTGTGGAAGGATGAAAGGACTTGGTAATGCACATCAACATGAGGAAAATGCGTAGAAAAGCAGTGGATTTTTCTACCTGTATAAAAATCAGGGAAGGTGCCTCAAGTACAAGGAAAGGGTCACAAAGAGAATGCAGTAACTGAAGACTGAGACATCTTCACAGAGCAGAGCTGCCCTCAGTGGTGTAAATGCAGCAGAGGGAAAGGAAGAATTGAGGAGTCTGTAAAGGACGGGAGGATTGGGTTTGTCCTGCTGCTTTCCTCCCCTTCCATTGCGGCTGAGCACTTGGGCTGCTGTGGCTGGCAAGGCTCTGGGACAGACTGTAGGGCTCAGAAGGTGCAGGTACCTAATAATAATGTATAGAAGCTCTGATAAGACTGGCCAGCTCCAGCTGGATGCAAAAAACCTGGAAATTCCACTGGAGTAGCTAAAAGCCAAGACCATCAGGGTAAAAGCCCCAGTGCATGTCTCCAAAGTGGGTGGAGGTGATTCACAGCACAACTGACCCTGCAGAAGGAGACACTGAAACCTGAAAGGGACCCAGAACTGACACTATTTGACAGAACCAGCCTTGGTGATGTAAGGCTAATAAAAATAATTCATGGACTTGTGCTGGATCTGAGGCATGAGGAGGACGAGGCTAAAGAGAAAATCTGAGCATATTGTCTGGCCTCATGAACATGAGAAACCACAGAGCCTCTTCTTACAGGAAAAAATGTCTTAAGATTTTACGGGCAGGGAGGGCAGGCAATGCAACATATAAATATTGATATTGCTAAATGTGTTTTTGTCAGTTCAGTGTCCACTGGAGGTTATGGAAAGCTCCAAAGAGAGACCTCTGACAGAGCTGGGGTCTGGTCTGCCATAGAAAATGAGTGTGGAGCAGTGCCTGTGTGAGTTCTGCGGGAGGAGGATCAGCCTTGTCCCACCCATGTGATCCAAAGGGACATGGGACAGGTTTTCCTACAGGAAGGAGCCATGAAAGCAGAAAAGGATGCAGGGGGTGTTTGTGTGAGACTCAAACCCCCTTCCACAGTGCACAGAGCCTTCCATTTGATTTGTGATGGTCCACCCTGGGTGATTTGCTCTGAGGGGACACTGCATCTCCAGTGCCTCCGATCATCCTACACACCCCTGTGCCCACCTGTGGAGGCAGCTGGCTTTTCCCAGTCCCTCTGGGTGCTGTCACTGTCCAAGGGCACACACTGTGTACAGCCCTGTTGTCTCTGGAGGTACCTGGAGGTGCCAGCTGTGGCAGTGGATCTGGGCTGCAGTGTGGCACAGAGAGGCTGCGTGTGTGCCTGTGTCTGCACAGCATCTTGGAAGTGAAATACATTGCTAGTAACAGGGAGCTTAAACCAATGTCTTTGTGAGTGCAGCAGAGACCATCCTACTGAAAGGCAGGTGGGAGCCCTGCCACTGAAGTCAGTGTCCCCCTGGAGATGTGCCCAGCAGGTTCAGAGTGCGTGGCTGTGGCCCCCTCCCATCACCCAAGGTGTCTGGATCTGTGGTGGCACAGGGAATGCTCTGCTTTCACTGTTTCTGGTTTTTTTCTCCTCCCTGTTATTTTTGGAGTAAGCTTTAGGAGTGGATCACAGCCCAGCAGAGGGGAAGGTGGGCTGAGCTCTCAGGTTGCCTCTTGCCCTCCCTGGGGCCTGGCAGGGAGCAGCAGGATGGATGTGTTCTGGTTTGATGTGTTTGTCACACTGAGACCAGGGAAGTGACTCTTTCCAAGAAGTGTCACTGACTCTGAGAGGGACTGGGGCAACCAGTGGGGCAGGGAAGTGTGGCTGCCCCTGGCACTGAGCAATGTAGCACAAGGACATCCCTCCACCCTTCCACTCTCACCTCTACAGAACAGGCTGCAAGGCCAGGCCTGTGGGCAGAACCTGGGCGACAAACTGTTCATCCATGGCACGTTGCTGGTTCCCAGATGGGGAGGGAGGAGCTCCAGGGCCATTTTCCTGTGTGTCCTCCATGACCAGCAGCCTCCTTCCCTTGGCACAGGCTCCACAGCAGTGCTCCCCTTGAGGGACCCTTGCAAGGGGCCACAACCTTTCAGCTGGGTTAACACATCTGAGCTGGTCTGTCGGGCCAGTCAGCACAGACTGGGAGAGCTGGAGGTCACAGACCTTCACCTGTCTCACTGCTGGGTTGGTGATTTAGGGGCAAATGGCAGAGTTTTGTGCCCTGGCCCCCATTACCTGAAAGGGGACCTGGGTGGGCTCACCACAGCTGCTCACCACTGTGCCCTGGGTTTGTGCCCCTGAAGCCAAGGATTCATTTGGGCAGAGGAGGGTTTGAAATGCCCAGGTCTCATCCCAGTGCGTGTTCAGGTTACGATGCTGATTGATTTGATGTGCAAAGCATTTTTAGACAAATAAATAAAAAAGAACAGGCACTATTTTCTAACAAGTAATGTCATTTAATGAATGATACACTCTAGAAAATAGAAACTACCCAGATGCTGGTTGGTTGGTCTGTTTGGGGCTGGGAAAAGGCCCTTGCTTGGACGTACAACACCTTCTTGGGATTCTTTTGTCAGCATTTGTAGTTGCTGGAAACAAGGAAACGTCCACAGATTGAAAGAGACACTAAAGGAGCAATTGTTTTCTAAAATGTGGGAAGAGTGCAGGATGCCTTCCCACTCTGTGTCGTTGGGCAAGTGGCACGAGGGCTCAGAGCTCACCAACACCTTTACAGACAATCCATACCTAAAAGGGACAGACTGACCCGACGGGACCTACCACAGTCCAGTCCTCTAAAGTCACCAGAGACCTCGCGCTTTGCACGACATCTGGGGGCTCTGGTGTTACTGCACTGCTTTCTGGGTGCTTTTCTGCATGTGTTGTGTCTCTTCCCTCAAGGTCTGGCTGCTAATTCCAGGGAATATGCTTTTCAGAATGTCGCAGTAGACCATGTACAGCTCTGGGTCTATTCTGGGCTTGGGCAGGGAGCGGGAGTTGCAGGCCTGCTCGGTGGCTGGGTGCTGTGGCCAGTAGACATCGCTGAAGAGGGCGGTGAGGATCTTGTGGGCAGCCTTGTAAGGGTCGTCCTCAAACTGCACCATGGCCTTGAGCTCCGTCAGGGTGTAGCCGTTGTACCTCTTGCTGTCCTCGGCCAGGGGCTGCACCGTCTCACCAATGTGTCTCACCTTCCACTTCAGGCATTTCAGGTCTTCCTTTACATCCTCTAGCTCTTTCTCCATGGCTTGGAATTCCCGTGTGGTTACAAATCTCCTGCCAAGGAAAGAAGTGGCAGAGACAGGGTGGAGTTCAGAGGCTCGGAGGAGCGGGGTCAGCCCAGCTTGCCTGGGGTCGGAGCAGACAGTGGAGGTTTGGGAGGGACATCCCGGCCGTGTCGCTGAGCACCATCCCCTGCTCTGCTCTGTCAGGCTCCGAGTGACAGCAGAGCTTCTCTCTGCTGGTACAAGGGAAAGTTGTGCTGCCTCGTTTGGAAGGAAAGGAGGCACCTGAAAACTGTGCCCTGTTGGAGGAGCTGAGGTTGATAACCTGGCCCAGGTCTGTCATCAGGTGTGGAGAGCTAAATGGGTGTATGGGGAATGGGGCATTTTGCTTCCGGGATAACAGGGTTTAGTGGAAGCACAGGGTGGTTACTGGAAAACAAACACTGGGAACATCTGAATCATAAAGATATTTAACTTTTTTTATGGGGGATTCTTAATGGTTCTATACCAACATGGGTCATTTGAGGGCTTAGACACCTTTGTGGTCTGGATACATACCTCTCATGATCAGGATCTTCCAGATCTGATTCAAACCCCTTTCCTGTATTCTTTAATTCAGTTTTAGAATAGCCAGGAGCCTGGGAACTCTCTTCAGGAGTCGTTGCTGGAGGCCTTGTGCTTGTCCTGGTTGGGGTCAGTGTGTGATCTGAAGCTGAAGCTTGTAGGTTTTGTGCTGTGTGAGGACAGAAGGTAGAGAAGGAAGCTGCATTGATCCCTGGGCTGACTGGAGAGGAGTCAGAGTATTGCTGTGGCTTGGCTGAGCTGGGTGTTAGATTGAGCCTGAGGCTGGCTGGGCAAGATGCTGGAATAGTCCTTGCTCCGAGTGGGCTGGAACACGATATTGCTAAATTTGTATCTCTTTGCTCAAGTGGTTGAGGGTTTGGTGATTCCCCTGGGGCCAATCTAGTGATGGAGGTGATGTCCAGCAGGGTTTGATCCTGAACCATGGAGATCTGGCTGGTTGGTTCTGATGAAAGTGAAGAGCTGCTTGATGTGTCGCTGGAAGAGCTTGACGTAGCGAATGGGGGTATTTTCTGAGCATTATGATCACTCCTGTTCCTCTGCGGGCTAGTGACACTTAGAGCTGGGTGTTGTGAAGCCCTAAAGAAAGACAAACACACACTTTTTCCTCTGGACTGTGCTAAAGGCTTATAAGACAATTTTAGGCCTGCTTTGGGACAATGTAAAGCCTGTTTCCCACAACTGCATTTCCCCATAGGCGGATTTGCCTCTTGTGTCTGTATAAAACCCTCTGCTTCTCATGATCAAGGGCAAAGCATCTGAGAATAAGGCACATCAGTTCAGGACCAGCTCCTCCCTGCTGCCAACTGAGCACTTGTCAGCTACACTCAGTGTGAGAATCACTGGAACATCCACGTTCTCCTCCCCAAAAGTCACACAGCTCTGCGAGAACCAAGGATTTGGTGCTGGGGAAGGACAGGAAGGGATGAAAGCTACTGGCATAATGACTGTGAGAACACAAAAACCTGGCTGCAGGTGGCCACGGCACCTGTCCCTGACCATGCTGCCCACTGTGAAGACCTGCCTTCCTTCCGTGGGCCCTTATGCTTCAGCCTCCTGGGAGCGCTGCTTGGGAGCTCAGGGAATTAGGGGATGGCTGAATTTTTCTTAGATTGTCAATACTGATGGCAAGAGAGGAAGATGTTCCACCCCAGTGGCCTGGAACTGTCCTGAAAGGTAGGGAATGCAGCTAGAAATGCCTTGACCTTGAAGGAGAACACAAAGACAACCGCTGTGCAGATCATGGTTCAGGATTTCTAACAGCCAAAGGACATGACAAACTTCTGCAGTGATGCCAGGGACCAACTGAGTCTTTTTGTGCATCTGGTAAATTCTCGTGGTGGAAGACAGCAGAAAATCCTGGTCTGGATGGGATGTATGAGGTCCTGTCCTGTCAGCACCAGTGGCCTGAATTAGCTACACAGTCACTTCTCCACCTCCCTGCACCTTTCTCAGTGTTGGATGCAATTAAACACCAAATATTTAAGGTTCTAAAGAGCATGTCTCACACCTCTGGGCTTCAATAGGGTTAATTTGCTAAATCACAGCTTAATTATCAGGTTTAAATCAAATTTAAAGGTTTTATAATTGGAAATGCAGACAGTTACAGAGCTACTGCATAAAAACAGAGCCAAAAAGGAATCATAAAATGGGTTCTATAAAGGGCAGGAGAGAAAACAAGCACACACGTGTCACAGGGAGCAGCTGGGAGTGCCTTGCCTTCTTAACCCGGCTGAACAGGGCTGGAAGGCCAGAACTGCCAGCTGGGCATGAGGAAAGGCTTTTTCACCCTGAGGGTGTTCAAACAGTGGGACAGAGGTTCCAGGATCCCAATACCAGGAGAGGTATTGGGATCTCCATCCCTGGACATGTTCAAGTCTCAACTGGCCAATGAATGAAGCAGCCTGATCCAGCCTGGACATTCTGGGAGCACAGGACTGGAGCCCTCCGGGGTCCCTGTCCACACTGTGTTATTCTGTGGTTCTGCCTAACTATGGAAAGAACTTTATTCCTCCCCCAGTTCCCCTTTCTCCTCTCACTTTTCTCCCCTCTGGGTCCCACCTCACCATCCTTCTCTTCCACTGGAGCCTCTGGGCTGTCCCTTTTCCCAATGACTTTTTAGTGCCTGTTCAGGAGAGTCCCTCATGAATGAAAAGGTTTTTACAGGAAAACCAGAGTTATTTGGCTCAGAGGGATTGCTGCCCCTCCTTGCATAAGTCAGGGTCAGCAGCTCAGGCTTTGGACCATGGGAGACAAGAGACAACCCCACTTGAAGGCAATTAAAACAAAAATGCATTTTTGTTGTTAAAATTACATGTATTTATCCTCAAATATCCCACAGTGTAAAACTATCTGAATGTGAACTGAGAACAATCCCTACCTCCATTCTAGGAGGAAATAGAATATGCACAGTAAGTGAAAGGCTATTTGGGTGCAGATACAGTCTGAAAGACTTCATTTCACATGTTTAGCAGTGTGGGACAGGGTTGGCTTTTGCGGGGGGGGGGGGTGGTGGTGGTTTGGGGAGTTTTTTTGCATAAATCCAGGATTAGCTGCAGGAGATGAAGCATTTATTGAAAGATGCAATTTAAAAGAGTGACAGAAAGCACTTTTCATAACTAATCCCACTGAAATTTATATAAGAAGCCTTTCAATTCACCTGTGCACTGGAGGAAACAAAAATGTATTATAAACTGTCAGCTTATTTTGCTTCCCTTTTCCACCCCTTGGTTTTCATGGGCTGCCATGCTCCACATGGGACTGCGTTTACTTTTATCATCATCCTCACCTCAGAAGCAGAAAACCCGGTAGCTCAAGAAGCAATGTTAAAGCAAAATGTCAGTCTGGATGTTAGCAGAGGTAAATGAGGACAGAACTGAGACCTTTAGCTTTGGAATTTCCTAGTGGGCAAGGCTTTGCCTGCAGTCAGGAACGAGATTCCCACTGCTGTCAGTGCAGCAAGGCTGCATCTTCGACCCGTAACCATGGTGCTTTATCAGAGGGGATTTTTCCCCACCTGTTTTTTAATGTGGTGAATCACTACGAACTGAATAAATTACAGGAAGAATTGCAAGACTTGGAGTTGGAATCAATGCTGACATGAAATAGGCAGCTGACTGCAGCTGTCAGGTACCTCCACAAGGAGAAACCTTGGCTCAACTTTGAGCGACACTTCAACTGCGTCAAGCCCTTGTTGTCTGCCGCCTCCCAGCCTGTGCTGCTCAGCATATAAAGCATGTTCCCCGTTGTCACAGTGACCTTGGCTGCCGTCTGTGCCTTGCCCTCTCCAGCTGAGCTGGTGCTACAGACTTTTTTGGAGACATTTGAAAGTTGCCTGCACATCCAGCACCACTTTGCTTCTGTGGAGCTCGCGACCGAGGGAAAAAAAAAACCCCCAGTGGTTATTCTTTGTTTTTTATGAATCATTTCCACCATGCTTTAAACCTAGAGTTCTTCTGATGAACTTGTCTGAATAGAAAAAAATTACACTATGCTTTAGAGTGAAGCACTGAGGGGCTGGTTGCATAAATCTCACTGTAGACAGCCGGGGTGGGAGGATGGTAGAGGAGCTGTGGGATGGGCCCAGGGGAAATGCCTACAGGGTGATGACATGAGAATAAAACTATTTTTTTCAAGGCCTCCTCTTTGTCAGGTGACCCTTCTGAAATGCCCACGCTGCCAAAACAGTGACATATTATTTCTTTAACACTGAATTAATTTTGAATAATCTTTCAGTTTTCTACAAGAGAAGCTGGTGTCCTGAACCCTGGGTTTATCTGCCTCAAATAACACCAAGGCTTTTAGCCACAGACAGTAAGAATTTTCTGTTTCCTGCTCAGCTGTTGCTCTTCTGGGCTATTTATCTCTTCTTTGGCTCTGCCACCACACCTGTCCCTCCTTGTCCTTCGTGATATTTCTCCTGCCTCTCTCTTGCCCCTTGTTTTACATTTACCATCTGTACCTCTCCCACCTGCCCTGTGGGATCCAGGCTCCTCATATTAATGCCTCATGGTGGGAGAGCTCTGGAGGAAAGGATGGAAGTGGCATGGACATACAGATGTCTGAAATCAGGGACTGTTGCTGTCTGGAGCCTAATAACAGTGAGCATTTCTTGCTAATAAATAACTGTGCAACAACAACGAAAAAATCCTGATGTGAAACTTCTCCTTCTGTATTTCTGTGCAGTGGCTGGAACATTGAGATCTCCCAGCCCTGCACTTCTGAAAGAAGAAGTTGAGACCTCCAAGGTCAAAAATGACAGCAAATAGGCTTTAAAAGTGTCTGGAAATGCTAAATTTGGTATGTCCGGGGGCATCAGATGTATAGGGGCCAGTGCCATGTGTTTGCACAGGAAGGCAGCTTGGGGAGAGCAGAGGATGCCAAGTTATAGTTAGAGCTCCCTGGTGCTGCTCTCAGCCCAGCTCAGGTAAGTTTAAACTCTGCTAAAGGGGTTTAAAGTTAATAAAATAATTATCTTTTTAACCCTGATAAAAGAAAATTATAGTTTAGTGATGGGCATTAAATGGTTTAATGTAGAATTATCAGGACTGAATAATTGCATTGTCCTGATTGAGACGCCTCTGGAATCAAGCTTCTGATGGCATTTATAACTTAAGGGCACTTCTCAAAACGGAGAGCTCAGTCTTGCCAACAGAGGAACCTGATATCCTGCCCTGGCACAAGGCCCTTCGTGCTACCTGTGCTCCCACAGTGCTGTTGGGCTGCTCAAAAACCTTTAACATTCTCTCTTCCAAAATCACCTGGCCAGGTAGTGCTTGTCTTCCACAATCGCTCGGTCTTGTTCTCCTCTTTAGAGCTTTTGCTCTTTCACTCCTCAGCAACACTCCCCCAAATCCTTTCCTCTCAACGAGGACAGATGCCCTGTTTTGTCTTCGTGGGAGGACAGAAAGATTCATGATGCCTGAGGATGAGCCAATATTCCTTATCTGCCGCTTGGTTCAGATCAGAACCTCCTCAGAGCGCTCCCGGGTGAGGGCAGCTGGCAGGTCCTGCAGGGAATGAGGCGCTGGCTGAGGTGAGCAGCAGGAAAAACTCCAGGTGGTGCCTCCTGGTGTCCTGCTGGCACGGGAGCAGCCCTGTGTGAAGTGTCCATGAAGTGCTCCCAGTGACCTGCTGGCGTTTCCTCTGCTGGTGGCACGTGGCTGCTGGGGTGGTCTGTCCCAGGTGACGTGTCGCCTTCTTCCACACCACCCGTGGGCTCAGTGTGACCTTGGTGGCTGCTCTGCCTTTAGCCAAGCCCTTCTCACGCCGTTCTCTCGCCGTTCTCAATCCTCTGCCGGCCACAGGCCCCTGGCACGGGGAATGTGACAAGGACTGGGAGTGGGGCACCCTGGAACCAGCACCAAGGAGAGTCCTGGGGTCAGGCACAGGCCAGTTATGGCTTGGTGGGCTTGCTCGAGGAAGGAGAGGTTCATGTGAGCGTTGTGAAGCTTTGTGCCATCCCAAGCAGCAGTAACTAATGGTTTTTCCTCCCTAATAAGCATGGATAATGAGCATTTTGCAGCTTCTATTGGATTTGTAAGTAAACTGTGAACTGAGAGCACAGCTTCACTCCTGTCACTTCATTAATATTGGTCTGATTTCATTACAGAAGGTAACGGATGTGAGGCTGAGCCTGATGGAATACTGAGGAATGGCCACTGTTCTTTAACCTGGCTCGGGGCTTCTCCTTTGTGGTTTGCTTTCTCAGCACTGTTAGCACTCTATGGGGTGAGCTCTGTGTCCTTTAAAACTGAAACACCTGGGACAGGGCAGGGCATAGGACCAGCAGAGCCTATTCCTTGGAACACCTATTGTCAAGACTTGTTCTTTGTTCTTTGAAACCAAGACCTCTGGACAGGCTTCAATAATAAAATAAGCACATCTGAGCACCTGCCAGTAGCTTGGCAGGTGAGGAATTTTCTCAGGAAACATGACCCAGATCAATTTTGTACCAACAGACATTTTCAGGCCTGTGAGAATGAAGGATATGGATCTGCCTGTGGAAAGGTCCATGACTGACATGACATTTTCAAGGAGCAGGATGACAAACCGAGCTGGAGAGCAGTGCCAGCACTATCATGCCTGTGGGGACACCACCTGCAGTGACATGGGACTGGAGAGCTGTTCCAGCAGGTCTGGTGGGGGAGCGGGACCCTCAGGGGTTGGGGTTACAGACACCAAGCTTCCATGAGTATGTGGCTGAGATGTGCATCTCAGCAAGACAGAGGCAGCAAAATGCCATGAGGTTTCCAAATTTTAACAGCGCAGAGCCAGCAAGTCACTCTCCCAAGGCTCCCTCCTGCTGAATGAAGGATCACTTGCTTTCTTTCCAAGGAAATAGATGCATGAAACTGCACACATCTTTCCTGGAGAGTAAAGAAAAAGTACAGTATTCAGAGCAGGGCAGGAGCCGTGCTCCAATACTGCTCTGTACATTGAACCACTGATTCCCATAGCTTAAAGCAAGAGCTTTTGCAAACACTGAATAAAAGCACAGCAATTTCCAGAGAAAGTGCAAGAAATGGCATTAATTATACTAACGTTATTGTCTACCAAAGCTGCTTTCAATCATTTTTATATTCAATAGCATGCATCATCATGAATTGGTGATAAATATAGATGAAAAAAGGTAGTGATAATGAAAGTTATACAGGTGTAAATTAGAGCATATTTTTAAACTACTATGAAGTCACAGCTTCTTGAGATAACACAAAATTATAGGATATGTGCACATCCTAAATTGAATCCTGGAGAATTCTGTACTGTTCTTATGCTGGTTGGTTATCTCTTGGGCAGTGCTGTCTGGGAAAGCAACAAACCTCTATTTCCATAGCTTCCTACTCCAAACCTCATTCTGAGCCCCGGGGAGCCAGCGTGGGGACAGTACAAGCCATTGTGTGCCGGACACATTCGAGCCATGGTCACTTACTATTTGGGGAGCAGCTATGGAGGCACTGTAACCTCAGGTCCCCAGCCTCAGCCCTCTCCTCCTCAGTCCTGGAAAAGAGAATATAGAAGTAGCACCTTTAACAGAAACAAAGGCTGCTCCCAAATGTACACAGATGGAAGGGTCAAAACCAATAAGAGTCCAACATACCTGGGCTCCTCCATCTCTAGCCAGGCCCACCACGGAGATCGTAATGGGCTCAGGAAGGACTTGGTTCCCCTGGCTTTGCCCCTCTTGGGGAAAGCTCATGTAAAGAGGCCATGAGGAATAGAAATGAGGGGCTCAGGGCTGCATCTCTCCGCTCTTTCCCTCTTCAGGATGGATCTAAGCACAGGGGACCAACAGCCTTGTACAGTACGTGTGTGTGGGAAGTGGGGATGGTGCTACTGCTGCCCCATTTTAGTGCCAGTCCATGGGATTTTCCAGGAGGAGCAGCTCTGTGGATAAAGCTTCCTGTGTTGCAGAATAAAGTACAGAACAAACCCAAGGCAGGAGGTTGCACTCGTCCCTGTGCACTGATGAAAGGGGAATGGGAAGATTGGAAATATCGGTGTCTGTGTGAAGAGGAACTGACTCTGCCAATGGGAGGGACATTAGGTCAGTAACTGAAACCCTGTTCAGGTACCTGGGTGACCAAGGAGGAAATCAGAGCAAAAGGTTGGCATGTCTTTGGAAGGCGTTGGTATGATCTGCACATCTGACTCGAGCACAAAGGACTTAGAGAAAGCAAGCTGTGAGTATGATACATTACAGAAACGTGCAAAAAGGGAAAAAATAGCGTGTGAATGATGATTTGAAAAGTTTTGGTTCTCACAGTGTTGGGAATAGTCCTGATTTATTAGCTCTGCAATCGCTTTGGTCCTGCTGTCTGTTTCAAACTGCTCCTAGCACTTAAAACTACATTTTCTGTCCCTGCAGAGACATTTTGTCTGCACTGCTATTGATGGCAGTTTGAACTCAGCTTACTCCAGAATCTCACCAGGAGCATCTGCCTGCTTGTGTTGGTGTTGCAGATCAGAGTAAGGGCCCAGTCAGCAAGAAAAATGTTGTGAAATCAGCTGCAGTGGCACAATGGGTGTTGATGGACAGCTGCAAACGCTGTGCTACGGATGGGTGAGCTGGGGGAGGCTGAATCTTCCAGATTTACTTGCTAAATATGTTGGTTTAACAGCCCCTGGTAAGTGAGATTTGCTTCGCAGGGGCACGAAGCTGGAGAGCAGACTGGAGACAGGGCTGTGCTGATCTCTGGCGTCCCCTCAGGGATAACCCCCTGTCCCCTCTCTGCAGTGGCCTCAGCTCCAGTGGGACTCTGCACCCCTGACCAGGCCTGGATGCACGTCCAAAAGCTGCTCTTGTCCTCACTGAAAGAGGGCCACGGGTAATTCCAGTTTCCTCACATCACTTCGTAAACTTTTCACTCCTTGCCCGAGGCAGTGATGAGCTCTCCATGAGGATCTCACCTGGATTCGATTTCCACCCTTTCAGGCCCCCTATCCCTCAACTCAGGCTTCAGTCCTCATGAACCTTCACCCCAAGCCTGGACATTCCCTTGTCCTCCCTGCAGCTGCTCCTGTCCTCGTCCCTGCAGCTGTGCCCCTCGCCCAGGGGCTCCCTCTGCCCCACCAGCCCTTCCTGCCCTGCCCCCAGCAAAGCCAAGGGGCAGAGAGGGAACTTTTCATTCTTTACCTGAAAGCAAAATCCACCAGAATCCTGAGAGAAGGGAAAGGTGTGTTGGGGAGGGTGGCTGGAAGGGGGTTTTTTTTAATATATGAAAAAAAGAAGGCAAGAAACTGAGAACAAACTTGGGAAAGACATTGAGTAAGGGTAAGCTGGCTGTGCTGGCCCTTGCCTGGATGGATGTGATGAGAGTGTTGGTGGAGCCAGTTGGTCTCAATGAGCAGAATTCTTGTGAATGCATCTTAATTATTACACAGCCGTAGGGACAAAGCTGCTAAAGCAGCAGGGGAGAGCTAAAGCTGCTAAAGCAGCAGCTACTAAACAGCTGGGCAGGGGAAGTGGAGAAGGTCTGTCACCATTCCTTCAGCTGGTTGTCACAGAGCTTATGAGACTCCATGGGAGAGAACAAAGAATCCCTTTGGCTTTTCTGGAGGGACCCTCAGAGCAGGAAGGAAGGAAGCAGAAGGGCAGTGAGGGTTCCTCCTCTGCTGGCTGGGGTAAACCAGACACAAGGGACTGTGCTCATGAGCACGTGGGGCAAGAGTATTCATGTGAAACAGAGCAGGAAGAGAAACTGGGAGGGATGGAAGACAGATACTTGTTATGAAGTGACACACAATTAACTAAAAACCTGAAAAAGATGAGCAAAAGTTACAGACAAATATTCATTTTGAAGGAAGACAAGAAAAAAGGAAGGAAAAACACTTAAAGGACAAAGACTGAAAGCTGACTTTGCAGATAATTCTGGTAATTTTATAGAACACTTAAAGCATGAATAATACCTAAAAGTCTGTAGAAGTGACCTGTTTTTCTCAGAGTTACCCTGAGGGCTACTGTACCTATTATATCTGAAGAGCTCCAGTATCTTTTGATTTTCTGGTGTGAACTAGTCTGTTTTGTCTGGACTTTTTGAAGTATCCCAGGCCTGGATAGGAAATAATCATATGTAACACCACGAATCTTTGATTTTTCAGCATCTGCTTAAATGTTTTCCCAGTGATAGGAACAGTGAGATGCTTGGCTGGGGAGAGGCAGAGGGTTTGGACGTGCTCCCGTGTGACTGACTTGGGGCTGGATAACCCCATGTGCTGGCTAAGGTGGAGTCACAGCAGGCTCTGGGGCAGAATTTGGAGTGTGCACAGACATTCACGAGGTTTTAAAGGCCTTCCCTGTGTTCTTCAGAGCAGAGGCTGCCCTTGGGATGCGGAGACTGAAGCGAAGGAGCAGCGGGGACACAGAGGGCGAGGCGGCTGTGCAAGGGGAGGGGATGGGGAGCTGCTGGAGGGGGGATCAGCCCAGCAAACCATGGAATGATGTGGCTCATCCCCTGCACCTCCTGCACTGCCGGGGACAGGAGCACAGCTGTTCAACTGGGAGCTCTCCAGGGACCATTTCAGCTCTCACATCTACATTTCTAGCAAATCTTCTGCTGTTATATGCTGTTATGTGCAATTAAAAATAAGTGCAATACAATGATATATTTGAGAAAACACGTGCAGGATTAGCAGCATTTTACTGCCAGCACTTTTCATAAAGCAAATTTCTTCCCTGGGAGCAGGGGCCTGCGGAATAATATTCTGACAAAAAGGTTTTATCATGCAAAATGGGGCTGACACTTTCCTTCCCTGAGTCCCAGATGATAAATGGAGCTGTTGGGAATAGTGATAAAGCTTTAATTTTCAGCAGACATTTAGGAAAGTGCCTGTTGCACAGGGTGTGTCCAGCACAGAGGCTGGATGTGTGTGGCCAGGGGGTGCTGAGTGTGCACTGAGGCAAAGGAGCAGGCAAAAAGGGTAAAGATTTGTGCAAAGTAACTGGAAGGAAGAAAGGCTGGAGGGTTTTATTCATGAGGTATGAAAAGGAACATGGAGGTGGAGGAGTAGGAGGGAATGCGAAGTATCCCTGGGTATGAGCACAGGAAGGAAAGAGGATTTATTTTATTTTCTATTTGTGCAAAGGCAGATGGGAGCTCGGGGAAGTTGTGTGGGACTGAGGGCACCCATGGCGTGCAGCAACAGGGTGTTGCTAATGGACAGTCCCTGGACCCCCTGCAGCCAGAGCATTCCCAGGTCACAGCAGGGAAGCTGAGCATGAATATGATCACTTTAAAAATTAAAAATTTTGTATATTGCTGCACGGCTTTAAATCTCCGGAATGATCCCATGGTAACACTGTCTCTGGGCTTCCTATTATGTATTCAGATACAACAATTAAAATAATGTGATATAAAAAAAGTAAGTCATAATCATGAAGTTTGGGAACACCACATGCTTGAGCTGTGTGTGCCAAGTGTGTGTGGAAGGGCGGGGAGGAGGTGACCGAGGAGGGAATTGTTGGGGGTGGGATTGTGTCACGTTGTGAGGGCAAGAGGAGCCCAAATCAAACCCACAGCACCCATGCCAGAGAAAGAGGTCACTGTCCTGTGGGCCATTCATGTATTTTGCTGTTTACTGTTCCAGAAAGGACAGTAGTGGTGCTTGAACAAGTTTCCTTAGCATTTCCCAATCTAACTCAAGACACTGTTCCTTGTAATTCTGCTGGGCTCTTATCTGCAATTCTCACTTCAATAATTCGTCTGTTTTCCCTCCCTGAGCGCTGATTTACCCTGAGGCACACACTGACCCCTTCCTCTTCACTGTGTCTGGGCTTTCTTTTCTCCCACAGAGAATATTTTAGAATTCACTGTCATGTCCAAATGCAAACTTAGGAAAATCATGGTTGTTTGCCTCATTTCTCTTTTCCTTCCAGACTGTCTGAAAGGTAGAGTGAAAACTTGGACGTTAGCAGGGGGATAACTGTAACAACAGAATAGCAAACAAGACAACCAAGGAAAAGCAATAATCATGGAAGCGCTCTAGTTCTGCCCTCTCTGGAGAGCTCCTCGCCCTGCTGCTGAAGTGCTGATCATTCCAAACCTTGTGCCCCCTCAGGGCTTCCCAGCCACTCTCTTCCACCACAGAGAAACTGCCCCACTGGTCTGACGAACAGCAATGCATCCTGCTGGTATTTTCTGCCCCCAAAATATCTTGATATCGCTTCAGGTCATAGGCTTTTGTGAGGATTTTCTGTACTTCTCAGCTCTTCATCCTGTGCAGGTACATCACCCTGTGGAGCCCATGCCTGCTGTGTGAGCCCAGGATTTGTGTGTTCTTCACAATCCGCAGCTTCAAACAAAGCCTCAACTTTCTCACCAAAGAGTGAGGGCAGCAGGTTCCTGGAGCAGCCACAGGGGCCAGCTGCTGGGCAGAGTGACAGAGAATGGCCTTGGGACCCACCAGGACTGCAGCCCAGCTACGATCCTGGTGGCAGGGTGGGTGGCACTGGGTGGGTGGCACTGTGGGGGTGGCACTGTGTGGGTGCTCCTGCAGTGCAGGGCAGTGCTCCTGCTGTGCTTGCGTGGATTTGCTCCAGAGGATGGCTCGTGCCAAGAAGCCAGGGATGGATTGTAGGCATGTGACCGTGGGAGATGGCAACCCCAAAGTGCCCTGGTGGTGGCTGGGAAATGCCCCAGCAGCTGTTGGGGTTATTGGGAGGTGCCTGTTGCACGTGCTGAGAAAGGATGGATGTCACATTCGGTACACCCCCACAACTTCACCTCTCTAGAGAGGAAAAATCATCTTACATTGGCAGCACAGCTTTTTGTGAACTGGGTGCATATTGTAAGGACTTTTAGTGAGTACAGGAGAAAGGGTGGGCACTGGGACACCACAAAATTTAAGAAAAACCAAATCAAGGAAGACCTTTTGCGTTTGCCTTTCACACATGCCTTCCCCAGGTGTCTCAGAGACTTCACCCACTGAAGTGGGTGAGAGCCTGGATTTTCTGAAACCAGCAGAGTCCATGGAAACCTCCCCTGATCGAGTGACTGACTGCACTGACCTTTCTCTGAAGTACTTGATGGCTTCCTGGTCTAGGAAGTTCTGCTCTTCTCGAAAGCCCTGCTCAAAGATTTTGCGCTTGTGCCTGAACTCAATGACAGTCTTAGTGTAAGAGTTGAGGGTGGTGACGGAGGCCGCCATGCAGCAGGTGAAAGAGCCCCACGCCAGACTGTGGAGAGAGAAACCAGCAGACAGAGCTGGGTTAAGACAGCAGCTCATGTCGTATTTCAGACACACACACACACACAGGACCAGGCAGGGAAGGTGGAGGGGGCAAACCCATTCTTCTCATCTTACCTCGAAAGGCCTGTGGCTCGTGCTCAGGCAGGCAGGAGGCTGGGCTGGGGCTGGGCGCAGCCTTCATCCCATGGAGAACCCTGTGCTAAGGTGAACTCTTGGTGCACTCTGACACCAGGGCCAAACACCTCCTGATTTCCCTCTGAAACGCCTCAGAGCCTTGCAGACAAATCCTAAAATCCATACACTCCTGGGAGGAGCAATGCCCCAGAGAGTCTTTTGGAGTGGTTTTCCAGCATCCATGGGACACTGGCTGCACAGTGCCACTGCAGGGATGGTTTCTAATCTGCTTTTCATGCCTTCATCAGACTACTGTATTTCCTTCCTTCCTGGTTCATGGACACTTCTGGCATTCCTGGCTTGTGTCTGGTCTCTGAAAGCCTGACCAGAATAGAAGACAACACTTCCATTTTGTGGAGTCACCCAAGCTGGGGGTCTCCTGACTGACCCCCCCAGTGTGAAGGCAGTGCCAGCCAACCTTGGCCAGCCAGGGGCAGGATGCCTGCAAGTGCCAACCAGGAGCACAGAGAGGCAGAGGGAGAAGGAAAGTGGAAAAAAAAAAGAAGACTGGCCCAATGCCAAGCTGGAACAGCAGCAAGTCTTGTCCTGGGTCTCCTGGCAAGCAGGGTCAGCTGGGAGCTGCTCTGTTCCCTGCTTGTGGACAGGGCTTCCCCCCAGGTTCCTCTGCCCTCCCCGACCTCAAGTTCAGATGGAGCTGGTGAGGGACTCATGGCCCCAAGGAGCTGAGATGCTTTTTGAGCATGAAATGAGGCTGCAAAAAAAGGCCCTGAATTCCTGCTTTTGTCTGCAGAGCTTCTCTGCATTCCAGCTCCCCTTGCCTTCACACTCAGCCCATCAACTCTGGCTACACATAGTTCACAGTGGCTCCCTAAGTTAGGTTAACTTCATCCTCTGTGATGGTGACACACTTTACCTGCTCCTTTTTGCACTTTTTCTATAACAAATTGATCTGAATTATGCAGAGCAGAAAGAATCCAGCCCCAGTAGCATTATCTTATAAATACCCATTGTCAATGCAGCCCTCAGCATGAGCTATTTTCCCATTCTGCAAAGGACCTGCCGACAAGGAAGCAGTTTCTCATTTCAAATTAGACAAAACTTGAAAAAGAGCACATATTCATGGACTGAAAAATCTGGGGAAAAAATGGCTCAAGTAAACAGAAATGGCTCATTTCAATGATTTCAAAATTCAGCTTATAACAAGTCCTGCAGGGACTCTTGAGGCAATGAGATGTGTGGAGGCAGCTCCTTCCTTGTCATTTTTGAACCTGTTTGCCAGATGCAATCAAATGAGAAGGAAATGTAGTGACCCCTGGGGTGACAAAGTTCCCTGAAGTTTCCCATGGCTGGGAGGAGAAGTGGGAAGGGAACTCGTGCTAGGTGTGAGTGTCCAGGCACAGCATCTTCCTGGCCTGGCATGAGCCTTCCTCCCACGTGGAGTGCGTGGAAGAGCTCCAGCAGCTGCAAACATTTCCAGCTGGGCTCCTAAAGAGTATCCAGGAAGAAGCCAGCCAAATTCACATGCCTCACAGTGCCTGGGAGGTGCCTGGGGAATGACATTTGAGGGAGAATTTCTCTTGGATGTTTCTGATGGTTTCTAATCATGAAATCAGAAGTGCTGAAAGGTTCAGAGAAGGAAATACAGAATGAAGACTCTCAGTGTCTGGCATTTGGGAAATCATAGTAATTAGGCAATTAGGATAGATGTGCTTTAGTTTTTATGGGCCTTGGTTAAATGCTATTTACTTTGAATTGTAAGCAGTGGTTGTCCCACCTTTAAGAGTTACACCTGCCTTAGGGGAAGGCCTCTTTAACAGCAATGCTGTTAATGGCCATGCCAGCTGTGCCCCAGATGTGGTGGGACTGTACCCACAGAGCTTCCTGTAGCTGAGTCAGGGCTGGGCTCTCAGGTTCCTCCATGGCTCAGACAGCTCAGGTTTTTACATTTATTTTCTTTAGAGAGTCTGAACTTATCTACTGATCCTCAGAGGCACCGAAATCCCCTGCCTGGAGAATCCCCTGGCCTGCTCCTGACTCGTGGCAGAGACCAGAACAATCTCCAGGCTTTGCCAATGCCTTGGGAATGGGGTAGGATAACAGAGACCAACCCTGAGACATCTGAGCAGACCATAAGCAGCCCTTCCTCATTTGGGGGAGGGGTGTTTTTATCATTCCCTTTTGATAGAGAGGAAGTTGAGTCACAGAAAACTTAGTTTTCTCACTGGCACTTGGGAAGGGGATGGCAGTCTGGATGCACAAGACCCTGTGACTCTTGGCCATGGGGACAGTGTTCCCTGGCCCCACTTGTCAGGGCTCTTTCAGTTCTCTGGGCTCTGTTCTGTGGCTGGGTGCTGCAGTGGCACATTTACAGCAGGCTGAAAATCAGGGTGGTGGTTACACTGCTGGGTCAGGGGTTCTCACGTTCCAGGACACCACCAGGACCCAGATGGAGCAGAAACAATTCCTACATGTGTGATTTTCCACCAGGCTGGGCGGGCATTTGTGATTAACCCTTCTAAAAGAAGATGTTCCAGTCTGGGTGGTGCCAGGGGAGATTGTGGCTCTGGTCTGTACAACAGTGGTGGCTCAGTGTTAGCTGGAAGGCAGAAGCCTTGTTTTTGCTTCATTTGACTTCCAGACCTTCCTTTTCCAGGTCTGCTACTCATGACTAGCATGGCATGAGGGACCCCATGGCCTTCCTCAGGCTGCTGAGCACCACTGCAGGCTGAAAGTGCTGCTGCTGCTCCGCCCTGTCCCAGCTGAGCCAGTGTTTGCACCGTGCCCCACATCCTGCACACATAAATGTGCTGCCTTGGAAGCACCAGGGAAGGGAGGGAGGAAGGGAAGGAGGGAGACCATTAAATGCAAGAAGGAGCTTTGTGGCTGCAGCAGCTGGAGAGCTCAGCTCCCACAGTGGCTGTGTGGAGTGAAGCCGAGGTCTCACCGCAGCAATACGGGCAGAGGGGATGTTGCTCCCACATATTTCCCTGCTTGTGGGTGTCTCCAGAGCCCTCCACAGTGAGACCTAACCCAGGGGCAGTCCTGGTCCTTAAACCAAAGCCCTCTGTGCCCTCTCTGGCTGTGGTGGCCCAGGGAGAGCTGAGGGAGAGGCTGCTCTGGGACAGGGCTGGGGTCTGGACTTCACCTCCCATGGAACGCGGCTCCCAGCTCCACCTGCCATGGGACACAGCTCCCAAACCCACCTGCCATGGGACACCAGCTCCATCTGTGTGGGACACAGCTCCCAGCTCCACCTGCCATGGGACATCAGCTCCATCTCTATGGGACACAGCTCCATCTCTATGGGACACAGCTCCCAGCAGGGAGTGTGGGTGGGATGAGTGGGCCCAGGGAGAGCTCAGGATGCCCTGAGGGACCCTGGTGCCCACTCTGAGCCATGGGGGCTCTTGGCTTGCACAAGATGAAGGAGAATAATCTAATGAGTGTTTATCATGCAAGACATTCAACAGCATTCCGAAGTTTGAGTATTGCAGTAAATTACAAAATAGATTACTGAAGACAAATACGCCTTATTATTTAAATATATTGAAAATTATACAATTATTGTGACAGAGTTGTTATAAATATTAATATAAATATTATAAATATGTGAATGAAATGTATTTATAAGTCCATCATCACATGCAATAAATATTCATTATTGAGACACAAAATAAGCTGTATTTTAAATATAATGTGATTTGTATTTTGTAACATGTTGCTAAAATGGTAGTGACTCCTCCTATGAAACACAGCATAAAGAGGTGAGAAGGAAAGACTAATAATTCCCTGCAGTGCTGTGCATAAGAAGTATTTGTATTTATTTATTGGTGTTAGCAAAGATTGTTGTCTTTGCTTTGAGATGGAAAGAAAATAATGTGCTATATTTAGAAATGACAAGAAGAAATGTTTGGATTTTCCCTATCCATCCAAAGAGGCTGATGCCTCTGGAGGAATGGGGATGTTGTTTGCAGGTATTTTTATTCTCCACAGCCTCCTGCTCTTGTTAAGCTTCTTATAAACTTGCCAGCAATATAACACAGTTGCTGTGTCTTGGCCAAATTAGTTTTATGTGATTTTAGAAGATAAATGGGAAAGGTAAAAAAAAAAAAAAAAAAGCCATGTCCATTTTCCCAAGCCTTCTCCCCATGATCCACAGAGAACTCTCATCATGCCAGGAGCACTGCACCTTCCTCTGCAGTTGTGTTAAAAGCTGCACTGTAAGGTTCAACTGAGACATTAATTAAAAACAAGGGGAAAAAAAAAAAAGAAAAAGCTAAAAGTCTCAGAAATGCCATGGCAATTATGTTCCTAAATTGAACTTTAATGAGAGTGCTCAATCTGTGTTGGTAATTGTGGGTGCTGTTTATTTACAAATGCTCTGTACCTGCTGATAGCGCAGCTGCTGCTGCACAGCCACCCTTAATTGTCCCCCACACCCCAAAAACCGCACGGCCCCAGGGGCTTGTGCTCCCGCAGGTCTGGCAGCTGGAAATCCACAGGCCTGCTCCTGGCAATTGGAGGTGATATGTGCAACCTCCCAACAGGGTGGTGGAACAGCTCCAAAGAGAAAAGAGAGGAACTGGTGGTGACACTTACCAGAAGGACCATCCATAGTCCCAGGAATGTGGTCGCCAGTCCTCTGGCCCAAGGCTGACCGTCACTTGGAAAACTTGAGTGTACATCATGTGTGCCACCATCCCCAAGAGACCTGGGAAGCAGGGATCAGAACAGGAATTTTTCTGCCAATGTTTTTTATCATTCTTGAGGGAGTTACTGCTGGAAGTGCTTTGAGAGCTCCAAAAAAGTCTTTGTTGTACTTTTATGCCGCCTGTTCTACTGTGGAGGCGGGAGCTGCATGGGCAGAGGGAAGATATGACTGAGAGCTCATTATTTTGCATCATACTGAATTCTCAATTAAAAGAGGAGTTGAAGGAAGAAAATCGTTGAAGAAAATGTTGCACAATGAGCATTCCCACCAACCCTGCTGCTGCAAACCAGGGCTGTGCCACCCACAGCTATCTCACAGCCCATTACAGACAGGCCTCAGGTGAGAATGAGGAGAGAGGCTTCTGCAGGCAATGCAGACTCAATGTGTTCGTGCCAAACAGCCATATTTTGGGCCAGAAGTTGCTAAGATTTATGAATTTGAACACTCATAAAACACATGGAAGTTGCACAAGGAAGTTAAGGTTCTCCTGATGATGTGTGCTGAGAGGACACCACTGGGATACTTTCAATGGTGCAGTGCTGGTGCACACTGTTACAGCTCACGGAGAGAACCACATCTGGGTGAGGACTAGATAATGTGTTAGACCCTTCAGGCTCCGTGATGTTAAAGAACAAGACTGCAGGAAATCACAGGGTGGCCTGAGTGGCTCGGCCTCTAGCTGGCCAGTGTGGTCCTGCAGTTTGAACAGAAAAAACCACCTGAACTTTATATTTAAATATCATTCTGACGAAAATCAAACCCCACTTTTCGAGCAGTGGTGGTCAGGAGCAGCTCTGAGGCTTGGAGAATTTTCTAGCTACAATAATTTGGGATGTTCCTGCCGTGGCACCTGGGCAGTACAGGGTGATGATCCCCAATGAGCTCAGGAAAGCGTGGGGTCAGGCTGGGGAGGTGGGGCTGGATCACTGTATCCCAAATAGCTCTTGGGCCTACAGATGGGCAAAAGCCTCTTGTGCTGCAGTGGCAGTTCAGGGCACTTGGAAACACCAATATTCTGCCCTGGTGGGTACAGTGAGGTCTGTGTGTTGCACTCTGCACCATTCATTCACTGTTCTCTCTGGCCATCTACTTCTTTCCACAGTTGCCTGTACACGGAAGACGCAGATTTCCCTCTCCCAACCACACCAAGCTATTGGCTCTTCTTTCCTCCTTACTTTCAGAACCTAAAACACTCTCTGTCTCCCCAGACATGCGGATGATTCAGGGCAGTTCTGGGGGAGGGAAGCTGGGGAATGTTTGTGTTGTGGGCATGTTAAGCAGGACCTTCAGCAAGACAAATGTCAGATTTGATACAAACAAGTGCAGAGGCTGAGAGAAGACATTGTGTTACAGGGAGCTGGGGTGATTTGCTCAGCTGCCTCGTGTTGGAGTGACACACTGCAAAGATAGGAGGTGGAGAGAGCAACTCACTCCAGGAGAAATGAGATTTGGGCAGGGTGGGTGGCCTAATGGGAGCACAGCAAAGTGCTGCACACCTTGCTCATTTCTGGTTGTATTTAATTTCCAGAATGCACCGGGCGCCTGCTGAACTTTTTAAATCAGTGGATTTTTCTTCAGCTGACAGTTGCGCCTTGATCTTAAGTTTGGGGTTTGCTGTTTCTATATGTCCTGTCAGTAATTTCCCCACCCTAATAAAATATTCCAGCCTGCCCTGAGACCTGTCACAGTCACTCGGAGCCAGCAGGAGGTTTGGCACAGCCAGGACGAGCCTCAGCAGGGCTGAGCTGCTCTGCTCTGCTCTGTCACGCAAACCTTGCAGGGGCTTTCAGCCACGTTCAGCCCTGTGGCTCTGTGGGAGGCTGAGGTGACCGTCCACTGATCCAGGTGAGGAGGAGGAGGTCACCAGCAAAGCCTGGAAACGTGGTGTTCCTTGCTTTATCTGCCTAAAGGCAGGGAGGGACGGGGCTGGGGCTGCACCTGGCAGGGCTGTTGGTGCTGTTGTGCCACATCCAAACTAAAGCAGGATATGGATGCTGAAAAAGCTTCAGCAGGGAATTTCTTCAGCCCTCTGCAGCATTTTGTGAGAGCTCTGTCTTTCCCATGCAAATTATTTAAAACAATGTTACAGTTTTGTAAACTTCTTGCACCTGCAGGTTGTTTTTGCAGTATTGTTATGGTTCTAACTAGAAAAATATTTAGAAATGGGTGTCTTAGAACTTGGCCAATCCCCTCAAGGGGTGGATGGCCAAAGGACCAATTACCTTGTGCCAGTTAACACACTTTTGCAAACTGACATATAAAAGCCTTTGGAAAAATTATTAAATCGCTTCCATTTATCCCTGAGCCTGGACTCTGTGTCATTTCTCTACCCGTCCTCGGTGCGACAGCAACATCAGAATAATGCAAATCTTTCGTTGTGCTGCTTCACCGACTTTTGGTTTGGTCCATTTCAGCTGTGCCTTGCCAAGTTCTCCATGGGGATACCCCCTGGCCCTTTTGGCTGTACATTTGACGAGCTAAAACAAGCTTCCTGTGACACAAACCAGCAAATGCTCGATGCACAGGGTCGTGTTTTCCTGCAGCTGGCTGCTCGAGGCTGGGCAGGGAGGGCACAAAGCCTGCACCCATCCAGGGTCCAGGGCAAGAGGTGCTTGCAGGTGGGAGATCCTGGTAATGTGGTGTGCTGGAGTGCGTGGCAGTGCAGGAACACTGACCATTTACAGCTGGCTTGAGACCGTGAGCCCTGCAGGACCAGGGGTGTCAGTGATGGGAGAGATTAAGGAACTTCGGAAAGCTGGAGATTAAGGGTATTTGGAAAAGACAATGTATTTTAAAGCACATTTCTGATATTTTTTACTAGAAATGCTGTTTATGGAATATATCACATTAATTAAGATGTTTTATTATAAATATTATATGAGAGACAGATGTAAATTTTTTAGTTTGTGTAAGGTTAAGAGGGATACCAAAATTGTGATGTCCTGTGGTATTTTTTTAATGGCTGATAGGAGATTAAGGAACAGCAATAAGTGACCACACTGTTAGGATATCTTTTCCTAACCTTTAGATGTTGGGCTATGAGAAGGTGGAGATCGCATTGGACTTTTATGAGGGAACTCAAGCATGAATTTAATGAGAAGTGTTATGCTCCAATGGAAAGTCCCCTTCATTACCTAATTTCTATTAAGCTATGTCATTATAAATATGCTAAGCTTAAATAAATATAGTTTTCTTATTTTCTCTGATATCCCTGTCATTGAAAATAACAGCTAGCAGTGTGCTGGGCTTTGGGGCTTTATCCTTGTTTCAATTCCTCTATCATTTTTCCCTGTAAAATTTTGAAGTTTATATTTGGACTATCTTGGCAATGTACTTAGGAAGAGGGAAGGCCAAAATAAAAATAGAAAGTTGTGTAGGAAAGGAAACTTCATCATTCTTACAAAACTTTAAAACTGCAGTTAATGGTAAAGGGAGAGAAGAACAGCATGGAAGTAATTGATTGAATGCTGAAGAATTCCACATAGTTTGATTTTGAAAATGGAACTGATTTTTTATTTTTTAAGTTCTATATTATATCCAAAGCAGAAAAATATGCTTGGTGGTTCTTATCAGATTGTTTTGTCGCTCATCTCTACTTCTGACCTTTTCTTTTTGTTACTATTTCACAATTTGCAGCTATCCCTGAAGATACAAGCTCCTTCCCAGAATGTACACTGCCTGTTGTAACACCTTCCAGCCTGAAATGCAGCAGAATAAAAATGCTCTTCTATTGCAGGAGCTCTTTCTGCCAGAGAGGTCTGTGCAGGAGTGCTCACACGAGCACTGTATAAATCCTGGAAAGTGGGGGTTCTAGCCAGAAAAAGCTTCACAGAAGTGAAGGGGCACTTGCTCAAGTTCAGATGGTGACAGGCCCCAAGCACAGACCGAGCATGAAAACAGCCCTAAGCAGTTCTGAGGGATGTACATGTCCCAGATCACCCTTGGGGCTGCTCCTCAGTGCCATTATTAGAACCCTTTTCATTCTCAATTTTGTTAATTAACAAGATGAGCTCCTTTCTTTGGTTTTCCAGCATTCACCTACTTTCAGGATTAACACAGAAAAAAAAGAATTTTCAGCGTTACATGTTTTTAATTTTCCTCTGGAAAATGAGTGTGATGATGCTGCAAATGGAGCTGAGGCTGGAGCTGTGGTAATGGCTGTGCGGGCTGGGGAAGGATAATTACTGCATTGCTGCTGTGAAATCAGGAATGAGGATGTTCACTTCTCCCTGGCAAGAGGTGAATTTATCATGCAGTCTTTGTGCCAAAGGAACAAAAAATTACAGTGAAAAATTGCGATAGCGAAATGGGGATAAGAGAGTCTTGGAGCCTCCGGTTTTTTATTCTCTCAGAGTTGTAGAATTTTGCTTTGAGGTGGTGAAAGGGGAAGGGGAGGTTCTTACCTGAAAGCACAGTGAAGACAGCAGCAAAGGCATTTAACTTGAGCCCATCTATGATACTGCTTGAATGAAAGAGCTCGAGGCACATGAGGCTGAACCCGACGACCAGCAGCATGATGTACAACACCTCGGACACCACTGAGAGCCACAGCACACCTGAGGGCAAAGAGACACAGCCAGTCATCACTTGGGGAATGCTTTCAAGAGGTTAAAGTTGGCAGAAATTAATTAGGAAATCAGGAATATCTAGGAGTAACTGTGTATTAGGAATTCTTTGTAAAAGTTGGTTGGTTTTTAAGGTTGCCCACTGTAATCTGGGTTTTTTTAACATGTTTATCACACCCACTGTATATTGGGAAAAATTTCTTTACTGAAAGAGTTATTAAGCACAGTCTGCCCACGGAAGTGGTGGAGTCACCATCCCTGGAAGTGTTCAGAAAACAAGTAAAGGTGGCACTTCCCAGTGTGGTTTAGTGGGCATGGGGCCTTTGGTCAAAGGTTGGGCTTGATGATTTTGATGGTCTTTTCCAACCTTAATTATACTGTGATTTGCAGAGCTTAAGCTCAGCAAACCATGGCCCAAACTCTGAAAATAGAAAAAGTGGTGAATGAAGATGTGAAGAGTGGCAGGGTGCTAAAGACATTGCAGAAAGAACAAGCTGTTGCTTGTTCTTGTTCAGCTTGGCTGAAGAACCTCTGTGGGTACGTGTGAGAACCTCTTGGTTCCTCTGAGCCAAGGCACAGCTCACAGAACTCATTTTCCCACCCTGTGCCACAGTTTAGATGAGCACAGCCCGGCACACACAGAGGTGATGGCACAGGATACCTGACCCTCTCTGTGCTGCTGGGAGCTGGACAGGCTTGGATGCCTCTTTTCCACAAAGAAAATGTTTTCAGTCCAGGTTTAAAAATTCCTGTCGCAGCATAGCGTTGGGAGCTGCTGTTAGAAACTGGAGTCCTCCAGGATGGCTGTTCTCGCTCAGGGTGTTTGGATCCACCTCACAGGGTTTGTGCCCCTGGGGCTGACACAGAAACTGCCACAGCTCCAGCAGGGTGGGCACAGATATTCATAACAGGCTCAGATGAGGAGCTGCAGGTGCAAAACTCGGCCTGGTTTGTGTTTCCTCAGCCCCTGGGTACAGCCCTGAGAGTCAGGGCCCTGTTTGAGCTCTGCAGGACTCGGGGGCAGTGCGCAGGGCAGGGGCTCTGGCAGAGCAGGGCACTGCCCAGCGGGGACTGATTCACCACCAGGAGATGTCACGCTTGGGGATTCCAGCTCAAAACCTCCAGCAGCATCTGCTGAGTCTTTGAAAGTCACCAAGCCATGGGGTAAATTGGAGAGGATGGGAACAGGCAATAAGATTAAGTCCCTGCCCAATTTCCAATTGCTGTTTCAGCATGAGAATCTGCTGGAATTCTCCAGTACATTTGCTAACCTGATTGCTAGAGAATTCACCTGGAAACAATGAGCAGTGATGGAAAATTTCAGCCTAAGCAGTTGAAACATGGAAAGTTAAGCATCTGAAGACAATGGCTTATATTAGAAAATGTTAGCTGTAACCATAGAGACTGCTACAGCCTTCACTTATATTAATACCTTCTCTCCTCACTGTGAGAGCACATGTGTGATAAAGCCTACAGTCCAGCTTAGCAAACCAGATATGCAGTCTCACTTTTATCAAACATTTGAGTGTCCTCTTGGTGACCAGGCTGATCCCAGCTCATATTTTGCCTGGGAATTCATCTTTATAATTACATCTAATTAATATGTGCTATTCGTTGTTGCCACTGTAGCTGACCTTTTGATTTCTTAAACCACGCTACAGAGATAGCAATAAATAAAGCTTTTAATTGCTCACAGTGGCTGTGTGTGCAATATTGCATCTATCAACAGCAAACAGCTGCTTATCTCACTCCTGTTAGTCAATTTGGTATCAGGCAACTGGCACACTCTTCCAAAAAGGAATGCAAGTGAGAGAGAGCAAGGGTGTTGTTCTGAGATACAGCAGGCTTTAGGAGGGATTTTGCCTCATTTTCCCAAACCATCAGTTTCTATGGTGAGAGAATGATGGAATGATTTGAGTTTGGAAGAAATAGATGGCGTAAACCTGACCCACAGACTGAGGCAGCAGAGAGCCCTCACTAATGAGCTGCCCATGCTTGAAATATTAACGTACAACACACCTGCCCAGATGTTTATTGCCCTGATTGAACCCTTGTGGACACCCACTGGTGGTCTGTGCACAGCAGGGCAGTGCTGTAACAGTGTCTGCAGCTCACCACTGTGGTGGGGCTCCATCTCTGCTTCCCTGGGGGGACAACTGGGCCCAAAGAGCTGCAGTCCATGGGATAATATCAGGTTGGTGGTGCTCAGTTTCAGGGCCAATTTTCTTGGATGTTTTTATCAATGACCTGGACACACTTTAAGGAAGTTTGCTTCTTGTGATCCTAAATTAGGAGGAGACCATGAGTCCCTTGAGAGAGAGTGACATCGTGGTAGATTTGAGTGCGTCACCAACCACATGGAATCTGACAAGGGCGGAGGCTGGGTTCTGCTCCTGGGACAGGGCAATCCTGGGTGTACCTATAGAGAGTAGAACAAAAAGACGGAGTGCACCCCTTCAGGAGGGGTCTGGAGGGTTGCTTGATGGTTTTGGGGGTTCAGGTGGTGGCTTGGGGTTCAGGTGATGTACTCAGCTCTATATATGCACGCTCACACCTATGGACCTGTGCCTGAAGCTGGCGCTGCAGGCACCAGTGCAGTGAGCTCGGAAGGAGCAGGGAGCTGGGGAGGTGCACATGTCCCTGTGGGAGCAGCTGGGTCAGTGTGTCCATTGCAAGGGGACACGTTCAGAGGGACAGGAGGGCTCTGGGAGCTGAGCCTAGAGGGCCTGGGGGCCCAGCTGGTGTCCTTTGTCCTGCTAAGGAAGGAGAAAGGAACAGCAGGAAGGAACACCTGACTGTGTGGCTGGTGTCACAGGGAGTGCTTTGGCTTCCCTTGCCACAGGGCTGGGATAAGAGTGGTTTTGCCAGCAGGATAACGTAGCAAGGAAAGGATGAAAAGCTCAATGAGACGTGAGCTTTGCTCTGCTCTAAAACCTTTTTCTGATGAGACACAAAGGCTGGGTGAGTTTGCTGTGGGAGGCATAGTCAATTACTACTTTTGGGGGGCCCTGTTCATATCTACAAAGGAACTCTCTTGTCTTATTTCATGGTGTAACTGAGTACCTGCTCTGTGCCTTTTTTTAGTGCATCTAATGTGGGGAAAGGCAAGTCCCACATGCAGTGTTTGCTTAGTTCTATGTCCTGTCCTGCCTGCTCTGGCTTTGAATTTCATCTGAAATAATAACACCCAGTAAATGCAACCTGTGTCTGAATTTTGCATTTTCCTGTGGCTGCCTGAAGCAGAACAGTTGCTTCAGGTTATTAATTCAGGAGACAGAGTCTTTCTGTTCTGTGCTGATGGTGAGGTGATCTCCCACTGCTCCTCTCTCAACATGAGATTCATGAGGCAGTCACTTGGCATCATCTCCACTTACAATCTCTTACAGCCTCCTTCCTGCAAAGTAGAGAACTCCTTCTCTTGAGGGGACCTCAGTCATTCCAGGTGACAGGGAAGAAGCTCTCCAGGGGATTTTTCTCTTTTCCAATCTTCTCTGCTGTCATCTTTTCTGTCTGCTTACTCCCCTCCAGCCTGTGTCCTCTGCCCCAGGGATCTGTCTGGCCTAACTCAGCTGTCATGAAAAATCTTTCCTTCAGAAGAGTCAGTACTTGGTTCACTTGGAGAGTTCCACCTGGATGGCCTGTAACTGAGGATCTGTAATCTCATAAATCAACAGATTCCTCCCATCCTTTGGTCTTCATCCTGTCCATGCATTTTCCTTGCCTGCTCAACAAACCCTCAGCCGCCAGTGCAGGGAAGGGGCTGGGCAGGAGCTCAGCTGGGATGTGCTGCTGTGCCAAGGACGCTCCAATGTGAGACCTCCCAGGAAAGGAGAGTCTTGGACTTTAGAGCAAAACTAAACCCAAAGTGGTTCCAGTCGCACTCCCGCACACACCACGTTCTCACCAGGGTGGGTGTGTGCAAGGAGCCCACCCTGCATGCAAGCACCAAGGCACGAAGTATTCAGCCAATCTTTCCAGGATTCCCTGGAACAATGCAGAGCATGCCAGCTGTCAAGTCCTCCTCATGTCTGCTGGGCTTTTTTCAGGTGAGGAAAACGTGCTGGGTTTGCACATTCCTTTCTGTCCTGGCCAGGAGGTGTCAGGGACCTGTCTCACTGTCCTGTCACATCTGTGTGGCACATCAGCTTGTTATCCTGTGTCTCCCCTGTCTGAGGAGCTGCAGGGAGGTGGGCACTGCGATCTGGATGACCACTGACATCAGTACCATCACCACCTCCTGTTCTAACACATCTTTTCCTGTCATTTTTGTCCCTGGTGCTTCTCCACCAGCCAGTCTGTCACCTCCTCAGCAGTGCTGCTGACAATGACAGAGATACTTCTGTGCACTGTGGGACACCGTGCATCTTCGCTCCCAACCCACAGACATGCTGTAAGTCCCAGGTGGGATTGCTCTGAACCTGAGCACCACAGACTGTGAGGCTTTTCCTGGAGAAAAAGGGGTCACCAGCTTCAGAACAACCTCCCTGTGAAGCAAAATCCCTGAAAGTACAGGACCTGGGCTCAGCTGCTCATCCAGAATTTGAGATTAAAAACCTGGGACTCACCAAAAGATTTCACATAAATCAACTTATATCATAGGGCCCCTGCATCAGAAGGAATCATATCACATTCATATCATCTGATCTCAGGGCAGGAAGAAGATCAGTGCAGTAGCCAGGACATTAAAGAACTTTGTTATTTCCTCAACAATGTGTGAGAGACTGTCCTCTCTGTGGAGTCCATGGAGAGAAGCACCAGTGCCAACTCCTCAAGCTCTCAGCCCCTGCAGCAGCATTGTTACATGCCAAGGAAATTAATTTTCCAGCCCTCCCCAGTGAAGTGAACATACTCTTCATTATGGCTGAGAGGAGAGCTGTTACCCACAAGATCACTGGGGTTTTAGGCACTCAAGCACTTCATGAACCACCTGGCCAGATCAGTCCCTTGCCTTTCTGTCAGACAGCAGAGAGCAGCAGCATTTTGAAAGAAGATCCACGGATCTGAGTGCATCTCTGCAAAAGCTGGTGATCGAGCTGAGTGCGTCTGCCTGAACCAACGTGAGAAAAAAGGATATCGCAGACAGTCCTGAATGGATGAAGCAAATGGAACATGTTTTTCTGACAGTGAGATAAAGGATCTTTACCTCTGCCTGAAATGAGTCTCACAAAGCTCGTCACAGAACCTGGAATCATTTCAGGTCAGCCCTGGCCACCGAGGGAGGCACTGTGAGGGGACATGCTGTCACCTCCCACCACGGAGCCCTGAGTCAGGGAGCTCCAGTGCCCAGCTTCCTTTGAAACAGGGATTCTGATAAAAGTCATGGGAATTCTGCTCAGAAGAGCTCGAGGCATTCACTGAGTTCCTGATGAAGGAACCCAAAGAACAGTGTTGTTAATGACTTCCAGGAGCTTTGAGCTGAGTTTGACAGCTTGACAGCCAAAGTTCATTCCTTGTTTAAATCCACTGCCATTTCCTGACACAAAACAGCAACAGTTGCTGACTCCATCTTTTCCATGAGAGAGCTCTGGTTAACTGAGCCATGTCAAGCCTGTCACGTTCTTCTGTGCTCCTTCCCCACAACATGCCGAGATGATTCTTGTGTTGCATTATTAAAACCATTCCCAGGCTTGTTAGCAATTTGGATTGAAACACCAAGAACTTGGATAATATCTGAATGGGATTATGTGCAGGATGATAAACAAGCATTTGCTGCTGTTTCTGGAACACCAAAGTTCCATAATTTCAATTACTGTTGAGTTTTGGAGATCAATGCAGCCAACAAACCAGTTCTGGAGAGTTTAAATCACATCTATACCTCCTACCACCTACAGTCACATGCAGCCATGGAGTTTGATGCATACTTGTCAAATCAGAAAAGTTGGGTTTTGGTGCCAGCTCACTATGCCAACGGGATCTGATGCCAAATTTTGAGGTTCTATCTCCAGATGAAATAATGAAATCCTCTTCTGGATGCTCCTTCAGGCTGGTCAGGCCACGAAAATGGCTGTCAAAGATCCAGTGTTGGTGCATGTTCTCAAGGAAACACTGAAGAGGTGGCCAACAGAGGAATTGCTGGGTGAGTTCAAAGCATTTTGAATCCATAAACATGAGCTGTTTGCTCTTAAAGGATTTCTTCAGGGAAAATCATGTTGCTGTTCCTGAAGGACGTTGCTGAGTCATGTTAACCATGTTATACCCAGCAAAGGCAGGGATCGTGTGCCTGGAAATGTCTGTCATGCATTTTGGAGAGTGGCTTGGAAATGACCCAGCATAAAGGAACCCATAAATGAACGTATTACCTGCCGTGCTGTGTGACACTGCCTGCTGGAAGCCCAGCCTTCCTGAGCAGCGCCCAAGAAGAAATGGTCCAGAGTCTGTACTGATTTCTGAGGGCCCTTTCAGACAGAAAATTAGCTTCCTAATTGGGGCAAGCTCATATTCAGAATGCCTCAGTGGGAATTCATCCTCCTCAGGAACACCCACCGCCTCAGCCTGTGCTCCCTGTGGATCTGTGGCTGCTGCATCCCAGCCCGTCCCAGAGCAGAGCTGCCCTCATGGGGTCAGGGGTCTGACCAAAGCAGCCTCATCTGAGCTCTCACACTCAGCCAGGCCGTCCCTGAGCAAGTGATCAGGCTGGACAGCTCTGCAGGCAGCCAGAGAGCTCTTGGAGAGGTTTAGAGTTCCTCATAGCTCAGTGTCACCCGTCTGCCCTGATAGCCAGGGTCTGTGTGAGCTACCGTGAGACACCAGCTGCAGTCACTGCTCTGCCAGTTCAGCCCTGATCTGTCTGAGAAAGGCTGATGCAGGCAAGCAGAAGCTTTGGGGGGTTTTCTGCATCCCAGTTCATCAGGTGACAAAAACCCCTTCTATCTGCTCAAAGCAGTGGAGCTGGGCAATGTGTGCTCCTAAACAACTGCTGAGGTTCTCGTGCCTGACTGAGATGAAACCCAGAGTGTGGCGCTCGAAGGATGAGCCAGTGCTGCATTGCTGAGCAGCTGAGGAGACATCAGTGTCCCAGCAATGCTGTCCTGGAGAGCGTGGAACCTTCTCACGTCCCCACTGGCAGCTGCTAACCCAGACACTGCTGCTGTTACGGGGGGAGAAAGTGCTCCTCTCACCCTGAGGTTCACAGTCATTGTCCCCAAGGTCCCTGAACTGCCAGAAAACATAGAGAAACCACAAGAGGCTGTGACAAGTCAACTAGGCAGGTGTCACCCCATGTGGGAGGAAAAGAACCACATCTGAGGGTAAGCTCTGGTTCTGGGTGGTGTGAACTTGCATGGAGGAAGCCTTGGTGCAGGTGTTATTTCTTCTTTGTGCAAAAGCATTTCCTTCTCCTTCTTGGTCTCCATTCACGCTGCAGCAGCCAGGGAGATGGGGGAGTTGTTACCCTTGTCCATGTTAGCAGCAACAAAATGTTCTGCTCATGTGTCTCCTGTTCTGTTTTTGCTGTCCTTGTGTTTCTTGACTCATTGCTCTGCTTTTTCAGACTTAGTGACTTTGTTGGAACTGACACCTGGATCTCACTTAAATCTCTCCTCTTCACAAGAGAGAAGAGAGGAAAAAATAAGGCAAATGGGTACACACTGAGAAATGTGCACATGGCTTTGGAAGGGCAGCAAGGTCAGCTTCATGTAAATCTTACTCTCTCTTCCAGTGCCATTCGGATGGGTTTAGTCATTTGCTCTTCTCTGCTACTCCAATGCTGGGAATTACAAGCCAGAAATATTGGAGTGATCAATAAAAAATGGCGAAAGGAGCAAACCCGGAGCGTGTTGTTGTGGCTGGCACCAGGACTGAGCGCTGCTGGCTAATGTGTCACATCAGAGCAGACCATCTGCCCGCTCCTCCCGTGCCGCAGAGTGACAGCACTGCGAGGGGCACACCACACAGCCGTCAGACACAGAGCAAGCTTCGTCACCCTAAATGTCACCTGAGGTAACTAAAGATACCTGGTCTAGTGAACCAAACCAGGCGGCAGGGACAGATAAAGGGCTGGCACCCAGACAAGAGACTGTGCTTTGCAGAACATGAGAAACCAGAGGAGAAATACCTGACACTGCTGAGGGGAGAGAGGAAAAGCCATGTTTTGATTTTGTTTAGCTTTAGCTCTTCGTTTCTTTATTTTGAAAGGTGAGGTGGAGCTGTGACTCATAGAATTACTCTCTTTTCTGTGGTGATGTGTTTTCTGCGGCTTTTGATGGTTCTGGCATCGAGCAGATTGAATCCTGTGTATGATACTGAGCAGACTGTGGGATATCTTTGTATCCACATTCTCCTTTTCCTGGTGTAGTAGTAATATAATGAGTAGAGTGGAAAAGATGATGAAAAACACTCTAAAGGAGAACTATCCCTTTTACCTTACTAAATATATTTGGGCTCAGTATTTCCCTTTGAAGTCCTACAGTGCAGGGCCTGTGATGTACTTCCACCCTCAGCACTGGGCTGAGAAATGAATGCTGTTCAGACCAGTGTTCCCCATGTCTTTGGCAACCCCAGCGTGAAAAACAAGACTGTTTCTTCTTTTAGGAATTAGGAATTTAGCTTGAATTCTGCTGGTAAGAATGGTTTCATCTTTGTATGTCTAATTGCTTTTTAAAACTAACTTCAATGATTCATAACAGATGTGTAAGAAAACACAGATCAAATACAAGGAACACATTTTTTCCTGCATGCTTAATCATAGCTCTCCAAAGACAAGTGCACAGGTACTTGTCTGTGTGGGTATGGATTTACCCTGTTGGAGATACATGAAGAATAATGCAATAGGAAGCATTCAAGAAGAATATAGAGACTGTTTTGGAAAGTGTACAGTTCTTGTGGGAGACCCAGTTACATTTCTTTTTACTGATGCAGGTCTCTAAGTGCTCCTCTTAGAAAATTGATCCTCTGTTTTTCTTCTTGGGAACATCTACCCAGTACATAAAAAAGGAGGTTTGTTTTTTAACTTGGCTGTTACAAGTCTCGTTTGTCTCTTTTCCAGCCTGAAATCTGCTCTGCGTTGTCCTTCTCATACAAACAAGTATTTCCCTATTTTTGACCATAAATGTCACTCTTCTCTCTATGTCTTTAAATTTCATTGTAAGTTCTTTGAGCTGGGGCTGGCAGAGGAGGGATGAGAGGTGCTCACAGGGAGCTGCAGGCGGGTACATTGCGAGTACTTGTGGTGGCATGGTGACTTTTTTGTTTTGTTCTTTATTTCCTACCATGATCCTAATATTTCTTGTTCATCTTAATCTCTGCAGAGCAGTGAATTAATGTTTTCATAGAAGTGTCTGTCATTGCTCCAAGAACTCTATCCTGAGGGGAAAAGCTAATTCAGAACCCATCAGTATATATGTAAAGGTAGGATGACTCTTCATGTTCCCCACTCCGCGTTTATCAACACTGATCATTATCTGCCATTTGCTCCCAGTCACTCAGGGACTGAGAAGGGTTTGTGCCTGCTTCAGTGGCCTGCAGTGCATCCAGTGGTTTTCAGGTTTTCAAGCTTCAGTTGTCCTTTTCGCTGAACATTTTAATGTATTTTAATTCTTGCTTTTCTTGGGTTCCCTTCTTCGCAATTTCTAAAAACGCTTTTCTTGCTTCAGAAGGCTGCTGAATCTGTTCGTCACCCCTACAAGGGATCTCTTACTAATATTTTGAATCAAGTGCAGGGGTAAGGCAAGAGTAACAAGTTTCCCACTAATTTCTCCATGCTCGTAATCCAAATTTTGTCTCTGCATCAAGCATAACATTTCTTGGTCTGTGCATGGGGTTTTAGAGTCAGCTCCTGCTGTTTTGTTCTCCATCCTTACACCTTCTCTGCTATCAAGTTTAACCCTGCTATCTCTGAAGCTGTCCCAAGGGGTGACCACTAATGTAATTCTGCACTTTTTATCTGAACATGGAATCCATCCACAGAGATTGTGTTGCTCATTAATGACATTACCTTGTTATTCTGATTCAGCTTTAGTACATGACATCTGCTTTGTCTTTCCGTGTAATCAGCACCAAGACGTTATTGTTCCTCTAATTATCTTTCTCCCATCAAATTCCTGGTACACCTATTATGTCAGGATACATTAAAATCAGGCATCTAGTTTTTCTCTTCTCATTAATTGCTGTTGGAGTGCTGGTTTAGGAGCATGTACAGAATTGGCTAAGCTTTCTCTTTTTTCTGTGCTGTGTTTAGGTGAGACTTAATTTGTTTACTTGCTGTTTGCCATGTGCTACTTTAGCTCTGCCAGCCACTTTTCAGGCAATACAGGATTTTTATTGCCTCATCTCTCCAGGATGCATCATCACGAGCTGTGTAGAGGATGTGCAGGAGGCACCTCCTACCTCTGCCAGGACAGTGTCTAATTTAAAAAGCCCCCCTGTAATATTTTGGACTGTTCAATGTTCTCTAGCCATGAGCATTCTCCTTCTGCAGGGGTTTGCCTTGCCTCAGCATCTGTGGTCTCTGAAAAGTCTTGTTTATTGCATGCATGTGAGTTTATCAATAGGTAGGGAGCAGTGCAATACAGGCAGCTGCTGATGGCCTGCTGCCTTGCCATTCCTTGTGGCAATTATTCCACAAAGGCAGGTGCTATGGACCACTGGAGTAACCTAGACCAGTAACCTGTACCACACCTGTGAAGAGTTTGCCCTGGGAATCCTGTTCTGTGTTTGTGTGGCCATCTCTAAGTGTTGAGCCAACCCTAACGTTTGAGCCTGTTCCTGAGGCAGCTTCCCCACAGGGCTCCTCAGGCCAGAGCCCCCCATTTCCACGCTGTGGGCACTCCAGGTGCTTGGAAAGTCACAGCCTCCATGAGCACCACCCCAAAACTGTTGGGGGCACCACATTTCCTGCAAAGCCCTGCTCTTCTCTGGCAAAAATGCTTCCAGCACCAGTGCTGCTTCCAGCTGATTTCCCTGCACAGGGAGTTGGGCTGGGCTCACCCTCCGGCTCTCCCCGTGGCTGACAGCTGGCAGTGATGCATTTAGAGAAGGATGCAGGAGCTGGAATCCCCACACAGCCCCGGGCAGGGGGAGGAACACCCGTGGACGTGTCCAGCTGTGGTGTTATCGAGTCACTGAAGCCATTTATCTGATCATTTGATGGGGCCTTTTGCTTTCCATTGTGGTGTCATGGTTTCCAATAATTTTTGGTCTTGGTTTCTTCCTTTTGAATGTATCCTCCATGGCCTCTTGGGAGTTCTCTGGGGCACAGATTTGAAACCATGGGAAAGGGATGGCAGAAGGTGCCATGGGAGGAGGAGTGTGGTGGGGAGTGTCCCAGCCTCAGGGTTCTGGCGGGGCACCACCACAGGGACAGAAGAGCCCCTCACTGAACAAGTCACCCTTTTCTTCCTCAGGCAGAAAAATACTCAGCAGGAACAAAACTTTGATGAAGATCTGTGGAGAATATCCCAGAAGCAATTGAGAACTGAAATATCAGGTCCAGCCTACTTTGACAGTTCCCTTCCAACTCCTCTTGGAAATATTTGCTGTCTTACTGCTCACGTCTGCACTGAAAATTAGAGCACACTTCGTGGGCCCCAACATCTGCTCTGTGAGAGCCCACTGAAAGTCCTGGCCACTGTAACCAGCTATTGCTCTATCATTTTTATCAATAGCAAATGTAAACTGTCATAAGAAAATGTTTTTGTTTTTTTTTTTCTAGTTAATATCTAGCATCATGAAGCTGATTTTGTTAAGCAGATTTGGCACTAAGAACCAGCAACAGCTAATAAATTCAATGTTAGGCTTATGAGGTTCTGACAGATTGCTGGCAGCTGCCTTAAATGCAGGAAAAAGCTCTCATAGTGTGGGTTGGAAATGCTTATTTATACCATACTGTGGGTCTGTTTGCCCCAAATTTTGCTGCCTCCTTTTAGTACATGTCACTGGTGAGATATATGAAAAGGGTACAATAACTGATCAGAGATACAGTTCCCAGCCACACTGGAGATCAGCACTAATGCATAAAGATGGGAAGCTCAGCCATAAACAATTCGATTTTTACTGTAAGAATTCTCATTTATGAATGCAAGGTTTGTGGTAAGGATGTGACTAGACCTCATCATGGATGGTTTTATTTACTGCGAGTTTTTATGATAGTTTTTTTTTTCCTATATTCAGAAGGTTTTAAATAATCTGGAGGAGTTTAATACCACCTTGCTGTTAATTGGTGGTGGACTCAAGCAAAGATGGGCTGTAAAACTACACTAAGTTTGTTCTTAACATGTCTTAAAAGTGAAAGATGATGTGCTCCGAAGCAGGCACAGGCTTCAAGAGCCTGTATTTAGCTTAGAAGTTGGTCAGACAGGGATCCTCTTTGGATCAGGGAAAACCAAGTAACAGGAAAACTTTGGGAAACCTGAGTGCTCTTCTGCAGTAATGGAGCTTGTATTGCAGAGACATTTCAGATAAACAAAATTACAGAGATATTTCAGATAAACACCCACTTTTTGGTGGTAAGTGATGCTAAGAACATGAACTGAGTAAGTTGCAGTCTCATTGTGAAGGTAAGTTTAGTCCCAAATTTCCCAGTTCCACAATTGCCTTTGAAAACCACAATGTTTGAACTGAACTCAAATCTGCTATTCACTGTATTTTATCCTTTCTCATTTACGTGGAATGGCTGGAACTGAGTAATTGATAAGCCTCTGACCATTAAAGTCAATGCTGAGTGAGGGGATGAAGAAATTAAAGGAATGGGAAGTTCCTTCTAACTGGAAAAGAGCAGATTAAGTCAAGGCATTAAAGAATTCTTCATTGAAAGTAAATCAGGCATCAATTTTCTCTTCACACGTGGTGAAAGTAGCTCTGGAGAGTACAAGACTGATGGTGAAAATTCCAGATTCACCATGTTGCAGTGTCCAACTTGATCTACAGTTGTAGAATTTAGCCTGGTTTTGTTTGAGTCTGAGGGTCAGCACTTTCCATCACTGACAAAGCATTCCCCTCTCTTTCTGTCAATATGCCTTACAACTCCATGGAAAGTCTTCTGAAATAGATAGAATTTTCTTTGTAACACTACACAGAAAGAGCCTCCCTTCCTCAAAAAAGAAAAATAGAATAGTCTAGAAATACGTGCTGACATCATGCAGCAACTCTAAAATTCTCCTGGAAAAAAAAATGCTGACAGCATTTCACACAAGCAAAAGAAATCCTAAAAGTAAAGCACTAAATGCTGTTTTGGAAAGTGTGTGGGTGATGCTACCAAGCATTATGCACCATAATGAAGTTCCACAGAAAGTGGATGAAGCAGAAAACCACCCCACTGCCTTTCTAGCAGGCACCTTGTGCTTGCTCTGCTCCACGTGCTGGAGGGGCCATGCTGGGCCCACAGCCCTGGGGATGGGAAAGGCAGGGAGCTTCCCCTCCCCAGCTGCCTCTGCAGCTCCTCTCACACCCTTATCACTGTCCATTCTATCTCCTCTCCTGTGCCTCTCCCTCAGGATGCAGTCCTGCTCCCATCCTCGTGCAGAACTTGCCGGAGCTTTGATATCCCTGCTGCCGTTCTGGGAGCTGCACTAAAAAGCACAAAATACCCCAATGGATTACAGAAAAGTGCAGCTCTCAGATGTGTGCAGTGCTCACGCTGTACAGGATGCTGTCTGCCCTGCTCCTGAGTCCTTTAGTGGTGTTTTCTAGCAGAGAGTTTGTTTTCTGGCGGCTGCTGAGTGTTGAGCTGGTGGTTTCGTAAGAGCCTTTGTGCCCCAAGGTCCCATTTGTGTGCGTGAGATTTAACTCGGAGCCCATTAGCGACACTAATCCCAGGCTTGTTCTTCCCTTGTGTGCATAATTTATTTGGGTTTGCTAACAATGAATTTCACAGAGGCTCTGTGGCTGTTTCTCTCCCTGTAACAGCCCCCTGCTTTATTAGCAGTAATTGACTTTCCCCCTGTTTTCCAGTGGATCAGCAGTTCGGGCAAATGAAGGAAAATTGTTCCTTACGCCACTTACTGCTGCTCCACCAAGCCTGAGGAAGGCACCCTGTGCCCGAAAGGTTTTGGGACTGTCTCAAGTGATCTGGCAAAATATACGGGGCATCTCGTCAGCTGCAGGCAGCTGGGACCAGGATAGGCTCAGTTCACTTTAATTGAACTCTTCACATTTTTTTTTTCCCTTGTGGATTTTGAAATGTGGGGTAAATTGCTCCCAAAAATGAAATAAATCTCAATAATTAATTAATTAAATGCCAATACCAGGGTGAGGAAAATGTTTGCAGCCTGCTTCTGTGCACTTGAATACATAACTTTTCACAAGGGTAAACCAACCAAAGAAGCATCTGGATGATGCCCTCTCACAAAGAGATGTTTGGTACTGTGACTGTATTTCTCTGACCATAAATGTCTTCACAGCCTGAGAAGACCGTGCAGCGTTTCCTTCCTCACCAGAGGAAGAAGGGAAATGTCTGCCTTACAATATAAATCTTTATTTTTCTTGAAAAAAGTCATCTGAGTTAAGATCAAATAAATGACAGACCTGCATAAAGTGAGCAAACAGCTGCCATAAACCCTTGGCATCTGTTTCAGCTGGCTGTGTGTAATGTGGATGACATGTGGGCCCCTGTGTGCTGAGGGAGCCGTGCTTCCCCTGGCACTCAGGTGCGACAAGACACGACACGGATGCAATTTGTAAAATGGGAAGAAGCCGTGGCTGTACGCTCTTACCTTTTTCAGAAGCCGGGGCAAGGTCAATAAAACTTCGACATTTTTCACCTTGAAAAGAAAAGGATTGTTTTAGGAGACAGGAGTTGGTTGGTGTTGCTCTGCCTTCTGTTTCTGACTGGGGTTCCTGCCCTCCCTCCCAGCCCAGTCTCTGCAGGACCTCGGGGTGGTCTCACACCGGGGACAGACATTTCCCTGTGCCTCCATCCTGCCCAAACCCGCTGTGCTCAAGGGCTGGACTTCCCTTGGGATTGCAGTCCCTTGGTCAGGAAAATGGCTTACAGGGAGTGAAGAACATCCTTTCCTGGCTGAGTCCCTGCTGGGTCAGTGATGCTCTGTCCCAAGGGCAGGAACAGTGCTGGACTCTATCTAGAGAGACACAGGGACAAACACCTCACAAGGGTGGCACTGGGAGGGCACAGGACTCTTTCACCCACACTTGTGCCCTCCTTCTTCTCATCACCAGACAATGCCTGTGCCCCCCCAGTGTGACCAAACCTCCCAGTGCTGGGGGGCACTGCCACGGGCACAGAGGTCTCCACAGACAGATGTGACACGTGTGACTAAGACAGACAAAACATGAAGCACAAAGAAGATAAGCAAATGTATAAACCTTTTAAAAAATGTTTAAAAAGCAGGCAAATGCCTTGCTCTGAGCATCACAGCCTGTGCCACTCCCTGTGCTCCATTGTAAATTAAACTCTCTCTGTTTAGGACCCCACCTCTGGCTTTGCAAGTATTCCTGAGAAGCTTCTGAACAGGAAATGTATCTTAGGGTGGATGCTTCCACCTTTCTTTTTACTTCTTCAGGTAATCAAAGATAAAATAATTCATCTTCCCTAGATGCATGCATCCATCAAGTGTGTGTGTTCCTTCTGACATGATGTGCTCCAAGGTGTCCTGCCAGAGATCATGGAATAGAGTCCATTTTGCCTTTTAAGACCTTAATTGATGCAAAGGCAGCTACAGGACTAGGCTGGGGTTTTTTGTTAGCTTTGCTCATTTTTAATTGCAAAGTTCAAAAGACTAATTTAGGAAAGGTGAGCCATTAAAAAGGAATAAACAGTGAAATGCCCCAGTGATGGTGAAGTCGATGTGTATTTTTTTTTCTTATTTGTAATTCAGTTTATGTAAAAACCAATATAAAGTGTTCATCTTTCTGGTGTCTTTGTTGGCAAGACTGAGATAAACGTAATCATTCAAATGATAGCTGTGCTGAGATAAGAATCTATTATTTTAATGCTATTATTACTACTTTTAATTTACTTTTTGCAGTTTTAAATCTATGCTAAGTACACTGAGAGGTGATGTGTACATAGTCCGTAGTCTATGTAAAAGTAGCTATAAAAGAAAAGGGTCACTTGACATTGAAATGAACATTTTGATATGTCCGGGGGAAGGATTTCTACTTTCTGAATCCAGAGGACAGCCAAGAAAAGGAAGGGACACTTGGATTATCAAAGCACCATCTCTGTTTCCAAAGGGGTGGGCAGGGCAGGCTGTATCTGAGCAGGAGGAATGTCAGGTGAGTGAGAGGTGAATGAGTGAGTGAGTGAGTGAGTGAGTGAGTGAGTGAGTTTTGGGGCAGACAGATGGAAAGATAACTGAAGGATCACAGAAATTACCATCCCTGCACACTTCCTGTTCAGAGCGGGGCTGTGACTTTTCCCACTCAGATTCTGAAATGCTTCAAGGATGGTGATCCCCATCCCTTAGTGACTCAAAGATGGAGTTTCTTCCCACTCTGGTCCACTTCTGGAGAAGTGTTTCCTTACACCCCACCCAAACTTCTGTGGCTGCTCTGGCATCACTGTACTCATCCTTCCTCTGTTTGTAGGGACATGAACAAGCCCAGCTCCCCCAAGTTCTTTACTTTAGGCTCCCGACCAAGAAATCCAGATAAATAAGTGGACTATAAAAGATACTAAGGTGTAAGTAGAAAACATTCTCATCCAGAGCCTCCGAGTTTTAGGGCATGAGGTTCTCCAGGAATTTTATTGACATGAAAACAAGGGAATATAGGGAGAGTGACCTCTAGATTTGGACTTGATATAAGCAGATTTAGCAGGATTTTTCATTCTAGCCATATGGATCTGTGGTTTGGGTCATTTTTTTATTTGTTTGTTTGTTTTGTCAGACGTAAGTTATTACTTTTATCACAGTTTTGTTTTAACCTGACTTCAAGCTAACTGGCTCTCACTGATCATCCCTCACTTGTGTTGCAGCAAATCCAAAGCCATGTTACTGGAAATCTTTAAGAAATACCTGACTCTCCAGAATGTTATGCCAAGATAGGCACAGGGGAATGGCCTTTGTGACTACAAAAACTGCACAGGCTGCTCTGAGAGCTGGTGGTGCCTTTCAGACACCTGGCAAGGGACAGAGTTTCTCTGAGTTACCAGAGTGTTTGGCTGTAGGTGCTTTATCTGCAGGACAGTGGGGAGGATGGTCACAGGCACCTCATCCTCCCTCAAATTCAGCTTGCCCAGAACACCATCTCTCCCTGTGGCGAGGCCTCCAGTTTAAATAATATGGACAGAAAATGCTGGAGTGTCCAGAATTCCTTTAGGAGCCACAGCAAAAAGAATGACTGGAGGCAAAGAAGAGCCTGGATGTCACCTCACTTTTGATGGCTGATTGTGCCTGGCTTGCTGCTGAAGGTCGTGGTAGGAACTGCACAAGCAGTTCCTGACACTTCCCTTTGTTGTTCCTGCTGCTGGAGCACTGGAAAACCCTCCTCTGTTTTCAGTGGTAACCACTGGTGGTATTTATAAACCACAGGCACACTTCCACATGCAGACATGCATCTCGCTGAGAACTGAAGATGTCAGCAGTGCTTTCACTGTTCCTCTTAGGATTTATTCTAAGTTATTTTTGGGTATCTTGTATAACTGATCTTTTAAGCCCTCTTAAGTTTAATTTTAGTCTTGGCAGAGTTTATCCTGCTGTGCTGTCCTTTTCCAGATGCATCTTGTCCTCCTAACCAGGCTCCTGGAGAGTCTTTAGAGAATACAGAAAAGGCTGTTCAGAGAAGCAACAAGAAGAGTCTCCAGGATTCATCCCCTGAGAGTCCTGCCTTCACCCGTTTGTTGCTGTGATCCTGTCAGAGAAGAAAGCCAAGGAGTGACCTCTCCTGCACTTCACTCATGCAGAAAGAGGAGGTGGGACCTGCCTTGGGTTCTCTGCGCTTCCCCTCAGGAGCGGTGGCCATGAGCAGTGCACGTGAGGCTCTGGCGGAGCTCGGCAGTGACAGGGAGCTGCTGGAGGCTGAGGAGAGAGGGCTGGCCAGCACCCAAACAGCCATAAGCAAAGCACTTGGTACCAGCTTCTTCTGCGGCTTCCCGAGGGTGAGATGGAAACACCATCTGTGCGAGTCCCTGCAAACGCACTCCCTCCTGATCAGACTGACCCTGCACGGGCTCAGCTGTGTCCCTGCTGCCCTTCCCAAGAAAGGCACGTGGGTCACAGGGACCTGCAGGACTGGGAACTAGCAAGATTTATCCAATCCAAAATTTATCTGTGGCTAATAAATCCAAAATTTATCTGTGGCTAACTAATCCTAATTAATTAATTAATCTAATTCTGTATACGTGCGTGTCTATGAGTATTTGTAACTTGCTGGGGAACTTCAAACTGGAGCAGCCAGAGCGTGGGAGGAGACACATCTGGAAAGACTGAGCTGGTGGGTGGGGAGGAGTCTTGAGGTTGTATGAGTAATAGACGTACAGCCCACGAAAATATCTGAGGGACCACCAGAGTGATGTACCCCTGCATCTGCAGTGGGAAGGGGTGGGGATGTTTCAGCAGGATCTGCAGACCCGGGCAGGCCGAGGAGGAAGAGGAGTGAGTTTGGAGCTGGGGGTGATGTTTCTGTGGGTGCTGATGAAGGCACAGCTCTCTCTGAGGGTCTGTGTGGTCAGAGACGTCAGTGTCAGGCTTGCACGTCTGTGTGTGTGTGTGTGTTTGAATACTTGCCCAGCCTGGATGGGAAGGGACCAGCAGCAAACAGATGAAAGAAAAGGAATTCCCTGGGCCTTAAAGTCCCCAGGCTCAGCTTCCTGGGCATGCTCAGCATCCTCTCAGACAGGCTCTCTGGGACTTCTCCCATCTCGTGGCTCTGCAGCTGAGGAAGATCCCTCAGCTCTGCAGGGCGAATGCTCTCTACTCCATGGCAGTTTCTACTGAAGAAAGCTCAGCTCTGGGGTGCTGCGTGGTCTTAGGAAACAGCTAGAGGAAGGTGTGGATTTGATCCCTGCATCAGTGCCAGGGACACAGAGAAAGTTGTGGCAGTGTTAGGAGATGATGTCTATGTCTTGCTTCCAGCGTGAGGCCCACGCTCCTTCTCCTCCTGCTTGCTCAGAACGTGCTGGGAAGTCCTGAGCTCCCGGCCTTTCCAAGCCTGTGGCACATACTTATCATGAAAATTGCCGCCTGTCTGCATCACCAAACCATTTGAGGGAGAAGCAGAAGGTGGGACAGGGCAGGCCCATTGGGCAGAGCTGGGCTCTGGGGCAGGGGGATGAGCTGCTGAGAGCAGGGCTGAGGCAGGCAGGGGAGGAGGCACTGCTGGCAAGAGCTGCACAGGGTGGAGGGGTCACCCGCGGGTGCTCTCACCCCAGGTAGGTGGGTGAGTCCCCAGACACCTCCCTTTCCCTAGAAAGTGGAGGATTGGGGCTGCTCCATTAGCTGCTCCACTGGAGGGTCAGTGTCACACACACTTTGGGCAGCTGGGACTCTGCTGGAGGCAAATCCTCATGCCTTCCTGAGGCAGAGCTCAAAGACAGCCCTACCTCTCTAGCCTGAGCAGTAATATGAGAGCCCAAGTTCCCCCAAGTCCAGTCCTGCCAGAAAATGGAGACAGACAGGTCCCAAAGAACCATCAGGTCACACGGTTTGCTGGCTCCAGGGCCCTGGGCTGCCCTCCCTGCTCTGCCCTGCCCTGCACATCCTGTGGGTACATCACACATGCCTGGCTGTGGCTTCCAGCACGGAATTCCTCTCTGGGCCCATGGGATTAAAGAGCTGCACAGGGCAGCTGAAAGGCAGGTCTAGGTGCACATAAATTGGGTCTGAACTCCAGCACACAGATGTCCATCCAAGCCCTGTGTGCCCTCTGCCTTTAAGCCTTTGTGAGACCCACGTTCTACTCCTTCTTCCACCTAAAAGGTGTGGTTTGTTTGCTCCTGTCCTCAGGACCTCACACAGGCCAGGAACCTGTTGGTTTAGACTGGAAATCAGGAAGAGGGCAGAAAAAACACCAAAAAAGCGCTTCAGCTTCAAGACAATATTCTGTCTCTAACATGGCTGTTGTCATAGCAAAGAGCAGAAGCTGATGTTCTGGATCCTACTTCCTGCATTCCCCAGTTCTTTCCTCTCTGAGCCAGGGCCTGATTAATAATGAGAGCAGCAAAATAAAAACAACCCTGAAAAATCCTACTTTGTATGTCTTGCAATGACACAGTTTGAAAATATTCTATTTAAATAAATTGACTTGAAAGAAACCTGGTAGTTCTGGCCGAACTCTGTTATAACTCTGCTTTTCATCTCACCAAAAAAAAAAAAAAAAGAGAAGAAAGAAAAAGCTGTCTGTATCCACTTATTCTGCATAAAATTTTACGAGTTCAAAAGTGCAGTTATGATGGAAATTTAAATGATTACATTTCTTTTAAACAACATTCCTTTTTAGTAACACCCTGGCTCCCAGCCTACGACAGACAAGGTCCCCTTTTTTCCCACCAGGCCCTAACAAATCTTTATCTCTCCAATTATATCTGGAGTCATGTGATTCTGATGAGTTCCCACATCATCTACTGAGAGTAAAATAATTGTATTTGTCTAAAAAAAGATATAATCCTCAAGGGATCCCAGCCTAGACGAGGCTGAGGACTCCGACACAACTTCAGTGAAAAAAAGTACTACATGAGGGAAAATGCAGGTTAATGGGCTCACTCAATCCGAGTTGTATCAGGTTAATTACCAACTGAAATATTCAAACTGTGATTAAAGCCGTCTCAGAGCACTCAATTGACTTTTTTTTCCTAATGAAAAATTGAGTGTTAATCTGTAAAATCAACATTTTCCAGTTGACCCTGTTGATTTTGCCAGAGCGATATTTTCTTCTGGAAAATAAACAAACTCACACAGAATTGCACAAAAATACGCCTTGAACTATGCAGACAATTGTTTTCTCTTCCTCTGACAGCTGCCACTCATTGCTGCTGCCCATCAACGCTTCTGCTACTTCTAAATATCTTGAGAATTTGCCCAATTTCTCGGTGACAACTCACAGTCTGTATCGCCTGTGGGATTGTTTTTAAACCTGAATGCTGCACTGCTGTTCTCCTTCAGCAAACTCAATCCCGTCAAACTTCCTACGTTTCAAAAGTGGAAAAATTTAAAGCTTCCCACTATTTTTTCATTTCAGGCGTGCACTTTTCCTCAGTTTGCACATTCCCGAAGGAACGCTGCTAATTTTGTCAGAGAGGTCCCATTCACACCGTGGGGTTCCCTCTTGGCTGGCTGGAGCAGGGAAGGGCTGCGCAGGGCAGGGAGTGTGGGCAGAGCTGGGAATGCTGTCGGTGCTGCCTGGGACTAAGCCATGGCAACTGCTTTTTCCAGGCTGCAGCTCTCCCTGATGTGAGAAATCTTACACAGCATCTGAAGGCAAATGTCTCCACAGGCTGCTCTCAAATCATGTCTAATTGAAACGCAGCCAAGTCACAAGACTCAGCTGATTATCTTGGTAAGACCTGAAGGGTGTGTACACACATCCATCATTTGGAGAGCTGGAAAATAGTTCTGGTTTCCAAGTGATTGTGAAAATCGAGGAAACAGCAGTGCTGAGAGAGGTTTTCAATGATTTTGGTGTCAAATTAGAGCTGGCTTCATTAAATCAAGGAGCTCCGAGTTGCTTTAAGCAGTTGAAGCCATAGAACGGGAAGGGGAGGGTTTCACCTGCTCATCCCAGAGGTGACCATCTGCCACACTGTGCTGACCCTGAGCCAATGTAAATATGCCGAAATAAACTAGATATTGGCAATCCAGGATCCTTGAGACACCCAGAAAACTGGGAAAGAGAAAAAACAATGCTCTTCCCAGAGGATGTAGCTGCTGTGTGTCCCTCACTACACGAAGTCTTGCCTTCTCCTGTCCTCCTGTGCCTGTCCTGGTTGCTCTTTGGGTTGAGATATCCTGTTTTTCCAGGCAGGCACCCCTGGCTTGGGGTATGGAAACAGGTAACTTTAACCTTTTCTTCATGGCTTTTGAAGGAAGTGAACTGCAGCACACTGGAAATGAACATCCAGTTTTTGAAATCAAGTGAAAAAAAGTTGTGCTTGCATTTCCCCTTGTGAACCTTATTTCCACGCATGTACATAATAACTTTGAAACAAATTCTCTTTAGTGTTTTTTGCCTGACTGGATGATGCAGAGTGAAATCAGGCTGTGTGATGTGCTTTTTTTTTTGTTCTCTCCAAATCTAGTGAGGCTAAGCATGGTGGAATGTCTCCACTTCTCAACTGATTTTCCACATTGTAAGCATGGTTTGAGTCCTTTTCCCCCCCAAATGTAGCCAAACGGAAGGTGGACCACATGAAAGTGGATTTTGTTTGCCTGTGACTATTCTACAAGCCACGTCATTCCACAGTAATTACATCTGCTTCTTATTACTCACTGGCTTCTGTATTCCTTTCTAAGCTAGATCAGCAAAGATTTATATTGCCTTTTGGTTTAGCAACAAGAACACTGATATTGCACTGATTTGTGACTAAGGGGGTCCTGCTAGAAGCAGCCCTGTTCCCTGCTACCCTGGTTTCAGCTGGGATAGACCCAATTTTCTTCCTATTAGCAGGTACAGGGCTGTGTTTTGGGTTTAGGATGAGAATAATGTTGCTAACACAGTGGTGGTTGGGTTGTTGCTGAGCAGGGCTTACCCGAATCAAGGACTTTGCAGTGTCTCATGCTCTGCCACCGAGGACGTGCACAAAATGCCAGGAGGGAGCACGGCCAGGACAGCTGACCTGAGCTGGCCAGTGGGACACTCCAGACCACAGAATGTTATGCCCAGTATGTAAACTGGGGAGAGTTTGCTGGGAGCTGCCAATCGCTGCTTTGGGTTGGGCTGGGCAGCAGTGGGCAGCTGCATTGTGCAACACTTTTTGGGGGGGGTTTAGTGCTCTCTCTGCCCTTTTCTCTACTTTTATTATTATTTGTTGTTGTGTTTCACTTTATTGCAATTGTTAAGCTGTTCTTATCTCAACCCACTGGTGTTACCTTTTTCTGACTCTCCTCCCCACCCCGCTGGGGCAGGAGGGAGTGAAGGGCTGAGCAGTACTTAATTATCAGCAGGGGTTAAACCACAACAACCTGTACGTCCCAATTTTGAGATCTGTCAGTCAGCCAGTTCTCCTAATTCCACATAAGGAAAGTTTTAACATCAGGATTGAGTCTGGTGTAATTTAAAAACCACGGGGATACCATGATGATTGATCTTCCATCCCTTATGTATTTCCTTAGCCCTGAATGCATCTGTTCATATTTTGCACTGACACTGGGGTAAGGCATCTCAGTTCTCTTTGAAATCTGGGACCTATGTGTTAATCTTCCAGCACTTTGAAGTTTATCCCATTTACAAGGAACCACCAGAACTCCTCAGATGTTTCCTTTAAGTCTACTGGGTTAAATGGCTGAGAACAGACACATCCAAACACTCAGGAGGAAGAGTAACATATCTAATAAGCAGTAGTTAGCTGCCTGGCCCCTTACTTTGCTGTGTTATGAGGCTCAGCCTGCGGGGACTTTATGTCCATGTTTTAGGGATGATAGATGTTCACACACCTAGTCTGCCCAGCAGGATCAGGAGGACCTAAAATCCGAAACTCCCAGAGCACCACAGACACAAAATATCCCCAACATCCTATAAAAACCTGAATGTCTGCAATAAAGCAATCACCACCACAGAAATCACAGCTATCATGTACCACAGGAAGGGAGCAGGAGTCCTCGTGAGGAACACGAATAAATCTGTAAATTCCTATGGCCAGGCCTATCTCATCCTGAAAGCAAAATACCAGGGATTTGTTAGGAGGAGTTCACAAGTGCTTTTCTGCAATGGATCCTTCCCATGCTGAAAAGGAAGGCAAAAATTTGTTACTCTCCTTGTTATCTAGCCTGAGGGAGATTTCCCTTCTGATCCCAAATTAGATCATCAGTTTAATGTTCAGTGCATGAGCAGCCATACCAATTAGATCCTGAGAAGCTGTAATAATGTCAGCAGCGGCAGAGCAGTCTCCTCACACACTGCCTCCACCTGGAGCCAATTTCTGCTGCTTTAGAGAAGGCATTAAAACCTCCAGAAAACGTGATGGGCACCCAGGCAGCAGCTATTTTTTTTCTTGGCTCCCACTGGTGCCCAGCAGCCGCCCGGAGCAGGGATGTCACGGAGCAGGCACCGAGTGAGCCAGGGAGGCAAGGGGGCTCCTCCCAGACCTCCTTAAAACACTGACAGATCAGCTGTGCAGGACTCACTCCAAGTTCCTCAGGCCAGAAACGCTCCTCTTCTCTCCTGCAGTTCTCCCTGCGACTTTGGAAGCCTCCATTGCAGCCCATGGGTTTCCTTTGCTCACACTGCCCTCTGTGGAGGTGAGGTCCAGACACACTGTCCGGGAACCTGCCCTTGGACTGTCACTTTTTTCCCCTCAGTTGTGAGTTGCTTAGGTGATATTATTTTCTTTATCCATACGTGTGTAAGGTATCACTACATCCCCTCTGGCTCTTCAATCTGTTGTAGCACACACCACCAGCTTTCTCTTCTTGGAGGAGATTCTCTTTTCCTTAACTACCTCGAAAATCCCACTCTGCACCTATTTCACCTTCCCCTTTTTCTTACCATCCCTATGCACAATGGCATTTACAAAACACACTGGTGTCACCTGTGGTGCTGATTTTTCCCCAGAATAACCTTTTCTTTATGTCACAGCACTTGGCAGCTCCCAGCCACCCCACGGACAAATACTGGCCCCCAACTTGGTTCTTATGTTCCCCCTGCAATTGGTGCCTACCTGTGACCTCACAGAGCTTTAGGCCTTGGCATCTGGTGCTTTTAACCTTCTTTAAAATGTAATGCTGCTCTTACAACTCCTATCAGGCCAGCTCACATTTTCAGTTATGCACAAAAATCTCTCCTCCGTAATATGCCAATATTCCCAGATTTTGTGTGGCAGCACACGTAAGAAGCACATTCAAAGCAGGATTATTCTCTTCAAATTAAGACTTCTGTGTCGGGCATTGCAACATCTTAGACAAATTCCCTTTTGGCCAATGAGGCAAACATGTAATCCCAGGGCTCAGTTCATCCCACAGGAGGAGCAGTGTAACGTCCCAAGGAGTGCTCCCTACTCTTGATGCCATGATGATTTTTGTCTTTTCTTTTATACCCCTGTTATACCTTTTTACAACTTCTGTATCCTTAGTGCTTTAGCCTACATTCTTGGCCTTGTTTGTCAAGCTGGGAGACTCAACATTTTAGAGGTTTCGTAGTCAGGGATCAGCGTGCCCCAGACCCCAAGGTCCTCTCCTGAACACATTTTGTAAACTGAGATAGAACCACCCAGGGGAAGGTTCCTTGGGGAGGGGGGCTCACTCGAGCCTCTCATTGGGGAATCTTTGATAGGTATGCTAATTAGTAACACCCATAATGTGATACCAGATCTATCGTGGGTGTGCATTGTGGTGTGCATGGAGGTGCATTCGACCTGGATGTGGTGCACCTAAGGATCCTTAAAATAAATACCAAGGTAAAATCCCTTTTTCCCTTCTAACTGTGTTTGACTCTTGATTGTAAGACCAGGAAAAGGCATCACTCTCCACTGTAATGATGATGTTGATCAGTTTGGGCACAGACACCTACGTTTGCTGATGGCCATGGGCTGGCTGTAAGATTCATCTTGCCTTCATTTTTTTTAGGTGACACAAATTGTATCCCTAGTTCTTTTTTTCCTAGATTGCTAATCCTAGCAATAACAGAATCCGTCCCAAAACCAAATTTGAGGACAACCAGAAATATCTGATCTCCATTGGGATAATTCTCCCTTTTGTATTACTTGCCGCAGACTCCTTGTAAGACTGTTCTTTAGTCAGTTTACAATCTATTTATCCCCATGATAATCAACAAAATAAAGTAAATCTGCAACACAGCTTGATGCAAAAGGTCTTCCTGCTCCGCTGTCTTTGTGTTGTCTCCAGTGACAGATATTTAGGGGAGAACAAAGGGGTGGGCATTGGGTGATTCTGCTCCTGTTCTCGTCACACCAGTACCACAGCAGCAGTTTGGGGACTTCCCAATCTGGGATTGCTCTAAAATCATCCTGTCAGTAACAGGAATGGAGGTTTCCTCTCTGGATCCATGCAGCTCCTGGTTTTGGCCTTCTCAATGTTCCCTGGCAGGGAGCTCTGCAGGAAGGAGTCCTTATTTTTGTCTGTTAAACCTTTTTGTTCTTGCATCATGGAAGCAGTCAATGATGTGTGTTGTCTGAGCTCTGTCATTGTCACTTGGTCCCCACCAACACGACCTCTCTGTGCACTGGGCCTTCCTTCCAGCCTGGAGCTCAGGCTGAGGCTGCTCAGTGCTCCCTGGTGTGGGAGCCTGCCTGCCTCTCTCTCTGCGTTCTTACCATCCTCCCCACTGTCTGCAGCTCTTCTGGAAAGAATTTTCAGTGGGACATTCCATCAAATGCTTTTTTGCAAATCCACAGAGACTGGATCTAATCCATTACCCTTGTCTGAGAAGTGATTCATCTTGGTAAAAGATTTACCTTTAATAAACCCATACCTTTGATAAAACCTATTTTTTACCATGCAGTGAGTGCCTTCTCTGAAAGCTGTCCTAAGATTCCTGGGTCAAGTGGCCTATACAATTTTTTTCCACTTTTCTTTAAATACAGAGATATACAGGCTCTTGCTTCTAAACCTGCATTTTCATGTACCAATTATTTCAACATCCTCAGATGGAGATTATCCTGGCCCCCTGGGTTCAGTTCCTCCAGCACTGGAAATTTTATCTTTAATATAGAGCTCTACCTCCTCCATCCTTTTCACCACTCTTTCCTTCCTAACAATTTATAACTAGCAATTTTTACATTCTAGTCATGCGGATAAACCTGCCAGGTTTCAGTCATGCCAATTATATTGTATTTCTCATAATCCAGCAAGAATTCCCAAGTCCTCTTGCTTTTAATTATACACTCACAAGGTGCTTCTCCCCAGTCCCTCTCTGGCCAGCCACCTGTGGTGAATCACTGTGATGTGTGATTATCACAGGGGGGCGGGGGACAAACGTGTTGCAGAACCTCTCTGGAGCTGTGAAAGGCTGTGGCAAGTTCTGGTCTTTATGTGTCACAGATTTACTCATTTCTGCAGGGTAAACCCCTCTCCTCCTCTGGCTCCTCCTCAAGGAGCATTCAGTGCCCACTCTTCTGGTCCATTTTGACACATCCTTACATCCCATCTAAATGCCACTCTACTCCTTCAGGAGTGCTGAGGAATAGGTGGCACAGAGCACACAAAGAGCTACAGACCCCTTGCTCTCCAAAAAAGTCCATCCAAACCCACCAAACAAGCCATGCATACCCATTCCTGGTGTCCCGATTTCTAGGGAGCGTGGTGAGCATCCTTGTTTATTTATTGGGACAGTACTCTTAAAAGGAGACCGGGCAGCTGCTCTTCCCCTCTGACCGTGGATGTCAATACTGAGCTTGTCTGTTCACTGCCAACTAAAGCAAGGTCTGAGTTCATGGTTTTTTTCTATTAACATCAAACCAAGCGCACTATTGAGCAAAACTGGCTGACTTGTTGTTGCTTCCCAGCTCTCAAACTCCCCTATTAGGATGAGATATGCCACCTTTTCTACTTCATGTGTTAATTTTTTCATGGCATGTATGTTCTTGAGCCATGGAATCCAGCAGCTGGCTCACCACTGCTGCTATCAGTGCACCCCTTGTGTGGCACCTTGTGAGGTGCCCTGTGGTGCCCAAGCACAGACCCAGACTGTGGGTGTGCAATGAGATACATGCTCAAAGTCACATTTTATAAGAAATTAAATGCTGGTAAGCTTGTCTCTGAGACATCTGGCCATGGCCAAGGAGTTCACAGCCCAGGAGGAGGCCCCAAGTGCAGCCTGTGAGGGCAGAACAGGACTCATGGCCAGCACAGTCTGCAGAGCTTTATCTTCCTCCCCTTCCGAGGTTGGGTGTGTTGCTCCTACAGAAGGCACCTCCTGCTGTGTGGGATCCAAAGCACTGAACCCACTCTGAAAGGGAGAACCTTGTCCTCCTTCTGGTAGACTGGGATCCAGCACACTTTTGAGTCAGAAATTGTGCTAAATAATTACAGGACTCCCCCACCAATGAAATATAAATGCTCCAGTCCCTCTATTCCCAGAGGGGATTCACAATTACATTTCTCAGGTACTAAATGCTTTTTGAATTCTTGAGCTGTCCTAGACATGCTGGATAAAAATAAACTCTAGATTCACAAATTATTTCAGAAATAATCACAGCATTCAATCTCTGTTAGAGCTGTCAGTGGAAACCAGAAACTGGCACCAAGAGGCAGGCACGCTCCGCTGGGCTCTGCACAAAGTGGATGGCATGCTGCTTGCACCTCAGCCTCTGGAATCCAAATGCACATTGCAGATAAACAGAGGGAAGGAGAAGACACCCAAAAATTTGTTTGCTTGCTGCTTAAATGTAATTTTAAGGTGTGACTGAGTCCCAGCCCTTCCAGCCAGCTGGGAGCCCTGGAATCCTGTTCCCTGCAGCATCAACCTGCTGGGAGCTGGTCCTGGTGGCACTACAAGATCTGCTGTGTTGCAGCTGCACCAGAGCAGGGAGCAGAAAGTTTTGACAGCGTGGCTGGAGGAGAGAGAAATCAAAAGCCTGGTGGCTGGAGGAAGAATGTGGCTCATAGCTGTGAAAGTTTGGAGGCTCTGGAGAGTTTTGGCAGCACCACGATCACAGAGAGAGTTACTGGCATTCGCACGTGCCTGGTGGGATCCAGCACAGAATCACAGAGGACCCTGTGTGGGAAGGGAGCCACAAGGATCATCAAAGCCCAGCTCCTGGCCCTGCACAGACACCCCAGCAATCCCACCCTGTCCCTGAGGGTGTTGTGCAGATGCTTCTGGAGCTCTGGCAGCCTTGGGGCTGAGACCAGTTCCCTGGGCAGCCTGTTCCAGTGCCCAGATACCCGCTGGGGGAAGAACCTTTTCCCAGTATCCAACCTAAACCTTCCCTGATACAACTTCAGGCCATTCCCTTAGTCCCTGTCACTGGTCACGACAGAAGAGATCAGGGCCTGACCCTCCTCTCCCCCTCATGAGGAAGTTGTAGACTGTGATGAGGTCTCCTCTCATGTTGCTTAAATTCAGACATCAATGAGTCAGGGAGGAATCAGGGATGGGGTGGGAGCTGTGGGAACGGTGCTGACCACGGGCTCTGGCCATATGTTCTGCTGACAAAGTGTGAGCTGTGAGTGACTGTGGAAGGGACTTTGCCTGGAGCAAGGCTGCTGCTGCAGTCACTTCAGTGTGCTGCTGGTAAAGCTTTAAGAAGGATGCTGTTGGCAGCGTACAGCGCATTTGAGCTGGGGACTCGGGCTAATTCAACACACTACTATTTAACAGAATGAATACAATGCTATTTAATACACACACAACTGTGTGACTTGTGATGCCTGTGGGACTGGGGTCAGTAGGTGTGCTGAGGATGGTGGGATGAGCCTCTGGGGTGGATTCCTCACAGATACATTGAGTGGGGGCTGTTTGAGTGAGCACAGTCCCTGTGCTGCTGGGTTGGGGCTGCCTGGTGCCTCGCTGCCCTGCAGCTCAGATGAAATGATCATCAGTCAGGCTGCAAAAGGCCACGACAACACTCTGACAGTCTGATATTACAAACCCATCAGTCTGAGTGAAGAGCTGTCGGGTATTTTATGTTGGCACTATTAGGGACAAATTTAGACCCATGTCCATTACGTTGTTCCTGTCCTTACCAGAAGAAGATATGGTAAATCTGAAAGAGGCAGCTGTCTGTCTAAGCCAGTATATCCCTGTACCTGCCTGGGTTATTTCCAAAGGCTGGTCACTCCTAGGCTGCTAAATGAGGAGTACTTTCCCCCAGGTTAGTGTTTCAAAATAGAGGAAACACTCACAGAGCTGCTGTGGGGGTGTGGGGAGGGAGAAGCAACCCCTTCTCTCTTGCTTTCACCAGAACTTTTTAAAGCTGGCTTCCAACTCTCTCCTGAAATCACCCACTACAGCACAGCTTTGTTTACCCGGTACAGAATAGAGCACTGTGTTTCTCTTCTCCCACAGATAACTCACTTTTCTGAGTGGGCTAGAGTCACACAGTTACAACTTATCTCACACATAAATCTTGACTTGGAAAGATTTCAATATCTGCCAGAAATATGGGCATCCTTGATTGTGCCAACCCCAGCTAAGATGCTCAGAAAGCCAGAGAGTCTTAGGCTGCTCACTCAGGCTGCTGTGGCCTAAGTTGATTCCCAAATCAGTAAGACAAATAATCCTTTTTTCTGTGTTTTTCTTTCTAACATCAAGAGTGTTGCTTTGGTGCCCTCATTTCAGCCTTGAGCTGTTGCAGTCCCAAGGTTGGAGTTCATGAACTTTCCTTTTTTTAACATTAAATTGAGTTTTAATGAGCAACTCATTCTGCAAGTACTCTCCTCAAAAACACCAGGGAGAATGCACAAGCCCTTGGGATGAAGCCTGCTGAGAGCACTTCCCCAGGTTTGCCCCAATTAATGGTGCATTCTCAGAGAATTCTACCCGGATCCCATAAACTTCCCATTACCAGAGGGGCTGTATTCTCAGAGACACAACACATCCACGGTTAACTGCTCCTCTCTCCCAGCAGTGAAGGACCAACTCCCCAACCTGCTCCTTGGGCAATGGCAGGATGGGATGGGGACAGCCCAGAGAGGAACAAGTATCCACAACCCATCATCTCATACCGTGTCACATTTGTAAACTTTATTTTTCAGTCACATAATCTAGAAAAGGGCTCTTTCAAAAGCAGAGTGTGGATCTTAGCTCTAGCAGACAGCTCTGGGAGTAGGGGCTGTCAGTTTGCATCTGCCGAGACTTAAATTGGTCCCAGGGCAGCTGCCTGCCATCCACCCTCCAGTGCGTTATTTCTTGGGAAGTGCCAGGCTACAGCAGAGGAAATGAATGCACTGATAAACTGGAGAGATGTCTTTTTGAGTGGTTCCCAGCAAGTAAATGGCTGAGCAGGGAACAGAAAAGAGCTTTCTTGTGCCCAGTTGTGCCCTTTAACTGCATTTCTCCATTCAATAAACATACACTCCAGGAAGTGCTCGCGGGTGATCATTTACTTCAGGGACAGCAGAAAAGAGGCAGGCTGGGCTGCAGCTGGTAAAAACCGTGACCTTTGTGCTGCCCCTGCCATTCAGACCACTGTCCTGGGGGCGATCGCCGTCAGATGCCAGAACCTCCTTAACAACTACGGCCGCTGCCTTCCGAGCGCTCCGAGGAGCAGCTGGCGGGGAAGCGCTGCCCAGCCTGTGGCTGCAGTGCCCGGGAGGGTGGCACACGCTGCTGCTCAGGGGCTCAGCTGGCTGGAGAGCTCAGACCCTGCAGCAGCCAGCAGGTAAACAAGCAAATCCCTGCTCTCGCAGGAAACAGGTTGCTTTTCAACAAAGAACTGTTAAAACCCTGCCTCTCTCCGCAGGGCGAATCTGCTCTAAGACACAGCACGGAACGGCTCGCCCGTTGCTTATCACACCGAGGCAAACACAAAGCGACACAGGCTGGGAGGAAGTTGTTTTATACTTACCAGCAGCATTGATATTTTCCTCACAGGAGTACCAGATCCCAGTGTGGAAATACCTGAAAAGGAAGCGGTCATCTCCCGTCTCCCAGCTGTAATGAACCACATTCTGGTTCGTCTCATTTGCAGTCTCATTCCCGCCGTAGTTGAGGCAGTTTGTCTTCTTCTCTTTCCCACAGCTCGGCTTGGGGACCCTCTGTGTGCCCTCACACCAGTGGGTCGTGATAAAAGCTGTTGTAGAGAAGAGGAGAGCCATCAGATTCAGACTCACTGCTAGCAGGGCTCTGCATCTTCGATTTGTCTTCATGGTAAATCCGCCCTCCCTCCCCCTCCTGCTGAGAGAAGAAGTCAAAGGGGTTTGTTTTATTTGGGAGGGAGGGGGGGGTTTCAAAGCCTCTCACGATTCAGAATCCAGTTGTCCAGGCACCAAAACTCTCAGCTTCTTCCAATCTGCTGCCGAAGCGGTGAAGGAGGCTCTGCAGCCAGACTCCCATTCTTCCCCTTCCCTTGGAGCCCTGCCTTTGCACGCTAGCGGAGCAGCTGCCGGCGCGGCAGCGGGGCCGATCTCTCGCAGCCGCGGAGCTTCAGCGCGCTGAGGGGACCGGAGCGGCTCTGCCTCCCGAGGAGCACCAGAGGCGAGTGAACATCTGCTCGGCTGCCACACATCATCCTCCCGAGGGGCTCCGCAGCCTCCTCCGCTGGGAGACACCTGCAGGCTGCCAGGCTCGCTGTCCCCTGCTCCCGTAGGATGGGCAGGAGCGGCTCAGCGTGCGGCAGGAGGAGGCAGGGACAGCTGCCACCCGCTGCCACCGTCCCCGGCACCGCTCGGAGCCCACTGCAGCACGCCGGGCCGGGGGGAGGCGTGACCGCTCAGTCCCGAAAAGAATTGATGATATTATTATTATTATTATTATTATTATTATTATTATTATTATGTGGACCCGTGAAAGGCATTTTTCATATACCACAGAGTAGAGATTCGCCCAGGAGGAGGAGGGATGGAGTGGTACTTTAGCATTTCTGCCCTGAGCTAGAGAGTAGTAAATCCAGGGGTTGATTCTGCTTTTGGCATAATGGTGTAAATCTTTCTTCAGAGGCTTGCTCTGGCAGCCCCAGAGGAATCTGGGTTTGAAAGTGTGTGATGTGTGAAACCCACATCTTTCACAACACCAAGTGGAGCCCCTTTCCCAGGCTTTTATTCCCAGACACAGTGCTTGCAGATGTTTTGGTTGAAGTGGGTCTGGAGGAAATTTTGTAGTTTGTAGGCAGAACTAATTAGAGCAAGCCCTGGGCTTTACTCACCAGATGGCAATGCTGAGAGCAGAGAGCACTTAATGCTTAATACCCCATTTCCAAAGAGAAGTGTACTGCCCTCTCATGATGTTCAGCTGGCTCGCAGAGTTTCCAACCCCTTTGCACATTGCTCACAGCTCTCTGGTGAGCACTGCGTGCCATGAGGAGCAGGGCACCTGATGGTGGTGGAGGTAGAACCCATGAGCCCCTGTGTCCAGCGCTGAGGTTGGCCACACTTGTCACACAATGGTTCTGTTCCTTGGTAGATGAAGGCAATTTTCTGTGGTGAAGAAGCTCTTCGTGCCTTCTGAGTGGCGTTTCCTTCCTGCCTAGTTTGGACACCCTGCAAGGGCCATGGGGATGCTGGTGGCCTCTCAGAGCAGTGCAGGAGTTGCAGAAAGCCCTGGAAATATCTGTGCAGCCAAGCAGGCTCATACTGACAGACAGGACAGTGCTCAGGGAGCCCACAGGCAAAGCTCGTGCTGTGCTTTGCTGCCTGCAGACATGACGTGTGGGGGCAGTTTCTCCAGCTCCTTGAAGAAAGCCAGGAAGGATGAGGTGAAGTTTCTCCTTAAGGCTTCTGGGACCTGTTCCTGCCTTCCTGATGCCCCCTCATAGGTATCCACAGGACTCGTTATGGCTCTTTTTGGTGCCTGTCCTGAATGTCTGAGCCCAACTGTTGATGAGATTTTCCACTATTTCTACACTCACTTGGCTTTGGTCATTTTTTGTTATAAATAAACTGAAAAGTTAATTAAAAAAACTTCTGTGAGAAAACTCACAGGGCTCTGTGAGAACAACTTTGATGGCAGCTCTGCAAGTTTGGTGAAATAACTTTGTACCGCAGACCCTTCCCTACCCAAGAGCCTTCGCCTTGCCTACCCCTGCCTGTGCCTGCTGAGTGCCCCCTCCTCAGTGCCAGGTTTTCCCCTGTGGTCTGCACTAGCAGGGTGCCTCTCCTCGTCTTGTTGAAATTGCACAGCACTTCTCCCTGTTCCAGCCCTTTCAGCATTACATCTTGCAGGCAGATAATCAGCATGCTTTCTTGGTTTTAATTGCGTGCAAGAAATAGAGGTGATAGCTATTCAGAGGACCACAGGATTGTTACTTCAGTTGTTTTTATGTTGCAGGACATTTACTCAGTAATGTGTTTGTGGCCTTCCTGTGTTTCTCAGGGTTATCCACTTGCTAAGAGGAATAAACAAAGCTCTTGAAACTTTGACAGAAAGCCTTCACAAGAAAGCTGGTGCTGTTCTTCAGGACTGTCTTTCAAGTGGCTGCCAGCATCTGAATCATCGCACTTCTCCAAGTGTGAATACAGGTCTTTACAGCTCTTTTCTCACAAATTTTCTCTACCTATTGCCTTGTGGATTGTGTTTTCTGGCCTGCAGCACCAACGCCTGCACACTTTGCTTCTCTGTGTGCCTATCTCCCTGAGCAGTGGGCATCCAAGACTTTTGTTATCTGGGGTAATTTTGTCCTAAATACTTCTTACATTTTGTTTTTACTCCTAATCCTAGCAGATATTTCTATTTCTGTTCCTCCTTATCTTCTTCGTTCTTGTTTTTCAGACTGGCAGAGCTGTTGAGAACAAACATGGCGGCAGTAAATTAAAAAGAGAAAAGGCAAAATAAAGCAGAAGTTTGGTTTCTTTTGTGCTACAGAGCTTTTAGAATCTTAAACATTTAAAAATACTGAGCACAAAGTAAAGTGTGCTCAGTCAGAGAATTTTTAAATATGAGTAATTTTCTTTTTCCCAAAGGAAATCCATTTTTTTTTTCATTGTTAGACTCCTCTGGCTGCATAAGTTGGGATTACTTGAAAAGAAGGAAACTGTTCTGTGCTATGCTCATGCTGTAATACTCCAACAACTTCTCTTTATATAATCTCTGTTTATCAGATTTGTTGTGTATAAAAACGGAAAGATCATACATATGTTGCAGAAGGCGGTTCAGATGCCTGGATTTAGTAGTATTTACGTGGTATTATCTTTAATGATAAAGTAGAAGGGTTTGAATGCTAGAGAGAAGTAGTTTGCAGGTTGTGGCTACAAGAATCTTTAAAAACCTTTTTGCAGCAATAACTTTTCTCCCATGTTGTGAGAAAAACTACCTTCACAGGTTATAGATAACCCCTTTTCCTTTAGTATTTCTTATAGGATCAGTGCAAATTGTTATTACTCGGTATTTACTCGTGTACAGAAAGAATTTGGCCTGGAGGATTTAAAATAATGATAGCTTTTGCAAAAGGAATCTTTCAATCAGGCTCTGTTTTTCACTAGTGGAAAACAGAGGCACCATTCACTAAAATGAGAGGAAGTCCTACTTTTTGGTCCTCTGGTGCTGATGGGGACATGGTGAGCTCAGTCTGGGCGTTTATTTGGAACCAGCAGCATCAAAGCGTGGGGTTATATGCTGGATTTAAATCAACATTTTAAACCCACTATAGCTTTTATTTAAATTCTCATTTCTTACAGTTCTGTCCTCCCGGGCTTCCTCATGTGTTTATTTTGTCCTTTTCAGCTGTCACTGGACTGGACTTCCCAGCTCCTCCTGCCACTTTGGACTGGACCCCTCCTGGCAGCTCCTCTTTGCTTTTCCTCAGCACCACAGAGCCACAGAATTCACTTGCTCAATTCATTTGTTTGTTCAAATGGCTCAAAATATCCTTTTCTAGTTGGAATTTTCCTCCCTTGACAGAGAACTCTGCATAGCTCATCTTTCTCTTGCTCTCTTACCACGGTAAATGTGAATTATTGGTGTGCCCCCAATACACCTCCCCTGTCTCCGCTCTGTCCAGCAAAATGGGAAGTTTCTCCTTACCTCTGTCGCTTAACAGCTTTTATTTTTATATTTGGAGAAGAGGGCTGGGATGGAAATACTCTCCATATTTCCCCCGGATTGTGTTACCCACCTGTGAGTAGTTTGTGTTCTCTCCACTCCGGACTCAGGCTCCCTTTTGCTGTTTTCACCCCGGTTTTTATCTTTTTCTCGGAGCTCTGACCCAAAGCAGTCTGTGCTCAGCAGTGATGCTTGGCACTCTGAGTGCACAGGCTGGGCTTTATAGTCCTGTTCTCCTAAGAGATGCTGCCGAGGGACAATCCTGATTTTCTTACGGAAATTAAGCCCTCAGCAAAGGGGCAGACCATGTGAAGGTGGCCTAAATATTGATACCCCAGGAAATCTTGGTCTTCAGTTTAACTTGTGACTTGGAGTGTGTCTTTCATCTACTATGCTTATGGGCATTTAGGCAAGGACAAGAAGATTGCTCAGGAAATTCTCCCTGTTCCTAAACCAACCAGGCAAAAAATGGTTTCTGACAGTACTGTAGCAAAGACCTTTAGTAATCTTGACAGAAATGAGAGTGATAAAATAAACTGTTGCTTCTCCCATGAAAATTTCCTTGGTCCAGTGTCACCGGGCAGTAGACAAGACATCCCTGAGTGCCCTCTCCAGAGGAGCTGCTCTGGATGTTGTGATCAGTTGTCAGCATTGCTCATCCCGGCTGGGACAGCGGGGCTCTGCCACTCAGAGACTACAGGCACCCACCTGCCACAAGCAGGGTCCCTGCAGCCCCTGGCTGTCCCAAACAGCACCAAACTAATCATCCAAGCAGGGTCCCTGCAGCCCCTGGCCGTCCCAAACGGTGTCAGATGAATCATCCAGCGCTGCTCTTTGTGTAAAAACTGGGTGCGGCTGGGATGCCAGCAGATTTGTGCTTATCTGCTATCTGCATTTAATTCTTCCAGCAGCTGGTGGAGAGGAAGGGAGATGAAAAGAAGTGACAGGTCTGAGTCATGTCTTGATTCGTGTCTGGGAGAGCTGACTGGCTAAGTTGCCTGAAGAGGCAGTCCAAAAGGTCAGGGCTGAGCAAGCAAGATATTCCCGAGGCAATTCCCAACAAGCTATTTACGTGTGCCCACCTATGGTGGGAGTGAATGAAGTGCAATGCTATCCTACTTTTGATCCTGAATTAGAAATTTTTCTGTCTTAGAGTCACAAGAATTATTTCCTCACGATTGACAGTTGGATTGGATGAAGATGAAAGTTTAATTACTATTTAGTACTCTTTGTTAAGGCTAACTTTGATATGTCTAAATTGTTACAAGAAGCTACAGGCCCACTTAAGAAGCACTCAAAAAGCAGAACCCACTTCATTCTTTATTGCTGCAATTAAAGAAGCATTCTTGCACATCAAAGCCTTAATGGCAGCTTGTGAGTCTTTCCATATTCCTGGACACCCTGGCCTGGCATCAAAGCAGCCCCAGAGCAAAAGTGGCCACAACAAACAGAGCAGTGCTGAGAAATGTCAAAGGGTTCATTACCCAAATATGCTCTTTTGTAACCCAGGCATCTGATTTCTGTATTCATATAAAGTTATATATTGTCATATCCCACTGTGCTTTTGGAAGTGCCTCATCCACTAACTACAGATGAATTAATTTATACTACTTCCTTGTTGTGTTTTTTGAGACATTTTCCCTCTTCTCTTATCAATGTATTTTTAGAGACAGAAGTTAGAACATTTAAAAGTCTGTAGTTTTCAGTTTCTGCCTGGCAAAGGAGTAAACATGTGCATTTGGTGTCATTTATATGAAAAATAATGCTGCTTATTTGTATGTCCATGTATTTTTTCCCCATAATTAGGATTCATCCATATGTCCAGGCATTTTAAGTGGTAGATTATGATTTGCAGTGGGATTTTAGTTCACAAAGGAGTGATCAGGGAGATTTGTATGAGCAAGCTCTGTACCTGGAGGTTCACGTTTCTGTATGTTCTCTGCAGAAATTGGACCCTGTGCAAAATGCACTTGCGAAAATAAACTTTACCAGAGCAGAGTAGGAGAGGCTGCTTATGTGCAGGGCTGGCTTTTTGATGGGGCCATGCAGACCTGCAGAAAATGAGTGCACATTGTGCCACTGGGGGGGTATTGCAAGCCAGGGGATCAAGAGCCCTTGGGATGTGCCCATGATCTCATCAGGGTATTGATGTTGAAGGTGAGGGCAAGGTTTGGTTGCCACAGGAAGACAGGATGGTCAGGTTGGCTCTGGAGGCTGAATGTAACAGGACACTGCATTTGGTCTACAGTGAGAGAGAAGTCACAGAACACAGCAAATTTCTCCATGCAGCCAGCAGGTTTGAAACATTTCAGTACCAAACTTCAATTTGAGCAGAAAGCTCTCCCCCAGGAGCAGAGCAGAAGACAAAGCAACCAAACTGAACACCGAGAGATCGATACTAAAAGCAAAACATGGTGGCAAAGATGTGTCTCCAGAGCAAAGCCAGGTAATTGCATAACTGTTCCAAGGGAAAGAGAAAAGGTCAACAGGCGGATGACAGGCTGGTGCACGGAAAGCTCCTGCCTGGCTGGGGACAGCGCTTCACAGGGCACTGGCGGAGAAGTGAATGAGTATGCAAAAGTGACTAGGAAAATGCCAAACTGCCTGAGAGAGCCTGGGTAAGACTGTCCCAAAATGACACACAGTGTCGTGGGGAGAGACATCCTCCGAACTGCGGGACTTTTGAGGCAGCACCAAACCCAGCAGAGTGTTGGGAGCAATGTCAAATTTCACAATGAAGTTGTAGCAGATGGCAGAAGAGGGAGTCAAGGCCAGGACTTGGCAGAAAGAGGGAAAATGTTAGCCATCAGCCTGTCTGGAGAGCAGCAGGAGGGAGGAGATATATGAGCAGCCTGGAGGACGAGCAGGACACTCAGCAGAATGAAAGCGCAGCAGAGAGCAGAGAGGGATGGCGCAGTGCAAGGCTGGTTTGGAGACCACAGCATGATAAAAAGTATAGAGCTGCAGCTGGCTGGTATCAAAGACCACTGTCATGGGTCTGCGTGAACTCTGTGGCCTCAACAAAGGGGCAAAATGAGAGAGCAATTCTTCAAAGGAAAGATGTCATGAATCTTCGGGGAACTTAAATGGGAACGAAGCTACAGGAGGAAAACGTTCAGCAGTACCATACTGACTGCTCAGCCTGGGAGCTGGGGTTTTATTTCCAGCTTCACAGCTGGTCATGAATATTTCCTCTTTCCAGCCCCTTCCTTGACTGGGTTTTGGATGGGGAAATGTCCTTTCTATTCTCGGTATCCTGCAAGGTCTCAGGTAGGGAACTCTCTACCTCTCCACTCGACCTCTAAGGTTGTGTGCATCTTTGAAGAGACCTTCCTTTCCTCCACCATGTGCTCTGCTGGCAGTGCCCAAATCATTCAGGTTTCACAGACCCCTGCTATTTGTGTGTGTTAACACAACACCCTTAACAGAGACTGCAGGATTTGACACAGATACAGAGCACTCAGTAAAACAGTTCTGCCAAATGTGAATTGTTTGGCAGGTGGAATGTATTGACTTAAACCTCTGCTCTGCCTTTAAATAGGCCTCACGCTCTTGACTCAGATGTCTGATCAAAAAAAGAATAATACAAAAAAATTTTTAAAAATCAGATATTGATCTGTGCCCAGACCCTCCTCAAGTCAGCCCTTAACACCGTTAAATGCAGGCATATCAGCAGAGCTCAGGCTGGCAGTGTCCTCATGTCTCTGCTTTATTCCAGCACTGAAGATACGTGAATCAAGTGGAAGCTGCTGCCACCCCTCACTGGGGGCTGGGGCTGTGGGGTGAGCAGGGTGTCTGTGGTAGCACCACTGTCTGCACTGGGACAGCTTGTCCTTGGCGCTCAACGAAAGTCTGAGTTGATCCCAAGCAAATCATGGACATTAAAATCCTCAGATGGGGCCATTTCTGTAGTAACAGCTAAATTATAGCCCGTGCGCTGCAGGAAACCGAATTAGGGCTCCATGTGCTGTATTTACTTGGGCAATTTCACTTAACCTTGCCATCTTTTAATTGCTTTTATATCTTGATTTAGTAATTTCTGATTTTTTTTTATAGTTCCATTTATTGAGAAACACCACAAGAGACATGAACTGAGTAATTTTCTGTTTCTGCAGTTTTGTACTGTAATAGCGACAGAATCATGTGTAGGCAAATTCTTTAAACAAGAATTATCTGTCTCTGCTTTGGATGTTTATTATTTTTGCAGCAGTTCATTTGCAGGACAGAGTACCACCTTCACAAGAAACTCAACTTATTTGCAGTCAGAGTAGTGCTTTTGGTTACCTCTAGATTTTGTAAAAGAAGAGACAAAACATGAAATAATGATGCAGGAGACACTTAAAAGGGCAATTTATCAAGCTAAAGATCTCAGTTTGATTGGAGATGGAAATGCTGGACTGTATAAAAATTGCAAAAAGGAATATACTTCTGATGAAATAGACTTCAGAGGAAAAATTAACGTATATTCCAACCTGTTAGTGTCATGGAACAGATAATTGAATTCCTTGCTTTCATGTCAATGCAGCAATATGTAACTCTGCTCAAATGTTCAGGTAAGGTTTTTATGCTGGTCAACAGTTTTTATGCTGGTCTTCATAACTTGTTCTTTGAAAACTGGACTAATTACTATTTCTTCTGTTCTTACAAAGTCTTCATGAAGAAGTTGGGGTTTTGGAGTCACATCCCACAGGTGACGTGGCACAAAACCAAAACTCACTCAAAAGGCAGTTCAGGTCTGTGCTTTATTTCCATGCAACATTTTCTGAGAAAAGCAGAAAAGTTTATTTTGAAAGACATGAAGCCACTTAGTACCTCACGAAGGGAAAGGAACAGAGCAAAGCTCATCCGCACGGATCCTTCACTGTGGAGACTGCTCTGGGCCTTCAAGGTGGTGTCGTGGTGGTGGGAGCAAAACCAGATATCAAAGGCAGTGGCTGCCCCGCCAAAATTATCTCTTGGATAGCAGAGAAATGGATTAAGGAGTCACTGATGGCAGCTGCCTACGCCAATGCCACCCTGCTCCTGTGCACACGGCAGACAGGGGAATTGCTCTTGTTCTCTGCCATGATTTTCAGGCTTAGCAAAATGCAGCACATACTTCAAAATAAGAGGGTTTACATGGATTTTCAATCACCATCTCAAATTTGGCTTCAAGCTGCCATAAACTGGAGTATCCTGATGTAAATTGAGAACAGTCTGCTAAGGTGGCAGTGGTACTTACACAATTCCCTCCCATGTCCTCGTTGTAAGGATTTTTTCTTGGGTGTTTCTTTTGTTTAATGTTGTCTGTGCAGTTTTCTACAACAGTTTAACTGCTTTATTGGCAATGAGGAAGGACATAAAATCTGTTATTGCAAGTGAGAAAGAAACATATGCTTTATGCTTAATGTGCAGCTGGAAAGTGAGCATTAAAATAATTTTTTAAAGCCTTTCATATTCAATGGCCTTTTATTTCCCTTCTCTTCGATATACATCCCTGAACAATTGCTGGTACTGCCATAGCTGGTTAGAGGATGGTGCTACTAATGCCAGGATTGTGGGTTTGATCCCCAAACGGGCCATCCACTTCAGAGTTGGACTTGTTGGTCCTTTTGGGTCCCTTCCAGCTCAGAATATTCTGATTCTGTGATTCTGATAATGCAGCAGTGTCAGGGGGAAGAGATAGGAGGAGTTGCTGAGGCTTCTTGGGCCTATGGAATGGACAAGCAAGAGGATAATTTCCTGCATGGGGACAGCCCTGTGGGGTGTCTAGAAATGAAGACACTGAACTCCTCCGAATCAGTGGGGTGTAAAATAAGGATAAGTGTTGGGCACAGGAGCTCCCTCAACCAGCCTCACTACCAAGGCCTCTGTGATATGTGGAGCTGCTCTGGAAAATTCAAGCACCGGGCAGAGCTGTGTGAAGGGATGTTTGACAAAGAGCCCCTGACCCTGCAAGGAACTGAAGTTCTGGGCTGCCTGTCCTCCCCAAACACACGGCAGTTCACTGCCTGCTGCCAGAATCACCCACTGGTTGCCTCCCATTGCTGCTCCAGCTTGGTTTAGGGAGGGTGAGACCTGCTGGGCACTTGTCCTATCAGCCCATGAAAATGCCCTTTTCCTCTTTGCTTCCCAATCATCTCTGGGTCCAGCATCTCATGGGTGCTTGTAACCAGGCATTTTCCAATTAATTATCAACAAACTGATAATGAACGCTGATTCTTCAATGCCCAGACCTGCACAGATTTTCTCACCCTGTAATTTGCTCAATATTCGACCATATCAATCTCACAATTCAACACCAAAGCACTGCTCTCCAGTATTGTCCAGACAGAAGCTAACGAGACAGGAATAAACCAGGCAAGTGGGCTGCAACACGAAAATGAGGTGCTGGCCAGGACCCAGGGAGCGCATTGCCTCGACAGGACACAGGTACAGACTCCTGAGTCACTTCTGCTTTTCCACGGTGCTTTGTTGCCACCCGATGGCCTCACACAAGGTTGCAAGAATGAAACTGGAAAAGGTACATTCTTTGAGATATCTTGTATTTCATTAAAACCACTGAGAGATTTTGAAAAAAAAAAAAAAGCTTCTCAGATCAATGTCTTTTCATGCCCTGCTGATGCAAGTCTCTGCTTAACAGGTGATCAATTACTTTTTTCCAATGTGACAGCCATAATTGCATTATACACAACACCTGTAATTTATTTGTATTTAGAAGGAATTTCTCTTGTCTTTTGCAATTTCCTTCCTTAAGAGGACGGATACCTGGAGGATCACGGTGCTGTCAGGCCTGGGATGGTCACTAAACAGTAATGCTGTGATGCTTGATCCCCACAGCCTGATATTCCTCTGTTTGCTGCATTTGCCCTCTCTCTTGGCCCTCCTGACCACAGCAACATATCTGCCTTGTATGAAATAACCACTGTCCTGCTTCAGGCGTGGTGTTGAACCACAGGGATGGCCAACAGGCACCCTGGACCATCCTGACCACGATTCACACACCTTTTTTTCTCTTTTCCCATTTCGTTTACTGTTTCTGTAGCCTACCTTTCTCTGTCTTTTCCCAATCTTTCCCCACTCCAATCCTCCCTCATTTAAATAATTCACCCCTGATTTTCTTCTCCCTGACAGTCCTGGTTTTTCCTTGGTGTCTAATCAGCTTTTGCGTTTTTGACTCCCTGACTAGGTGATATTGGAGCTATTCATTGTCAGTGATGCTGCTGGTGTTGCAAAGCTCTGCTCCCCAGGAGGTTCCCAGTGCTCCCTCCAACCACTTTGGAAATCTGGCTGGTTCCCACGCCGCTCCTTCCAAAGCACTGGTGACAGCCAGGCGTCCCTCACGGTGTTGACTGCAAGGTTTGGTGGCAGCAGCATTGTGACCTGCCACATGCACAGGTTAGGATGCCACCTCCCCTCACTGCCAACACACTTTTCAGAGAACTCCACCTCACTTCAGGGTCTGCATTTTCCCCCCTGGTCATTCCAGATGGTTTAGCCACATAAGAAGCTCAGAGGTAAAAACACTGAGGCTGAAAGGATTTGGAACTAAGGGACTGGGCTCTCCATGTGTTGCTCTGGTGACATCCTGGTGGCTGAAGGATGATCTCTGCCTTGGGAGCACCGATGTGGCTGAGAAAGGGAGCGTGGGTCACCTCAGGTCTGCTCCTGGGGATGTGAAGGGGAAGGACAGGAAATGGCAGCTGTCACCTTTACTGGCTTTTGATGTAGATGGATGAAGATGCTACAAAGGCGCTATTTGTTTTCTGGGGTGCTCTAAAGTGTTTTTTGAATCCACAGCTGGAGAACTTCTTCTGAGGGCATCACAACCACCATCAGGTCACAGTGCTCAGCTTCTTCACTGCCACGCAGGATCAGCCGGGTGGGGGGCTCGGATTCTTTCTGGAAAACAGATGCATTCACTCAAACACCCTCAGGCTGATGAGGTAATCTGCTTGTCCTTTTCCCCCCAAAGCGTTCCTCTCATCCTTCCTGCCACTGCTGCCCAGAGAACCCACAGCCACAGAGGCTGCTAACCTGCATTCTCACTTGAACTGGACATTTAAACATATTCCTGAGGAACTTTTGATTGATTTTTCTTTAGCAAGTTGCTGAGAAGCTCAGGGGTGGTAGCAGGGGACGTGGAGCAGTGTTGACAGTGGCACAGCTGTTTGGTTCAGGGAGCAGCTGCTCAGGCAGGGTCAGTCCCTGCCTCCCAAGCCGTTTCCCCAGAAGCACCAGGAGCATCTTCCCTGTGCAGGGCTCTGGGCCAAAGGCAGTGACAGCTGTGCAGCCAGTTCAGGGCTGCTTGATCCCTGCAACTCAGCTCCTCACACGGGAATGGGCAAGGCTTCCTGGGAATCTGCTTTTTCTGCCTGCCCCATGCTCCTGTGAATACCCAGTACGCTAAAAACCAACAAAGCACAGTAAAAAAAGTTACCAGTGTGTCTGGCAGGACAGCAACGGGGCAGCAGGAATATTGAAAGGTTTTACTTATTTTCCAGGTCAGGAAAGGCAGGGTTAAAGCTGCCACAGCAAAGCCAGCGGAGGAGGTGAGGGCAGTAACCAGCCACACGGATGTGTCACCTGGAGATGACAGAAGCAGCAAAACTTCTCAGAGAGTCTGTAGGCAGCGAGCACTCACTGCAGCCAGCCTGAACCCTGTGTGGCTGCTCTTCCACCCGCCCTGGTGAGATCCCTCCCTGGCAAACCCCAGTGCCAGCGTGGGGGGCGGCACTGCTGAGTCTTCCTGTTTTACCTCTCCCAAGGAACAAAAGGGCAGCACATCCACAAACAAGGCAGGAGATTGGGGTGGCTACAAAAGGAAGAGCTTTGGGCATGGCTGCAGCAGGGGAGCAGGAGGGACGGCCGGCTGGCTCTTACGCTGTGCCCTCACACACTGTGTCGGGCTGAAGCTGCTGCTCCTGTTGATGGCCTCCACGTGTGTCTGGGCTTTCACACAATACTCAGCTCCGGCCTCCATGGTGTCCAGGTGAACCACGGAGCTCACCTCTTTGATCACCTTCTGCTGCACCTGCCCCAGGCCCAGGAGAGAAAGCATCAGGACACAGGGCAAGGATCTACCGTCAAAGAGCAGCCCTAGCACTGATGCCTTAAAGAACCTATAAATGAACCAACACACCCTTTTGGGGTAATATTAGTATAGGAGGTTTTATAAAGGTTGATTTTATTGAAGGCCTCCAGGGGCACATATGGAAAATATCCACAAAACCCACCCCCCCCAACCCCAGGTGAATACAGATTTATAAGTTTAGTTAATTAGCATAATTGACAAAAAGCACCAATTAGGAGCACAAGTGGTGATGCAATTTCCCCCCAGTTCAAGCCCCTTCTAAATCCTCCCCCTTCAGATGGAACCGAACTTTGTTGATGACAATGTGTCTGGAAGAGCTGTTTTTTTGGCCTTGGTTCCCAGGGAGAACCAAGATAGGATAGGGGCTTTGGAATATGTTGTATCTTTCTGCATATCAGGGCAGGGAGGAATACAGGGAAAACTAGCTATGAATGCAATAATAGGCTACTACAGAGCTCCAAATAGATGGGTAAAGAGCACAGAGGGTATAGAAAAGAAAACCACAAAATATCATCTGGCATCAACCATGACGCTTGCCCAGCGAGGAAAGGAGGGAGCGGCAGGAGGTGTCAGTGGGGCCTGTGTGAGTAGAACAAAAGAGGGACAAAAGCAGCAAACAAGAAAGAACAGTGGAGTGCAGAGTGAGCCCACACACACCTGGGAGGGCAGGAGGGGACGGAAGGAAGAAGCTGTAAGCCAGAGAGTCATAATGACAATGCTGGGCCACAACACTCGACCAGAACCTGCTACCGCGGTAGGAGGGGAATGTCTGAGGCCTCGACTGATCTGAGTTTTTTCTGGGTGTGATGGGTGCCAAAATCATGCCTGTGCCAGAACCATGCTGTGATGGGGTGTGAGAGCTGTGCCAGGGAGCTCAGAGAGGGGATGGACTGGGCTAGTGAGGGGTGAGTGAACTGTAACACACTCCGGCAAAGCTTAAACAGCAAATGATCAGCAGGACATCATTTTATTGCCATAAGTAGGTCTGCATTCACTGCTAGCAAAATGAAGTTGCTATTTCCAGTCTCCCCAGCCTTGAGAGGATGGGTAACAGCTTACCCAACTGCTCCTCTTGCTGTGCTGCAGATGCAAAGCCTGCTCTCACAGAAGGCCTGATCAGCCTCCAGCTCCACACACATAAAAAACTCCAACAAGCCAGGAGGGCGCTCCTGGCAGGGCAAGTCCTTCCCACCATCAAAATAGCCTTCTCCACAGAAACATGATATGGAGGGCCATTAGTTTGAAAAGGTTTCAAGGACAAAATCAGGTCTATGACTATCTGGGGTGACCTCTTGCAAAAGCATCCAATGAGACATGCCAAATGGAACCATAATTTAAAAAAATGATTGGAGTCCCAGCATAGGACTCATATTGACCAGCAATTATAACGTTTGCAACAGGCCAGTTGGTAGAAAGTATTCTGAAGTCTGGAATTAATGTTTGGGTGATTAAGATCACATACTGAAGAAGAGCTGATATTTTATTCATAAAACACCATCAGATACAAACCTATTGATTGTTTTTAAGGTGTCAGAAAGCCCATGGGCAAGATTGATCTAATTTACTTGGATTTCACAGGGAACAGTCCTGCTCCTGATGCCTCCTTGAAGACTAAAGACTTTTGTATGAATAAATTGCTAATTGAGAGTGGCAGGAAGTCATGGTGGGGACTCACATTTTAGTAGAGGTGATCAGGAAGAAAAATGAAAACTGATACATGCTAGTGGTACTAAAAACCCGCTTCACAACAGTGAAGGTGGCAGACAACTGTGAAGAGCAGCAGGAGGATCTTGTAATAAAGCAACAAAAGCAATTCAACACAGATAAATATGTAATTATGCTCGTGAGAATTTTTCTCCTACATTTTCACAGCATCCTCCATCAGAAACAGGAGCTTGGGGTTCAGGTTTCATGGGATAGTCAGCTCTGTGGCAGTCACATTAACAATTGCTGGAGAGACAAGGGAGTGGGAAGACTTGTTTTGTTTTATGGTGCTAACACAGACTGTTCCTGCACCTCGGACCATGCAGGTTTCTCCCTTGCCACCCTGGTAAAGACAAAAATAGCTGTGAGGGCTTCCACAGGGAACAGCTAAGGAGTCTGGGAGTCTTTGGCCTGGAAAAAGATACAGAATATTAAACTAGTAGAGTGGTGGGGGAAGTGAATGGGGAATGATTGTTCTCTCTCTCATCCCCAATCAAGTTTTGGGGACAACAGCACAACGGTTAAGCTGCAGAATTCCTCATTGCAGGAAGTCGTACAAGCTAGAAGTTTACATAGACTGAGAGCCAGAACAGATAAATAAATGGAACAAAAATCCATCAGGGGCTACTAATGTTGCAATTTCTGGCTCAGAAAACTGGGAAAAGTTTGTCAGCACCTCAGTGTGACACCTTAATCACAGCCTGAGTAAACCAGGTGATGTTCAGAGAGACGAGTCAGCACAAACACCTTTGGTTCCTGACTTCTGGTTTCTACCTAGAGGTGAGGTACATGAGAGGATTTCTTTTCCCAGAGAAGGAAATGTGGAAAGAACAGACAAGCTTCTCCACGAGGAACCCACAGCGACCCACTGGTATGTGCAAACCCACCCCAGGCAGGACCTTCAGCCCCCCAGAGGGAGCTGGGACTGGCAAACAGCCTCTGTGTGCATTCCCCCTGGGCACTCTCTGTTACTGCCCAAAACCTGAGGGTCAGACTCACCCTGCTCTCCTGGCCCTTCTTCCAGTAGAGCAGCCGGAACTGGAAGGCCGGTCCCATGTCTGCCAGCTCTACCAGTAGATGGTACCCATCTGCCAGGACCCTCAGCAGAGGTGGGGTCAGGGAAGCTGCCAACACAGACACCACCATTACCACACCAGAGACAGCCCTTAAACCCCCCCCTTTTCCCAGACAGGAGAGGAAGAGAAGCTGCCATCACCAGTGGAATAACAACCTGCAAGAACAGCTGGCTGCTTCAGCGGGGCAGAAACTTCTGTCTGCTCTTCTTCCCTGCGTGTCTAAATACAGCAGCAGGCTTTCAGCAGCAGCAGGACCATGACTGGCATTGCAAACAGGAGTTTGGCAATAGCTGAGCTGCACAGAACTTGGAAGGCTTTGAATTTTCTCCCGTGGAGGAGCTGTGTGGCCTGAGGGTCCCACGTGAACAGCTGCAGCAGAAGCAGCTGGGCCAAAGAAGCTGGGACAGCAGATCAGGTCAGCTCTTGTGCTCCTGGGCACGAGCTCAGCACTGACACGCAGAACAGGAGCTGAGAAACCTCTGCTTTTCATGAGAATCTTGGCAGTTATTCAAAAGTGAGGGAAAAAACCATTATGAGCCTCAGGATAATTCACATGAATCCTGATTTTCTTTTAGTATCTGCCTGGTTTTAGACAGACTTGGGCTGATGATCTGCTGTGACTTCAGGTTTTGCAAATGTATGCAAGTAAATCTTTAGGTGATTTGCTTCCTGCTTGCTTTGATATTCAAAGCTTGGTTTTGTCTGGGGTTCTGCTGGGAGGAATATTAGTGAAATAATGAGAATCAGTCGAGCATAGATGAAACTGTGCACTGCACATTTATGAACTGGGAAGTTCAAGGCGGTACAGAGATCATATTTGCACTATTTATCTGTGCCATTATTTACACTTATCCATGCCATTTTTTACTGCTCTGCTGTAGCTGAAACCAGTTTCAACCTCTTTGCTTCCAAGAAAGGAAAGAGAGTGATGCATAGTGCCATATAGAAGAAATGTTCCTAATAGAATTTGCTCTTACATCCAGTGAATTGCCACTAACACTGAGCAATATGAAAACATAAAATCCAAGCATGCACATGATGAGTGTGCCACAAATGGGAGGCCTGGAAATCTACTTTGTGCTTTTAAATGGAAAGCTGAAAAAAAAAGAGGTGAAAATCTCCTTAGCACCACATCTTAAAATTTAAAAAAACTTGATATCCTTTGGAGGTTAACAGCAAATATTGTGCTAATGCATTAACAAAAGGACATTGCAAAATGTGACTGCTAAAGAAACAGGAGCATTTCTATTTAGCTCTGTGCTGGCACACTGGATAGCAACTAACTAGTTGAATGTTGATAAATGAAGAAGGAAGACTGACTAAATTGTTGCCTTTAGGAAGATCTTTTCAAAGTGTTTTCCACGTGTTACAGTACTTGATGTGCTTCTACACTTGTGGCGTTGACACTGGGGCTGTGCAGTCTGGGAGCGCCGTGGGCTGTGCTGCTGCCCCGACTCACTGTGAGCCCCTTACAGAACCTGTGGGCTGTGTTTGAACCCCTTAGCTCCTCTCAGACTCAGTGCCAGGTTTCCTGAGAGCTGTGAGAGCAGGGACAAGGCAAAGTGAGCAGTAAAAATGCGTGAGGACAAGAACTTAGAGTGACTTTTCTTTCTTTTTTAGATATCTGTCATATTCACATTGAATCCCAATGCAAGCTGTATCCTCTGAACTGGCACAGCTTAGTCAGAAGACTGTTTTGGGGTCCCTAAACCACAGGACCAAGCTGCCAAATACTTTGCTGAACCATGAGAAAGTTGTTGCTTTAGTTCATGTCAGTCTTAGGAATGTCCTTCCCCTGTCTCTGCCTGACCACTCCACCAGTAAATGGTACCCATCTGCCTCTGTCTGTGCCTCTATCTGTGCCTCTATCTGTGTCTCCACAGCTGCTGGAAAAGGGAAGGATTTTTCATCTAAAGCACTATCTAGACTATACTTCCACACAAAGAGACACATTCACCAATTTAAGTGGCACTTCTGATGGTGCTGCTTTGACTAAGACCTCTGTGTGAGTGAGGACTGCTCTCCCGTGAAGTAGTGAATAACTTCCAAAGGTGGATGAATTTTTAATACTGGGTCAGTTCTGGTTTAGGACAGACAATTTCTTGCCTGGCTAAAGGTGATGAATGCTGCCCATCCCAGACTGAGAGCTGCAGTCTAACAGTGACCTCAGCAGAGGTTTCCCACCACACTTTTTGTTGTTGAAAGAGGTTGACTACATGGCAGAGAACAGAGGAAATGATTCCAGAGAAATCCTGGAAAGAATAGGCTCATTTTAGGCTGCAGCATGATCCTTGGGTTGAGCTGGTCCTCAGGCTTTGCAGGACTTGGAAGGATGTGGAGAAAACATCCTGCCTTGCTAGGATGAAATTAATGCTGTGGTTTCCATTTTTCTCTCCTCTTTGGGGTTACTTCATACACCTGACACCACGGGAGGGGGGAACCCTGCCCAGAAGGGAGTGGGATTTCCAGGACAGCATAAGGCAGATGGAGTGTGACAGGGCTGTTTTGTAGAGTAAAAGCTCCCTTAGGATCAGGTTCTGGACTCCTTAGAAGTGACTACATGACTTGGATTGAAAATGATGGCAGGCCTAGTTGATCAGAAATCTTTGAATTTAAGGGTAAGAATGACCGGCCTGTGAAAAGAAATTCCTGCAGCCATCTTGCCTATCTTGGAAACCCTTGGAACTCAAGCCCAGATGAATTTGGCTCTGCCTTGGGACAAACTCGTGTCCAAGAACCTTGTCTAAGAAGGAAAACCCCCCAACCCAGTATTTGAGGAGCTGAGAAGCTCTGTGTGCCATGCACTGGACACAAACAGGCACCTGAAGAACACCTCAACACCAACCTCTGAGGATTTAACACAAAAGATGTGATTTAAGAGCAGGACGCACTCGTGACGCGGTTGAAGAAGCCTTTCATGGTGCCCCACCGTGACCTCCTGGCACCAAGCTCTGCCCTGACACGCAGCTTGTAGGCCACGGTGGCCGAGATGTCCTCTGTGATGTTGCACACCGTGGCTGTGGTGAGGGAGCATTCCGAGATGGGGATCCAGCTCCCGTTGGCGTATTCCCGTTCGTATTCCCTGGGGAGAAGAGGAAGAAGACAGGCAGCAGTCTGACGGGAGGTGTGCCTGTGGCACAGGCTGCGGCTGCTTGTGAGCTCTGTCCAGGTAAAACCTGTACTGGGATACGCTGGGGTGGGAACACCGCAGCTGTTTGGAACCAGTGTGGGTGTGTTTTAGGTCTTATCTGCAGAAAATCACCCCGAGCTGAGTTCATGAGCCAAATGCAGCACGATATTGTGGGAGGTGGGGACAGCCAATGCTGTGTTGATGCATCAAGTCCTGCCCACTCCTTTGACTTCATCGTCCCCAGTACACTGGAATTCCAAAGCCATTTTGTAACACAAGTCAGAGCTCAAGATGTATCAGAAGCCTCCTGCGGTGTGTGTCAAATGTTTAAAAAGTTTACACAAAATAAATCTCAATGTTTTCTCCTTCCTCTCCTAAATAAAGTGTTGCAAATCTTCTTAACTTTTGAATTCTTGGACAGAGGCAGATTTCTTACATGGAACTGATGCACACCTTGGATTACTCAGGTATCTATTAACCTGCAAACTGTCCCAGAACTGGAGCAAAAAGAATTTTTCCCCCACTTGTGATTAACAGTACTAAAGCATCAAACTTCTCTTAGGCTTGTGAACTGAATATGCTCAAGCCATCCAAAAATTTAGAACTTAAAGTTGAGACAAACAATGTTCAAAGAGCAAAAAGAATAAAAAAATCCAGAAGTTACCCCTGAAACTCAACTGAGTATCTCACAGTTGCTCCCTGGACGATCACAGGACTCCAAGTTAAGAAGTGTTTCATGTTGGTTGAAAGAATGGAGATACTCTGAGGTGCTGGCAACAAAGCATCGCCTCCTAAAATTCCCAGAAAAGAAAGGAAAAAAAAATGAATGTACTAGGAAAAAAAAAAAGCTTAGAAGAACAGTGCAAAACAGTGTTTTGCATCAGAAATACACACTCTTCACTTCACTACAGTCACTTCTGTATTTGAAGGTATTTTACAGAGAAGAAAGGACGGAGCAGCTCTGCTAAAAGTGTCCCTTTGCCTTATTTCAGAGTTTTTCATTGTATCACTAAAACAGTAGGAAAAGGTCAAGCCCTCCAGTTGGATTTAATGAAGCCGAGCACCAGAGGTTCTGGTGCACTCTAGAAACTGTTCCAAGGAGGCCGTGGTTCCAAATGTGCTGTTTCTTTCCAGGCTGGGTTCACTGCTGTGGGAGATCCCAGCTCTGGTACAGCTCCCTTCATGTTGCAGGATTCTGACAATGTGAGGGCTCGTATGCTGTGATCAAAATTTATTAACAGAATAAACTTATTCCATGCTCTGTAACTGAAATTATCACTTGCCTCTGAGATCTCCAAAGCACAGCTATGGGCTGATGGTTGATTTTACCCTGGGGTATCTTGCTGTAAAATCCATGGGAGTGTTTGGAGCACAGGAGGCAGGATTCCCCGTGGGCACACCCTGCACTATGCTATGGGAACAGACTTGACTTCTGCTACTTTCCAGTCCCAAGGACATCCCACTCTCTCTGCTCAGCAGGGAATGGCTCCCAAAGAACCACTGGGAGGGAGGGATGGATGGAGTGGTTTCCATCAACTCACTGGTGAACACTCTCCCCGAAACGAGGTAACCGTGCTATCACAAGGTGTTACCTAAAGATTATTTTTTCATTAAATTTATTTCACTTAACCAGGTTTATCATCCAATAGTCTTTGCCACTAAAAAGGGTGTTTTCTTCTGAGGCATGTTTACAAAGTCAGCCAGTAATTCAGTTGTTCTACCCAGGATCAAAACCAGGTCGATGAGTCCACAAGCCATGTTTTTTAAAGCATTGGAACAACATCTGTCTGATTTCCTGTATCACATCTTCACAAAATCACTAACGATGTGGGGAACTGTTATGCCAAATCTGATTCTTTGGCATAAGCCATACAGGTCTGTTGGCACAATGCTGAGCTGTTCTTTGAAGTAAAATGCAGGTTTCTCTGGCATGAGAAATTTTCTTCGTTGTCCTTTAGGCAACAGAAGAGTCATTCTCTGCCATATCAGTGTTCTATCATTTCTGGCAGGCTGAGCCTCCATACACTCAAAGCACTGTAGTCAAGGCACTTTTAGTCTTTAAAAAATAAAAAAAAGCACATTCTTTAGTGACCTTCACACTGCAGCATAACCACCCATCTGGTCTCTTGTGCTCTCCATGCTTCTCAGCATTCAGATTTCTTCCTGCTTTTCTTTGTGCTTGGTTCCCCTCTTAATTTTGGGACTTGGCACCCCTGCATGTGTGAATTCTGTACCTGATTTCATTTACATGAACAAACACTGGTTTTCCACATGACTCATGGACACAGTGAAGTTCCAAGTCTGAATAGGGGTGAATTGCACTGAATGTTTTCCTGTTTTTTTAAAGTCTTGACTTTAGGGCATTTTTGATATAAATTTTTTGGCATTCAGTAGGACTAAACCCTATATTATTAAGCTGTCTAGAGACCTATTTTAAAAGCAGAGAGTTCTGAATTGGACTATCAGTCTTTTAATGGCCCAAGGGTTTTTCCTATCTGGTTAGACCACTCTTCATTTCCTGGCTATGCTTGGCTTAGTGCATTGTTTTCTTGTCAAAACCAGTGAGTCTTCTACTGGCACAGTGACTGTCACCTCGCTTCAGCTGAACCACCAAAGTTCATACAGAAATTAGGATTCTTTCCTGCTTTTACTAGGAAAAACTCTGTACCCAATGACAATGTGTGTGCCTCTATAGAAGCAGTGCACTGGTTTAAGTCTCTGTTTGGCATTAAAGTTATAGTTTGGAGGAGAGGTTCGTGCTTTTCCAGAGTACTTTTGATCCAGACATAATCCTGTGTCGTAGCCAAGCAAATTATACCCATGGTTTCTCCCACCCATCTGTTGCAACAGCGCACAAAGCAATTGTAACAAATACAGGTTTAACAGCGGGAGGAGAGACAATTCTGGGTTACATAAACAGCACTGAAAATAAACAGTGCAGTGTGTGGTTTGAACGCTGAAAGAACCCATTAACTCTGGTTGGTTCATTTTGAAGGAGAAGGGAACAACCATCACACCGAGTGCGGGAGACAACTGGACAGAGAGCAGAGGCAGGACCCAGAGGGCTGATAGCCCAGGGCTGCCACATTTCCATCGGATTTTGGATTCACCAGCAGCCTCACAGGAAAAGCCAAACTACACTCATTGGAGCCAGGGTATTGACTCTCACTCCAATGTCTCCAGTCATGCCAGAGAAATGACATTTTCTCTGTGAATAGCATTTTTTTCTCCTACCCTATCAGCAGTATATTGGATTTCATTTGTTACACAAAGAATACATTTCCATTTAGAATGGTGATGACCCTTTTAATTTAGTATTTTTATTCTCTTTGTGTTAGAGAATTACAATTAAAAAAAAAATCATGGTCAAGTCCAGTACATTTGTCTGTCTCACTCTTCAGTTTAAGATACCTTAAATAAACCCTGATAAAGTTCCATTCCTCTGGGATAGATTTTGATCTCCTTCTTGCTCTGTGAATATAGAAAAATATTTCCTCATTACTTGCTGTTACTTCATCACTACTATCATCACCACTTACTGCTAAGTGTATATGAACACTGTAAAAATATTAATACAATTACCTCTTTATTCACAATATCATCTCCTTTCAGTGGTTCAACAAACAAAGGAGGAAAAAGCAACCTCAGAACTGGTGCTGCACAGTGTTCAGGGGTGCTTTACCTCATCTGTGCTTTTCCTGGCATGTCCCTTAAAATTTTGTATATAAGGCTGAGAAATCTTTCCTGTTGTGCTAATAAGCATTGGCTTTTTAATCACTGTATTGTTTAATCTTCTTTTGCTAATGTGGAGGCCAACAATGCCACCAGCTTTTTATATCTTGGAGCATGGTCTGGCTCTCCACTTGAGGAAATTTCGGTGAAGGGGAATCTGACAGGGGAATTCTGAATTCTAAATACTGGTGACAAGAAAATAATATCTGTGACATCCTGAGAAGATAAAGGAATTTCTTTGTTAGCTGAATGTTGAAAATGAAAGCCATGCATCTCTAAGTCCTAGAAACAGCAATTTAGATGAGGATAATAAATTATGCTAAAATCTCTTTGGCTCGAACTCCAACCTGCAGGCTCTGGGGACATCCCCCCCTTCATCTGCTGATTACACAAACCCACAGCAAAAGGCAAGACCCCCGTACATCCCCCTCAGCTTTTTTTGTCCCCAGCACCCAGGAATCAAAGCCCAGACTCCTGGGCTAGACAGGAGCACACTGTCTGCTCTGCACAGCCACAGGGGCAGCTTAGGGCATAAACATTGAACCAAATAAATGTTCTTTGCTCAGGAATGAGATTGGGACACAAATTTTTTGTGTTTCAGGTCAAGGCCAAGAGAGTGGCAGACACAGTGTAAGTTATGCCACCTTTCCCTCCTACCCTGTGTCACAGTGTGAGAGAGGCTGGCAGTCACTGCCCACACAGGCAGCAGGGATCCTGCCTGGAAACAGCACTTAGGTGGCCAGGCCTTAAACAGAAATACAGTAAAAGCAACCCCAAATTTCTTCAAAGTACAGTTGCTCAGCTCTGTCATCTTTTAAAACACATTTGCCATAATCTTCCCTGTTGCACGGAATAAACTTTCTGAGCAGAAACCATTGACGCTGTCACGGGGTTTTGTCCTTAGCATGTGAGAACGATGAATAACGAGGCAGCTGTAAAATTATTTTTTCTGAGGCAGAGGGAAAAAAATGGAGCATGAGACAACCGGAATGTTGTCACAACCTGAAACTGCACATTTAGAAAACCTGCACTAGAGAAAACCCAAACACACTGGCAAGACATGTTTGCTTTTTAGAGGACTGACATTGCAAACACTGGAGTGTAGCCAGGAGATTTGAGACCAAGCTCCTCTGAGCCGTGTCTGGTGCGTAGCATTTACCTGTAGAAGCAGATTACCAATTGCACAACCTCCTTCCAGGGTAAAGGAGACCCTCAGTGAAGCGATTTGAGCTATTAATTAGCACTTTATATCCTTCCTCTCTGACCCTGCATCCACTCCACAGGCAGAGCATCCCTGTGCTCAGAGTGATCAGCACTGAAAGAGGACTTGAGAGTTCAGCTTCCCACAGAACAGCAGAAGAGCAGAGATAAATACAGTATTATTAAATTCCTTCAAACTGAAATTTCCCTTTGGAGTTCAGAAATGACCTGCAAAGCACAGAATTTACAGATCCATTTGCTTTTTCATTTGCTTATTCTGATATTCATTTGAGAAAAAGAATTAAAATTCAAGATCACTTGACCTCGTACTCATTTGGCTTAAGTGCTGCAGAAGCATCTTTAACAAAAGGACAAAAAAAAGACTTCGTTACTCACAACATTTCTGTCTTCTGGCTCGACTCAATGAAGATCTTTTAGTCATTTACCTGAGAGCTTCGGTGCACTCAGAGCGCAGAGGAAGAAGCAGATGAGCTCTGGTGGCATTTTGCTCAGGCTTTTCCCACATTCACACCCCGTTACACGTCTCAGGGGTTTCTCCTCCCAGCCAGGGAACCTCCTCTGAGCCAGCCATGGTGGGCAGCGAGCACAGACCCCAGGGGAGTGTGGAACTCCTGTCTGCCTGCCTGCAAAGGTGCACAAACGTTGTTTGTGAGGGTGTAGCTGCAGGGAGTGCCCTGGTAATCTGCTGCCAGCAGTTCTTTACCGGTCTGTGCAGCTCTCTGCGGGATGGGGCAACTCTGCCTCACTCCCTGAGCGATTACACGGGTTAAAAAGAGGCCTTGCAAGGAGGAAAGAGGGTATGCTGGGTTTTTCCATATTGCTGTAAATGCTCACTCCTCTGCTCAGCCCCAAACCAGGTCAATCCTGATGCTTCCAAGCAGCAGGGAAGTTTCCTCATATTCCTGTGGAATGTCCTACATCCCTGCACAAAGGACTGGGACCTCTGGGCTGATGGAAGGGACCTGTGAGCTCCGATTTATCTCCAACACTGCTCCTCTGCTGGCTGTGTTGGCTGTGTGCTGAGCAGGAAGTTGTGTTCCCAGGTCTGATTTGGTGCAGGCACAGGTATCCCGTGGTTTTCCCATCTTCCAGAGCTCATTGCTTTCCACCTCACTCGGAGGGAAGGCAGGATTCTCATCTGGATGCAGTTCTGAGAGCTGAGAACCCAAACCACCCGCAGGCTCCAGGGCTGCAGCAGCAGCAGCTCCCTTTGTGCTTCAGGCTGGTTCCTTCAGAGGCCAAGGGAAAGGCAAAGTTTAGGTGGAAGCTCCTCATGTTCTGCAAAAGGTCATTTGAATGAAATGAAATTCTGACCGTACAGATACTGTGAGCAAAGGCCAAATCCCACCAAATCCCACCAAATATTTTTGGCTCTGATGAAAGTAAATATTAGAAATCTCTCTTCTAAACTACTTCCTCCTCCTCACAGTTTGCCACCTTAGAAGGGGCTTTTATTTCTGAAAAAATTTTTCTCTTAATGCCTTTAAATAGCAAATACATGACTCCTGTTTTCAGTGGTGAACACAAGGGATCTCTCAAGACATGTTTAGTACATATTTTCCAAGGAAAGAAAGGGCTTTTTTTTTCGTGTTTATGAAAGAATAAAAATCATACTCCGTTGAGCAAAGTTCTCCAGATTCTCAGACCTGCAGGAGCAGCACAATCAAAAATCCCCACATTTTCTCCTTTTCCACCATCTCCTTTCTTTCTTTCATTTCTTCCTTCCTTTGCTTTCTACCCCCTCTCTTTCCTTTCCTCCATTCTATCATTTTCTTCAATTCCCTTCTTCCTCCATTCCTACCTCTATTCCTTCCTGCATCCCTTCCAACCTCCCTTTTCCTTCTCCTCTCCATCTTTGGGACACACAGAGAGGCCTCTGTACTTTTCCCAAACTTGGGAATGCTTTCCTTCCATGGAAGAAGGATGTTCTCTGAAATACCTTTCAAGTAATCTTTTATCTTCCTGCTCTTCATTCTGCCAGCCTCCTACTGCTTTTATCAAATATCTGCACTGATAACCAAAAGGTGGCTCTTGTGCTGAGTGACTTTATAATTGTTGTGAAAATCATGAGGTCCAAGAGATAAAAATGGATGTGTTTAACAGTATTAGCAATAGGATAATGTACTTTTTGCTGAGAAGCAAAAGAAACATTTGCAGAAGAAAGGCAAAATTTACTTGTCAGTGGGGAAAACCATCAATTTGTTCTCTTGTTGTACCAAGAAATTATAAATAAAGCAACTCTGAAGTTTGAGCTGTTGTTCAGTTAGAGCTGTGTGGCGTATCCGGTTCTTCACTGGGTTGTTCTTGTGGTGCCACAAACATGTGGATGTATTTTGATTAAATATTTTGATTAAATATTCAGACATAAGCTGAGAAGAATCTCAAAACCCGTATGATCTGTGAGAATTGTGCCTCACACCATTGGCTTCATGACTCAAACAGGTGCACAGGAAAGAGTCTGCACACAGCTTGCAAGAAATTTACCGGAATCAAGTGCACAGTTGGAAGTTTTGCTTTCCAAAGATTTCTCCCTGTCTGTGAGCGGGTCAGAAAACTTTTCATTTCCAAGGGTGGGAAAGAGGAATGCAGGCCCATTTCACAGGTAATCAGTGATCAGCAGTGAAAGGGAGAGTGGGTCTGCCAGAATAATGAGGATTGCAGCTGCCCTGAGCTATCAGCAGGATTCCAAAATGAAAGCTGTGATGACACCATGTCGTATTTCCTGCCTTAATTATAGCCACCGAGTGTGGTGCGTGTAAAGGAAACTTGGGGTGGAAGCTGAAGGTGGTGCACACACAGGGCTGAGGGGTGCAAACCAGCAGCCTTGGAACAGCATTATTTAGATCACAGCAGCAATAAAAGTGGCAAAACCACCTCCTGACATTTTCCCCTATTCTGAAGTGCTGCATGAGAATATTTGGTTTTATAGAGGTAAAAAGAACTCGTTCAGCTTTACTGTTTTGCTTTCAGAATTGTACCAGTTTTACAGGTCTTTTTGAAATTGATGAAACAAACATTTTTTATAACTTTTCCTTATCAATTATGGTTCCAATTATGTCTCTGTGAAATATTTTAACGTTATTAAGCATGTGTTTCTAAAGATAAAAGATATTAAACACGTATTTCTAAAGATTAGCATCTGTCTGATTAACTTTGTTTCGTAATTCTTGCCTTGCATTTCAAGTTATTCAGGCCAGTGGTTGCACCACTAAGCCAGGATGCTGTGGAATTGCTGTGGAATCCATACCTAATTCAATTTGGGTTGATCACTTGAGGTTATTTCTAAGGAAAATGGGCTGAAGGAACAGAAAAGAGAAGGCACAGGTGACAATTTGAAAGGAAAGGCCTCAGTTATATTAGTAGCAACCAGGCAGGGTTTTATATAACTCTATAAGGCATCCTCTGTCATACTTAGATATCCTGGTGGATGTTAAAACATTTTAATAACTGATTTATTTACAGATGTATTGTGATATGCTTAAGATTCCAATCTGCGGAAGAGCCTAAATAAATGAGAAAAATTTAGAAAAACTTTTTATCTGGACCAAGTCAGTGAGGGAGAAATTCCGTCTGATTAGGAGAAGACTTGAAGCCTTGCACAACTGCCCACAGTGTGTAGAAGTTCTGCCTTCTGGAGGCTTCTCCACGACCTTGTTGATAGTGCAGAACCCTTGTTTAAGGATTTACCAACATTGCAAAACCCCTGTGTGGGAGTGGAGGGAGTGGGAAACCACATTTTGGGAGGCAGCACGTGGCTGCCATTCCCAGGGTTGGAAATTCGTCTAGGAACTGCTCTCATTTCAGCCTCCTCACAGTTCCAAACCAGTCTCTTTTTGGAGACACGTGACTGCAGTGCTGCTGGGAAGCAGCTGGAGGGTTAATTTGGCTGAGCTGGTTGTGAGTGGAGTGGTTCAGACCCTGCAACTGGTTATTTGGGCAATGAAAAATTCAGTGTATTTATGGAGCAGAACAAATAAGCTGTGAGGTTCCTGCTGCTGGGAAATTGTGGGAATCCAAAGTGAAGGGAATATTTCTCTGCCTGTTTTGAAGGGTTCTACCCCCCTGGACAACCCTGTCTTTGACCTTTGTCCATGGAGAAAATTACCTACCCTCTGGGAAGAAACAGAATCTACACTGGTGTGAATTAGGTGATAGAACATTATGTAAGATTGTCACAGGGTGAAAATTTAGAGGTGTTGGGTTTGTTAATATAGTAAATAGATAAAAAGCAAAATCTTCAAAATGGAGGATTGTTGTTGTTCTCCAGACCATCTTCTTCTATTACTCCATATTCTGCAGTAGAAGTAGTTTGGGGTGATTGGATAAAGAATTCCGCTGTTCCAGTCTACGTGACAAAGTGATTTATTGAACATTGGTGGAAAAGTGAAAATATCTTTTGTTTTAAGTTTTCATTGGGTGACTAACCTTTAAAAGGCTGTGTAATCTTGATAATTTGGCTTTCTCTTGCATTCTCTGCTCTGTGCTGTGTCTGGGTCACGTCAGTGACTCTGTTTCTCTGATAAGACTTAATAAGCAACTATCTGAAAGCAGAGAATGGGAAGGTCCTGTTCATTTTCTGGATTTCCGGCAAGGACTCTAAAAATCTCCCTCATCCGGGGAGGCATAATTAAGGCACGGAAAAGTGTCAGGAAATGATCTGGCCACACCAGGGGTCCCTGTCCTGAGCTTCGGCGGCACCACGAGCTGGGGACGAGGCTGAGTGAAGAAAATAAATCACCAGAGGGAGTAGCACTACAATGAAACACAGTGCTGAGTTCTTCTTCTAAGAGAAATTATAGTGCTACCTGAAAGTAACTCATTGCTGTGTATCTAGAAAATGTTTTTAAAACTCTTTAAAGGGGAGAAGTTTGGTCAGGACAGACAATGGACCCCTAAAACCGCTCTTTAAATACAGGAATTTTGAATGTTGACCTAAGTACATGGCTGGGAAAGCTGCAGGGCTGTGTTTTCTCAGTTGTTTATAGGCTTGGGCACAAAGGTATCCTGAAGCTTTCTCCAAACTGAGACACTGATTGCAAATGTTTGCTTAAGTGGGTACCGAGTGATTTTGTGCTCAGTTAAATCAGTGGACTCAGGAGGAGGCAGTCATGTCCCTTTTCCCATGGTTAGTCAAAAAGCAAAATGACCTGTTTTATCCACCCAACTCTTCCTCAAGTCTCTAATCACTACTCTTCCAGTGCTTCCCATCCTGCAGATATTAATTTGCTGCTTCCACTGAGTGGCAGTCTGTGATATGGGCAAGAGGAGCACACGAGCTGCTGCTGCTGTGCTGAAAATGACATTACCTGGATGCCTGATTTTCTCCTTTGCTCTTCCAACAAGCATTTTCTCCGTGAGAGTTAGAGATGCAGCACAGGGCACTGGGTGGGCTCTCTGCAGTTTACACATCAGTAGATATGCAAACCCTGTCAATGGGCCAAACTAAATAATTCTGTTTGAAACCACGGCCAAAAGGCCTTTTAGGTCCATATGATCATTGCCAAATCTGATCTCCTTTCTGGAGGGCTGAAATCATAGTGAAACACAACAGAAGGAGCACTCATTTTATCTTGTTCTTAACATCCCAAAGGAGCTCAAAAAAATTTCACATGCAGTGGTATATTAACCTTCACAGACGCTGCTTCTCTATGAATAGTGAGGTCTATTGACATCTCACAGTACATGGGAATGTGGACACAAGTGTTTATGAGGGAGGGAAAGGTCAGGGGGATGCTGAACTCAGAGAGGCTGTCACTTCCCATGGAAATGGGAGAAGTGGTGTGTAGGTCCCAAAATGTACTCCTGGTATTGAAACCTTTGGCTGCACACACTCAGTGTGGACCACTCCTACTCTTGGCACTCTGCTCAAGTTTTTCTAAAACCTACATCAGAAGGAAACTCTGTCTGTTTTAAACCAGAATAACTCAATTTGAGCTGCTGTGGTTGTTACCAGAGCTGGCTGTTCACTCTGTGCTGAGGGCTGACCACGGCTTTGGGTTGTGCTGCCGGGTAAATGATGCTCTGTGTTCCTGAGGTCAGGGCCCTGCCTGTGGTGCCAGAGCAGGGCAGCCAGCAGAACTCCAGCCCTGCTCAGCCTCCAGCTCAGTGTGCACAGCTCTGCAGACATGATTTAAATCTGCATCACAAAAGGGACCTGTTTTGGTCCCTTATTTCCCATAGGAAATATGGACTTTGGAGGAGCAAGTCCTTCTTGGCTTAAGGCTCAAAGCAAAACCACAACTGAGTGATCCAAGCTTAATGCCAGAATGTTGACATAACAAGTGAAACTTAAGGGAAATAATGGAAATAAGGGAACTCTAGTCCTTGCAATTTGATCTGTACAATGCACTGCTTCAGTCTGATCCTCAAACAAGGAAAAATTTCTCTGATTATTAAATGTTTTATCACGATATGCAAAAGAGTTGATCAAGGAAGTGGATCAAGGAAGATCCTCAAAGAAGTTTTCTTTTTAAAATATCTGTGTTGATTTATTATAGAAATAGAACTTTTTATCCCTTTACAAACACTGCATTACAATATACAAAAGAATGGGGAGAGAAGGAAGACAAAATTAAGTGTGAATTTCAGTGAGGGTGGCAGCGTGTGCTAAATGTTCCCCGGGGTCATCAAGATCAACATTAAAGGATCAATAAAATTTAGGAATTGCTTCAGTCACCACTAAATGTCACTGTTGCTCCACAAAATGACTGTAGGCACCTTACTTTGTCAAGGATACTTTGACTTCGAAGACAAAACCTTTGGAAGCTGTAATACACCCTGGTGAATGCATTTCTGTTACATCTGCGTGGGACCTGTCCCCAGCTCACCCAGAAAAAATATTCATTTTAGGGAAACAGGCGCTCTGTTAAACCTGTCCGTGAGATTAAACAAAAAAGGAGAGCTTTTTTTTCTTAAAACCACTTGATTTCTGGTCTGTTTTCTTGAGTCATAAATATAGCAAGCCTAGTGTAACTGAAAAAAGTGCTGGATTGTTTGGTTTTAGGGTTTTGTTCTTGTTTTGTTTTTTTTTTTCCCCTCCAGAATCAGTATAAGTAAGAGAAACAAAATAAAGCACCTTTAATTGTTAGATCATATCATGAGAATCTCTAGGAGGTGCATCCAGCAATTCAGAGCAGAAAGATAATCTGGGGGCCTTAATTTTGGGAAAAAAACCCTAATGTGTGTTCTAGTGAGGATTATTAATTTCGTGTTTGGTAAAAGTGTGGATGAATGTTTAAATATCTCAAACTGGCCCGAGATACCGAAGCACAGTGAAAAGCCACAGCAGAGCTACAATTATAAAAGAACATTTTTTCTTTCTGTGGGGTGAGATATTTATGAATGTTTTGCTGTGTATACAGCAGCTGCTTTTCATGAATTCCATGTTAGATTTTCCAGAAGTGTGGAAATAAGGAGGAAGTGTAAGTTAAAAGAAATGGGATCTAGAAGGGTTTGAAGAAGAATTGAGTTAACAGGAAAGAAGTAAGCATGCTTTGAAATATTTATGCTGGTGTAGGAGCCAAACTGGAGTATTAAAGCCTCCTGGAGTTCAGAAAATACGTGTAAGCATTCTGCTAAGGGACAATTCTTTCTGTAAATCATGTTTCTTTTCTTAATCATCTCTTTTTTTAACCTGCTCATTTCCAAGGATGCTAACATGGGAAGTGCATATTTATTTGCTTTTCTGAAGTTCATCTCTTCTAATCAGTGCCATTTTCTAAAGCATGAATTCCATCCTCTGGCTCTTTCCAAACACAGCCAGATTCAGTGGAGTTGCAGAAGCCAGTCTAGGAAAAACTGCTCCCACATGAGGTTACAGCACGGGGCTGAAGAGATCGTAGTGAGATCGCTAATGCTGATTTTTGAACCACAGGTATCTTATTGTCTGCAGTTCTAGAGCACTTGAAAGCCTCTGTAAATGCAAAACGTGCCCATAAAGACAGGGTTCCTTCTCTGATTTTCAGAAACTAAACCCAGCACACCTTTCAAGACTATAAACAATGCCTGATATCCACTGGGACTCCATGGGTGAGAACAGATTGCTATTTTATAGAGTAATTTACAAACAAAGACTCCAAAGCCATGTAAGGCCATCCATACTGAATACTCAGAGCAGATGCAGGAGGGTGCATGCAGATATCTGAATATTCTTGTGTTTGTGTGTTATATGAGAGACATCCTTTATTGTCAAAAGTCTGTGTCTGGCCTGAAGGGCAGATATTGGCAGGTAAACATGGAGATAACCTCGAGAAACACATCTGCTCAGCTGTCATTGGGGCTGAGGATGAGAAGATAAGAATCTTTAAAGAAGCAAATCCTGATTGTGCTGAGGATGGTTTCAGGAATTAAACTGAAGAGTAGAAAGGAAATATGTCAGATCAAATAGCTGTGATCAGTGAGAATAATCCCTCTGGCGTTCAAAATTGTATGCTAAACAGTTTCAAAGATGTACTTAAAAGCAAGGCCATTAATTCAACCAAATCAGTTAAGAATTACAATATTTCCTACTTCAATCTGTTTCATCAGCTCATATGCATCTGACCAGCACAAACTGTCTAGATCATGAAGTGTTTCCCTTAGGAGAGTTTCTTTTCTATAACCTGGTGCTGCTGAGGCAGGAATCTCCTTGTCTTTAGTTGCTTTAATTAGCCTCTACTCTCTAATACCTGTAGCTCAAGGAACTTTGGCTTGGATTCTCTGCTGTTGCTGTTCTTCATCGATTTCAGCTTCCAGTGCTCCCCAGTTCCTGGAATGCCATTTTGCTGCACACCACTGAAGTCTGGGAGGATCAGGACTCCCTGACCTGGGACAAAATTTTCTTCCAGTGGGGCAAGAGCTGAAGTTCAACAGTTTTTGATTCCTTTTATTCTTGCCTGTGCACAGTGGGTGAGTTTTAAATGAATTCATCAGATCCTGCTGACATCTGCCTGCTCTGGTGGCTGGAGGTGAGACACTGCACATGAAATTAAAGGGGGGAGAAGTGGAAGGGAAGAGAGAAGAGGTGCCCAAACCATCACTCTGTTAGAACCCTACAGCACAAACCTGCACTTTAAACAGCCAAAATACACTTTGGCATAAGCTTCATGATTCCTCATCCCTCCATGTGAGCAAGAACACACTGGATTATGATATTCAAGTTAGTGGAAATGACTTTAATAAAATTTGAAACATAGTTCTGTCTCAGGCTTCTGTCCAAGGTGAGCCTGATAATTTTCTTCACATTTGTGCAGAAGAAGAAAAGTTAAGGCAACCTTAACTTCTCTTTGAGCAGAGCCTGAATTGCCAAGGGCCGAAGTGTCAGTTTTCATTGATCTGTTTCAAAATAGCCTCAGCCACCTTGAATCATTCATGAAAGGATCATGTTTTCTTCTCCAAAGGTACAAGGAACAATGAATGCACAGAGAGACGTTGTGATATTTTCTTAATAAATTTAGGCTAGATACAGACTCTAAAGTTTTGTGATTTCTCTGACCATCTTATGGTTAACCTCTCTGGGAAGTTCTGAACTGGTGTCTTTGATGGTGCCACACCTCTTTCCTATGGCTCAAAGTGGAAAGAACCAGAAGGGAGACTCTTATGAACCTCCCTCTAGGAAGCTGCAGTGTTTGTCCCAACAGAACATTTTCTATATCCAGCCGGATTTTCATCTCAAATAACAATTCCATTGCAATCAGTGGTGCAGAAGTGAAATCCCTTCTCTTGTTACTGTTCTGAGTGACAGCAAGTGCAATGTGAAGATGCAGGACTGAAATCACCATAGTGTTTTAGTTCCATTTTATCTCCATTTATTTCCATTTTAAAGTATGGCTAAGAACAGGATTTTTTTTTTTTTAAATTGTGGTCCTGCTGATTATAAATAACCATCCCTCCACATCTGTCTCTACTGACAGCTTACAAACAGAATTGCACCTTTCTGACAGAAGGTTTCAGGTGATGTCCAAGTGAACCTGCTAAGACAATATACGAATTGAGTGATCTTTAACATAAAGTTCATTCAAGTTTATTAGACCTTCAAAATGCTTTTACTTGGAAAATTTCCTTTGCAGCTTAAGGCGTTTATATTGCCCAGAGTTCTAGAAATGCAGCACAAAACACAGAACAAGGTGTATCCTTCCCATGTTTTCCCCTCTAATCTATTATTATATAGCATCTATTATTATTATCCAAGGCCTTTGTGCACACTACATCATCAGAGCAGTGCTCTTTGGTGACTACTGAGTACTTTTATAAATTTTTCATGCATCTTTTTTTATATCACCTACTGTGGCGTCAGCTAGGGACAAACAAATATCACAAATGTGGCACCAATAAAGAGAGAATGCATAATCAGTCTCTAAAAATCTCTATAGTCTACCAAGTCCTCTGTATTGCTGTGGAATACTAACAGCCACTGGATCTCTCTAGTTTGAGGGTCCCCTTCTACCAAAAAAAAATATTTGACAAACTGCAGCCCATTTTCTGCTTTCACAGATGTGACTGATTCCTTTTGAACGCAGGGTTTCTTTTTTAATTTGGAGGGTTTTGTTGGCTTTTTCCCCCTATTTTAATATCAGACTTTTAAATCTTGTGGAGAGTTTGTTTTGCTAGTGATAAATAATAAAGATTTTGATTCACAGGTGGAACAGCAAAGCACACGAAAGCTTGAAGACATTCACACATGCTGATGCTGCTGCCACTGCATCTGCAGTAGGGTGAATGAATTGAGAGAAAGAAAAATAAGGATTTGTGCATGTTGTGAAAAAGTACTCCAGGATGCTGATATTGCTTCATTAGCACAGATCCCATTCTGTGTTTCCTTCACCAGAAGGGTAGACACTCAAACAGCCTTGGTTCTGCATGGTTTGTTCGTTTTTGGACCGCACATTTTAACCTAGATATCAGAAGTGTTCAGTAAAGCTGTGAAGATCTCTGAAAGCAGCTTAGAACTGTCTAAAATACTGAAAAAAATGGTCTAAAAATGATAAAATGAAGAAACTGTGAATACAAATAAAGGGCACTGTTAGATGAGTCAGTTACATGGTAGAAGAAGGAAAAAGTTGTTTAATTTGTAGCTCCTCAGGAGGTCTAAACCATCAGCCACCAAAGCACAAGGCCTGGGGCTACCTCAGTGAAACAATTCAAGGATGACACAGCTACCAAGGGTCACACATGAGCAGTTAGGGGTCACAGGGATGTTTTGTAGCTGCTGAGCCATGGTCAGGTCCCTGCTCCATTTCTGACCCCAGCTGAAGCCACTGTGTGGGTTACAAGCACAAATGCTCTGCTCTGGCCGCCAACAGCACGAGGGTTTTCAGAACAGCTCAGTGAGACAGGAGGAATCAGGAGACGAAACCTGGCACAGGGCAGGAGACAGAGCAGCCTTTCCAGTGGTTTGTTTACAAGGGGTTGATGTCCAGATCTCACCCTTGTGCTTTTCCATTGCTGAGGTTTCTTTCCTGCTGCCATCCGAGGTAAGCAGCACAGGGGATCTGATGCCATGGACATTTAACAGATTTAACCTTCCTGTGATAAACACACCTGATTGAAAACTCTTCCCTCCTTCTTTACCCTGGGAAAATGTAGCACTTTTCTGGCTCATTCTCTAGCACATTCTGGGAATGCTTTTCACCCAAGTCTACAGCCCTCACCAGGGATTAAGGTACAGAGAAAGGAGAATGGAGCCCCACTCATTGATTTCTCCACTGAAGTAACATATCTGCTGTCACCTGTAGTCCCTACAACCTCCACTTAGCAGTGCAAGTCCTTTTTTGTGCTGTATCTTCATTCTCTGAATTAGCAGAACCTAAGAATTCCCCCTGGAATTTATAATCTCTTTCCTATTGCTCCACCTAAGCTATAAAGTTGTTCTCAGTAATCCAGAATGTAAATGATTGATTGTTTTTTCAGTGAAAATAACTCTGCGGGCCCAAACAGCAAAGAAATGGGGCTTGTGGGGAGAACAGAACTGGAGATAAGAGCAAACAAGGCTGCAAGACAGCTCTGATCAGCTCTAAAGCCCTTTTGGCATTGCTGCTCCCCTGGAGTTCCTGCACAATTTTAGTGTGGGAATAGGTTAGGAAGTGTTTGGTGACCAAATTGAACCAACGGCAAAACCACTCTCCCCATCGACCCAAATCCATCCATCTTCCCCCAAAGGTGGGAGATGTTCAGCTCTGCCAGGGACAGCTGTGCCAGAAACCTCCGGGATATCCCCAACTTCCAAACTGGCACCCTGCAGACCCCTGAGCCTTTTATTTACCACCTAAAGGCACAGCACCTCATAATGTCTAAATTCAAGCAACAAAGATTGTCTGCCTTTCCCCCCCCTATAAACGATGTTTTCTTTTTGTTCTGTTCACTGCTTTGCCTTTATAAAACATTTCACTCTTGGTTTTTCCTTTGATTCATATATGTGGTGATGTATAAGCTTGGCTGTTCTCCTCAGCTATTCTTCATTCAATGAAAACAAAATAAAATGGTGCCAAACCATTAAAGCAATTCGAATTTACAAGGTGAGGCACCCCTCCAAATGATGAATGGCTGAGATTTTGATTTATTACCTTTCTTTTCCATATAAAATGATGACTCCATGAATAAATGAAAGCTGAAATGCTGCCAGTATGCTACAGTCATAGAATCCCAGGAGTTTTCTGTAGCAAAGGGTTTTGTGTCACCAAACCATATGGTAGTTCTTACTAAAACTGTAAAATAACTATAAAAGCTGTGAAAGCCCAAGACAGCGATAACTGAAAACCAATGCAGGTACAAGTGCTGGGAGTCACCTTTCCCCTTACAAACAGCAGATTATAGACATTTTGGTAGGTGTTAAAAGGAAAACCTGGTAGCTGTGCTGTACCTGTCTGAAGCCATAGGCTGGAATCAGAAGAGGTCTGGTGGAAGATACAATAAATAAATAAACCTTGTAATTTTCATTTTCTTTAATATTGGCTTTAAATCATTCTTTTGTTTCTGGTACAGGTGAATACTCTTGCAGTCATAAATAGCCTACCTGCATGTAATTCAGATTTGAGCAGCTCCAGGAGAGCCTCCTTTTTGACATGAGTAACCCCTGCTCTGGACAGAAAGTGCTCATTGCCTTGTTACATTCAGTGCAGTTACCTGTAAAGACAAGAAGGGTGTCAGAAAGCAGAGTAAATGAAAACTGCACAGAGTATAACTGAGATTATTTCCCTTTAATTGCATAAATTTGTGAATATTTCTTCTCCAAAAAGGCAGCAAACATCACCAAGTGATCTAGAGTAATCTGTACGTTATGTTGTCCCCAACATTGGGCATAAAAGGATAAAAAACTGCCACATAATGTGTAATCTCATTAGTGCTGATGTGAAGCAGGCACAAATTAATTCCTTTAACTCTATATTCAAGTGTAAAATACAATTGTAGGGAATATACTTAGACAGAAATAAAGCCTATACTAGAAGAGGTTTCTCTCTGCAGCGTTGTCTCTGACTAATGAGCCTAAGAAGAGAAAAGCTAGAAAAGGGGAGAGCAAAGCGAAGTTTCCAGCTATTATCTTTGCAGAGTTGACATACACAGGCTCATTATTGCATTATGTTTTATTCAACAAAATCACTTTAATGTTGCAGCTTAAATTGAATTCACTAAAGCATCTCTTGCCTAATGTGTCTCAAGTGTCTGCTTGCTGTTTGCATTTTCTTCAGAATTATGGCAGGGAATCTTTGGAAACAGCAAAATTATATGCAATCCACAAAACAATATGGCTGTAATGGGGTAATCGGCCTTCAGCGTAATTAAAGAACCATTCCCTCATCAAAGTAATTCTGCAAGAGACCTAGAGGCTGTATTGTACAAATCATCCACTTAGTAAAATTCTTTATCTGATTTGCATCTAAAACCTAGTTATGCAAATAGGCCTGCTCAGTGGATCACTAGGAATGTAACGACTCAGAAAACCCTGTACGGGTTAAATAAACCTGCTTCTTCCCCGTAAACCATGGGCTGTGGTTCACCTAGAAATATTTCAATTCACCTTTTATTCACCTAGAAATATTTCAATTCACCTTTTATTCACCTAGAGATATTTCAATCAGTCTGTTGTAGGAGGTCTTTTGCAAAAGAGGAGTTGCTTTGATGTGTGTACACAGTCATGTATGACGTCCACTCTGGACACCACAGTTCCACTGCCCTGATTCCCAAATCATCCCAAAGCATGGGAAGTGGCAAATGCCCTTTCTTATGTAATGACTTGTGTCAGAGCAGAGGAATTGCAGTTGCCATTTTGATCTGCAAGCTCGATTCCCAGTTTAAACTGGAGCAAATGGAGGTGAAAGGTGACAGCCAGTGAGAATTAGCAATGCACCATGAAAAAGGCTCATTCTGAGGAGGTTCAAGTCCACTTGTAGCAGATGGTAAAATCCCTTTCCTTGGAGGAGCTCTACTCCTGAGTATGAACACGGAGATAAGTCTCTAAAATCAACACGTAAGGTTTGCAACGTTTATTTGTGTCTTGCTGCTGTTCTGTAGCTGCCAATGCTTTCGTTCACGTAACCTTTCATCCAAATATATCTTTGGTTTCTTTCATTGTTTGTAGTCTCTATACACAGCACTCCTGTAGCATTTTGACTAGCAGGGATAGCCCACTAAATCACACCAATCTTTGTCTTAAACACCATTTCAAGAATGGTGTTCTTGACTGGCACTTTAGACAAAACGGTGTATGAGGCTGAGCTAAGAAGCATTATGAATGCCTCCTTCACTCAAACTCCTTAATTTATACAAATAAACCTTCTGTTCTTACTCCTCCTGGACACACCATGTTAGAGTCAGAGTATCTCCTGCCTAACAAACCCTGGGACGGGAATTTGGGCATTCAGAGCCTTTTAGGCCAGACCATAAATGGCTTTTTCCCGCTGCCCTGCGACACTGTCTGATCTGTGAGCCACAAGAAATGGCTCTTTAAAAAAATCCCTGAGAAGACTGCTGAGCTTAGGAACACTGGCAATGTTTTTTTCGACTGGGAAAGCTTAGATACTGTAGACTATCTTTTGAAATTCCTCCCAATCTCCACAAGGTGTGTGAGGGTGGTTTTTGTACAAATGTGGAAGGTACCGTAAGCTGTTCTGTTTTTATTGTTACCGTGTAGTTTAACAGAGCGGGATTGGGAAGATTTTCTGGCATCCAGGTCCTGTGGAGTCAGATGCTTTGGGGTGACATTTCCTCTCCAAAGCCTGGTGTTTCCTGCAGGCAGCCAGGCAAGGAGGGAGGATGGACAGAGCTGTGGGATCTGGCATGGGGGTGCCAGAGGCAGGCAAACCCCTCCGGCTGTAAAAAAGGTCCATGGCTGTGCCTCAGAAGCCAGGAGAAGATTTTTCCTATCTGGGGGATACCTCATGGGCTTACTCAGCCTGAAAAACCAACTGAAGTAAAGACATGTCTTCGCAAGAGAAAACTAGGCACCAGAGAATATTATTTTCAAAACATCACTGAGTCTGTTTCAAACCTTAGTGCTGATTAAGGAGGTCATAAGAAGCAATCATTCACAGTACAGCTGTAGCCTCATGGTTTATTTAAATAAACCTGTTTGCCTTCATAAACCTTTAGTGACTTGGTGGCCTTTGGTGCTCTCCTTGCAAAACACGAGGCAGCCGGATCTGACAGCATTAGGAATGGTTAATGTTAGGATAATGTCAATATTGCTGAGTTCTAAAGTGCAAATTGCAGCGTTTTAAAATTATGACTTCTTTTAAACAGACCAAACTTCCTTCTGCAAACAGCAACCTCTGAGAGCAACGCCCCCCTGTCCAGGAGTACCTGCAGGGCGAGCTCTGCATTACACCACAGCTGTGTTACAAAATCCTGTCATGCCCTTTCTAACTGCGGTTCATCACTCTACAGATTTGTTCCTGTTTCGGGATCAGTGTTTTTCTGGATCTCATGATAATTCCAAATTATTTCTTTAGTGGAGCCAACGTATTCTGTTTTTTAATGCTTTAACTGAGCAAAAAGTAGATAAATAGAGACAATTGGTCTATAGAGTTGACCCACATTGGATGTGTTGCTCTGATTGGAACCTAAGATTGCCATTCCCAGTTTACCACAGTTCCTCTGGAACAAAACACTCTTCTCACAGTTCATGCTTTGGAGAAAACACAACAAGCTCTGACCACCTGCTATGATTTTTCTCGTGTATCTCTCTTGTTCAAGCCTTTGCAATTCCCTTCTTCCTCAACCCCATGTATTCTTCAGTGATGTGAGAGCTTGTATTGTTTGCACAACATGAAACTGTGTTTTTGGATCTCTTCATCCATTAATTGAATATATTTTGAGTTCTTTCCCTGGGTCGGTGAGAGCTGTCCTTCTCTGTCTGCCAAGGTGTAATTTGACAACCCCGGAACAACTACAGTGATACTGTAGAAATAATTCTTCCCTCTTGTCCAAATTGTGTGTGAATTTATTTGGGTTTTTTAATAATTAAAGTTTTCCTTCAAGTGAAGGTAAAATAAATCAGAAATAAGTATTGAAAGAACTATTTTTAGTGTTAATTCTTCATGCCAGTTCAGTGACATGAGAAAATATTTATCATAAGGATGACACAGGATAATAGCTGCTGGCTTTCTACATTGTTTTATATTCTGTAACTCTGCCTTATTTTCTAGAAATACATTTTCCGCAGAACAATTAAATATTTTTCTTTTAAATTCAGAGTTGAAATGCTTTATATATCCACATATAAAGGTGCCACGACTTTTTTTTCCTAAAAAAATATCCTCAAATACAATACATGGTGAAGAGTGTCCATGAAAAACGAGTTTCATACTTCCAGGGAACGTGCAGAAACTCAAAGTATGAAAGCGTTTTGGTAAACAAAGCAGTCTGCTTGTCCTTACCATGTAAGAACAATTCAAAGAAACACAAACCCAGAGGGATTTCCCTTGTTTATTTCCCGTTTTTTGATGTGAAGTATGTTGTCTGTAACCTTAAAAATGTTTCCTAAATGCATTAGAGAAATGTATAATTCTAAGGTGACAAGCTCTCAGTGAAGTGACAGCGGGGCAAATGCACTGTGATATTTAGAACCTCTGATTTCCTCTGGAATGGCTGAGAGCACTGCTGGCACCAGCAGAAGGAATAAAAGTGCTGTTCTTCCAACCCCTGGCTTTGCTTCCCTCTTTTATCCCAAGATTGCAAGAGGTCCTGGCAGGGAAGGGCCAAGTGTCTTCCAGCCCCGCAGCAGAATGCCTGCTTTGGGGGGAAGGTCTCACACGGCAGGACGTGTCCTGCAGTCCCTGCAGGGGAATGGGAAAAGGCCCTCTGAAAAGGGAAAATGTTTCTTTGGAGGAGTGATAAGGCTCGGGGAAGAATGTCTGCTGGGAATTGTTCAGAGCGCTGCTGGTTTGTAGAGGAATGAAGCCAGACTTGGCTCGAGACAAAGTCAATAGTCAAGAGCAGATTGAAAGAGCTTTTTTGCTACTTATAATCCATTATCCCACATAGGGTTAAAAAGGAAAAGCAAACAAGAAACCTTTCCCCCAAACATCCAAACCACCCCCCATCCCCAGCCAAAATTATTCTGGTGCCAAGCAGAGCAGAAGTTTGAAGGGGAATTGTCGCTGTTTTCCCCACAGATGAGCAGAGAAACAACACGAAGTCCAGGCTCAGGGATAGATGGAAGCGCTTTAATGATCTCTCAGAAGGCTTTTATATGTTAGTTCGCAAAGTGTATTAAGTGGCATAAGGTAATTGGTTTTTTGCCCTCCACCCCTTAAGGGGATGGGTCAAGTTCTAAGACACCCATCTCTGAGTGTTTTTCTAGTTAGAACCATAACAATCCTGCAAAACAACCCGCAGCTGCAAGAAGTTTACAAAACTGTAACATTGGTTTGAGTTACTTGCATGGGAAAGACAGAGCTCTCACAAAAATGCTGCAGAGAGCTGAAGAAATTCTCTGCTGGAGTTTTTTCAGCATCTGTAGTCAAGAGCAAATTGAAGAAGCTTTTTTTGCTACTTATAATTCATTATCTCACATACGGTTAAAAAGGAAAAGCAAACAAGAAACCTTTCCCCCAAACACCCAAACCACCCCCCATCCCCAGCCAAAATTATTCCGGTGCCAAGCAGAGCAGAAGTTTGAAGGGGAATATCTTACTGAGATGTACAAAATATGAAGAACCTCAGCGAGTCACTTCTGGGCTATAAATAGGACATATTTCAGATTTGCCTTACACTTGTTACAGTCTGATTTCAGGGACATTTATTTTCAGGGCGGTCTGGGCCCTGTGCAGGTCTAAGAGCTCCATCACGTACCCTGAGCAGGCTGGGTGGGCAAGGCTCAGGTCACAGGTGTGGGCTCACTGCGCCATCAGCTCCTCTGGCCTCCCACGAAAACTTGGAGGAGTTTTTGTGAGTCCTAAAAGCCTGGCTGCAGAGAGATTTCTCAGTTTTCTCACAGTGTCTGTGTGAAAGCCTTGCTTTCTCATGGATGCTGTAGGAAAACAGTTGGGAGATTTTGTGAACTATGGTATTGTTATGATACCAAGGAGAAAATACCTGAAGTAAGTGTTGTTGGGTTCAGCCAATCCCTCTGGGGGGTGGTTGGTCAGGGAATCAATAACCTTATGTTGGTATCCAGCGTGCTAAGGTATAGAAGTGAATCTGTAAATTAATAAAGGGTCAGTTTCTTGTCGTACTAAACCATCCATGTCGCTTTATTCCTCGGTCTCTGCTCGCTAGCGACAAGTTTTGGCAGAAAAAAATTTAGATTATTTAGTGCAGGGGAGGGGAGGACCTTGGGCTTTGATTTACAAACAGAGCCGAGACTTAGACCTGAAGGGGGGTGTGCCATATGCAAGCCTAACGTGCCTCCTGGACCTGCAATTAAATCGTGCATTTTGAACGGGCTCACGTTGGCATAATGCAAATGCAAATAGCACACAAATCCCACATCTGCCAGCTCCAGACTGGGGTGCACAATAACGATTTTCTTTAGCTTTAAAAGATGTAAGATATAGAAAGCAAGAAAATAGCAAAAGCCTTCCTAAGAGGATGAGGCATTCTGTGGTGAGTTCACTCCTCTGCCTGTGTTGTACCTGGATGTCAAATGCAATGAAACCCTTTCCATTGCATTCTTGGACTTTCATGTCTTTAAGGTCCAAAGAGCAGCTCATGAGGAAATCCAGGAACAGGATGGAATTTTTCCTGCTTTGATTTTATGTGGGTACTTTGTATAGGCTTGTCAAGCCTTGTACAACTTTGCAATGCCCCCCTACTGTCAATCTTGCTATACCAAGCAGTGATCTGTTTTTTAAACTTCAACATTAGTAAAGTTTTCTGCTTTTTGAGTGGTTTTTTTAGGGTGTGGGTTTTTTGTTTGTTTTGTTTTGTCTTTGTTGTTGCTGTGGTGTGTTTTTAATTTTTTCCCCCTAATAGAGGGAGCCTCCTAAAATGTAAAAAATAACTTCCAGTTCAACTCGTCGTCTTTCCTCCAGTGCTATAAATGTACCTGGAACAGGGAATGGAGAATGGTATGAGCTAATTTAGCATGTAGAAATTGCCACTTCTTTTTAATTAACTATTGATTTGGGGAATTTGTGTGCTGAGTTTAATCAAGTTGGATGGGAGTAGATAACCTCAGTCAGTTTGTTTGAATTTAAGATATATAAAACAGATGCAGGGTATCTGTATATTAGGAGTAAAACTTCCTGCTGGGAGCAACCAGTATTTTCCCTGGGGCTTGGAATTCAAACTACAACTCTCCTTCATTTTATTGGAGCCTCTCAATTATAAAATTTTACATGGCAAAAAAGATTTGATCTTAAAAAATAAGCTTTGTGTTATAATCTCTGTACATAACTGCATATATTCTGGAAATGATGCACTTTTACTTTTCACTGAGAAATGGAAGATGATCCTGCCAATGTTGGCTGAAGTCTCAGGGTTGGGGATAAGTCCAGCTGCCCTTGAAGGTGGGATTTTCTTTGTTCACAATGAGGAAAATACTCTGCCAAAGATGCAGTTTCCTATAGGATGACTGTGAGAAGAGTCTTGTCGTAGTATCATTTGAAAATCTAGCCAATTATTTCAAATTAATGATTCTAAAGTATTTAAAAGAATCTGGTAATGGACTTGTAAGTCTATTTAGAAATGATGCCACAAATAAAGTGTAAATCTCACCGCTTTCCTCCTCAGTCTCCCTGTGAGCACTTAGTCTATGTGGTATTAATAAAATGCCTCTTTGCTCTGGTGATACCAATTATTCCATGGTCTAGGAGGTTGCACTATTAAAGTTTCTGATATTCTGAATTTTAATCCTATTAGCTGAATCCCTGAAGAGTCATCTCCCTCCTCGGTGTGTTCATCCTCCATGTATTTCAAGAAGGTTATTGTTCCCCTCTGTGATTATTTAGTCAAGGTATTACACAATAAGTCTTTAATTGTTTCTTCTGGAGAAATCCCTTTAGCCCAGTTTGTGGTTTAAGTATTTGTGCTTATTGACCTAAGTGCATCTTCGGTACAAATGGACCCTGTTCCTGCTAGCAAGATTTAAATCAACAGAGCAGCTTTCAAGTGTTTAATGTGAGCTTTTCCTTAGCCCTCGTGTTGGCTCAGTTCCACACCTACCTGATGGTCTTTTCCAATCTTTTGCTGGTTTTTCCACGGCCAAAATCTGAGCTGCTGGTGCTGTGCTCTGTGTGGGACACCACAGACTGCCCTTGGTACTCTTCTACTGTCAGAGGACCTCAGCTCCCATTTAGAAACGCTTTTTCCTTACATTCATGGGATTTGTGTTAAGACAGGAGCAGAAATGGATTGCTGGGGCTGGCAGGGAGCAGCAGCACGAGCGGTGGTGGGGAATCACCAGTGTGATCTGCAGTTGGTGCTGTGGTGTTTGAAACGACTCAAACTCCTTTTTGGGCAGGGGGCCTCGGGGACAGGGCCAGGCTCGCAACCAGATAAGGAACACCCGGTTGTATTACAGAATCTGGGCTTTAGAAATCGCTTTTCGTGCCCCAGTGATATGATAAACTGCCTGAAATAGCTCTTTTCCAAGGGAGAGATGGGATTAGGCAGCCCCAAAGCCTCCTTTTCAACACCCTGCTCTGTTTTTTTTTAAATCCAAATGCTTTAAGCTGTCACATTCAAGACTGGAATAGTTTTGCACATCTATAATAAAATAATGTTTAAAGATGGGGAAAGAAGTAGCAGATCTATCAAAGCATTTGATGAGAAGATAAAATTTAGTATTCATTTAACATAAGCTCACCCAGCACTTTGGTACCTATGTGAAAAACTTATTTTTTGAGACTTGGATTCTGGTTTTTGCTTTGGTGTTTGCCTGGAGTGATTAACAGGTCAGGCTCTTATGCTTCAGTTTCTCTGTGTACAAATGCCTGGAATAATTGCAGATGGGCTTCGAGAGTCCTCGTGTTTCTATCGATACAAAAAATGGGCACTGTAACAGATACAAGGGACACTGTGTAAGAATGTGAGAAAAGAATAGAAAAAATTCAAGCAGAAATAAAAATACACAGAGGGGTTGTGTAAGTTGCTGGGCTGTATTTGTTCAACTGTGCTATTAAGAGATGGATTTCTGTTACTTGAATCACCATCATGAGATGCTGGGGTCATTTCACCAGGTCTTAGCAGATCTGTTGGGCCATGCCCTCAGCAGCAAAGGGATGTTCCAGTGCCTACAGACCTCTGAAACCTCTCAGAAAAGATCATCTCTGAGGAAAATCGTGCCAGGATGTGCTGTGTACTAAGAACAAGTGGTGAGATGTGTCTCTTTAAGCATGTAAACACTACAGATTTATTAAAAAAAATTAAACCCCTCTGTTTATTTATAAAAGGTGAAATGTGGAGCATTCAGTCTTCATTAAAAGATTTTAAGTTATAGCTTTAAACTTGATGCCTAAACTTAATGGCTTGCCTAGGTGGTACAGAAGTGATCAATCAAAACACAATAGCTAATGCTGTGCATGTGTTATTCCAGCTGCTGCAGGAGCCAGCATTATTATTAAATTTAATGGCTTCTCTCCAGGACTTCAAACTCTATGGCATTTAATTACTTCCTTGTGTGGTTTGTACCACAAAGGTACGGCTGCTTAAACACGCCTGATAAATAAAGGGGAGACCTTCAAAGCTGGGAGATGCAGGGGCTGTATCTCAGTTTTGAACAGATCATTCAGGCCTGGTTAAAATGCAATAAATCAAAGTGGCCATGATGAAGAAGATGCTGGCAGAGCTCAGCGAAGCACCTTTCTGTGTTGTGGAACTCAGGCTTGGTGGTGGTGCTCAGAGCACACCTGGGGCCAGGCAGGCTTGGGGGAGAGGTTTAGTATTGCTGTCTATGCATTTCTGAAAACATTCACAGAGGTTTCAAATGCAAACTTCCATTCCTTATCTGGAAAGGAACAAAAATTATCTGTGTTATAACAACATCTGGTTATTTGTGTTTGACCAATTGTCAAATTACAAAGAATTACAGTAAATTACAAAGAATTCAGTAACTTTCAGTGGAACTACAGAATGAAAACATTGCATGTGTTCTTAGTACGGTGTCTTTAGCAATCATTCACTGAAATGTAATTTAAACATCACTCTCTCTGAGTGCATAACCAGCCAGCTGCTTTTTAATCTGAATCCGACTTCATCACAAAGCCCTTTGGACACAAAGATGCAGAAGTGCATCGGGCAGCACTAGCGCAGCACAGGTGCTTGTGAGTGCTCAGGTGTTGTGGATTTGGATGCCACCCCCGAGCTCAGGCGTTTAAACCATGATTTGTCAACTCAGCCCACCTGTGGCTGTCCTTCCCCTTTCCCATGGGTGGAGCCCATCTCTCCCCAGTTATCTGCAAGCATTGAAGAAGGTCCTGTCGCAGAACCCAAGCCCCAGCCCTGACTCTGGCCACAAAGTCAAGCTTTGATCTGCGTGATGCCTCCGTGGACTGGCAGCATAAAGGAGAAAACCACTCTGCCCCCTTTCTCAGAGGGTGAAGTCCAGGTAGGCCCAGTGATTTAATCTGAGCTATGCAAAGGCTGGCACAGCTGCACCCATCAGTGTTTGTAGTTCCTTGGTCTCTTCGCTCCCCTAGCAGAGCTCTTGTAGGGCCCATGCAGTGTCCAGCAGCTCCTTGGTCTGGCTCTTTGGTGTTGTTGTGCAGAGCACATTACAGGGCTTGCTGTACTCGGGTCCTAGTTGGAAACGAAATGTGAATTGAATGTGCCTCCTTTACTGTAGCTGCTAGTTCCACAGAGGCAGAGCAGGTTTATTTTGTCCCCTTTCACTTCCTAAGGATGACTAAGGTACTCCTCCCCTTGGTCCTGTTTTGTAGTGGGTGCCAGACTGATCTATTTCCATAAATGAACACAAGAGATTGTAATTCTGTTGCTTTCAAAAATACCTTCTGAATGTTTAGGGCACTAATTAAGTGAAGGCTTGTGATTACACAGCACCAATACTCACATGAGAGACAGGAAAGGAGCACAAGATGTGAAATGTCTTTGCGTTCCAGGTTTGTTTCTTTTCCTCTGGCTTTCCCACCTTTCCCTTCAGTGTATATTTAAAAATATTTATTTCAGCACAGCTGCATTCTGAACATATCACATCAATGAAATAAGTGATACTAAGAATGATCAATGGGCACTTAGAGGGGTTAAGAGTCTTTCACCTGAAATACTGGACTCATTTTGAGGCTGATATGAGCAGATCTGCATTGCTCTGCTCTGTTGCCCTCAGGCAGGTTTAAAAAGCAAAAACCTGCTTTACATAATAGCAGACAGTCGGGTGTTAGTTGTGGCACCAAAACCTGCATTTTATTCCTTGGATTAGCTACTTCCCATGGTAGTATCTTCCTTGAAATGTCTGCTCTCTCTATTACAAATTGCTCATACAGCACTTAGACTTCTGAGGTAATGTGTGTCTAAACGAAACCAGATAGAGCCTTGCCTCTGTTGCTTGATAACAGGAGACAAATGACTTCCCTGTGTGTTTTAGACACTGAATGGGTTTCTATAATTGTGTTGTAAAATGTTTTGATGGATCGGGACATATCTTGGAGTCCCATATAAAGCTGAACCCTCATCAGTCATGAGCTGCTCTCACAGAAGGCAGAGACAGCTTCATTCTGCTTCATGACTGAAGGAAATGGGATCCCTTCCTTTCAGGAGTGGTGCTTGCAGGAAAGTGAACTTGCTGAAAACTGGTTGAGATTGTGTGTTTTATTTCCTGTGGAGTCCCTGTGATAACAACTTCTCTCCTGCTTTGGATCTTGGTCTTTCTTTGTGGCTCAGGTGGTAACAGACGTCCAGAGTCACGCTTTATTTTCTTCCTTTGATGATGATGTGAGGATTGCTATCTTCTCCCAACAAATGCTGTAGCTCAGTTATTCCTACTTCTTTTCCTTTCAGATTGAGCTAAACTGATGATTTTTCTTTTGGACTTTACCAGCTATGCACTTGTTTAAAGGGTTTATTAACACGTTTGGGTTTGACCTGACTCCCTCTGTACTCCTGCAGCACAGCCAAAGAATATTGCTTTTGGCTGGTAGAGCCATTTGTTGTGTGGTGGATTCTGGTGGTGTCTGTTGGCCCCACTTATCTTGCGGAATCACAGAATACTGTGAGCTGGAACATGTGGTCAAGATTCTGTTGCATGAAGTTTTTAAAGCATGAAACCTGGCACCCTCCTTTGGAAAGGCACCCAGAGGAGAGGGATGGGATGCACAAGCAAAGCAAGACCTAGAACATGTGAGAAGGCAACAAAGCTTTTTAAAGGAGGGTTTGAATGAGGCTGTGCTGAAGGGAGGGAGGCAAGGAGGAGGCGCTGAACACAGCAGCCGGTGTGAGATGAAGATGTTGGGTGAGCTGGAGAATATTCAGGTGACAGTCACCATTGGAGCGGTGGCTGAATGTTGCAGCAGCTCCTTTGTCTCTTCCAGCCGTCTCATTTGTGCCTTTGTCTTCTCCTGCTCCTTCAGCCGGTAGCATCTGCAGTATTTTGATGATAATGTCAGCTTTTTAGATGACTGCTTCCCTGAAATCGCTGATGAAATTTCTCTTGACTCTCCTGATCAAGATCTTATTGTTAACTGGAGCAGTAGTGGGAAAAGGAACAAAAAACCCCCGCTGTGTTTAGTGAGGGCCAATTGCTGCATTGTTCAAGCTGCTTGTTTTGATGTGTCAGGAGCTTCCTCGCAGCCCTGTGCTTTATCACCGCTGCTCCCAGACGTGTCAGTGAATTGGGGAGATACCGAAGAGTTGCAAAGTGAATTTTCTGTTCAAAGAAGGGGGAGAAGAGAGCAAAGGGCAGCTTTGCAAGCCTGGGCTCCTTCACAAACATGCCTGGGTAATACAAACAGGTTTGTTTCAAGGTGTGACGGCTGTTGTTGCCAAAACTCCAAAGCCTGTTTCTAGCATGAAATCTAATGATGAATGAAATTAAGGTTTTGGAGCTGCCAGTACTGTTATTAGGCCTCAGATACAGATGGTGTGACAGAAAACATCAGGATCCAGAAATCTGTAAGGAAAGAGTTTGTGGAAAATAGTTTTCTTGGTGGTACTATGTAGAAAACCTGACCTTCAAGCCCACAGAAAGCAGGAGATTTCTGTACCCTTACAGAGGTAATAGGTGCTTTAAATAATTTTCCCATGCACCTTTTCCCCCCTCTTTTTCCCTCTAAGAGGAGACAGTCTGAAAAAGGTTTAGAAACATCTGGAAAGGAGACTTTAATGAAGCTGGTCTCTGCTGGTCTATATTTCTCCATGTTCAAAACCTCTTATTCAGAGCTCTGAGGATGAGCAAGTGCAAGTAAAGAGAAAGTTAAACTCCCCTTCGGTGTCTTTCTTCATTCCTGGTTTGTGCTTGCCTGGCTGGGGTGGGAAACAATTAGTTGCAAGTCAATTTGGAACAAGTGAGACAAGCTGCTGTGGTGCTGAAAAGTGCTGCTTCACTGCAAAAGGCACCGGTGTTAAACCATGGCCAGGGGGAAGAAAGCAAAACCTGATTGTCCTCTTGCCTGAGGCTGGGCCATGTGATGAGCCAAGCAGATAATATTGACTACACGTTACTAGGAGCTTCAGTGTAAGACATTTATTTATTTCATGATTGAGGATGCTGAAGGAAGAGCCATAACTTCCTGTACTGGTTATATTGCATTAAAAAAGACACTGTAAGAGACAGATGTAGGTATATCCTTGTCCTTCTTTCTCCCATCCTTATCTCAGCCTGCTTTGCCTGCAGCAGGGCATCGTGAGGGCCCTGAGAGCACTAATGGACCTTGAGAGCACAGAGCGAACTCAGCAGTTCCCCTCCCTCCTGCTGGGTGCCGAACGGCGCTTCTGGGGCAGTCCCAGTGATTCGTTAGGATGATATAGAGATTCCAGGAATTTTCCAATCATAAAAGCTTGCCAGTGCCTTCCAATGTTTTGAGAACATTTAGCAAAATATGAAAATTTATGTAAATATAAAAATGTAGCCTTTCTAGGAGCAGGTACTGGAAGGTAAGAGGGTTTCTGACTGGCATCTCTGGTGTAGCATTCTTTGGCTGACGTACCTTTTGCTGGTTTCTGTGCTCCAAAAGATATTCTGGGTGTTCTGTCTGGGGCTGGGAATCTTGGTGAGCCTGTTATTACATGGATTTATATTGCAAAGAGTGTTATTTGGAAAGTTTTTTGGGTGTTAAGGTTTGTGAACTAGCTTGAGATGTGTGGCAAATACCATCTCTAACAGGAGCTTCTACTCCAAATAGTCAAATGAAGAGGTTAAATTAAAGTGTAGCCCTTTTAAAAGGGCTTAGTGTCTTGCAACACATAAATAAATACACTCTGAGCATACCAAGAGTGGCAAATTACTGCAACTTTTTACTGCTTTTATACCTGAGATAAAATACAGTAGGTGTTTGAAGCAAGCATGTATTACGTATTTTAATGCCGTCAGTTAGCCTTGTGCAATAGTGAAAATAGAATTTTACACTGTTCAGGTTGGTTAACACTTACAGGCTCGGCCGTGCCTGGCAAGCTGAGCACCCTTCAGAATGCCCAGCACGTGGCCTGTGCTCCCTTCAAGGAGGAACACGGAGAAAATGTTTGGGATGTTTCTGGCTGATCTGCGCAAAAATGAACCAGCCCTCGGCAAATATGTAATAGCTGCAGTGTGAAGGGTGCTTTGGAACTTGTATTAGACTGCTGTTGTTCTGACACATCCAAGTCCAAGCTCCTTTCAAATGATGAAGTTATCAATCCATGATTAACATAATTTGTGCCTTTGTCCAGTGCACAAAAGTGCAGTTTGCTGCCAAGAAATGCCAGTGCTGAGGTGCTTCTCAGGTCCCTACTGAATATTTGTTCTCTCTTCATTTTCGAATCAGTAGAGCAAATCCTTCACAATCCTCCTTTTGTGAGGGAGACATTACAGTTTAAGGGAACATAAACTGAGAATTAACTTTGCTCAGGTGTGTTTAATGTGGCCATGTAAGCAATATTCCATCACAGCCAGCGTCCTTTCAGTAAGCTGGCATCAAAGCACTCAGTCTGCTGCAAATGACGAAGGAAAGCTTTCCTCCAGAGGACTTAAAACAGCATGAGAGAAAGCATAAGCTGTCTATTATCTACTCAGGCGTTTTCTATCTGTGTGTGTCCAACTCAGCTGGAGCAATGCTTCCAGGCTTTCTGCCTGCATCCCCATCCTGTGGACAGCTGGGCCTCTGCAGAGAGGGGGAAAACTCTGCTGTCCCTGGTGCTGCAGCGGCGCTGGTGCCGGGCAGCCCTGTCTGTCAGTCTGTCACCGGGCTGTCATTCCACGCAGTGGGTTTGCAGTTGTGCCAAAATCCATTCTGACCTTCTGATCTGTGTAGGTCTGGGATGCCATTTGAATTTTGTTTTGTGTCCTGTCACCTAGAGCATTTTGTCACCAGTGTGTAATGTTTTCTCGCTCGGCTTTAGTGATCCCAAACTTTTGGAACAATAAGTATAATCACTTGTTTTGAACCTTTCTCCTATGCAACAATTTCTTTCAGAAGAGAAGAATTTTCTCAAAATTATTTTATTTTCCACCCCCTGCAGCTCTTGCAGCCTTCCACTAGCAGTTTGGTCCTCTCTGGACGTTTAAGATTCTCTTTAAAGAAAATATAGGAAAGACCTGGAATTTTGATGCTTTCTATAAAATTTGCAATGTGATAGGCTATGTTTGTAAAGTCTATAGTCATAAGCTGTCTTTTAATTGGTTCTCTTTATACACCTATTCTAGTTTGTGAGAGTTACACAGATGGAAAGTGATGGTGGGGAGAGCAATTCCTTTAATCATCTACTTTGCTCTTGGCAGCTGTGAATCCAGAGTAGCTCTTCTGATGCGACTGGATGATTTGAGATAGCTTTGTAAAAATTACAGCACTGTTTTTTGGCCTGTGTTTTAATATGAGCCACTGAAGGGATGATGCTGTTACTCTGCCCTCCAAAGAGGGATTGTTTATTGCAGCAGCTTGAGAACTGAACCTTCAAATTCCTCAGCACGTCTTGGGTGTCATTGTACGTTTAGTGGAAGACTGAAATTTGACCTGAAAATCTTGGGCAGGGCAGCAGGTGACATTCCCAGCTCCTGCCAGTAACTGCCTGCTTGAACAGAGGTTTGGGAAGTTTATTTAAAGGGTGAATAGGTTTGGGTGTGCTGAGACTAACGTGGAACTGGAGGGGGATTTTACAATAAATCTCAGGTGCTTAATGTAGGCCATAGAGAAAACAGACACTGCTTTGATAGAAAATTAATACCTTGTTCAATTAACTCCCGATAGGCAAATTGGTGACATTAAAACAAACCAGCTCCTCTGGCTAAATCCTTTCTTTCTCCACTCTGATTCAACATTATTAAGGCTCAAGATTGTCAGTGATGGGACTTGGATGTTAAACACTCTTTAATCAGAAGTCCATAGTGTGAAATGATGGTAGGCAAGATTTCCACTTACGGAGGATTTCAAAGTGTCACTGAGAATTATGTGGAATAATCTACTTTCTTGGGAGGTGTTTTGTGTCTGCTGCCTCCATGTGGAGTTCGTGGCAGAGTAAGGAAAATAGAGAGAGGGATCCCACCCATTCTATGGGTTTGCAGCAAGAAAGGTACTGGGGCAGCAAAAGGAAGAGTTGTCTTCATGAATATATTTAATAATAAATGCAATCTCTTATTATTTTGTGGCTTTGGAGAGAAACTTGAAGACATAAAAATTAGGTTGTTTCTGATCCTTCAGGAGAGGTGGTAGAAGCCAAGCACACCATTTGATCCCAGGATGGAGCAGTGAACCTTTCCATGGTCTGCGGGTACCCTGGAATCTTTAATAACTAGCAAAGCCCTGGCACATTTCTGGTGGAGTTCAAGGGGATATTTTGGTGTCTGAGAGGTTCTGAAGGATTCAATAGTCAGAAACATACCCTGCTTTGTTTTTTCTTATGGCTGTCATAGCAGATGTTACTGCAGAAAAAGTTTATAGGGAAACCTGGAGCTAAAAACAGTGTAGTCAGTGTCTCTAATGTTTGTTGGTGAACATAAAACAATAATAAAAATAATGAAATATTTATAAGCTTTCAGAAGTAATTACAATGATGAGGTGGAGGGTTTAATTTGGAAGCAATAGCGAAATAAATGAAAAATTAATTTTCCAGACTTACTGGTTCATTTTCAGACTTATTAAAAATAACTTGGCCTCCTTGTAGCAGTAAGTTGTGCCAAATTACCTGATTAATGTAAACTTATAATTCTGTTCTCCACCCATTAAAGTAATTGTGCAAGTGGGGAACTTGCCTGTTGTTCCTTATTTTTTTTTTTTTAAATCAGAGAACGCACAAAAAGAGATGTGAGCTTTTACTGCAGATTAGAGTGACTTTCATTTGCAGAACCGGCATTTTATGTTCTCCTGCAACACGAACAGACTCACAGAAGCTGTGTTTTCACTGCAGAGGAGACATACATCAGAGGGTTTTAAATCAGATTAGTCTTACGTTGGCTTGCAAACTGAGGTGAGGTAAGGGAATGCAACAAGTATTCCATTAAATTAAACATCACAGTGCTCGGATATAAATGCCATTCTGAGGTAATTCCCATAATTTTACTCATTAAGATGCTGAAATCAATGAACTTCTCTGTTATGGTGGTTGTGAGCTGGTCGAGCTGAATTGCAGAATTATTTGGGAATGGTCTAACTCTGCATACACTGAACTGCCTGTTTTTGGTGGCAGCACAGTTAGGCAACAGTATGAAACCTCTTGGCTCATCTGTCTTTGAAACTCAAAACTCACCGTGAGTTGTTTTCTTGCAAGAGCCCAACACTGTTGAGTCTAAACTCTGTGAGGTGAAGGGGGATCCAAATAATGCACCATCCTGCAGGGGGTGTTCCCTCTGAACTGAAACCACTGTCCTTGGCCATTCAGTGGCTGATTTGTCAAGTGGATACAATGACATAAAGCTTATTTACACCTAAGTCTCATGAGACTCAGTCAGCAGGCATCTTCTCACTTTCCACCTCTGCCCAAACCCCCTAAAAACCCCTCTGTCTATTCCCTAGTTCCTTGTGTCCCAATCCCAATGGCTTTTGGGTGGTGCTTGGAGGAGGCCAGGCTTTCCTGCAGGAAGCGGCACAGTCCCCATCGTGTCTCCAGCTGCTTCTTGTTTCAGTGTTTTGTTGGGGCACAAGAAGTGGAAATATCCCCCAGTTTGAGTCTTGGCCTCCCTATTTAATTTCATTTAGTGTGTCTTACAGTCCACGAGGAGCTGCTGGCTGGAGTTGGACTGGCTGCTGAGAGTGCTGTTGCATGTGATACCTGTGGAAGTCTGGCTGTTCTGGTTTGCTCTTGGTATAACTGCATTTTTTAGCAGTGATTTCAAGCAGAAATGTCTCAAAAGGAGTTTGTGCAAGGATTCCTGACGTCTCAGAGCGCTTGTTACTCACTTTGATGGAGCTCCCTGGGTAATGGCCTCTCAGATTTTAGTGACTTGTGCTAATGGCTTTATTTGGCTCAGCATCAGTTCTGTGAAGGGTTCTGTGGGGAATCAACATGGGCTTGACTCTAAAACCGCTCATTAGGTATAAAGTGAGTTCTGTGGGAAGAAGGGAAGGGGTGGACCCTGGCCAAGAGGCAAGTTCTTACACTGAAGGGTCAGGAGGTGAAACTAAATCAGTCTGATATTAAGCAAGGAATGTATCATACAGGATAAAAAAGGAGGCTGGACGTGTCTGGAGCACTGACTCTCAGCTTGATCCCGTTACCCCCTTCTGAATTTATGATGATCTGAAAGACTTGAACCCTGTTCCTGAAGTGAGCTCTCTGCTTGAAGCCTGGTGCCCCAGCTGAGGGTGGGCTTATGTATTGGAGAAATTTCTGACATCGTGGAAGCTTTTGTCCTGTAGAAACACAAAAACAGTGACTGCCCATTCCTGCCATACAGTAATTGTGTGCCAAATAACAGGAAGCAAAGGCCTGATAAACGTCTCTCTCAAATACCAACAGAATTCATTTCTTGCCTTGCCAATTCTCCTTTTCTCTGCATGAAGATGTTGGCATTTCAAAAATGTTTGGTTTTCATTAGAAACAAAAATAAATTCTCTGTCTCTGTAAATTTTCATTCTTGCAAAACCAGAGGCTATGCCTCAAACATGAGGAAGCCAGTGTTTTATTTTCTGGTTTGGAAGAAGCTGACTCTGCCTGTGATCCGGACAGCGTGGAGACAGAAATGTGCAAGGAGCCAGCAGTGCCTGGCAGACATCGCTGGGTGTGTGGCTGGACTGGTCATTGAGGCAGCCTGAGCAGCTGCCTGGTTCCACTTCAAACACAAATAAAATACTGGTACAACTGGCAAGCTCTTGCCAAGCACTTGAGTCCCATGAAACCAAACTTTTGGATGGAGAAATGCTCCAACAGAAATTGATGCAGTTTACTGTGCAAATAAGCCTGAGGTGCATCATAGTAGAAACAACACTTTAGTTTCAGGATTATTTCTGTCTTTCAGTATTTTAGGTGAGGATGGGAAGTGTAAGAAAGAATAAACAAAGGATTAAATGACTTGTCTGATGGAAAAAGCAGGTATGAATGGAGAATGAGCACTGGAAATAAAAGCTTTTGCAGTTTGGTGGAGATGATCCAAACAGTTGTGTAACTCTTCCGGGAGCTTCAAGAAGGAGGAAAGATGGGAAAGGGTGGGTTGTGTTTTAACAGTATGGGAAAGAGGGTGAAGAACTTCTTGAAGTCAACAGTTCTGCCTAGGGGATGTAACTTTTGTAGAAAATCCCCATTGTTGGTCGCTGCTGCCGTTGATGAGGACACTGAGTGGTGATTATTAATGGTTTTCTTTCCCCCTGAGCTTGATGCATGTGGGAACTCATGGGTTTGAGAAGTGGGGCATGACCTGTATTAAGCTGTGCTCATCCAGGGTGAAACCCTTCCTGCAGCAGTTGTCTGGCTGTGCTCTGGCTGATGATCTCTTGTTTCTTGAAGAGGATCAGTCATCAGCTGAGCAAGTTTCTTCTGTAGGCTGATCACAAATGGACATGACTCCAAATTGAAGGCCAAGCTGTGGAACTTGCCCACAAGTTACAAGGCATGTGATGCTTGATCCATCACCATTTAAAAAACCTCTCAGATTTGTTTTTCCTCTGCTGAGCCCATTTGGTTTGTGTCCATCCAGCTCTGAAAGTGCTTTCAGCTGCCAGTTTGGTGAAGGCCAATGCCCACCCTTTGCTACAATCAGTGTTATTCAGCAGATATTTAATATATCCAGTTCTGAGTGTGCAGATATCTCGGGTCTCTCAGAACTCCTGTGGATCTGGCTGGAGTGTCCCAAATGACCAAAGCCAGTTAAGATCCCTCCCCTCTTTGTTCATTCCAGTATAATTAACACAAGGTTACTTGCTCAAACTAAAATCCATTTCATAATGTCAGTGAGATCAGTGCTGGGACACAGGTTAGCTCCCTCTGAGGCTCTGGCCTGACAGACCTTGTTGAACACGATGAATTCATCCACACCTGGCTGGGCACTGCTCCTGAATCTTGGTCCCTGAGATCCTGACTGGAACACATCTAGATATATGCAGAGGGCTTCTTAGGGCTTTACTTCCCTCTGCAAGACCTAAGGAGCCTTATTTAAATCTACAAGCACTTAAGAGTGAGAAAACAGGACTCATATTGCTTTTTTTTTTTTAATAGGAAACCTCCTCTACTTCATATTGCCTTCTCTATTGGAAGAATGAGCAGCACACTGCACTCTGTGTGCCAAAGCACTTGGTTACTTTTTTTTTTAAAGTTTCAAATATTGCACCAAACCTTTGATTATGTATGGTGGTGTTTTTTATAAACTGTCTGAGAGAGCAAAAAGAACCTCCAAACTGTCCTGTTGGGTTGCCCTAATCTCATTTTAATCTCGTCCCTCCAGCTCTAGGGCCAGAAGGTTATGTGAAATTTGTGTCACACTGCAGAATGCGGATTTAGAAGATGCAAAGTCAATTTTCAAAGTTAATTTACAAAGTAAGACTACCCTTATAGAAAAAAACCCAAAAACCTAAACCTGTAATGAAATTATTTTGAAAGAAGGTGTTTGGAGTTAAGGCCACCTTTGCATTTTAATGGGTAATTACTCTTGGCATCACTAAGAGTATGTAACCAAAGTCCACAGCATCCCTTGGGGACAGAGGTAAATTTGGATTTAAAGACTGTGCAGCAAATATTTTGTACTTTAAGGAAAGCCAATTTCCGTGGATCAGGGAGAAGAGAAATCCAAGGGTTTTGGCGCTGAAAGCAGCAGCAGCATCGTGCATATAATCGATATAGGAAAGGTTATTACTTTTCCTCGGGAGCAGGGCTGGAGCCGGGGGAAGGCTGGGAGCGCTCGCAGCCAGCAGGAGAGGGCGGCAGAGAAACAGCTCCCGAATCCTGCACAGCACCGAAATTTTTAAGAGGAGCGAGAGCACATCGGAGCTCTCGGAAGCCAAATCCGTTTCAAAACGGCAGCTTCGGCAGCCCCCCCGTGTTTTTTTTTTTTTTTTTAAAAAAAAAAGTCCGTAACACTTTGAAAATGTCACATTCCTGCGGCAGCCCGGAGGACGCGGGGAAGCAGCGAGGCAGAGATGGCAAGATAAGAAGGGAGGATGTGGATGATTCCCAACCTGAGGGAAAGAGGTTGAAGCTGGGGAATGAAGGAGGAAACAGCGGAAAGGACAGAGAAGCATCAGCAGCAGCAGAAGATGCAATAATGCCTTGCTCAGGCAGAGAAGAACCCGTGCCCGAAGGAGGTGGTGAAGGCAAAAGTGTAAGTGAGGATCTTCAGCGGCTCAGAGAAAGGGGGAAGGGCCGGGAGGTTACCTTTGAAATTATTTGTCATCCTGAAGTTGGTAATTGGGCATCAAGTAGAGCAGGACAAATGCAATCGAGTGTCCCATCTCACCGGGATCATAAGCACGGTTCTCTTTAATTTCTCATCTTGGCTACACGCTTTTTAGTGCCGGAGTGTGTATTTATATCTGGCTCTCGCTGTCAGCTGCTTGCAAGATGTATATGTCAGAGAACTGATTTCTTTTTTCGTGGGGAGAGGGGGAAGGAATATTAACTGCTGAACTTGCTTTTCAGCTCCCTAGAACCATTTAGAGATCGGGTAAGGATTGATGCATTGAATTGGACAGTTTGGGTTGTTTATGGGTCTGTCCATTCAGACTTTGAACTGCATTTATGTTGAGTAGCACTACTTTACAGCTGAGGATGGGGGTCGAGCCTCCAGGAGAGGAGGAGAATTGGTGCTTAGAGATCTCATCTGGTGACACTTGGCTAAAAAAGAGCTGCCGAGCAGTTGCCTATATAAATATCAGATCTAAATTACCAGATCTTTACAGGAGGTTAACTTTCCTGCCTGGTTATTTAGCTCAGCTGCTGTGCCTGTCAGCAGGCTCCTGAGGCACAGCAGAGGGGAGAACATATGGATCCCCAGGCAGCCGAAGCTTTGCCTCTCAGGGTGCAGTTCGGGCCAGGTACTTTTCCTGGACACATCCTGGCTGCTTCCCTCAGTCAGAAGTGCAGGCGGAGGGTGGTGGGAACATTGTCTTGGGTGTAGGATGTTTCCAGTCTGAGTTGTCATAGGGTGAGAGTGTAGCTTTAGAGCCCACTTAAGAGCTGCTGGAGGTTTCAGTCTGCTGATTTTATCCAAGAGTTTTCTGAAATGTGGTGGTTTTTTTTTTTTCTCTTCTGGGATTGGTATCCTGGATTTAGACATGCTTCTTCAAATGAGGAGCTAAGTAGAGGCTCAGCATTTCGGTAGGAATTTCATTTTCAAATCATTTGAAAGATAGTTTATTCAGTTCGTTGCTGGTGGAAGGTCATCTCTAAATGCAACAGCTTTCCTGAGCTACAGAAGTATTTAAATGTGTGTAGAGGGTTGGTTTGTTTATCCAAGCAGAAATCTCTTTTATCAAGCCGTGTAACTGTGTAGAGCTGCACTTTGGTCTGTGTTTTGGGTTTCCAGTGCTTTATGAAGGTAGGCTCTTTTTAACTCTCAGACAGCAAAGTAGCACTCTTGTTCGTATACCACTTCTGGCAGAGGCTTATTTTTCCCCAAAAGAAACGCAAAATATCGGCAAGTTAATTGGTCAAATCATAACCCTTGCTTTTGTCTGGTTTTTTTTTCTTTTTTACCTGAGATTAAAGGTTTTAAATCCATTCTACTTCATGATAAATATCCAGAAGTGAGCACCACTATGAGTTGGGGTAAAAGTCTTTTTGATGGTACTTCTTTTACTATAACACCTAATTAGGAAGTTACTGAAAAATAAGCCCTAATTGAATAAATTCACTTTGTCTTTTAAGGGATTAATGCAGAATATATAAGAATGATGCATACCTGAATCACCGGGTTCTGCTCCATCTCTGAGGCTTGGTTTACCCCCTTGTTACTGTTCTGTTCTGCTACTGCAGCAAAGTTCTGTGCTGGTGAATACCTGTCCTTTTTTTTTTTGTCCTTTCAAGGACCTGGTATAGCCGCTCCAACTTTACACTCTGGCTTTTCATCAGGGGATTGTTAAAAATATTAACAAAGCAAATCTGTTAATGAGCAATCATTTCACTGCTTGTCTCTCCCAAAATCAACTATTAATTAGCTTTTAGAATAAAATAATTGTTCTTATAGTAATTCTTAAATTAAACTGAGTTTGATTCAAAATTCATCAAAGCTCAGTGAAGATCTTCTTTCCCTTCACTTGATTGGATTCTTGCTTGGGATGTTGCACTACGTTTTGCATACAGTTCCAGTAATTTTTTTCCCCTTCCCGTTTAGATCTGTCTGTCTGATTTGGAGGCAGTATTAGAAATTAATTATGTGACATTTGAAATTCTGTTAACATAAAACTTTCTCTGAAAGCAATAAAAGCTTGTTCAACAATGCCTGTAAGTGTCTGTCACCTTGTAGAGAGCAAGCTGCTGGAAAAGATGGACTGTGTGCCCTTAGGAAACGCTGGGATGACTTCATTTCTGTGCTTAGAAGAATCTTTATTTTATAGGCATAGTGGTATGGGTAATCAATGCGTGCATTGGAGGAACGTTTCCTAATAGTCCATTACGTCTCCCATTTTAAAGGAGGACATTTAAAAAAATTATAGGCTTTGACTCATTTCTGGACTAGTAATAAAAAACCAGCACAGTGTGTGTGCTATTTCTCTGTTTATTCCACTGCTGTTTGCCTCATCCAACATCCATTCTTGGGTTTAGAAGAAAGAAATCCACGTTGGTCAGCTGCTCCAGCTCATTATCCCACTTATCATGAAATCTGGGGTTCTGGAGAATGCAGACACCATGTATATTTCATGCTCCTGAAGTGCTGTGGGCATTTCTTTGGCATCCTGAGCTTATAGCAGTAGCTGCTGCTGGGCACAAGTTGGTTGCAGAAGGAATTTTGTGCCACTGGACAGAGCTCTTTCCCCTGCCTTGGGAATGAGGGGCTGCATTTGCCAGCAGCTGGTTGGCAGCAGTACCTGGAGTGACTCCTTCACTTAGTGCTGGTGACTGGTTAATGTGGTAACCTGGGGTGAAACTGTAATTGTTAATTTAGGTATCTATTAAAATAATTTGCTTCTTGCCTTCTCTTTTTATTGCTCTCATTTGCGGCGAGGAAGCTGCTCGCAGCAGGTGTGAATCACACAGTCTCAGGCCATGGAATTCTTCCCTCTGTAATGTTTCTTCCTGGCACAGCATCAGAACGAAGCCTTTGGTTCAAACGGAGGGGATGCAGCCTTTGTAGTGAGGTTCAGCTTGAGAAATCCCTCGTTTGGTGCAGATGGTGGGGAGTTAGCACTGGGAACCATCCAATATATTGGATGTCAGCCCCTCTGCACAGGGATGTGGCTTTAGGATCCCTGGGAAGTGACACAACTCTGGTCCCTCATGTCATGAAAAGATCTTTCTTTCCTCAGTTGGTAACTGGACAGACAAGTGGAAAGGTGGAGGTGGAGGAGCTCGTGGTTGTCCAAGGCTTTATAGCAAGAATTGTGCTGGGAAGAGCTGGTGAGTCGCTGCTTCTCATCGAGAGTTTGGGTAAAAGTCTTTAACCAGGGTCTCTGGAGAATTCCATCTCCCCCTTGTGTGCCTGGAGGACACCCACAGCTGCCAGCTCCCTGATGCCACAGGGCTGATTGTCACCCTGCCCGTGACCATGCACTGGAAATTGTTAAATTAGGGCAAAGTTGTGTTCACTGAAATAGGAAGCATATGAAGAATTAGACTTGCAAGTCCTGACTTCTTTCCAGGCTGAGAGACATGCTGAGAAGCTGTCATGAGTTACCCACGAGTGACCATGAGGAGTGTGTATCCTTGTGTTTCCAGAACAGTCCTTTTTTATCTCTCTTTAACCAACTCTTTGCCCATATGCCTGGTGAAGGTTCTTTGGATTTTGGTGCAAAGATATTTCTGTGCCCACGAGGCCTCCTTTGTTATGAACCAACCTTTTTGCCCTATAAATATTTGTGCCAAGTTTAGAGAAGAAGACTGGGTGTGGTTTGACTTCTGCAGTGTTCCCAGAGCATACAGCTCCCCAAACTCTGTTTTCATCTGTAATGTCACCTGTGCCAGGAGAGAGCTCGAACTTTTACCTTTTAAACAGCTTTCAGAATGCCTTTAGTGCATTTTTGAATGAAGGTACTATTTTAATTTTTTTCTGTTTAAATTGCCTTTGTGAATATTTGGAAAGGAGGAAAGGGAAGAAGTACAGTGAAGAAAAAAATGCATCTTTTTGCTGTTAACGTAAGAAGAAACATCTTTATTCAGTTTTGGGACTGTCATGTTGTAAAAGAAAATGCGAGAAAAGTATCTGAAAAAGTTCTTAATACTTTTGTAGGAGGGGAAAACTTGTTTTGCTGATCAGCTCTGGAGAATTGACTACACCAAACTTGTATCATGTGACAAATCCGGCCTTCTAAATCTCAGGTGTTAACAGAATTGTAAATCCAGTTTAGATGGGGAGAGGTGACGTGCTCTGCAATGTCCTTGTCTTTGCATAAAGAACAAATTGAACCTTGTCATTACTTGGAGTAATTCATTTGAGTATTCCTGAAGTGTAGAAGAACACACCTTGGAAAGCTGAGGAGCGCTTATTGGAAAGCTGATCATTTAAAAGGTTAAAAGGAGGAGAGGAAGGGTCTTCCAGAAACTAAGATACGAGCTTAGAGCTACAGCTCAAGATAAAATTCCCTCGTTTGAAGGATGGGTCTGGATTCATGGTATCAGATTAAAAATTTTGTCAAGACCAGGTGAGGATGTAGGAACTGAACCCCATCTGGATGCACTGCAGCAACTTCAGTGTGAGCTGCTGTCCTGGAAGTGCCTGGGGTGAATAACAATGGTATTAGGAGGCACTGAATTTGAGAACGGTGTTACTCTTGATGAGTGAAATACACATTTATCATCTCTTATGTTTAGCTTGGGTTAAAGTAATTTTTGACTCAATAACTCAAGGCTTTTTCATTAAATACATGCATAAAACGTAGAATCAAGTGTAAGAATTGGATCTGAAGTCTGACAGTTTGACCTTTCCGTGCATCGCCACACAAGGTTACACTGTGTTAATGCAGTTTCTCATATAGATTTTCTGGTTTAGGACATTTATTTGCTCCTCACAGTTGGTTTATTACAAAACCTGGTTTGTGTGTGTATGGCTTTGTGATCATGATTGCATTTATAGATATTGCTTTATAGAGGAAATGTGTTTGAAAAGGGAGAAGCTGCAATGGTGGGTTCGTCTGGACTGAGAGTCCAATTCAAGGTGCTGGTTTTTGGCTCTCAGGGTTCTAAGCAGGTTGAACCATTCTGCTGTCAAGGCTGTGGCTTAGTTCTTTTTCTCTTCTCTTTATAAAAATGCTTCAATCTATTGAGTTCCTTTTGTCCTCAGATATTATGAAATAGATGTGTTTTAGGAGAGCACAATAGATTTGAAGTGTTTTGAAGAGCATGACATTTGGAACATGTTGCAGTCTGCATCTGCCTTTCCTCTCTTTCCTTTTTTGGCTCTGATTACCTAGTTAGAGGATAACTTAAGGATTTAATCTATTGACTTGTTAGGCAAACTGTGATAGATGCTGGAATGACTGCTTTTGTTTTGATTGAGAACACAATCAAATTCTGTGATCCAGGACAGAGACATAATTATTTGCTTTGGAGGTGGGAATAAAGGAGATGATAATTCTTCAGAAGTCAGTGGTGGTATTGCTAAAAGGTGCTGGAGTTACTTCCACAGGAATATTTGCTAAATCAAAGTAGGGAGCCTTTGGTAGAAAGGCGTGGATAAATCAGAAATTGCCTTGGACTTTAATCCAAGAACAAGTTGAAGGAAAATGTTGTCCCTAAAACTGATTCATTCACCTGTTAACCTGGCTGGTGTCAGTAAACAGTGTCAGCAAACACTGTCACTGCAGCTTGAGCAGGAATAATTGCAGGAAAGAATTGCCTGAGACAAGGAAAGGCAGCAGAAAGAGACCCTTCTGAATGACCTTGTATTGCCATTTTTCCTGTTGCTTGGGACACAGCACTGGATGGCAGGGGGTAAGCGTGCAGAACTAAAGGCTTTGTGTGGATTCTCCTATTATTTTTTCATGAGGGAAATTTAACTTAATTCAGCACATAACTGCTTGTTTTCAACAAGCAATTTCAACCAAGAACAACGCTGGCCAGTTGTGTTTACTCACTGGACGTTCAATTTCACTGGCAAGGTACATTCATGGAGCATTTCTTTCCCAATTTGAGTGATCAATTGCCTAATATTATAATTTTTGTAGAGTGACTGGAATATTACTTCTGACTGAAACTACAACCAAAATGCATTAAAGTATTCCAAAGTACAAAAGAAGGCATTTGTGGTCTATGTTGAGTTAGAGGAGATATGAAATTAAAATATTTATATATTGCTCTTATTTGCTATGCTTTCTCCTTCTGTATGCCCGTGTCAGCCATGAAAAATATTTTTATTTCAAATCTCTGTGATGAAGAGATTAATAAAGTTATTTACTTTACTTTGGGGTAGTTTTTTTTTTAATATTTTCAGTCTTAGTCATTAGCCTGGACTACAACAATGAGGAGCAAGCCCCAGAAGCTAAGCAAAAATTGAAAATGGAATCAGGCTGGTGCCTCACTAGCTTTCCCTTTCCTGTGGAGTACTCAATGTTCAGACTCATTTGGGATGCATTATTACTAAAGAGTTGCCTGTTTTGTTCCATTAAATTAGGCTGCAGGATCTGCTGCACTGCCACCCATGTAATTTCTCCCTCAGGAATGCACTTAATGTGTTCTGATGTTCTCATGCTTTGCCCACTGTGCAGTTCTTAAACAGCCCAAGGAGTTATAGACAGTCTTGTCTACATTGGGAAGGATCTTATCCTTAAATTCAGAATACAGAACGTTTGCTTTTGATGGCTCTCTCGTGTTCTGATCTCTTTCCTTCTGGCACCTTAAGATACTTGTGAGCCAGCTGGTCACTGCCAGCAAGCTTCAAATAGCTTGGTGCAGGAAAATGCAACAGGGAAGTAACTTAACCTGGTATCATTGACTCTAAGTGCTAGATAATGAAGTAATTCTCAATTAGTTGGACCGATACTTAATTAATAAAGGTCCATCTAAGATTCACGAATCAATGATAAGTGTCTGCCCTCTCTTGGATACTTTCATTCCAGTCTGAAAAGCAAAACTTGTTTAAAGTGAAAGAGATTTCCTAAGCACAACAATCCTTACTGTTGCCCTGAGATTTGCAGTCTTCTGATGTTTTCATTTCTGTGATGGAGTTGTCACGCACTTTCTGCAAACACAGTTATGTTTGGCCAACTGTTCCTTTTTGTTTTCATTCCTTCTGAGGTGGAGAAGTTTGATGGACCTTTTCGTCTGACCAGTGTGGTTGGAGAGGTGGTAACCTCATCCTCCAATCCATGGTCATTCCTAAGAACAGATATATATGAAGTAAAATAAACAGCCTGGGGCTTTTCCTGGCTTCTTTCTGTCCTGAACTAAGCTGGGTCTGCGTGGTTCTTTCGTGTCCAAGTACGACACCTTACACAGTCTATTCTTCTTTCACCTGCTGCTTTCATTCCTGCGTGTTTCCAATCTATTGGATGTCAGCCCAACTGCACAGGGATGTGGCTTTAGGATCCCTGGGAAGTGACACAACCCTGGTCCCTCATGTCACGAAAAGCTCTTTCTTTCCTCAGTTGGTAACTGGACAGACAAGTGGAAAGGTGGAGGAGCTCGTGGTTGTCCAAGGCTTTATAGCAGGAATTTTGCGGGATCAGAACGGCCTTCAGGAACTGAGCAGGGGCAGCACGGAGTCAGCCACCACTGGCATGAGCTTAAAAGGGCTCTGTGTTTGCCCGGGGCTCTGTGTTTGCCCTTGAAGGGCTGAGCAAGGACAGCACAGGATCAGCCATTCACGGATGCGCCGAAAGGGTTCTGTGTTTCCCCAGCTCCTGGGGTTATTTTGATGATATTGGTCACCCTTAATCGTAATGAGATGGTGAGAAATTAACAGGTTTTTGCAAAGTTTCCATTCTTTTTGATGTCTGCAGGTAGTGTGGTAAATTCCTGTTTTAGCTGAGTTGTGCTGTGTGTTCAACATGTATTGTCTTCAGTGAATGTTATTTTCCACAAAGTGAAGGCTAATCACAAAAAATGCAAATGGATCTAGTGTGTAAAATGATGAAGTCACCACACTGAGGCTGCCTTGGTTCCTTGAGTTGGGCCATAACTAAATGGAAATTGAGTGTTCTTATCAATAATACACTGGGGAAGTAACATCTGTTCTGAGATGCTGAGAGGTTTTATTTTTCATTCACTAAAATATTTATTTCACCTAAAAAACCTTAATCTTTTCACTGTCTCCAGAGGGCAAAATCATTGACTGTTATGTTTAGAAACTGTCTGTGAATTACAAGAGTCTATATAAAATGGAAAGAATGCTGATTGAGCAATTAATCACTTTTTACTTAATTTAAAATAAATAATGATATTATAGAAAGCTGTTGCATTGGCTCTATAAAAAAGACTGATTCTTGGAAAAGCAGCAGGATGAAATTTCTTTGTCTCACTACAGGCTGGTTTCCAACTCTTGCAGGCACAATAGATTTTGGTGATGTGACAATATTTTCTTCTAATTACCCAGTGTTGTGTTACATGTTACATAAAGGTTAGTGTTCTTGGCCACTCATGTATAGATTCTTCTTAGATTTTAAGGCTAGAATTGACTGCTAGACCCTGGTTTCTGATAAAAGTTAATACTATCTCCCTAAATTCTGTTTGAACATGGAATTTTTTTAAAAAACAGCCACTGTTGATTAAAGGCTTCAGGTCATGGACAATTCCTCAAGTGTCCAGGTAAATTTCTTGCTGTAGATAACTGTTCTTAGAATAAAAATAGAAATCCTTGCCTGGAGTTGGAATTTGCCCAACTGCTCATCCCAGCCTGAGTAGATTTTTTTTGCACCAGACGTTATTGACTCGATATGGGAATAAACTCATCTCCTCCTCCTGGATAAGCCAAGCATCTGGATCCATGTGCTTTGTGTTCCATCCTGCAGGTCTGTGTTCCCCATCTGAAATAATTCATCTGTGCCCTCGCTGGCTCTTTGCAAGTTCAACATTTTTGCAGAAAGCTGATTCTGCTGGATGTCCCCTGCTAATATATCAATGGTTTAGGTACTGCTCTGGCCTGGGCTCCAGGTTCATTTACCAACAGCTGCTAATGTCACAAAACATTCTGTGTCTGTTTATGTGGAAGTGTATTTTTGTCAGACAAGCCCAGAATTTATGACTGCAATTTGAATTAAATTGTCTGAAAATTACCAATGCCTTGATTTATACATACCCACTTTCTCCAATTCACTGGGAAAAAAAAAATCACTGAATAATATTTGTGGAAGAACAGATCCTTGTGGGATGTTAATTGCAGAGGCATCTTAATTGGAATGACACTGCTCCTGCTCCTTTTTTTTTTGTTTGTTTGTTTTTTTTCCCTATGTGCTTGGTTTTAATTCATTTTAAAGTGTCCTGTGCAGCTGTGCACATAAACCAATCTGGAGCTGTATGTCAGCACTCCAGAGTGGTTGCTCAATTGTGATTTTAGAAAAAAAAAGTCATTATGTAACAGAGCCAACAAATCTAAACTGAATTAATATCTTGTTATCTGTTGACAAATGAGTTTTGCCCCAGTGATAACTTTCCAAGACCCTTGATCTTCCTAGCTCGCAGGTCAGGGTGGATAATTGTGGCACAAACCCCTGTGTGGTGTCTGGGGACTCGGGGTCTCCATCCTGGCCAGGAGGAAGCTGCTGAGGCTGTGCCCCTGGGGGTGTGTGCGCTGTGGGTTGTTAGCAGGGATGCTTTTAACCAAAGTAAAATGAGGAAAGGAAACCCAGAAAAGTGAGTGCCTGGTAGTGCTGAGAGGACGGAGGCATGGTTTTGTGTTGGTTTTTTTCTTTTTCTGTTTGTTTACTTTTCACTAGGGAAAAAACATAATTCCACCGAGTAAGATCTTTGCTTAAACCACCTAGTAGAGATAAAAAAATCAGTAATTCCTGATATTTCACGCCAATTGCTCAGCTCTCTCATAGTCTTCATTAGAACTCCACATACACAAATGATAGCATCCTTTTATCTGTTTACTTTCTTAAAGCTTGTTTTTGTAAAATGAGCAATTACTTAAATTGCTAAAGTAGATTTTTTTTTTTTTTAATGCCAGCTGCATAATTGCTAAGCTTGCTGCTCTTAAATCTGTTTGCTAAAGGAAAGGGGCTCTTTGGTGTGCTACTCCTCAGCCCTTCATCTGGAGGCTCTGAAGGAGCTGTTAGAGATGACTAAATCAGTATTGGGATCTGAACACTGCCAGTGTTCGGGGAGAGAGGCTGCAGAATGGAATTGGTTACACATGTTTTGTGTGATTGTGCAGATGTGTGCACATCCTTGGTGCTACTTTAGTCGTGCATCAGTTTTAGTAATTGCCAGGAATACTTTTCTTCTTCTGAGCCCAAAGTCCAAAATACCCTACTTGATTAATGTCTAATTTTGGCATGCTGACCTAAAGAATCCTGGAAATAAAATGTGCCTATAAACAAAATCTTTTGACTCTCTCAGTCACTGACCCCACTCCTTGGGCTAAGGAGTTGTCTGAAGAAAATGATGACTTTCAGGATGTCCTCTCAAGAGATTGCTCGGATTTTGAAAATTCACAGATCTTTTCTTTCTGCTCCTCTTTAGTGTGAACTTTTAAAATTGGTTGCAGTGGGAGCAGGAGAATGGACACTCTGGGGGTGCAGAGCATGGCTCCAGCCGGCAGAGATCACTGATCCCAAGTCTGTAGCAGGATAGGTGGTAGCACACTGTTTGTTTATTTACTCAGCAATAGGATCAGGAACACTTTCAAAGAAATGGCCATCTGCGTATCCCTTACTGGGAATGTTGAGTCAGGGAGGTGGCACCAGCTCTCTCTGCTGTCCCAACACAGAAACTGGCCCAAGGCAGTATCCAGGCTGTTCTACTCACAAAAACAAACACTCAAAACACAGAAGCACCCACTCTCTGTGTAAGACCTTGTATCTGGGTAATTCCAAAGGCATCTGGTGTGAAGTGCTTCAAGTGTCAGAGAAGTGATCAACAGCTTCAAGTATCAAAAACCTCAAGTTTCATCTGTAGTAAATGATATAAAATCACCTGAACAGCCTTCCTTGTGAAGGCAGTTTATTATTTACAGAGGCCTTAAAGGGGATTTGGAGGCAGGTTGATGAAATGTCACTGCTTTCACCTCACAAAGTAATTGTATTTTAATGAAGTAAAGCCTCTCACTTGAAGAGATGATGTTGGCTGGTGGGGGAATACAGACAAAACGTAAGGGAATAAACAGGGGAAAGAATCTGTTTTTTTCAGAGGTGGCAGAGAAGAGAGGGAACTACTTCAAGGAATTGTGGTGAAGCTCCCAAGGTGCTTCACTGCCCTTGATGCTTCTCCCTCAAAATCCAAAGGCACTGTTTGTGCTCCCTTGAAACCAAGGAAATCAGCCACTGCAGTCACAGCAGCAGAGGAGAGACCCGTGTCTCACTGGTGCTGGATGTCAGGTTTTATTTAAGCAGCTTTGCCTGGTCTTTGACAATGTTGAGATGATTTGGTTCTCACTGCAGTGTTGAACTTGTGCTGTTTGCCACGTGTGGAGCTCCAGCTGCACCTCGGTGGCACTGGGTGCCGTTCTGCAGCTGGATGGCAGGAGCCAATGCTCCAGGGTGTAGTGTCCCCAGATCCATCCTTCTTTAGGAAATCACAAAAAGGATGTGGCTCTGTATCTGACATGTGTTTTGTTTTCTCCCTTTGCATGGTGATTTTCCTCCTATATCTTTGACTTAGAAGTTAAAATCTCTTTGCTTTCAGCTGTACTTATATTAGTTCAGTCAGAGATACCCTGACTCCAAAAATGACTTTCTTAGCAGAATTTTCTGAGAATTAGTTGCACCACATAAAGCAAGTAGTTCAAATTCTCATATTCTAGGATTAGCCATTTTTAAGCACCAACAATAGAAGTTTAACATGCACTTCTCCATTAGGTTAAACTAAAACTTATTTTGAAAAATATCATGAGTTTCTCTGGTGAGAGGTCCAAGTAAATTTAGGGAATGTGTTTAGTATTGCTGATAGTAAAAGCCCAATTTCTTCTGAAGGGCTGATAAGCTACAGCTTGAGGGTGACTTTACATATTCAATGTAAATTTTTTCTCATTCGGTGCCAGGAAGTCCTGCAAAGGCCAGGCAGACTCCCCCACCTTTGAGATTAAGTTTTCAGTATGACTGCAGCAGAGTTTGATTTGCAAATGCAGTATCTAAATTCCTTTAGTTTTGGCTTAAGGAAGCTGGTTGAGTCCTATATAACACCTAGCAGACATATTCTATTTTCACTTAAACTGAGAGGGCAAAACCTCCAGAAGTGACATTGGGATCTTCCTAAATCTCCCAAGACCTGAGCCAGAATTTGATTTTTACATATGCTCAAAACTTTAAGCCCCCTGATACTTTCTGCAGAGCTGACAGAACATTAAACAAATTGTGCTGTCTGTTTGCTTCTGTTTAATTTTTTTCTGTTCTTTATTGTATGGTGCATTTGCATGAAAATGGCATTTTGAAGACTAATCTGTTCCTGGTGCTAGTCCCTCACCTGGAGGCACAATCTCTGCTTGGATTTGCAATTAGTTACTGTGGAAGTGATTGCTGCAGTGTCAGGGCTGGTGCTCTGCTCTTGGGTGGAAAGGGAGCAGCAGGAGCTGATGAATACTTAAACTTACCCAAGTTCTATGCAAAGATCTCTGCAAAATTACACACACCGGGGGAAAGATGAAATTGAGAAGCCACACAGACTAAGTGGAATGGTCCTAAAAATGTTTCCATCCCTGACCTGCCTCTCGTCATGCTGGTGTCAAATTAGGAACCAGTTGTGCAGCAGAAGGATCTAAGTTTATTGGAGCCTACGAGGAAATGCCCAGAGCTGTTCTCAGACTGTTTTAGCTTGATTAGGACACCTGCGGCTGGAGCAGGATTTCTGTTTTCTGGGGGAGGAAATCATCACTTCAAGGTATGAATCAGGATCAGAATTGTGGCTTGAGCCAGGCACCAAATCCACCTCTCAAACAGAGTAATGCAGAACTGTATTAACATTGTTTAGAGTCCTAAAAACGTATTCAGTGAGAAGGCAAAGCAGATCTGGATTGAAGTAACTGCATCTTCTGGGAAAGTGATGTTCTGTAACGCAGGTGTCTGTGCCAGCCCCTCAGTTCTGCCTCTGCCCTGTTCTGGAAAGGTGCAGCAGACTGCTCTGATGAAGTGTGGACTTGAACTCCTGTGAGGCTGAGAAGGAAGAGCTAAACTGCTTTTGCACCTCCCTGGAGGTTTCCCTCCCTTATCATGACTTGTTTTCTTCATAACAAGTTCTTGTTTTGTGCCCTGCTGGCTGTCAGGAGATCAGATATGTTTTTAGTTCTGTGGGTGTTCTAAGAATTCCTTTAGGAATGTTACCAAGGGCAGCCTTGGTATATGTTATATTCAGTACCAAATACAGGCACAGGATTTTAGTGTGTGTGGAAAATGGTGTTAAAGAGGGAATGTCTCACCCAGATAAAAGTGTTTGCTTAACTTTGCCCCTCATTCTCAAATTAATTTTGAAGCCAATGAGTTTTTTTGTTGTGGCTTCATTCAGGTTATGGATTAGAAGCAGAGTTGAGGGAGATTCCTTCACGGTTTTCACGGAGGTGAAACAGCCAACATAAAGCAAAGCCACCTCCTTTCCTCCTTGTAGCACGAGGTGCCTGGTAGAACATGGTCAGAAACTATAAAACACGAGACCTGACGCAGGATATGATGAGATGTTTCCAAACAAACATTTCCCGACACGTGCAGCAGGCAGGGAGAATGAACAGATTGCTCCCTGGAAAACGTACCCAGATAAGGGAATTGCTCCTGCTGGCTTTGATACAGATGTGTGGGTGTGAACTCCTCTGACAGGGCAGGCTGGCAGTGCAAATGAGCTTTAGTGTCTGGGGCGGGGAGGGGCGTAAATCTGTGTCCCAATATTTTGTAATTACTAAGTGAACTAAAAGAATTAGAATTGCCTTTTATGATACAGATGCTTTGGAAAGTCTCACTGGTTTGCTCAGTTTGAATTGTGGGTGCTGTTGCATGGTAGTGGCCTGAGAGGTTGGCAGCAAGACAGAGAGATGTGTGGGAGCTGATAAAAATGTCTCACTGTGCATCTGCACAGACAGGTCACATCCCAAAATAACACGAGGAACTTTGAAACCCAAACAAAGTGCTGAGGCCATGATCACATTGCCCTCAGTGAGGGGACAAATCAATGCTTCATCCTCGCTGTCCTTTCTGAAGGTGTTTTTAGATTCTTGGTATTTAGGAGTCCCCCATGACTCGCTCGTGTTCCCTCCCTCCCTCCAGCATCCCCTGTCCTTTCGTGTCCCTCTCTTTCGGAGTGGGTTTGGTGCTCAGGAGCCAGCACAGCTCTCCAGGGTTTTGGCTTTCACCTGAGACTTCGGGAGCTGCAAGAAAAAGCTGCTAATTAGAGAATGGACTTGATTTCTACCTCCATGGCCTGTTCATCTGCAAGATATGAATCTTTTAATTTCCTTGAGTGATTAAGGAGCTAAATTTCAAGCTTGCTTCTATTATATTTTGTCAGTTTGTTTTCTTCTACTTAGCTTTATTACCATCAACACTAAATAACCATTTTTACCTTCCCACTGAAAATGCTGGAAGGCTGCAGTGGAAACAGAAAGTAGCCAGCACTACATGCTTCGAAGAATAAAGGAATTAAATAATCCTGAAGCTGATTCCTATCACTTATCAGGTTCTTTGGGCCACACCTGTTGTGGGGAAAAAAATAAATTAGTTTCTGTAAGAATGAGGACGGTTGTGTCTGTGGGGACTCAGCTGCCATATGTCACCTTAAGCATTATAAAATTTGCCAAGAGATTAACATTAAGAAATACGAGAAATTGTACAATTAGCATGAGAAAAGTGTGTGTGTGTGTGTATATATGGAAACTCACTAAATCTTCTAAGAAATATGTAGGATTTATCGTAAAGCTACTCTTGGATTACCAACTCCAAGTATTAAATTGTAAGTAAACCTCTTTTTTTTTTCCTTCACATCATGAATCTGCCTTCAATCATATTATAAAAGTCGCAATTTTAGATTCAGTTTTTCTGTTAACTTCTACATTTTAAGCTGTTTGGGTGATATTTTAGTGACAGATTTATCTGTAAGACTGCAAACAGGAATGTAAGCTGCTACACAAGAATGTAAATTAAAAGCTGAATTTTTAGTAAAGCCGAGTTTCTGAAATAATTCCGTCACTTCAGCTGTATAGAATTTCAAGAATAAACCAAAATGTTAATGAGAGACTTGATCCAAAAACTGGAAACTTAGAAGCATTGATACTTGCTTGAAAGCAAATTCTTTTAAATCAAGGGATGTTTTAAATGGACTGCTAGATCGAGCTTTACTGTGAAAATGATTTTGTTTACCCTTTTTATCAATAACCTTTTGAGTTCTGGCTTGCCAGGCAGGTGAGCTCACAGCACTGGTGGCCTCACCTCCTACTTCAGCAAAACCTGGGATGTGCAGCTGCTGGCACTAAGTGGGGAGCATTTACTTTCTTTCAGTAGACTTACAAAATAATTTTAGGAACTTTAAGAACATTTGAGGCAGGAAGAATTTGAGCACTTCATAGGGATTTGACTCAATATTCTTTTTTTTTGAGCAGGGTTGGAGGACAAGTGCTAAATTATTCCTGTCACTGTTTGGAATGTTCCTTGGAGAGAAATTTTGATTTTTACTGAGATTAAGATTGAATGTCCACTTTGCACAAGTTCTTCATCCTCCTCTTCCATTGCTCTCTATAAAAGATTCAGATGGTTTGGGAAGCTCAAGTAAACACTTGGAACTATTACAGCAAGACAATCTTGACATAACTTATTCAACATCAAATTACTGGTGTGTGTCTGCTCTTTAGACAGCACTCTACCTGTGTGAGCCCTTGATGGGCTCACTGTGCGCAGGCCTCATGCTCATAAAAGAGGCTCCATCCATCTGTGAAATGGTGAACCAGATGCTATTAGCGTTTTTAAAAAAAATTCACAGTAATAGCACATTTTTGAGAGACAGAATCCCCAACCTCTTTACATTTTCTTTGAGGCTGCTGCTGCATAAGTAAAACACTTCCATTTATCAAAGGGAAAAACCAATGTGCTGCACAAACCAAAACAAAACCCTTTGAAAAGCGATTTTTGGAACGAAATGTGGGAACAATTAATTAAAAAATTGTGATAAATCAGATAAAACCAGAAAAGCCCCAGTTCCTTCGGTCCTGGCTGTCCATCCTGTTCAGGCAGGCTGGCGCAGAGCTGGGGTGGCAGCTGTGTGTGCTGGCTCTCCCTCCTGCAGTGAGCCTGACGTGGGCTGTGCAGCTGCTCTCCCCAGGGGCAGGAGGGATCATTTGCTGTTCTTGAGCAGTGCCTCATTTACAGAAAGTGTCTGACCTTTACGTGCTTAAGAAATACTGAGTGTTAATAAGGTTTTTGAACTGATCACCAGTTCCATGGTCACCCCTGTTTTCCCTAACTTGTGCATTGCCTGCCTTTGTGCTATTTACAGTGTCAGAAAGGTGTTTCTGAATGTTTTTTTCTTGCTTTTGTCCTTCCACACGGTTGTACAGCTTAATTTGGCTCTCCGTTCCTAATGAGGGCATGTTTGTAAGGTCCCAGAGGGAAGGGAATACAGGCTCTGGTTTGGCCTCAGAAAGCGCTTGTGCTTTTCAGCACTGTGTAAGTTCCACTTCAATCAGCGGTACCTAAACCTTACTTTAAAATAGAGTGGCTGTGATCTCATCCTCCAAGTCAGGCACCTTTCTCGTTGCTCTGATGGAGAGTGAATCTTGGGCACATTGCAGCAGAATCAGATTTTTCCTTCTGGGTCACGGGCAGAGTGAAGAAAGTCCTGTACCAGTCTGAAACTGCAGCAGGGTGGCTCTAAGGAAGAGTGTTTTGGATCCTGCTTAGTGTGTGTGGGAAATAATACCAGGAAATTTGTTGGTGGAAAACTTCAGCAGGCTCTGGGTGAGGTGGTTTCCAGGACTCCGCTATTTAAAGACTGATGCAAATGCCTCTTGCACTCAAACCATGGTTAAAATCTGCTCACTGCCTTGTCTAAGTAGTTGCCTTCTGCAGCTTTTGGTCTTCATTTCCAAGTCCCTTTAGGTCTCTGCCTACTGGATTGATTTCTTTGTTGCATTTAGAGGCAAAATGAACTGTCCCTCCACAGCACTGGCAATGCTGTCAAGAAATAGCTGATGTCTGAGGGCGTGGCTGCTTCAGGTTTAGTGTTCATCTGCCAGCAGGTTGAAATTAATCTCTGGTTACTCAGTCAGTTAGCAGGAGAGCATTTGGCTGTGCTAAAATTCAGCTGAGTAAACGTGATGAATCCTGAGTGTCGTGGGCTCACACAGGTTGGGGCTCACTGGGTGATGTATTAGATGATCATAGAAATACCACCTGCTTTCGATGTCTGCTGATCTATGAAGCCACTTTGCCCCTCAGGTGTCTAACAATATGCAAATATGTGTATTAACGGCTCCTGGGCCATAAAAATGGCAAGTTTATAACTTTGCACTTTATAGAGCCTGTAGAATCTAGTTAGCAAACTGTGCTCTGTTGGAAAACAAGATTACAAATCAATTACTCCCTGCTTGGCACAGCTCAGATCTCTTTCCCGAGATCCTTGTTCAGCTGACACTGGGAAAATGAACACGCCTGGGAGTGTGACCTATTATTCAGAGAGAACTGCAGGCTAATAGCAGTTTTGATCATTGAGAAATCTATTATTTTTTGGCCTGCAAGACAGCCTAAATGGCCCACTTTTATAGAGGAAATTTATAGGTTTATGAGATCTAACATCCAAGCCTTTATCAGGGAAGTGGAGGCCAATCCTAGTTGCAGAAATACAGGGATTTTCATCGAACCCCTCTCCTTTGCTGCAGTTTATTCCCCAGGGGGGCAAAATGCAGAAGAGCCGATTTCTGGAAAGCAACTGCACTGTTCCTAGCAGAAGTAATTTATCAAAATACTGCTTTGAAAAATGGCAAGGATTCAGTGGTACTGAACCCTCCTTGTAGTGCATAAAAACAGAGATCAAATCTGATTTGGTTAGTGAGGTTCAAAAGCTCTTTCTAGAGTCTCAGAGCAGACTTAAGGCTCACAGAGATTCTGTCTGCCTTGAATTTTGAGATCTAAGTGGAGGGGGTTGGCCACACCATCAGGCTCTGGGTATCACTGGAGGTGCCATATGGTGAGTCAGCTACGCTCTTAGAACTTTTGTTTTTCAGTGTGTGTACTTTTCTTGCAGAGTAATAATGCTTGGAGATTTACTGTTTATTTTTTTTGCTCAGGTTTAATATTGCAGCAATCTATAGCTGACATTCACCACGTTATTAAGCAAACGTTTCATTTGAGCCATGATTCGTTTTTTCTTTGAGTGACGTGACCATACTTTCTTTTAAAACTCAGTGCAAATAAAATCTCTGGATTTAATATTCCTTTTTTTCTTTTTTTCTTCCTTTTTTTTCCCCCCTTTTTCTCTGCAATTGAGTAGGGAAGTCACTTTAGGTCCTTGCTATTTAGTATTCATTTGGGGGTGGTGTCTGCAAAATCCTCTTTTTAGAAATTAAATGTGGCTCTCGTGTAACAGGCGCTTTGAATCTAATGCAAAATCAAAAGAAGTTAGTAATGAGATTCTTGTTGCATTTATACACCCATTGTTGCTCCTTTGAGTAAAATTTAAAGCAGACTGTTTTTCTTCCCCTCAGTGTTGGGCTTTGCACTTGACAATAGAAGCATTTTTTGGTCTTGCATTATGTGATGTGTAGACTGGTATGAACACGTCTTCTGTGGCTCAAAAATTCTTGTCTTTTATAGAACTGGGAGCATCAGACCACTTCATGTTAGTTTCTGAATATCACAGGCCCTCAACCTGAATTAAAGGTATTTTTAGGTCATGGGGCTACAGATATCTACACAGAAATAAGTGTAGATATTTCACTAAGTGCTGCAAAAGCATGAATCCTACATTTCTGGTACATAAGAGCTGGAAAATGTTAAAGTACGTATGGAAATATATTTTCATCATAATAAATCTTGCTTTGACTCATTGGTATGCAACCACCAAGTAATTAAATGTAATTGAAGTGCTGTGCCAGAGGAGGTGTGATCCAAAAGTAATTGCTCCTCGTGTTCTGCTCTGCAGCGTGGTCTAGGAGCTGAACTGAGTTGTGTTTGACCCGCACAAAACGAACAGCAGCTGCCGTTCTATCACACTACACCTGCATTTTAAATGCTGCTAATTAGTCACTATTAAACTAATAACGAAGCAGCAATAGGCACTACTGCATATATTTAAGTGAGTATTAAACTGTGTTGAATGTGCCTCATACCCACACACCACAGAGGCAAACAAGTTTCTCACCCTGTTTTGTAACTAAGAGCATTCAAGGTTTCCATGGGTGCTTTCAGTGACGTGAAACATCTCTGAATTTAGCTTTTCTGTGGAAATGCTGGTGGAGCTAACCAAATAATCTTCTGTAATTAGTGAGGTGCTCTATCTACACCCTCTGTGTAATTCTCGTGGTCTACACTTGTTGAGATGTCTCAGGCTAAGTTTGTTAATTCATTAAATTGGACGTTCTTGCTCGCGCTGTACTTGAGCCGATGTCAGTAGGAACCTCCTGCTCTGCAACAGTGAGTCCTAGATTGGACAGCATCAGACATGTATTTAAAATGCAGTATTTTTTCAGTTATGGGTTGCTAGAAATGATGACCATCACTGAATTTGTTGGAGACTGAATTAAGGGTATTTTTAAGTCGTGGGACTACAGATATTTAAACAGAAATAAGTGAATATCTATACCTGTCGATCTCGAAATAGAGAAAACTTCCTGACTTTGGCTGTGTTCTCACTGGCAAATAGCAAGGCCCAGATAGTGGATCTTTAGAGCAAGGCTAATTACTGCTAATGACCCACTGATCCCACTGACTTCCTTGACAGCAACACTGCAGCACTTGTTGATTTGACTTACATCAGTCAGTGTTTCATTGGGATGAAAATAGTCTTTCATTCCACTGGCAGTGTGCTTTGGAGGGGACTCCCTGCAAATTGTCGTAGAAGGAATCCAAAGATAGGGTGGTTTGAAAGGGATTTAATTACGAGGAGTCACAAATGGCTCATTGCCTCATGGAAATGAGCGGTGTAATTGCAAATCTAATCTGTTCATGCCTGAAACTTCAGCAGCCCTAATGTCTGCAATGGAAATTGCATGAAGTCCCTGTCCAAGGTATCCAGCTTGATGCTCGTTTGCTTGATTGATGTCTTCCTCTTGGCCACGTATCTGTCACTGAGGAAATACTTACGACACTGCTGAATTAGTTGAAATAACAATGGCTGTGTTGTGTTGCTCTGGGAAGTCAGGTGATTCTAATGACGACTCTGAAATATTTGGAAAGGAAAAAAAAAAGTCCTAGTGCTGCCCTCAGAGCTTTTTCCTAGCCTATAAATGCTGGAACTTTATGCTGTATTGTAGCTGTAATGCAAATAACTCCAGAATTAATACATCCAAAAGAAATAACATTTGTAGGGAAAAATACATATGACAGAGGGGCTTTTGAGTACAGTATGCCAAAAAGGGTGTTGATTTTACTTGGCTCTATCATAGTGCACAAATTGCCTTTTAAAGAAAACTACTGTTTCTTGTGTCTGAAAAAGTGCTTTAAAGTTTGTTTTGCTATTTAAAGCATTTTTTTCCCTGTATTGTTACCTTTTTCTAGTGTGAATTAGCTGGATTTTGCTGCTTCTCATTCTTGAAATGTATGGGCAGTACGTGGACAAGATCTGTCAGTGTAAGTCTTGAGATCTTAAAACAATTTTGGAGTGGTGATCAAAAGAGGCAGCATATGCTTCCAAGTCACTTTGGATTAAATATGCTACACTGTCTACTGATTTCTGAATGTCAAATTTGACACTAGAGTTAGATGGGAACGGAGCTTCTACTCTGGGGAAAAAAAATTAAAATTTCCCTGAAATCTTCTTGAATTTAAACTGAGGTGGTGCCAGTTGTGTAGCCATGAGGCTGCTGGGTCATGTCACCTGCATCGTTCCCTTGTTCAAAATTTCCTGAAGAATCCTTTACTATTCCAATGAAAAACTCCAGCACGTGAAAGCAACCAGCGCTTGCTTCCATCCCAGTTTCCCCAAGTCCCGTGGCTTAAGGCTGTAGAGTTCTTACACGTTTACCCTGTCTAGAATATGGTCATTAATATATGTTAAATTTCCAGATTTGTTTTTGAAATGTAGTGGAGTCTTATTGCAGTATTCCTCCTGAATTAAAGCCAGGCAGGGATAGGTGAGCTCCAGAGTAATCAGTAGCTGGCATGTGAAGAGCAGGAAGTCCGAGTTTGGTCTGTGTTTTATTTAATTCCTGTCAGGTGCATGAGCATATCTGTATGCCAAGCAAGGCCACACATCAGCTATTGCAAGTCAAGGCTCCTTTGTGCAGGAAATGTCACACATTATATAAATAACTAAACTTGTGCAAGGCTGGAAAAATATCTGAATCTGGCTCTCCCCTATCCTGGACATGAAAGAGGCTCTGGAGTCTCCCGGTTATTCTTGAAGTTCTATTTTCAGCCCAAGACATTGCTCTCAAGCAGGATTTCTTTGACCAGTGTAATTAGCACAAGTTTGAACATTGTGATAACAGCTTGAGTTTATCATTGCCCAACTATCTCAGGGAAGAGAGGCAGTGTTTGCCTCTGGCATTCTTGTTTTGTGGTGCTGTATTCAGTGGTCACTAAAGGCTCAGGGAGCAGCACACCTGCACGCTCTCCCAGAGGTGCAAACTCTGCCATGAGACTGGGCTTGCTAAGATCAGGATAACATTCTTTCTCATTTTCCTAGCCTGGCATGCTGCTTCTCATTATTCCCTGCTGATCACGGCATCTGGAATTGGTTTTTGGTCTGCATGGTACTGGAAAGGTCTGAGTAGAATGGGCTGAAGGGGTAGGTGTGAAACAGAAGCCCAGTGCTGTGATTTACCTTGTCACAGCCAGCCTGTGCTGTCCTTGCTGAATCACTTCTCTGAAAAAGTCAAAGAAACTCATGGCTCAGGAAAAAAGGGAAGACTAAAAGCAGAATGAAATAGTGACCAAATGTCACGGATGAGCACTGCAGGTTTCAGGTTTTCCCCGTTTACTGAAGGGTCAGAGCTGTCAGGGCAGGAGGTGCCTGTTGGACACCCTGGGTGAGGCTGAGGCGAGCCCGGCAGCCCCTGCAGGGTGTGTGGCCCATGGGAACGCTGTGGCCGTGAACTGCCCTCTGCACAGCCTGGGGCAAAGAGGGCAGAGGGTAAGAGCAGTGCTCTGCACATCCTGCTCAAACCTGAAGCCTTGGAAATGGGTATTTCTGCTTTTAGTCCCGCTGTGGGGAGGCTGCAGGCTCCGCTCCTCAGCTCCCCTGTGCTTTGATGGAGCAGCATTGATTTTATTTCATTTCTTTCTATAGAGCTGTACTTGCTGTGCCCCTAAAGCTCATTGACCCGTGGTGTCTTCTGAGGGGAGCCCTCCCACTTTCCACAGACGCTTCTTCAAGTGTCTGCTGCACTCAAAAAGTTTTTTATTAAAAAAAGGATACTAAATTACCTCATTTCCAAATCTGGAGCGGGGCAATGCATGTGGAAAGATTATGAACATTTGATAGTCACTGCTTGGCCTCTGCTTTTATTCCATAACCTGGGGCTTTCATCGTTGCACATTTTGGAAAGAAAAGCAATTTGGAGTCAGCATAGAATTTGGATGATAATATGGAAAATCCCTCTGAAATACTGCAGTGGAGAGGCACTGCAGGGAGATGAACCAAAACTGTGTACAGAGGGCAGCTGCAGAAGGTTTTTGTAGCCACCAGAGCCCAGTTAATAGACCACGGTCAGGGAGAGTGCAGGAGAGCAGGGATGGTTTACAGGCCGTGCCTTCCTTAAGAGAAGGGCTGTTTTCCCTGAGATGAACTTCTCTAAACTCAGTAACAGCTCAGGGCAGACAGTTCCCTGTTTTGTGCTCCCATGTGCTTACTATGGTGTCATAGTGGAGAATTTTCATTGGGGATTGCTCAAAAAGCTGTCAGTAGCTTTTTTCCCCTTAAAAAAAAAATTAGAACAGGTCGATGCTGAGAAAACAGGGTGAACTACTTCTGCCTTTTTGATAAATTCCTACCACAACCCTTTCTCAGGGGTGTTTGCTATTCACGGCAGTGAAATCGAGCATCTTCTTAGGGGAAGGCTCATTACTATAAAACTTGATTACATAGTGTTTGTAGCAGAAGTATTTTATGGGTCAGCAGGAAAAATAACCAATTATTGCAGAGCTCTTGCCACAGAGCGTGGCTGAGTTGCTGTGTTTCATCAGGTACAGTGTGATGCAAGCTGCTGTAAGCCACTCAATCATCTCCAGAAATTAGACCCTCTGCAAAAGGAATTTTCAAACCCAGCATGTAGCTTTTTGTATTTGGTTAGAGGAGACAAAATATTTGGGTTTAAAGCCCACACTTAATAATAATAATATGGTTTATGTTTCACTTATAAATACATAAAATCTAAGTTATTAATAAACCTAAGCCATATTTTCAAAAGTGATCTTGATACATAAGGTTTAAAATCTCAGTGGAAAGGAGATGATTTTGTATTTCTGAGTCAATTTGCTCCAGATCTTCAAAAGTGTTTGGGAGGCTCATTGCTGTTGACAGTAAGACAAGGTTTTAACACCTAATTAGGTAACAATCTTTGTATGAAGCTCTTACCTGCAGAAAAGGTAAGTTAAAATCTAGATTAAAAGGAAAAATCTTGTAACCTATGCAAAAACCTACTCATAACCAGGTGTAAAAACTGACTTCGTCCTCATACATAAGTCATGACTTAAGGCAGTGCTAGAGCCTTTGCAGTGTTTTATTGGATTATAGAGCTCAATAAAAATTGCTTTTTTTTCTACAGCTCTGGCAGAAGGGAGTTTAAACACTGAGGTTTCAATAGATGTTACATAATTTTGTCCCTTTTTATATTTGGCATTGCATCAAGGTGGTGTCCTGGACACAAAGGGGGTAGGGATTCCTTCTGCAGGTGCCTGGGAAAAGGATGAGGATTCACTTCCCCCACTGGAAAGAAAGCCAGTCCAATATTAACCAATGACCTGATGTTAACAAGTTGCTTTAATTCTGGTAGTGCAGGAAAGTATTTTAATTCTATGAGGATTTTTTTCCTTTTGCTGTGAAATAATTGTGCTGTATGGAACAACTAAATAATTCAGCTGGATCCGGGTATAACAAAACAGGAAATATGAAGGCTACCAACTCTTGGGACAATATTTTTCCAAAATTTCTTTCCTAGGACTTGTATTTAGGGACACAGTGAAGCTCACTCTAAAATTTGAAGTGTGATTTAAGACCTGGAAGCTTCAAACAGACTCATCCCTGGGTGAGGGATGCTTTGTTAAATCCAAAAGCTAATCCTCCAGATGCTCCCTCCCAGAATGTATCGATTTTCCTTTAAGGAGCTGGCATGCATCCCTGGGAAGAGGTCTTTGCTCATAAACCTTGATCAAAGGCATTCTCTGTGGTACATGCAGGTAAAAATTCTGTGGGGTCTTTTCTGTCGAAATCACCAGACTGATTTTTAATTTGTCTACACAGTAGTGGAATGATTAGGCAAAAAAAAAAGTAGTAAACAGTTAAGATTCCTTTTTCTTTCTTTCAGTGAATGTGATTTGCCCAAGAAAATCAAATAAAGCAGAGAAAACATGCAGCTGATGGCTCAGTTATGCACTGCAAACCCTCTAAATTGAATTCAGCATAAATACTTATGTAAGGCAAAGTATAAAAGCTTTGTCATCATCAGTAGGCCACAGCATCAAATGAAAATGGGGTTTCTGATCCTCTGGAGCAACAATGAGGTTGCACTTGCACAATTCAGTCACTTCTGAGAGCATTATTTGTAGGTTTACCACATTCCTGATAAGAAGGACCCTCAGCAGTAGGAGAGCATTTATTCATGCTCAGACAGGAAGGTTTGTACACCTTTAGCATCCATAAATCTCTGTTGCATATTCCTCCTCTTGCAGAGATCAGGGCTAATACTCCTTGTGGGACTTGAAGGAGAAGAAAACAAATTTGTTTTTCTGCTGTGCACTAGATCACTTATTTTGATGAAACAGTAAAACCTTTTTCAGGGAATCATTTACAGTTTCTTTCAGGAGAGAGGTCTTCAGCTCCTTTTTATATGTACCAGTCTTCTTTATCAAGTCTATAATGTCACAATTATTTCTCAGGTTTGAGTGCAAGTTCTCTTTCTGCAAACTGTGGGAAGACAGCATAGAATATCATTTTAGGGATTCTGAAAAGGAAATGCTGGATATTTCACCCAGAGCTATGCAGGCTTGTAGTTCCAACACAGCTGCATCTGAAAGAAACACAGCTATGAGAAGTTCTTGCAGCTAAGACAGATAAAGATGAGCACTGAGTAAAGGAAAAAGGAAAACCCACCTGCATTAACACGGTCTGTGAGTAAAACAGAACTACCAGAAAAATGAGAAGTCAGTCAACCTATTTGTGATAATCAGTGATTGATGTGAGTGGTGCTTCATGGGACGTGGTGCCTTGGAGTGGGAAGCTGTTTAAAGGATTTCTGTCAGTGCTGCTTGCAAGTTTTTTCCCCTCTTGATTTTTAAAGCTGAGTCTTCTTAGGTACCTAATTTTTGGGAAAATCCTAACACAGGTAAACATCTGGAAAAAAAAAAAAGTTGTATTTGAATCACAGCCTGGATATTTGTAATTTGTTAGATGTTTGAGTTACAAGAATATGTAAAACTAAGGAAAAAAAAATAATGGTTCAGTTTCTTGACCCTGCAGATTAGGGAAGTCAAAGAAACCTATTGTTCTTATGTCTTCTGAACCTGTTGTTGTTCATAAAACACAGCACTGCCAACAGATGCAGCAGACCATCTTTAATGTTTCCAGGGTATTTTTAATCCAGGTACCATTAGTAAGCTCCTTTTGATTCTCAGCATAAGAAAAGCTAAGGAGACACTATGATAAGTGCTGCCCTAGCAATACCTGGTTACTGAGGAGACAACTGAAAACTCCTCAAGGATGACTGTGGTACATGGAAAGGCAGGAGAAATCTTAGCCTTGCAGCTGATGGTGAACTTTTATTTTTATTCTGCCCATCAGCGTCAGTGTTTTGTATTGAGGATTTTGTCTGTCTTACCTCCTAGGCTGCCATCTCTGTTTTGCCAGATTTTAAGAAGAACTTAAAACATGCTGCCTTTATGGTTGGCCAAAATTGCAATATTAACAAGGGAGTGTAAGTGAAAATGCCAGTACAAATGACATGTACTCCTGTCGTTTAGGTTTTGAAGTTGTTACTCTCCTGAATGAGGAGTAGCAGATGCTCCTGTTACCTTGAAGTGTCTTTTTCTAAGCCTCAGTTAAATCTGGCATCATCTGTTTCCCAGCCCTACAGCCTTAATTTGATACCAGGCACATTTTTATCCCATCTGAGTGAATGTGAAAATATGAAGAGGGAAATAGTGCCTTAGGGGAGATTTTCTATTTCTGGAAGTAATCTCCATTGATGTATTGTGTGAGCATTCAGAGTAAAGACAATTGAAGATGGGGAGTGGGTGATTCTTTTTTTTCCCCCTACTTTCCTAACTTTTTTACAAAAGGCAGGACGAAATGAGCAACCTTTGTGTGGAGAGATCCTGTCTTGAGGAAGGGAAGTGTTTTATACAGAGGCCTTTATTCAAAGGTGATCAGACTGGATTTTCGTTTTGTTTGTTTTTTCTCCTTTTTCTTCTTCTCAGTATTACAATAATGAGGGGCCACTGCACCTACCCCCTTATGAACTGGTTTGCTTTCTGGTGTTGCTCCATCTACAGTCAACATGGCTCTTGAGCTGATTTTGTCAGGAGACTCCAGGAGAAGTTAATAAAATAGAAGTGCAGTGAAGCTGCAGGGTACCACTGGTCGAGTTTGTGGCTGTCCTGAGAAGTTTCTGATGTTGCAGTGGGAGCTCTCCATGAAAACCCTTGTTCTTTATAGTTTTAGCACCATTGCTCCATTCATCTGGAAGCAGCAAGAAATGCTGGGATTCAAGTCTGTGGGTTGATGTTCTTTCGGGTTGTTAGTAACTCTGTAGCATTTTATTAGTGGCAAAAATAGTCATCAGTAGAGTGGTGACCTGCAAGAGCCAGAAACACAGAGAAACCAGACAGACACAATAACGGATTTTAGAGAAACTTCCTTACAATCCTGGCCATGCAATTTAATAAGCAAATAAAAAGTATAGTTTAGTTCAGTGCAAAAGTGACACACTTTTCATTACAGAACTTCTGAATTCTCTGGAATGTAACTTTAGAGACTGATGTCTAATATTTCAGGATTCGGGTCTTACCTTTAAAGCTGCCTCACAAGGCACTGACTTTCCAATAAAGACACAGAGTTCAACTTATGTCTGAGTTTAAAAGAATCTCTGTGGTTTGCAGATGCAAACCTTGTGTATGAAGATAAGCTGGCTGTGAGAAGGACACCCTCTTGGAAGAGTAGACTATTTCCATAACTTAGGACTTTTATTTATCTAAGGGAAGTGAATGTATCTATTTAGTTGGAAAAAATCACCTCAGTTACCTTAACCCATAATGTTGTCCCAAGGCTGTTCTTTCTGTGCACTGCAGGCAGCTGAAAAACATAAAACCTGCCACAGTCTGTAGCTGTTACCAGTCTCTGTAAACTTAGATTCAGATTGATATTTGCTCTGCTGTGAAGCACCCTAAGGGTTGTTGGGTGAAATAGGGTTATGTTTTCGGCCTACTGGGGGCTCTCTGACTCCGCTGCTCAATGCTCAGGCAAACAATGTTCAGGAATTTGCTGCAGCTGTAATTTGAGCATTGTTTCCATTGATTGGTGCAGGTTGGACAGAGAGCACAGTGATGCAGATATTAAAGCTGGAAAATGAGGTTCCAGCCCTGCTGTCAGTAGCAGGTGGGCTGTGCTGCTGTATCACGGTGATGCCGCTGGATCATAATGAAACAGCCATTGATCAGCTGAATTGGGCTCTTTCAGAGAAAAACGTAGCAAGTTGGTTAAGCTGGCTGAGATTTACTGCCTGAGAACATCCTAATTTTGAAAGTTCTCATTTAGAGATTATCCAGGATCCGGCATGAAGCTGGAAGGACAGAAATCAGTGGATGCAGGTCCCTGGAGTGGGAGCAGTGTCCCCTCCAGAGCAGGTTCAGCCACTTATCCAAACACAGTTCATCGACCAGACTGTTTGCAGAAGGAAACAGCTCACCAAAGCTGACATCTGCTTGGAGTGCTCTAAAGATCATGGCATTAGCAGTTTTCCAGGCTGCCTTTTGTTGTTTAAAGCAAAGTCCTAATCCCAACACAGGTGCCCTCTTTGTGGTTGGTGCTTAAATGTCTGAAAGAATACACAAAGCACCTATATTATTGGAAGTATTCAAAGTTTTCTAACCAGTGCCTCAAGCTATTTTGAAAACATGCTTAGAACCTGCTGTTGTCAACGTGCTGTGGTGTTTTCTAAACAAGGATTCCTGAAAATGGGAACAAAGTAAAGAAATGCACTTTAATAGGGTGACCCTACTGTGCTGTTCCACGGGTTGGTGCATGTGCAGCACCATCTCTGATGATTCAGCTGCTAGGTCACATAGAGCTGCTGGTGTTTTTGTCTCCAGAGGTCACTTTCTGAGCCTCAGCCTCAAAACACACCAAAGGCCCTGGGATTCACTGAAGTGTGCACACTGGTACGACTGCTAATTTCCCATCAGTGAAGTCTCCCTCAGTAACAGGTGTTCTTTGAGAACGTGGGTTCATCCATTCAAAACCTCGTGCTGCAAAAGCATCTTTGAATTTTTTTTCTTCCCATGTCTTCTCTTCCTCCTTATTGAATTATTTAGTTGCCTTAAATTTATGCAATTACTCTCTTTTATATTTCTCCAGCACCTCCAATTCTAATTTAAAAACTCTTATCAAATTTGGTCCATGTACCTGCTGCAGTACTTTCTTTTGTACATTTACAGTGTAAAGCTTAAATTTTTACCTCGGACTTCTGGGGCCAAATTATCAGCCAGTAGAAGTTCATGTGACTGCCCCTGTCTTGTCCTAGTTTCTGCTCTTCCACAAAGCAGGGTCCCAATCCCAAGGCAATTTTCCCACTAGAATTGGATGCTTTCAGACAGTAATTGCAGCACGTAGGTGACAGGATAACATAAGACAACGAGAAGTCCTGGGTTGTCCTGGTACTGTTTGGGTTAGCCCAGTTTGCAGTCTCACCTGAGGTGTCTGAATCATAGGCTGTGAAGTGAAAATCTTCTATAAAATGTTCTTGTGTTCTGAATTGTGGTGCTCCTTTCTTCTGAGTCAGCTGGAAGTAAAACACAGAAGAAAATCTGTCTTTTTTCTGCCTCCTGGTTCTGGCTCCTCTGGAATTGCTAAATGCAGAGACTCTTGAAAATGAAAAATAAGGAATGGAGAGTTTGCCCTTTTCTGTATATCTAAATCAAATAAGAATTATATTGCTTCTGGGAGTGTAGAGGAGACCATAGAGGAGATCTGGGATCTTTCTGTGATGGTTTCCAGGGTAATTCAGCAGTTCCACTTGTTCCTGTGCAAGGTTCATGTTGTGAATGCTGTGGGCTCAAAGATGCAAATGCAAAATTCCTCGAATACCTCGTGCTGCTACCAAGTGGCAAGGGTTTAAAAGGAGATTTATAGTAAATTCTAACAAGTCAGGTTGTCTTCCAGGTGCTTTCCTTTGTGGGTCTGGTACTACTGCAGCTTGGTTAGATCCAGAGATTTGTGCTAGATCTGTGTTCCTGTTGAGACCATTGTTTCTTCACGTTGCACTGTGTGTGTGTCTCTTCTGGTCCTTTAAAAATAATGTCCCTGTTGTATTTCCAGAACTCTCTGGATTCCTAATGCTTTTCCTGTTGTATTCATGTTAAATTTCCACTGAGCCTGCAGCACTTAAATGTAATAGTTTGTGCAGTTAACATCTGAACCCCAGTCCTAAAGCATTTGAGTTAGCTATATTTAGGATGGGAATGCCTGCAATTTATTAGAAACTTACATCCCAATTATCCAGTTTATTTTCTATTTCCCAGTAGTTTTTCATCTGTGCTTGTATGGCAAACCTTAGAGGAAAAACAGAAGATTAAATTTTGAAACATGTTCTTTGTGTTCTTTGTCTTTGAAAGTCAGAAATCTCTATGGATTCTCTCACTCATTTTACTTATGTCTTTATTTATAGTTTAAAACCATCTTTCCATCTTTTAGCTGTAGTGACAACTTCTGGAGTGTTATTCACAACTGCCCTGGGATTTGAAACAGTTTCCAATAGCTGCTATTCTGTTTACAATCCTTCATTTCCACTGAAACCCTCGGCTGCTACAACCCAAATATTTGCACAGGAAGAAACGTCGGCACACTCAGGATAGATTTTCCCAAAGCAATAATGCAGAATTGCACGTGGGCCAGCAGCAAGGGAGGATAAGGAAAGTCTTTGCCTGGCACTTCTGCGAGTGCTGCTGGTGTCTGACAGACTGGATGGGCTCCTGCTGGTGGGGAAATAAGTGAGAGATGCTAGAAAACTCTTCCTGTGCCGGGTAGAATGGCAGAGGGCAGACACAGCTGCGGAGCTGCTCACAGGTGAAGAGCATTTGCGGTGTGAGGAGTGTTTTCTGCTCTGTGAGCCTGCAGAGAGAGATGGATTTCTTCTGGAGCCTCACAGAGCGCCCCAAAGCCTCTGGGACAGCGGGGCATGCGGTGGGATTCACAAGCCAGACCTGCAGTTCCAGAGAATGGTTTGGAGGTGGCTGGGGGGATGGCTTGCCCTTGCAAGTGCCCTTCCCTCCACACTTGTGCCACGGGGCATCGGGGTTTGGCCTCTGGGTTTTCCTGCCGGAGCTGTGCTGCTCCTGTGCTCCCACCACACCTGCACCTCCTCTGCTGCTCCTCAGGCACAATTCCTCCCTCCAAACACGCTCATCCATTTGGCTGCAGCTGAGGTGCCCCGCTGGGATGGAGGAGTTGCTGAGCTCTTCTCAGCTGAATGCAGGCTGTGGCTCCAGTGAGAGATGTAGGGATTTAAGCACCTCACAGATAATGAAGATCTATTGGATTAGTCAATTGGTATTCTCAGTTATGTGGAGAAAAACCACCAAGTTTTATCCTAAATATGTACATTCTGATGCAGGTCTGCTGTAACACTTGTTTTGTTCTTAGCAAATGAACCAGTCCTGGAAAATGGCATCGCCCCATGATAGCAATGTCAGTTCCTTACAAATTTTGTTTTTACAATGAAGTTTCCTTTCTCTTGGCAAAGAAACTTCAGTGGAAATTGGACCTTCTCACATTTAGGAGAAAATAAATTACTGATAAGTAGTTTTTCAAAGTAACCATACAAAACACTCCTTTAGAACCAGCTGCTTCCAGGCCAGAAGTGAAACCATCTTGTTTCACTCTATGAAATTGCCCACAAGAAACACGGCCCAAACAACAAGCTAATACATCTGTCTGTGTCAGAGTTAAAAGCAGAGGAAAAAAAGTGCTCTTGGAGGCTGGAAAGCACAAAGCAAATGTATGTTACAAATCAACTCAATGTACTTAACAAAATCTTGCCTTGTTATCAACATGGTTTATCAGATATGCAGAGCTACTGATTGCTTTTTGACACATGAAAATACTAAACATCATCGAAACATCTTGGTTTAGAGTATGAGACAAGGTTTTTCACAGTCAGTCTCTTCAGATGTTGTTTGTTTTGGCATTTAGATTTATAAAGAATGACGTTTACTGAGGTGTATTCTCTAAGGGTGTCTGCAAATTTCTGTGGAACTTTTAACACTAATAAGAGTAATTCACACATGAATTAATGTGAATTAATGAATTTTGCTGCATGAATTTAATGCAGCAAAACTTTCTCAATGTATGAAGACACCTAAACCTGTCTTGCTCAAAATCATGAATTTCTATACGTTGTTCTTGAGAGAAATATTTAGAATACATTTGCAGAATAAATGAGTGGTTATCGAGGGAATCTCCTCTAGGAAGGAATTACACGGGGCAAAACTGAAACTGGTCAAAATCCCTGTGAGTGCTTCTGGCACACCAAAGCCATGGCAAGGTTTAATTCAGTCACTCAAGTGCTCCATTGCATCAGCAGAGTCACATTCCACAAGCAGGTTGGACAGGGCTCTCCTAGGCACTGCCTTTTAGGCTCAGCTTTGTCCTGTCTCCTGTTTGCTAACAGTTCTGAGCAAATTGGCTCTAATTACTCCAGGTAATTTGAGTTAATATGTCAGCTCCAGGCTGCTAATCAGTCGGCTCTGCATGTGTTCCTCAGTGATTACAAGTGTAAGTAAGAACCTGGGTTTGTTGCTCATCAAAATACCTTATTTTCAGTGTCTGTGCACTGTTTTACTGTGGAGTAGAGGCTTCTGGCTGTGGGACTTCATTTATGGTAGCACTTAAAGGATTTATACGTCAGGGCATCGATTCAGCAAAGACACTGCCTTATTTTAGACCATCTGATTCCATTTTAGGACAGGTGTTTTTAGTCTGAATAATAGCACTTGATGGAAAATGTCAATTATAGTTATTCCTACTCCATGTAAGTCTGGTTTCTATTTCCTGTTTGACAAGTTCCCTGTAATCTCTCTGGTATAGATATAGGTAGTGTGAGATGGATGCAGAGTTTGGGGGGAAAAAATTAATTTGGGCTCAATCCTGCAATCTTTGCTAACATAAGTGATCTTATTGAAGCCTCTTACTTGTTAATAAGGGCCTAGATTGGGCTTTGAGTCCAGCCTTCAGATCATGAACAAAGGAGTATTTTGTTTGTTTGAATGCTCAGAACAAAGGGGAAATTAAATAGGGAAACGTTCCCTTTTGCAGGACCCCAGGTTTGTGTTATTTCAGCTGACACCTGCACACCACCGACTGACAAAACTCCACTGACTGGTGTAGAGGTGAGAGCAGCTCAGCTGCCAGTCCTCAGAGACTGATAGAAACAACAGGTCAGAGGGTGTTCATTAGGGTGCCTTTCATCACGCACATCAGTGAGTCAGCATTGCCTGCGACCCTGAAAACACCGGCAAAAAAGGCAGTAAGACCCACCCAGGAGGCTTTCTGAGGATGTCTGTCCAGGGAAATGAGGCAGTGGGTGCTTTGCTCTAGTGCCTGCCTGAGCTTGTGAATCCCTTCAGTACAAGTCACTGACGTGTGGGGGGTGTTTTGGGAGTTGCAAGAATATTCCTGCAGGAAAAGATGTGAACCAGCTGGTTTGAACCCAGCCACAGTGGGACCCTCTCAACTTGGAATCAGCCCCAATTCAAACCATTCAAGAGGGTGACTCTGCCTCTTGACTCCAGAATAGAAGAGATGACACTTTGCTTTGGGTGGTTTATATGCACTTTGACTCTCCAGAGAGCAGAGGAGAAGGGAATGATGGCAATCCATCAGAAAAGGAAACTAGGGCGTGTTAAGGTGGTTAAAGCTGAAAGCAAACACCTATGGAGCAGTAGGAACAGTATTTTACTGGGAGATAAAACCCAGGTGCTTTTGTTTTGGGGGTGGAGGAAGGAGGGGTGTGCCTGGGATGCCAGGCTGGGGGTCAGGGCCTTACACTGATCAGACATGAGTTCTACTTTGATTTTTCTAGAGCTTTTTTCTGTAGGTATCTGCATGTCATTAATTTTAATTGCTTTAAAACCTGCTGGAGGCAGGGATCAAGCCTGGCTAAAACCACACTGATGTAAATTCACAGTAATGGTGTTGAAGTCAGCAGCTCAGCAGCAGGTACAGGCTGCAGGGCAGCACTGCTGTGAGGGTATTGCTGACTTATTGTAGAGCCACAGAATGGTCTGGGTTGGAAGGGATGTTAAAGATCATCTAATCCCACCCCCTGCCATGGGCAGGGACACCTTCCACTATCTCAGGTTGCTCCAAGCCCTGTCCAGCCTGGTCTTGGACACTTTCAGGGATCCAGGGGCAGCCACAGCTTCTCTGAGCACCCTTTGTCAGAGACAGATCCCTCTGGATGGCATCCCTTCCTTCCTGTGTGTCAGCACAGCTTGGTGTTGTTGCCAGGCTGGCTGAGGGTGCAGGGATCCCCCTGTCCATGCTGCTGGTAACCAGGGCCGGTCCCAGTGCTGACCCTGAGGAACACCACAGGTCCCTACTCTGTGCTTGGACACTGAGCCATCAGCCACAGCTCTGAGTGTGACCGTCAGCCAATTCCTTCCCCTCCGAGTGGTCCCTCTGTCCAATCCATGGCCCTCCAGTTTAGAGACAAGGATATCACGTGGGACAGTGTCAAATGCCTTGCACAAGTCCAGGTAGGTGATCAGTCACTCTTCCCTAATTTACCATCTCTGTAACTCTGTCATAGGTGGCCACAGAACGTGCCCTCAGTGAAGCCGTGTTAGCTGTCACCAATCACCTCCTTATTCTCCATGTGACTTGCTGTGCAAGCTCATCCAGCTGCTAAATGGGGTCGAAAGTTTTGTCCCTTTCCAGAGCAGTAATAAAGCTATAATGTGCTCCTGCATCTCTGGAGAGTGTAAAGTCTAATTTACTTCCGAGCTCAGATCGAACGTAGAACCTTTGCTGAACTGGAAGGAGCTGAACAGTTACACTCAGCCATAATAAATCTGGCTTTAGTTCATTTTAATAGAATGAAAATTGACTGGTCTTCTGAGGGAGAATGCTGGTCTGGTGTTGAACCACCCTGATTGTTTGTATGGAACCAAATTTGAACAAACAAACAAAACCCCACAGTGGCTTAAGCCAGTATCAGCGGGCTTTACGGCAGATCAAACCTCATCCATGTGACATCAAGTTTTTGCTGAGAGGCTATTGTGTACCCTTTTGCATAAATCCTTACCATGTGTCTGGATATTATGACTGATTCTGATCAAATTAAGCCTGTGAGTGATTCAGTATTGCCCAGAACTGGCACCCATTTCTCTGGGATCATGGCCTCACCGTGTGCTTATGGTAATTGATGCCTGGCTTAATTTTTGCCTTGTTGGCCTTGTCCAGGTTTTCATTGCTCCTTGTGGTATGATGAAACCTATGTCGAACTGCATATTGGAAAGATCAGAATCCAAATTAATCAAACAACTCATGTAAGTACATCTGTGGGAAGGAAGAGAGTGCAGGCAGAAAAACCCCAGGACTTGAGTGTGACATTAAGATGTAGAAAAAAGGAATTTTCCTGAGTGTTGCAAAGTTGAGAGAAGTTGATAGCAAAATCAACATCGAAAAACAAAACAAGAGGGTTTGGCAGTCCTTTCAGTGTCAGTATTGCTTTAAAATTACTTTTGCAAATCTATATTTAATTAGACAGTTATTGTACTGTGTGCTAAATAAACACTAATTATCAAACACGGAATTTATTGATGTGTAATAGGTATTTCTAAAACTCTTCATTTACTTAGTCTGAGTAAACAAATTCTAAATGATCAACATATCTTCCTGTATAAGAGCTACCCCTGCAACTAATACATGCCTGCAGCCAGGATTATATAATATTTTCTAATAGGTATTTTATTTCAAGACACACCTCAGGAATATGGGTTAGTCTGTGTGATTCATTTTAAGATCAGGGTTATTAATTATTTGTAGAACCTTGTGCCTTATACACTCGTCCAGCTGCCATCTAATTCTTGAATGCAACAAGGGAACCCATAGACGATAAGCTCAGGATTTCTTTAATTGAGCACCTCGATTAAAAATTCTGGTTAATCAGGTTCTTGGGAACATCACAGGCTGAAATTTGAAAGCAACAATCATTTTCCTGTCCTTACCCTCCTCTCCCATCTTTGCTAGCATGGAGAGACACACAAGTGCACAGTGGGATGTAGTGCAGTGTATTCCAAGCCTGCTGTATTTTTGTTTTAACTGTCCTCAGAATTAAAGGTCAGTCTGCAATTCAATAAAATGCACTTTTAGCTTTCATGATTTTGGGAAAACTGAGTGCTGTTTAAGTGAGCTCTTCAAGTCAGTGCCCAATTTGATTTGAAAACTGCAGCTCAACTAAATGTGTCCAAATAGCTCGATTTCTTTCTTGAGTAATTTGTGTTGTAAAGGGCTGTTTTGGGCATGAACCCTCAGAAAAACGTCTTGGCTTACACGTGTGTGTTACTGATGGGGAATGGAAGCTGCTGTTCAAGTTGGGAGCCTCTGCAGGAGAGTTCCTACTCAGGTTTCTCCCTATACTTAAATCCTCCGTGGAATATCACATGATCTATTGGGTGTCCACAAAGGATCACGAATACAAGCTTGTATTTGTCTGGGAAAATGCATGTAACATACTGAGATCTTTCTAGGAGCAGCATCTGGGCATCCATACTTCCTGCCAGAGTACCCAAGACTCGTACCCTGGAGATAAAGGGAAATTCTAGGCTTTTTTTGGGAGAGCTCTCAAACAGTCCCTGACAGCCTTTTATCTTGGGTATAAAAAAAAGCCATCAATAATTAGTAGGCTATATTTGGAAAGCTCGATGTCTGATGTAATCAGAAGGCTTGGCAAGGAAGAGGAGAGTTTGCATTCTGCCCAGAATAAATATAGCATTTTTAAGTGCTTTGCATCTTCTCTTTGCAGTAGAGCTTTTTGTCTTTCAACCCTGCATTTAAAAAGCGCGTTTGAAGATATTCTTCTTTCAAGGTTTTTTTCCCTCTCTGTTTCTCACTAGGCTCTCTGAGTTGCTTCTTTTGTTTAGTTTGAGAGTGATTTTATTATTTCCTGAAATGAAGCATCCTTCTGAATTAGTCAAGACCCAAAACACCATGGAAGTGCCTATAGCTGAGCTTGCAAAAAGGAGGTAAGTTACCTGAACAAATGCTTTACTAATTTGAGACCAAATGACGGTAGTGAGCTATAAGTGGGTTTGAACTGACTTACATTTGATTGCCACTTTCTTTATTGAGGTGTTCAGATGATGGACAAGCCTTTCAATGCAGATCTTTGCACCCCCTCAGCCTCAGGCATTGGTGGCTCATGTTTTTTGTACTCACTTCTACTGCTTCAGTATTTGCTTCATCTTCTTGTGTCCAAGCATCCTAATTTTTTTGAACAGATCTCATTGAACATTGATATAAAGAAGACAAACCCCACCTTACCTACTCTTCCTTTAGGCCAAAGGAGCAGGGTCAGAGGTGTTGTAATTTTTAAGAGTTTGATGCAAATTTGGCTATTAATTCCTCCTCCTCCTGCTGTTGGCTTGAGACTTTGCCTTGTTCTCTTCTTCTGTTCATCATTCTTTTAAGACTTGGTGTCTTTATCTGGACTCAAGACTTTTGCTGAAGCTTAAGCTGAAGCACTTTATTAATCTCTTTGGAAGGCAGATGGGCAATTAGCTTTGAAGGAAAAGGAAAGCACAGCTTTTGAGACTGTAATCTCCTCTATCTCTAGATTAACACAGGGAGAATTCTTGCCTGGAAAGGGACCTATGCCAAATCAAGGAGATAAATTAGAATAGCCATTGCTATATTTTTCAGATTGCAAAGTAATTTCATGATTATTTCCATTTTTGTGCAAGCCAAGGTGCAGCATTGCTCAAGAAAGGAGGGTAGCAGAAAGGATTTTGAGAACACCCACTTTTCTACATAATCAGGTGACAAAAACCCCATCTGGGACCTCAAGGGAAAAGTGGAAAATGTAAAATAAGGACGACGAGGTGGTGCTGTGAGGGCAGAGTTATCCCAGCTATCATGATGGGTGCAAGTTCTGCTTTTAAGAGACACTAGAATGGATACTCCAAACAAAGCTAAAAGCCAGCACAAACCCGTGTAAATCAAGCCAAGTTAGAACTGAGTCTTAGGAAGTGACTGTCTCTGCCAGCTCAGAAGGGCCACAAGCCTGCCCTGACTGTGGTGGCCGTGCTTCAAAGAAGTGACATCATAGCCACAGGGTCTAGAGGAGCTGCTTGTGATACATGGGAAAGGGTGCAGGTGTCAAAATAAATATCTTCTGTGGCGTTAAACAGCACTTAGGAGCTGAGGGATGCTCTTGTTAGCTGTGGGTAAGAGAATCTAGGGGACCTTCTCCTCGTCTCAGCTATCAGATCTCAGTCAATCACCCGACCTTTCTGTGCCTTGGTTTTCCTTTGTGTGAGTGTGAGCAGAGACGGCTCCTTCTTCAAAGTGGCACGGAGGCAGGAGGTGTGCAGTGCGGGGTGTGGAAGCGAGCCTGGCGATTTAGAAACTGCTCAGAACCTGCATTGCTGCTGAATAACCACCACCACTCCTCCCACTGGGAAATAAGCAGTAAAAAAGGGGGAGTCTGCAGTGTGGTTTAAAGCTTTTGTTGGATGAACCAGTTTGTAACACTATCCTCTGCTAAATTCATACCATCCAACCTTTATTTTATAGTCAAGCAACCTTTGCTTTGTACCCTGTCAGAAATTGCTTTAATATGACGTGGTTCTGCTTTCTGTCGCTCAGCAGGGCTGGCAGTGGAGTGGTTTCACAGCCTTTCACCTACAAGGTGTAGAAAAGTGCTGTGTAGTCATTTCACTGCTGAGGGATCAAACCAGCTGAGAAATAAGCTTGTGAGCATGCACCTTAACTCCATAAAAAAAAAAAAGAATCCTAGGAAATTGTTTTTACATAATACGTCTTCAGAGGGACAGCACTTAGCAGTGTGCTCATGCAATCCATCACGAAGGTGCCAATACTCTAATGATTTATTAGTAATACATCACTGCAATGTTTTCCCACCAGTGATGAACTGGAGATCATAAACCACAGAGAGGGACAGCAGCCGTGCAGACCGAAGGGCCTGCAAAGCCCTTCCCAAGCCTTTTCCAGTTATTTTATTGAGAGAAGTTGTCAGCAAGAATGCTGGGATTTTTCCATTCCTGGAATAATCTGGTGTGGGGGTGTGGGGGGGGTCTTGCCATGAAGATTCCTGGATTAGATGACAGCAGAGGCCTGCAGGCTCTGTATCTATCTTCAAACAGTGCAGAAACTCTTGATAAATGGTTTGTTGACTGATAGTCTGGGCCTTGGAGCAACTGTAAATGCTCGAGGTTATTTACTTGTGGTTTTTAATGCCTCTGGACATTGAAAGGCACCGGGAAATGTCTGTGAGCCTCGACATCTCACTGTGCAAAGACTGGGCCATGTGACAGTCTCACAAACGTCACGATAGGGAAAAAAGGTTCTGTCTCCATGGCAGTACTGCTGCTGTTCTGCTATCAGCATGTGGTTACACTGGGTTATCACAAGCTTCCTCTGCCTCGCTGGAGGTCACTCTAGAGATTGTTCAAGAAAATGAAAATATATCTTTTCTTCACCGTCCTGATTTCTGCTGCTTCGTGTACCTTATCCATAGTGCTAGGAGTAGGCTTGCAAATGAAATAGATTTGCTTTTATTTATCACTGCCTTCCCCATCCTTCACCTAGTCCCTCAGAACCCTCTCTGAGCCCAGCCTGGGTAACCTTCCCCATAACACCCAGGAACGAGTGTCCTGTGGCCTGAGGTCAGCGTGGTGCAGAGAGGTTTCCTGCAGCAATTCCTGAGCTGATGGTGTGCTCAGAGCCAGCTCACTGCTACCTGATGTTGTTCCAGTTGTTTGTTTTTATCTCTCTACAATTACATCCTCACTGCCTGGAGAGGCAGCAGCTTTTGCTTTGTGTGGGAATAGTAACAGGCAGCTGCTCCTGCCTGCAAACACTGCAACAGTGCAAATTATGGCAAATCTTTGCCGTTGGCTTGAGTTCAAATTGGGTTTGACTTCAAATTTTTGCAGGACTGAGTTGATGCCCATGTTGAATAGAAAGAGAAGGTGGTGTCAATAATATGGAAATAGATTTTTCAGTGTCTTGTGAATCACTCTGCTGGGATGAGAGGTACTGTGAACCTGGGACTCACAGCCATGAGCCCATCAAGGAGGCTTTAACCTCTTTAAAAGCTTCCTGGGCCATTCCTCCTTGATTATTTCTCTTTCTGATAAGAGTATCAAGGCATTTAATTGCAACAAACACTCTGCCTGAAGGCGGTAGTAAATCATAACCCACTTTATGATCGAGAACAGAATGTACAGAACTCAGCAATGGCTGGAATTTTATTAGGTTTTATGAATGCTTCACCACCTCTGCAAAAGGCAACTGGGGGCCAGAAATACTCAGCTTGAAGCATTTTACAAACCTTGGACCAAATTCTTGGCTCTATAAATGCAAAAACCTTCCACTGCCTTCCCTGGACCTTAGCTATTGATGAAGTTCAAGTGATGTTGAATGTTGATCAGCAGGAGCAGGGAGGAGTTTAGTTGTTTACAGAGCAATCAAAAAGCCAGAACCACCCTTTGGTGTGTATGAGAGTTAAGAGTGCAACCAAAGTCCTGCTTTGTGCCCCCTCAGCCCCTGCTCGGGAGCTCAGAATGATGGACACAGCACAGAATCAACTTATTTGGCCTTTAGTTGGAACTTCCACGTGCAATTTAATGTCAGTTTAAAAGCCACGTATCTGTGGAGACTGAGATTTGCTGGTTTGGGTTTTTGTCTCTGCTTTGCTTGATTTTTATTGTGCAAATGCATTTGGATGGAGAGCTTCTGGCCCTTCCCCTCCTGAGCAGCCTGCCCTTGTCTCTGTGGCACTGTGGGTGCTGTAGATGTGTTTTGCTTCATGCCTTTCTGAGCAGATTAATTATCTGTAATTCAGAGTAGAGGGACTCTTAAAGCATCAGCTTTATTAGAATGAACCTGCTTGAAGCACAGCAAAGTGCACTTATCTCTGTGTTAGTACCAGAGCTCTTCAGGGCATGCAAAAAAGAGTTGGGAATTTTCATCTTGATTCAGATAAAATCCTTCAATTTAGATACCTTCTCCCAGCCCTGGTGCAAAGGAAGCACCTCTTGCATCTGTCTGGAATCCAGCCACCTTTTCAGTATCCTAGAACGAAAATGAAATTGCATGGGTTGGGCTGTGAATGGCTTCAGAAGCCTTTCCAGCCTCACTGAGAGGCACTTCCAGCACTGAAGGCTGCAGGCAGAGCACAGACTGTTTCCTGCAGGTGTTACCTAAACACATTTTGACATTTGTCTGACTTACCTTGATTTTTCAACGCGTCGGTTCACACCTGTGGCTGTGAAGGTGAACAGCGGCTGAACTGGGCAAGTAAATGGAGGGCAGTGCTTATTTTTGGCTCAAAGACAGTCCAAATATCATATTGAAATAGAAATAAAATATAAAATGAGTTGGATATTATCTTAGTATACTGAGGTGCATGACAGCTGTATGCAGAAGACAGAACCAGGCAGCCTTTTCGTCCCAGACCACGTCAGGCACTCTGTGCCAGCCAAGTGAGCCCCAAAACAAAGAGGCTGAGTAGTAAATCAGGAGGAGTGGGTTAGAAGAAAGGTTTTTACTCAGAGGGAGGCAGAAAAATGAAAGGATCAGCCTCAGGTTGTGGAAGGAGGCTGAGGCTGGGAACTGATATCAGACCTTTGGCATTGTTGATATGCTCACTGGTTCAGCAATGGTTCCCAGCACAGGCTTCCTTTCCTGCAGCTCACCAGTTCCGTGGAAGATGTTAGAGAAAAAATCTCTCAGTCACCGTTCCTGGAGTTTCTCCTAAGAATTGCTGAAGTCCCATTATAGAAAAAACACTGGGGCCATCATTAGGGTTCTAGAGAGAAGAATATGAACATGCATTTCACTCTTAATAGCTTCCTGCTTTGAATTTTTCTTTTGAAAAAAGAATTTTCTCCTTGCCTTGTTGGGAAAAACAGAAGCTGTCAATAGCCTTTTCCTCTATGTATCAAACGAATTTATGTCCAGGTAAACCTTTTGCATCCTGAAGCAAAGAATTCCTCAATGCAGTTGAGGGAAGCATGAAGCAGTATTTGTTTACTTCAAACATTCATGCTGATAATTTTACTACTTCCTCTCTAGTTTTTTATGTTGATAGAGTTAGCAACCATCTCCCCCTTGTCTATGCTGCTCCCAGGTTTGTATTCCTCTTTGGTTTGCTCCTTCCCAGGATGAAGTGAATTTGATTTAAATATTCTTGGGATAACTTCCATTATCATTGTTGTTCTTCCCTCTCCTTTAATTTTAGTGGATCCTTTTGCAGAAGGCGAGGAACAAAGCTGCACAAAATGGTGAAATTGTGGACTCACTGTGGATTTATTCAGTGCCATAATGATGATTTCTGTTTCGCTCTCCGTTCCTTCCTAATAATTCCTAACATGCTATTTTCTTTCACTTCTATTGAGCATTGAATTGACACTTTAATTGACCTATTGTAGCTTCAAGATATCTATTATTTTTCCCCAAATGCTAACAAGGTGCCAGATTTTGTCAATCCAGGATGGCTTTTCCTCGTGTGCCTCACTTCCCATGGATCATCCCTGAATTCCATTGCTTTTCGTTCACACACTCTGTACCCCTCCAGCCCGTTTGCCTGCCCTTTGCAGTCAGATTTCACCAGCTTGAAAGTCTTGCTAAAATCAGCTCTTTGTCATCTGACTTTTCCAGAAACACAGAGACTAAAGCCATAAGGCTTTAAAAAACGTAAATTAGCTACCCAGAAAACTCTTTAATTCAGAATTAAGGTTGCTCACCTGAGATCTGTTCCATTACCAGCCCAATCCTCCTGTGTTTTACACAGAACAAATGCAAGTGGATGAAATCTGTCTTGCCCGAATTAGGAGGCAGCAGCCAAATATTTACTGAGTCACTTATTCAACTTGATTAAATGAACAGAATATTAAAAAAGCAGGAAAATGGGGGAATATATGCAGCAAAATCATTCAAGCAAAACAATTCTATTAGCCATTCAAGGAACAGGCTTTTGGCATTAGGGGTGTTGTTTACTAATTGGATTTACTGTAGCAGTGATTACTTACTGTCTCACAATTTTCTGTACTTCAACATTCACCTCTTGTCTGAATAAAATCTGTTGTGCTTATGGCAAGATTCTCATTTCCTTCAAAGACATTTGGGTCTGGCCTCTCTTGTGTAAGAGGTTTTTAAGAGATCTAAATAGTATAATCTTGTTTTCTAGCTGATGTTAGAGCTACTCTGATCCTGCTTTGTCTGTGCTGTTCAGGAGGTAACAGACAGATCATGCAAAAACTAGTTTCAGAATTTTCCACTCCGTACAGAGTAGCCAGAGAACATTTGTGAAATGATAAAACCTGTCACAGTAACCTGAATCTTCAGATTTCAGATGTGAACAGTTCAGGAGTGAATGGAGAAGCTGAGATTTGTGTTATAGAAGCTACGATGTACTGGATAAAACAATATTTATTTCTCCAGAGTGCTTACAGTGATTTCTTCTGTTGAGCTTCTGCAAGCTTAAAACCAAAAGTTAGTTCTCTCTTTCTTTGTGTTTATCAAGTTTAATGTAGGAATTGATTTGACTCTTAAGTCCTTCCAGGACCACCCTGTTTACTCTATAGCAGTTGCTTTGTTTTGTACCTTTTCCCCCTCAGTACTGAGCCTGAAGTTCACTGCTCCTGGTGGTTCTCCCTTTACCCACCACTTCATAAATCTCAGGTTTGAAACTTGTGAATTTTGAGTGGTACTTTGATGTTTTACAATTATTCATACCTTGTATATTGATATTGTATTTCTCATTCAGAACATCTTCAATTCCTCGTATTCATGTTCCTGTTCCCCTTTGATCTGTATCATTAGTGAGTTCTTGTTCTGTGTGCTGATACTTTTTTCTGTGCACTTTTACAGATCTTGCCTCTTCACTATTGATTTTCTTTTCTCTTTTTATTTGAGATATCTTCTTTATCCTTTAGGTTTGGATTTTTTTTTTCAGTTTTTGGATAATTGTTTACTTTTTTCCATATATATTTGATCTAGTATCTTTCCCTTAAACCAATTTGCCTAGAAAGCAGCCAGTCAAAAAGAAGCAGACAAGAATAGAGTTAGTTTCAAGAGAATTTTGATTTAAAATGAAAGCACAGGAAAACCCAACCTGTCTCTCCATCACTCTCCCTCCTTTCCTCCCCTCCTCAGCATCTCTTCCTCTTTTCCCGCAATCCCACTGTTCTCCCTCCTCTCATTTCTTCAGGACAGCAGCCTTGCATTAGCGTTGTCTCCTCTTGCTGCAGCTGGGGTTTAGGAGCTCTGTGTCCCTGATTTCCTGGGCAGGTTATGTCCTCGTGATGTGCTGCCGTCTCCCAACGCCGTCCTGGCCTGGCAGACTGTGGCTGTTTCTCGGAGACGGCGTTCTCAGGCACAGGGAATTAGGCAGATCACCAAAATTTGTTTTTCATCCTGGTGCCCTGCAGACACGGGATCTCAATTCTTCTCTCTTCCCCAGACTCGGGGCGGATGACTTGGAGCAAATCCCTTCGTTGCTCGGTGCTTTGGTTCTCACCTCTCAGGGCAGCGAGGCTGGAGGCTCCTCTGTGTTTCACTAGGGAAGCCCAAGCCAGGCGCATCCAAAGCCGTGAGGAGATGCCGCAGTGCCGGCGTGTTGGAGGCCACACAAACCCCTCCCGTGGGCTGTGCATTAAGGGGTTTTTTGCTTCCTATCTGGGATTGTTGTATTTTATCAGGGCTGGCAGCCTTGCCAAGAGTTACCTCATGCTCCGTGAGATGTTGAGCTGTGCATGGGAGCAGCGGGGGCTTCTCGGGCGGCGCTGGCCCAGGGGTGGCACAGAGAGCGTTGCTCCTTCTGCAGCAGCCTCTGCAATGAAGGCTCAGTGCAGGACTCACCTCAGAGCTGCAGGCAGCATCTTTTGAAGTGGAGCAGTCCCAGGCTTGCTTCAGACTCTCCAGACTGCCTCATCGACACATTTTCCCCTTCTTTCCCTCCATACTTCTGTCTCCTTTCCTTCTCGTCAATCAGAGCATTCGTGGTCTGCTGATGTAATTAGGAAAACAGAGCATTCTGGAGAGATGTATTGATTGAGTGCTTTATAATAAAAGTTAGTAATGTTTAATTTCTTGTTGTCAGCTTTCATTGTGCTAAAGAAATCGATTCACTATTGTCTCTTCTCCATTATTCAATTGTCTAATAAGCTACTTTGCAGTCCCCTCAAAATCAAATTTTAATGATAAATCACTGTAGGAATGGAGAGCACATGGACCCATGTACATGAGGATTATCCCAAATCCATACTAGGTGGGATGCACTTCTTTCCAATTACAAATGAATTTTTTCTTTTCTCTTTTTTAAACAGTCAGTAAGACAGGTTTTCTGTCCTTTCAATAAACTCCACAAGATGTTTACTATAACTTGTTTTCTCTCATTTAGGATTCATGTGTCATCAAACCTCCTCTGAATCTTGAATTTCACTCTCGAAGTGATACCTCTCTTCTTTTTCCCTCCCTTCCTCTCTCATCCCACACCAAATTAGAGTTAAAAAGCAGAGACAGAGTGGCCTTGTAGGAGAGAAAAGTGTACTCAGACCCTGTCTCTTCACTCTGGCTTTACCCCAGCTCACAGTGAAGCAAATGCTCCTCTCTCCAGAGCGGCCACAGGAGCTGTTTGTGTGTTGGGGAGTGCAGCACTCCTGGCCTTCCCTGGAACCCCGGAGCGCTGCTGTGGCAGGGATGGGGATGCCACGGGTAAGGAAGGGATGGAACTGTGCTGCTTTGGGGGTTACAGGGCTGCCTTTATTTCCTGCTGCATGGGAGAGCCTCTGAGCTCGCCTTTGCTGCTCTTGTTTCTATCTTGGGTCTGTGGGTTCTGCTTTCCACAGAACTGGGGGCTGCAGCTTAGTCCTGATTCGCTGCCTGAAGAATAAAGTCTGAGAGGTGGTTTGAGAGGAACAGAATTTTAAGAGAAACTAAATAAATGTATTATTTGTAAGGTAGGCTACTCTCAGAGTTCTGGGAAGGTAAAAACTAGTTTTTAATATTTACCTGAAATAAAGAGCCAAATCTGTCTTTCACGTTTATTAATATATAAAACTGTTTTAAAGCATTCCCACACCTCTCTGAAAATAACTTATGTGTATATTATGCCCAATAATTATTTTGTAAAATTTATTTTCATTGCAAAGGGTGCTGTTTGGACATACCCAAGCTTTAGCTCAGACTTGCCTTGCCTCCATCAGCCGAACACAAAAGGCTCCCTATTCTTGGGCCCACGGATGAATGAACCAACTTTACAAACACCACAGCACTCAGGAAACATTGTGCCTGAGCACTCGTGTTTGTGCATGAAGCAATGAGTCATTTTTTACATTAGGAGAGCTGTGACATAGATCTCAATAATGTAATGCACACCGAGCCGTTGCTTTCATCTGTCCATAAATCAGGTCACAGTGTAGCCACCATTCTATTTCTGCAGCTTGCAGGGTAGTAAAGTAAGAAGTTTATTGCAAGTTGGTAATAAGAAGCGAAGTAACGGCCTGGGAGGCACAAGGGTGAACGAGTTAATGAGTGAGCAGTTTGAGTTTTCTTATTGGTTTTAACCCTCTATAAATTTAATGGCTTCCTTTTAAATGCCTCTTAATGAGAAAAAGCGAAGTGTGAGTTACTTAATGGTGTTATTGAAGGCTCTGCCTTGTTATTGGAAGGGAATGGTATCGTTTATCCAGGGTAAATCTAGAGAAAAATAACTTTACATTGGGGTGGAGATGCTCTGTGGGCTTGGTGACAGCAGGAAGGACAAACTGCAGGCGTGTTCTCTGTCAGGGTAACTGGTGGAATATATAATTAGTGATATTCATTAGTTTATAGAGGCTGTAATGAGCTCAGGAGGCTTAGAGATGTCTGTCTGCAGAGGAGCTGCTTCTCATGAGCTGGGGTTTGCAGCCCTGACCATCTCCTGGGCCCATCGTGCAGCTCTGAGGAGTTGTTTGAATCCACAGCCTGTGCCTTTCCACACCTCCTCAGCTGCTCCTGGGAGACTGGGAACTCTCACAGGGAATTATCCATGTGGGAATACTTTTCATGAATGGTTACCTGGGATCCATTAGCTGCCATAAGCATAATTCCAATTCCATAACTTTATCAATAACCCTTTCTAAATAACAGAAAAGGGAATTCCTAAGGGTTTAGTGCTGGAGTGTCTGAGGTTCTTTGGAGGGACTGGTAAATAATATTTTTACTAATGCAGGCTATTATGGGACATAACTCTAGAGGTTATAGCATAGAAAGCTTCTCACTATTTACAAATAAAAGCAAGGCATTTAAATAAATAGGATTTAAAATAATGGGATTTAAGGATATGTTTTCAGTGCATTTTGTATTTGAATCAAATCAACTAAAAGCAAACAAAAACTCAATGGAGAGAGCATATATTTTTCTAAATTTTTCATGGAAACAAATTGTCATTTTTCACTTTTTTCTAACAGTCATATGCTGCAGCTGCAAAGATTTTCCAAGGGTAAAAAGACAATTTTTCTTTTACTAGTTAGGAGTATAGGAAAAAAGATTAAAAGAGGGCTATGACCTGCTTTCATTTACGCCACTATAGATCAGATTTAAAATATCTATTTAATTAGATTTGGCCCGATTCAGTGTTTAAACATGTCAGACTGTGGAATCTGCTGAGGACAGTGGTGATGCTCCTTTTCAGGACACGCAGACTGGGAGATCCAAATGTCTCTCACAGAATATCCTGAGTCAGAAGGGCCCAACAAGGATCAAAATGCCTTTAGAACAACATGGGGAGATGGCGAGGGAAAACTCTACAAATGTTCTCTGCTTTTACCCAAAGCACATCTCAGAAGAATTTCTGGGGATAATGTTCCACCTTTCTTTGCCTTATCCAGCTGCCCACAAGGCAGATGTTTCCTGCCTCCAAAGTGCCTTCTTTACCAAACCCTCATCCCTAACTCATGATTAACCCACAAGGATCTGGGCTGCACCTGCTAATTACATTTTCAGCCTCAGTAAACACTAATATAACAGTGTACATATATGTTTCTATGCTGGTTTTGATGATTCCACTGGTTGTTAATCTTTCAGCTGCTCAAAATTAAGCCAGTTTCCCACACAGTTATAACACACCTCTTATCCTCACAAATCTGAGCGCTTGGTATGGCCAATGATGCACTGAATATGTAAATGATGCTGTGAGACCCCAAAGAGCAAGAAGGTTAGATATATTAATTAGATATTACACTTAGGAGAAAGCAAACTCATCGAAATTAAATAGTCCAGTGGCATTTCTGCTCTGTGGAGGGCTGGTCCCCTCCTAGGGATGGAGCAGGAGATGTGATGCCTCAAATATTGGCTGAATTCTACTTGACAGCTCCAATTTATGGCACTGTTTGATCAGGTGGTTGTGACACTGTGGGTGCTGAGTCCTGGCATCTCAGCTGAAGGGGCACTGCTCTATCTCTGCCCACAGCAAAACGTGTTCCCCTGGTAAAAATCACATCAGATAGATTTTTCTTTTCTTTTCTTCTAATCTTTTTAGAAAGTATTTGCTGAAGACATGAGAGCTGACCTGGAGAGACCTCACTGGCACTTTCTGGCTTTTGAAATCATTCCAGTACAGAGCTGGCCTGGTGTGAGGTGGAGGTGAGCTGGGTTTGAGGGTTTCTTGGTCAGGAAGGTGCTGTCCTGTTGCTGCTCCCTGATTTCTCCTTTGGCACCCAGGGGTGTGAGTCAGTGCTGAGCCCTGGAGGCAGAGCGAGACAGGAGGAAAATCTCTGGGATGTGCTGTATGCACGCAGAAGCCTTACACTTGCTGTTAAATCCAGCCATAAATGCATTCCTGGGAGGAGAAGGAGGCTCAGCAATGCTGTTTCTGTCAACCTGTTAAGGGTACAGTGCTGCACAACAGAACCCACTGCATGTAAATGAAAGCAGGTAACAAACCAAACTCAGGGACGGGCAATGTTCACACAGACCTCTGGCGTCTCAAATTCCTGCCTATGGGGACTGGAATTTACTTCAGGATTTTATAAATCAGTACATCAGTGGATATGAATATCTGTGGCCCAGACTCCACTCTTATCAACCCAGGTAATGTAGGGATGTGTAAGATGAATTGTAAAGGATTGCTGTTCACAAGCCCTTAAAGCTAGAAAAGACCATCATGTGTGTCTGGTTGACCTTCTGCCTAGCACAGATCACAGAATTTTGCTTGCCATATCAGGACCCAAATCCATCAAAAGCTCAGGAAGCCTTGCTCCAGTGCACTCTGGCCACAGAACCTGGTTGTTTCTTCAAGAAGGTTTTAAAGAAAACATCGATTACACTGAGAGCTGTGGCTGTCATCTTGTAAGTAAGAATCATAGAGTGATTTGGCAGTGCAGTGCACCTTTGGGAGGGATTCTCTCTCCTCTTGTAGCCTTTCAAGCTGCTATAAAGGCCATTTAATATGCTGGGGGAGGACATCCTTGATTGCAGGCGGTGTCTGGCCAGAGGCTGTCCTGACTCAGACCGTGCCCTCAGCAGGGACAGCCAGAGGGTCTGAACCCTTTGTAGTGTTTATAGGTGTGTGCCTGGGCAGTTCCTGTAGGCAGCAGAACAATGATCAAGTAGCACTGAAAGGGAAATGTGCTGTCCTTTAGCAGAGTTTGGGGCTTTTTTCCCATTTCCCTTTATGCTGAAGATCTTACCTGCTCTTATAAAAGTCCAGAATATGATGTCCAAGATGGCTCAAAACAGTTTTTATCCCTTCATTTCTCTAATGGGGAGAAAAAAGTGTCTTTTCCTTTTTCCCTTTATGCATTTATTTATTTATTTTACTGCAAACAGTGCACCAGAACCTTCTGAAACAACTGACTAAAACCTTCCCTTAAGTAAGAGTTGCTTTGAATTGCAGATTCATTCCTGCACATCCTCAGGGTTTGTGTCCATGGTGGGTTTTAGAGCTCAGGTGTGGGTGCCTGGTTATCTGCAGTGGAGGTGTCAGTGCTGTGGGGTGAGGAGCTGAGGAGCTCTCTGGGAGCAGTTTTGGGCTCCCAGCTGTCTCCCACCACATGCTGTGTTCCCATTCATTTCTGCATTGCCCACTTTCCCAACCGTGAGCCCGTTGGAAAAAGCAGGTCCCTGCGCATGTTGGGCATTTCCTCATTGGAAACCAAACAGATTTAACTCTGTTCATCCCTCAGCTCTGATGAAACTGCAGTGCTATGAGGCTGAGCAGGCCCTTCCTGCACCCCTAGAGTCCTGTCCAGCCTGAATTGGGCAGGTAGCCCTGGGGATGGGTGCAGGGAGCCTGGCTTCACTCTCAAACCCCAGGCTGGTGCTCCTTGGTGACAGAAAGACCATCAGCACTTGGTTTGCTTCCCAAAGGTTCTGGTTCCAGCTGCCTGGCTTGGCTCAGCTGTACCCAGCCAAGGGCCAGATGCAGAGACAAGAGATGATATCCTGCTAATCTTATTTATTTTCCTGCCTTGTCCAGAGCCTGCTCCCATCCTTGGTAAAGCTGAGAGGAGTTTTGGTGTTGCTCTAAACTGTTCTTAAGTTCCCCCGGATTTCAGTATTTTTCTCAAAGGGAGTGGTGCAATCGGGATATAGAAAACTGCCTGGATTTGATCTTTTCAAATTGAACAATGAAATAAAACTTTTAATCCTCCATGTGTATGGAGAATTTAGGTTTTCTTGGACATCAGTGATGTCTATACGGCTCTTAAAATGAAAATATATGATTCCCATAGTTGAATTCAGACACAAGATGGCAGAATCAGAAAGAGGAGAATGAATCACTGTCACCAACACTGTTCCTCTGCTGCACTGACAAGGGAAGATAAAATAGAATCATTAAGCCAGGGAACCACTTACAGATTTGAATTTGGATCTCCTGTACTGAGAATAAACATCCTTTTCCCTCAGTACTAAGTAGAAGGAGCATGTTCTCATTGTGTTCCACCATTTGGCATTATTGCATGAGTTAGTGAGTGAATACAGAGAAGAGGGTATTAAATGTCACCTTCCAGCAGCATTCTTCTAAACTGCAGTCCCTCCTGCTTTCTGAAAGTAGGTGTTTTTCAGTAAAAATAAATGATCTGTATTTCTTTCAGCAGTGGAGCATAATTAGAGCCATGCAGGAGGTTGATTATGTAGTTCAGGGTGTGAAGGCCATTCAGAAAATGAGACAGAAAGAGGGAGATAATTTAGACTGATGAGTTTAGGCAACTGCCTGGTTTTGGACAGTTGTACCACCTTTAAACAGGCTGGAGTTACTCATCTTTCATCTTTGCAGGCACAGGGATGAGAGGACACATCCTCTAAACCTACAGCCAGTACACAAAGGAGGGGGAGGCGTTTGTGTAGGGAGCAGCTGTGAGGGAAGGAAGGTCAGGTTATATCCACTGGGTCTACCTGAGTGGTGGCAGGATAAGAACCTGAACCATACATTTCCCTTAGACTGGAGCCACAGGATATTTTAGAAAGGCTTTCCCTTGAAGTAATTTTAATTTCTTGTTACAAACACTGGCTGTGAACTGGGGAGTTGTGCCGACTTTGTCACTGCTGATTGAGGACACTGCTGATTGAGGACTCTGCGTCTTGAGCAGCCTGGTGAGCAGAGCAGGGCTGCGTAAGATAAGCTGCTGCACTTTCTTCCTCTCCCTCTGGGGTTAAAAATAGGGGAAAACATATTTAGAAATTTTGAATTAAGTCACTTTATCAAATGTTTTACCCTCCTGTCTTTTTCCTTCAGGTTAATGTAGTTACAACAGGTACAACTGTTGATTGTGCCTGTGTTTCTCTTGCTTGCTTTTTTCGCCAAATGCATTTTTCTGATTTTTCAAGGAATGTTTTGCTCTGACCAAAGCCAGCCCTGTGTTCATATTTTCCCTCTTCCTCACTGGGTGTTTCCCACTCAAAGCAGTGACAGGGATGACATGGAGCAAGGTGCAGCTCATCACAAAGGGTGTTTTCTGGACAGGATGCTTCTTGTCCTCTTGGTGCTCATTTTCCATGAGCCTCATAACAGAAATCAATAAAGAAACATGCTAGCAATGATATTGTAAATTATTAGAGGGAGAAAAGGTCTTGGAGGCAGAACTAGGGCAGGGATTCAGCAGAGAGGTTTTAACTTCCTCAAAGTTGCCTTTGTAGATCTGTGTTTTACCCCATTTATCCGTCCTGACATGGTAGTATGTTTTCCACTAAGGACTGGAGTCACAACCATGACCTCTGCAGATGTAGGCAATGGGTTCTGTCCCCAGCAGGTTACAGTGGATAATTATCTGTGGCAGCACATGAGGACAGCCTGTTTTCCTGCAGCATTAGACACAAGTGTGCAGTTGGAGGAGAAAAAGCCTCTGTTTCTTTCCATTCACACACGTGGGATGCACACTACCCTGGCTCTGTTTATGGGATGAGCTGTAGCTGTGTCATTCTCTGAATGACGTTGTGCTGCTCTGAGGTTCTTTTTGCTTCTTGAATTATTTCAGTATTTTAAAACCATCAGTGCATAGATATCCTGCAGCTGGACTTTTCTGCAAACGCGTGGGAAATAATTTTGTCTTTCTCAAATGTGATGATTGCTCAATGGTAATGGCTGCAATAAAATGTTTCAGTCCATCTATTCAGGCCTCTGTGATCCATAAACATTATAGCCCAAAGAGCAACACAGGAACAATCCCTTGTGAAACAGGTCAGAACCAAACTCGTTTTTAGGGCTGTGTAAAATAGGGGAAGAGAACGTGGCTGGCCAAGGGCAGGTCGTGTAATAACTTACAACAGAGCTGAAAAGTCTTTAATTGAAAAAGCTTCTGAGCTGGAAGTCAAAGTTACTGCCTAAGGTGTCTCTGGAGCATTTTTGTTTTGGATATGTGCCTATGCTGTACTGAATGTGTGCTGTTTGCAAACTGACCTGTCTGGGAGGGAATCTTCTCCGTCAGGTGGTGTGAAACTCTTTATCATAAACCCAGCCCATAAACCAGAAAGGAATTTCTGACTTTGGCAAAAGAAGAAAGACAGCAATAACTGCTGAAGTTAATGAACTACTCTGAAGGGGGAATCTGTCTCTGCCTGTGTTTATTAGTGACAGGCATTGGTTTGAATTCCAGCACTTCATCCCTGTTCCTGCCAGCATTCAGCTCTGACTCTCACAGCCACACTTTAGCCTGCTGCCCTCAGCTGTATTTTAATTGAGGCTCATAATATTTTAAGACAGCTTTGTCTTTCCAGATATCAAAGAAAATGGATTTGTAAGTCCCTTGACTCCTGTATTATACACACGAGCTGCCTTCCCACAACATGGGAATGAGTAAAACAACCAAAATGTCATTCACAGAGGGCTCAGCGTTTGCAGGAGTTCAGTCTTAATTGCCTGGTGGGTATTTTCTAGCAAAAGAGACTTAATATCATGGCATTCTGTGCTTAGTAGAGGGCGAAAGAGCAAAGGGAAAAGAACCTAAAGCTGACAGGATTTTAAACAAAGCAAATTGAAAAAATTGAGGCAGGTGAGTTTTCATGAAGTACCCATAGAGGCTGATGCAAAATCGCTGCTGGTTGCTGGCCTCCAGCTGGACTTTGCACCATTCATTTCCACCCTTGCACTTGGAAGTTTAGCCAGTTCTAAATCCATCTCTCAGTGTGCTCACACAGCCCCTTTATCAGCAGCCCCTCTACGAGGATCTGGGGGGCATGGTGGCAGAAGTGCTGCTGAATTAAGGCAGGCAGTGTCCACTGCTCCTCTTGCCTGCCAAGCCACCTCTCATCCCAGGACCTTCTCAGGCTGGCCATCATGACTTCCCCTTGGTGAAATCATGCTGGCTACTCCTGATGTCCTCCTTGTCCTGGAAATCTTTTCCAGGATTATTTCCCCCATCATCTTCCCAGGTGCTGATGTGAGGCTGTCGAGCCTCTCCTTCCTTTTGTCCTCCTGCCTGTCCTTTCAGAACACAGGAGCAGCACTGGATTTCCTCCAGTTCTGGTTTGTGTGTTTTCCCTCCAGGTGTTCTGCAGTCAGCCTAGGTAGATTGTTATTTCTAAGTCAATAAAGAAGAAACAAGTGGTTTTCTGCAAAGCAAGGTGCTGCTTTATTAGAATGAAAGCCAGCAAAGGGGAGTGAGGCAAATTTGAGCTTGGAGAGCAGAACCACCATCATTCACCTAATCCTGACTCTGTTAAACCTGCAGCAACCTTTTACAGTGACAAAGAACAGCCCGAACACTTGATTATAAGAGAGAAAGGCCCTCCCAGTATTAATAAAACAGCATTCTGTCTCATCTCGGGGTCCCATCTTGCACGTGTAAACTCCAGGTGTTAGGGATTATCCTTGCCATGCTGTGATGATTTTTGTTTTCCATGGTGTGACAGGACCAGCTGAGAGCAGGGATTGGCTTTTGTGCAGCACACAGGAAACACCACAGGCCACCTCTGCTATGGCCAAGGTCTGTCAGATCCAGAGTGCTGCAGCAGCTTCGCTTCACAACCTCACCATGTGAGAGTGGAGAGAACCTCTGGATGTGCCTTATGGCCAGGTAGTGTGGGAGGAGGCACCTGCAGCTCGGGAGGATGAAGAAGCTCACCCTGACTCTGTCAGTCTGGGGCATACAGAGTTACCCCTTTCAGATCAGTGGTGTGTGTTTTCCAGACCGCAAAAGACTAAAGCTCTGTGTACTCCTAGGAACAGTGTAGCGTTTCCTAGTCATTAGAAATAAAACCTTTTTGAGAAAGAGCCTTGAGTTCTGCAATTCTGCGGAAACACAAGGAAAAAGTTTCAAACGTGTTTGTAGTGATGCCTTTTCCTGGTCTTAAAATCAAGAGTCAAACACGGTTAGAAGGGAAAAATGGATTTTACCTTGGTATTTATTTTAAGGATCCTTAGGTGAACCACGTCCAGGTGGAATGCACCTCCATGCACACCACAATGCACCCCCCCAAAAGATCTGGTATCACATTATAGGTGTCACTAATTAGCACATCTATCAAAGATTCCCCAATGAGAGGCTCGAGTGAGCCCCCCTCCCCAAGGAACCTTCCCCTGGGTGGTTCTATCTCAGTTTACAAAATGTGTTCAGGAGAGGACCTTGGGGTCTGGGGCACGCTGATCCCTGACTACGAAACCTCTAAAATGTTGAGTCTCCCAGCTTGACAAACAAGTCCAGGAATGTCGGCAAAAAGCACTAAGAATACAGAAGCTGTAAAAAGGTATAAAAAGAAAAGGCAAAAAATCATGATGGCATCAGTATCATACAGACAAGAGGCACCTGAAATCCCCTTAGCAGGCATTCATTTTCCAGGCTGTGTGGCTGCAACCACGATGTTACAAGGGAAACAATGGGAATTAGGAAAACTGGAATTTTCTCCCCACATTTGCCAATGATTGTTGGTGTATTGTGGGAAAAAGGTTGTAAAGTTTCTGAGTCTGTTCTCTGCATGTTGGATAAGGCACGTTGAGGCAACAGCTCTGCCAAGGGTCTGAAGAGCACATATCGTGCTGGATGAGGAACAGGGCTTCTCTCCTGAGGGAGAATTAATTCCTATTTGGTGAGGCAGGACGCTGACGTCAGCTGATATAAAGTTTTATGTGCATAGATAAGAAGATGGAAGATTAAGAAATATAAAAGGCAAAGGAGGAAAAATGAGATTTTGGTTTTGATCTTCCTTTCGTGCCTAGCAAAACACACAGCCAGGTGCTTGAGGACAGTGGTTGGCCATTTTGGTGGCAGCTGTCATTGAGCAGATAAATATTAATCAAGGTCTGGATTACTTCGAGTAAAACTGGGAGCAGAGGACTGGTGATGGAAGTGTATCACTGGCAGGATCCATAAAGCCAGACTCTACAACCCAGTGATGCTGTGCTCTTCCTTCCTTCAGGAAATCCAGCATTAGAAGTTGTTTTCTTGCTTTGTTTATTATTTTCCAACACTTTCATTTCCCTCCCACACCAAATGCTGCAAGCTCCTCTTGCTCCACTCTCGCTTTCCCCGGCCATAATTTTGGTTTGAATCCTTGTGTGATTCAGTGTGGTCACAGGGGAAACATTGCTTTAATGATTTGGTATTTAACTGCTCAGTGTTCCTTGCATCACAGAGGAGTGGCAGCGCTGACAAAGTACAGGCTGCCCATGGGGAGCACTAGATCAGTGCAGAGACGAGTTGCTATGGTAATACATTACAGAGCAATGAGGGATTTGGGAAGATGCATCTGACAGTTTGAGGTAAAGGATCATCATTTCCTTGCAGCTTGCAAAAAAGTGTCATAATCTGAATTTCAGCTGGCTTATTTTTCTTTTTCTTTTGCTTTCGTGAGGTGACATTTCTGCATAGCCCCGAGCACGCTACAAAACAGAAAGGAAAAGGCTCTGTCCTCATGTAGGCAAGAGTTCAAATAAAAAAAAAAGGGAAGAGGTCACTTCTGAGGCAATTAATGAATAATATGGGTGGATGACTGCACAGGTTCTCCGTATGTCCCTGCCTCTCTCTCACTTGAATACACAAATCCTCATTTTATAGGCATGAGCGATGCATGGAAGGGAAATACGGAACTTGTGAAAAGTAGTCTCTAGTCATAAGACATATTATAAGATAGAGTAAAAGATTCCTGAGAATAAGAACCAAGAAGAAAAAAATCAGCAAAGGAAAAATTAACAATAGACCCCCAGCCCACCCCCCGGCTTGTTTCTCCAGTCTGCATGGAATTAGGAAAAAAGAGGCAGTAATGACATTACTTGAAACATAACTGCAATATTTTAATTTGAAAACTGAACAGTAACACAAACAGGTGTATTTTCTCTTTTCAGCTTTTTCTTCAGATATTTGTCTAAGTATTAACACCTGTATTTTATATATGTACGGAGACAGAAGTGGGATATTTTATGTAAATAGGTAAGGGACAGTAAAGTATTTCCCTCCAGGACCAAGACAACGTTTCTTGGGTCAGGTATTTATATACTTAATGTTTACATAATGATACTTTTTGAACAATTACACCCCTTATCTCTGAGAGGTGTAAGAACTCTCCAGAATCTGATTACTCCTGAGATTTTCTGATTTTGTACCTTTGGATAGAAATTTGTTTGTGCTGCACACCAGAGGAGTGTTTTTACTGGAATATTTGGCACTTAGTTTTGCTTTCAGCAGTTTTGAATTCCAAAACCTGCAGAAGTTTCTCTAGGGCAGATGCAGGCACAGAAACTGCATTTTCGTGTGTCTCTTTGGCATTCTAGAAGTTTCTGTGGGCATAGTTTCAATTCACCCTCTGGATAGAGACCTGCAAGACGTGGCTGTCCAGTGCTCAGCCTACTTAGTCATCCACAGGTTTACAGCTCTGGGTGTTAAAGCAGCCATGGGCTGTAGGACAGGTTGTGTTTGTTGGGTTTTTTTGATTGGCTTTTGTTTGTTTGCAAAAAACGAGCCAGTGCTGGTTTTCAGAATATGCAATATCAATGCCTGAATTCTATCAGCTTTCAGAAGGACTTGTCTTCCTGAGGGCCTTAAACAGTTTTGGAAAACACAACTCGCACATCAGACATAGAAGGGGTACTGAAGTAACCCCTTCTCGACCTCAGGTAAAGTCCTTCTCTTAATTCAGATATCAAATTAAGGGTTACTGTACAGCATCTTAGCTCCAGGCAAGATTAGAAGCTCGAGCTAAGAGCAGACATTTGCTGTTAGGGGAGAAACCAACCTAAGCTGTGTTGTGTAACAAATCATTTCCTCCTATTAGATTTGTCATAAATGCATGAGGAATGGTAATTCCTTGATCTAATATCAAACCTTTGGGAGCAATGTGTTTGAGTGATGTCATTACATAACGTTTGAAGCTGTTAATGTGATTACCTGGAGTCACTGGAGAAGCACGAGGCTCGAGGAGACTGCAGAAGAGTTTGGCTGTGCTTGTTCTCACAGCAGTGCTGCCCTCAGATCCTGTGGGGTGCAGAAGGGATTTCATCCCTTCTTTCTCTGGGATTGCTTTTCATTCTTGTTGCTGACACTTGTGGCAAACGCTGCTGCAGTTATGGTTTTAAAAATCGTGAGAGAGAAAGAACCCAAGCGTCAAAGCAAAGGTTTTTCAGGCTGCAGACTGTGACACAGAGGGAGAGAGCTGGGCTGTGATCAGCCAAATGAGCTCTCGTTTTCCTCCTCGTGGTGTTTGCCCTGGAAGACAGTCACCTCCGTAGGCTGGGGGCTTGGTTTGGTGTTTTAGCAGTTTCTGGGGCTGCCATAGAGGATCGTGCAGCTCAGTTTGGGCACAGAACAAAGGGGGATCCCTGCAGGCAGAAAAAGTGTCCATCAGAGCCTCTTTGTGTTGCAATGAGGCTCTTTTTGTGCAAATGTTTGATTACTGCTCATTCTGCTAAAAATGGTGACAAATAAAAGTAATTATTATTTTCGCTTCCACAGAAACCCTGTTTGCATTCCACAGTTTTGTTCGCATTCCTACATTTTAATATGGATTGCCTGGTTCTTCCACAGAAGAACCTACAGCCCATGGATGCTTTAACATCCAGAGCTGTAAACCTGTGGATGACTAAGTAGGCTGAGCACTGGAAAGCCACGTCTTGCAGGTCTCTATCCAGAGGGTGAATTGAAATTATGCCCACAGAAACTTCTAGAATGCCAAAGAGACACACTAAGTGTTGGTTTGTATTTTAAAGAAAGAAGAGAAAAGGAAGAAGGCGTGGGTTTTTCTTTTCCTTTTTCGTGATGCTCTAAAGTGACTAAATCTGGCTTTTACAGTTTCTGTGTGTGATTATGCTTAAAAATGCATGAGCTGTTCTAGGCACATCTGTAAAATGCTCTGAGCAGTGCCCATAGTACAAATGATGTCATGCCCTTCCAGCACTTGTCTGGTGAAGATCATAGAAAAATTAATTAAATTATGTGTTTTGCAAAATAGAGCTTTGTTTCTTACCAGACAATTTTCAGTGAAAACCTGTACCACATCTATTGATAACGTGTGATCTTTATGACAATGGAATCCGAGCATGTTTTAGTTTGGGGGGACTAGATCTGACTCACTGAAGTTTTCCATACACACTGTTTATGATGGCCTTTGGTCACAGTGCTGGTAGATCTCCATCCCAAATGCAAATCCCTCTCATCTGAAACTTTCACACAGAGCATACATTGCTCACATATTCCTCTGCAGGCCCCTGCTGAGGCACTGGGGGTGTCCAGCCTCTGGTAGAAGTTAGAATACACATTTGCTTCCTGGAATATAAACCCTGAGAAAGAAATCGTTGAACCAGGGCTTCATGTATCCTCTGTGTAGTCAAACAGGTACTTTAATGATTTCTTCTTCACCATTAGTTCATTGCCCACATTTGAAAACGGCTGAGCCTGTTTCACTGGTTCTTGCTACTTCTGCTGAGAAAGGGAAGAAGAACTGTGCTCCTCTTACCCCTTTGGTTCTTGGCACGCATTGAGGAGGGATTTACACTGCTGCCTCAGCAGTCAGGTGCTTGAGATACAGAATAGAAAAAATGCTGCTCCTTCCCTGAGACCTTTGCTCTGTCTCTGCAGTATTCACCCAAGGGCAGGACTCCGCACACAAGATGGAGAAGTGCAAAGCGTTTATTGTGCAGTGAATATTCTCTAAATACCAGCACCCAACAGGATATCACATCATATAAACAGGAAAGATGTTCACCTCAGTGTCTCCCAATCACCTGGGGCAGTGCACAGACATTGCCTATTATGGTAACAGGTAAACAATACCCTATAAGGTCACAAACTACAATTATCACATCTCATAGGACCAACACTGTCCACAAACCCACAATCCTCTCTCAGCCCATCCCCGGTGACCTGGATGCACTCCCAGGGTCACCTCTGGGTCCAAGAAAGAGGCTCTCTCTCCGGCCCTCAGGGCCTGTCCCTCTTCCAGCACATCGTGCACCCCAGCAGTCTCCTCTCTTGACCTGCTCTGCCTTTCCCAGAGCTATCAAAGAGCCTGCTCAGAACCAGGAGCTGAGGGCTGGAACACTGAAGGCTGCACGTGCAGCACAGACTTCTCTGACCTGATGTAGCTGTTACACTGATGAGGATCAAAGTCCCATAACCTACTTTAACAAGCTCTAGGCTTTCTTTGTGTTGACCTGCAAACACTTTCTTTGCAGTTAATGGTGATTTCAGCTCGATCAAAATCACTGTGAATGTGGCAAAATTGATCCAAATTTGTCAATGGCTGCTTATGGTTAAAGTATTGGAAGAGATATTTAAAGACAGATGCAATAGTAAGAGTTGGTGTTCAACAGGAATTCAACACCTTGTCTTTTACGACATCTGCATTAAATTTCCTGCTTTTTTAGACGGCATATTTCAAAAATATTTCGATCTCCATGTTGCCATAAAGAAAGCAAAAGAGGTTTTAGGTGTTACAAGTGTTAGGCACTGGCAGTGGTAAGTCTGGTTTAGATGTTGAATAGGTGGTTGTCATCGGGGACAGCTCAAAACACATCTCAGTGCTCTTTTTTCATGTTGCTTTTTGGTTACGTTCAGGGCAACAAAGATGCCTTAGCTTATCAATAAATTATCAAGTATCAACAAATGGGTCAAAAAATTTTTCCACCTTGATGATAACTCCATCTTGACTCCTTGCATGTGGCTTTGTAGGCTGAGATCTTAAGGCAACCTTTCATTAAGGACAATCTGCTTTATTTATGGCACAGTCTGATAAACAGGTTGAGAGAAAGAGCATTGACCTATATATAATTATTTGATCTAGATACTGGAGGCTGAGTCAATGCTGGGGCATCTCTCTTCCCTTCCTTTCTTGAATTTACTGCTACTTATTCTTATCAAATCCAGTCAACTGTAAATTCGGGAGGAGACAGGAAGCAGACTATGGATCTGTCTGAGCATTATGAGCCCCTGACAGTAAACCCTGATCTGAAAAATCCAACAACCATTAGCAGAAATGTTTCACCCCCCTTTTGTGTGTTAAATCCAGAGAGAATCTACCAGGCTTGTCCTGTTGTTCATTCACATGTGCCTTCCATTGTAGGTTCCTTTTTTTTTCCCAAGTTCCCAAGAACTTCTGCTATTTAAAGGTAACATGGAAGTTTCTCTGGTTTCCAATGCCATCAGCTGTAGGTGGAGCTCTTAAAAAACACAGATACAGCTGTTAGAGACTCCTCTGTAAAGTCCTTTTGTGATTTACTGGGGGAAAATGACCTCTGCAGGCACAGTAATACTGGGTATTTATTTACCTGACCTCTTTAGATCAATTTTCATTCTCTGCATCCAACTCTGCTAAACTTACCCTTCCCACGCGCTGTGGAGTTCTGCCCTTGTTTGGCAGCTTTTCCATGCGCTCTTTCTTGCTCCCCTTGAAGCTGTGACTGGCACAAAGATGTCGTGGCCTTGTCCAAGGCTGTCACCAGCGTCCCAGGGTGTGTCCAAATAGGATCTGAGCTCCCTGGGGCAGGGGTTGCACTGGGCAGGGGGGGTGTGCAGAGGGGCTGCTGCAGTGGAACAGGACAAGGGGCAGTGTGAGAGCAGCACATGCTGTTAAAACTCGGCTCATTTTCCATGTGGCTTGGAAAGAAGGGTTTGTGCAGAATTCTCACAGAGGGAAAATGAAACTCTGCCACCTGCAACCGAAGTAAAAAGCATGAGTGTTCATCTTCAGTGATACAGATAGAACCTATGGGAATCTCCAATTAGCACAACTACTGATCAGCTAATTTAGACCACCGGTACCCTGTTGGGTATTTTGGAGATGATTTCCACAAACTCACATGCTGAAGGAGTTAAACAGACACTCCTTTAAGTGCCCAGCTGCTCCTCAGACCTGTGTGCTAAATGATGTCAGCTCGTGGAAACCTGAGTTTTAATGAGTTTCAATAGATGAAGGTGATGAGATCTGTGCTTTACTTCTGTCAGCTTTAAAGCCAATGAGTTCAAATTCTTAAGATCTTTGTTTCTAAGGATGTTCTTGGATAGTCTCAGTAAAAGCCCAGTGGTGCATTTTCACCTGTGCAGGACTCTTTACCCTTTTATTTTCTTTTTAATGAATAAATATGTTTCTAGTCTGTGCTTTGTGGCTTGCTGTAGAATAGTCTTACAGGAGATGACCTGGAAAAGAAAAGAAAAGAAATGAAAAACAGATTGTAGCTTTTAAGAACGATCTACAGATTCAAAATACAGGGAAACTGTGATTTGGGGACACTTTTCATTGCTTTTTCTTTTGGCAGCATAAGACTTAGCAGCATTAGCAAACCTGTGTATGAAGTCTGAATATTTCTCTCCCCTTCTGAGGGTAGAGAACACTTTTTCTTCCCACCCTCTCTATGTCATATGGGGTTTATAGGCTGTGTCTTCTCTACATAGCACTCTCTTGATCAAAGATTAAAGAAAAAACAACAACAAAAAAAGACATTTATAGGCACTCCATCTTTTTAAGCCCTGTGAAAAGTGAAAGAGGCAGGCTTTCAAGGTGCATTCCGTATTCATCAGGCTACAGAAAAATAGAACAATATGGGGCCAAAAAGATAGTGGGGAGGTGTGGGGGTTGAAATCATAATTGAATTCAGGTTGTAGCGATCAAGGAAGGGAGAAGAGAAGGGTATGAACACACTAAAGCAGAGGTGGGGATAGAAGTTCCTTTGCTTTGTGCTTCTTTCCAGACTACAGTGGCAGGAGGCTTGTACTGACTGCAGCAAAAGAACCAACTAATGACAATCACATTTTACTTTTGCAGGCAGAAATATTTTATAGGGAGCGTGCTGCTGTGCCCAAGGGCTCTGTGAGCCTCAGACAACTCCCTAAGTATTCCTAAAGGAGCCTTTTCAAGTTTCTCCTCACCTTGAGAACTCTGCAGAAAAGTTATTTGTGTAAATGCATATATAAATGGATAAATACAGAGGTACCAGAAATTCACAAATACTGAGGGGGCAGGGACAGACCCAGAAAACTTAGGGGAACAAATACCTCTCCTATCTGGTCTTCTGTTTTCATGAAAAAAACCCCTTTTTTCCTGATGTAAGGAGTGGTTTATCCTTTGTTTCTGTTCCAAGGGCTCCAGATTCCAATTCTTTTACAGTTATAAGTGTCAGGCCCAGGAAACACTTGAGAGCTGTAGGCAGCTTAAAATGAGAGCCTGCAACCCTGGTGCTGGGCACTGTTTTTTATTAGACATGGAAATTCTTTCAGAGACGTATTAAGCTCAGTGGGATTTAACGTTTCATGTGTATAAAACACCCTGAATGAGCCCATAATGATAAAAAAGGCAGATTTATTTATTTATTTAAAAACCCACACGTAACAAGTCCTTGTTAACTCAAGGCAGAAAGGCCAGTGCACACAGAGAGCTTACCATGAGCTGCAGGCTCTGCTTTGCCTCAGGCTGAGCCTAAGAGCCGTGTCAGGCTTTTGGGGCTCCTGGGAATGTTTTTTTGAGACACGATTTGATTTTTAAATGCTGGCTTGTTAAAAACCCATTGTTTTTCAGAAAATTTTCCGTGTTGAAGAACCTTTGTTGAGATTCCAGCAGGTTTCTTTAGCTTTCCAGCTTGGTTTGTGATTTGGGCAACTTTGAAAATGAGAGCAATCTTGACATTTTCACCCAACAGCTTTGGAGTGACAACCCTGATTCCTGAAAAGGTAGCTAGGAAATATTTTTCAAGAGTCAGAAAAGCATTTTGCAGACAACATTTGAATTCAGAAAATGTAAAAGTTGCTTCTAGAAAGTCGGAATTACTGAGATTGATTACAAATTCTAAACGAGTCAATGGCAGGCTTGAAAGATACTGAAGGCGTGTAAGATGCAGAGATGCCCATAAAAAACATTTGTAAACCTTTTTAAAGTGAAGGAATCAAATCAAAATACTTAAGACATCTTGTCAACTTGGGCTTCTACATATTTTTGTTTGTTTTTTGGGACTCATGCCTCTTTACAAGTCAAGGTTTCCCCCATTTGCTTTTGATTTAACAACACTGCATAACTAATTATAATTCACTGTAATCGCCCCAAACTACTTTTGATTTACTTATGTGGTGGATGGTATTTGATTTGTGTGTTTATTTTGCATTAGAGTGGTTAATGGGTTAGAAATAAACGTTCTTTCTGCAGAACAGAGAGTTTTCTTTTGCCCTTGAGAGCAACTACAGTCACTTGGGGTTGTGTGGTGAAATAGGAGAATCTGGAGGTGTCATTACCACCGAGCAAGGAGCAAACATGAATTGCTGCCTCAGAGGTGACAGAAAGATCCTTCCTGGAGTTTGAGAAGGGGCTGCTTAGAGTTTTCTGTGAATTGGAAAGCCAGTGAATTGCTGGGCTAAATCAGACCTGAAAAAAGAGGTTTATGGGGGCACTGGTGAGGAGGTTACTTGGACTAAGCAATAATAAAAGCAGAATCTCCCCAAGAGCTTTGGCAAACTCAGGGTCTTGTCTAAACCTATCCATGGGCTTACAAGAATCTTAACTAAGGGATAATCTTGAATTTCTGTAGGGAAGGGAAAAGATTTGCTCTCTGGCAGTTGGATAATGGCACACAGAAACCTCGTTGATTTGGAAAAGTACCTCTGCAGCACCAGGAAAATGTGCAGTGTCTTCTGAACAGCCTTGGGTCGTTATCCTGGTGCACAGAGTAATTAACAGACACAGCGAGAGCAAATGGCTTGAACAGAGCTGTATTGCAGGCATGACGGGCAAGCCTGGCCCTGAGCCCTGTGTGCACTGGTGTCGCTGTCTGCACCACGAACGGCGCGAAGAATAACGACACAAAGTCCAAGTCCAGGAGCAATAACACTTATTTAATTAATTATAAATCAGTTTATATAACTTGGGTCGCCAGCATGGCATAAGGTCATTGGTCACTGATCATCCACCTCCTAGAATGATTGGTGGAGGCTACAAAACATTCATTTGAAAATATTTTCTTCAGCATACCATAACAACCCTGCTGCCGAGTAACAGCAGGTGCAAGATAAAGTTAGTTTACAGAACCCGTAGCAGTGTTTTTCATAGGTTCTGTGAGAAACACAGAGCTCTCACAAAATGCTACAGAAAGCTGGAAGATTTCTCTGCTAAAGCTTTTCAGCATCTACACACTGGAACAGGTCAGGTCTGAAGGCCTGTGCCTGGCTCCCCACACGCCTGCTCAGCTCTGACTGCGAGGGCTACATCAGGCCAGGTACAGCAGTCTGGGAGCACTTTCCATTTTCAGCAAATTAATCCTCTCCCAGCATGAAATGAAAAGATCAGAACATGATGTTAAACCTCATTTTGTATTTTCAATTACCAGAGGATAATTATTTTCTTTTTAAGTCTTGGAAGATGACACGATCTGAATACTCGGCTACCTGGCGCTTCTGCTTGTGTTCCTGGAAGCAGAGAGAGTTCAGCTGGGGCAATGCACAAGACAATTAGGTTTATTTTGGAGCCTGGCAGGGCTCTGTATCTACCATCATCTGGAGAGGAGTGCAGCGCTTCAATCTTAGGTTTGGTGATTTTGTGCTTCATAAAGTAGGAGCACAGCTGCACAGAGCGAGTTCTGTGTGTGGCCCGGGAGCAGCGGGAGGTGGCTGAGGTGCTCTGGACAAGTTGTTCAGTGCTAAGTAAACCTGATAGAACAAGGCTTTCATCTTGTTAGCCCTGATTTCTGCCAAAGTGAACACGGGAGAGTAATTCACAACAGTTCCCAAAGAGAATGGATATGTTTCTGAAAGTTATTGTGGGGCGGACTTTGGAGTATTGCCGGTTTCCCATTTCTTTGAATGGAACATAAGGAGGTTTGAATTGTGTGTATGTGTGTGCTGTGTGCGTAATTCCCTGACATTGCACAGGCTTGCTTTTCTCCTCGCAGATTTTTAGTGGATGGACTCCGGTGATTCCAAAGAAGAAATTTTAAGTAAAATGTGAAAAACACCAAACATGAGTGTAACAGAAAATAAAAGTATCAACAGATTTGGCTTGGGTAATAGGTTTTGGCATTGTTAAGATCCAGAAAAAGCTGCATGAAAGGTACCACTGGTAGCATAACTTAAAATAAATAAACCCTAACTAATGCCATGTAAAAGAATCACTACTTAAAAGCATATCAGTGCAATGTAATCTCTTTCTCTTCTACACGGAGTCTCTGGAGATGTAAAATTTGTATGCTTATGCTTTCCTTCTCTGGGTGCAGTGAATCGCACCTAATTTGGCACAAATTTCTGCTTCTCTAACTTCTTTACTTCTTTGGATTCAACTGAAGATGAGAAATGCAATGTTCTAGGTTACTTATGATGCTGTTAGCATTTCAAAAAGCATCACTGTGATGAGATTCACCTTGGGCAGAAAACTGAAAGAGGTCAGGGAATGAAAACATTAAGAAACACGTTAAGAAAACAGTATTCCCTACTAACAACCTCCCCACTGAACTTTGTACATCAAGATGCTGTGCTGGAGATCACATTTCCTGTGCAGGTATTTTCCTTATGCAGCAAACAGTCCCTGGAGGAGACGATTCCTTTGGAGCACAACCAACACAGGACAGTCTCTGTATTTTGCTGGGATGCAGATATTGATTATGTTTTATCTTTGGACCTGAATGGGCAAGAGCAATGTTTGTTTTTATTTGCAGCCGACAAAACCAGAGAAATATGTTTATTATTTTCTTCTGTACCCTCAGTTGCATCAACCATTAGCATGGGAGATGCAATACAGTGTATTTTTTGTCAACGTTAGTGGGGTTTGCACGTGTGTAGCTGTGAATTTTGGTTTATATTTTTCCTCTTGAAGCGTTTTTTGTTCTAAGAGGGGATCCGCAATAGAAGTTACAGGGAGGGAAATGGCCAGTCCTTGCTTTTTGTGGAAAATGTTTCTTCAAATATTGAAACTGTAAGAAATCCTGATAAGAGTGATCTGTCCAAGATGTGACTGTTTCATTCCAGGTCTGCATTTACAGTGACAATTTCAAATAACAGCCAAGTGCATTATGAAAACTGTCTGTAACTTATAACTAACCCTGGGTGGTTTTACTGGGAGGAGAGCTAAACCTCTCAGGTAGACTCTGCAGTACGCTGAAAGTTGAAACTGGGATGATTTGGGATAAATTCTCAAAAGTATTGAAGTTTTTAACCACAGCTGAGTCTAGTAGAAGTTCTAAAATACATAGACCCCTTTCAAATGCAGCTGTCTCCATCACTAGGAACTGGAAGCAGTTTCTGTTACTTTAAAAATGGAAGGAAGAAGGAATGAAAAGCAGTTGAAAGTTTGCAGAAGCCTTTTCCCTCATGCAAACAGTGATAGAGCAGTCAGATAATTAAGATGCATGTGCCACACGACATTAAGAAGCATTTTCTGAGCTGTTAATTAAGATTTAATCAGTTACATATTTTATTCTTGTTGAAGTGGAAGGTTAGTGTAAATTACTTGTGGTGTTTCCCTGTTCCACGTTGAAGGAAGTCAATGTAGCTGAACATATTCGTGGTGGATTTGGCAGTGTGAGGGTAAAATGTGTGGATGTGGCACTTGGGGACACGGTCCAGTGGTGGGCCTGGCAGTGATGGGTTCATGGTTGGACTCGCTGATCTTAGAGAGATTTTCCAACCTTAAGGGTGCTATGATTCTATCCTTAAAGGTCTTTTCCAACCTAAATGATTCTGTGATTCTGTGGTTTAGTGATCCTAGCCTGGTGTGGTAACAAAAACAGACCAGAGAGACTCAAGGGTGCCATTCTGGATGATGCTGTGAGTGTGATTCAGATGAGACAACGACAAATGAAGCTGCTGCTTTTGCTCTAAAATCTGAAATATATTATGCAAGCGTGTATAAAGCTGGCACAGGTTAGTTGACTGCTAATGTAAGAAGAAATGTAAATGTTTTCACTCAAGTTCTTAATTTCATGAAGCACTAATTGGTTTTGTGCTTACTTCATTACACTCAAACTGCAGGATCCTCAGCTCAGTTCTACACCACAAAACCATAAAGGCAGGTATAAGCTCTGTGAATAATTCAATAACATTAAGCAAATAAGAAAGGTTTGGATTTAAATACATTTATGTGGCTTTCACTAAATGTGTTCAACATACAGAATTTGATACATTCCTTGTTTAAAACCATCTCCCCCAACTGTGTTTAAAGCAGGTGCCTATGAGATGGCCACATGGATATTGCCCTTTGGGAAGGTGGGATGGCCGAGGTTTCGGTAGCATTCTGTTCTGTGATGGCAAAATAGCAGCAATGTGGTTTGCCCGCTGTTTCATGTGAACAACCATAGCTAGATTTATAAACCAGAAATGTTTTTCTATTCCATGTTGTGCAGTAATCACGCAAGGGCGTGGCTCTGCACACAAGATGGAGAAGTGCAAAGCCTTTATTGTGCACTCAGAATTCCCTAAATACCAGCACCCAACAGGATATCACATCATATAAACAGGAAAGATGTTCACCTCAGTGTCCCCCAATCACCTGGGGTAGTGCACAGACATTGCCTGTTATGGTAACAGGTAAACAATGCCCTAGAAGGTCACAAACTACAATTATCACATCTCATAGGCCCAGCACTGTCCACAAACCCACAATCCTCCCTCAGCCCATCCCTGGTGACCTGGATGCACTCCCAGGGTCACCTCTGGGGCCAAGAAAGAGGCTCTCTCTCCAGCCCTCAGGGCCTGTCCCTCTTCCAGCACATCGTGCACCCCAACAATGTTGCACATGTTTTTCATGTTGTTTGATGTTGGCTGGAAGTGCAACTTGGAAGCCTTGACTAGAAATTTTAGGCTAAGAATTTCCTAAAAGACAGATTTTTTTGTTGGTGTTGTTGTTACCCAACTCCTCGGGTGTCTGATTTGAGATGCGATAGAGGTGTGATTTTCAGATGGGAGAGTTCAGTGTCTTCTGAAAACAAAGACCCTAAAAATGAGCAAGGACATGCTTAACAGGGCTGTCTCACCATCCACGTCCCCACCAGGGTGTGCAATTCCAGGTCATTGTCCCCTAAAGACACCAGGCCCTTTGCCTGCCCTGCCCTGTAAGCACCAGCACTTTTCTCTGTCAGAATTTGAGAGCAATAAGGGAGAATGTTGAGGAGCAGATTATCCTCTACACAGATCCAGTGATTAACAGAGGGATGTCATTCTGCACAAAGCCTTTACCTGGTGCCAAAGAAGCTCCAGCAGCAAATTGCCCCCTCACTCGCCCTCTCTTTTGATCAGCATCTTGCTCAGCTCTGAGCAGCTCACAGCCCTTCCATGCACAGAGCCATAGCAGGAAAAACACACATGAAGAGGTGACACGTTCTGCAGCTGTGAGAAGGACCTGTGTGCTTTAAAGAAAAGCAAAACCTGTAGAAATCTCCCTGCATACCCTTGTGACTGTGTGTGCAGGTTATATCTGCTGTGGGTATGCAGGAGAGAGAACAAGGCACTGAACTAATTAATTTTCCCCTCTCATCTGTTCTTTGTTCATGCTGAAGTGATTTGTGCAGTGAAATTTGGCTGAGGAAGAACATTGGCACATTCCTGCTAATGATGTCACTTAATAAATGCTGCCACTGTGGGGATGATCAGAGAACTAGGAACCACCTAAGCTGCATTAGATGTATCAGGTGAATCTGTGCTGATTTAATTCTGGTTTTGGAAGAAATTGTTCACTAAGTTGCTAAGTGTGGACAGTACACTGTAGCAATATCTTTCCTCATGAATTTGTGAGAAGAAGATTATTGTCAAAATCTCTTTCTAGCAATTCGCTCTGTAGATAATGCCTACAGTATCCATTAACATAGTTTAAATCTTTATCAAATGATCCATTTTTAAACTTTTCTATAGTTCATAGCACTTAAACTCTTCTTTATCCCATTAAAGTGCTTTAAGCTCCTACAGAAGTCTAATGCACATAATTGTTCTAATTCTGCTGAAGTACACTCAAATCTTTTACCCTGTTAAAGTAGTTAACATGCCCTTGTTCAAGAGGAGTATCAGCCATTCAGAGTAGGCTTGAAATAATATATAGAACATTTTATCTCTGTGAAGGGCTTTCAGATTTGATTTCTTCCTTCTCAAGAGCGCTCACTCTGCGTGGGAGAGCACAGAAAGCTCTGAAGGTTAAATAACTCTGGTGTGTGCATATGGATGTACAAAATCCCCAAGCTGCCTTCCTTAAGTCCAGCTTCTGCCTGTATGTCCAGCTGCGGGGGGAAAATGAGGTTCTAAGTGGTCCCACCGACTTTGTATTTTTCACTGATTTTGGTAAACATTTTGTTTTCTTTCATCGTTGCTCTGCTTTCTTCTGTACTGATTTCACTCCTAGGCGCTTGCTGTTTGCCCAGACTGTTTCTCCTTTTTCAGACAATAAGTTGCTAGAGTTTCCATTTTTTATTTTTGTTGGTTTTTTTTGCTTTTTTTGGTTTTTTTTCCACTCCCCAGTAGTACGTTAGGATGTCTCCAATTTGTTAGGTACCCCAGCTGCATTTTATGAGGGTGCTCCTGTTTTCCAGGCTGGCAGGCATTTCCTTTTGTGCTGTAATTATTTATTTTTTTATCCCTCTTCTAACCAGGCCACCTTTCTGCCTGCTCACACCGCTTGTCTGCTGTAAGTTATTATTTTCCTTCTAGAATATTAAACGCATCCTGCATTCGATCCAGAGAGTGAAGGCTGAGGCTCGTATATCCAACCTTTCCAAGGGGAAAAAATCGATAGCACTGTCTGTGCCCAGCATGGAGCTGGGTGTGTGTAGATGTTCCCTGTTTCCCAGACAAGCTCTGCAGAGCTGTGCTGTGACTGTCGCTTGACAGGCACAATAAGTTGTGCATTTAAGATGTACTGCCGCTTTCCCAGCTCTGCTCCTGGTCTGTGTTCTTTAAAAGCCAAGGCCTCCAGAGAGATTTCTGTTTATGGAGTTGCATAAATTGAGGTTTGGAAGTGCACTGGGGTTTGTTTTTCTTCTCAGGTTAGGATTTGAATATGCTCAGGAGCCACGAGGTGCTGCCTTTCAACGTTACAAAATATTGCTGAGTGTCTGATCAGTGACATGTTGCCTGTGAGCAAGGGAAGGCTTCCTGCCTTCTGCTGAGCTGCTCTTGGAAGGAGTCACAGCTCCTGGCCCTGCACGAGCTATGACAGGTACAATTCAGGACTTTCCATGCTCCTGTGTCTAAGGATTCACGCCACAGGTCCCTGGCTGGGATATGAGGCAGTCCTGGACTGCTGGCTTTGTGCTGAGAGCTCTGTGCACTTCAGCGCTGGGGAGTAAAGGTGCTTGTCAGAAGTTGTGCCTAAACCTGCAATCCAAGGCTCTGACTGAAATGATTTACATCTTTCATTATGGAACTAGAAATGTCTTACTTTCCCCATTTTACACTTAGGAAAAAAATCAAATCCTTTGGAGTTTTGATTCTCGTGCCATCTTGCTGGATCCATTGCTGGTGTGTTTAATTAACAAATACTGTAATAACTATCACAAATATAATTGTGGGAAAGGTCTGTTAGTGCTGCTGGATCTACTCTAGGATTAAACTACGAGCACCCTACTGTGTGTCTCAGTGATTTGCTGCTGGCTTGGGTGTGGGTGCTGGCTGTTTTTAAAGCAGTCTAACTCATTACATTAATGAATGAGTTGCCCACTACACAATCCTTGTGTCCCAGAATATGAGTTTTGAATGTAATAGGAGATATAAAAGGAGTAAGAAAATTACTTACCCGCAGGTCTATGTACATGGTAGGACTAAAAAGACCAACCTTAAACTCCTGGTCTGATATTCCCCAGTACTAAGCCACTACATGCTAAAGATAATTCTCCATAATCATATAATCTTTCCCCCAATGCCTCTAATTGTGCTGGTAAACTTATTTCACTGAGCAGCTTTTCTTACTCTCTGAACAACTTTAAAATAAGAGGTCCTAATCAACCCTGTTACTATTTTCCATTAGCATCTTTAGGCTGCATCTTTTGGTGGTGTTGGTTCTGACCAACGTGACTAATTTCTTATTTATCCATTTCTGTGTTATGAAGCTTTTACATAATCAGTTATTATAATCTGTACAGAACTTTTATTGAAGTGTATTTCGGAGGCTTTTTGGTGGGAGATAGGTTTATTATTATGAAAACAATTTTTATACTAATTTAGTCATCAACTAATCTGTTATTTATTCAAAGGGAGCAAGATTGAATTATGTTTCTATAAATTTTCTGTGCTTTCTTGGGAACATATAAATTGTTTGGAGGTTTTTGTCATCATTGTTTTGCTCAGACAAAATGTATTATGGTAAATTTACTGCTTTGTACCGTGCTGTGTTTCTTAATACTCTGCCATGTAATGTTTATTTTGATTGAAAAGGAAATTATTTCTCTGTATGTAGTAACGTGATCCTGCAAGCCAAGGAACACTTGAACATGGTGAGAGATGGGGCCCTGCTTGAAGCAAGTGTGGAGTTCAGTTTGCTTCTGGCACACAATTAGGGTTTGCCAAAGAGAAGATGGGCCTGGCAGCACCCAGCAGGGTGTTAATTGCTGTAATGTTGGTCACCTGGGCCTGATTATCCAATTAGACTAAAAAAAAAAAATTGAGTTAGTCATCTACCTACCCGCCCTGCCTGAAAGGTCCTGTCTGGGTACAGGGGCCCTGTGGAAGCAGAGGCAGTGTCTACTCTCCCCTCATCCATAAATTCTGCCATTTAACTGCAGAAATCAGCTGGGATGATCAGGCACCACTGACAGAATCAGTGGGGTGGAAGAGCCCTGTGAGATCATCAAGTCCAGCCTGTGACCCATCCCCACCGTGGCAACCAGCCCTGAGTGCCACGCCCAGGCCCTCCTTAAACATCTCCCACAAGGGTGACTCCACCACCTGGGCAGCCCATTCCAACACCTAACCACCCTCTGTGGGAGGAAATTCTTTATAATGTCCAACCTAAACCTCCCCTGGTGCGGCTTAAGGCTTCGTCCTGCCTTCAGCCTTGGCCAGACCGCAGCAGGCTGTTCCTGATGGGAAACACCTCTGTGTCCAGGTGTCCCTGCAGGCCTGCATGGCCCTGTCACCCTTGGGTGGGGGGTCTGTCACTCCTGGCTGAGCCCCAGGGCCTTGGACGGGGAGCTGAGGAGCTGCTGTCCCCGTGGTGGCTGCTCCTGACCCCTCAGGTGTTGCCACAAGCCCTGCTCCTGACACAGGTGGCCTGAGTTTGGGATGATTGTGCTGGCCAGGCTCCCTCCTCCCAGGGAATGAGTCCTACCAGCTGCAGGGCTTGGGCAATGAGCCCACAGGTGCTTCCAGTCAGGCAGGATTAGCTCCAGGTGCCCCGAGGCTCTGGATGGGCAGCACGGAGCCTATTTCAGGCTCTCAGCCTCCCTCAGAGCCGTAGAGCTCCCGTGGAAACTGCCAGGTTGTGGAGGTACTTGCTGCTGGCTCTAAGAAACAAGGTATTTGAACACAGAAACTCCTTTTTTATCCATGGAAAACTTCACTGGGTTAGTGTTCCTGCAGGGTTCCGCTTTGGTTGTTTTGCTGGGCAGGTCTGTCCTTGGTGTTGCCTTTTTTTAATGTCAGAAAAGTTATATAATGGGTGAATTTAATATTATTAATTTCCATGTTTGAATAACATTGTGAAACCAGAATGGCATGTGATAACTCTGTTTGGTAAATGGGAAGTAAGGTCCTGCAGAATGTGTGGCTGCTGAGAGCACCAGTTCCACTTAGAAGTGTAGCACCTGTGTGGTGGCTGCAGGAGCTGAGGCCGGGGGGTGTCCCAGTAGCAGGATTCTTGGAGGCAGTAGGGATTTGTTTCTTGGAAGGAAAAGTAGGGAATATGTTAGCTTTATATGGGGGAAAAAGAGTGTGACAACGTAGAAAGCAAAGATTCTTTGTGTTCTGAGATTGGACTGGGTTCAGGAAGCACTTGGCTCTTACCACTAAATGCCTGTCTGATCTCGGGCAAAGGGTTTGATCTTGCTTGAGTTGTTTTTGTCAAGTTGTGCTCATAGCACTTTTGGTTTTTTTATCCTCTCCTTGTTGTTTTTCTTTCAGTTAGAAGCTGCTCAGGGCCTGTTTCTCTGGTTTTGAACATCTAGCACTGCATGTGCAGAGGATCTCTGCCCTTGGGGCCTGCTGAAGTGTCTGTGAGAGCACCCAGCTGGTTCCAACAGCTGGCAGAGCTGTCCCAAGCTTGTGTGAGCTCCCTGCTACTGTGGGCTGGCAGCCTGCAGGGCAGGGACACAGTGGGACTTGTGCAGGGTGATGTGGGTGCAAACTGGTTTCTTAGGCTGTGGCTTCTTGGGGGCTTTGTCTGTTCAAGCAGTGGTGGCAAGTCAGGCTTTAAAGCTTTTGCTTAGTATTAGATGTTAATACAACTGCAGAAGAAAGAGCTTGCATTTGATATAGGCTGAGGCATTAAAAATAAAGCATTCACCTGGTTAGCCATGTTGGTATTGAATTAACTTGCCTTGTACTATAACGTCCATTATGTTGCTTTACTTGAATTTTTGGAAGTGTGAGTTGAAGAGCTGGTTGTAAATAATGCAGTGCAGGTGCCCAGGGATCAGATCCCGGGCTCTTGAGAGCTTTTGAAGTTCAGCTCTGCTCACTCTCAGCTGGAGCTCTCAATGCTGAGTGGATTTGCATTCTTTCAGCTTTATTTGAATCTTGTAAGGTGGGAGCACATTCAACAGACTGAAAATGCCCAGTATTGCTGTGGTGGTTTTGTCACTCTGTGTATTTGCAGTATTTTGAGGTATGTGCTGGTAGATATTTGCTCCCATTTCCTTCTCCCACAAATATTTATGTGTATTAAGCCACTGTTTTAGTCCAACTGTCAAATGTTGAGAAACTGCTTACCAGTTATTGCTGGAAGTAGAGCTAATGGGAAGGAAGGCTGAGGGCTGATGTGTTGGATTTTTCTTGGACTTATTTCAGAATTCTGAGGGCCACAGGTGTCTTTCTCTTAAGAGCTCCAAGTCTCCACCCTAATGCTTGAAGGAAACTCTCTTGGGAATTAATTATCCTGAGTATCACAAAGGTCTGGGAAGCTGCAGTGTTAATGAGCACGAAAACTAGGCAGACTTCCTGAAAGCAGTCAAACATAACTGCTGCTGCTTCTGACAAGTTCACAAATAAACCATTCTTAATGTGCAAAGCAAAATTGCCATGCAAAACTTCTCAAATGAAGGAAGTTGCTGTGATTTATAGGATTTCAAACCCTAGGAAAATGTTTTGTGAAAGAAGATTACATCCTCCAAATTATGTCATCTTCTGAATTTGAGAAAGAGATTTCAAGATGTGTATGAGGTCTCTGATAAATTGCTACGTTTACTTAACCTTGAGGCCTGGGTGATCTGCAGCATCTCGGGCAAGAAGAAGCTGTAAGTCTTGGCAGTGCTTGGAGGAACCTTTGTATTTCATGACTTTGGAAATCTAAGAAGCAGGAAATTTATTCTTTCAGGTCACCCAAGGAGCATGCAGTGTAAGAGAAATGGTGCCCCTCGTTAATTGCATCATCATTTGATAACAGGATGTAATTAGCACATTTGAATAAGGGCAGTGATAGTGGCAGCTGTTATTTACAGAGGACAGCGTGTGCCCCAGTGCTCTAATCTGTCTTGAAATGATTGTGGAACTCGCTCCTATCCCTGCCTCTGCATTGGCATTTTGTGCTGTGAAACAGACCCCTAATTTGTTCCACCTGGTAAAATTAATTCGGTGCCTACTCATTGGACTGATCCGAGACAGCGTGTTATTAATTAATCTATTATTGAATTTAAAAAAGCTTGGTTTAACATTAAGCAAAAGAGTGCACCTTAGTGAAATCTCTTAAACAAGATTGAAGTGAAAAAATAAAACTCTGCTGTCGACTTTCCACTGCTTTTGCTGCATGTGCCGGGAAACAGCTCCAAATGGAGCCCCCTGAGGTCCATCGTGGAGCTGTGAGGTTCAGTATCTTTGTCAGCCACCTGGAGGAGGTGATGGAATGCGTGCTCACGGATGTTGTGTCATTGCATGACACCAGGCTGGGGTGTGCATGTGATGAGCTCGAGGGCTGTCTTTTGGAGGCATGGAGAAAGGAACAGGAGGAATAAGCATCTCACGGAGATTTACAGGGCAAATGCCAATTGCTGCTGCTGAAATGGACTGAATGGTGCTGAGGGCCCAGCTGGGGACTGGCTGGCTGGGGGTTCTGGTGGGCAGAGCAGGGGGGCAGCTGTTGGCTCTGGCAGGGACAGGGGCTGAGCTGTGTCCTGGGCTCCATCAGCTCAAGCAGAGCCTGAGGGAAAACCAGGATTCCTGCAGGGAAACCAGGATTCACCTGCTGCTCATTGGAGCCAGCCTGGAACACTGTGTCTGGTGTGTGGTTGTTGCAGGATGGGAGAAGTGTGGATAAACTGGAGCAGCCCAAAAGAGGGGCCACCAAGGGGACTGAGACCCATGAACCATGGGGAGAGGCTGGGAGAGAATTGGCTTTGTTGTTTAACAGCTGCTGAACCGCACACGAGGAGTCACTGAGGAGAGGGAGCTGGGCTCTGAGGTGTATAGTGGGAGGATGAGAGACTGGCCAAAAATGGAAAAGGAGGATGGTCCCGCTGGGCAGAAGGGAAAAATAAAAACATGTCATTGGAAGAAGTTGCCCAGAGAGGGTTTGGAATATCTTGCTGGCAGGTTTCAAAGATCTACTTGTTCTGACCCAGCTTTTGGGTTTGGAGTTCTCCTCTGACCTGAATGATTTTATCTTTGGAAGTCCTCAGAAATTGTCATGAATTCCTGCTGGATTAATTTTTGTCTGATAAGTGAATGAAGCAATGTAGTTTAGGATCATCTCATTTCCCTGCTCATGTTTTGACTGCTAGATACTGATAAGTCCTGAAATTTGTAACAGTTTTTGGAAGTTGGACTCTTCTTAGCTGCAGTCATTTTTAATCAAAGTTTCTAAGCAAAACCATAAACTTGTCTGCAGACTCCCTCCTGATGATATAAGCTTCTTAACTGTAATCCAGATTTTTAATAAATCCACAGCCATATATATCTCTTGAAGGATTTTTTTTTCTCTTTTAACCAATGCTTGTGTGCATTTGGTGCCCCCCAGGTGTGATTTTAATCCCAATTTACTGCGGTTAATAAATTCACTGATTTCATAGGCATTACTTGCAAGAGCAGAATAAGGGCTTGGTGATAATTGTAGAATATTCATTGTTCACTTTCTCTCTGCCTCTCGAGCTGTGTGTGTCTGTACAACAGTTTCATTTTATTCTGTGTAAGAGGCAGAGTTAAAACAGCAAAGGCCTCACTCCATTTGGTCAATATACAGCTTGTTCCAGCTTGAGATTTCCAACCCTGTGTTTTGATGTGAAATGTTCTTGCCAGTACACTGAATTGCCCTTAAACACTCAAAGAACACTTTTTTCACTAAAATGTCTTTTACAACAATTAGGGGTTTGATGGGTGACTAGTAAAATGGGCATTTAATTGGTGGATTCTTTATTATTCTAATAAAGAGAAGGAGTTTTTAATAATAATGCTCCATCAGTGTAAGTTCTGGGAAAGCTAAATTGGAACAAACATGGCATGAGTTGTTGAAGGTGGATTAAAGGATGGCCTGAGCTGTTAGCAGAGACTAATGGAAAATAAAAGCAGCAGCTCTCTTGACATGAAAGACAATGTATAAAATTATAAAATCATACAGGAAGAGAGAAATGGATTGGCTGTTGGAACCTTTTAGCGTAGTAGTGGATGTGGAAAAGGTGTTTAATAGATGTGTTTATTTAGTGAAATCCTTCACTCAGACATCCAAAACAAGAGACAAACCCAGATTTTAGGTATATTTTTATATAAAATTTATTTCATTTGAGCTTAACAGCTTGCCAGATTGAGAGTCCAATTGTCTGCATTTTATAGTCAAATATTAGGTTTAATTCCGTGTACTACATTCCATTATTTGATACTTTAGAGCCCCAGTCCTGTTTAACTTTCAAAATACTGTTCAGTAGCTGTTTGTCTGCATCCAGAGGACTTATTTTACACTTGTGTGCAGTGGGAAGAAAAAGCTCTGGTGTGTAACTTCATTAAATTTGAAGCAGGGAAAAACAAGTGTGGCTACAGTCACGAAGTTTTGTTCTTCTGAATTTTGAATTCAGTGAACTTAAGAACTCATGTCAAACATGCAGCAAGCACACAGGGTTTGATTTTTGTGTAGTGATGCAAAATGATATTTTAAAGAATCTTTGGTCTGCTTTCTTCCTCAGAGCTGCAGAATGACTGCTCTTGGCTGATAATAGGGAAAAGAGTAAATTGACAGGCTGCTCCATCGTTTCATCTTCAAAGTGGTCCATTACGAGCAGTGCTATGCAAGTAGCTGTGACCTTTCTCTGTCCCTTGCTGACGAAGGCAGTCTGTAAACACAGATTTTAGGCTATAGTCTGGAGTGAATAATGAGAACTACGTTTTTCTCCCTCAAAGTCAGTGGTGTTTGCATGGGGCAAGGTCTGTGTGTTGTTACACCTCTGTGTGACACTGATGTTTGTTACTGCAACACTGGGAAACAACCAAGAAATCCAGCTTGATTCTTAGGGTTTTTCCGATTCAAAATGAATGGCCTCATAACCAGGGAAGTTGTTGGGTAGTCCACCTGTGAGTGAGTCCACGGCATTTATGACAAAAGGAGGAGCACAATAATTACAAACCTGTGTAGAAACAAACCTCTAAATTAGGGGAACAAACCCAAAAGGGCACAAAGAGCTTTCTGCTGGCACAGGTGGGTTTCTGATGCTTCACATGTTTCAAGGAGGGGTATTTTGATACCTGGTCAAAGATCAGCTGTGTTTTAGGTGCTGATTGATTCAATAATAAGCACAGGTCATGTGACTTGAGGAAAATCCAAATCCCTGAGATCCATCAAAAACAGAATTGGAAACAACAGAGCCTGGTCCCAGGTATCATCAATAACAATGTGCATTGTTCAGTACACAAGGTTCAGCCTGTATACTCAGCATTATTTGACAGGAAGGGTGTGCCCATGCCTGTCTCAACAATTATTATTAAATATTATTTTCCTGCTTTTCAGTTAGGTTTTACTGACAGCACAGCTTTTTTTGATCAGCACTCCAAGTTTCGAGACATTTTTGTTTGCTCTTGAATTAAGACCTGCCTAACAGTTTGTTCTGGGGAATCAGACCTCCCTAGAGTGTTTTCCTTTGGGATAAGTCATGTTGTTTTAAGTAAATGAGCTTTTGTGTGTGTCAGGAAGATTGCACAGCGATTTCTCTGTAGAAACTGATTAAAAGGGAAGGAATTATTACAATTGCAGGTTCATAATTTTTTTTTTTTAAATTTCCAGTATGATTTACTGAGTAGGGCACTGAGCTGACAAAGACCTGCATTCTCTCTGCTCTTCTGCTGATTCTCTGCTCTGTCCTTGAGCACGTCCCTTCCTCACACTTGGTTTGGCATGTCTGGTTAGATTATGAACCCATCAGACCATGGGCTGTGTCTTGCCACGTGTCTGAACTGTGGCTGGAGCAGCGCTGGCCCCGTGTTCTCAGTCAGGGTTTCTGAGCACAAGGAGACTCCTCAGAACACGTTTGTGCTTTTTCAACCAATCTATGGGAGCTGCTGAGCTGAAACATAAAGATGCTGAGTCAGGGTGGGGAAAACAGTGGGTAAATGGTTTGCTGGAAGCACAGCATTTTAGCATGTGTGGTACATGCTGAAACTCTGAAAATATGGAAGGGTTGGCTTCACTGAAGGAAACCCAGGTCACTGGCTCTTGGCTAACAATATTTAACCTTTTAGTACCTGAATTGTTAGTTAAGGGAGAGATAAAGAAACACTTGGCCTGTAGGCCTGCCCAGTCAGGAGGTATCTGAAGACCTTTATTCTGTTTCTATTTGAATAACGCAGAGTCGTGGACTGGTTTGGGTTGGAAGGGACCTTACAGATCAGGGACCAGTTCCACCCTCTGCCCTGGGCAGGGACACCTTCCACCATCCCAGGCTGCTCCAAGCCCCAAGGTCCAGCCTGGCCTTGGACACATCCAGGGGCAGCCACAGCTTCTCTGGGCACCCTGTGCCAGGGCCTCCCCACCCTCCCAGGGAACAATTCCTTCCCAATATCTCATCTAGCCCTGCCCTCTGGCAGTGGGAAGCCATTCTCCCTGCTGATCTTGTAGAACATCCCTCTGGAACTTGATCTCTCTAGGACTTTCAGATATGAGCAGTAGGGGCTACTGAATTAACAAACACAGTTATTGAAGAATCCCAGAACGTGGTTTGTTTTGTCCCTTTTAGTCAAAGACTGGAAATTAGAGTTCAGGAGCTGAATGGTCATTTGAAAAAAACTTCTTTTGGTTTTTAAATCACTTTCTGGTCACTTTGGTATGGGTGGTGGATGGCAGTAAGAGAGAAAAAAAGCTAATGCATTAAGACACCATTGAAGATCATGAATGCAATTATTTTAACAATTATAAGTCTTTTTAAGTCTCATGACTTTGAAACAAAGGAATAATGTAGATTTTCACTATTACTCTGAGCAAGAAAATTCAGAGCTGTGAAGAGCTGTGGGTTGATGATACTGAGTGTGGTGGGACCTGATGGGAAGCGATCCCTTTGTTGCTCTCTGTTACTTTCTCTCCTTTTTAGCTGATTTTTCTTCTTTCCTGCATTATTCCCCCCCCCCCCCTTTTCTTTGATCTAGTGAAGAAATGTAATCTTTTGAGCCTTTCTCAAAGAAAATAGAGCTAGTAGCTGTATTTAATATCCAATACAATCACAAAGATTGTACAGCAGCCTGCTGTATATTAAAACTACAGTGGTGTGCCTGCACCTCTGTGCTTGTCTGTTAGATTTGGAGGGTTATATATTAGAATATATGAGGCAGCTTCAGGCCAGTAGATGAAATACAGCTGTAATTGTCTGTGATCAATTGGAACAATGTAGGTCAAGTAGAAACTGCATTTTTGAGCTTTCTCATCTTGTCTCCTGCCTTTATCTAATACAGTATTGCTTGAAAGGAAATATCAAAACAGCACAAACTCAAACCTCTTAAGAGTATTCATTTAGTTAGCAGAGAAATGAAGCTTTTTCTCAGCTTCTCCTGACAGTCTGAGTTTATATTGTTGACATCACTTGTTCTTATATTTTCCTTGTTTCATCTCTCCCTGTGTTTGCTGATCTGGAACCCACTTAAACTGTAATAACTGTTGCATTTCAAATGAGAATTCATTTACTATCCAGAACCACGGCTTTCTCCATGGTTACCTGGCATGTCTGGTTTGGAACTTTATTGTGTTGTTTCATTTCCTGAGTCATAACCACTGACAACATCAATGGCACGAAATTATGTCAGAATATGCTGTAAATGCAGCAGCAGTAGATAAGGGTTGTGGTTCAACTTTATTCTTATTTATGGCATTGTCAGTCCTCATTAACTCCAGCACCTCCATGAAGGCTGACATATGTAAGTCTGTATGTGGGTTATTAATTTTGCATCCAGCAACAAACTCAGATGAAAGAGTGTGAGGGAGGTGTCAGATGCACTCACTGCAGTCATCCCTGCCAGGACAACCTGGAGGGGAGATGTTACTACATGACAGCACTAGTTTACTCAGGCTGTATTTATTTAAGCAGCTAGGCAGGCTGCAGGAGGAGGAAGAATCCGTTTGCTAAAAATCTTCCTCAGTTTTGCAGCTAACAAAGAAAATATGGGTGCCAAAAGCTTGCACACATAAGATTAAAATTGGTCCTTTTCATAGTGCAGAAGGTCTGACAACACAAATGTTACTTGGTATTTTAATAGTCTCAGTTTCCTTGCTTTCAGCTTTTGATAGATCCCCTTTCTCTCCAAAGCAACAGCCTGGTAGGGCATGGATACATATCATGTGTCTTCTTTGTGGGATGTAAGAGCTATGTCTTCTTTCTCTGCCCATGTTCACCTGCACTTAATTTTACCTGTGGTTTGCAGCCATCTCTGAGTCAAATATTGCATCTTTAAATGCAGGCGTGCGGTGCCTCACGCAGCTGGGGTCTGATACAGGTTGGTGCCCTGAAGGTGCTGCTGCAAATACTTGACAACAAAGGGAACGAGGAGAGGGGAAAATGTGGTTGCATGTAATATTTGACATCTCTTGCTTTGAGCTATGTGAAGCAGCAAACTGTTGATGAGATTTATTAGATGGCAAACTGAAGCTGAGTTGTTTAAACATCCCATGCTCCACTACAAAACAGCTGCAGGAAGGTTGCTCTTTTTGAAGTGCTGCAAATTTGTGGGTAGAAAAATGTGTGTTTTCTTTCTTTCCACCTTTGGCAGCCTGGGAAGGAAGCCAGTCTGGTTCTTTCAGCTGGCACACCCTTGCCTGGTTCCTTAGGTACCTGTGCAAAGGCCAAGCTGAAGGCTCCCAAAAGGCTGTGAAAGCTGGGCTGTTTCCATTTCTTCTGCCCCTTGTGTTATGTTGATTGTCGTGCTCCACTGTGGGGAACTGCAAGAAGTTCTTTTAAAACAGATGGTCTTGGATGACATTAAGTCAAATGAGACAATATTGTATCTGAGAACTCTTTATTGGTAACAAAAAAAACAAAGAGGGAGTTGCTCTAGTACAGAGGACTCCAGGGAGGCCACTGAGGAATGTGGATTCCCAGGTGATGAGGAGCCCTGCAGTGGGATGCACGGATGTGCTGCCGGGGAGGAGGGTTCGTGGCTGTGCAATGGAACATCAGCATGGAGGGAAAGTGTCAAAGTCTCAATTGGTGTCACTGTATGATGTGAATCCTGGGATCACCTTCAGGGATGATCCTTGTCTTTCTTGGAGCTAGGTTTAGACTTGGTCACAAGTCTGTTATTGAAGTGAATGATAAATCCAAAAGGACTTGTGGAGAGGAAGGAACCTGGCTGTGTTATTCTTGGCCAAACACTTCCTTTAAATGCATTATTTCAGTGAGAAGATAGCAAGTCGCAGCATATTTTTGAAGCTTTTCATGCACTTGACAGAAGTGATTAAAAGGTCCGCTCTGATTTGTGTAAATGGCAATTTTGTAATTAAATTCTCAGAAATCGAATGCTATGGATTTACTGGATTTACCAGCTGGCCCTTGGGCAGGTGCTGCTGTGGGGTCAAATGGTACAGCAGGGGTGCTTGGTTCTGTGGGGAGTAATCTCAGTTAACTTCAATTTCCTCTTCAGATCTGACAGAATTACCTGTGTTGTGTTTAGTGGGGCAGTTCTTTTAATGATGTGAGTTCTTAAAATGGTGCAAGCCCTTAATTATTAAAATTTTGCTAGGAGGATGCAGAGCTGTGCCTGAGCACGTGCATTTATTCTGTTACAATCTGGATCTGTATTACTTGAAATAAAAAGACATTTCTTAAGCATTGCATAAAAGTTTGAGGGTTTTTAATTCTGAATCCTGAAGTATTTGGCTCATGAGAGTATAAATGAACCAAACTATTCAGCACCTTAGGGCAATGTATTTTTTTATTGATCCCAATTCTACGCTATTATTGTTGCTTAATGAGGAACTAATGTAATTTCTAATGAAACCACATGGTTGTTAAGTAGAAGAACTAATGTTCGGTTTCCCTTGTGACAAAATATACTCTCTTCAATTAAAATCCAGGAAGAAAAAATTAGTACCAATGTAAAAATTTGCAAGAATTAATGTCAAGACTGAAGCATTTTATTATGTATATAAATTACTTGGATAATGAGATTGAAAGCAAGTTATTGGAGTATCTGGGCAATCCATGAGCTCAATGGAGACCACTTAAATGGTGAAATCTGTAGAGGCAGCAGAAAGAATGGGAGCTCCCTCATCCTTCTACCTGGCATTTTCTTTTCCATTTAGTTACTGCTAAGAACAGGACTGTACCCACCAAATTTTGAGCAGACCAGCAGCAGAAAGGAAGATTTACACAGGGACAAACAGCCCCGTTCCAAAATTAAGCCCAAATGTTCTGTGTTCTAGACTGAAAATGATCAGAACAAAACACCAGTTTCTGGCTCCTGTTCATTACAGAATTGCAGCTGGGAGGAAAAGGTCTTTGACACTGCTTGGGTGGATCCCATTCATCTCATAGTTAGAAAACAAACCCAAAACGTGAGGACTGCAGCTGAAATGAAAGAGTAATTTGGGATAGAAACAACTTCTGATGGGCTCCTGCCCTTTTACAGGACAGGACGCTCTGGTCTGCCCAGCAATTGAGGTCTTCCGTGGTTAACCATGCCTTTTCAGAGGTGATGGAGAGCAGCCCCAGGATGACTTTGGCCTGTTCCCACAGCACTCTGATTCATCCCATCTGGTACCATGGGCTTGTCTGAACAATTGGCTTTAGTGCTGTGTGTCTGCAGCGGGCGATGCCTCACTCCTCAGCCCTGCTTAGTGGGGAAACGAGCTGATATCCTGCTGCAGGGGAGAGGTGCCTCTGCACAATCCTGTTTCTGTCACAGCTGGATGCTGTGGGGTGGGGAAGGAAAGCATGGCTGGGCCCCTGTGTCGCACCAAGTGCCACAGAATGGAAATAAGGGGACCTCAGTCTGGTTGCTTCCCAGCCGTGGTCACTCAGAAGTGAAAAATTAAATGCTGTAGGGTAATGAAATATTTATTAAACCAGCCAAAAGGTAAGCCTCCTTATTATTTAATATAAAGAATTAAACTTCATTAGATGCAGTAGCAAGGGCTGTTCTCTCCACCCTTCAGAGTGGTCTTGTTCCTCTTGGTGCTTTATTTGCTTGGCCATTATGGATGCTAAAAATCTTTAGCAGAGAAGCCTTCAGCTCTCAGCAGCAGTTTGTGAGAGCTCTGTCTTTCTCATGCTAAACTATGCAAAACATGATAAGGTTTCGGTAAAACGAGTCTATCTTGCACCTGCAAATATAATTAGAATTGTTATGATTTCGACTAGGGAAATGAATGATGTGAGAATTGACGAATCACTCTGGTAGGTAGTTAGCTAGAGGTCCAATAACCTCTTGCCATTTAGGTAAACGCTAAAAGAACTACACACATAAAAACCCATCCTTTGTTAATGAAATAATTCCATTCCATTCTCTTGACTGCATTCCTGTCTCTGAGTCTTTCTTACTCTCCGGCCGGCAACAGCGACAGGCCATGGCGGTGTTTTCTCTTCCCCTTCCGATGTGCAAAGCAGAACAGCTTTTACAGGAGCAGCAGAGAAACTTGGGATTACCTGTGGCAGGCAGCATGAGGAATTACTGTCAGCCAGAGCAGTGTTGTTGTGTGGTCCTGTGCTTCCAAGCTGGAATTCATCCCTCTGATTGCCCAGTTGTTCCACGGGAGCCTATTCCTAAGCTCATGTGGGCTGAGAATAAATACCCACATAAACTTCCCTCTTTAAAGCCACTTAACCCCAGTGACTCCCTGAGCTAATTGAAATGGGGCTTTTGTCCCAGGTGTGGTCTAACAAAATCACTGAAAGGATGCTTTATTTTTCCATGTCTGTTGGTTTTATCAGTATCGTGATTTCCCCTCTGCTCTTGTGCTGGAATAATTTTTTTCCAACAGTATAATGAATAAGCTATAAACAGCAGAGAAACTGGGTGTCCAGGTCCCTTGGGAAGCTAAAAGAATCTTGGAAAAAAATCTTATGCATGGAAATTATCCATTTTCTTGCAAGACTGGTCTTGTAGCTGTTCTTTCAAGAAATGGTGAAAAACAATGGACCTGCTGCTGGTTTTTTTGAGGTTTGCTGGTATTTGTTTATTTTAGTATGATTTGAGAGAGGGCACCTTCTCAATTAAAATCAAGGTATCCAAATATCAGAGAGGATTTGTATCTGGCCAAACTGTCCTGGTCTTGAACCTCCTGAAACAGCAGTAATGCAGAGACTTGCTCTTTCTGGCCTGCTGCTTGAGAGAAACCCTGACGGGTAATGATGACACTTGCAAGATTAGCTCCTGCCTCAGTAAAAAGGAGAATTTAGAGCTTAATTTAAAGGTTTCCTAAGTTCAGAGGTGGGCTGAGCTCGAAAACGCTTTTGTTTGTTTGTGTTGAAAGCAGTAATTGCTCAGCAGAATTGTTTTAGTGAGCACCTACAGAAACTGCAGGACTTGCAAGAATCAGTCACAGCAATATGCTGCCACGCTCTCATTTTTTAATTTTTCCCCTTTATTTGTACACTTAACGTGCTCAGCAGAGCTCCTGCTCGTTTTCCTGCTGACTGCACTGTATTTTGGAGCGGTGCTCTCCTTCCATGCATAATGGGAGATGCCCATTGTGGATCCCTTGCAGGAAAATGTAATGGCTCATAGCGTGTGAGGTGCTTTATTGCACGCTAATTCAAATTACTGCAATGTAATGATAATTGCTCCTTTATGGAAAGGACCCCAAGTGCAATCTAAATGAATTCCTACCCTCGGAAAACAAAGGGTAGTGCTGATAGGAAGAGAAAAAAAACCCCACAGCTGATTTGAGTTGGTGGGTCATGAGTGGGATTTTTTTCTTTCTGAGATTCTTAAATCAAAAATAATTGTAGTTACTAGAAAAAATGCCCAAGGGCCAGGATGGAAATGTTGAGCTCTGCTCAGAATAACACAAAAAGAGTTGAAAATAAAGATCTTGTATGTACAAAAGCTGCCAATCATGCTTTTAACTTTCAGTTTCTCTGGCGTCTGCTCTTCCTCAGAAATTATCTATTTATTGCTGCATGCCGTTTTCTTGTCAGCATCCCAAACAGTTAAGAGCCTGACAAATCATCTAGTTAATTTACTTGGCTTTGAGATGAGCAGCAGAAAATACAAATACTCGCCACATGCCCCTGTCAGCCCATCCCATCAGGCGTGAACTGGAGAGGCACCAGCCTGCACAGGCCCTGCAGCTGCTGCACCACAGCAGGGCTGTGCTAATGCACGTGGGCACCAATTTTCCTGCTTAAATTATCAGTGGCTTTGAGAAATTGTCCATGTGAACGTGGCTAATTTGAGCTGCAATGATTAAATATAGTACAAAGTATAATAAAGCAGTTTTCAAAGTAGGTGTAAATTAGGGTGGCAATTAGGTAGCTGAAGTTCTGATAAACAGCTTGGGAAGGACAGGAGTGATGGAAAGGAGCTGTGGAATAACTGGAGGGTGAAGCAACACTGAGGTGCTGTGATTTTGACTGATTGGTACAGGGAGGCCCCGATGCCACCGTTTCCAGGCAGGGTTTCAGGGGCACTGGACCAGTCTTTCTTCTCTGTCCTCACTGAGGATGATCACTGTGAGCTTGCCCTGTCACAGCTCCACACTGGCATTTTTCGGTATTTCCTTGTTTGCCTCTCCAGTGAGTGTCTCCATGCAGAGCTGTGTGGCAGGGCTTCTCTCAGTTAACCCAGTTTCTCCCACAGGGTCTGAAAACCTTTTGACACTTGGCTTGCTCTTCAGTTTTTAATCCAGTTTCCAACCTTTATTTCTGATCTCTTCTTTTTTTTTGTTTGTTTTCTTTTGGTGTGGTTTTTTTTTGGTTTTTTTTTAAAGTAACACATTGTAATCACAGGAGGTGTAGCTGCAGACTACAGCTGCTGTAAATTATTGCTGTATTTGCTTGTGTTACAAGTCTCAGCTAAAATCTGTGTGCGCGTTCGTGTGTGTTTAATGAGTTACCTCTCTGTTGCTTGCATGCCTCAGGGTATCCAAGCCTCCCTTCCTTCTGTTGGTTTTCCCTTTTTAAGAAGTAGCACAGTGCTCTTTTCTTGAGCAGCTTTAATCTTTGCTGTGGTGCAGTTGATATTTACACAGTATTAGCCAGAAGAAAGCCCCGTTCAGTGGCAGTGCAGCCACAAGTGTGGTCAGGCTACTTTTGCCCATTTTCCCGAAGGAGCAAAAACTTTTCTGGTAGTGGAGCACCTCAATAAGCTAAATGTGTTGGCCTTTAGTAAAGGCAGATCACAGCATCTACCCTTCATTAGAGAAGATGGGTGTTTGGGGTGCTGGTGTTTATCTCTTACAGCTTTGAAATGGGCTTAACTAGAGTGATATGGGGCAATGCAGGAATTGTTCAGAGAGATCCCTCAAGTTTTCTCATTGTATAAGCTAATTTTATTTTTTTTTAGTAGGTCATGTGCCTGTTTTCTTCTCCCTTATCAATAAGCTATGGTTAGCCCTGGAATCCCTCTCAGGCATTTGAGTGTTTCTCCTTGCACTGGATTGCAGCTGTGGGTCACTTATTGACAGCGGTTCCCAAGCCTGCTGTGCTGTGTGTGCTGCCTTTGTGTTGTGAGTTTGGCATTGATTTTATTTTAGTGACAGTCTGTGCTTAGGTCTAGGAGATGGCATCAAATGCCAGGCTTTGCCTTTTCCCCATACCTAAGCAACCTTGCCTGGAAATCACAAAGAATTTCACATTTTCCAGTGTGATCAAGAGACTCAGAGATCCTGTAGCCTCCTGCTTAGGTCTCTATTTACATTTTCCTTGCTATCTTCCAGGGAGGGAGAAAGCACCACGACAAATAAATACGTGGTCCCTAATGTCATAGGAGCCAGTCCCCGGTCCTGGAGCTCGCTCAGGTGTCGTTTGTGGCACCAGCAGCCTTTAGTGTTACATCTGCTCATTTTTGTGATGTGTGTGTGAAGTGTGGGAGTGGCACTTGCAAATGCCTGAAGTTACCTTTGATTTTTCAAAGGACATCTGGAAAGGCAGCCTGAGTGCTTTCTGCTATCTCAGCTGCTTTTGTGAGGCTTAAGGATGTGTAAGGAAGGCGGGCACAGCACTGCCCAACTCAAACAGGACAGCTGATAAGGTGGCAAATGGAAATAGGAGAGGAAACTGAGGAGTGTGCAGGGAGTGGTGCAGCTCTAGAGCTCAGGTCAGCCAGAGCCTAGCACTGTGGTCTGTCTGGCATCCTCCCTGCAGCTTCCTATCCAAATCCTACAAGTACGTGCCTCGTGTCTTCCTCTGCATTCAGTCACACTCTCACAGTTCCTCTGGGCACAGGTGAAAGGTGACTGACAATGTAAGAAACTCTTTGGAAAACCCATCACTTGTGTCCCAAAACCCTGGGACACAAACAGTGATACAGATGGAGATGGGCAAAGAGGAAGGTGAAGACTGTGACCACGAGAAAAAAAAAAAATCTAAGAGGGAACATGAAAAGCCTGGCTGTCTCCAAGCTGGCAATCCAGAGCTGTCCAGCCACGTCCAGAACTCTTCTAGTCCCAGCAACAACAACCTCCTCCCTATTCCCTGGTGAGCAACTGCCTCATGAAAGCAAGAAACTGTTTCCTCTTTCCCAGCAGTTTTCTTCTGCCTCTCCCCACTCTGTCCCCTACCCTGTGCCAGTGACAGCAGGCTGGCATCCAGACACACGAGGCATTTGGATGTTTGGCAGAGACAGCAGTTTCCGTGGTTATCCTGCTTCCATGGGCATCCCACACCCCGCCTGGAGTGCAAGATGTCCTGGTGGGATCACAGTAAACTGCTTTCTCACAGATTTCGGAGCTGGGTGACATCTCCCACAGGCCTGCAGTGGAGTGAGAGCCTCCTCTGAGAGTTGCAGGTGCAAAGTGGGGACCAGGTGTGACAGGACAAATCACCCTGCAGTTGTTGGCAGCACACCCAGAGCTTTGGGAGAGTCAGCAAGCACAGGGCGATGCAGCTGAGGCCTGAGCTGGGCAAAGGGAGGTGAAAGCCTCGGAAAACGTGGAGGGAGGCAGCAGGGCAGATGTGGAAGTGGTGTTCAACGTTGGCATTGGAGTTCTGGGGGATGGAGAGGCAATGCTGCACGCTGGTATGTTTGTATGGCAATCTTTAAATTAGGGGTTTAGCTTGTTAGAGACCGAATGTCTCAAGAGAATAATTGGGTTTTTTGAGCACCTTGCTGCTTGTTCTGCATTGGAAGGCATGAAAAATGCTGCAGAATATGTCTGACCTTGGTGTAGCTGCCTTTGGATGCCAACAAGCAGTTCAGTTGCTATTTATGTGTGAAACTCCAAAGGAAGGGTGTTGTTTCAGAAATTTCTGTGCACTTAAATTAACCACACAGTTTGCCTTGAGACTAAAAGAATGAGCAAAGATGAAGCTTGCTGCTTAACTTTGAAAATCTGTCAATAAGGAATTTTAGTTGTTGATAAATGTTATGTGGGGGGATGCAACAACTGTGTGACTCAACAAAAATCGTCTCCTGCCTTCCTGGGCTGCTGTGCTTGCAGTGCGACAAAGTGCAGAACCTGAAGGTGCTGCATTCGTGTACCCAGTCTGAATTTTCTCCTTGGGCTTTTAGCATCCCATAATTAATATTTTCTATACTCTCACTCTTAGCCCATCTTATGATTTCTCTGGGGAAATGACTCACTGGCAGAAAAGCCCTGTGAAAATAATCATTATGGTACTGAAGCACACAAGGGGGGTGGATGCACATGCAAAAGGGTAGAGGTAATCCAAGGGAAGGAAAGGCAGAACTGGCTGGGTGATAACAGCCTTGCCAGGATACAGTGGGCACCCAAGTCTTAGCTAGAGGAGAATATCTTTTACATGGTTCTGCATGCAACAACTGGGATTTTTAACATGCTCTTGCACAGAATCACTCACTCCAGCCTGAGAGAGATGGCTTTGTTCCAACAGAGACACAGTTTGAATCTGAGTGATCCGGAGGATTCTGGCACTGCAATAATGTGCACAGGAGAGGGGAGATGTCCTGGAGCTCCCTGGGCTGCCCCAGCACCAAGTGGCTCTCTGCAAGCCCCAGAGGCTGAACTGTGCCAAGTGGAATCTATGCAAGGCTTGGCCGGAGCTATCAGACATCGCCATAGTCCAGAGGAGTGAATTGAATGAAAGTAGATTTGTGTGGGGGGGTTTTCTTATTGTGCTGAAGCCCTCACTAAGTGGACTCTGCCTTTTCTCTGCTTTGCAAGCTGTGGAGACTTACTGACATTTATCAAACGTGGAAAGGCTAAAATTGAAATCAGGAGAACCAGGAGCAGCTTATGGGATGAGCCGAGCTGCTGTGTGCCATAAGTGAGCACAGGTGAATATCTTCTGAGTCACCTCAGAACTTGTAAAAGCTCCACTCAAACCTGTCATGAAGCACAGGTCCGTCACTTTTTTTCTGTTTTAAGGAGGAAGCAGGCAGGGCAGTTGCTATAAAATCTGAAGACAGTTTTTAAAATTTATTTTATTATTCATCCACTTATTTATCGTGCCCTGATACTTCCTGAATCCAGAAAAGATCGAGAAAGGGAATGCCAGAATGTGTTTGGAGGGAGGTTAATACATTATGCAAGAGGTTTCAGCAGACAGTTCCGACGTTTAGGAGTCTTAGAGTAGAACTAAGCTGCTAAAGCACACTGAGCTTGCCGAGCCCGGTGGGTGCAGCACAGCAGCCTGTCACACTAAGTGCCACATTAAATTCCTTTGTATTTAAATAATGGCCTCGAACATGCACTTTTGAGGTGTTACCACCAGGTTTCCTCAGAGTTATTTTCCTGAATGCTTTGTCACAGGACACGGTTTGGATTTTTAAAGGTGCTGGTTTTTTTCTTGTATAGAGTATCTTTCTTTTTCTGTGTCTAATAGAGTGGGAGACCCACAGTTCCAGATCTTCTCTTCCTTGAATGTCAGCTCTCCATATTCACTTCCTGACTAATTCCTCAGACTCACAGTTGTGTGATCCAGGTGCTTCCAAATGAGAGGTGGCCTGCTGGATTCAGCCTCTTCACGGCTGTAAATTTGATTAGTCAGTGATTTAACCAGTATGAAAATTGTTTCACCCACAAGTTAGGTTGATTTTAATGCTTTTACACACACATATATATATATAAAATAAAAATGCACATAGTATATATTTTAACATAAGGTTTCTACAATAGTCAATCCCTGCTAGTTTTAATACACTTGTTTGTAATTAATTTTTTCCAAGTGGAAAAATTGAGGCATGGAGGTGATGGTTGCTGTCCCTTGGCCACATCAGGGGTCCAGAGTGTGCTGGAACAGAGACCAGGTTTCTGTGGCTCACACTTGGATCACTCATTCTCCATCCTGAGCATTGAGGAAATCATCAATTTTCCTCATCTGACTGCAAATGCTTAAAGGGTTGAAATAACACCATTGCCTGTATTGTGGGGGTTTAATTGTGCACTCAAATGGAGCAATCTAAGCGGAGAAGAGTTCTAATAAAGAACAATTCCATTCCGAAAACTTTGCTCTTCCCCCCTCCAGTTTTGGAGATCAAAGCACTTTGTCACTGGTGGGATAAGGGCTATAAAAGATGACATTCTTGCCATTATGAAGAAAACATTTCCTGTTAGACAGTTTATTGCTAAAATGCAGCTCTAACTCTGTAATAATTGATTATGAATGTTCCTTTTATGAGCTGTTAGAATTGGTAATGCAGACGCTATGTCTGGAATGAAAATATTTTAGCATTTCTAAATACAAATCTGGATCAAAATCAGGACTGGAGTAAAGATTTCACTATTCCTCGTCCCCTTTTATCCTTGCTGAAATTTGTAAAAACTACTCAGGAATTTTTGGACACAGTGCCCAACTATTGAATCCATTACTTCCAATATTTTATCAGGTGTAGCCATGGTTCCTGTGCTGTGTCCCAGCAATAAGAGATGATCATTCTGAAGTCTCATTTGATGTAATGACCTGGCATTTGTGGTGCTACTGTTTCCAGTTTTGATTCCCAGATGCTACCTATTGCTGCATGGATACACAAAAATATTTGAGTGTTTTATGGATACAGCTATATTTAATTTTTGTAAGCAGGTATGTGAGCAAGAGCAGGTGTTCCTGTACACTTCTAGAAGCAGTGAGTTTTATTTTGATTTTTGTGGTGGTTGGTTTTTTATATGTAGGGATTGCTTTGAGTCCACTGTCTAAGTTACTGAAACAGTTCAAGAACTGTTGTAAGATCTGAGCACCTTTTTTTTTTTTTTCTTGCCTGGGAGAGAGTTATTACGCATGAAAGGCAGTGAGATGTGGTGTGTTTCTGGCTCAACACTTTTCTCCCTGTTCCATTCCCCACAGCACCATCCTGTCACCTGTATTCACTTGTTTGTCTTTCAGCAGTTTGCTCTCCATGTGTCCCAGAACAGTCCTCCAGTTATTCCATGGGTCTGGAGATTTTGGCCAGTGTGTGCTGTTCTGCCCCTGTAAATCCCTAGCACTTCCAAATCCCAATTGCAGCTGTGCTTTTTCTGGTTACCCTGTGGTGTTCATCCTCATAACCCTTACAGGACTGTCAAAGATCACCCCAGAAATGATGGAATTTGCTTCATCAACAAAGCCCCAACCTTGTAAAAGGCCGCAGTTTGAAATGCTGAGTGCTGGTTGGCTCGGGAGGAGGAGGCAGCTGCTGCAATGAATTTATGCACAGATCTGAAGCAGGAGCTTTACCTCTCCCAGAGTTGTTACCAATCTCATGAAGAGTGACTGGCGTGGGTTGTGAATGAGTCTGTTCGAGTCCTGCGGTGCTGAAGGGCACTGGGGAGCACAAACCTTGTTCCCCTGCTACAAGGAAAGCTGCAGCTCTCCAGTGCCAGCAGGAATAACTTCTCCTGCTTCAGCTGGCTCACTCCATGCTGCTGCTTTCATTGGCTTGTGGTGATGTTTATTTGATGTAACTTGTGTTGAGCAGTTCGTGATAAGGCTGTGAGAAGTGACCATTGAAGGGGGAAGGTGTTGAAGTTCCCTTGTAATGTATTTTTTCCTGCAGATAAACAAGTCAGTGTGTGGAAGCTGGAGAAAGAAAAGTGTTCTGTTATTATATTTTCCTTACTTTGTTCAAATTACTTTTGTAGCTGTTCCAAATGCTTCACTGTAACATTGAAATTATTGGATTTGATACTACCACAGTGGAATAGGATTCTGGAATAATTCCCGTTTTTTAAAACAATCCCTACTCAGGCTGTTTATTTCAGCACTAACCTGTCTACTCTTTGTGTCATACTCCAGATGTACTGCTTATAGGCAACCAACCCAAGAATTGCAGATAGGCTGCGAACAGCAATTTTCAATGTGAGATTTCTTCTCTCTACCCCAGACCTTTTGGCTCAGTGCAGGGTTTAACGAGTAGAGCAATTATTTATTTTCACAATGGAATTCCATTATTAATCCACCCAGTTTAATTTCCTGATTTTATTACAATAAGGGAAAATAATTTAAATCATAGAGATGAGCAGTGCCACCTCAGGGACTAGGACTGAGTAGATTCCTGCACTGTAGATGACAAGCACATTCCTTGTAGTCATGTCCTATTTCTAAGTGAAAAGGTTTGGATGTGCTTAAGAGAATGAAATCTCTGAAGTCTTTATTTTTATTGCTACTATTTATTCTGATCTAGGTAGTCACAGTTTGTCTCCACAAAATGCAATAGCTATAAAATACTCAATGAAGTATTTGCTTCTTGGCAGGAGCCGGCTACAAATGTGATGGATTAAGCACAATGTAGCTGGCACCCAGAGAAATGCAGGAAACAGCTTCCTAGAATACAAAGGTGTTTTTTTAAGAGCTTGAAATCAGCTGGGTGATGGATATCCCCAAACACCCAGGACAAAGGCAGGGCTGGGTTATCCGTGTGCAACAGACAGACACCCACAGGCTGAGGTACTTTCACTTACGGGTTTGGACTGAGCTGTTCCAGCTGGTTCTGCACCCCCCAGAGCGGGGTGGTTCCTCCTTGGAGCCGACAGCCAGGGCTCTCCAGGGTTCTGTATCCCTGTGACACGTGGAACAGCAGCACATGGTGTCGTGAGCTTGTTAATGTACCAGGACAATCTGTAATTCACCCCGGAATGCAGCAGAACCTTGCTATTTATGCTGGACTAGCGTAGAATTCAAAATAGGCAGGTCTAGAAGAGAGTGTCTGGAATACGAAATCCTCTTGGAATGTATCCTAAAGCTTAACTCTCAGTTGTGTTATGTGTGGTGATTGCTCCTAATGATTTTCCTTCCAAACACCTTGTTCTATTCAATCCCCTTATTCTCTACATTCCCTTCCTCCCTCTTAACTGTTGTTTCTTCGAGTGGATTCCTGTATCCTTGAACATCCTTAAGGCTAGAACTCGGGGTATCTTGAGGTCTACTGAGCCTCTAAAGTACTGCAAAGGATGTTTCCCCAAAATTTCAGTCCAGAAAACACTGATCCTAGAGTGAGGCTGTTTGGGATGAAGAGCTGAATGTCCCCTCTGATGTACTGGGAGAATATTGTTCCATCTGTAGTATAGTGAAGGCTGTGGAAGAAATTGTCATCACAGAGTAGCTTTATGAGTAAGTGAAAAAACCCAGAAGTCTGTGTACTCCTTGGAAAAAAAAAAAAAAAAAAAAAAAAGACTGTCATGTAAAACTCTGGAGAAAACGGAAGTGAAATCTTCATGTTGTGAAGAAAGTAGTAATAGTATGTTCCCAGAATTGTCTCTAAATGGATTTCTGGTGAGCTGCCGCCCCTTTATGAGCAGCGACATGACGAGGAAAGCTTGGGGACTTCACAGCGCAGAGCAAACCTGTCAGATTTAAAACGATTGTCTCATAAAATTGCGAGGTGGCACCGAGCACCACAGGCTTTAAACCGGGCGGCTGCCGCTGCAGACCGCGTCTGTGCAGGGGGGCACAGGCAGAGGCGGCAGGAGCGGTGTCGGTGCGTGTCCCGGGGGCCGGGTGCGCTCCCGGTCCCAATCCCAATTCCTGGGGGCCGGAGCGGGGCCGCTCCCAATCCCAATTCCCGGGGGCCGGAGCGGGGCCGCTCCCGGTCCCAATCCCAATTCCCGGGGGCCGGAGGGGGGCCGCTCCCGGTCCCAATCCCAATTCCCGGGGGCCGGAGCGGGGCCGATCCCAATCCCAGTTCCCGGGGTCCGGGTGCGCTCCCGGCCGGAGCCGCCGCCGTTCCCGGGCCGCAGGCGCCCCCTGCGGGACACGCGCGGCGCTGCGGCTGCGAGCGGGCACCGGCCGGGGACGGGGGACACCGGGCAGGCACAGGGGCAGCGGACAGGGACGGGGCACCGAACGGGGACAGGGACACGGCACAGGGGCAGCGGACGGGGACAGGGGACACGGTACGGGGCCACCTCCTCGGGACAGGGGCATGCGGCACAGGGCCACCTCCCCGGGGGGACAGGGGACACGGCATTGGGGCCACCTCCCCAGAACAGGGACAAACGGTACAGGGCCACCTCCCCTGCGGGACAAGGGGACACGGCATGGGGCCACCTGACAGGGGCACACTGCACAGGGCCACCTCCCCTGCGGGACAGGGGACACGGCACGGGGCCACCTCCCCGGGAGAGGGGGACACTGCACAGAGCCGCCTCCAGGACAGGGGGACACTGCACTGGGCCACCTGACAGGGACAGGGGACACTGCACAGAGCTGCCCCCAGGACAGGGGGACAGCGCACACAGTGCCCGGGCTGCCACCACCAGGACCCCCGAGGGCTTTGGCTGGTTTGGCTTTGCAGTATCTGCCTCTGCTTTGAGGTTGGTTTTTGCATCTTCTGAACAAATGAGTGTCACTGCCCTGGTGGATAATTAGCGAGTGACCGTGGAGTGGCTGCGAAGTTCCTGGTGCCTCCTTCCTCATCTTTCAGGCACTGCAGTGGTCCGTGGGAAGGTTTTCCTTGCCTGATTTATGGAATGTGGAATAGTGGAGAAGAAAAACCCTGAAAAAGGGATAACTGAGAGTTCAGATAGGAATTAGAAAAAAAAAAAGGAATAATAGATACAGAGAACAATGGAAGCAGAAGGGCTGGTAGTTCAGTTCTTCAAGGTGAGTTGATTATGAACACATCTCAAAAGTTTTTGCTGGGACTGAAGAAAACAGCACCTCTTTATGTAAGAAATAACACAGACCAATTAGTAGGGTGGGTTTTTTGTTGTGTTTTTATTCATAAATTTAACAATATTTTCACTTTTGATTAGAGTACTTTCACTGAGAGTAATATTCATGTAATAGTCTGCCATCAAACTATCAAAAATGATTAAAACCTTTAATGAGACTTTAGTTTCCATAGATAAAAATAGAAACAAAGAAGCCTTTTTCTCTTGTGAACTAAATTACTATTGAGAGAGAACCTCAAAGCTGCTTGAGTGACTTTTGATTTGGGAGTGTCAGATTAGGGGAAAGTAGAAAGTGAGCAGGATTAGGAAGTCTGAAAGAACACTCCTAGGGAGGGGGAGGGAAAATGATCCCAATATATCAGTTAAATTATGGCATTGTGGGCTATATCCTCATATTTGCACAGGTGAAGTGTGTGAGCTTAATCTGGTGTAAGTTGTGGTTAGATCCATCTCTGGATAAAAGCCTCTGTGCCACAGCTCTGGCTGTTCAGTTGAGTGTTATCCCACCTATCTAAAATATATTACTACTCCTGTGCAGGCTTGAGGGTATTAACTTACTATTTGCTCTCTGTGGTTGTTCTCCTGTAAGTAAAATTTGTTTCCTAAAATGTTCACAAAAAAAGGATGAAGGACGACCGCTGGTAGAGACAAAGTAAATGGATTTTCTAAATGGCATTGCTTACTCATGCTGAAAGCTTTTGTGGCATTTAAGTGCGGACAACTGATGTAAAAAATGGCCTGTAGGAACCAATTTTGAGTGTTCAAAAAGTAAGTTTTAAGCCTATCCCACACCGCTGAGCTCGTGTCACACTGATTGGAGATTGCTCGATGTGGCAAGAAACAGCCTGAAAGTTTGCAGATCCTGGGGTAGAAGAGAACTTCCAGAGTGGGAAATGGGGGCTGAGAAACAAGAGGAAGGGAGTGTTTGCAGATAACCAGCATGAAATGCTGCGACACACAGAAAGGTTCCATGCCATGGCCAAGGTTCCACTTGGCTCTGTGTCGGGCCTTGGTTGTTCCTCTCCTGGCTGATGCTGCTGTGGAATAATTCTGGGACAATTATTTTCTATAAAAACTTTGTTCTGCAGTCTTTTGTACAGTTTGCACTGAATTATCCATGAGAGTTTTACTGTGCTGGGACTACAGGGCCAGGCTCTGAGTTATTAGTGGATTTTTTTTTTCTTTCTAGTACAATTTTCAGAAGATACAAGTACATGTGGGAGCCTGGGCACCCCTAACTTTTAGTAGGTTTAAAAAGGCACTTGGCTATTTTAGACAATTCTACTTGTGCACACTGGAGGTGTGTGGGCAGATCCCCTCATGCCTGAGCACGTTTAGAGGAATTAAGGGTTTGAGCCAAGTAATTAGTGATGCAAGATAGGACCATAAATTAAGTTAGTGATTCTAGAGCTGTTCACATCCTTCTGGAGATCTGACTTTGAAGATGAAATCCTAAAAGGTTCAAATCCATGTACTCTGCATGAGCAGGAATATTTTGTTGCAGCCTCCCAAAGGACCAAATATACACAGGAATTTAACAGAGGGGGATCTTGGTGAGATGATTCCCAGTGTGACACACAGGAGCCCTTTGTGATAATGAAATGTGTGTTCAAAACCCGTTTTAAGCAGCAAACTTATTTTAAACAGCAGCTTGCATGTGTGGCTCTGGGAGGCAGTCACTGTTAGTTTACCATTTGATCCATGACTGCAGTAACGAGGCGTGCATGGATTATTATGAACTCTCACTAATTGTCCAGCAGTTCTGGGAGCTATATATTCCTATCTATGAAGATAATTGCCCACATCACAATGAAAGATCACTGCAAAAGAAGCATTTCGTGCCTTCAATAGTCAATTAAAGTGTGATTTAAAATACCATTGTTTGTACACAACCGTGGTATTCCAGGAAAGGATTGCACCTGTTTAGTTAAAATAGGAAAATGGTTGGAATATTCCTTAACAAAGTAAGAGCTTTAAAAAAGCTCTGCAGGGTAGTTTCTCTTTTACATCAAGTGGCGTTTGCTCAAAGAGGAAATACGATCAGTCCCACAAATCAGCTGGGCAGATAACACTGGCATCACCAGCATCTTCCTGCTGCTCCTGGTTGGATCTCCCCAGCTGGGGGGGACCCTGCCCGTGTGCTGCAAGGCCAAACTGGAGCAAAGACCTGTCCCTGGGAGGGCTGGATGAGAGTGGAGAGTAAGATTTGGCATCACAGTATTATCACAACTCATCGTTAGCTTACAGCTTATCAAAAAGGCACTACCTAAAGGTCATTTAATCTTTGATTTATGGTTCAAACTGGGGCGCTAGGGAAATATGTCTCTTTTTCTAAAATTGCAAATAGCTGCTTGAGTCCTCCATGCCTCCCACCCTTCTCCTGTACCCTTGGGAGCAGCTGGAACGTGGGATGCTGACTGATTGCTGATGCCAGGCTTGGTTCCTAATCCCCCTGGGACAACCATGCTGTGCTGAGGAGGAGTTGCCATTCTAGTTGTGATATCTGGAGGATTCAAAGGCTGCAAACATCAGAGTCTCCTGGGAAGCAATAATTTTCGACACTTGGCCATCAGATTATTTTGGGAAAAACATGCATTGCACAGGCTGCTTTGACACTACAGGTGTGTCTCTGTCTTTGATATGTTCTTGCTAATTTTAACTGACTTTTCCAAAGTATTTCAGGTAAAAACAAATGCAGGTAATATGCAAGCATCTCTATAAATATCTACAATATGTAAACAATAGATGTGCTCTCTGGTGTAACAGCTGCTCCTTGCAGTGGGGTGTTGTCCACAACACCAAATTGAGTTTATTCTAAATCTGAAGCAGGAATGATCCATGTGTTTTACTTAAACACAGTCAATTATAGCGGGAAAACCAATTTTCACAATGAAGTTATTTGTATTTCTGGCCACCCAAGTGGGTGGTGCTGTTTGACGTGGCATTGTGGATAGTGAGGAAAGGATGGCAGCATGCAACAGGTTTGTCTTGTGATGGTTTTTGGGCTCAGGGGCATAGCTCAGGTGAGTGGAACTTTCTGAACTCTCATTTGAGCATTGTAGGCCAAACACAAGTTCCACCTGCAGCACAGGTGAGCTGTGCCCCCTCCTTATTCCTGTAGCACCTGCAGCCTCAGGTAAGGAGGAGGCAGAAGCAGAGTCTCTAAACAGAGATTTCAAACTCCAGTTTCTCTCAGGTGAAAGGGACATTGGAAGACTTTCATCTCAGTTTTTGTCTTGGCATTGATGGGTATTACTGGGGTGTATTTAATGTACACACATGACAGGAAAATGGAATGAGAATGCAGGATGTGAATGGCAATATCTGGAGAGATGAATAGTACAGCTTGCCTTTCTCTCCTGTGAGGTTTAGCTCACAGTTGATACAGCAATATGTCTGGTTCAGTTGTTAAAGTTTAATGCTTCAAAACTTCTTTCTTCCCATCTGAGATTCCTTCTAATGGAAGGTGTAACACTACAAAGAATGTAATTACAGTATCCTCGCTGTTTTCCCACTCTTTATCCCTCATTTGCCCCTCCTTCTCTTTGTGTTGCACTTGGATTTTTGCTGCTGCAACAAAAATGAAATGAATCACTAATCTCATTTGTAGCTGCTGGGAGCAAAGAGTACCTAGAAAAGCAGGCTATACAGTGGATTTGGACTAGTGTGATAAGGCAGCTCTAGCTATAAAATGACTGTTTTTTTCTATGGAATGTCCTTGTAACTGTTTCTGATCTTTTATAAACTGTTTTGGCTTTTGCTTGTAACAAAGTTTTGGTGTAAAGAATCACTGGAGCAGTTCCCCTTGCTCCCCACTATGCAGCTGGAGACGAGCAAGGCATTTCCTGCTTGTGTCATGCTTTGTAGCCAGATTTACTTGCAAAACACACCTAAAAATGTGCTCTGTCAATATGATTATTTAATGGCCTGTGACTGACATTTCTGTAGCTCCCAGCACGTGGCCTTAACCCTTCCCCCAGATGAGCACATTTGTAATTATAAAGGGAATAATACTTGTCTGGTTTGTTGGTTTATTTTTTTTTTTCAAGGGACTGCAAAACCTGAGCCCATTTCAGCTTGCAAAGTACATTTAAATCTCTGCTATCTGGGAACCTTTCGAATTGCTCAGTACTTTTAAAATAGTGTCAGCTCATTGTCAGGGCATGATACAGAAAGGGAAATTGCTGTCTCCCTGCTCTCAGCAGCATCAGATGAGCTTTCTGATTCAAGTATTGCATCTAAAATGGAAAAGTTAATCACAGGCCTGTTCTGCACCATCTCTTTCAGGCCAGGGTAAAAGCAGGGATTTTTGATGTTATATTAGAGCTAATTTAGTTGTTTGTAGTGGAAAAGTACAGAACCCATCAGCACCTACGTGTTTGGGTCCCTCAGGTGGTCCTCTCACCATAAAAGCTATCCAGCAATTACTGCTCCAGGTGGAGATGGATATCCCTGGGCCTTGGTTGGGTTTGGTGGCCTGTGCTGTGTCCGGGGACAGCCCCAGCTCGGGATGGAACTGGTGACAAATCACTTTGGGTTGTGGCCCTTTCCCAGGCTGCTCCCTGTGGGTGCTGAAAAGCTTTAGCAGAGAAATTTTCCAGCTTTCCGCAACATTTTGTGAGAGCTCTGCATTTCTCACAAGGAGCTATGAAAAACAGTGCTACGGTTGTGTAAACAAATTCTCTCTATCTTGCACCTGCAGTTGTTTTGCAGTATTGTTATGGTTCTAACTAGAAAAATATTTAGAAATTAGTGTCTTAGAACTTGGCCAATCCCCTCAAGGGGTGGATGGCCGAAGGACCAATTACCTTGTGCCATTTAAGACACTTTTGCAAACTGACATATAAAAGCCTTTGGAAAAATTATTAAATCGCTTCCATTTATGCCTGAGCCTGGACTCTGTGTCGTTATTCTTTGTGCCATTCGTGGTGCAGATGGCGACAGCTCCCCCAGGGAGGCTGGAAGCTGGGCTTGCCCTTTGGCTCGTCTTTTGGCCTCTTACGGTTGACAAACCTGTGTGGAGTTCTACGCTCTCAGGAGTCATTTTGAAGCCTTAATTTGAGTGAGAACAGAAGAGCCTCTGATTTGGCCGTGGTTTAGTGTCTGTCTGTCCCGTTTGTGGCTGTGGAAGGCCTTTAGGGTGGCATTTGTCACACCGCAGGGCCTGCAAAGGCAAGAGGCGGGTTACAGACTGGTGTGTACACAAGGGATGTGCCCAAAATGTGCTCTGCAGGCAACTCTGAAGGAATTTGACTGAGAATTTTGCCCGTTTGTGGAAATGGGAAGCTTCCTGTAGCATTTTCTCTTCATTTTAGTCCTGCCTGCACTTACCTGGGGCTTCCTTGTGAGTCCAACCCTGTGGCTGCTGGACTAATTGAAAAGTCACCCCAGGACTGAAGGGTCTTTGGTCACATCTCGTTGTTTTGTCAGGAATAATTTTCTTTATCTCAGCCTTTCTGCTCAATTCTTTACCTCCATGATTTACACTCACTATTTACCTAATTTTGTTATCCATAAATCACTCTTCTCACTGCGCTGACTCCAGCTGTACTGGGCCATTCTCACAGCTGCTCTAGTACCTTTAGGGGTATTTTTCCTTTTAGGCTGAAGCCTGAAGCCCAGTGGGAGATTCTGAGTACTGAGAAGTTCTTAGGGAATGCTGGTTTGGGTACCAGTCTGACCTAGGCCCTGGCTAAACCCCATGGAAGATGTGAATTCTCTGCTCCTTGACCTGAATGCAGTCTGGAGAAGGGAGTGATGTTTAAACGTTGTGTCATGAGGAAAAGCACATTTTACATAAAACTTCAATATTTTTTATATCGTGTACACCTTTTTAGCTTACATTCAATCAGAAACATTATCTTTGGAAATTCCTAATAATCCCTTTGGGCCTGCTGTGTGGATAACTCAGCGTGCTTTTTCTGAAATGCGTGTTTTTCCCCAAATGTACAAATTTGGCACAGCTACTTGCTGCTTCTCTGTGTTTGAGTTTTAATGATGCCGGTGATGGGTTAAAATTCCCCAAACCACGCGCAGTGCTGTCTGTGGAAGCTGGCACTCTGATGTACACCATGTGTAATTTCCCAGGGAACAATGGGAGTGCTTTTGTAGGCGACTGGCTGAAGGATTTCTGTGTTCTCCTGGCTTTCCCCAAGTGCTGTACTTAGCACGGAGCTGCAGCTCCTTGGGACCGTTTGTCAACCAGGATAAAACATGCCACTCTTCACTCCCACCCCCGTGTGTTTCAGGATCAAGCAGTGTCTGCTAAGGATGCCTGTTTATTCTCATATTATTTTAAATCTAAAATGTTCACACATTTATGACTGGGGGTTGTAACTGAAGCAGTGCTCAGTGGCTTACAGAGTGCGTACAGAATATGGATTCCTCTGAGTGCTGGCGTTTGGTTTCAGCAGGAATTTATCAAAACAACAAAGGGAATAAACAGAAGGTTTTGAACTTTTGAAATTATCAATTTTATTGTGCTATCACCAGTTATTCTTGTTTCAATTAATGGTGTTAATCATGACCACAACAAGCTACAGAGGGCACTTCTGTAACAAAGAAATCTCCTGCCCCACTTCACCCTCCAAACCCTGTTAAGAAATATTCCTGGTGTGGTTCTGCCAGTTTTTATTTCCACTCTGATCAGAGGCACTTATTGGGGCCTTTTAAGTCTTCTGGTGATTTTTGGATGCCCTGGGATTTTTTTACTTGGATTGCAATAAATCATCTTAGCCTTTATAAAATGAGCCATTTGATTCTGAAAATGGGATACCTTAAATGTAGCTCAAGTACTCCAAATAATTTTGTCCAGATGTGGCAGGAGTCAGAGACGTTTGATCTGGAGTCACAAAAGGTTTTCAAGTAACATTTCCCTGTGAGACATTTTCTCACTTAATATCCCTGTTCTTCACTCTGTGGCTGCATGAAAACATTCAGCCTGTTAAAATTCTGGTATTTGCAGCACTTTGGAGAGTTCTTTGAGATGTCCAACTATGAGGCTTTTTGTCAGCTTCTTGTGAAGGAAAGCAGCTTCACAAGCTGCTTCTGCAGCAAAGCAACACGAAGTAGGCGCTTGGTCGTGGTCTTAATTTGCAAAGGCAGCAAGTCTGTTGCAGTGAACATTCTGTAAAGGCCTCCAAAACAAAGTTCTTTGAGTGATTTCATAATAAATGATGCCTGGGGAAAAGTAGGGTAAAGCCTTATTCCTGTTCTGCAAATGGAAGCTAAACTAGGTGAATTTACTTTGTTGGGGACTGATGACAGAACTGGTAATTAATTAGACTAAGTACCGGAGTAGCACTTTAACAACAGTCAGTCTTCTTCCTCACCACCTTTATTTGAACATTTTCAGGTGTATTTCCAATAAATAAAATAGTAGTTTTGATAGAAACTTCTATTTATGGCATTAATGCTGGGGTTTGGTGTACATGTGAACACACTGATAGCTTGCAACTCTTGAGTATGTTATAAATTTATAATGGTGGCTTTAACTGCAATAAACCCAAACTGCAAATAACCTGCATTACTTATTTGGTCTGCAGTCCATAGATTTTATAATTTCCTACAGTTCATTGTCTATTAACAATTACTGCTTTGGATATCCAGTACCCTGCGTGAACAAATAAGTTATGTCTGCAGTTGTGTAATAATGCTGCATTTAAAAAATAATTATTAAAACTGTAAGCAATTGCACCTTTCATTCATGCCAATTTCTCACTTGGCATTTAATAAAAAAATTTTTTTATTGGGAAATAGTTTACCACATAGAATGATGAGAGTGTTTAGAAAGAGATTGGACAGAAGTTCTGCCTGTCCTTTTGACTGCAGGTGTACTCAGTGGTTTTCTAAAAGGATTCATGTTGGTTTTCAAATCTAATTTGGGGAAACTTGTTTCCCACTGTGTTCACACAGACAGATGCAGAATAAGTGCTGTACAATGTAAACTTTTTTTTAACTTTGAAGCTTTTTTCCCTAGTTCATGTTACGTTTTAATGAGGGGACTCTTAAATAAATAGATAAACAGGCCCTAAAATACGCAGAGGCAAAACTGCGCAAACAGATCCGAGCGTAAACACCCTCGATGTATTTATTGCATGGGCTTTTTTAGCCTACAGATTTCAGCTCTATTAATAAAACTTCACTGAATTAAAAAACTGAAAAAAACCCCTCATAACTTGTCTGTAAGAAGCTTATTTGAGGAACGGTTGTCTGCTGGGTTAGAAGGTTTCATGTCAGAACTGTAGCAAGCTGTTGGCAGCACAGCTCCTTGGCTTGAGGGCAGCCTGTACCCTCCTGGATGCCACATGCATGACAAGCAGGGAAAAGCACTTCAGGATCACCTCTGAGATTATTTCCTTCCAGCAGTCGTGCAAAAAATTTAGTGAATGTTTTATGCAAAGGAGAAGTGTTGGGCGTAATCCTAATCCTGAAGGAATTAATTTTATGGCATTTTGTGTAGTCAAGAATTCACTCCTTTGATCTCCAAAACGGGTACTTTCTGAAACTCTCTTCAGGTTTATTTTCTCTTTGTTGGCTTTATATGTTGCCTTATGTAAGAAGAAGGGAAAATGTATAATGGACCTTTTTTAGTATTTGTAGTATTTCTGATTGCTGGCATGCAAGGACCTTTGTTAACAGGTTGTTGAAGGCAATTTAGTGATGCTGGAAGAAGGAAAGGTAAAAATGGAACTCTGAAACTCTTCTGGTTTTAGCACTGGTGCAAACACCTCTCCTTCCATGACTTAGGAAGTAGGAGAAACCATACCTGATGTTGCTGTCGTCTCTATCAGAAATAGAGAAACAAATACCACAAAAACAGTCCACGTTCCACTTTTGCTCAGAATCTCATGTAGCTGATGGTCCCCATGTGAACTAAAATGTAGCTAGAAAAGAGATGTTTGGTTTGGCACCAGTTTTTGCTGATCTTCAGAAGATTTTGTTATGGCTTAAACTGGGTTTCACCATCCAGCAGCTGATAAGTGCATCTTTTTCAGTGGTTTTTGTTATGGCAGAAATTTAAATCAACAAATATTTTGATGCTTTATCCTTCTAAGAAACCCTAATTATTAACTACCTAATACAGAGTTATGAAAATAATGAATAAAAAAAGGTTAAACTGGCTTTGTCAAATCCTCAAATATTTTCTGTACTCATACTAGATAAGATTGAATCCTTACCAAAGAGTTGAAAAAGTGAAGAAAATTGGTTTTCCTGTAGTGTCTTGCCTTGGGTAACTTTTTTTAAGGTTCATCTGAGAACACTGGATTTCGAAGATACTCAGTAGACAACTCTGACAAGGTGATAATCATGCTCTCCACTGCTGTGATAACTCTGAGTTTAAGCCTGGTCTTACTCAGTGGAGTAAGAATGGTGTAAAGTAGCATTAGAGCCCATCTCGGAGTGGACTGTACAGCTGAAAATGCAGCTGTGTGTGTTACTCCTCAGAGAGCCAGGAAAGGCTGCTGCTCAGAATAACACAAAGTGTCTTTATGCAGAAGGCAGCGGGAGTCTGCAAACTGTTGGAGGAGCAGAAATTCCCCAAAAGAAAAAATACAAATCACAGGAGGAAAAAAAAAAAGGGATTAGACTCAATCTATTTAGAAATTGGATTTTAGGGTTTGTGCTGGTTCAGGTGCTGCTACATAGCACTGGCAAAGCTGAGATGAAAATCACAGTGGGATCACTGATAAGGCCCTGGAACTGGAAATCATGCATTAGTTCCTGAAAAGGCAAGCTAGGGTCTGAAGTGTAATGCCTTCAAATGACTCAATTGCAAGTTAAAATTAACATCAAAGCAGATGCTGCGTTCTTGTTTAGAGTGTTTTGTTTCATCCTGCTGACGTTGCTGGTGTCCCTCGTGCCTCTTGCTTTGTGCCACAGACAGGCTTTATTAGATGGAAGGGATTCTGAGGAAGGGCAGCATTACTCTGGAATGTAAAAAATCCCATTAATTAAGATAACAAGTGAAAAATATTTTGATTACACGAGGCTCTTTGGGAGCAGATTAGCAAATTGATGACTTATGGTGTCCACATTTTCGTGATGTGGCCATATGGAAAAATCAGGCGCTGAATTGAGCCAGTCAGTGTTCCAACCTCATACAGAGAAATTAAAACTTTGATCAGTTTGTAGCCAGCACTGCTGCCTTGTTGATGCACACGGACTCAGGAAGTCTGTGCTTGTGTCTGGGAGCTATGTGGACGAGTTAATTCATTTAGGGGGCTGACAAATAGCTGTAAGTGAATTTTTGGGCCCCAGCTGAGGCAGAAAGTTTATCTACAAAGAAGGTTTATTAGATCTTCCAGTGACAGTGGAAGTCCCCTGGTGTGTATCTAGCCCAGCTTGTTACTGTGCTGAAGGTTTATTTTGTTGCTTTGGTGCTGTACCTGGTCCTTGTGCAGATTTGTGATGATTACTGTAGATGGCAGCAAAAGCTAAATAAAATACAACGATTTAAAAAATTAATTAAACCCCTCCCTCCTGCTGTCCTGGTGTGCATTTTGTCTTGGTGCCTGCCAGCTGTTCTTGAGGATGGAAGCAATTATAGGCAGTAGAAGCCAAATTAAATTACATATTGAATTAAGGTTTCACTCATAGACAGTTGGGGGGGTTTGTGGCTGTGCTGGTTCTCGGTGTGTACTGCCTCAGATACCAAAAGCCAATTTTAAAGCTCTCCTGATGGTCTCTGAATTCCCCCTTATTTCCCTGTGTGTGCTGCGGTGTCAGGAAGGAGCAGCAGCAATTCTGGCAAATGATAATGCCTCTGGGAGTACTTTTATTTTTCCTCCTCTAATAAGCTTGCTGTCTGCTTTCTTTCGTGGCAATTAAATTATTTCCCTCTTTTATTTTTAATGCCCTTCCTTGCTCCTTTCGTGTGTTGGCTGTCTGTTCTCGGTTGCCACTTCCTCTCTGCTCAGAGCACACAAGGAAAAATGGTTTATCGTGCCATCATGCTAATTAGCTGTTTAATAAGACACATGATTTTCTCATTTAATACCTCAGAATGCAGGAGAAGCACAGGACACCCTGAGGACAGGCACTGGCCTGTTGGAAGTAGTTACAGGATTTGGAATAGTGGACTGATCTTTAATGGGAAATGACTCCCAATGTTAAGTTTATTACACAAAGTAGAAGATGACTCTTAAATATTGAAAGGGCATAAAACCCAAATGATTATGGGTGAACTTGAGAGCAGGATTTAGGGGCAAGCCATAAATAATAAATGTACCAAAAGGTCCACATGTGATTAGCAAAATTGCTTGAAAAGAATGAGCTGTGAGAGCTGGGGGTCTGCACTCTTTGTTTTTACTCTGAAAAGCATAAAACTCAATTTTCTGCATGGCAGACATTTAAAATTAGGCAAAATGTAGTGCATCAAAGTGACCCTGTGCTTTTGAAATATTTCTGAAATCCCTTTAAAATGAAAAAGAAGGACAGGAAAGTATGGAACTGCTGTTTGACAATTGTGTTCAATATATGATGAAGGTGGGCACAAAGCTCTAGGTATTAAAGCTTATGAATGTATTAATGCACTGCTTTGGGGGAATTAAACTTTAATATTGATGATAAACCTTCCATAATAAAATGTGTGGAGAGTGAGAGTAAATCTCTCTTGCAAAGTCCCCAAACTATTTAAATAACTGCGTGCAAGCTGCAGCATCTCCTGAGATATATTATAAATGAACTTCTGCATACCAATGTGCATTGTACAGAAAGTGGTTTTCCAGCAGACTTGCTTTCTGCCCTGGAAAAGATACTGTCCCAAATGACTGTATTTCTTTTAAGTGATTGATCTCTAGCATCGATTCCACAATATTTCTCTCCAGATATACATCATTCACTACCCAGAGTGCATCCCTGTGGGAGATTCCCTGTTGACTACTTTGAAACGGTGTGAAATTTCTGCAGTGGATTTTTATGCCAGCCTGATGTTGTTATTTTTAGATAACATTATGGAAGAGAGATTGTAATGCTTTCAAATGTGAAATGCTGAGGAGATAGAGGAAGTTGTGAGGTACAATGATCTGGGATGTAGCAGCAGAGTATTGAGCAAGTATGTCTGGAAAAAAAATCACAAACTTGTGCTTCCCATCAAGCTGGAGGAGGGAAGTCTCATTTTATCGAGCCATTGTGGAAAGTGAAGGTGTTTTGGAAGTTGAACTGCATGGAGCTGACTTTCAGTCTATTTGTCACTTTTCTACCAGTGCGAATCCAAAGTACAGAGAATATTTCTCTGCCTGTTTTGAAGGGTTCTACCCCCCTGGACAACCCTGTCTTTGACCTTTGTCCATGGAGAAAATTCCCTACCCTCTGGGAAGAAACAGAATCTACACCGGTGTGAATTAGGTGACAGAACATTATATAAGATTGTCACAGGGTGACAAATTTAGAGGTGTTGGGTTTGTTAATATAGTAAATAGATAAAAAGCAAAATCTTCAAAATGGAGGATTGTTGTTGTTCTCCAGACCTTCTTCTTCTACTACTCCATGTTCTGCAGTAGAAGTAGTTTGGGGTGATTGGATAAAAAATTCTGCAGTTCCTGTCTATGTGACAAAATGATTTATTGAACATTGGTGGAAAAGTAAAAATATCTTTCGTTTTAAGTTTTAATTGGGTGACTTACCTTTAAAAGACTGCGTAATCTTGATAATTTGGCTTTCTCTTGCATTCTCTGCTCTGTGCTGTGTCTGGGTCATGTCAGTGACTCTGTTTCTCTGATAAGATTTAATAAGCAACTATCTGAAAGCAGAGAATGCTGAAGGTCCCGTTCGTTTCCTGGATTTCTGGCAAGGACTCTAAAAAATCTCCCCCATCCGGGGAGGCATAACTAAGGCACGGAAAAGTGTCACTACCAGAGTACAGGAGTGCACATGTAAAATTTGCCTTTAGAAGAGCTTGTGTGGTGAACTCAGCTGCACAAGCCTTAGGAACAGTTAATGACCCGAGCGGCTCCAGTGATCTGCTGATCCTGGGATGTTGCACTGTCAGTTTGGATCTCTATCTGAAAAGTAGAAGAGAACTGTTATCACAGAACTGCAGATTTCAGAGGGTGTCAGCAAAACCTTGAGGAAAACAAATCTGCTCTTTGTTCTTTGCTCCATTTACAAGGTGGGAAGCTTTAGGAGAGTCCACTGTGTTTCCAGTTGTGGAAAATTCATGAAGAAGAAGGTAAGTTAAAGCAGGAGGCAATTCTAGAAGCCAAACCCAGATACATATCAGACCTGACAAAAAAGCTTTTGTGGATGGTTATCAATAGCAATAACACAACACTGAAATATTCAGCTGTTACTATGGCAGCTTTTATTTCAAAAGCTCTCCTTACAGGAGTGGGTTTGGTTACTTTGGGTTATTGCAAGTATTTTATATTTTCAGTTCCTGTAAGTGTGGGATCTTCTGGTACCTCTAACAAGTTGAGCTGTGCAGTCACCAAGGATTCCTAGTGCTGTGCTGTGTTCACCTGGAAAAACTTCTCCCTCAGATTAATTCACCTTTTTGGGAGATGTCTTAATGACCTTCCAAGTCAACAAAATGGCCATAGGAACATGGCAGCCCTTTCATTTATACTTCTGCAAAGAGAAAGGCATTTCTTAATTGTGATATTGGAAGAAATATTTTTTTAAATTTCTACTTAACAGGAAATCCTTATGTCTGATCAATTCCGGGCATTTTGAAGTAGTCATTGCTGCTCCTAAAGTTAATCAAAACTTACTGCTGTGTAAGAAAAATCAATGGAAAACAGATTGAGATCATCTAAGGATAATTCTGCTGCAGGGCCTCTTTAGCTTCACCCATCAATAAGCAGGAGCCTGAGTGCTAAAATTTTCATGTGTCCTCCTGATGTCTTTATTAATCACCCAGTGCCAAATGCTCCAGTTTGCTAAACTTCATGGATTTGTTTTCAGTTATAGGGTGGGGGTTTTGTGATGATTGCACCATAAAATCTTGCCTACAGGATCTTTCAGAAATTTCAAGATGTTTCCAATGCAGAAGCAGCGTAGTGAGTTACAATGAGATGTGGTTGGAAAGGACACTTGGATTGAGAGTTCATTCTGGGCAAAAAGTGCAGGGAAGCTTCCTAAAGGTGTTTCAGTGTTCCATTTGGACCAACCCTGAATCTTGAATTTTGTTCTCCATGGTACAAAATTATATTCTGTATTATATAATTATACTTATATATAATTATAATTATATTACTATATAAAGAATATGCAATTATAGAAAAATTTATTCATGTAAATATCAACTCTATATTGTATAATAAGTGCAACTATAAATGTGCATATGATATGAAATATTCTCCACATACACTTATTTTATATATTCAATTTTTTTTAAGTCTATTAAGCACCTTATAAAATAGAATGGTGGTATTTAAACAGGTCAGACTAGAGAGTGATTTATGGTTAATGGCAGAACTAGAAGTGTGCATTGCTTTGATTTTGTGGCATGTCTGTAGAGCCATTGCCATTGTAGGCGAGTAATTGGCAATGCCATCTGTTCCAAATGCAGACTGAACCTCTGCGTTGTGACTTTGGGCAGAGTTAGACAGTTATTGACTTGGGAAAATGATTGAAAACAGGATTTGCCTAATACACAAATTACTGTCCATTAGATGATTATTTCTTGGTGTTATCGACCTTTTCCTGCACCTCTCCCTATTCTTGTAGGCACACTACACTGGGATTTAAACAAACATTTGATGGCAGACTGTGCAGTTCCCCATCAGCTCTCAATGTTTGTCTTCCTTAGGGCTCTTCAGTGGCATCCTGTGAGCATGGCTGACATGGATCACACGCCAGCAAAAAATACGTTTTTCCTATGGTTTTAATTTTCCCCCCTCTCTTCTCTTTAGGATATGTTTTATTCAATCACTCTGGGAATGAGGTAAAGCTGTAGTTTGCTTTTAATCTGAGGGAACTTTTCCTTTCTTCTGACTTCATTTATTTGTGCTAAGGACAGGCAGCAATTGCTTCTGTTTGGGTTGTCCGTGTGCTCCCACCGGTCAGCTGAAACCAGGCTGCCCAAATGTCCGTAAAAATAGAATTGGTGTCGTAATTAGTTGTAGTTCAGAAGGAATTTTGTGTCCTGTTGCTAGGCTATTACAAAGGAAAAGGAATTATAGCTTTTGCCTATTTATAAAAGTACTGCTCATATTTAGCAAAGGGTTTTGGGACAGCGGAAACAAATTTACTTAATGTGCCCATTTAAAAATGGTTGCTCTTGAACTTGCCCTAATTATGTGATTTTATTTATTTTAGGAAACATATTAAATGGTCTTTTAACTCTGCAAGCAGTCAGCAATCAAAATAGGTAAATACACAGATATTTGTGTGCATTTTCCTGTGCGTATCAATACCCCACAAGAGCCTACTCAGTGGAGTGGAACAGCATCTTCGGAGTCATTAGGAACCACTAATGTGTGGTTAAATAATGATAATTCTAAAGACCTATTTACCTGATAGATTTTATGGTCCTGATGGAACTATCAGAAGCTAAATAACAAAGATTTTAAAAGGTCCTAAATATTTCTAGAAGACCTCATTGTTCCTAGGGAGCTCCATTTACAGGCAGCCTGGCAAGCTGCAGATGCCATTTAAGAAGCTGAGTATGTATAGGAATGAATCATCTATTTTTGATGCATGGCATGCATCAGCATGGCACCCTGCAGTTGTGGAATAGAAAAAGTCAGCTAAAATGAAGCTTTCTTTAATGAAAAGGGGAAAAAGGCAGGTATAGCTCTTGTAAGAACATTATTTAGGTGTTGGTTTCTTCACGTTCTCATGGGACACAAGTTGTGTGCCTCAGTTAAGGATCAGTAAAGTCCTGCCCAGGCCGAGGGAAGGTGAACAAGTGTAGTTGGTGCAGCTCCTGTTAAACTAAGGAATGAAATATCCTGAGATTCTTCATCCAGGAAGGTTGGGACGTCTGTATTAACACAAAATTTCTAAGAAATTTCTAATGGTTTCTCATTTTTTGTTAGTTTAGGGTACTAGCAGATGAGTTTAGCTGTTAGTAGTAGTGGTTTTTTTGACTGTGGCCACTGTGCCCCCAGGCCCTGTGTGTGTGTCACAGGCTGTGGGTCACTCTGCCCTCGAGGCCGTGGGCAAACACATCCTGGGTGCAGTGAGGGTTGTTCTGCAGGACTCCAGCCCCAGCCTGCCTGTCTCCTGTCCTGCACTAGGTGTACAGCTGGCAGCTTCTGTGACTTCCAAACCAGTTTAATGACCTTCCCAGCTCCCAGGGGCCCCATCCTGCCCAGCTGGGGCTGGAAGGGAGGCATCTGTCCCTAGTGCCCCTTTCCAGTTCACCTGCAATGGCATTTTCAGGAGTTTGTCTTCTCTTCCATCACACAGCCTGAACTTCTGTGAGACATAGTCCATATTAAATATAAAGATCTCTGCTACCTGAGGGCCCCGATCCATTTAATAAAGCCAGGTACCTTCAGGTAACAGCCTAGGAATGTGAATTCTGCCTTTTAAGAACATTTTCCCATGCTGGGGAGTTTTTCCTCTTTACTTCAGCTACAGACCTTTATCTCTGACCACATAAATCATTAGATGGATCTCAAATTTCATGTTTATATTGCTTGAAACTGTGTATTAATTTACATTTTTTCCTTTTGTGAAACAGGAGAACTTTATTTTATTTTATTTTTTTTTAAATGATCAATGAGTACCATGTGAGACCCAAACTCTGCTGTGACACTGGCAGCACTCCTGGTGTGGCTGGGCAGCTGGTGTGCTTTAGCAGATGCTTGTTTTACCACATTTAGTCTATCTATTGTTTTCCCAACCTCATTATTCTACCTGCTGTCTGTTTCCCTTTGTGCTGCCATTATCCAAGGCGAGGAGCTGTGCCAAGCACAGTGGAGCCCAGATTCCTGGATCCCGGGTTTCTGGGCATCCCTGCTGCACGAGGGTGAGCTCAGCCAGTCTCCAGGTGACTTTGCTGCTGCTCAGGCTCCCTGAGACAGCTTCACTTCAGGACCTGGTGGCTCACAAGACACCTGAATAGGAGAAATTTCTGGTTTTCACTTCCAACCACAGAAATATTTTCCTTGATTTATAAAGAATACCCAATGGTTAAATTGGTAAAAGTATTCATCATGCAACAAAAGCCTTTTTTTTGTTATGGTGTGGATGACATCAAGGATGTTTTGCTTCTCTCAAATTGTCCACCTAATGAATATAAAATTAAAAGATGTTTGGCAAGAACACCTGTAAGAAGGGACTGATTCTACTACAGAACACATCTGATTTTGTTGGGCTGGAAAGACAGTTCATTAGGAAAACAACCCTTAATTTGAAGTATATTTCATTTCAGTTCTATGATTTCTTTTCCATGTTCCAAATCTCCAGTGACTTTGGTTATCCCTTCAGCCTTGCAAAGGTGACCAGGTTTTAGAAGGAGTAGATGAAGAACTCTGTCATGTGAGTGCCAGCCCAGTGTTTAACACCTGCTGCTCTTCCACAGATAAAACTTTAGGAATAGTGGTGTTGGTAGGTATAGGTTCGGTGTGTGTGGAGGCCAAACAGCAGAGTAAAAATGCAGATACTATGAATAGAACAAGCTAAGGCAAGTACAGACGTCTCTGGATCTCATTATGCAGGAATAGTCTCCTCATTAGCTCGTTTGATTCAAGTATTTCTCCTGCTGGGTTGCTATTTCTGGGTTCAAAGTGGAAAAAAAAAAAAGGACAAATAATGTGTTTGCTCTTTGCTGCCATTAGTTGTTAATTATGTTTAGAGAGATATTTCTACAAATAAACCCCGTCTGCACCTGTGTGAGTGTATTTCCATCTGTAGCAGCAGCAGTGCTTATTTGCTAAGAGCAGATCAGAGTTCCTAGAGTGGAGTGGGAATGAGGAACTTGACATTGGAACACGCAAAAAGATGTGCTTTCCTGTGTCCTTCGCTCAGAGAACCTCTGTGGCTCAGAGATCCTGGGCACAGGACACATCCAGGATCTCCAACCGCAGGGCTGAGAGTAACAAACTACTTTGGGAGTTTGTAATCTGAAAGACTGACCAGATTCTAGATTTTGCAGCTGTCTCTGGTTTTATGGGCCAGCTGAAAACTCTGCATCTGAAGGGAGCTGCAACTGGGAGCTTGGTGCTGGAGCCAAAAGCTGCCATCTGTGGTTGTGGTTTCCAGGCCTGGATAAAATAGCCAGCTCCTGAAAGCTGAATAAAGCTCATCTTTGGGAGTCTTGAAATGACCATTGCACTCAGGAACAATTCTCTAGTCCTGAGGGCTGGCTTGGCTAGGTGTGCATGTGGTTAGAAATAAATAGGTGTGGAAATCCTTTAAGGTTTGATCCGACACTGCTAAAATACCCCAAAAGCAAAGATGTCTGTGAATTTGTGTGCGTATCTGTCTATGAATATTAATGACTCAGGTGCTATGCCACTTTCCAAAATTGTTGAAAAATTCAAGATCTTTCACATTCAGCCTCACCTTCAATTCTTGTCATGCATTATCTGCCCAAACTTATGTAAAATTGTGACTTTTATTTGTTGTATCGTATGTGAGCTAAGACTGAAAAAGGAGGGGTTGCTCAGTTTGAGGAAGAGGAAATCCTCGGAAGCTGTACTGGCAGTCTTTAGATGCAGGAAACGTTGCTGCAGAGAGCCAGGTAATGATGATAATGCAGATCCACGGGGAAAAGAGCAGAAGGTAATGGGCTTAAATTGTAGCAAAAGAGATCAAGATTTGACATTAAGAAAAGCTTTCTAAAAGAAATAAATGGAATAAATGACTAGGGGAAAGTGGAGTTGTCATAACTGAAGGCTTTTAAAACCAGGTTACATGGATGGCCCTAAGGAATGACTTGAGTTGTATATCCTGCTTTTTGAAGTTAATTAACTGTCTTATTCTTCTGGCTCCTTTGCTGACTTTTTTTTTTTCTGTATTTTCTTTTCTTTCATCCTGTTTCTTCCTCTTTGTGAATGCTGTGGTGTTCAGAAAAAGTTCTTGGCCAGATGTACTATCAAAGGAAAACAGGTTATCAAAAACGTTGTTTTAAGTGGCAATAAAGCCCCAGAGATTTTCCTGGTTACTTATTTTCATTAAATAATGAAAGCCAAGTCAGCTCAGTTAAGTCTTGCGCTGGAAATTCAAGGTTTGCTTTTTCTTTTAATTAAAAAAAGAAAGCTCAAAGTGTAAACTAGGTGCAGGAAACTCCTGGTGTGTACCCACCTCACTCACTGCCCTCACAGAGTTGGACACTCCTTCATTGGGGTGATTCTTCCACCTCCTGCCCTGCCAGCTGCAGCCCTCCAGCTGCAGCACCTCATCTCTGGGTGTGAGCGATGAGAACACGAGGCCGTGCCTGGGACTGCAGGTGGCAAAGCAGAAGCAGAGCACTGGGGTTGTGGTGCTTGGAAACAAAGCTGGCTTCCTTACCAGGACAGGGGAAGGGTCTTGACAGGGAATATGATTATTTGTGTTAAATACAGCGATTCCATCTGGTTCAGCTGTAATAGACACCCTCTGCTGAGTCACTCCTGATTGCTTTATGCAGAACATGCTCTGCCTGTGCCTAAAGAGGTTATTAAAGACTGCTGAGTACAGAGGGCTTTAACAAAGAGATCTCAGAGTAAACACTGACATTTGTTACTGCCTCTGTTTAGCACTGCTGAAGGTCCCTGGGAACTTGGGAAATTGAGCTGTCAGATCTATGAAGATGAAATGAAACTTTGTTCTATGGCTTCAGTCCCTTAGGAAAGTTTTTCAGGTCATTTAGCGTTAGTACTGTGAGGAGAGCTTATTATTATTTTCCTGAAAATTATTCCCTTTTGTTGATAAATGTAGAGTGACAACTTGGCATTGCTATTAGTCCGTTTCTGTTTGGTTAAGGCAGTGCCTGAAAGACTGACAAGGTATTTTGCAGGCAGCTTGCCTGGTCTGTGGGCAGGACAGGATGACTGATGGGTGTCAGATGTAACCACTGCACCAATTGACTTGTAAATTGTAGTTAAGCACGTTCACAGGATGACTTGGCAAGAAAGCACAAAATGTTCTGGGAGGAAGATTCACTTCTCACTATTTCCAGGCTTAAGCATAGCTGCTGTTTAAAAAAGAGAATCAGGGGAGCAAAGGAATGAGAGTGAAGCCAATGTTTGACTCTTTGAAACTCTTAGACTGGGCTTTGCCTGAGATTTTGTCAGTCTAATTTGCAAGGAGGAAAATCTCAGGGTTTATAGAAGTCTTCTTAACACTTTCTTTGGATTGCTGCTCTAATGAGTTTTTGTAAAATATGTATATTGTATTGCCTAGCAATTTCAGAGACATAAACATACATGGCCTGTATAAAACACAGCAAGTTTTCACCCTGAAAATACTAGTTGTAAATCACAAAAGCCCCAAAAGGCTTCTTAGTTTTCATAGTGATTTTTCAATTCCATGACTAAGGGCATGGAAAGGGCTCTAGGGAATTAAAAATAAGGATAGAATAGCTCTGATCAGTGTTTGGCTTTCAGTATTCCGTGTTGTATGAACCTGGGGGAATAGGGAGCAGCCACCACTGGTCTGGTCAGTATTTTGGTGTTAGTCCTGTTCTGCTGGGGACCCAGTTCTGCAGGTTTTGTGTGTCTCTCGTTCCCCCTCCTTCCCCCAGCCATGCAGGCAGAGTGGGGAGGGTTCTGATCTCTCAGCATTCCCTCCAGTGAGAGCAGAGCTGGGAAGATGGAGCTTCTCTCTACACAGCCCTAGGTGATTAAAGACTAAAAATGTAACGTAGGCTTAGCATTAAATTCATGTTCCACCTTCAGGCTGCTGCACTGTGAACATTGGCTCTCGGAGTTGCAGTGCTTATCAGTCCTTTTCTGCATATAAAGGGGTATTATGGCTCCTGCTATCAAGCCCCACAATCTGCATGCAGAATTCTTTTCCTTTAAGACGATAATCTGTTTTCCATTGCTTCCTCAGTGCTTGAGGAGCGAAAGAGTGAAGGCCAAAATATGCAATGTGCCAAAATCCACTGTTCCTCTGGACACGCAGCAAGAAAAAGCCACCCTTTATTACAGAGATGTTATTTACAAGCTGACTGTTGTTAACGGATGCTTCATTACATATACAGAAAATAGTTTTCCTTGAGACATTAATTTTTGGCTCTGTGCTCATTTTAGTGAGTGTCCTTTCCTCACAGGCGCAGTCAGTGCTCCTGTCAAACAGTGAGCTCTAACACTGCTCTGGTTACTTTTTAACTAGATGCCATTTGATTTATAATCCAGTGAGTCTAATTTAACAATCAGTGCACCTCAGATAGCGGAGCAGGTCCCAGGTAGAGCAACTTCCCATCTAAATTCAGCTTTAGTAAATAACCAGGGAGCTGGTTCTGTGTTGGAAGCAGATCAGAACTCCAGGAGCCAGTGCTGGCTGCTGGGATGTACCTGCTGTGGGTGGGGGGACGTTTGGACAAGCAACAGGAGGTACAAAGCACAGTTCATCCAGGTCTGCAGCTGCTTGAATTTCAGCTGTTTCCTGTGGATCTGCAGAAGCAGAGAGGTTTGCAGTGACTGGAAGTCGCAGAGTTGTCCTGCCCAATGCTGAATTTCAACCCTAGGCAGAACAGGGCCCGCAGCATAGCCCATGTTTATTTGGAACAAATATTCAGCTTATTCTCATCCTGAGGCTGTCAGAGCAGACCCTGCAGCTCGACTTGTGGCTGTCAGAAGCTGTGCATGAGCTCTGGGGCGGGAAGGCTCAGCTCTCTGTGCAGACTGGCTGGTGTAAGCTGGGGGCTGATGTTTCTTTCCCTTTCCCTCTGTTTCCATGTCGAACATGTTGGCAGCAATGCACTGGCTGTGTTCAGTCTGGTTTGTTAAAGCCAAGCAAAAGTTGAGATGAACATCTCTGTATCATTTCATTTGCAAATCCGCCTCAGGTGAAATCAGTGCTTCCTCACTCTCTCTCTCAAAAGAGGCAGTCTTGTCATTTCAGAGGAATGTGTGATGATGGACATAAGCTTGGAAAGTTTTTGTCTTGTAGCAGTGGATCTCTCAAATACCCCTAGGCTGAGCACACTCTTAAGTCGGGACTAATTTGTATCTGGAGCCTGGGATGTCTGCTGGGCACAGTGACCCAGGGAACACTGGAGCTGGCTGAGCTGCAGGACTGCAGTGCTGGGAGCCTCAGGAAAAGCCTGTGTCCCTGGTGTCAGGGTACACAAGATAGAACCTGTTATGAACTGCTGAGACAGAAACCACATCAGGTTTCAGCTGGGTATCGGTGCAGAGCCCATCACAAGGGGAAACGGGAAAATTCTCACCCTGCTCTTTTCAATAATGACTTGGAAATTTGCTAAGCTACTTTTATAAACCAGGAGGAACTGTTTAAAATGCTTCTTCTGTCTCATAAGCTTCTTCACAGATTGTTTAATCCTCCTCAAAGCCTATTTTTAGGGAGATTGTCTGTTTCGAAAGTATTATAGATATCTCTCCGTGGATCTGATGTCCATTTCAGAAGTGAATTCTCACCTGTCACGTACAATTTTGTGTTGGCAAACAGCCATCCAGAGCTCTAACTGCACATCTTCATGCCTTGAAACTAAAACAGCCACAAATCGTTTGGACTCCCAGCTCTGTTCAGGCAGCAACCAGAGATGAAAGTTTCATCATGAATAAATGAAAGCATTTTGGTGACTTAGCAAGGTTTTAGCTTGTGGAGAAGTTTGATTTCAGTGCTTTATCTAGGAAATGATTCAGCTTTATGACTTAAAGGGGTGAAGGCGTCTGCGTTTGGGAGCTTGTTAATATTAGCAGGGCTTGGGTGTGAGCTGTCTTGGGCTGCCATGCAGAGAAGTGGGGTCTCTTTGGTCCAAGCTGATCCCAGGTTTTCCCTCCCTTCTGAGGGAGGAAAGCAGGCTGCTGGGGATCCATGGGGGATGCAGAGATCCACCCAGAGCCCCTGGGGATCCACGGGTGTCACTTTTTTCCCCACGGACGAGTAGAGAAATGACACGAAGTCCAGGCTCAGGGATAGATGGAAGCGCTTTAATGAATTCTCAGAAGGCTTTTATATGTTAGTTCACAAAGTGTATTAAGTGGCATAAGGTAATTGGTTTTTTGGCCATCCACCCCTTGAGGGGATTGGTCAAGTTCTAAGACACCCATCTTGGAATGTTTTTCTAGTTAGAACTGTAACAATCCTGCAAAACAACCTGCAGCTGCAAGAAGTTTACAAAACTGTGGCATTGTTTTGAGTTACTTGCATGGGAAAGACAGAGCTCTCACAAAATGCTGCAGAGAGCTGAAGAAATTCTCTGCTGGAGCTTTTTCAGCATCCATACACGGGGGATGCAGAGATCCACCCGCAGCCCCTGGGGAGGTGCCCACGCCAGAGTGGGTGGATGCCTGGAGGAGGCTGTGATCCAGTGGGAGACCCAGTGGAGAGAGGGGCCCTGCTCCCAGGCTGGAGCAGCCTGGCCTTGGAGGACTGAACCCTGTGGAAGAGTGACCCACGGTGCAGCAGCTTTGGGAGGGCTGTGTGCCCGTGGGAGGGACTCACAGGTTTGGCAGGACTGCTGCTCATGAGAGGGGACCCACGCTGGAGAAGTTCATGGAAAACTGTCTCCCATGGGAGGGACCCCACAGCCTCACAGGGGAAGGACTCCTCTCCCTGAGCAGCAGAAGGAAATCTCAGTGATGAACTGAGCAAACCCCCGTGCCCTGTGTCCCTGTGCTGTCGGTGGGAAGGAAGGGGGAATTGGGGGAAAAAAGGTGTTTTTAAAGGCTTATTTTACTTCTGTTATCCTCCTCTGACTTTGTTAGTAAGAATCTCCCTTTGTACCTCTAAGGTGAGCCTGTTTTGCCCTTGGAGTGTTTTCTCTTGGTCCTTATCTCAACTCATGAACCCTTTGTTAATTTTTTCTCTCCTCTGCCCGGCTGTGGCAGGGGAGGGTGAGTGAGTGGCTTTTGTGGGTGCCGGGCGTTGGGCCAGTGTCAAACCACGACATCCATGAAAATTCCAACTTGATGTTTATTTAAGGTCTTGCTATAGGGGTAAAATTCCCAGTGTCTCTGTGGATCATAGATTTAGGTACAAACGATGGCTCTGGGTTCCACTTCCTGGAGGAGAAGTCTTTAGGAAGAAGATATGGAGGGATGGCCTCATTCAGTTTTGAGTGCAGTCACATCTTTTAGCTCTAAGTTCCAATATCTTAGAGCACTACAGAGACACTGCAAATCCTGGCAGAGCTCATTTGGCTGCTGTTACTCCAGTTTCCATAACATGCCATGGAAACAGGCTTACCCCCATGGCACAGAGCAGGGAGGCAGTTATGGGGAAGTGACACAAGGGTTTGCCTTAATTTCTGTTCTTGGTGCATCCATTCTCTGCCTGTTTCAGCACTTTCCCAGAGCATTTCCCTTCCTTCCCTCTGGTTGCTGTGTTTTACTGCTGTTTCTCTTAAGCTGACAGCTACTGGGGCACATTAGCACCAGCTACATAATTTCATAGCTTGTATCCCTTCATAAACTCACTGTCCAAAGTATTATTTCCTTGCAAGAGATATAGATTTATTTTTCTTAAATATACAAATTTCAAATTGCCCTCAAGACTCGAGCCATTTATTCTTAAATTGAATCTTATTTATTGTAATCCAGTTCCAACTGATAGAGCATTCCTCATATTATTCTGACAGAAATAAACACGGAGCTGAAGTGCTATCTTGGCAGAGAGTTATATGAGCTTGTAATAGCTGCATGCAACTGAATTTTCATTTCACTTTTATTTATTGGAAAGCTATCCTAGGATTTTGAATTGATTCCTCACTTTTGTTTGCATTTGTATGTATTTCTTCAATAAAAGGAAGAAATCTCCTGTTATTTCAGGCCTCATCAACCTTCCTGAAAAATAACATGAATGCTAGTAGTATCAGGAAAATTGAAATACTTAACTGTAGTTTTCCTATCTGTGCCAAAAGAAATCTGTGCTAAACCAGCAAGTGTTCAGGGCAGAAGGTGGCTTGGAATTGCAGGTGTGCATTGAAATGGCATTCAGAGAACAGGTATTATAGTTATAACCTTTTAACAAATCACTGGGGGTACAAATGTTAAATTTTCCTCTGAATGAAGGAAACCTAGGATTACAACACCCTTGGGGGATCTCCCCAGGTCCTGGGCAGTGCACAGAATGCTGCCCTGATGGGAGATGAGGGAAGGTTACTTGTCAAAAATCCCAGCACAAGGTGTAATGTAGTAATATTTCAAATATATATCTTTATCAGTTCTTGTTTCAAAGTCATGGAGGTAGAATCCATGGCAAGCTGTTGCTAGTAGCAGGAAGGAAAAATGAGAATGCTTTGGACAGCTAGATGATGCTCTGTGGTATTCACCTGGGAGCTGAGAAGCAGTCAGCTGTGTTTCCTAAGGGCATTCAAAGCAGAAAGGTGGCAGCCACTGTTTAGCCTGTAAAAACTGCTAATTTTCCACAGCAGTGAAATATTTATTTTCTGAGTCAAGACTCTGTCATGTTAGAGTAGCAGCTGTCCTTACAGAGGAAATTTATCTGCATGTACTATAGCAAAAACTAGGAAAAGTGTGTTCTGGTCTTTTTTTCTGAAAGACTCCATGTAATACTTGTTAATTTTACAGTAATATAAGAGATACCAGTTCTAAATAAGTGAACTTCATGGTCATGTAACGTTATGCTTATATTGATTATTTTCTGAAGTCTCAGCCCTAGAAACTTGATCCCAACTTGCCTAAGCATTTTGGGGCAGGACAATGCAAGGTGGGTGGTGTATTGTTATAGCAGAACATGAACGCTTGGATTTGTGCAGGTCTCCATTCTAACCGGTGCCAGAAAATCACATTAAAAGTATATTCTGTGAAGAGCACCCTGCTTCTGTGATCAGGCAGGTAACAGGTTTAAAATATAATCATTGACTGAAAATTTTCTAGTATGAGAAGTATTTCTGTGCCTGGGGGAACAAATAATGTGCATACATCCTGTGGCTGATCTTTTGCCTTTAAATTCGCTTAATGAAAATGCTGGATAGCTGATGAATGAAGCATTTCCTGACGGGCTGTTTTGGAGATGGGCTGCCATGAGAGAATATTCCTGTGAGATTTCCACCACTTTGAGCTTTGGTCGGTGAAAATCAGGAATCATCGGAAACATTATCCAAGGCTGTTTGGAGTAGAAATACAGCCCAGCTGGGTTTATCTGAGCTTCTAGCAAAGACAGAAACTTTTTATTTCTTATCTGAGCCCAGCTGCAGTGTCATTGGGGCTGTACTGATCAGTGCTCCCTGCACCCAGGGCAGGGCTCATTTGCTGAGGTCCGTGGGGATGTTTGCTGCTGTGACAGTGCAAGGGCAAACCCTTCCAGCCCTGAGCCCTCGCTGATGATTATCATTGCTCTGCAGATTCTGCTCCTGATTATCTTCTAATACTCCTAGATAAATGTTCCTGAGCGACTTGTAGGTTGCTGAAGTCTCCTGCCTCAGTAAACCTAAGGTTATTCTGCTCGGGAGATAATAGGCAATGGCAGACACGCTCATCTGGGCCCTTTGTGATTACATTTTGAAAGTATTTATTTAACTCTCCACTTGTTTTGTCTTTTTCTCCACCTTGCTTTCACAGCAGGTCCTGCAATAATTTACCCACTTCATGGACTGCTTGAGATTAGGAAACAGGTAACCATTCAGATGAGCAGAAGTAGTTAGGAATATTCTGGGTTTTTTCTTGCACTGCTTACATTCTCCATCTTTGGGAGACATCTCTCCCTGTTCTTTACAGGACTTCATTGTTCAGGATTCTGAAGCTGCTTCTTGGCACATTTAAAAGATAATTTCCCATTAAAAAAAGCTCCTTGCGTGTCTTACACTGCTCTTTCTGCCCCTTTGCCTCAACAAATAAATGCTTTTTAAAAAGTCACTCTTTTCTTGTGTTTCTAATTTTTTGAGCCCTTGGAAAGCCATGTCAGGCTTCTGTTTGTTTTTCTACTGTGGAATCTCATGCTATTAGACACATTCAGCTGCAAAATGAGTATTTGCATGATTTTAGATGATATAACATTAATATGCTTATCACTCCTAGTAAATCTCATCCTTGTTTCTTGACTCACTGAATCAGTATATTGGCAGCTCCCGACACGCAGCCATTATCCTTGGCTTGTGATAGTGGGATTTCACAGAGAAGTGTGCATTAAATAGGATTCAGGACCATGGATTTAAAAAATGAAATATTCTTTTATATCCAAAAATAAATGATTTTTCTGTGACTTTATATTTTGCAATTTATTTCTACATAACCTTTGATTCACTGAGTGTTATCTGTTGGAAAAGGGCAGCATTCCTTTTTGCTAGTGTATCATCATAGGGGAATCATCATACTCTATAAATACATGAATATATTTGACTTGATTAAATTATATTTTGATTATTTGGTGAAATGCTGTCTTCCAGATAAAGCTGAATACATGCAAAGACTATAAATAATAAAAACTGGATCCACATTCCTGTGCTAATTACGAACTGTGAAACAGGGGTAGCGTTGAGTAGTCCCTGCTCTAAATGACAGAGTTGGGGTTGGTTTTCTCTGTGTGTGTAATAGGAAGCTATTTATGTAGAACAAGAAGTGAAACCCCTCATAATAATTCCAGATTCACCCATGCAATAAATGATGGGAAGGCCTTGGACACCACCTACTGCTGTCCACCAGTTTTAGAGAGAATTCTGCTGCTGTGACATTTCTGCATGGGAGCATCGTTCTTTGTATGCTTGGAGAAACCTGGGGGTGTTCCACATCCTGGAGCAGAGCTGTGGTGTAGATCTCTGTTAGGGAAGCCAAAATCTGTTCCTGGTTTAAATGGTTACTATGTTAGACCATTTTCTGTAAATTGATTTCAATTTGCTGTCTGCTCAGCCTTGTGCATCCTTATGTTCTCAGCCCTTTTCAAAAGCCTTCAAGACATTGTTTTACTTTCATTAGGGAAGTCTTTCAGGAATAGGGAGTCTCTGTTCCAGAATATCTGAATATTTGCTTCATTCAGGAACTTCTGCTGCTTGGGTATTGATTGCCCAGACTGTCTTCTGCTGGGGGAGCCAGAGGAAGAAATAAAAACCTGTCAGGAACTTTGTATTTAATGTGGCACCAGCGCTGCTGTGAGTTGGATATGGGGAAGGAAAAATGGTTGTATTCATCTTTATAGGAAAGAAGTACCACAGTGGGGAGGAACACAGTGACCAGGCCACCCAGTCCTGGGGCTTTGGAGCTTTTCTGTTACAGCCCAGAAATGTTACAGAGCTCAAGGCAAGGCTTTCAGGAGAAGGGCATGAATGTCCAGCCCCTTTAGAGCCATCAAATGCAGTCTTGTGCTACAATGAGACCACATTAAATATACTTAAAAGAAAGATTGGGCAGTTTTTGACCAAAAGAGAAATGGATTTCCACTTAAAAGTTTTTCCTCCATGGAAGCAAGTTCTTTCCCTTTTCTGAATTCTAGGATAGGGAAAAAACGCCATCACCCTATTTCCTATTTTCAGTCTTTGCCATTCCACTCTGCTTTCCAATAGAAGGAAAGATTTCTTGTGTTATTATTACTATTTTTTGTCTTTTTCTCCCTATCTGAAGCTCATGCTTGAAGCTTCCCACCCTTCATGCATCTAAGTGCTCCCAGCACGGAGCTGAGACTCCCTGCATGTCCCCAAAACCTGACGAGGCACAAGCTCCTTGCAGAACCAGACCCCTACAGACTCCAGGCTGCCTTGGCTTTAGTTGCTGTTTTAAAGCCTTGTGCTTGTGTTGGAAAGGTGTGATGGGGAGGGACCTGTTCTGAGTCTTTTTTGCCAGCCCCAGTTGGTACCCTGCAAATCAGCTGTACTGTACCACACAGCACCCTGATTTATGTGAGACATCACGTATTGATGCCTTTATAGACAGCAACTTAGTGTTTCAGAGGAGTCTGCATGTTACAAAAAGGGCAGCAGGTGTTATTTAGACTAAATTGACCTTGAAATTGATTTCTTTATTTTATGACTTACTGAGGGGAGATTAATACTTTTTTTTTTCCTGCAGCCTGAAACAATTTACATGGTAATAGAAGGCATAGTCAGTCAAATAAATTGCTGGAAGTAGTGGTGTTCCAAGAAAGAAAATATGGATCTTACTTGCATTGATTCTTTCTATCCCCAGGGAGTAGCTAAGACTTTTAACACTGGGGAAGGACTGCCAAAATTTATTTTTCCCATTAAAGGCAGAAGAATGGATAGTAATGTCTCTTAGCTGACATTTACTCTAAACTTTCATTTTGAGGGGTGGGGAGGAGGCTGTGCCCCGTATAAAATTTAGGGAGCATTTTATTGCTATTTCTTGATTTCTCTAAGGGCAGATGGTTAGTAATGGGAATCATAAGAAACTTCTGGAAAGCCTGGCATGGCCACAGCACAGCTGCCCTTGGTAACACAACAGACCCTGAAAATAAAATAGCCTGTAAATGGTTGTTGCAATTCCACCTTTGAGTACCAAGTAGAAATCATCTCAAAATACAAATGTTAATGGAAACAAGAGACCCAAAAGACATTACCTGGAGGAGGCCCTGATAAGAACATGAAGTGTAGCTCTACAGGAGGGAGAAAGTTTTTGTTTATTGTGCTGCTACTGTGCTGAAACTGTGTAATTTCCATTTTCCTGTAGCCTCCAAGACAAGTGCACAATTTGTCAGTGGCACAATACTTTGCATAACCTGAACATATACGAGATATTATTATGACACATTACCTGGAAATGAGTGTGAAAGCAGCTCCACAAACCAATTTTTTGTTTGCTATAAATACAGAAATGGTGTAGAGGAAAGTGTCTTGTATGTGAAGATCATTATGATGAGAATTAATCTCCTTTGTCTATCAGAGAGCTGCCCCTGGATGCTGCTATTGCAGCTGTAGCGAGGGAATGGTTATTTCAGCCTGTGGGATACAGGAGAAAGGTGTTTGGTGGATCCCAGTCCAAGCATCTGGAATTACTGGGGAAGGGGTTTGGGCTCTTGCTAACAGGCTTAGATTAGTCTGGATTGTTGTTGGAGTTTTCTGCCCCCTAAAAACAACCTTGACCTGAGGAGTTTTGCTATTTTGCTTTTATTTTCCGGTTCAATGTCCCTGGATTTTCACAGGTTGCAAGTGAGTTATTAATGGGGAGCACACCACGAGCTTCCCAAGGAGGTGTCCCACGTGCAGCATTGGCCTAGAGCCTTTTATTAATTTGTTGCTGGTTCACAGAGCTGTGCAATGCTTAGAAATTTAGCTGGGTTGGGGAAAAAAAAAAGTATATTTGCAAAATAGCTGCTTAAAATGTCATATTTATTTGGAACTCGGGGCACTGCCTTCTGGAAAAGAGTTGTGTGAAACAAAATGTGTTGTCTCTCTGCCTGCCTGCCTCTCCTGGGGAGTTTCCCAAGAGGAACAGCCCTGCAAAAAGGTTAGTTTGGATTCCCACAGTCCTTCCTGAGCACTGTGAAGCTGTGATCCCAGGGAGGTCGTGCAGCCTGAGGAGCTCTGGAGGAGCCAGAGCATCCTGCTGGGAAGGGAGGGGAAGGCAACGGGCACGGAATACAGACAGCTGCCCATCCATCCTGCTGCATCCCCGTGCACGGTGTGATTGCAGGTGTGCCCAGCAAAGCAGGAGCAGGGAAATGGCTCTGGGGGCAGCAGGGACAGAGAAGCTCGGGTGAAGGGACAGAAGGGAGGACAGTGACGTGAGCAAACTTGAAGAAAGCCTGAAAAGGCAGCAAAGAGGCAGCTGCTCGGTGGCACAGCAGTGGGTGAGGGTGTGGAGGCACTCTTAAATCATCCAGGGGGTGAAAAGGGAAGGTTTGCTTGCTGGTTTCCTTTGATGTCGGTCTCAGTTTGCAGCTTCTCAGTGGCCGACAGTGACTGCTGTCCTTTGTGGGAACCATGGAACTGGACCACAGGGGTTTGTCTGTGAGGTGATTTGATGGTCGTTTGGCATCTATTTACACCCTGTAAAGTCTGTTTGTTGGCGTCTCCTACGAAGGAGTTGGTGTTTACAATGGGTAAATTGAATGGAGAGTGAGGGATACTCTAATTTATACAGTTCAGAGGCTGGGGGATGCTCAGGGTGAAGGAGTGGAGAATTATACCCTGAAATATGATCTGTCTACTGGGTCATAGCACATCTCCTATAAATAAAGGATCTAGAAGCTTAATACATGGAGGCATGCTTGATGATGATAATTAAAAGAAATTCATAGCAGTTAGTCTTTGCTGTCTTGGACACAATGGTCTCAATTTCAGCTTATCAGACTTTAATTCCCAACCATTAGGAGGAAGTGTGTAGCTTGGCTTGCCATGTAAATCTGATCTTTATTGACAGGAATGGAACAACAAGAGGAGGTCAGCCCTGGGAGAGCTTTTCAAAATATAAATATGAGTGTAATGGCTGTACTCAGTAGGGAAGAGGCAAAAATTTAACCTGCTAACTCTTTCCAACATATCCTTTTAAAATCAGAACTGTTTTAATTGCTGGCCTGAGTCTTGCACTGGTATTTGTGGCACCTGTGTTTAGGCACTGTGGCACTTCTATCACCTGTTAGAAACCCCTCTAAGCCCTTGTTTCTATATTGCAGTAACAGCAGAGTACTCAGCTTATTCTCATGCCCAAGCCCCAAGCTGCTTTGTGACTTGTGGAATGCCAGATGGGATGTAGGAGAAGCTTCTTGAGGGATAGAAAATGAGGGATTTTTTATTGCTTTAGGGTGGACCTAGGTGTAGATCTGACACAAGAATGGTGAGCCAGCATAGCCATGGGCCTGCCTCCTGCACAGCCTGTGCTGCAGGGGTTTGGAACAACATTTACAGGGCTGTTGCTAAGCAGGAAAAGAAACCAAGGTCCCTCTAATGGAAAAGAGAGTCATTTATTGTAAGATGCTGAGAGAATTTTGAGTGGCTGAGAAACTGTCACCCAAATTTCACGTGGAGGCTGTGCAGGCCTGGTTCAGGAAGTGTAATGTCAAGTTTCTGACAGGCAGTAGCTGTATCATCATCCTGACCTTCCCACCGAACTGCCCTCTATAAGAGAGATCAGGCTGCTGGCTTTGCTGGGGGTCATTATGGTAAAACCAAAAAAGTGTGTGATTTAGTCAAAAGGGTCTAAGGCACAAGATGAATGGCAATGAAAATCTCCGTAATCAAATGTTTTACTAATGGCTCCTCCGAGTCTAATCATAGTGGTGCTCAATGTTGGTCTTTATTCCTGATATGTAAAGTGCCAACTATTATGTTTAATCTGACTATTTTTTTCCCCTCTTCTCTTCTTAGGGCTATAAATCTGATGTTATGACTCTGGTTTCCAGTGCCAAGAACAGTCCTCAAGGTCCAGTAAGTAAAGCATTTTACTGAAGAGATTAGATTTTGTAACTGAGTTTAGATCTTCTTTTAAGTTGTATCGGTCATCAATCACTGGCACTAACTCTTTCCTGTGACACCTTGCTGCTTTTGAAGTGACTGCACTTGAATTGGCTTAAATGCTCTTTAATATGTGAATATATAGACCAGGGAATATCTGTCTTACCAAGGAGAGGCAAACTGATTAGAATTGTTGCAGTTATGTTCGTTTGCAGCCCCGTGGCTCTCTCGTGTGCTACAAACTGTGTCATCTGCACACACAGACTGGGCTCCAGGCTGTGTCTCACTGTTGTGCACAGAGGGGATAAAATCGGGGGGAATGGGAGGGCGGGGTACAACTGCAAGCCCCTCTGGAATTCCATATTGTAGTCAGGAGGGCAAACACAAAAAAAGAAAGCAGAAGTTGCGGTGAGTTCGGAGCCATTCAAGAGCCAAGCGCTCACAAGGGCAAGGCCACTGGAAACTGGGCAGGGCTGGACCAAAAGGGAAGGACCTTATCCTGGCCTAAAGGCTGGATATCACCTAACCTGTGTCTGTGCTGCATGCTTCATTTTCAAAATAATATCATATTTTGTCAGGAAATGTGTCCCATGAGCTGAGCTTTTGCTGAGGTGTTACAGACCTGGTTTACAGAGGTGCTGGTGGTACCCAACTGTCTGGTGTCACTAAGAGTTTATCATTCGTTGCAGTCAAGTTCCTTTAATCTTTTTTTTTGTCTCTCTAAACCAGGAATATTGTGCTGCAGTTCCTTTCCAAGTGCCTCTCCTTGGGTAGTGCCAGGAATTGGAATTATGTCACTCTACGAACATTTAGTTTGGGTGTTTCCCCTCCCTCTTTTCTGATTATTTAAGCTGTATCTCCTTAGACTCGAGGTTGTAGGAGTGTGGATTTATGCCAGAATAAGGAAATACTCAGTATTTCCAATGTTTGGCAACCCCTTTTTCCCTGTTTGCAGGCATGATTAATGCTGTTTTAAACATGAACATCAAACATTAACAGTTCCCTGAAAGGAGGAGGTGGTTGGGCTTCCTCCAAACGAACGCTGTCTTTCAGTTGGAAATCTCTGCCTTCTGAAACTGCTTAGTCACACCAACGGAAATACAAAAATATCTTGAAAAGCGAAAACGTATACAAGAGATTTTTAGCTTCTCTGATGATATGACAGAATCCTTTTTTTATGCCATATAGTAGGTTTTGGAAGAATATCTTTCAGTAATTCTTCCTGCACTGGCGCTTCCTGCTGGAACATCTTGCTATGCAAAGTCACAGCCTTTCTGTTAGTTTGTCAGAAGTTAACTTGGAGGATGATGTTCTGAGAGGTGGAGGTTTATTTTTAGAAGCTTGGTGTTTTGTGTTTGTATATTTGCATTGAAATTAGGTTTGTGTCAGTTAAAAACGAATGTTTTGAAGAACAATGTAGAGTTTTTTCCAGCTGAATGTTTTCTCCAAACTAGAAAATGTTTTTACAAGTGCAGAACCAGATTTGATGAACACCTGTCATTTTGTCCTGAGAGGATGGGGGCTTTACTGAATTTCTTGGTCAAACTGACCCAGGGAGTCCTATTTTTTTTTTTTCTGTGACTGAATTCTTTTGTTGTCTGTAAGAAAGTGTCCTCGGACTTTGAGGTAGTGACTTAACAAACAAGATTTCAATTGTCTTCCTTGAGCCTTAGTAGCTTGGACTTTAATTATTTTTCACTTTATTTTTGGGTGATGGAAAGAGTTCTAAAGGCATGTTTAGCAGTGCATTTTGACGTACTGAAGAGGGTTGTGATGGAAAGAGGAAAAGGATTCCTGTTTTCCATGATATTTCTTATGCCACACTACAGTGGCATAAAAATAATGAGTTAGGAGTTGAGCTTATTGCTCTTGAAATTACACTGTCTCTGTTGTTGCTTGGAAAATTGTTTGTTGTGATGGATGAGAAGGAATACATAGATTTTTCAAGTGTGTTGCCAGATCATTGCTTATAGAACAGTCTGGTAATAAAAGGAGAGTTGACAGATGAGAATTCAAATGGACCTGAGAACGAATTATTGAATAATGCCTCAGTTCCAGAGCCTGAAAGGCTTATTTCCAGGTTTTGGTTTGTTTTGTTTTTTTTTTTAATAATTGTTGGCTGGTTTTCCTGCTCTTAGTGACAGATCCTTTATGAAAGTCTAATGCAGCTCAATCTCGGGCTGAATTCACTTCTGTGTTACATCACTGGGCTGGAGTCACTGTGATAGAAAACGGCAGCGGGGAACCAGATCTATCAAACTTCATGTTTCCTGATAGCTGTAGCTGCTTAATAGATTGTTTGTTAAATAATTCAAGATGTTTTCATTAAGCTGAGTGATTGAGTCTTTTAAAGCCTTCCTTTTGTTCTTCAATCTCATCAGGCAGTTGGTTGTACCTGCAGAGCTCAGAAAATCTAACTGAAGGAATTATTATTGGAAGCTTTAGGAAGTTGTGAAATTACTGGCTGCCAGACTCTGGAGGGATGGATTTGGGCTGGATCCTTGGATTTCTGTCCCTTTTTCTTATGGCTTCCTCTAAGTGCTGCACTCTTCTATCTGCAGCTTCACAGTCTTCTCTTAGGCTGCTTTAAATTCTCCTTCCTGCATATTAAAGGTTTATGTTTTCTAAAGTGCCTTTGCTTTTCCCTCAGTTTCCATTTCTCAAACTCTTGTCTCTATATTGATATTTGATAACAAATATCATGTACTGTTTTTTAATCAAGAAATGTTGAGAAAAGGTAGTGGGAGTAAAATAGGACTCTTCAGGGTAATTCAGGAGGGACAATAATGATTTTTGCTGAGAAATAAAATTGCTGCAAGAATTGCCGCCTGTGATCTGAATAGAAATGTGATAGTACCTGAAATTACTTCATCTCTGCTGCTGCTTCAGGAGGGATATCTATTAGCTGGGGATAATGGCTTGCAAAAAAAAAAAAAAAAGGGTGGATTTCTTTACATTTCAGATTCCTATTGAATGGAATGTATCTTAGCATTCTTAAAAAAAAAAATTAAATGAATCTGTCACTACCAGGGAGAGAACAATAGAACTGAAAGCAAAAATAACTCTTCCCTGAGCATCATCACAGAGCATTTGGATAATGGGTTGGGTGGGAGGGGAGAGTCTTAGCACAGCAGGGAGAAGGGGAAGTGCATTGTGCAGGTATCTCAAATAGTAACATAGAGCTGATCTAACATGTGCCAATAAAAGCAATAAATATGGGAAATATCTGGCTAAATTTGGTTTTATTTCTCCAACGAATCTATAGAACTACTGAAAAATCAAGGAAATTCTTTACAGCCCTATCATGAGGATTGGAGAGTGGTTTATGATGAATGGAATAGAGCATGAGGGGAAAATTTTACCTGAGATGCTTATTGTGGGAGGATTTTGTAAAGTTTTCCATCACATTACTGATTTGAGAATCCAGGCACATGAAACGTGGTGCTGTGTTAATGCACAGCAGATGGGAGAAGTCAGAAGCAGGTACAGAATCCGGAGTTTTGTTCCTCCCACCTCCGTCTGCTTGCGGTGTTTCACTCCCTATTAATGCACATGGCTGTGGTTTTTTTATCCCAGCAGAGGAAGTGGCCCAATGGCTGGAGGTTGCAGCCATAATTCCATAAATGATGGATAATATTCCCATATTAACTGGAAATGTGTCCTTGAAAATACTCCAGTGTCATTTAGATGATGAGTCAGTGTTACTATTATTGGTTGCATAGGGAAAATCCTCAAATTATAAACGTTACTTAGTGATGAATGAAATTAGGGCAAACCAGTTATTCTCAGATTCAAACTCCTGGAATATATTGACACCTTTTCCCCTCTTCCATCAGTGTGTTGTTATTAAATCAGGTGCTGAGTGTTGTTTATTTGGGTTAACCTTGCCTAGAGTGGTAATGGTGTGGTGTCTACAGAGCTGGAGCTGATTTATTATTCTCAGAGAAGCAGATCTCCAGGATAAGTTGACACCAGTTGAGATTTTGAGTTTTTCATTGATTAAAATCAAGTCAGGTGTCATCTTTTCTGGCAGGAGAGATGAAACTAAGAAATTGCCCTGTTCTCACAGCCTTCCTTCACTTCACCATCAGATTCTTCTGTATTTGTGCTTTAGCCCAGGAGGTGAAAGACTAAATAAAATAAGAATAAACGATTTCCAATAGCAGAAATTTCAAGTGCTAACAAGCAGGTGAATCCAGAGAGGTGCTGAAATGCCAGGTATGGTTTGATAAAAGATCCCTGAATCTTCTTGAATACTCGTGTTTCTGGTGTGGAAAGAAAAGCTGGCATCGTGCAGCAGCTCAACACAGGGACACAAGACATGTCTGAAGAAGAAATGGGCTTCTTTTAAAAGGAATTGCAGAAAAAGCAAAGGAGAAAACCAAATGCCTTTGCTGCTCTTAGTAATCAAATTTTGGCACTTCTAAATACTGGAGTTTACTAGACGGTCAGGGAGGGCCTTGTGAGCATCCTCTCAATTTAAGAGTAAATGAATGGAGATGAAGAAAAAGCAGGAAAAGGCTGTGTGTGCATCAGAGTTGTCTAAAAGCTGTGCAGAAGTTGATGTTTTCCGCTGCTAGCAGTATGAAATTGGTCGTAGGGTGGATTGTGCTCCCAGAGATGGATACAAGAGAGTGTAACAAACAGTAATGCAAAAATACATTTCATACAGCAGTTCTGGAAATCTCTGCTTGCATCATCCAAGTGAAACTAAAGGTAAAGTGATAATTTTGCCTTGCTCGTCCCTTGAGTCTTAGTTTTCAGTCAGGATTTGTGAACATGTGCTATTGGGAAAAATATGAATAAAATTATTGATTTGCATAAATGTTTGCACAGCAAGACTCTTAACCATTGTGTAGCTGCCCATCAATCCAGGTCTGTTTAGCTGTGGTGTGGGAATCACATACCATTCATTTTGATGCTTTTATCAGTCTTAGAGGCAAATAAATCAATGCACCATTAATGTGAAAAGTATTTATAGTTCAGTTAATATCTTTTTTTTTTTTTCCTGGTTTTCTTTTGCATTCTACCAATCTTAACAGTGTTTGTAAAGTACTAATAGCCAGGATTTAGAAAGAAAACAAAACCAAGCAAACACCTGTCGCTGTTGTACCATGAATGGCGCAAAATTACAGCACAAAAGTCCAGGTCTGGGGAGACTCGAGGGAGTGAGAGCCCCGTTTATTAATTAAAGTCCACTTAAATAACTTGGTTCACAAAGATGACAGGAAATCCATTGGTTCTTGAACAGCCACCCCTTGGCCAATTGGCCAAAGCTCACAACACCCACTTCAAGATATTATTTCCATGTGTGCCATAACAATTCTGCACAACAGACCCCAGGTGCACAGAGAGAGTTTACAAAACCCTCTGCGCTGTTTTCATCCAGTCTGTGTGTGAAAGCAACGCTCTCACAGAATATTGAGAAAAAGCTGAAGAATTTCTCTGCTTTTAACTTTTTAGCATCCACAAACACCAAACTAGAAAACCTGCTTCTAGAATCCAGCAATAGAGACTTTTGGGAATTCTGATGGGCGAGGGGTATAAATTAGACAGGTAGCCCTGCCGATGGTCCCTCTGCACTGCCCTTTAATGGCAGTACTGCCACTCGCACAAATGCAGCGTGGTGTGTTTTTAAGAGCCAGTTGATTGGTATAAATTTCCTGAATGCCAGTAGGACAGGATCTGGGGCATGAGGGGGACAAGCCAGGGTTTTCTGTGCTGTGGGGAGCTGAAGTCTCAGCAGGACGCTGGCTCCCAGGGCTGGTCCCGGGAGATGCCAGCAGCGCTGAGCTCGGCATCCAAAGCACGATGCCAAGGTGCCATCTAGTGACAGCCGGCAGCGAGCTGTGCATCGCAGATCTGCGCTCCTCCTCTGGAGGGTTGGTCCTCAGAGCAGAAATTCCACTGTCATGTTACTCAGAAGTTGGGGGTTTTTTCTGGGAAAGTGTTTTGCTCTAGATTCAGCTTGTGCTGTTCTAAATGTGGGACCCTGGTGTCAGTGCCTTGGCTCTGGGTTTGCTGTGCCAGGGCAGACACTGCCCCTGCTGCCTCCCAGCTTGCCCAGGCTCTCTGGTAAGCCTAAAATGTGCCTCTTGGTGAACTTGATGCAGTAGTGCTCTCACCCGGCAGAGAGTAGATGTAATGATGGTAGAAGAGAAGCTTTTTTGAAAACAGATCATTTAAATTTTGTCTTTTTAAAAAAACCTCCATTAATTCAAACTTGTGAGTATTTACATGACTTTTCCTGTTCGTTATTGAAAGAAAGATGGATTTGTTGATTTATTTTTAAATTTCTGCTTAAAAATATCAGGTGCATAAAATGTCCAGGGTTTATCATCAGGAAAGTTTTTTTACTTTTAGTAGGAAAGCACCAGTTTGGCAGAGACTGAAACGAGCTACCACGAGCAATCATCTGCGTTTTTTGCTGGTGATATATGTGGTTTCCTTGGAGAGAGTCAAATCTGGGAAAATCACGTCTGAGGCAGTTTAATTTTGTTCCAGAACTAATCTTTATTGTGGGTTAGGTGGGAGTGTGCAGTGGCAGCGTCCTCTTGGCCATATTAGCACGAGTATGGAGGCACACATTCCTGTCTGTATAAATGCCAAATGATACCAGGTTTTACAGGATAGAATTCTGACATGTGAGAGTTCAAGTCAGCAAAGTCCAGCACATCTCAGATGCCTCTGGAGAACGGCTGTAATCACCCTCTTCTTATTTACTTACCAGAGAACAGAATGTTCTGATTCTCACTGCACTTGTGCAAAGGAGCGAGTGTGTGCAGATGGGGAGATGGCTGAAGGGGTGATTGGATAAATGTCCTTGCATCACAGAGCACTTGGATATTCCTCGTGTGAAGCGTGTGAACAGCCTGCTGGGGAAAGGTCAGAGCGTTTGCTCAGGGATGAGCATTTGAGCAGCAATCTCTCAGCCCCAGAACAAGGGTTTGTGGGTACGTGTTTAAACAGACACATCTGAGTTTGGGTATTTGAAACATAAATGCAAATTAGGTGCAAAAATTAAAACAATTTGCAGTCACCACACGTGGAGATTCTGGCAGTCTGACTGTATTAAGGGTGAAGACCAAACAGCTGAAAATAGTGTGGTATTGATCTCTTCTCTTGGCTGTTTACGTAGTTCCACGGGAGCTGTGAAGGAAGTGCCTGTGTTGAGGGATAGGTTTGCTTCTGAGGAGATGGCTAAACATCCATTTAACGCAGAATACTATTTAAAAAAAATGCAGAAAGAAATAAGCTCCCCAAGGCAATCTGTAGCATTGATGTTTTTAAAAAAGGAAGGGGTTATGGGAGTAATTGAGGCAGTTGTAAGTTCTGCCTGTTGCTCATCAGTGTTTTCCAATTTACATCCTAAGAAAACTGTCAGTAATCTGCTGCCTAAGTGAGATGGAAAGTGTTGTTAAGAGCACACAGTGGTTGTACTTGGCGAGAGTGGTGTGCACGATGCTTTATTCCAGTATGGCCAGTAACAGGTATCATAAACCCTTAGGAATGAGCAGATGTGCAAGGATCTTTATTGTCGTACTAAATTTCCCCGACTTATGACCTAGCTGTAATGGCTTGTTGGAAATTTCCATTTTTTACCTTTAATAACCTCCAATAAATATTCTTCCTAAGTTTTTCTCTAAATAGGTTTTGAACCTGCACACTTTTGGGCATTTGAGGTATTTTTGATTCTGTCTTTTGATCACTCAGTTGAATGGGGTTTCTGCCTCCTTGGGGAACATATAAGTATTTTACTACTACAGTTTTTGCTACTGTTTTATTTTAAATTTACACACAATAGTGGAAGAGATCTGCTGATTTTTCTCATGTATATACAAAAAGCCATAGCAGAATAATTCAGAATTACAGTCTGTGTCTAAGTGTCTGTTTAATGCCACATGATTTTTGATTATGTAAAAGCCACTGAAAAATCTCACATGAGTGAGTTGCCAGTGCAATGTTTATGGTGAGTTATAGCTGTTACTAATGCCAAATATTGTCAGAGTAAACTGTGGGTTTGATTAAACAGTTCTATAATGATGCTATCAAGGCCTCAAGCATCTGAAATATGGAAAACAAATGTGTGAAAGTACCAGCAAAGAGAAAAGTAAAACAGTGAGGCCTGAAGTGGATGTACCAGAGTGTGGGTGTTTGCTATTCCATCTTCATTAATAAAACGCTTCATGAGTGCAGCCACAAAATGTGAGTCACTGACATGAAGGCAAGGAGCTGGGACTTGAAAGAGATTGAAATCTGATCCAAGAATACCCAAACAATGGGAATGAATTGTGATGTTCTTTTACAAATGTGAGAGAGCTTGAAATACCTGGTTTGAAACAATTTTTTTTTTTTGATAAATGGAGTCCCAACGCTAATATTGCTGGGAAATTCATTACCTACAATTGGGCAACAGATCTAACCCCCAAATGAAATTTAAATGCAACAACCAGTGAAACAAAGGATTAACAGAGGATTTTCCATAAATGGGCTGTACAGCAGTGAAATGAGACTGAAAACCAGAATTACGCACTTAGAGAGGGAATTTGTCCCAGTAAGAGAAGCTCACGTGGACTCTAGCTGCACCACGAGCAGTGGTTTCACCCTGGATCAGAGTGAGGGAAGTTTTGATGGGAAAACATCAGTGGAGAAGGGGAATACACAGCGGGAAAATGGCATCCCAGTGCCTCACAAGTAAACATTTTCTCTGTTACCTCCACTGACGTAAATATCCGAAGTGTTGAAAATCCATTCTAGTATTCACGATGCCTGTTTGCTCATTAAATGAATTAATTGCTGCAGAATACTGGGATGAATAATAAATATTGAGTTGAACTCTCGTTAGCATCATATACTGTGGCTAGTCTTCCCCCTCAGCTCATTGGGAGAGTGCAGGTGTAAAAGTTAATTAAAGTTAGCTAAAGTCAAATTATCTTTTTAAGCTTGCAAAACAAGTTTTTCCTCTTTCAATCAAACCGTACTGTTTTCATATTTTTAGTCCAGAATATAGAATTGGTATTTTTAAACTGAAAAAGTAGTATTTTTATTTAGCAACAAATTATAATAGTTATTTACCATAACTGGGGGAGATGAGTCAAGGTTTTGGCAAAAGGCTTAAAAGGCACTACACAAAAAAAGTGCAAACATTTTCAATTTTTTATTAATATTTCCTGCTTTCTGCTTTTTCAAATCAAACTCCATGCAGAAATCTATTGTTTGGAGCTCTGTTTTTAAAGACAGAAGGTCACCTGACCCATTTGCCATCTGGATCTTTTGGATTTTTATACTTATAATATAATTATGGACAAAAAAAGACTTGCCATGTAGCAACATATAACTAATGCCAGAGCTTAAGTGGGTTTCTTTTTCTTCCTCTCTCGCAGAGCGGGTGCAACATTGACACCATGAGCTGGGCTGGGGCTGCTGCTGGACAAGGGGTTTTGTCCTGAGAGGCTGCTCTGGGAATTGTCACCCAGGGGCAGGTGACACAAACCCCCACAATGCCATTACAGAGCACTTAAATCACAGAATTTCCCCAGGCACAGAGAATTTCCAGTGGCGTTTTTCACGGGAACTGCTCTGTGTGTTCTCTGCACAGCTGCAGGACTTGGACCTGTTACAGCCCAAGGTCAAGGCCAAGCTCAGCTCAGCAGGACTGGTAACATCCCACTGGAGAAGGTGAAATTTCAGTGCTTTGTCTGCCCTGAGTGTGCCTTAATCACCGGCAGTGAATATTTCAATATATTCTGGAGAGCAGAAGCCACGTTTTTCTTTACCTGCCCCAGTGTGTGTGGGAAATGCCTCTTCTGTGTGAGATTCTGGTGAATGACCCCAGCAGCAGTTGCTAACTCAGGTGAAATATTTGTGAAAGACACATTGATAGCCTTCAGGTGTTAGGTCACCTAATACCTTAAAAATATTTTAAGGCTACACTGTGTGCCTGCTGTTAATTTCTGGAGTCTTTTTATCTTTTCTCCTGAGTCCTAAATATGTCTTTGTGAATTCCTTTAGCCCTGAACTGACATCTCTCTTCTTCACAGTTAAAAGTACATTTATTCAGTTGAGAGAACTGGGACAGAACCATTGTCACATACATATTTCCGACATTCTCTGGTTAAAACTCAGGTGGAAGCCAGGCGTGTTTGGATATCCTCTGTCCTAACACGCAGCCAGGGGCCTTTTACTGCTCCATACAAACTGGACAGCTTTTATATGTTATAGGAAAAATACTGTAGCTAAAAAAAGTAATTTGTTGCAGCTATGCAACGTTTGCATTGGGCTTTGTGCACGTGCAGCCAGTGGTTTTTGGTTTCGTGGAAATATGGCACTGAACCTTCCAAGTTCTCGTTAAGACTATTAAAGGAACTGTCGTGGCTCACACTGTGGTGATGGGTCATTGCAAAAAGTGGCTGTGATTGGTGATTTTTGTGGTGTTTGTGGTCATCTGGAAGAAAGTTGAGCAGTTTAGAGAATAAAGCCTCTGTGCTCTTGCGTATCATGCAATCCTACAACCCCATGGGTGTCATCTCTCCACACCTATGAACCAGGTAACCCTTTTGGTCGTGATTTGGGTTACAAAAAGTAAATTATTCTCCATGACAAAACCATGAAATGACTATCCAGTCTCAGAGGTGTTTGCATCTCAGAATTTTACCCAGTTAAGCCGTCAATACACTGGCAAACTGCATCTCTTCACTCAGGTTCGTCTGTGTGAGAAATATTGTATGAGAAGGGCTGTTATTTCAACATTTGCTCTTTGAAAAGGCTTGACAAGGGCCTAAAATGCATCTATTCTGCTTTAGGGTCATGGACTTCATTGAAGTGGGCTTGTGACTTGTTTTCTATTCAGGGTTCTGCCTTTCTGAACATTTCCCCTTTTCTCTGTTAGGAAATGCATTAGAACAAAACCGAACAGATGAATAGGCTGCAGCTTCATTTATTAAGCCAGATAAAGCAGTTTCCATGCTCGTATTTTCCCCCCTTTAAAAGTAAGTTGGAATTCATATTTTCTTTTTCATATGAAAATTTATATGTGTCCTTGAACCCAAACTAACAACCAAATCTGATGGGGGAGAGCCCTTCTGCTTTTAGTATGCTGGTCCCAGCATTCTGGATTATCCAAGCCACGGACAGTTAATGCAGAGGTATTTGCTCTCTAGACCTGCAGGCATCAGGGTGAAGTTCTGCTTGATAATCAGAACACAGTATCAGTGTTTTCTGCCCATTCTCGTGTTATCTGTGCATTATTAGCAGCTTCTGAGCTGGTGCATGACTGATTTCCCAGTGAATCCGATTTCCATGTGCTGCTCTGCCTAACCCACGCTGCTGTGGAGCAGATGCTTGTTCTGCTCTGCAGCACCCAAGTCCAAGAGATGGCATTTGCCAGGATTATCCCAGGTCTCTCTGAAAAGTCGTGGAATTAATTAATTATCTTTGTTTAGGGAGCTGGCCAGTGTATAAAGAATGGTGTGAAATATCTCATTGCCACTTGTGAAGGAGTTGTAGGACAAACCCCTCTGTGCAAGACCAACCAGCTGTGGTGAGAAGTCCCAGATGGAGATAACTGGAGGTGCACAGAGCACATGTTCCTAAATGAATAGAATAAATGGAAAGCAGGTAAAAACTGATCAGCAAAGCAAGTGGTGGGATCTCTGTTTTTGAAAAGGGGATAAACATCACCGCCTGTGAATGTGGTTAAATTGCTGTGTCTCCTTTACAGAAGTGAGCTGTAGACAGAGAAGCTTCTGCCACAGACACTGGGTTATCAAAGACACTGTCTTGGCTGCTACAGCTTCAAAAGTCTTATCTGCAGCTACAACCCAATAGAACCAAACCAAGGTATTAAAATGTTTGACTGTGTTTGCAAAGGCCTGGATTTTGTATGCTCTGTTAAAATAAGGACATCTCTATTTGGCCTTCTTCCCATTGTGAGTGATATAGCTGAAAGTGAGGAGTATAAATGGAGTAGCTTTGCAGAGGTCCTGTTCTCACATATGGATGCCGTTTCATCTGGTTCCATCCCCCTGTGATTTTCTTTTTTAATTAATTTCTGGGTTATCTGAGGAACGGTACTTTAAAAAGGAAGTGAGTTATCTGAAGTTCAACTCCTAGGAAAACATAGATTTTAACATCTTTTTCCACTTCAGCTGTAACAGTATCTCTATGCTATCAGGCAGTCTTTGTGGGCAAAACCTTGTAAACTTCCTTTATTTTCCCAGGATTAGACAGGGGAACTCAGGTTTCTCAAAGTAAAATATTTACCTGTTCCACGTTGTTATTAGAGTGGTTTTTAGGTCTGTCCACCCCCAGGTTTGGCTGTAGTAATGTGGAATGTACTCTCCAGAATGAACAACCCTGAAATCCCCGGTAATTATAGTAAAATCCTGTAATCTGCCCTTGACTTCTAATAGCAAGATCTGATTTCACCAGTTCCTGATTAGCTGTTTTAGCAGGTTGGCATAATTTCTACAGGCAAATTTGCTGTCCCCCTGATGATGAATGGAGCTGCTCTCCCTTTACTTAACATGTTCTCCCTGGGGACTATTATGGTGTCAACAGCATTTTGAAAAATTGCTGCAGAAATAATGAGGACAGGAAAGTATGTTTGTGCCCATTTCATTCATCCACTTCTGTCCCTTTTTTACTTACCCTGTAGCCCCCTTAGTCTTGTCCAATCTACTTAAAGAAGGAAAGTGCTGGAAGATTTATTTCCAGTGGTATTTCTCCTCTCTAGTTTTGTGTAGAAATACCAGCTCAAGGTCGGATTAATTGGGATGGAGGAGGAAAGATTTTTGTCTCTTGATTTGTAAGAACTTCCACCTGATTATTTTTGCAGAGCATTTATTTTCTTGTGTTGGGTAACCTCTGAATGCTCAGTGCCATCAGTACTGCCAATTGTTCTGCCTTACAATGAGGAAATCACATAAATGTAGTGAGGCAGAAGGAATATCTATTTTCTTTTTGGCCAAGCAAAGCGTTGCAAATGCAAGAGCTTCTTTTCTGAATGTGGTGGTGCTCTTTCATAACACAGAGAGACTGTCTGGGGGTCATGTGTATTCTTTTAAAGAGCTTTTTCAGGGCACTTAAATATTCTGTATTTATTCAGAACTTTGAAGGTTTAGGATTGAGTCCAAGAGCCACAGACTTTCCCAGTGCATGTTGTGCAAATGTTTAACCTTCAGCTCAGACTCTTTTTCCTCTCAAAGACCTTCCATTCCAAGCCTTGGAGCTTGTGTTCTGTATGTCCCCTATGATCCAAAAAAAAGTGCCTTTCTGCTTTTTATGATGTGTGGGTCCTGTTTGTTGATCACATTTCTGTTCCAACACATCAAGAGCAAGACTGTGATAAGAGTTTGCCCTCCTCAGGCTCTGAGCCCCTGCTGTTCCCAGTGGCTGCTGTGCAGTTGGGGATCATTGGAATGACTCTGACAAGGCTGCACTGGTAACACCAGGGCAGGGCTCTGGGGCTCTACAGGCCCCCCAAAAGATGCTCCTTTATGATGGCTGAACCAGTCTTACAGCAGAATACTCAAGTGATTCAAAATTTATGACTACGGTGTGTAAGGAGCACGGAGAATTTTTATTTTGCAGTGTTTTCTACCTGAAGAGCTTAAAATCAAATGATTAAGGTTGACTCATTTTAAAAGGGGGATAACAGCAATGCTGTAGCACAGCAAGCCTCTAGCATGGGATGTTGGAATGAAAACCTTGGTGCAAAACACAACTCTCTTGCTTGTGTCAGGGTTTTTTTTACAGCAGGTTTCACACTTGCTTGTTATAGATTGTACAATATCAGTCATCCCTCTCCCTATCACTACCTTCCTCAGGTGCTTTAAAAGATTTTCTGTTCCCCAATGGGTGCTTTCGTGCTCTTGTTGGGCTATTTCCTGAAGGATCAGGGGTGGAACTACAACTTGTCCTACCGGGGTAACAGCCCACCCGCCTTCTTTGATCTCAGCCTTAAGGAACTTAATGACTTTGTGACCCCTCTGATCGTATTTTGGGGTAAATGATGACAAATCTATCTCTTTCTGTGGCACCACTGCAAAAATGCCTTTTTCTCCAGCCACTGGGGTTGGAGTCCTGGGTGGGTGTGCATCCTCCGGGGGTGGGAAGGGCACAGGCAGATGAACTTAGACTTTACAATTGTCTTATAAATGATACATTTTAAATACAGTATGTATTCAGCTCAGGGTGTTTGGGTTTATTCTTTCCCGTGTGTTTGTGAGAAGGTGAACCCGTGGAGAACGGAGGCGTGGGCCTTGCTGTGTGTGACTGACAGCGTCGTTCCTCCGTGTCCTCGGTCATGCAGATGTGGAGCAGTGCCAGGGAAGCTGGCTGAAAGCAAATGTTAGCCCCCACAGATGTGAGACGAGCCTTTGCAGCTGTTCCCTGTGTACTCAGGTGTGGTGCTTATCTGGGAGTTGCACGAGGGAATGGAAAACTCTGGAGCTGCACTGTGGTGGTCACAGTTCCAGCCCTGCAAGTCTGGCTGGCCACTCTCTGGTTAGCCTGAAAGACACAGCAATCAGAGGCATAATTTAGTGGGGTTTTTTTAATTTATTTTATGTATTATTATTAAACAAATTGAATAAAAATAAGTGCAGATCCTCATGTTTTAAAGACACTGGCAAGTATTGTTATACCACTGACCCTAGTGAAGCATCTGAAATGCATCTTCATGCATCTTTTTAAGGCATATCACTGTTTCCCAATATCAACCGTAACCTTTATAACAAATATACAGACTGAGGACCTTGTAAGGCTGGTTATTCTCATGATGCAAATTTCAGAGCAAATGGAACCCATTAACAAGATTAGCAATGCAAAAAGGCGAAGTTCAAGGTAAGGAAACCATCAAAGCTTTTCCGAAAGTAAAACTTCGTGTTATTGTGATCCAGCTATGTGCATAATATGTTTTCTTTGGTTTCTTTTCTCCCTTTAGAATAAATTGACATAGGACAGAATGCTATTTATCTAGAGGAAACCGGCGTTTTAGAAGAGAAAGTAATTCTTAGGGCACTGTGTTTTGCTTTTTAGAAAGCTATGATTTCTAATCCATTGCAATATTAAAATAGGCAGCTATTTAATAGTTCAAAGCGGTGAAAGAAAAGAGTTTGCTCTTGAATAGGAGCATTTATGATTACAGAGGGTATTTTTTTCTTTTTTAATATGAGGAGGGAACATGCAGGGGAAAGAGAATCCCAGTTTGCAGAAATTGAACAGTTTTCAGTGAGGGCAATTATGCCTTTAATTGACATCCACTGACAGCCTTGTTATTGCAATAAGGCCATGACAAGGGTCTTTAACCAGTGCACCTTCAGCTTTTGTCTTCAGTCATCCCTGAAGTCTGATTTCGAAATTACGTTCTCCTTTTACAAAGGCCTCATTCTTTGAAGGTACTTGAACATGCTGAAAAGATTGTTGAAATTTTGGATACCACCATGAATTAATTATGGTGTGTAGGATGTGATGCGATGGTGCTGCTGTGATGTTGCTGCTGCTGAGTCTCTGTTATGAGCAGTTTCATTGTTAATCTCTGCTTTTTGCTGTTTTATCAGTAGTCATTGTAGCTTCATCTTGTAAACACTTCAGAGCGATGAGGTTATCTCGGTTTTGGGGCTTGGCACAACTGGGTTTTGGTTCTTGAGTGAAATAAGACACTAAAAGACTCAGAATGTTATCAGGGGATGCAGATGCTCATTTAAAGGATTTTTTGCCCTTGCTTATTCATGCTTTTATTTGCTTGCTCTGCTCTATGGGTGCTGAGTTTTGAATCTCTTGTACAGCATCTCTGGACCTCTCTTCCAGTGTTTGACCATATTCCTGGTTAAATTTGTTTTCCTTCTTTCTAGTCAGAAGTTCCTGCCTGTTCCAGGCTGTGTCAGTACCTCTCATTGCTGTAGCCCTGTGTCCAACCCTGTCTCTCTTTCCCAAACACTGCCTTTAGGGAGCTTCCACCTGTTCCCAGGGCTGAACCATCCCAGTTCTGCCACTGCTCAGTCCTCAGTGCTGCAGTCCCTGACATCTTCACGGCCTCTGCTGGCCCTGCTCTGCTGTGCCAATGTCTGCCTTGGACTGTGAGGCCCCAAACTGGGCACACGTTTGGTTTCACAAGTGCTGAACACAGGGAAAGGGTCATTTCTCTCAACCTCGGTCTTGCCAGGTCTTTTGCCACCCTCCTAACAACCATGAAAACACTGAAGTTTGCTTTGCTTGCCGGTCTTGAGCAGCCGGGCCTGTCGTGCACAGCGATAGCTCCCAGAATCACTTTGCTTTTTTACCTTTATTAATTTTTTTTTCTTGAGACAGTTTCTATTCCTAGCAGTTGTTGGAACACTTGAAATATGGAGCTAAGAGCTCAGGGAGCAAAGCCAGCTAGAGGTGACCTTTAATCTTACACAGATAGCTTTCAAGGCAGTTGCAGCCCCCGTGGAATTCTGGAGGTGCAGCACTAGAGATCCCTTCCAGGCTCTGAACGAATCCTCTCCTGTGAGGTGTGGGGTTTGTGCCTGGCTGGCACACACTGAGAAGCGCCTGGCAGCATCTTTGGTGGCGCGAGTGGCAGGTCTTCCTTGCACTGACTCTCAGAGGCAAAGCGCAAAGTAACCCTCAGGTTCAGAAATGTCTTTCCCACCAATTCAGTTCCCTCAGCCTGTGCATTTTAAGCAGAGCTACCTGTTCAGCCCTGCATCTGTCTTTTCTCAGCGTGGCCCTTATTTCTGGGTTGAGATGTTCAAATAAGCTAAAGTAGGAAGGTAAACAATACCAAGTAGCCGGTTCAGTGCTCAGTGCCCCAAGGGCTTTTTCAGTGTTTCATCAACACAAAAAAAAGTGGTTATTTCTGGAAAGTCTATGTGCACATATGTGTATGGGTGTAAACTAGTTTCGTATTATTCTGTGCATGGGGAATTGGGTGTGGGTTAGGAACTGAGAGTCGATTTTGTGTCTTTTTACACACTGTTCTAGTGACAAAGGGAACATTTCAGCAACGTGTTAATACAAGTTTTAAGTCCTTTTGTGTATTTTTTGCTGTAAAAGAACAAAGTTAATGAAGGGAGGTCATCTTTGGGCAGAGACTGAAAAAGCTGATGTGAGGTGATGCAATGATGATATTCTGCATTTGGTTATTTTTGGTGAGGTTGTGTTAAGTGAATACCCTCAGGCTCAGAAAGATGCACCAATACCTCTCACAATGTACAGAGGCTGTCTGTTTTTAACAAAATTCCAATATGTATTATTGATTTTGGGAAGTGCCAAGTTGCCATATTACAAGTACAGAACTATTCCAAGCCAGTTCAATTCTGCATAAATAACACCAAAACTTTCTTTATTTGCAAGTGTGGGAGCTCTCAGCTAGCTTCCCCCTTTTTCCCCCCATTGCACTGCTTGTAGTTTCTCTCTGTTGTTTACCTACATAACATGCAAGTAGTGCCAGAGGTTGTGGCACCGCTGCTGCTGCTGCTGGTGTCAGGTATCAAAGCAATAAAGGACCAGCCCCGGATGGCAGAATTCAGCCGCTTGCATTCCTTGCAAACTCCTGCCAAGGAGCGCTTGGAGCTGCTGAGCAGGGAACATTGGCACCTCTCCTCTCTCCTCTCCCTGTCAAGAAGCAGCAGCTTGACAAAAACAAAAGGGAGATCTGGAAACAAAACATGGTATTCCTGACATCACCTCACCAATTTTGAGTCTTCATCTGCTGTGCTCTTTGTGGGAGCTCTCTCTGCACTGCTGTGACGGGCTGCAGCGGGGTGATTCTGCTGTCTCAGGAGCACCCAGAGATCTCCGGCCGCCATCCTCAGCACAGCCACCCCAGCACTTGGCTGTCCCTGGGACATCATCACTGCTGGCTTTGGTCTGTGGTGCCTTCTTTAAAGCTCAAACCCAGCTGCTCTCCTTCTCCTCCTCTCTCTCTTCTCCTCCTGCCATTGGGAGAGCCGAGGTGTTTGCTGCAGAGAGAGCAGGCTGGGAGCAGCTTCTCCATCTCCTGGACACACCGGTGGCCACTGGTCCCACACAGAACAGAACTGGGAGGGAGCAGATTTAAGCCACTACTTGGAAAGTGCAGAGCTGAAAAAGCATTGCAGCTTCCTGCAATTAAACGTGGAGGAATTAATTATAGTGGGGAGAAATCCATCCACTTTTGAGTTTCAGGAACGATTTTTAAATGTGGAAAAGGATGTTAGTCACCACAGTAGTGAATTTGGGAGCCTTATTTAGTGCTGTTAGCTGCCTGGATAAACAATACTGCACAATGTCTATCTCTCAGTCCATCACTCAGTTGTTCTCACTGTCTCTTTCTCTCTCTTTTCCCACAGTGTGATATTTTTGTGTTTCAAAACAAAGGCTCTCACTTCGTTCAGTGTGAACCTTTAAACTATGCCAAATGTAAATTTGCCTACTAAATACCCCACTTCTCTCAGAGCAGAATGGCAGTGTATTGTTTTCTAAAGAGCATTTAAAATTGCACTTTGATTTCAGGAGCAATAAGACAGCTAATTTTGATCTGAGTCAGTTGAACACATAGACCCTGTTCTGCTCTCAGTGTACCTGCCCTGCCTTCCCCAGATTTTATTGTCCTCTAGGAATGGTAGAACTTTTGTTCTCTTACCTTTCTCATAGCAAAATAAAGCTAAGTTTGCCTTTATTTTGTTTCTTTCCCTGCAGCTTGTGATTTATGAGAACAAAAGGATATGGCAGTGGCTATCTCCCCAAAATTCCAATTTTTCAGCTTTCTGAACTTCCAGCATTCTGAAGATGAGCAAATAGTGTCTGCTCAAGTTCTCTTTACTCTACCTCTTCTTCTAAGTCTGAATATGGAATAGAAATCCATGATAAAGTTCAAGTCCTTGGATTTAAATTAAAGGTGCTATAGTTGAGGAATCTAAGTACTTTGCCAGGGATGTTTCTTTTCAGATGCTGGTCCATGTATACTGGGAATGCTTTCTCCTTTCCACGTGGAATTTATTATGTAGTGGCTGGAATTAGTGACCAAGAGATTTCCTCTTGTTATTAATGTAAAGAGAGAGTATTTCCCCTGAAGGGACCATGAAGTGTTTCAATACTTTAGGACACAGGAGCAGGATCTTTATGGAAAGACAAAACAGGTACAAGGAATCTTTAGCAGGAATCTCAAGCAGGTGAAAAACCCCTCAAACCAGCAAATTGTAAAATAAGATGGCAGCAATTGTTTGCTGAAATTGAGAAATTGGTAACGATGAATCCAAGTTCAGTTTTGATTTCTTGGGTAGGATTGATAGAGTTCTATGGCAAAATGGGGTTTCCAACTCTCTGCAATGAAGCCCTCAGGAAACTGGCAACGTTTTACCCAGCAAGTGCAGTGACTGCTCACCTTTCTGAACAAGGCAGTATCCAGTTGCACACCTTCCATCTGCACACATCAGCCTGGCCAACATTTAAAAGGTCTTTTCTTTCCCTGTTTTTTTTTCTCTTTAAAATTCCAAGCAGGGGGACTGTTAGCAAGATGGATCTCTAGCAAAGTATATTATATAATATGCAATATAAGGAAATATTTAATTGGCACTGCTTTTTAAAATGCCTGGCAGTCTCCAGACATTAATTTGGCAAATGCCTAAAGCCTGAATAATATTTCTCCAAGCACTTTAAAAGCCTAGGGAACACAATAGGAAGATCTGGACCATTAAAACAGTTAACTCAATGTTTTAGTATTTGAACAGTAACAGAGCTAAGGTAGGACTAAAATTCTAGGATCATTTCAAAGTATCTCTGTCTCATTTCCCTTTATAGCCCCATGCAGATGCTAATCCATCATGTTATTTTGTAGGACCTCGGAAAGTTTAAAGGTTGTTTAGTTGGTGGAAGTGCTCAGGGTGATTACTCCTAGTTTGCTTATTCTGCACTTTTTAAAATAAAACAGTAACATTTTATGCCCAGTAAGCTCTATTACTCCTCATTTGTTTGTAATGCTTCACGTCACACGCAGGTGCCAGGGACCTGGGTTATTATTCATTTTTGAAAAATGCTTAGCGCTGTTCCTTGCGCTGCCTCCTGCAGCAAACAGGCTCTGATGGATGGTGCTCACAGCTACCCAAAACCTCCCCGCCACTGCCACTGCTCCTGGGCAGCCTGAGCAAGAGTCTTCTCAGTGCTGGGGTGGGTTTTGAGAGTCATGGATGTATTGTTCATTAGTTCATTAGCTCCTTATTTTTATGTAGGTGTCATTTATAATTAAAGTGGTCAAAATATTTTATTAAAGGATTTATAAGAGCATTGTCTAGGATTTAGAGCATATTTATGAAATCAAAGAATACATTTTATAAATTTTGGCTTGTTAAGTGTAACGCAGTTTATTAGATCATGTATTAACAAACTCCGGATCATGTAATTCACCATGTAGGTGTTTCTTCTTCAAGCACGTGGAAATAAGCAGTGATGGGTAGTGATGAGAGTCACAAAGCTGAGACTCCAACTATTGATTGGTGTCTCTTTGTCTCTTCATGTGCTGGTTGAGATTGAGAAGGGGTTGATTTTCCCACCAGCCTGCAGCAAACAGTGTAAGTAAAACCCCAAAACTGGGAACTGCGCGCGTGTTATGAGAACGAATCAATACCTGGGATAGAAACAAGCTCCTGCTCTGGGGTTGAGGCCAGGGCCTGAGCAAGCTGTAAATATTAGACAATATAATTTCTTTCTTTATTTAGCAAGGCAGCTGTTGCTGCAGGGAGCAGTGAGGCTGCCTTTAGCATTCCTGAGGAAGACACTCCCAGGTGCTGTTTGTGCCTGCGCAATGCGGCCTCCTCGTGTAAAGGCACCTGTTGTTAAATTTTCAATGCTGAATCCATTAGACCTCATTAGCAGGGTGGAGAGCTTTGAGGAAAATCAGACTCAATTATCTCTGTATTTTCAGATGCTGGGAGAGGTAATCTTTGAACCCCATTGCTTTGTTAAAGCTATTGCTGTAATGGCACAAAGCTTTTTGCTCTCACTGCCTTACAGTAGTGGAGAAGTTTAAGGAGTGATGACAGGTTAAAGTGGAGCAAGGTCAGAGGGTGAGTTATTGCTCCATAGGATGATGTACGTGTGGTATTAACTTGTCATCTCTTAGTTCATTCCAGTGGTGCCACTTTCCCTAAAGCCTCGAAGCAAAGTCTTTATTGCTGAGGTGGTTTTTGTTGGTCCTGTGATGTCATTGTGGCTGGGCACACAATTTCATGGAGCAGCCTTGCAGGAGGAATGGGCTCTCTGGTGGGTTTTGCAGTAATCATGCAAGGGCATTGACTTCACATACAAGATGGAAAGTGCAAAGCCTTTATTGTGCACTCAGAATTCCCTAAATACCAGCACCCAACAGGATATCACATCATAGAAACAGGAAAGATGTTCACCTCAGTGCCCCCAATCACCTGGGGTAGTGCACAGACATTGCCTGTTATGGTAACAGGTAAACAATGCCCTGTAAGGTCACAAACTACAATTATCACATCTCATAGGCCCAACACTGTCCACAAACCCACAATCCTCTCTCAGCCCATCCCTGGTGACCTGGATGCACTCCCAGGGTCACCTCTGGGTCCAAGAAAGAGGCTCTCTCTCCGGCCCTCAGGGCCTGTCTCTCTCCCAGCACATCGTGCACCCCAACAGGTTTCAGTGGGGAAGTCTGGGGACCAGAGGGAAGGATAGGCTGCTCCATGCCAGAGACAGCCTGTTCCCATCAGTTCCTTACATACCAGGGATCTCTGCTTGCTGTAGGGTTGAGTTTTATATCCCTCTTTAAAATGTCATCACATGCTGTTTAAAATGGAACTGTTCAGCTTATTCTTTTATTTTATTAGAAAGAATGCAGATAAAGTTGCTAGGAACAATCATTGACTAAAGTGGTGTGTAGGGAGCCACGGAATCTCCTTTAGCCTCTTGTGCTCCCGAAGTCTGGATTGGTACAGTCACCTCTACAGTGTCTCATCTGTGGGCAGACACTAATTGAGGGGTTCATGAAAACACCTGTCAGGGAGTGACATCTGTACCAGCAGCTGACAGTCAGGAGGGAGGGGAAAAAAGGAAACAGGCTGTGTGGGGTGCTGGGTTGTGAGTTTTGATTATTTACAGCATTTTCTTGAACTGGACATGGTCCCATTCATGAAATGAATAGAATGAGCACCATTTGTGGTTATTGGGCAATGCTTGAACACGAGAGCAGAGATTTTTGTCCGTAATTCTAGAGCAGTTCTACCACTTTAGGATGTGTTTATATGATGTACTATAACAGATGTGAAGAAAAGCAATGGGGAAAATTTCCAGGCCTGTCTCCTGAGAGGGAACAGACCTGCGTTTAGATCCCTTGATACACTTGGCCTACTTTCCAGTAGCAATGCCTCAAACTCCATTTAAAAAGCTGGGCTTAATGTTTGTAGGTGAAAACTGAATGTTAGAAGAGCTGAGGAGCAGCAGTGCAGCAGCTCAGGCTGTTGGCTGAGGCCTCTCTCTGCTCTGTGTGGAATAATGAGTGCTCAAGTGAGCCACTTGCAACCAGGGAATACAGATTGTGGTCTGTGTTTCTGATGGTTGTGATCATATTTCACTTGATGATGAACTTAATCAGTTAGGAGAAGAATCTTAACTAGTGCTTTCAAATAGTTCTATTTTCTCCAAGTGGGAATCAGGAGCTCTAGCTGATCTGTCTGCCAGTTTGTGGTACTGAATTCTTGAATGCCTTTCCTTCTGGCTCTCAGGGTAGTGAAACCACTGAACCCTTCAGGACTCACAGTCCCTTGTTATGAGTAGAGACACCCACACTGCCACTGCCCTTGTGATCAGCCATGGAGAGCCAGGATTCTCGTGGCAGCAGGGATTTCAATAGTGCTGAACACAGAAGAAACGGCCCCTATTGACACAATTGCTTCTGCGTTCTTTAGAAATGGATGCTTGCAAAGGGATCCATTGAATGGGTAATTCTTAAAGCCCAATTCTTCCCCAAAGTGCAGTTGTTTTGCAAGCAGAGTGTGTTTGACTCTCGTGTCACACAGCACAGCCTCCTGAATCAACCCCTGCTGCATGCGGTGGTGGTTCACACCTGACCATCAACCTGTGTTATCATAACTGGCACTCAGGACTTAAAATAGAAATGAAGTGATGCCTCTCATGTCCCAGAAGCTCTGTCACACTGTGGAGCAAGCTTGTAGTCTCAAGTCTTTGCTGTATTCACAGCTAACAGACTTTTTTTTACCAGGTTTCATTACTTTTTACATACACAATACACAGAACATGTTCAAAATGACTATTTGAAGCCAAACTGATATAACGAGCATCTGTAAATTGTCACAGATTATGCCCTGGGATGCAAACAGTGCCAGCAAGGGTGGATGAGGCTAAGATATGTCTAGAACAATGATGATAGAGATTAATTCCATACAATGGGGAGAGAGAAGCTCATACCTCATGCTGATCATACCTGTTGCTCACCTGAAGCTGAGACAAAAGGGAACAGAATAGCAGCTGGAATTCTGTAGGGAAGGAACAGCTTAAAACCTGATCTGCAAATGTCTGAAGTAGAGTAGGTAAGAAATCAGAGGGTTTGGTTGAAGCTGACCAAAGCTCAACAGGACTTTGTGCAGCAGATCCTGGTTTTAAGACGTGCATCAGGTTCACCACACACCTCCCAAAAGGACTGGCAGTAATGTCCCCGCATTTTGAGGGTGCCCTTGTGTGTTCCAAGTGCATGTTTCCCTGCATGCCATTTGCATTAGCATTTTAAATGTTAGTCTCCATAAAAAAGCCTGTATGGTACATTTTTAGCTTACAAACGAGGCTCTGAGTTAGGGCAATGTTCACCTGGAGGGTCATATATTTTGTGCTTCATTGCTTTCTGCTGGTGATTTCCGAGGTGATCTGCAGTGTCTGTGAGAGAAGGTGCCAGTTACTGTGCCATGATTGCTGTTTGGGGAAGTGTGCTGTTAAAATGTCTGTCTGGCAGTCAGATTAACCACAGATTTATATGCATTTGCTGAGAAAAAGATTTGCCCTTCTAAATCCTGATTTCTGACTGGAAATAAGCAGGATTTTATACTCCCCTCCTCCCTTCTTTTTTTTCCCCATGAAGCAAGAAGAATAAGCTCAGCTATGTGCTGATATTTACTGGGATCCTTTTTGTTACTTGGTAGTGCTCTTTTACAATTTGGTGTGTATTGGTCATCTCCTGTGGGTCCATGTATTCCTTCTCCCTTGATTGTTTTATTTCTCACAGACCCCTGAAAAAAATTCTTCCTTTTACTGTTTCTCTGCTGTGCTTCTTCTTCAGTATCAGTTTATCAGCTGGAGATGCTTATTATGTTATTTAAGTGAGAAACGTCTCGCCATCTCCATGGAACTCTAAGTCTTCTTCCTGGAGTTAGAACAGGTTTACCTGTGGCCTGGTCTCTTTTCTCTACAGCCAGCACTGCAATATTGAGAAACAAATAGTTTTCTCTGAAAATTGAAACCTTTTCTTACTCCTCTTGTTTTTCATCTATTGGTGAAACTCTCCTGAAAGAATTGCTGTATTTCCAGAATAGTTCCTTATTTGAATGAATCACTTTTCTCTCTTAAAACACTGGTCTGGGTTAGAGTTTCCCATCCTTCCACATGATACCCTTTCCCTCAGTTTTGCAGCTTTTCCCCAGGCATCCAGGACATGCTGTAACCCAATATCTTCTGTTGGGAAGGACATTTCCCAAATGAGTCCTGAAAACATTATGCATTCAACTACAGGCATTTTCATGAGTACAGTCAGTCCTTTTTTAAAGAGAAGACAAATGACAAAAGATTAAAAAAAAAAAAAAAAGAAGCCTATGCTTCATATAACTTTGAATAAATACACTAAATAAGTAAGAGGAATCATGTCAGAACTATTAGATGCAAAGAGAAAACAAAACCAGGAGAAGACCAGAGAAAAGCAGAAAGGCAAAAGGAACAGATGCTGAAACAGCAGTGGTTTAGTATTTTTGTTGTTAATGGTTTGTTTAATCATTTAGTTATGTTCTGAATATTTTTTTTTTAAATTTGGCTTTTCACTGTCTTGACGTCCTTTAGCCAATAAAGAATACTTTTGAATTATAAGCATTTTCTCCAGAACCCAATGAAAATAGATGTGTTTGTCCCTGGTGTCACGTCTGTCAGTCTTGCTGTGATCTAGCCACCGAAGGGGTCTGCAGGGACAGGCTGTCTCCGCCATGGAGAAGTGCTTCTCCCACAGCACAGCCCAAAGAACGAGAGCAGAGGCTGCTGTCAGCTGCACTGAGCCTTGCAGAGGAATTCACAGCAAAGGGCCTGTGGATGTGGGGGTATCAAGAGAGGAGTGGGAGGGTAAAACGTGTCACGAGGTGAAGGGTAGAAGACAAAGATCATTAGAACTGCCACATGCTCCAGCCTGTCAAAGTTTTACAAGGGAAGTATTCAATATTCTGGGGACGTATCGATAGCAAAGCACAGGACTTGATGGGGCTCATAAAGAAATCTTTTGTGACACTTTTCCTGATAAAAGCTTTTCTCAAACCACACACCACAAAATGCTGGGCTGCAAAGGGACTAGAGCCTCTTCCAAGCTCTTTGCAGACTTTGATGGAGATGACATTGCAGACAAGAAAAAAAAAAAAAAAAGGCTTCTGACATGCAGAGGCTTTTGGTCTTTGAGTGTTGTACTGACTGAATGACCTTGTGAAAAAAGGAAAGTGTTCAAAACAAGATCTGTAGGGGGATGCTCTGCTTGATATTTGCAAGGTTGTGGGTAAAGCAGGTACCAGGACTATAAGTGCATTTGGCATTTTCCTACTTACTTGGTTTGAAACTGAAGCAAAAGGACGTGTTTAGGAATTTTTGTAAAGTCATTTTAACAAAAAGTAACAGTCTGCAGAATTTGAAACCATAAACAATAGAGAATGTGCCACAGTGACACTCCCAACTCAGAATGCTTTAAAGTAAAGTTTAGAAGTTGTGAAAGCACCCGCTTTAGCCTGAGTATTTTCAAACTGGCACATTTTTTCCCCAAGTTGATTTAATTACTCTATTTTGAAATTTCGGTCCAATTTAGATACACATTTAAAAGTAAAACTGAAATAGAAGTCAAAAGCATATCAAAACTATTTAACAAAGCATGATTGACTTAAACCAACGAGTTCAGTGCATTGAAATTTCTGGCGTTTTGCGGAAACTCAGCAAGCAAGCACCTGTTGATACCTTTAACATTTTCATGGGCTAAAATGGAAAAAAGGAAAAAAACCCCACCACATTCTGTGCTCAGCCTCCAACAGAACAGACTGCAGTCAGTCACACACGCACTGGGTTCTCTGAGTGCTGCTGCTCAACAGGCTCCCCCACTTGTATCCGCTGCCGAATGGCATTTCCAAGCCTTGATGATCTATTTTTGGGCTTGTTGGTTCTCATGGAACTGAGACATTTGAAAGCAATCTGCAGAGTTAGAAACAGGAGACACTGAGATTTCCATACACAACTCCAACATTTAAACCGAATCTCTAACTCTCTATTTAAATACTTTGCAGTGCGTGCCAGTTCACTGTAGCTAGAAGTTTATTTGACTCTTTACATCGTGAGTTCTAAGAGACAGGTGTGAAAGTTCCATCAAATTTCTTTTCCTGGGAGGTCTGTGATGACAGAACTTGAACTGCCCAATTTAGAAAAGAACTACAGGTGGTTAAGCACATCAGCTACGTGTTTTTGTGTGGTGAATTTGTATGTAGAATATTTTACTTCAAATATTTTTGATCAATAAGTGGAATATTTAAGGTATAGCCACCATTATGATGTTTTTCATTTTATTTCAGTTTAACTCTGACAAAACCAATTATTCTAAAATTTGGACCTAGAACTTAGAGGTGTTAATATCTAGGCTGCTGGAAGTCTGTGGGAAATTAAAGCAAAGTTTTGCTGATTTCCAGCTGGTCCTGGCCACACCAAGTTCAGATTTTTTTCTACATCCCAATCTCAGCAAAGTGATTCTGTTTTATTCAGCCTTGGGACTGCCAAAGTGAGATATCATGGGTTGGTAGGATGCTTTGGGTTCAACTTAAATATCAAGGGTTTTTGGCCAGTTTGGGAGGCCAAATCACTATAATATTTATAAATAAAATAGTTTTCAGAGCACCTCTAATAGTCCATTTGCTTTTCACATTATCCTACTTTCTTCCTTTCTGTGTTTTTTTTCCCCCACCACCTGCATCAAAAATCTTATTTCAAACAAAAGGTAAAAATCTCAGTTTAGCATTTCTCGAACGAGAGGAATTTTTAATGAATTAAATATTTTTATCCTGCCACACTCTGTCTGGCCATGAAATCACGAACAGCTGCTATTCTTACAGCCTCTCTCCAGTACAGAGCAATGCAGAAATAAAGCCCAGCCCTGCTCCTGAGTGAAGTGTGGCGAGATGTCAGCTCGGTGCTGCTGCTGCTGCTTTTGAATATGCTGATTGTGCCTCTGGAAGGAGGCTGGGATACCCTGGAGATCTGTGATCTCTGCTGCAGATTAGAGCTGTCTCCCCAGTGAAGCAGCATGAACCAAATACATAACTTTATGAGTTCTCCTGGCCTCAGATCTACACTCAGATGACAAAAAGTAAAAAGAATTAATCAGGGCCTAATGCAGCAGCGCATTCTGCATTGTGTCTTCATTAGGCTGCTTTTGCTTTCCTCTTTTGGAAGGTTCTTTTATTTACAGATTTCAAAGCCAGATGACAAGGAGAGCTGGTAATGCACTTCAGCCACTGCAGCACTGAAATTCAAAGGCAAGGACACAGGAGGAGAAAGATTATCATCTTATTAGTGAAGGAGGATAAAGATTATCAGGCTGCAATGATCCATTATTTATAGGAATGCTGTCCTTTCCTGCGTGCGTTACTGAGGCATTTAATGTATTTGTGCTAGAGATTAACATTGATGTTATTTTCTTTAATATCTGTTTTCAGTCTATGCTATGCAGGTTGGCATTCAGGAAACTCAGCCAGAGGAGGAAAACAATAGTATTAATTAGGAACATCAGTCATGGTTGTTATGAAATTCAAAACTGCCAAGTTTCCAGTGCAGTTTAGTGGTAATTATAATAGAGTGTGGAGACAAGCTGTTCTGTTCCCTCTAAAGAAATGCAGAGTTTGTTGGATCAAAGTGCTAATGCAAATCATGGGGAATGCAATGCTGTTTCTAGAGCCACTTGGACTTTTTTTATTTTGTTTTTGTTTTTAAAGGATGTGTTGCCACAGCTAATTCATCAACAGTAGCACTGGTTTCTTCTTGGGGGCTGCTTATCACAGGATCTCAGTCTGCTCCATAAATTATTCTCAATTTGCAAATGAGAACTTTGGCATAATAAAACAGAATGAATTTAATAGGGCTTATCTGAGTCATCAGCAGAGCTGGACGTTGGAATCGGGTTCCTCCTGAGTATTTCTTTATTTCTCCAGAGTTAGAAACCTAAAGCTGCCCCCTGCAGAGCTTCTGGGGACTGGTGTTGGGTCTGCTCTGCAGGCTGCTGTGAGGAATTGTCAGCAGAGTCCATGCAAACCATGGCTGTGCTCAGAACACTCGTATTGCCTGTTCACGGCTTTTTTCCCCCATGGGAAATCTATTCTCTTCCACAAAAAACCCCAAAAACAAAGCAGAAAAAGTTCAGAAGCACTAGGGAGGAAAGCTGGTGCTCTCAGACTGTTGCAACCTTTGCTGAAAGTACTTGGCTGTTTGCAAGGTTGGGTTTTGAGCCTGAAATGTGAAAAAAGGGCATTTTATTGACAACAAGTTAATTTAAAATTGAGTGACATTGTTTTTAATGACGAAAAGTCTTCACAAAGTTATGCAAACCATAAGTAGTCTAAGGGTTTCTCTTGCAAAAGGAAAACATCAAGCTCAATCTATGTTTGCATTTGTGTAATGCATTAAAAATCAATTAAATCCATTTGAATAATTGAGGTAAATTGGTAGTAGTGAACTGGGTCGTCCTGACTGAGGATGTAATTAACTTCAAACTAAGTAATTGTAAATTAATTAGAAACAATGTATGCTCTCCATCTTGTAAACATTTTAGTTAAGGGTTGTTGGGAGTCTAAATAATAAGGTTAGATTAGAATCAACAATTGAATTTGGGGAACATTTAAGGAAATAACCCAGGGAATGATCCTGTTATAGGAGAGGATTCTTGGTTTTCATTTTCCACTGCAGGGAAATGGAAATAATAATTTTTTTTGTGTTTGCATATCTTTGCTGCAGTCCTTGTTCAGTATTTGACTGAAAATCTAAAGTAGCTTCTCATCTGAAAGATTTAATTCTAATACTGCTGATGGAACGATCTCCTCAGACCTCAGTTTTTGTTACAGATTTGTATTTCCAGCACTTCTGTTAAGTTTCTGATATTTTACTGGCACCAGGTTGTTCAGAAATAATTGGGTACTTTAATATCAAAAGAGACATAAATAACTTAAATTGCTTGAGGAATTTTATTTTAAAATTCCTTTAGTGTCTATTTCTCTGTCAAATTTCAAATTATTAAAATGCTCTGATTTAAAATATTGAACATATATTTTAATATAAAATTTGGAAGTCCTCACACAGGTAACTTGGTAGGATTTTCTTACAGGCAGGCAAACAAAAAGTAAAGACAGCATGTCCTTAGAACTTCCATCTTTTTTTTTCTTTTAGAGCTTAATAAACTCACTTAAGGCTAAGTTAAAAGTGCTGACATCTATCACTGAAATGGAATTGACAGACTTAAACTTTGGAAAAAAATTCCACCGCTGTCAGTTTTAATGTAAAAGCAGATGAACAGAAAGTTCTGTAATTTTAATATATGGGAAATAGTTAATGAGCATTTATTTTCCCTCAGATTGTGGAATGGACTGCAGTGCCACTTAGCTGACATGTTTATTGCTGAAGTGTTTATTTTAGTATTAGTGCTTAAAAGCCAATACAAATTTAATCTTTTCATAGCTGTGGCATTTTGTGATTCAGAGTGAGTGATGCGATGAGTAATGGTAATTCTGCTGATTGCACAGAATTGGGTATGAAATACTTTAATCAATGAATACATTACTGAAATATTTAAGGAGAAATTGCCAGGTTTCCAGGCCCTGGTTGTTTTTAGAATTTGGCGGCTTTATTTTTAATACGATATTTTTAAATCAGGGGAAATGATTTCATATGTGAATGGAAATACCCTGAATGCTCTTCAGAGTGAAATGATTGGAGGGAGAGGGATGATTAAACCCTGCACAGGCAGCACTGTGCTGGTGGAACAGGGAGCAGCTTCAGGCAGGATGCAGGAAGCGATGGAAGGGGGAGCACGTCATAAATCAGTGTTCTGCCTGCCCTGCCCGGGTGAATGGCCTGAGCTCAGGGCGGGCACAGGAGCTGCTGATGTGGTGGCCAGGCAGCACCAGGACACAGCACTTCAGGGAGGTGCAGGGAGAATGCCAGGGCTTGCATTAGGCCGGTTTAAACTCTGAGGCTCTTGTTACACTTTCATCTCCCCTGGGTTTCCGTGGTCCTTTTGTGTTACTTAAGAACTTTGGAAGATCAAAATTGCTGAGCAAGTCCTGAAAATGACAAAAAAAAAATGTTTTGGTTTTGATCAGCTCAAGTTTTATAATAGTGCGACAATTTTATGTTTCTTAAAAAGTATCGTGATCTGAGCTGATGTTGCATTGCTAGAAGGGACTCATGGATGATATGGGGTGGAGACCAAAAAAAGCCTCACCCAGTTTGCAGGAGCACATCTGACTGCACAGGAATGAAAGAGGAAGCTCATTGCAAAATATCTTCAGGCCTGTTCAGAGCTTTATTCATTCCAGCCTCAGTGAGCAAACCTTGGCCGTTCAATTTGCAACAGAAATAACTCTGATCATCACAGATTTAAACTAGAAGTTTAAATGGGCTGGGCTGGGCTGTGCGGGCAGATAGAGAAATGTGGGTAGGAAAAGTGATAACAAGCAGTGGTGACAGCTGGCTGTGCTAATATTCGTGGTGGACCAGCAATACAACAGTGGATCAAGTCTGAGCACTTTAAACTGCAGACAATTGGCAATGCTGAAAACACAGCTGTCCTAATCCTAGTCAAGCCTATTCTTTAAGCCAAATAATAAACAAACCAGACAATGTTGAGGGCAGAATAGACAGATAAACATAAACATGAAAATTGAACTTGAATACCAAGCGATTTTTGTTTGTTTTGCAGTATCACAAAACAGCAAATGCAATGGCTTTGGAAGTGTTGTGGAGATTTCCAAGCCCCCACAACAGTTCCATCTGTCCCGAGATTTATGATTAATTACATCTGCTGGGAAAAAGGAATACAGACATTTTTTCTTTCCAACTGTTTTTTTTCAGCAAACTCAGCTGATAGAAATGCATGTCGGTCCCCACAACAAGAAACAATTCCCTTTGGTAATTGTGAAATAAGTGTATTTTGCAGCAGGCTGTATAATCCTCTACTTGTGGAAATATGATGTAAGTAATCACATAGCACTGATGTTATGAAGATGAGCTCTTGGCATTTGCTGAACAGTATGGCTAAAATGTCTTTTTTCAGGCTAATCTCTGAAGCAGTGCGAACAAAGTAATCAGATTGAGATGAAAAAATTTAAGTGGATCATCAATATGACAGAAAAGGTTTTGAGAACACTTCAAAAGATGGAAGAGAAGGATATATCTTCTATTTCAATTTTTAATCTTAGTGAATTCTATTGTGCTTGTCTGAAAAGTGACACATTATTTTTCACAAGGATTCCCAAGTGAAACCAAAGTTGTGTGTTAATACACTAAAATTAAATAAGGTAGCCAGTTTTTCTGCTTCATATAAACTGGAAATGAATTTGGTTTAAAAAACATGACAAAAAGTGTTCTGTTAATCAGAGACTAAAGATTTCAGTGTTGAAAAAGAGTGTTTTTGCCAGAAGCAACACATTATAATGATTCTTATTAATTAGTTTAATACTTAGTTTGAGGAAATACAGGAAAGTGACAGAAGCTATATATATATATATAACTACTGTAAAAATACAAAATGAAATTTAAGACTTAAAGTAAAACATTTATTTTAGAAATACACCAACCCAAGAAATAGATTTTTCCCGTTAAGAGGATCACAAGATAAAGAACACAAGTTTGAAGATAAGTGCGTTTTTAATTTACTTTGCTTTGGATCGTGACAGAAACAAATATCTGCCAATGTTACTTCTGCCACTGTTTATTTTATTTAATAGTGGGGATGAATGGATCTTTCCTCAACCTCCCCTGAAGATTACCTGTTGTAATGACTCTCTGTGTGTGTTGAATTCAAAGCCTTTGGAAATCGCTGACTGCCTTCAGTGGGCTCTGGGTCAGATCCAGATGTGACCCTGGCAGCTGTTGGACCAGCTTGACTTTTCCATGCCTGAACTTGCAGTGGAATGTTCCCATAAATTTGATGGCATTTGAACAGAGAGATAAATTCCCACAGGCTCCAGGAGGAGTTGACTCATCCCCTGGACTGGCAGGAGTCACTGGAAGGAGCAGGGCCAGTTTCTTCCAGGTTTTCCTGAGTTACTGAAGTGCTTTAAGTGCTGTTGGTTTGCAGAGGTAAAAGGGATGGGAAGGTTCTGGAGTTTGCCATTTTCACCTAGGTTGTACCTTCTCATTTGGAAGTCAAATCAGGTTTTGGAGTTCAGTTTCAAGCATCATGTGAAAAATGTACCTAAAATTTTTGCAGCTTATCTAAGAACAACTTTTTCAAAACTTTCTTTCCAGTCATAGTACGTGGTTACCACATGTTAACCTATGTTAAAAAAAACCCAAACAAAAAACCCCAAACTTTTCTTTCTGTCAGCTGCTTCCCAACTTGCTGCTCTATCCCAATGGTGTAACATCTACTTCCCTTAATGCTGCTAAATCGGTTTAGTCCCATGCTTTGGCCTCCTCTACCACTGTTACTTTATTCCCCAGATGAATTCAGGAAACCAGGAATGTGTCACCCGCTTTCCCAAACCCTCTGCAAGGTTTCAGCTTCATCTCTGCAGCTGTCTCCCGGTGCAAAACCTTTGGAGAACAACGGTGTCCTGTGGCACCAATCAGCCTTTAAGGTTTAAGGGTTAGTCTTTGACAATAATTGTTATTTTATCCTAGATTAGGCCTTCAGGTGCTAATTCCAGGCTGTAACAGAGCAGGGCAGGGAATAAATTCAGCAATTTCCTTGGGGGATGCTGTGCCTGCAGCTCTCTCTCAGTGAAAGATGGGATCTTGCTCGAGTGCTGTTTAGATAAGCTGAACTTTCTTAGTCTTGCCTGAAAAGAGAGTTCCTTTCAGGGCAACCAGCAGTAGAAGGATGATGCTGTTTCACCCCCACGTGATTCACTGCAGCAAATGTACAGTGCTGTACTTGTAGAACTGGTCACTATTTTAGTGGTTTGTGAGATAAAGGAAGCACGAATGACTAGGACATATTTTAATTCTTTTGCTTAGCCTCCCGCTACAAATTTAGTTCATGTTTGCATTTCTGCATATATTTAATGTTGAGATGAACACCAAAAAGTAAAGTAATTGTCTTTTCTTGGCCATCATGGACTATAGCATTGCAATTTTTTTGGTCTTCTGCAGAATCCCCTTATAATCAGTTATTCCGCTGGAAAATGCCAGTGGGATCTGGCATTTGGTAGTGGTTTATAGTGCAGATGTTTTTTAATGTTGATTTTAATTTCTTTTTCCTCTTATCATACAACAAGGCGTTTGAATCTAATTATCTTACTTTGATTTCTTACTGTATTTCTAATACCACTGTAAGGAGATCACGTCTAATCCAGAAGAAAAAGGGGGTAGAAGATTCTCAAGTAAATTAAAACTTAAACTCAGACAACAGACAAGATATAGATATAAGAGTGAGAATACTTTAGCCTTTGAATAACTTCATTACGGATGCAATATGTTCTCAGTTATTTGACATTTAAATACAGATGCCTTCTGAGTGGAACGTGCCAGAGCTCTGAAGTTCTTTGTCGTGCATAAGGCTCAGTTAGTAGGTTTCCAAAGTGTACAGCTCTGACTTAAACTTTATGAATCAAACCTTGACCCATGTGCCAAAGACCTTTCATGTCACAGGGGAATAAAAATTAACTTCTGGAAATGTTTATTTTGTAAACACGAGTTCCACTGATCTCTGCCCCTCATCCATTCATGGGCAGGACTGGTGGTTTTTCTGTACATTGCTGCTCACCACAGTTACTGAGGTATTCCTGCCTGGCTTCTAGCTGGCTATTTGCACTCAGCATCCTCTGCAGTAATACCCAGAATTTTTCATGGAGTAAATGTCATAGAAGCAGTAGGACCTTCTTCTACATTGAGCCTTTCCAGTATGGTGTAAAATTTCATAAAGCTTTTAGGAGCACTAATTGCAATTAGTATTAATGTAATGCAATAAGCCCTGTTTATGTTGGCTTTTTAAAATTAGACTTCTCTGAAAGCAGGAGGTTCTAGCAAGCTTACATGTTATTTCATTCAGTCTGTTTCCCAGGAATATAAATGCATTTGTTCACAGACAAGGATACATTTGCATTATGGGCCCACTCTTAGTATCCTTTAGTGCTTTCACCTTTCTGTTTTGCAGTTTGTCTATCTGCAGAGGACTGGGGTGATATTTGATACTCTACACATTGCCCCATCCCTTAAAATTCATCTGTCATCCTCACTCCTCTGCTGAAGTTAAACTCCATAATCCCAGCAGTACTTCAGCTGAGGCTGCCCTCAACCTCCCCAGCTGTTGCTAGTTTTCATTTGTGCTTGTAGCAAATCCTCTGACTGTCTTGTCCCTGCTCAGGATTCAGTGAGTGCCTTTGGAGTTTTGTGACTGGTGCATTTTCCTTAATGAAAACCAAAAAGGATCCACGAGCAGATGGGAGTTAATGACATCCCCACCAATGTTTCTTTCTCTTGCAGCTCCTCAGCCATGGGTGCCTCTGACAGTGCAGCTCCCTGTCCATTTTAGGGCCAGGTGTCATCCCTCTGGGAGAAAGTTCCCTCCCAGGAGAGGTTTTCTCTGGATGTGAGAGAGCTGTGAAGAACCTGTGATGCCACAGGCATTCTGCAGTGCCTCTGCGATAGGGATGGCTCCAGCAAAGCTGACAAAGGGGTTTCCTGGGAATACTGGGACAAAACACTGATTTAACCACTTTCCCATGGGATAGAATATGAGAAAGAATTGTGTGCTGGTAGATCTGTGGGGTGTGTGCACCTGAGCCTGCTGCAGCCCTGGTGCTGAGGGCACTTTGGAGGGGACTCGAATAAACATGGATCAGCATTCCAGCAAGAACCCCTACTACTCTTCTATTTCTTATGTACCTGATGTCTGTGAAGTAATTCCTTTGTTCTAGACCTTAGAAAATTTGTGATACTCCTCCTGAAGGGATACAGCAGGTACATGAGATATGGGGCACTTTAAGCACTACTTTGCAAAAGTAAAAGTAAAAAATTAAATAAGTGCGACACTAAAATGAAACTTAACAAATATAAGGTCTGTGATATGATCTCACACATTTTTAAAGCTCCACTCATGCCATTGCTTGAGCAGTCAGGGTTTATAAAGTGGCAGGGAGCAGATCCTGAGATCCTCCTGCACCTGGAGACACGGGAGGGTGATGTGGGAACAGCAGCTCCTCCTTCCTGTACAGCCAGTGGCGTGGGGAGGGTCAGAGAGATGGAGAGGTGACTGGGAATGAAATCAAACCCTGAAAGAGCAGAGGGAGTAGAAAAAAAAGACCCACTCTTTAAGAACAAGGTAGAAAACGTGATTGAATTGAAACTTCTCTACCCAGAAGGATTTTGTTTGCCTTCCCCTGAGGTCATTAATTAGCTGGGTTCATTGCTCCTTGAACATCCCTGCTGCTCACACCTTCAGGAGCAGGGAAACCACTAAAGCACAGTGGTTGTAAAAGGAGGGGAGCATAGTAAGGTACTTCCCTCTGATAAAAAAGTCCGGGTATTCCCCTGGGGGGTGCGTACAGCTGAATGCAGCTGCTGAGCTGATTCGTGCCAGGGGCAGAAAGGTGTGCTCAGCATCCCTCACAGCTGGGAAAGGCTGAGTGCTCCTGGCACCTGTGTCCTCACTCGGTTTTTTTGTCCACACAAGACAAAGGAAATAAAAGACAAGTCAGGAGACATTATCTAACCATTTCTTTCCCTTCTAGTGTGGATGCTTTGCAGTAATTCTTCCTCGAGAGCAGCCTACCTCACCCTGCCCCCATCCTGTCACATCTTTTATTTTCACCCCACTGATCCCCCTTTAACTCTATATCCCATTAAGATAATATTTGCCATAGGAAGGAAACTGTAATTCAGCTTTCTGTGAGTGTGATTAATGTAGAACAGATTGTAAGCATATTGTTTGCATTAGGGAGCAGCTACTGAATGTTTCCATTTAACTTGCTGATTGCTGCAGTTGTTGCCATATGATAGAAAGTCTATTAGTTTCTGTGCCTCCTTAATTCAGCCATATGATATAAAATGTTTGTGTTCTGCAAATAGTGTCTATTACAATGACACTTATATGAATTATCCATAGTGGAAAGCAAAACACAGCCTGCCACATGGAGAATGGAAATAAGCAAAATTGGATTCTTGTTTTGTTTTAAACTGAGTGATCTGAACTAAATCCACCACTTTGCTCATAAATGGTCACACTGAGTCATATCTTGAGTCAGGTTTTTTTCTGTTAATAGAATGATGAATGTTCAGAAACATTCTGGCTCAAAAATAGGTGATGGGTTGTATAAAATTATTTAAGATTATTTTTGTGGGCCCTCTGTCTATAGACAGATTCTGCTTCATCATAATTTTTATTTATCAGAAGAAAATATTTCTCCTGGTTCCAGAGTGTTAGGGTGGAGCCAAAAGTGACCTAAATGAAATCTGGAGACTGAACAGTTGAAACCAAGAGTTGATAGAGCTGTTGTGGATGCTGACCATGTTTTCATGTAAGAGCAGTCCTTATTGTAGTTTTGAAGGTGGCATTAAAAGGGCACGAAGCTCATGAGGGTAATATCAATGTGCATTATTCCATCCAGTGGCACAGGGGGTATCACATTGTGATGCCATCAATATTTTGACTTCAAAGGACTGTATGGGGATGGTCCATCAGTGGCCATCGTGCAGGGTGATGAGGAAGCACTCTGGAATTATTCCCTCCTTGGGAGCTCAGTGCCTGTGGAAAGCAGATTTCCCTCTGCTGGGTTCATTGCTGGGTTACTTTAGTTTGCTGTTGGCACTTCTTGCTCTCTGTTAAATGGACCAAGGGTTTGGGGTCTGGCTGGGTACTCACAGGTGTGCAGAGAACCAGAATGCAGGCCGTGGAGTGAACTCTTACTTGTGGCTCTCCAGATGATTTAATTTTTTAACTCCTGCACTACACAAACCACACCGAGAGCTATTAACGTAAATTAATTACTGCTCCTGCTGGCTTCTTTACAACTTACTCAGATGAGGGATTATTAAATGCATCATGCCTTGCAAATCTGCATGCATTAGAAGCCCTGTGGCTGCCTGTGCACTGCTGGCCTCCCTCAGGGGTCCGAGAATTAAGGAATTCTTGCTCAGCCGTTTCCCTGGGCAGTGCTGGTCTGTGTCCACGGGCTCCAAAACACAGCAGAGCTGCTCGCGGACCCTCCCAAAAATGGGACATCCTAAACCTCTCCAGGGCGTGGGAATCCCACTGCCCTCGGGCCTTGATACTTTTAGGTACCATGGAAAAGGGAATTATAGGATGCAGCAGAATATGTATCTTTCTGATTAAATGTGGGGGGTTTTTTAATTTTTTTTTTATTTTAAATTTCTGGTTCAAACAAGTAAGGGAAGCAGATAACCATGGTAACCCAGAAAAATGTGGAATGTAGATCTGCTGGTGCATATCTGTGGATAGTTGAAGAAATGTGTAGAGGGTTACTAATTTATTTGTTTACCAGTTTATCCTGCTGTTGGCTTTTTGACCATAAACAAGGATAAAATCTCTGGAAAATGGAGAGCTATAAAAAACTCAAATTCTTTCTGTGCCTTTTGAAAGGTTTTGCTTTAACACAGTTGTAAATAATTTAAATTATGAACTTTCTGCTTTTACCATGATTTTAAGTAGACAGCTCTGAAAAGAGATAATTTAAAAAAAAACTTTTAAAATGTTAAAATGCTGATGGGATAGCTTGTTTTTAATTTTAGCAAGAAAAGTTTCAAGTTTGATGCATACTTAGGTGGTGCATTGACATAAACCAGCTCTTGTGTTCCTCTGGAGGAAATCTCAACTGTTCAGTCTTCTAAGCACAGTGAAACGGACTTTGGGTAGAGTAGAACAGTTTTGGTTCCATTGAAGATGGGTTATGTATCAGAAATAATTGCTAAATGAGAAATAAAAATAAAAAAATAAAAGAGTCAGGGCCCTGAAAGTAGAGCTGGCCAGAGCCTTTAGCTGCTCTGCAGGTTTTACTTTTCCAGGCAGCTGTGTCCACATAAAGCCCTCCAGTGCCTCGTGTGACAGCTGAGGGAAAAGGATTTGTCTTTGTGGCTTCTCTGCCCTCCACTGAAGTTTCTGTCCCCTGTGCCTCCCCAGTCCAGCTGCAAACGTGACCACACAAATTCACACCAAGTATGTCATTTAAGAAGGCCGTCCATGGGAGTTTTGAGACAAATGCTGGATTTCTGCTTGATGCAGCATCTGTCGTTGTTACCCAAGTCCTCTGTGCAACCTCTGAAAAAGGGGTTCTTGTAAGTGTCAAGATGTTTATAAAAGGTTATTGCTTCCAGGGATTGCCATAATTGTCTCACTGTTGATAATGATAGCTTCTTACTGGTGTCCTCTCACACAGAATTCAACAGGGAAAATAGCAATGTTAGAACTGTATTTTGTACTTTACTGCAGCTTACTTAACCTAAATTTTTTCCTGTTTCCAGTAATGTTACAGCAAACATAGGGACAACTTTCTAGTCTAGGTTCTTAAATCCTTCGTGTAGGTGAAAAATTTGTGCATTTGGATTCCTTTCCTACGAGTGCATTTTGAAAAATGTTATCATAGAGGTATTTTTACATTTCAGCATTTTAGGAATGTTCAGAGGTTATCTTTGTGTTTCCCTATATTTTTTTTTTAGAATGTTAAATGTAAAGAATTGGGCTTTTTGCTATTATGTAACACCATAATAAGCAGGCATCTGCTTGGCTCTCAAAGATGGTCAGAGGGGTGAATACACAGATTTCTGTAGGCTGTGGTTTTTTCCCCAGTTTTGTAAAAAACCATCATTCAAACTGCGAGTTAACCCAGTATTTTAAAAAGAAATTCCTGAATAGAACATGGAACAGCACTGCTTCTTTTGGGAAGCTGGGCTCTGTTGTAATTCAAGTATCAAGAACTTTGTACTGAAAAAAGTTCTATTTCTTTTTTAATGTTGTACTTTCCAGCTACAATGTTCTCTGTGGATGTTATAATGTTAACAATAGAGAAACTCCAGCTACTGTTTGTAAAGATTGGCTAATTCCTCTAGTCTTTATGTTTATATTATGGTAGTGCAAAAAATAATAAGACTATATTTAAAGGTTCTCAAAATTAAAGGAACTTGATTACTTCAGACTTCAGTCTAAAGAGTTTTTAGTCTAATTAATTTTAGTCTAATTTAATTAAATTGAACCCGAATGTGAAATTTGGGAAGTTTGTTTCTGTTCATTGTTGAACTGACAGAGTGAAAATAAAAATTGAGAGTAAAAATTAAAACTGATGCTAGATTCTGGGAGAGATTCCATTTTCTCCGGAGCACGTGTCTGACAGCCGTGTGTCTGAGCAATTCTGCTGCTCTGGGGTTCTGAAGGTTTGAATCCTGGAAGACGGCAGCGATTCCCAGCAGGGTGGCTGAACTGTGCTCAGGCGCCTGTGCTCCCTGAATTCAGCTTTTCCTCTCTGCTTGCCGACTATGTCGAGACAGGTTTCCTGCGTCACTCGGTGAAATGTGAGCATATTTTTCACAATATGGTGTTTAAGCGTGTTCCTGCTCCCCTGCTCATTGTACTTCCTTGTTACCAGCTTGTTTTTCTTCTGAAACCGGGTGAAGCAGCAGGAGCAGGGAGCAGAACATCCAGTTTTAACTAAGATGTGAATATTGAGGGAAATGTTGGTGTCAGTTGAAGATGTTGGCATCACAATAGCAGCAATAATTCTTTTGAAGATTTCTAGCCTGTATGGGTACAACTTTGTGTCCCTGCGAGAATTTGGGATCAGCTGAGGGGCTTATTAATGGTGCCTGGTTGTTGCAGGGGGTGCATGTGACCCAGCTGAGTCGGGTGGACATGGGGTGCGTTACCAGAGAATCAGGATTTGGTTTGTATTGCTCTTCGTTATGTAAAAATTGGAGGCAACTTTTTCCTGAAAGTAAAGTTTTTACAGTATTCAGTGCAATGACACACTTCAGTCAAACTATGCTGGTTCTTTGGGCATTTTGTAGAAGATGAGTTTATATTGTTTCTCTAATAAAGGAACGCTAAAGAGTTAATAAATGTATCAGAAGACTTTCCACTGCATCTTGTTTCCTTGATAGCAGCATATTTTGTGTCTATAGCTACAGTATTCTACTGGGTGAGGATAAATGGATTTCATAATCTCTCACTGGGGAGAAAAGTGAAGCTGGAAAAGATTGGAGCTGCATGAGCTGGATAACTTAAGATTATAGCTCTGAGAGGCAGAGCTCTAAAAAGCTATTAAAGATGTTACCTTCTTGATTGGAGATTCAGGAATTGATGCACTGCCTTCAGTCCTGCTATGTTTTCAAACTTGCATTAAGTTTATATCATCTTCCACCTGCCCTTTCTAAATTGCTGGTCAGAAAAGAAATCACTTTTTCAGTCGTGTGTCTGTTATAAGCAGATGCATCTTCCAAACAACATTACCATTTCCTAAAGACTGGATTTAAATCCATCAGCAGAATATGAGGGAAAACACATTGTATTATTTTGACATATTATTAATTGGGATAATTTCTTGATGAGCTTGTGCTTAATATGTTGAATTATCACAAAGAAAGTCTATTATCTGTTTGAAGAAATACCAAAACTGGTGTTTACAAGTGTAAAAAAAGGGAAATGAATTTTTAGTTTTGGAAAGGAGGCTCATAAATTTGTTTTGTCGGAAAGAACTGCTACCGTTACAGAAAGATTTTGTGCTGGGACAGGGAAGATTTCTCTCTGTGTGATGCATTTAGGGTGATTTGTCTTGTTACCAATTTGCCATTTGATTGCTGGGTGCATTCAGAGAAACTGGAACTGTCAGGTATGGTCAGCCATCCCTTAAGAAATGTCCAGTAGCTTTAATAGCTTAAAAGTGATTAATAGTTCATGATCCTTGAATCCCTGGGGTACTGTTTGTGGTGGGGTGACCTCAGCTTGGCTGCAGGGGGCTGCTCTCCCACTGCACGTCCCGGCAGGACAGGGGCAGAAAATGAGACGAAAATCTCTTGGCTTGAAGTAAAGGCAGTTTAATGAAAAAAAGCAAAGGTGATGTGCAGAAGCAAAGCAAAACCGAAGGAAATTTAATCTCAACTTGCCATCAGCTGCTGATTTCCTGCCACTTTCCTGGAATTAGGGCCTCAGTGTGGGCAGCTGTCCCTGTCCCAAGCCGCTTGTGGCAGAGGCCACCCCTGCAGCCCCCGGTGCCAAACCCTCACCCCCTACACCCAGTGCAAGACACAGGGCTCGGATGCTCTTGGATTCATAGATAAGCAAATAGTTTGGATTTGTTTATATCACCACTTTGCACTTTAGATAGTCTTGACCACATTCAGTGCCACTGGAGGGATGAGGTTGTCTCCTCCTGTCTGTCTGCAAAAATATTTCAGTCTGTTAAGTTTTAATGTTCACTTCGGGGAAGAAGATTGCTAGATGGCCAGCTCTTAAAATGGGATTTTCCCCATTATTGGGCAGGGATTTATCAAATCCCTTTATCTTCTGCCCTGTTGATACATAAAGATCAAAGAGAGAGTCTGCTTAGATGAAGATATGCTGGGATTGAAACATGTTATGAAAATGGAGAGTGGGGCTTTTTCACACATCTGACTTATCTAGTTACAGTCTTCACTGAAAACTTATTTTTTGATAGAAAATTCTTTTCCAACATTTTAGGTTTCGTTTTAAAAGGTTCTGTTTTAAATCTTGTTTGCTTTTAACCTCAGAAATAAAATCCAGAAATCATGCAGATTGCAGGTAGTTAGAGGGGAAAATGTTCTCACTTTTTTCAGAAGAATCTCCCAGGTTCTCACCTCATGTTTAACTACAAAAGATCAGAGAGACTCAAGAGTCAAAAAAAAGTTCAAGGCACAAAGAAAGACTTTTTGGATAGATGTGCAGGGAACCTGTGCAGAGTGCAATAGGGAATATTGTACAGAAAAAGTATATTGAGAGTAGAAATTTGGAAATCACCTGCCAAAGAGTGTAAGATAAGTCGATAAAAGGCCCAAATCTTACATATCTGGTTTTCTAACTGCTGTAATTTTAGGGCATTAAGCATAAGACACACCAGGTTTGAGGGGTACTGTTAGTGATGGCTCCTGAAGGTTTTGACTTCTTTTGCTTTGTTCCCTGTGTTTCTTTCAGAGGAAAACACTGCTTTTAGGGCTGGTCAAAGCCCATAATTCCTATTGCATGGGAAATGTCTATATTTCAAAACTTGTTTTGCTTCTTAGTTGAAAACATTTTTGACGCTGAATTTTTGCCCTGCCCTAAGTGACGTATTTCCCTGGGCAGTAACAGCTGGGAGCTCTCCAGCACGGTGAGTTTGCACACCAGGGGTAAAACCCTTCTGGTGAGCCCCATTTGGAAAGCCAGGCATGTTGCTGCCAAAAGAGCCAGGGCAGTGGTGAACAGGGCCAGAGACAGAAGGTGTCCTGGAGAGATCAGAGAGAAATCAAACGTGTGACTTCCAGTATTGCCAACAGTGCCTTTGCATTAAGCAGAAATCGTGAACTGCCAAAGCCCTTGTATGGATCTGGGAGCCCACTGGAAACCCTGGGTGTGCTCGCAGCTGGTGATTCTTGAAAGAACCAGCATTGCTCTTAGCCTGGAAAAATCTGCAACAAGTGTGATCTCATAAATGGGAGAGCCTGTGAAATACAGAGCAGCCACTAAAGGGGAAAAGTGTGGGAACTTGAGCCAGGGAGACTTAAAGAATAAACCGAAAATGTGGCTCAGTATGTGTAAAAATAGGTCGGAGTAATCCACTGAACCTTTTTTAACCAATGAATAATAAGTTTTACTTGGATATTTCATAGACTTCTTTAGCTTGGAAGAGACCTCGGGAGATCCTCTAGTTCAGCACCCTACTCAAGCTCCAGACGTAGATCAGGATTGTGCCCCGTTGAGTTTGTACTGTCTCTGGTGAATAGACATTCCACAGACCTCCTGGCCAACTGATTCCTAATTCTGTAGAGAATTATTCCTGATAATTGATCAGAATTTGTTATCAGTTGCTTTTTGGCCTTTTGCTGTGCACGTTTGAGGAGAATCTGGCTCCTCTTTCTGTGTAACCGCAGCTAAAGCAAGGCCAATGCCCTTAATTTTGTAACTTCAGGCTGACTGGGCCCAGCTCTCGCTCTGTCCTGTCTGGTAGCCCTGTAAACATCTTGGTGACGTTTCCATCTGCTCTGGACTCACTCCAATTTTATATGTACTTAGTACAGGAAACTGGACACGGTGCTCAGTGCGGTGCCAAAGGTGACAAATGTAGAAGGGATAAACAGGGTAGAAAAAGGCTCCTGAAGGCAGTGAAGGCAAACAAATCTCAACTTGTCGAAATGTCAAATGAGAGTTCTGGCAAAGTGTGGAACAACAGTAATTTTCAACTCTTCAGTGTTCCCACAGACCCCTTATTTTCATGTAGGTGCTCTGTGGAGTTGTCCTGTAGGAATTCAGGGATCCCCAAAAATATTTCAGTTTTAACTAGTCCATAAGATAAATACTGTCTGTGCAGAGGGCTGAGCTTCATTTCAGAAAGAAAGGCCAGAATTTCTACAGGATAATGCTAGAAATGTTTGAAAAAAGGAAATGTGAAAAATTTTTATCAAGAAATAAATTTGTGTCTATTAAGATATTAAAATTCACATTTGAGGTAGGAACTTTGAGCTATTTTTGAAGAAACAGCTTTCAGCCCTAACAGGCATTACAGGTTTGATACAGGTAGTGTTCAGTGAAACTCTTTGGGGTGCAGGGGAGCAGAGTTCAAGTTTTACTATTCACTGACTGCAGGGCAATATTTTTTGATGACACTGAATATGCAGGACGAGTATCTTACCTTTCTAAAACACTCAGCTGCCTTGGAATTTCTGTTGGTGTTGACTGTTTACTCATCTGAACATCTTCCCTGTCATCTACTGGATGCTTTGCCATATGTTCTTCATGCACCATGTTCTCTGTGTGGTTTTCCATCTTAGACTTCAAGGATTGCGGCTCCTCCCGCTCAGGGCTTTTTTTTTTTTTGTCTTGTGCCTACGGCAAAAGGAGCAAAATCGTTGTCCAAAACCATAAGGATTCTTGCCAGAGGATCTGATTCCCTGGTGGAATAGAGGCCAGCAGTGTGGCAAATTTGATAGACTGTCATTCAGTTACTGGCCCAGGAATGGCTTGATCTTGACCCACTGAATATCCACTTGAGTAGAAATATGTGAAACTGTGGCATTAAAAATCGTGGCATTAAAAATCATGGCATTAAGACCTCGGGCCCGAAAAACTAAAGTGTAATTGGCTTGCCCTACAAAGGCTGTTTTCCCAAACTTTCTGATGTGAAGGGGGCTCGTGTGGCTGGTCCCTGCACAATGCACAGTAAAGCCTCCTCAGTGGTGTGATCAAACCCACAACGATTGGGAATTAAGTTTCAATAATTTAAGTAATCCTTTTGGCATTGCAGCTCGGGGCACATCAAATTGGAAATCCTACTAAGAAAAAGAGTCTATATTTATAAGGACAGCAGGTTCACAAAGTGCAGTTGAAGCCAAAGCTTTTAATCTGTTTGATTCAATGGGACATGAAAAACTTGTTAAAAATAATGGTGAAGAATTCACTGCACTTACTGAGAGTTTTGACAATTAAAGAAAGTGTAAAGAATCTCCATGAAAGTGAAGACTGACAAAAGAGCTTTTGTCAGGGTAGGAAGCACAAGTGGAAATATGCAAAGCATTAACGTGCACGTTCTGTTGTCATATGTGCAATAAATAATCTGTGCAAAGAGAATCCAATTACTGTACACAGGAGATTAATTGTTATATTTCTAGCTTTGTGATATATTTGTGTGAGTGATTTCTGTATTTGAGCTCGGTTATGTACATTTATATTTAGAGTAGATTTCCTGTCAGACACCTATACTGCAGTCAATTTAATTGGGAAACCTCAGTAAATCGTGTGGCGATATCTGAGCTCCTGAAGGAGCTGGGATTTGGCCTGGGTATCTCTAAGGAAGGGATATCAGTGGCAGCTACTTCTAGATTTACAGGGTTGAAGAATTTGATCTTAATTGTTGAACCCAGAGTGTCCCATTTTGAAGCAGAGCCTTTGACAGCTGTGCTGTCTGCGTGGATATCCATGGGTGTGAGTATCTACACCCACATCTGTCTGCAGAGCAGAGACAAACCCTCTTCCAAAATGTCGTGTATTGGCACAGAAACCTAAAAAAGGACATAGAGAAAATAATCAATCTGTTTTGAAGGATATTGCCAAAATGTTAGGAACCTAGGGAGTTAAAAATATTTTCTGTTGGATTTCAGAAACTATGGAATATATATATTTTTTAAATGCTGCTGAAAGGAGGTGTCCAGGACAGCACAGAAAATCCATTACAGATCTGGCCGTTGCACTTCACTCTGCCTGGACTTGCATTAGTAAATCCACAATGGTGTTACAAGACAGATTTCAAAAAAGACAGGAAGTAGATAAAAATTTTTCTATTGCTGCCCCACTGTGTAAGAGTTTTAGACTTATTGACAAAACACGTGAATATTGAGAATATTTTAAAAGTACCCCAGGAACAGCGAGAACACCCACAAACTATTATTGTTTGTTTGAACAGTGCTTTGAATTGGAACAGCTGAACTCCTTGCTGGTAAGGATATGCAGTTAATGCTTGCTAAAATATATATTTTTAGAAAAGAAAATGAAACCAAAGAACTAGTCTTTTTTTGTATAGATGGTGAAGACAACAGAAATTTTTATACGAAAAGAGGGCTTGAACCTTTGGTTGTCCATCGTGTCTCTTCCACTGTTAATTCTGGCTTTTGTTCATTTAGTTGTCTCCTGAACTTGCAAATATTTGATTTTCTGCAATCCCCTAAATACAGAAATCATGGTCTACAAGGACACGAAGGTTCCTGTCTTGTCTTCATAAACACAGCTACCAGAACTACATATTTGTTAGATCTGGACCACTGTCTGCAGGGTTGGGGGATTTTTTAACATTTTGTGAGGCCAACGTTTTTATAAATCTAACATAAAACATGCAGCATGTTAACAATCAAGTTTGTGGCTATTGCAGCTGGCCACCAGTTTATTTTACACTGTGGTGTAGGGTAGGACACGATAACGAAGCTTTAATCCAAAGAGTTTGTTTGCCTAAAACAGATGTAAATTGAGAGTATTTCTGTAGAGAGGTAAGCTTCTCATCCTGCTTGTCTATTTAAGGGTCTCAAAAAAATCCACATACACATCTATTTTGGAACACTTTTTTCCTAAAACTTTCTCAGCATCTACTCAATCCAGAAGGGTGAGAATGGCAAGATATTCCTCAAGATGGTAGCTCTGAAGTTGTTGGCACTGATACTGTGTTAAAGCTAAATATGTGGCTAAGGAGCTTGCACATTGTCTTATTCACACTGAACAACAAAGTGTGGAAGAAACCTGAGGGATAATAATTTACTGGTCTCATTTCCCAAGATGGTTATTCCTTATCTTGACATACTATTAAAATCATTTAATTATCAGAATCTTGTCTTGTCATTACGTTACTGATGATTCTGTTATCTTTATTTCTAAAACCTTGAGTGCCCACACATAGGCCTTCCCTTTATATGCACATCCTTTGCCAAATACTTGTATTAGATCATCTGGTCTCCTGCACAACTTCTGGCTAAGTGTAGTCTCTGTTGAGCGCTCTGAAGTACGACAGAATCCCCACAGAATCAGTATAAATCTGCACACAAGGAGAACAATTCGGCTGCTTGGTTAATTTTCTAACAGGTTTGGTTTGGTTTTCATTTTGTTGCAGTTAGTGACATGCAAATACACATGCAATTTATTCTTGCAGTCGCTAAAACTCCCAGAATCATTCTTTAAACAGATAGTGATGTTTCCTGGATATCAGTTTCTCTTTTGCTTCATCATTCTGTCTTTGGTGCAGATAACAGGATTCAGCTCTGCCTCTCCTGTGTTCCCCTCTCGGGACTGGTTTGGTTTCATTGCATTTTCAATTTTCCAAGCTGCTGTAAAGGTGTGAAGGTGCCCTTGCTGGTCCTGTGCGGGGTGAAGTGCTGGGGAAGGAGTTGGTCAGTTCTTTCCATGCAGACCGAGCAGGCAGCTTGGAAACACAGCAGCAGCACGTGCCAGGCTTGGATTTGGGATTCCATCAGTGGCAAACGGCTGGTACTGCCTGTTTAGCTCCCACATGGGTGCATGTCTCTGCCCTGGGAGATGGGTTGGCCTCGGGGGGTATTTGTCCCTGCTCCGGAGGCAACAGTGACCTTCCCGCGAACAGGCACTGAAAAATGTCACGTCCTCGGCGGCCGCTTGAACGGGCTGCGCTGGCCCGGTATCAGCAGCGCACCCAAAGCGAGGGGACCCGGTGGTCTCAGCCTCTCAGGAATTCCGGGGGCGAAAGAGGCAAGGGAGAGAACCAGTCTGTGAAAACCTTCTGAGGTTTATTGTCCCAAAAGAGGTGGGGATGAACTGGCCAACGAAAGCCAGAGGTGCCGAGATTTTCAACAGGGGTGGCACCGAACAAATAACCAATAGAAAGTAGGTTTGGAGCGGGAGTCCCGGGGACACAGAACCAATGGCCAGGTTACAGAGGAGGGAATTTACAGAACAAACCTATTAACAACCGCACTTATGAGAACTTTCTGGAGAAGTGGTGTGGGCTCAGAACCGGGTCTCGCCCTCGGACTGGTCCTCGCTCTCCGAGTCGTCTGCCCGTTGGGCAGGCATGCCGTGATGGACAGCGGGCGGACCCCGAGCTGTCCGAGGCACCCCAACACGGTGCAGACAGATCCTCACATGTCCGCCTGGACGCTGACTGGGATGTGGCACGGTGCACACCTGCTTCTCGTGCCTTTGCATCCAGAGGAGTAGCAATGGTTATTAAAGGTGTGGCAACCTGTGGTTCGGTGGGGAATGGCACAAACCTGTCGAAATCTTGCATTTGTACCGGGGGAATTTCCCTGTGCTGCTGTGATTTTAGTGCCAGGCACATGGGTACTCCAAGGACAGGAGCCAGAATGTGTGAAATTCTATGTGTATATGTGTGTATGTGTATGTATATATATACACATATATATATATCTGTTTCTATGTATCTGTATGTATATAGCATTTTTATCCTGAAAATGGAACAGATTATATTTGTGTGGATGGAGAGAAGGAATGTCAGGTATCGGAGGTACTCAAATTCTCGAAACTGGATCAGACTGCTCCTGGGCAGCCTGCTCTGAGTGGAGGAGCACAAAGCAGATTGGACTGGGTGACTGCCAGAGGTCCCATCCAAGTGACATCACCCTGTGATTCTGTCAATTGTAAGTGAAAGCAAGTCTAAATATGAAAGAAAGTGAAATTGTGTGGAAACTGAAAACTGTTTCAGTCTACTCATCTTTTTGAGGTTGGAAGATGAATGAGGCAGACTGGGAAAATAGTGTGGGTGACCTGTCTAGGGAAATTAAATCTCCTCAGTTTCTGTTTTAAGAGGCTAATTTGAGAACCACATCTCTCAGGTCTGGTGCTGACACTCTCAGTACGACGAAATTTCCAAGTTCTCTTTTTTTTTGTTTCTTTCGAGTTGCAGAGACAGTGAATAACTCATCTCAGCAACCCAGCAGGATGTGCATCCCCTGAGATTCCCTTGTCTGGCAGGTTACACATTTGTAGTGCAGGTAGTAGTTCTGATAGGTGCACTGACTATGAATGTGTAACTGCACTCGGAGCAGCTGAGGGGATCTGCTCAGCTATTCACAAAGTTTCTCTGAGACAGCTACAACTGCATTTTATTAAACATTCCCTTTTCCCATTATTGTCATGGAGAGAACACCTTATTTATAGCCAATTCGTAGCTCCCCCTCCATCTAGAATGTCTTGATTAAATGCTGTTTCTAAAAAATTACCCAATGGCAAATAGTTCATCTTATTCTTTAGACTGCTAATTGTCCATTCTTGAAGCAGAGCTGTGGTTTTTCAGACGTACCACGTTTCTTCATGTCCTGCTACAATGAGTCATTATGTTTCTGAAGGTTTTAGTTAACAGTTCACCTTTTCATTCGTGTGGCTCCTGACAGCACCCCTCTGCAGTTTGTATTCTGTCATTTGCTCGTATGTGTCTGTAAAGATGCAAACACAGAGGAAAAAATGTATTTATCAGTAATTCCTTATGTGAGGAGCAGTACCTTGAAAAAAACATCTGAAAAATTCTTTTCTTCACTCTGTTGCTCCTGTTCTTCCTCCTGTACACATATTCATTTATACATACAAGCACAAAGTACTTAAAAATGTTGTCTTTTCAGTGCACTCACAGTTGCCTGTGACTTTTTTTAACTTCTGCTATTTATCAGAGAAAACACTGCCACTCTTGTGAAAATAGAAACTTATACCACTTACACCACCTCTAAAGAACTAAAAATGTCAAGGGGGCCATAAAAGGAAAATAACACAGTTTGTTTTGGAAATTGTTCCATGACAACTTCTGTAATCATTTTGACAAAAGTTCTGTAAACTGAAACCTTTGTACTTTTTCAATTGAACGAGCTCTGAAGGCACAATGCATCACTGGAAATAGAAATTAAAGACTTTTTCTTTATTCTCGGCAAGAAGCTCTGCACTCTGTGCCTTCAGAGTGAAGCTCTTCTCTGAAACAGAGAATTTTCGTGTGTGATATGTTATAATGTGCGCTGCTTCCTTGACTTTTTATCCTTTGTGCTGCTCTGGAAGCAAACCAGATCTGGCTGCTTTGCATAATAACAAACATTGCTGCTTGTAATTATTCCGTGGTTACAGCAGTTCTCCTTTGAGATGAACCTTTGCTCCATTATTTACTTTGTTTCACTTACTTGGAGCCTTTAGTTCAGCTGTAAAACAAGGCTATGTTTTTGTTGTGGTGTTTATTACCTTGATATTTTTTCCATCTGTAAGGCAAGGATTGGAGCAGCTGTTTAGGACCTGATTCTCTGAAAGCAAAAGTCACTTTACAATATTTTGATTAAAAAAAAAATTGTGTACCTGGTATAAAAAAATTCACTTGAACGTTCTCTTCTATGGTTTTAGTAGAAGTCAAGGATCAAGCTGTATACCACTCTAATCAGAGTGCAGAAACTTCTCATGAGTTGCCATCAGTTATCAGATATATATTTATTTTGTGTGATGGAATATGTGTAATATTTATAATTTTGGTTGTGATACATGTTTTACTATATCTCTGGTCCTTTCCATGATGTTTGCCAAGTTTTCATTTGACAAAGCCCAAAATACAAGTGATTACAGAAACTTCATTTCAGTTGAAGTTAATTTCTTTGAACATATGGTACCAGTTTTAGTCTCAAACAGGTACAGAAATGAGAAGAAAAGAAAGCTAAATAAGCAGATGACTTGAAGAATAAACAACTGTAATAGAGGAAAACTTCAAATCGTATTCTTTAAATCAAATCACGATCAAAGCAGTTTATTGATTTATTTAATGGCATGTAATTAACTGGCAATCAGGAATTAGGCATTCAGAAAGAATCAGCCATTCTGTAGATAAGCCACAGTAGCCGACATTTGTGAAATATTAATATGTAACTATAAATTTCTAAACACTTCTATAGCTAATCCCTGAAAGCTTCTGTTTTTCCCCACACACGTGCCCTGTTGTGCAGCCACCCCTCTCCCTGTTCTTGTTGTGGGGTCCAGCACAGCACCCCACTTTAGGCTTCCTCTTGCTTCAGTGGGGGTTTTCATGCTGTTGGGGTCACTTCTGGCAGATATCAAGTCAGATATCCCAAACATCATCTGCCACCCTCCTCTCTCTCCCCTTTGTCACAAACTTTCATGTTTCTCAGATATTTCTTTTCAAGCTTTGTTTTTTCCCTTCGTTACTGTTTAACCTTTGGCTTTGGCATTATCAGTTCAGGGCTGCTCCTTTCTCACTTTTGGAGGGTTTAGGCTTTTGTTTCTTTTCAGCTGCTGTGCAGCCATGTGCCAAGAGAGGGACCCACATTCATTCCCCCACTGGAATCCAGAGCACTCAAGGAGAGCAGCAGAAAGGTGGCTCAGGTTCAGATGTGGAAATGGGAAGAGTTTGGGTTCCTTCCCCACCCCTTCACTGCTGCGCTCATCTTTAATTTTCACTTTACACAAGGAGCTGACAACTGCAGGAGCCTGTTCTGAGTTAACTTCTGAATTAGTTGTTTTTCTTTTTATTGAATGTTAAATTTCTTTTAATGAAGATAGATGCATGGAAGGCACTGACAGGGTGAGAATAGCATTCCGCTGAGGAGTCAGCTCTGCTCCATCAACATCTGTTTCATCTGCTTTTGGTGCTCTCCTTTCTGTGTCCTGTGCTCCTGAATAGACCCTGGAATACAAACAATTGCTGATCATGCTGCTGGCTCTGATAACGTAACTCATAATGTCGCCCTAATTACTTACATTATAAAACTGTCAGGTCTGGAACATTTGGTCTCTCAAGGCAGCTCTCCAATTAATCTTTTCCTTTTTTATTAGAGATCTTGTTATGTGATTGTCTTTTGGGGAGGAATTAGAAGGTTTTATGTTATAGTGGTGGATGTTTTTTTTTTTAAGCTTTCACTGATAATAGAGCAAGAAGACTTCAGAGTTACACTTTTTTAAAAATTATTTTTCTTGCAGCATCTGAAAGAATGTTGTCCTTACTATTAATGCCCAGCTTCTGAGGCAAAAATCACAGAACAAGCCAGGTTTGAAGGGACCTTGAAAGATCATCTGGTCCAACCTTTTGTGAGAAAAGGAGCCTATTTAGTACCCTGTCCAGCTGTGTTTTGAAAAGCCTCCAGTGATGGGGATTCTACCACACCAATGGGGAAGTTGTCTCAGAGCTTCCTTGTTTTCACTGTGAAAAAAATCCTTATATAAAGATGAAACCTCTCCTGGTGCAACTTGTACCTGTTGCTCCTTGTTTCCAAAACGTGGCTCCTTGTGTGGGCAGAGCCTCCATTCCCTCTGGAGCCGCCTGTTCCGTACTGAGCGCTGTGAGGAGGTCACCCCTCGTGGAAAAAGGGTTGCTTCAAATCCACCTAAGATAGTGTTTTCTTCATTCTTCAACCCCGAAAGTCTGAAAGCTAACATTTTGATTGGAACGAAGGATTCTGTTTGATAGCACTCCTTTCCCTCCCCTGAAGAGGGCAAATGTACTTGTGGTTAAAGCAAAGAAAGTGAAGGTCCAGATCCTGAAAGTGAAACAGTTGCTGCTGTTCCTTTTATTTTACATGAAACAGGAGGATCATGTTTAAACCTCTGCTTAATGCAAAGTACAGATTTGAACCAAGGTCTTTTATTTCTAAAATTGTGCACCAGGCTGCATTATTCTACTTATAATCTCTCTCCATCTTTCTAGAAACAAATGCTTTATTTTTCTTCTAAACAATGAAATTCTTTACTGAAAAATAAGCTGGCAGATCATTGTGCTTTATTTCAAGCAAGTTTCTAAGCCACTAAAATACGAAGTTAGCTTTCTCTATCTAGATCTAAGTCAGTGATTTTTAAACTATTTTATATAAAATAATGGTTCTGATAGCATCCAATTTTGCTAGGATCTGGGTCTGTAGGCATAAAGCCTGTGCCTCTACGTGTTGAATAGAGGTTCAAGACTGATCAATGTTTTTTTTCCCCTCTGAAAGTCTTGATATACTTAAAATTACCTTGCAGGAAAAAAAAAATTAAAATCCTGTCACCCTCACAGAGTGACACTACTGGGGTTTGTCTCTGTGTATAAATCTGGAGATATAAAAGATGACAATGATAAAAATGTGATGCATTGTGGGTTCAAGAATCCATCTGCAGTAAACTGTCCTTTTATTCAGCGCAGCTCTAATGCTTTAATTCACCTTGTTTGTAACTATTTCCTTTATAAATTATCATAAGCCTGAAAAGATGGGTTATTTTTTAGGCTTAACATAACCAGCACTGCCTTATTTCAAAATCGAATACAATTATGAACACACCGTAACTTTTGGATGATTAAATTGCAAATTGTGGGTGTCCACGAGGCGAGCAGATATATTAAATTTGTTCACCTTCATAACTCATCCTCACACACGCTGTATATTTTTCAGGATCACGCAAAGCTGTGCTTGTTCTGCCTGAGGTACATTCTATAGTATTTATGGTTTATCAGATGTACAGGATATCTTCTTCAAGGAGATACTCATACATCATTTGAACTTCAGTATTTATTACATTGTTTTCACAGAAAAACATTATAAATGAATGAGTTTTATTCTCTCTGAGACACTTATATTTTTGAACATGACTTTCTCGATGCTGTTATTTTTTCACTCTATGAGAACATGAACTCCTTGTTTATTGCTCACTGATTTTATAAACATATCTCCTTTTCTCCTTGGAGAGCTATAAAGAAAAAAGGTCAGAAAGCAGAAGCTAAGTAACCAGAGTGTAGTTTTATAGAAGTTTTGTGGAGTAAACCTGATACCTGTTAAAAAGCTAAAATCAAAGCAATTAAGACAAACACTATCTCCTATTTGCATTGTATTTGAATGAGGGATATAATTGACAAAAGACTATTTAAAAGTGAGGTTTTGATTTCCAGCTGTAAACTAAGTGATATCTGGCTTAATCCACACGGAAAATACCTGCAGTGGATATGAACTTACACCGTGAGCTCATCAAATAAAAAGACTAAGTCTCCTTATCTTGCAAACAGGTCCCAGATCCCCAAGAAACAGGTGTTTTAGTGTTTGTTGGTGGAGCTGAGAGCTTTTTGCCTGTGACTTCATGCAGAACCCTTCTCTCTGATATTGCCACCACCCGAGTGGCAATGCTGAAGGTGCCAGGCTCACCTGGCTGTGTTCAGGTGCTCCATTTGTCCCCATTTCCCTTTCTATCACTGCTATATTTGTGGTTGCTGACCAAGCCCTGTGTAAGGCAGCAACCCTCAGGTGCCCATGCTGTAAATACATTTTTTTTCCCTGCATTTTGCTTGTCTGGGTCCCAGCACTGCTGACACCTAAGCTCAGCTCCCCCACGCTGCCCCGGGCAGTGGCATTGCAGAGCCCTGGAGAAAGGTTCTGTGCCCACTGTGCCATCTCCTGATCCATGGAGGTCACCGTGCTCCTCTCCGCGCCTGCCACAGCATTCCTGACCCTGGGAAGGGCTAAAGAAGGGTTGGGGGATTCCAGGCTTTTGGCAAGGGCAGTGACAGAGACAGATTTATTTCTGTGTGCAATTTAGGAAGCAGTTGTGTAGTCCAAAAAAAGTGCAAAAACCCCCTAAATGCACATGGAATCACCATTGTTAAGCTACAGTGTGCTACCCAAATCTGCAGCAGCTGTCCCAGGGAGTGCTGTTTGAATGAGGAATGTTGATAGCAGAGAGAACCGGGAATGCCCACAGAATGCCTGGACCTAGCAGAAGTGTGAATTGAGAGATCCTGAGATTATTTGCACGTGAATTGGAGCCACTGTGTCTCCACTTATTGGGACAGAAATAGGTCCAAGTAGCTCTGGCCTTGTTCCTTTCCGAGCACGGGTGGAAGAGCTGAGGACATTTTGGAAGTCTTCTCCAGAGAACTTAATATTTGCTGTTTCTTTCATTTATCTTTTATATGGTTGCACTGGATAATATTGCAAAGTCGTATAAAATTAAAATTAAGTTTAAAATAGGGTTTGTTAATTACAGTATTTAACTGTTGTGGTTATTGTTTCCTAAGAGATTAATGAGGTGAATTATTGTCACATAATTAAACTACAGTATATCTAATCTCTTACATACCCTTGTGGTTTACTGTTATTCAAGTATCACTTGAAGGTTAATTTTACTTAGCTGACATATATTTGACTTTGGCAACACAGTTTATATCAAAATATGTTTTTAAGTATATTTGAAAGTCATTAGGCAACAGCTTTGCCAAAATGATCCCTTTAAGCTTTACAAGTGAAGGTGAGGACATAAAAACCAGTTAAATCAGCAGAATCACACATATACAAATTCTAAACATTCCTTAAAATGTTTTTTACTGGAGCCTTTTCCTAGGAGCAAGGAATTCCTCAATTCCTGGTCAGAGGTTGTGTCTGAGGCTGTTCAGATCCTCTCACTGGCTGTTTCCTGAGGTACTTGGGCAGCAAATCCTTCTGTTTTGCCACAGAAAAATTAGAAACGAGCAGTAATATCTTTATAGGACAAGACAAAACTATAGAGCCATCAAAACTTGCCTTTTCTCCCAGAGAAACAGATTACTTTATATACTTCCAATTTTTTTAAATCCCCAAACCCAACCTTTTTACTCCTCCAGCCGTTAAACATCATCTTAATTCACTATTCCTGATTTATTCTCATGCTGGATCTATTTAAAAGATGGGTATTCCATGTATTATACCACAATAGAAAAGCTGCTATTTTTTCCTTGTATTAGTTCCAGTCACAGGCAGTTTTTTACATCAATTTTTTGCTTTCTCTTCAGTAATCCTAAGAAATTACCTACCCTATAACTCTTTAATTTCCTCTAAGTTATGGTGCCAAAGTTTTGTATCTTCTATATTTTCTCATTTCTCTCTCATCTAGTCCTCAGATAATGTGGACAAAACTAAAATCCTTTTCCTAAAATTATAGCTAAGTGTAGAGTCAACCCCAAAATGAGACCTTTTAAGAAAATAAGAATTCAGTGGCATGTAATTTAGTAGTTTTGATATTCGTTCACGGTATAGAAGTTAAAGTAGTAAGAGGTTACAATTTTGAATCCAGAGATTGTCTCTCTTCTGGACAGAATTCACAAATCTTTTATGTCTGAAAAATTCAACATTTAATCTAAGCTGCATTTTATTTTTAGAGATTTATCAGTCAATATTGAAACAGTGAAATCACTCAGGAACTTTCTTGGTTATAACCCTCTTAAAAGACATCCTGCTGTGCATTTCTGGAATCATTTCCTCTTCTGTACACTTTTCACTATAAATGCCCCACAATTTGTTTGTTTTTCCTCTGTAATGAATTAGAAGATGATCCTTTGTGTCAAGCACAACGCATTCCAGTTTTTCCCACTGACATGTTTTCTTTGTGGTCACTTTCCAGCACTGTGGAATTACTTGAGGTGCCTGCTCGTGGCACATGTGCCATTGATAAGGTAATGAACCTGAATTATCCAGGTCACTCTGAAATTGTTTGCTCCTTCTCTGCTGTTTCTGTTGCCTCAGAAATTGTGTGCCATCAGCAAATGTAACAATTTTGAACATAACATGCCAAGGTCAGGACTCTAGAAAATAATCTAAACATGTAAACTCCCAGGAGCTCCAGTTCTCTCTGTGCACCCCACAGCTGGCCTGCTATGCATCTTTGAATCTACTGGAATTTGTTTTGTCAGTCCTTTGCAAACATGTTCACCACCTCTTCAAATCAATCTGCTCTGTGCTGCTCTACCAAATGCTTTTCCGAGTTCCAGATAAATTGCCCATTACGTCGGTTTTGTCCTCCACGTAAGTAACATATGAAAGGAATTCAAGTCGAGTTGTCTGCCATGACCTCCTTTTTCTCTGTATTCAGCCTTCTGTCGTGGTCTTCTAAGTCAGGCATTTCTAAATCTGGCTTAATAATTTTCTGTCTTCTGCATAACTGAGTGCAGGATAAGAAGCTTGGGCTTTCCATGGTCTTGGAGCTGTTTAAAGTAAAAGGAATTATATTAACTGCTACTCTAGTTCTCAAATACTCCCTTCCTTCCTTCGTGAGTTATCACAAATCCTGCTGAAGGCTTTCCTTTTCTCCTTACCGTTTTTCTACTGATTTCTCAGTTGTAATTCAACCAGGCCTGGAGCTTTGGCAGTGTTTAATAGTTGTAATTGCCTAATTAAGGTATCAGCTCTAGTAGACCAGAAGCCTTCTTTCTCCTCTGTTTTTCCAGTTTTCAGGAGTGCGTTCACCACGTCTGTCAGATTCTCTCTATTTTTAAAACTGCTTTGCTTGAAGATACTTCTCCTGTTCCTATCAGGCTACCAGTAGTTGGACAAAAAAACACCACAATCACACAGAAAAATTGATATTACTGTGAAACAGTGGAAAGCTGTCTTTTTCTCTGCTTTTCAGGAAAATATAAACTGTGTAATAACGGCACATGTGCATGGGAGAGGAAAGGATACACTTGGGGACTGAGTGTAAACTGTGGTGATAAGAAGGGGTAGAGATAATTAAAGTTAATTGGCAAAAAATGAAGTCAAATCCTGCCAAGTGAGGGTATTTTCCCTGTGACAGTCACTGGTGAGTGATTGCTGTGTCTTTGCTCCAGCCTGGGAGGTTTTTCTCTCCAGTTCTTCCCACTCCTTCCCCTGTCCCATGGGGGACAGAGCACTGACCAACAGCTGGGTGGGTGCTTGGCCAGCCCAGCCCATCCCTTGGGGTCAGTGTTAAACAGGAGGGCACTGAGAGTGCCCGTGCTGGGAACACTCGAGGGACCCTGCCCTGCCATTCCTGTGGGGAGCTGCAGCTCTGGGGCACCCGCTCACAGACAGCTGAGCAGCGCAATTTGGGATGTGTGCTCCTTACGCAACACCGGGGATCCGCCTCCCGGGCCAACAGGGAACTGCCTGACGTGCACCTGTACAGGGGAGTGCAGCTTGAGAGTTCCTGGGTGGGTCAAATGTATGGTCAGCCATTTAAAATGTTGATGTGATTATTGTATTTGCATAGTTCCTCCAGTTCTTGCTTCTAGAAAAATTATTCAACCTTGACTGCACAAAAATGATCCAAATCAGTGCTTGAAAAACTGTTTTAAGCTGAGCTGTCTTAGCTCAGGTGCTGTTTGTCCTTTAGAGTTCTGTTACAGTGTGCTAGAGAATTGAAACAGTTTCCTTGCAGGTATTGGGAAGACTTGTTCAGTCTGTAATGAAGCACACAGGGGGTGTATATCCCAAAGGAAGTTCTTCCAGAGTGCCCTGAAAGCCCCAACAGCCAGTGGCAAAGGCAGGGGAGGGAACTCCCAATCTGCTCCCCCATACCTTTGGTTTTCTGTGTCTGTAAATCTTGTGTTTGTCTCCAATTTATCTTCAAATCTATTCCAGTAAAGATCACGTTTCCTTTCAGAGAGGACGCTTAACATTCCATAGAGGATTTACACTCTTTTCCTTCTTTTGCCCATTTCACCATCTGGGTCCCTTATACAGATACTTAGATGTTTCCTCTGTAGGAGGAAAAAATGTCATTGAGTCATGTGTCATTTCACATGTGGCACTCGGTGTGTGACACTGCCACCTCCTGCATTAAACTGATGGAGATAAATTGTGCCAAAATTACCTTTACATCACTTAGCTCTGGTAATTGTCCAAGGGTTACAGGAACAGTTCCTGCTGTGTACAGTGGCTTCATAAAGCAGAGCAGTGGGTGAGTATGAGTTTCAGAGTGTCAAATTCAGTACAGTTTTTGCAGCAGTGTTGTTTTCTAGCTCCTGATGTTATAGTTAATATGAGGGAAATGCACTATTTTGGAAACAGGGATGTGGACTGCATGGACACGACCTCTAAACAATACAAACAGAATAAAGCTTAGTGGCACGAAATGCAGCGGAATTTGAGGCTAACAAAATTTTCAGGTAGAAACCAGGATCTCATAAAATTAAAATGATGGAAGGGGAGGATGCTGACTGCATCGCAGCAGTCTGATCTGGGCAGAAGTGAGCTGAGACTGGAAATCTACGGAGAAGCAATGTTGTCTTTCTAGGAGGAGGAGTGGGGCCAAGAAAACAAGAGGAAGGACCTGGTTATAGGAGGGGACTGTGGGCAGAGGCAGCGAGGTTGGGGAGCAGGGTACAGTAATAACTTGGGCATTGCAGCACTGCTGGAGGCTGCAGTGGCAATATTAATGTGCCTGCATATAATCATGTGCCTGAGAGGGATATTGGGCACTTCAGGAAATTCACCTGTGTTTGCACAGGGACTGAGATCTTATTGCCAGGCTGGGGCCTCCCTTTCAAGCTGGAGGATACAGTGGGAGCTCTGCAAGGGGAGGAGGCAGGGTAGGGGATGAGGTTTGTGGCCACTGTTGCAGGGCAGGTACAAAGTGAGATGATTCCACTGATATTACATCAACTCGTGTTCGCTTATTTCTAGTGGGTGGTGTTGGATAACAATACTGGAGGCATGATTTGCTAATGTTGCTGAGAAAGACTGGAAAAAGCTTTCCATTCTGTCTTCCTGTTCCTTCCCCTGGGTCTCAGCAGGCAGTTTGTAGTTTCATGAGCTGGACAGTGATTACAACAGACAAGAAGCAGGAACAAGGCTTTAATTCAGTCACACCTGCCTTATTCTCAACGTTTTCCAAAGGCTCTGCTGGTTCTGCACCCAACAGATCAGAGCTTTCCATGTGGAAGGTCTTCATGGCTGGTGGGCAAGAACCGTGGCCAGCCAGACAGAAAAACAGAGCAGAGTCACTGTTCAGACACCGCCTCCTCACTGCCCTTTCAGGTTTCTCTAAACACAGCTACCTAGAAGTGTAAATGGATGCAGCATCTCTGTTTTTCAATGCCACAGTGGTTAATTACAGTATCTGTAAATGTTTCAGGGGAAAAATTCTTATGTTGGTAACTTAAGGAACACCTGAAATAATAGTCTTTGAAAATGTTCTAAACCAAACATTACCTTTTTGAAGAGATACATCTTGCCCATAGAACAAAAAATGTGATACTGGCCTCATCAGACACAGACATTTTTCCTTTTTTCCACATTTGTTGGGTAATCAATGTTCCTGTTTGCTGTTTATCTGCTTCTTAAATTTTAACAAGTAATTCTGCTTATAATTATGACACTTCATGATTTTGCAAAAATTGGCACCTGCTGTGTGCAGGATAATAGCACAATTCAACGTGCACCGTAGGAAGAACTGATTTGCTGCTCATTTTTCTTGGAAATGTCTGAATTATAAGTGGAGTTATCCAGTTGAAACTCACAATTACTGAGGATTTAGGTAAGTGGGAGTAGAGATTTTTTCTAGAGTAACAAGAAGAAAGCCCCAAATACATGTGATTTTCTTTGTCATGGACACAGAAAAGTACCACAAATTAATTTGACAAAGTGGTTGTTTTACTAGATTTTCTCTGTGGCGTCCATTGGTTACAACGAAGCTGGGGAAAGATTTGTGAGCAAATACAAATAGTCACTTTTCACCTGGCTGAAATTTGAGAGAAAGAAATTAAACCTGTGGCAGTTACTCATCTAATTAGCAGGTGAATATTGCTTTGGTAATTCTGTATGAACACAGTACACCACGCTTCCTTCTTCCCAAAACAAGGGGAGATCCCAAGTTTCTTGATGTAAGCTTTGGCAGGGCTCTTGAAGGCCAGGAGCAGAAAGGACAGCAGTTATTTATTGCTGTTGTTCTGGGGGCTGATGTCTGTGGTGGGCAGTCGGATGCACGGTGCTAAAGCTGGATCCTGGTCATCCTTGTGTGCTCAGGGCGTGGAGCAGGGCGGGCTGTCCCCTTTCTCCAGCCCACAGCGTTGTCATCCTCAGTGGGGACCTGCTGGAGCCTCAGAATCCCAGACTGCAGTTGCCTGATGAATTCCTTACCGAAGCTGGAGACAGCAGCGAGGGGGAATCCCTTCACTTCCTTTTGCTCTTTGGGAAAAGAGCAAAGAAATGCTGTGTTCTGCTGGTTTTCTGTGAGGCAGTTTGAGAGCCCAGGACTGTATCCAATAGCTGGAGCAGGTAGTTTCTCCTGAGGAAAAGGGATTTCCTTATCTGCACTGCTTTAGGTGCTTGTGGCTGGTGGGCTGGGATCTCTCCTCATGCCACAGGAATTGGTGAGCTGGGATCCCTCCTTGTGCCAGGGGAATTGGTGAGCTGGGATCTCTCCTCATGCCCGAGGAACTGGTGGGCTGGGATCCCTCCTCATGCCACAGGAATTGGTGGGCTGGGATCCTTCCTCATGCCAGAGGAATTGGTGAGCTGGGATCCCTCCTCATGCCACAGGAATTGGTGGGCTGGGATCCTTCCTCATGCCAGAGGAATTGGTGAGCTGGGATCTCTCCTCATGCCAGAGGAATTGGTGAGCTGGGATCCCTCCTCATGCCACAGGAATTGGTGAGCTGGGATCTCTCCTCATGCCAGGGGAATTGGTGAGCTGGGATCCCTCCTCGTGCCAGGGGAATTGGTGGGCTGGGATCCCTCCTCGTGCCAGGGGAATTGGTGAGCTGGGATCCCTCCTCGTGCCAGGGGAATTGGTGAGCTGGGATCCCTCCTCGTGCCAGGGGAATGACTGTCTGGTGACAGTGCCTAACTCTGGAGCCCAGGCTCAGCAGGGGCTGCCGTTTCCATGGTGGAATTGGCAGCCCCAGCATCGGGAGAGCGGGGGTTTGGCAGCACCAAGGAGTGCTCAGGACACAGGAGATGAGGGAAGAGCTTTCCATCAAGTGTTAAAGTGAACAACAAAACCACAGCAACTTTAGTTGTTGCATATTTACTGTTTATCTGCCTGAGACCCAGGCAAATTAACAGCAGCCATCTCGTTTTTGTTTCTCACAGATTATTCTCCTGTGACTTTTAATTAAAGCTTCCCTTAGGCACAGAAGAACCATTGGTGATCTTTTTTTTTTTTTTTCTGGACTGTCTCAGCTTTAATTACCTTTTAGGATTTGAAATAAGCCTTATGCTTGCACTAGATCATGTTTACTACAGAACGAAGTGGCAAAGGGATCAGCAGGGATATTTACTATAAAATCGAAATTTCACGTAAAATATATTTAAAATATAGTTAAGTAAACATTCCCTTCCCTCTCCTGAAAACCCTATGGCCAGGTTTAATAGTCTTTCATGTATTTTAAACTGAATAACTTGTGTTGAATCTCCCATTCCTGCACTATTCAATTTTTACTGGGAATATGATTACATTGAAATGAGACTCCACCAGAGAAATAAGATATTGGATGGGCAGTAGACCAAGGCAAATTTCTGAGCAGTTTGCATAAATGTTTTCCCAACCATGATAGCAGCTTCAGAACTTAAGCAGAAGAGCTAACCTGTCAGAATGCAATTTCTATTCACTGCTGCTCCAAACACCTTGTTTGCTAGGGAATCATCCCGTTTGTTTTGTGTTTACCTGCAAATAAATTTGATATAAAAAGAGCTCAAATGAGTATAATGTCATTCCAGCTGGAGAGAGGGGAGGTTTTTTAGCCACTAATAGGTGTGTAAATATGGGGCACAAGGTTTTCATGCACTATGGAGGCACCTCGGTGCCAGAGAAAGCGGGAGCAGGGTGAGTTAATGGGCTGAGCTCCCCAGGACACCGTCAGGGAGCAGGCGGCGTGGGCTGGAGTGTGCAGCACAAGATGAATAAAATAGCCCTAATAATTTCCTGCTGTTGACTGGAGAACTGCTGGCAGGTCTGTTAAAAGCAGTTGAATTGCAGCAGGCCTCAGAATAGGGATAAATGTGCAGTGCTGAGAAGACGAAATATTTTTGGGAAGCATCTTTGGGCTGAGGAGAGCCCCCTTATGCTCTCCATAGCAGTGGGTTCCTTGGCAGAGAGACTCTCTGCAGGTTCAGCTCAAGGGTAGGGGCAGCTCAAGGTGTATTTTAGTTGTGGTTTTAGGGTGTGTCTGTCCAGGCACTATTTGTACATTTCCAAAGGGCACAATCCAGGCTCAGCCCAGCTCATCAGCATGGACTGCACAGCTGATGATGCACTTCCTCACTTTGCTTTTTTGTGTAGAAGTGAAGAAATCCATGAGGGGAATAAGGTCTTCCATTGCCTTATTGAATTAATGATGTTTTGGTGGCTGTTGTTAATCAGATGATAATATTACTGTTGGCTTCAGTCTAACGATTTTTTTTTAATATCATTGACTGGCTGGCTGGCTGCTTCATGTGCTTTTCAGACAAACAGGAAATGGGGTTAGAAAAAGATAAAATTAGCTTTTCTTTCATTTACTTATTTCTGACCTGGTGTATCTGCCCCAAATCCCCAAATAACAGGCTTAAGCAAGTCTTGCTTTTCAGGTATTTTAGCCATTGAGGAACTGCAGAGGAAAATCACACTTCTGGACTCAAAAATGGACTTGATTTGAGGTTATCTTTTTCTGCTTCTATATAATGGGCATTCTGCACACAAATTGGTTTTTCACAGATGAATATTCTGTGTATTTAATTTAGATTCTGCATATGGCTGTGTGCCTTAGAGATGTTTAGCATAAAAAAAGATGAAGAATGGAAGAAATACTTTTTAAATTAATGGTATAAAGTTAAGTGGTGTGCTCCTGTTTACCCTTCCTAACAATATAACAAACCAAGGACATTCATCAAGAAGAAAGGCTATAATTAATTAAGTGAAATATGATGCAGTGCACAATTAACATGTGTTACAGCATGTCAGTAGACTCATGCCAACAATATAGTAATGTTCGCTAAAGGATTTGACATTTGTGTAGATAATAAAATACTGACAGTTAAATCAGGCGTTTTTTAAAGATTGTTTTCTGGAAGAAACTCTTTGGCTTAAAAACCTACACCAGCTATGATTATATCACCTACAGGCAGCCTGTTCCGTAAGAATTCCGTGGGCGTCAGGCAGTAAAACACCTTATGAAACAATCTGGCATTAACTTAGTGGGATCTCTCATGGTATCCCATGCAGAAATATTTTCTGTGCTAAACAGCTTCCTCCTTCGTATTTAATCATCTCCTTGAGTCCTTACAAATGTTCTCTCCATCTGAATAGATGGCATCACCTCGGTCCTGCCCAGTGCTGTTCTCTCCATCCCATTTGCTTCTTTTCTGGTGTGTGCACATCTCACTGCCCCGTTCCATGAGGGAGCCTGGAGGTGGTGTTCTTTGGATCCTGTGAGACACAACGAACTGTGATCCCCACCTTGTTTCATTCGTGCCAGACAAACTGGAGGCGTAAAGGTCGTAAATTTGGTGGTAGCCTGCAGGAAAGCTTGAAGAGTAGGGCTACATTTTTCTCTCTTCTTAATTGCATTGGTGGTTGCTTAAAGGAAAACATCACATGGAAATCACATTTCTGTCAGAAAATCTTGGACTTGTTATTTCTACAAATAAGCTTAAGATTAATGAAACTGAAAGCAGCAATCTTGCACTTATTAGGGCTGTAAATAACCTTAAGATTGATGAAAATGAAAGGAGCTGGTCAGTTCAAAAAGGCTTTTCCCCCTATTTTTTCTCTATTTTGGTAAGACTGCACAACCAGGGGTACTTTCTAAAGCATTTTTCTATATTAAAGGAGAAACTCACAGGAAAGGCTTTTAAGAATATCCACAGGTGAACAGATGGAGACCCTTCTGTCTTTCTGTACCACTGTTTCAAGGGAATTTCAGGAGAGAATTTTCTAACCACCCTTTTTTTGGTGCATCAAGATAAATCACAGGCATGTTCCCTTAAAGGTTCTGATGGGGGCTCCAGTCCACTCTGAAATTCTCCAGTGGAATAATGTGAAGGAATCAGGGTCAGGAAATTGATTTGCTTGAAAGCAGTTTATTTCAATTTGAATATTTTGAAATTGTGCTGGGTACCTCCAGTAGCGTGCCTGAAGCAAGATGATCCTGTTACCATGGTTTCAGGCTGAGATTTGGGTTACTATGGTGTCAGCCTTTCCTTCTTGCTATGCGGGAAAGTAGAGTGCGACCTGGGCAAGGTCATGGAGACTTAAATCCTCAAAGAGGCTAAGCTGGAGCAGCAAAAATTAGTCACTGCAGAGAAGGGCTTTTATGCAGCTGGTACCTGGAGGAGAGACTCAAGTCCTGCCTGTGCTTTCTTGGAAAGTGCTGGGTTCCAAGCCAGGCAAGTCAGGACTCCGGCTGGAGAGAGGGGGCCTGGCAGTTTAGTGGAGAGCACAGCCTTTTTGTCCAGCTGGGGTTAACATCCAGGCATCAGAGGCACGCTCCTCTCTCCGAAAGCTGTGCTGCTTGCATCCTCTCCCCTGCAGGTGGGCAGCAAAACTGTAGTGTCCCCCATTTCAAATGGCATGTGGGTTGAGGACACAAAGAGTCTTTAGAGTGAGAGCTGTCACCATGAACATGTTACTGTTGCCTTACTGTTTTCCTTTGTCATTTTGATTGTTCACAGTGCTAAATGTGGATTTTTATTTTTCTTAATGATCTTTTTTTTCCCCTGAAAGTAAAGCAAGCTGACCTTTCATTTCACTGCAATAAATTAATTCCCTGTATTTTGTTCTAGCTGTCTTAAGTAGTTTATAAAGCTTGAGTTTTCCTGCTTGATTTTTATATCTTTATGTCGAGATAAATTGACCCTGTTGCTCAGAAACCGAGTAGTTTAAAGGGCTGGCATGCTGCAGTGTGGGGTGCTGCTGAGGAGCTCAAGCAGGTGCCACACTTGCTGGAATTGGATCATGGCAAGCCAAAAAACTCCCTCAAAGCTTTTTTTTCATAGAGAAAGCAGCAACGTGCATAGGAAACTCAGGCTGTGGATCACAACACATAGGGTTGGGATTGAGCACCATCTGTTCAGCACCAAGAAAAAACCCCAAACTTGATGCACAACTGTTCTCTAGGCCCAGAGAACCTTGCAGCAAACATTTGGACAGTAACAGGGGTTCTTCACTATTTGGTTAATGGACTAGTTACTGTTGGGTTCTCTTTTATTTGTGAATATGTTTGGGTTTGGTTTTTCTTCCTTCAAATAGGGTTCTTAATTTTGCATCCTGAGATTCAAGTGTGTAAATTCCACTCGAGTCTTGTTCCAGCCTCTTAAATCCTGCTGCAGTATTTGCCTTCTGAGGTTTGATTTTGGCTTTCTCTCTGTAATCTAGAGATAGAGTTACATCAGAGGGCTGCTAAAAGGATGATATCACAGCATTTTGATGCCATGGAAATAGATGCAGACTTAGTCTCATATCTCTTGATTGCACCCGCAGAAGTGCCAATTTATCTATTTCATCACAGTGAAGCAGCTCTTCCCTCCTGAGTGTACAGTTCTTCTAAGTGTTATTCCCAAGTAATAACATTATCTCTCCAGCTTATACCTGGAGGGGAATTATGTGAAGTAGCAGTACAGTATAATTATTTCAGTGAAAAGCCGCAGCCCTGACCAAAACAAACAGAAAAGCAGCTCAGTTTTGGTTTTGCACATGCAAACGGGTACAATAATCAGGGGCACGGCGGTGATTTTCATTATTCTAAATCAGTCTGACTGGTAGTGATCCCAATGGCACTTTGGAATGCATTAAGGACATTGCTCCTGACGGAAATTGTGTTACTTGGAATGAAACAAATGTTTAATATTTCTGGTTTCTCTTGCTTGTCTCGTCTTGTTTTCTTGCCGACGTGCACTTGCTGCTCTCCCTGGGTTTCTCAGGGCTGTTGGGCCACATCTACTCTTTAGCCTCATTCTGGGTGTTGCCATTTGGAAGTATGGGAAGGAAATCAAAGAATCAAGGGAAGTGTAGCATTGGAAATCAACTGCTCCTTAATACTTTGTTTCTTGCCAGCACAAGGCAGGGACATGATCCTGCCACAGTATTAATGGTGTTACTCAAGAAGAGGACTTTGGTAGAAAGATCCTTTGCTTTCAAAGTCTTGACTTCCTAGTTGCATTGGGTTTTTTTTTTTTATTCCACTTTACTCTTTGCTTTCCTGTGTGCTAACCCTATGTTCCCGCTGCATTTTTGATGTTATATTTGTATTTCTGATGCCCTGAAAATCCTGCTTTGAGAAAGGAAGCGTAGAGGGAACTGGAGTGAGCCCTGACTGATACCCGTGCTGGGCTGGTTGGTTCTGCTGGCACCTCTTGGGTGCAGTCAAACCCTGGGGTTATTTTAGGGTGTACCCAAGTCTGGGCTGCCCAGAGAACTTGTCTGTGAGTGCTGTTTTGTCTGGGCAGTGCTCGAGGGCTTTTCTAAAAGCTCAGCCGACAGCAGGGTTTAGACTTAAAGATGGGGGTAGTGTTGAGAAGCAGCTGTGTGAATATGAACTTTGTTTTCTCTGAAAAAGCAAGATTGTTTTCTGACAAACCAGAGGAATCTATTGCATTGTTAAATGGAAATCTTCATTGTTCTATTTGTTATCTTGCTTAAATTTAGGAGTTGCCAGATATTTGCTCACTAGGGAGTAGAAAATCAATGACAGAGGTAAATGTGCGATGAATCAAAACCATTCCTGATTGCCAGACTAGAAGATGATTGTTGTTTTAGTCTTCTCATGATCATTTTTATCTAAAGAGTAACCAGGAATGAAAAAGACACATATATAATATATAAAACAAAAATTTTAGTCCTTTTTTTTCCCTCCAGTAAAATTTGAAGAGTTGCTATTCTTTTTTAACCGAGTAGATTTTAATAACAAGCTTGCAAGTTTAAAAACCAGAAAACGTGGCTGAAGTTCAGTGAAGAATTAACTAAATTTCAGATAGATCAGTCTGCAGTAGCACTCAGCAAGCTGACAGCAGCACGGCCCTGACTGTAAAGATGGACCTGAGAGCTGGTGCCTTGGTATTCAAGTGTGGAACTTTGCAATAATTTAAATCATTAAGATAAACGGGCACACAACAAATTGGAGTCCCAGGGGGCATCTAAATGCGCCAGCAGTTTATGCAAGTTGACCTCAGACTCTCTCATGTGTAAGCAAGTCAAGGGGCACCATCTGTAGCTGGCCTTTGGAGCTGTTAGGGGTCATGGAGAGCTTGGGATTGAATTCCAACCAGTTATTTATGGAAGAAAAAGAGAGACTTTAAATACCCACACTTTTAAGTGAATTATTCCAGGCTTAGTGGGCTTTGTGACAGTTAAACATGCAAGCAGCCTCTTGCAATCTTGCTCATTTTCAAACATACACGTGATTAAACTACTGTAAAATCTGAATTGTATTACAAACATCAGTGTTTCCTGGGTGAGACGTGTTCAAGTGTGTGCACTGAATCTGTTTTCATGAATTGAGGTACTATGGATGCATTTTTTACTTTATATTTTCTGCATTGAAGGTAGGTTTTTAAAATGTCTTAACACTAAACAATTTCACATAGCAGGACTGAGACGACAGTCACTGAAATCACTGTCATGTTAAACACCAAATTATCATCATTTTTAATAGTATAAAGTGAGAACTTTCAGTAATTATTCACTTTTTAATGTTTGGGTTTTTTCAAGATGAAAACCCCAAAAAAATGAGGCACAAAGCTTTACAGTTATTTCTGAGGCATATTGAGGGCGTGATGTGATACTGCTAGAACTGACTGCTGACTAGAAATCACGGAGCTGTAATTAATTTCAGTTTTCACTCTGAGAAGTGTGGCTTCTAACCTTCTGAAAATATAGGTGAAGTGACCTTCTCCATGCAAAATATATATATATATATAGGTCTATCTATATATACACACTGCTTCTGATACAGGCACCCCATAGGGTCACAGGTGAATATAACCTTGCTTTTTCTACATGCACCAAAGGTGTGGATCCCTTACTTGTTTCTCCTTGGATATCCACTCAGCCTGCTCTTATAGTAAAGGTTAATTGCAGGAAAAGCAGTTATCCTGATGTTAACACAGGTCTGTGCTGGTCCCATCTGTAGAGTGCCAGAAAACACTGGGATGCTGTGTAGCTGTATCTTGTTGTAGAGTTAGAAAATCCCTTCCTTGCCTAAAGAGAATATAGAAATTGACCTTTTTAAATCAATGTTGGGAAAAAAATCTAAAAGCAATTCATTGCACTTTGGTAGTGATGTGCTTTTTAGCACCTCTGACCGAATTCACCAAAAAGACTTCTAAAGAATAAAATGAGAATAATATTATTCATTTGTGAGCAACTTCAAAAAGCATTTCTTAGCTGTAATTAAATCATCAATCAGGTTAAAGTCATTGATTTACCATCTCAGGTAATCCTGGGTGTTTTGTGCACTGTGATAGTGGCACTGTGTTATGAAGCACTGATGTTCCTCACGGGTGCATTGTCAGCCAGCATTCAGGGTTTGATCATTAGTCAGAAGAGAGAAGAACAAAAACAACGTGGGAAACCTGTCTGTTGGAGACTATTTGAGCTTAGCTGCTTTCAAACCCAGAGTGCTATTTGCAAACATAGTAAAGGAAATAATTTAGAGTCTCGTGCCCGTAAGAAAAGATTTATCTGACTTGTAATGAGCTAACCCAGATTTCATGTCAGTACAGGTACGCTGGCAAGGGTATTGGTGGCCTACATCCCCCAGAGAATCCAAACAAAACCTTGAGCTGCCTGAGTTTAGCTCTTTTGATCTAAGGACATTGAATCCTGTCACAGATTGAAAGGGGCCTTGCTATAAGGGAAAGTCGTGTCCTGTGGTGGTGTTGCAGCCCCTGTGACTGTGCTCCCTAAGACCACGGTGGGATTTCTTTGTCCTCTGTCTCTTTTCAGGGTCCCTAGGTTACTTTTTGACAGCTGCAGCCCTGTCTTCTCTCAAGACTTTCCTTTTGGTAGATTATCTCAACAGGAATATTTCCTGTTTTTCCTTTTGTGTTTGCATGTCTGTGATAACTCTACATCCATTCCTGGAGCCTCCTCATGGAATTAGCACTCGGCTGCTTGTGCTCAGGTGCTTTTGGAACCTGTCAGGACTTGGAGAGATGGCAGTGTTGGTATTCCCTTTCAACAATGAACCACTTGTTCATTTTCTTCTATGCTATTTTTATTTTAGCCTTGCCTCTTACAGCTTGTCAGAAGTGTGTCTATTCATGCATTTCTTCTGTTTGGGGATCTGGTACAACTAAATCACCTCTCACGAGGCTGATGGATATATCCTGGCCGTGCTAGCACGAGATGTTTCGTTTTCTTCCCCAGCTTGCAGCAGTCCCACTTTCTGACTGCTGCTGTGTGTGGCACAAAGTGCCTGAGTGGGATCATTAGGAATTTAGGAGATAATGTTGTGCATACCATTTTTTCCTCCATTCTTTCCTGAAGAAATGTGCAGAATGAGAGGTCTGGACTCAAGATGCTTCACTGATCTTTGTGTGCCTTGTGGAAAAGAGTACTGTAATTTCTCTCAGTGTTTTGGCTGTTTGGTGTCTCTGACTTTGGACCAAGAGGGCGTCCTAGTTTGGGACAGAACTGCAAACTGCCTTCATTGTGGTCATGTGCTTTGGTCACGTGCCCCCCAAAAATTTTAATTCTGAAAGCGTCACTTAGGAATTTCTATTTCTGCTGGTTAGGAACTGATATTTCAGACGCTGCTGAAAGCAGCAGTCCGAGAGGATCTATTTATAGCTGTCATCACACTCTCTCTTCAAATGGAAAAATTTGATACTGTGATATTTTAAGAAAACAATAACAAAAATCACAAATCAGTGGAAGCACTATTTAGTTCAGTGTAATAGATGAATAGCACTGTGGATAATTTTAACACTCCTATATTTAGGGAAACAAGGCCCTGTAGTATGTTGGTAACAGCAGAACTTGATCAATGTGAAGCACCAGCTGGTGTTCTATAAATGCAGATCTTAGGGCACACATCCGAAGAACTCTCAAGCTCTGTGAGTACCAGAGAAATTATAGTAACTGCCACCAAATGGGTCACTTCATGGATAATCACAGTCTGGTGAGAAAGACATTTCCCTTTCGGAGGCAGAGTGCCAGGGAAAGCACGGGTTAGCGCAGTGCTTTACCTGGAAATGTTTCCCCACATGAAACCTGGATTTTTGTGGACTTGGTAGGTGAACCCTTCCCAGGCATGTCCTGATTTGTCCCTCCCCAGGGCTGTAATGGTGTGTCCAGCCACAAGATGTTACAGCTCAAAGCTTTGGGTTGTGCTCTCGCTGTTTTGACAAAAGAAACGCTTAAGCCTGAGGCAATTGAAAAAATAGTCCTGTGGAATGAAGGGATCTAGGCAAAACTAATAAATGCTTATCTGTGTCGGTCCCAGAGTGCTCTGGAAGTTTAGCAGTCGATGTCAGTTATGGATTTAACTTACTGAAAACAGCGGGGAGTTTTCCTTTGCTTTAATGCTGTATAAATGCCCCTCAGTTTGTACAAGTTTGAGGAAACTGGCCCGGCTAAATTGACATTTACCTATTCCCATGGAACTGGATTCTTTGCTCCCTGGGGATCCTTGCCAAGATTTTCAAACGATTGACAGAATAGAAGAATTTTTTAGACTTTTTTAGAATTTTTTAGAATAGAAGACTTTTGCACATCTCTGGTTCCCTCTGTTATGGGAAGTGGGCAGCCTGGTGGCTTGGCCCTTTTCCTTGGTGAAGCTCAGTTCAGCATTGCACAGGATTTAAAAGGTGCCCAATGCAGGCACATGCAGGCTACATCTCTGGAAGCTGAGAGAAACTGGGAATCAGGTAAAAACTCTAAAACATAGCCAGTTTCTGCTCTTCTCTTCATGCAAATGTGTAATCAGTCCCTTACTTCTTGTAATAAATTTGCTGGTGGCATCTTCATTGCAGTGACTACAAGGGTATTGTAGCAACTCTGACTTGTAACATCCTATCTAGACACAGGTTTTTATTTTCATCATTTTAAACCTTTTACTGTTGCACAGGAGTGGCAAAAATAATTGTCTTCTACTTAAGATTTCTTTATTATTTTGTCATGTATTCATAGTGTTTGGGAACAAATGGGCATTGCTGATGTGAAAGGTCTGTTTTAAGGTAGGTGGTTAGACAGATTCCTAGCAGCTGAATGAGAAGAAAAGTAGATTTTGACAAAAATTAAAGGTTTGCATCCATAAAGTTCTATACACCTGTTCTTAGTTTTGCCAACTACTAAGTTAGGCAGCAGTAGTAAAAAATGTAATCACATCCTAGTGCAGATGAATAAAAAAAAAGAAATATCCCCTCGGTTTGCTCTATCCAGACCACACTTTTAAACTTTCCCCCAGAACGTGTGGGCTATAATCATGGAGCAGTTGAGATCCTGACCACAAAACATGTCTAAAAAACCTTTCCACTTTGTTAAGAGCAGCTTTTAAAGCACCATAGGTTGAACGCTGGCACATCCTGTTGTTTGACTGTCCAGCTGTGATGGATTTGGCTGGGACAGGGTTACTTTTCATCATAGGAGTTTTGGGTTTGTTACCAAAACACTGTTGCTAATACAGGGGTAGTGCCTTTACTGCTGAGCTGTGTGATGCCAAAGCTGAGCTCAGGGGTCTCAGCCACACCAGCAGTTTGTTTAAAAGCCCCAGCAGAACCTTTGCCTTCAGCTTTCCATCCAGGCAAGATGCATCCCTCGGGGGGTGGCAGCAGGGGGTTCAGATCCATCACTGTAATCACTGGCCTGTCCACACCGACTGCTTCTTTGTGCCACACATACACAGGGATGGCAGCAATTTATTGCCTTAGAATTGCAGGAAAAAGTCCCTGTTTGCTCACCTGACAGTGGTGGTGACATTCTTTTGTCCCTGATCTCCTTTGCCATCGTTCCCATCTGTTCTTATTTATGGCAAAACTTAACACTAGTTTGAACAGATTTTCTTTTTCAGTTCTCTCTGCTTTATTTGTGGTGGTTTGGGGGTTTTTTTTTTCATTATTATCATGGAATGAAAGATCTTGTAATCACTCCCAAGTGGCTGTATCTGGTAGAAAGTTTGTTAACATGCATTCTAAAAGAAAAATAAATGTACTTCCCATGTTGTATTAGAACAGCTTTGTGCATAGAAGGATTGTGGCTCATACCTAATTCGTTTCTCTGACAGAGACCATTTCCATTGCTGAGCTGGGAAAGTTCTAATCCTTTATGTGAAGTGCCTGTATGTGGAAATATCAATATTTCCAAGAAAACAAAATGAAATTAATTAGGTTACTGAAATAGGAAAATAATCCCGTATTATCACCTTGTCCCCTCATTTATCTGCAGCTTGTAAAAGAATAGTGAGGCCATGATTGTGCTGTAATATTATTTTATAGTTGCATGAGCTTTCTTCAAGTATAGGGAGACGTTTTCCAGAGACCTTGCAGTATTGGTTCAGAATTCTTATGCATGAAGGAAGAACTGAAATATTCATGTGATAACTTTGTGAGAGGAGTTAATCTCTTATCATGGCAATGATGCCTTTTTAGCAGTGAAAGATGATCCATGCCATCCATGGGGTGCTAACAAAACATTCCATATGCCAGGAGAATCTGTTTCTCTTTGTCCTGAACATGGATATGTCTGTATCTAATACTGACAAAATGAAGTTTAAGCTATTAATGACTTATGCTGTATCCTTTTAACAAAAAAATAAATTACTCTAGAAAGCTGAAAGGTGGGAAATGTTTGGTGAGGCCACATCAAGGGATGAGCAGCAGACAAACGGACCTTTGTCAGGTTTTCCACCCAGCCACATCCCCAGAGAAAGTGTGCAATGCTAATATTGGGTTATAATAATGTTAATACCGAGTGTCAATCATGGTGTGCAGGACAAGGAAATACACAACGTAAAAAGTCTTCGGTTACATGAGGCTCTCAAAGAGCTGATGGGATTGCCCTCCTTTTCCTTCAAGGGGTGGAAAGAAATGAGAAGAGGTTCTGGCTGATGTGGAAAATGAGCAGTGGTGTTTTACGTGTTCCATTCTCTTCACTCTGAGGCTGCGGAAAGCACCAGGTGCCAATAACAGTGTAAATAACAGTTGTTGTACTTGGACACAAAAGAACCACGCAGACCCAGCTTAGTTCAGGACAGAAAGAAGCCAGGAAAAGCCCCAGGCTGTTTATTTTACTTCATATATATCTGTTCTTAGGAATGACTGTGGATTGGAGGATGAGGTTACCACCTCTCCAACCACAATGGTCAAACGAAAAAGTCCATCAAACTTCTCCGCCTCAAGAAAAGGAATAAAAACAAAAAAAAACCAGTTAGCCAAACATAACTATGTTTACAAAAAGTGCGTGAAAACTCTATCACAAAAATAAAAACATCAAAAGACTGCAAATCTCAAGGCGACAGGCAGTAATTTGAACTCTAAGTCTGCACATGTTTTCTATGTTTTTGCTTTCACTGGAGAGTATTTTGCTGGAAGTTTAAGCTTGCTCCTTCCTTCACTTTTTCTTTGAATCTCTGTTATCTTCATGTATTTTTAACAGGAGCATTTATTCGGTGATCTTCATTCTGAAACTGTCCCTGTGAGAAGCTGATGGCAATAATTGCCATTTTTAGTGTTAGAAACAACCAAAGCACAATTTTAAAGAGCACTTTGCATTGGTTAAGTTCTACTTTCCTAATTTTCTCAAGATTGAAGTTAAATCAGTCTTGAATCCTAAAGATCTGACATTAAGATATTATCATGCACTCAGTTCCAGGGATTCTTCAAACTTATCTCTGTAATTCCTGTAAGAAACCTGCTGGAGAACAAAAGTGATGTCTCTGGCTTAGAGATTTTTTCAATAGCTTCTGTGGCACAGAGGGCTGGTTTTACAGTGAAAGTCCCTCGTGGTTTCCTTGCTTCCATCAGGTGTGTGTGTAAAATCTCGTGGTCCGTGTGTGCTCAGAGCAGCCCCTGTCCTCGCGGGCATGGTGCAGGCTGGGCATGGTCCTGTGGGTGCTGCTGGTGTGTGCTGGTGGCCTTGGACAGCTTTGGCAGATGGCACTGGACCTGTCAGCTCTTGCAGACTCAACAGCACTCCTGCTCTCTGGAGTTTGCCTCCTCTTGGGACCCTTCCCCAGATACTTTTCCAGTGCTGTTTTCTGGCAGCTTCTTCTCCATTTGCCTCCATTGGTATCTGCAGAATCCTCTTGCACAGCAAGGGCTTCTGTCAGCAGAGTGAGTCCAGTCTCTACTCCAAAACTCCTCCCCTGCTCTCATTTCTGCCCTGCAGGAGCACCCTTTGCCAAGATGTTTGGAGCCCTGCACCTGGCAGCAGCTGGCAGTGCCATGACAGGTCCTAGAGCTTTCATTTGTGGATATTTATAGAGCTGGCAGCTTCCGTTTATTGTTCACCGAGGTCTTGCTTCTGTATGTTCAACAGAAGTGTCACTGGTAATCAAGTCATGGGCAGTTTAATCTCATTAGTCCCCAGTTATGTCCTAAGCCCAAAGAAGGGAAAGGCAGGGATCAGGTTTCCAGTTTGTCCTGCTGCAAGAGTTCTGATTCCCCAATATCTATGGATGCTTCTGCCCCACATCTCCTTGTGGGGAAAATGTGGACTGGCGTTCGTCCAGACACCACAGATCTCCATCCACACAAATTACAGTAGCACTGCCCGGTGTTCCAAGGCAGCTTTTATGTCTTAGGGGCTTCAGTGAATACTTAGGATATATTGCTGCTGCAATTTAGAGACAACCTGATTTTCCACATTTAAAATGTCTGTAATGTATTTAAAAACAGACAAAAAACCCCCACAGTGACTTCCCCCTACCTACCCCACTGCCCCAGCCTGGAGTGTTTACTGGAACTCCAGGATTCATTCCTGGCCAAGCTCCATTTGCTTTTACTCTTTTCCCTTTTCTTTTCCATTGATATTCCTGGACTGGTAGGTTTTATTGATGTCAGCTTCCATGACTGTCAAGGAACAACGTCATAATTTTCAGCTGCCCCTGTTTTAAGAAAATAAATCAAGGGCATAAAGGTTTTTAAGACAGTGTATTAATGGAAGCGTAGACTGATCATTTATTACATCAAGCACTACTGACCCACACAGAGACAGCACTGTCTGTTCCTCTGTGTGTTCCTTGGGTTGGAGTTTTCCTTTTACCATAGTGTGAGCATTCCTTTGTCCTAGGAACAGAGCTCGAGACGAGCTGTGGCAAATAACAGGGAGCTGTGAAGAGGAAGAGAGCAGGCAGGAAGCATTGCCAAACAGTGGTGTTAGAATTCCATAAATTTCCCTTTTACAGCAGGCATGGCTTCAGTAATGTGGCTCATTGGTGTCAGTGTGTCTGTGATCCTTAATGTAAAGCAGATTTTTTTTTTCAAGTCAACAAAAAAGATCATCTGGATTAGCCTCATTAAAGTTGGTGCAATTTCTGGCCAAAGGATTGTCTCTATACGTTCTATGAGTAAAACAGCATGTAAAATCTAACAGTAGTTTTCAGTGATTTATTGCCTCTAGTTTTCTATGATTTTTAATCATTAAAGAGTATGTAAAAACATATTTTATACACAATCTTTTATCTTACATTTATTTTTATATTTCTCCATAGCAATTTATTGCAATAGATATATCACCATTACTATAGACATTTATAGTGCCATTAAAATTCAATGCCACCATAAATTTATGCTCCTTAAAGTTTGACATTTGTAACAGCTTCCACAAGGGCATATTTTATACTGAAAGTGAAACTTGAAGTAGAAACTTTTCTTAAATTTAAGATGTAGTCAAGGAAAGAGATGTCTTTTATCTGCTTTTATTAAATTCAATAACTTGGGTGAGGCTGTGTTAGGCCCCACTTTTGGATTTCATTTTCTCAAGACACTTCAAACAAGTTTCAGGTAAAGCAGAATATGCAAAACAATATTATAAAGCTATAATTTACTGGCTGACACACACAACATAGACAGTATATCACGAGCTCCATGAGTATGAATGAATATCTTGATTCTTAACTAGAAAATTTAAAAAATGACAATTCCAAACCTGGAATGTTTAAGATTATTTAAAGATCATTGCAGAGCCAGGCAGGAATTTCTCTCTCTCTCCCTCTCTCTCTCATATTAGTTTCTTTATTCACAGGAAAAAAAATAGACTGCTGAGTAAGTATCAGCATGGAGTTGAATGTAATGTGCAAGTGAATAGCAAGTTGATTTTCCTGTTGCTAATTTTTTTTTTATGGAAATTCAAAACGGAAAGTATGTTTTCACGGTTCAGAGTATGTTGATAATGGTCAAAATTACCAGTAACCTTTCCCTTGCATCCCCCTTGGTTCCACATAGGGAGATGTATCAGCTCTCCGTGGAAGCGTTTTCCTTCTGAGATCCACCAGAATCCAGCACAGACTTCAGGTGGTCGAAGCAGAGAGGGACTGAGCAGCTGAGAACAGCAATCCTGTGGGGATTGCAGCTGGGGGTCAGGAGAGTTATCAAGGAATTCTTTGCTTTCATGAGGTCTAGAGACGTTCTTGTTTTCAGCCTATTACAAATTAAATGGCAGGCATTGCTAACATTTATTTTTATATATAGAAAAAGCATAAATTTACTTGTATGTAGTGTGTGAGAAATGTTCAAGTAGTTTCTATTTGAGTATTTTAGAGCTGCACTGGTAACATCTAAGAAAAACTGAATGAGAAACAGGAGTTCTGGTGTAGCATCGAGTAATCACCCTGAATTAGCAATAAACCTGCATTTATTACCAGGAGTAATATTTCTATAAACCTGGGCACAGATTTGATAGTCAGTGAGAGGCAGGTGAGAGCGCTGCACAAGTGAAGCAAAGGGAAAGACAGAAAAACTAAAACTGTCACTAATATAGTCATAAGCAGATTTTATCATCTTTATTTCCTACTGTGGTTTATGAGACGAGCTGCTCTGAAAACAGAGATTGCAACGTGGTGATAAAGCATTCCACAAACCAACAAATGTGCTCGAAACCTGCTTTCATATTTCAGTGTCAGGAATCTGGAGTTTGTCATCCTGTGGTTGGACTGTGGGGTTTTTTACCATGCACTCAGACAACTGCAGCTTCACAAGATAATGAGAAAGGAAGATCAGTCGAGTGCTCCTGGCAAAGTCAAAAGCAAATCTGGATCTCAGGAAAGAGGGTTTTTGACACAAAGTTGGTGTGTGATGCACCTGTGTCCCAGCACAGTTCACAGGGGTGCTGCTCCACTCAAAGCTCTCTTTAGAGTCCAAATTAAGGGACCTGGAGGGCTTGTAGTCATTAGTGGTGCCACAGGACCTTCCACACAAAGTGGCTTGTTAGTGCTGTGCTTCTGACTAGCTGATGTAATTACCTTCAGCCAACTTAAATTACCCTTCAGTTTCAACTGTAGTGAGACATTCCGGGAGCAAAATCTGATGAGGTTAAGCAGGAGGAGGTTATGGGCTCACAAATTATAAATAACTGCATCAGGAACAAAACTTTGCTAATGGAGGTTTTCCAGTCTACCAGGCAAAAAAGTTTCACAAAGGCTGCTGGAAGTACCTGAAAGAGAAGGAGTTCATTTGGGGGGGAGGGGAAATATGTAAATTTTCCAACTGTAAATGTGATTATTTGTTTGGGTGAATCTTCCAAGAAAGCTTGAGGAAAGTTCTTTATTGATAAGAAAGTTAAAATCAGATTTGGATGTCTTTAAAGCCAAGTCTGGATGCTTTTTACACGGTAATTCTAAGCGATCTCAGTCAGAGTTTGCTGTACAGGAGATAAAGCTTGTGCAACAGCATTATTCCTGTACTAATGACAGCATCTCCCTGTGCTCTTTCATCTGAGATCCTGGTGTGGTGTTGGGCCAGGGGCTGTGACCTTTCAGGTGGGGAGTGCAAGGATCCCTTTTTCCTTGCCAGCAGGTGAGGGACACTGAGGTTTCCCAGTGGCCTCTCTCGCTTCCTGCTGTGGGCAGGACGTGTGTGGTGTTTAGAAAAGTTTTCTCGTGGCCTCCTGTTTTCATGTCACAGGATTTTACCTCAGCTCGAACATAACTCACCATATTAAGATGAATAAACCCATCACTTTATTTCCATATTGCATATAGGGTATCTAATCAGTATTTATGACATATAAGATTAATCCCACTCACGAGGAGAGGCCTTTATAATTTATTAGTGCCATCACCTTGCTTGAGTTACAAACTGTTCATTTCATTCAAGGCAGAAAAATCCATGTCTTAGGGAATGTTCATCATGCCTCTTATTTGTGAATTTATTACTCTTCTTAGTGGGAAAATTTTGAATGTAAATGTATTTTTCAGTGGTAATTATTGCATCAAGTCTTGGACCATTTCCGTGAAAATGTGGCTGACTTGGCAGAAAATAGCCTGGTCCTTTTGGAAGCACCTCAGAGCTGGAGAAACTGGAGATCTGGCTTGAATAAAAGGGAGAGGAGGAAGTGTTGTTCGAGGTGTGTGTTTGGGGCTGTGTTCGCTTTGCCTTTACCCAGCTGTGCCTGCGGGAGGGACCCCGGTGCCTCTGATCTGGTACCAAAGCTGCCCTGCCCTTTCCTGGGCACAGAGGCTTCTTTACCTTCTTCATGTGCAGAGATACAAGGGTTTTTGGAACTGGACATATAGAAGCTGACATGATCATTTAATTTACTTAGCAGTTCATGTTTTCAATTTTTTGGTTTTTTTCCCTTGGTCTTTTTGGGGCTATTTAAAAAGGACTGAAACTGTGCAACCGTCCAAAATCAACTGGATTTTTCTTGGTAGTGATTTTGGTCAGACTCTTCTCTCACTGAAAGAGCCCCCAGTATATTATCCTTTCAAGAGCTGCCTTCTCCCTTTTTTTGAACTTATGTTTTACAGCACATGACAAATTCTGAGGAAACATCAAATGTTTTGATCAGTTTTCACTCCACATTGGAATATTTTGTGAAATTTTAAAATTTTCATGACTTTGTTTTTAAGAAAGAAGCAAAATATTTGGGCAATCACAATGACCTGATTTGATGTGTTTCAGGGAGAGCTGCATTCCCATGAATTTAACTCTCCTTGTTCAGGTTTACAACTTGCTTTTTTTCCTAGAACTTCTTACAACTGATTTTCATTTTTCAGGCCAGCTCACACTGGTTTCCAGCCTTTCAGGGAAGAAATTTTGACCTATGTTGAGCAGCAATACCTAGAAAAATTGTTTTACATGCCTTGCTGGGCTTTTCTGATGTCCTTTGCATTGCTATTATGATCCAGGACACTTGACTCAATAATCAGGGGGATTCTGACTCTTGTGCTGGTTGTTTGAGTCCAGTGGGTCACATTTGGACGGTGATCACTTTGTGATGACTCAGTGCAAAATCCTCAGTGATTTTAATGTGGCTCTTTGAGACATTTATTCATTACCTGAATGTGATTTTTCACTCTATTCCTTGCACCTGCGGGCAGAGAGGATTTGTTGCAGAAAGCTGTGCAAACAGATCTTGCTGCAGTTACCTGCTCTTCTGAAAAGTTTTATCTGAAACTGCCTAATTGCCCTTTGCATATTTGTGTGAAACAGATGCTATTTGGAAAGAGCAGTAGCTGTCTGACCGTGGTCCAGCTGATGCCTGTCTGTCAGTGTATTCTCTCATGTGGAAAAAAAAATGGTTTTTATGAGGCTGGAGCTTTCCTGAGTGTGAGCCTCCCCTTTTTTTGCACAGGATTATGAGTGATAAAAGCAGACTAGACAAAAGCAGATAAAATGCAACAAAACACAAGAATCAAAAATGCTGCACCAGGGGCCATCTTGTACCATTAGTATGCTGAGAAGAGTCTTGGTTGCATAATAACTGATGATTCATCCGTGGTGAATTCCCTACCACAGTGCACTGTGATTTCTGATACACCCTCCAGTTTTTACTTCTTTGAGATCCCCATCTAAACCAAGCCTCAGTTAAACACTGCAGTAATGGTATAATTTTTTCTCCAGCCTGCCAGTTCTATTACATTTTGTTAGTGTAGGAAGTTTGGCAGAAGTCACGGCATTGCTGCTGAGTTAAATACAAAACTCCACTGAGTTAAATACAAAACTCCACTGAGTTAAACAGCAAACTCCAGCTGCTCTCCAGCGACAGCCGTGGTGTGGCTGGGGATCAGGGCTGTTCCTGTGTTGTGCTCTTCAGACCCTTGTGTGCTCCAGGAGATCCCCAGCTCCATCACCAGTGGGAGAGAGCGTGGGATGCAGGAGAGGCTGGGTGGACGGGATCAACTGAACACCCCGGGCTCTTCCCAGCTAGGGCAGTGACTGACTGCTCTGAGACTTCTCCTGGTGGGAATTTCAGGCCGTCCTGGCTCCCCCAGGCAGCTCCTGCAGTTCACATTCCAGCTTGGAGCATCAGGGTGGGGAATCTGACAGCCAGAGCCTCCTCCTGCTGCACAAGCGCCCCGAGCCTGGGTGCACAAGGAACAGGCAGCAGAAAACCCCTCTGCAGAGGCAGGGCTGGTGGCCCAGGGCTGGTGACCCAGGGCTGGTGGCCCAGGACAATCTCTGTACACGTTTAGCATAGCTGGATGCTCTCTCAGTGGTTTAAGATCATGGCTGAACTGGGGTGGTCTCATAGGAGCATGTAAGGATTCGGCAGAACAGTTTTGGGGGGGTCTGCCTGGAAACGGGACTGCAGCCCCCTTGGAGGCTCCTTTCACCATCTGGGCAGACACAGGTGATGCAGGTAAAGAGGTTTGATTCTCCAGGCAAGCACTGCCCTATGCAGAGCCCCTGGCAGTCAGGGTTAGGGTTTTTTTTGGTTGTTTTGTTATTTGGTTTTAAACAGTCCACGAGTGTCTGAGCCATAAATAAAATTCTGCAGTTGCATTTAAAGCAGAACCTCCCCCCAGGATATTCTTTCCCAGCTAAAAATCGTTTTTGTTGACACCAGAAGCGTACTGAGGCTTTTGGCACCTTGTTGTCAGCCTCACCTGCACGAGCAAGAGGCAGAGCCCAGGGCTTGAGCTGACGGGAGCTCTTGGGCCCTGGGTGTCAGTCCTGGATGGGCTCAGAGCCTTTAAAGCCTGTGGATGCCCTCCAGGTGTGTGACATGTTTTTCCATCGGTTTAGCACTGTCAGTCTCAAATGACCTCCTGACAAATGAGATCATAGCTCCAGTGCAATCAGAGGGTGTTGTTTATTCGATGTAGCCCTCATTACTTGGAGAAGACAGAATGCAGCACCAAAACCAGCTCCTGGTTTGGAATATAAATAGCAATCTATGAAGGCTTCTAAATAAATAATGCCATTAATCCAGAGTGTGCTCGGGGTTTTTTTGTTTTATTTGTTGGAAGGAATCAGTAGCAATAGTGTTATTTATTCCTAGAATAATGTTACTATAGTAACTATTGTTCCTTATTAGCCGTGCACAGGAGTTGTGAAGTTACTTGGGGGGAGATAAGAGATTTGTCCAATAATTGGTGGTTTCGATAGAACAGGTGTTTGTCTGCCTTGAGAGCCTGAGTACAGCAGAGGATCTGCGAGCTTTGTGAGGTGTGGCAGAGGAAAGCAGAGGGAGGAGTGCTGGGTGTGCAATGACTTGCACTGCACGAAGTTGGCTCATTGTTATAATTGTTTTACCGTGGCAGTTCTGCAATGGGAGCTGTGGCAGTAACCATGGAAACAGAGACTCTACAAACTGAGGACTTAACCACGGTGTTGTGAGAGTCCTTCAGATGGGCTGAACTTGGTTATTAGAGATGTAAAAGCTGCACAGATCTCACACAGGGAGGGGGAGAGCCATTGCTTTGCTCTGTTTCCCAACCCCCAGACTGTCCTGAATGCACAAGGCTGCCCTGCAGCTGCCCAGATGTGAAATCTGGGGGGACTGTGGGGTGCAGGTGAGGGAGTTCTTGAGGTGCTGTGGAATTTGTCCCGTGCATTGGAGGGCAGGCGATGGTATTTGGGGTATAAACATGGCTTTACCTCCTCAGGCCTCATGGGGTTCTTGGGAAGAGGAGAGGACAGGACATCCCCTCCCACAAAAGCCAGGCACGCCGTTAGCTTAAAGAAGGTCCTGAGCAGGTATGAGGAGAGTTGAGAAGAACCTGCTTGGTGTTCATTTCTTTTTTCTGCTTTTCTGGCTCAGATTTCCAGGCTCGCTGGTGTGTCTTCCTGCATGTTCCAAGGTGGTTCATGTGCTAAAGCTGTGTGTGCTTGCATAGTGAAATTTGGAACATTTTTTTTTTACACTAGCTAAAATTATATTTAGCGGCGTAGTAGAATCCAAATCCTCGGAAGACTCTACTTTGTGTACCAGCTTGGTTTTTTAACACTGTAGTTAGTGCTGTGCTACAGAAATATTTCCATCCTCCCCTTACTTTAGTAGAATTCTAAATTGAATCCAGGCAATTTGTTAACTACAAAGCCAGGGTGGAGGGAGAAAATCAAACAAACCACAAGGGTATGCTGGGGGAAGCAGGAAACTGATTGTATTGGTTAAAGAAAAGCCCCAAACCCACAACTTTTGTAAGATAATAGTGAAGGTTAATTCTGTATTAAAAGTTAAGAGGTTTAGGCATTTAAAAACTTACCATGATACACTGAATTTCTTGGAGTGTTTCAGGGTAATGAGGGCTATGGGAATGGATTATTCAAACAATTTGGAAATATTAGTACACGACAGCGAAACTTTGTATTGTCAGTGACCACGGCTTTCTTTGTCAGAAAAAAAGATTTGGTTAATTAATGTATCCCTGATTACTTTTAGAGTGCAATATGTGGTAGGTAATATGCAAGCTGGTTATTACCTTAGATTCATTTTTATGTCAGTCTGAATTATTAAAGCAATTATAATTCACCATTCAAAGGTCTGAAGGAAGTAATATATGCTTTAAATTTCATGAAACACTTTACTAATGAAAATCCCCAGAGATGTTAAGAGTGGTATTAATGTGCAGAAGGTGAGCGGGGTTTTAGCTGGTTTGACAATAAAAAAGTGATAGACTGGAAGAGTTCTTTATGAATAAATTTTAAATCAGTACATGTCTAAACCACTGTTGGATAGAACACAGTATTTGCTGTAAAATAACATGGTCTGTAGCAGTTACCCATGGGATTCATTGACATATTTCCAATTAACTGTTGGAGTGAAAACCAAAATGAAATATAAATATATCAGACTTCTGAACTGGAGTAAACTACATTCCTATAGAAGGGTGGGCATTGACAATAGTGTCCCCAAGACCAGATCCTGTTACCCACAGCAGTGTACTTTTTATTTCCTTTTACTGTATTCCTTGGAAAACAGAAATTGAAAAAGTAACAGTGGCAATCTGAAGTTGATCCTGAACTAATACAGGGATTCAGGAATAAAATGGTGACAAAAATTACTGAATTTCGTTCTTTGCAATGCATCTTTTTGCACAAAACTGAGTGCTGTTTCCCCAATAATTCAAACCACTTAAACATTTTAGTCAAAAACCGTGTGATGTTATTTGTAGCTTTTTAAAAGACTTTGAATGGTGCAGAAAAGGAAGAAAAGGTAAACCAGGATCACACAGGCAGTTGTGTCCCAAACATACATGTTTTGTGAAATAACTTCGCTAACTTTAGATACATATATATTTATTTTAAAAATCAAGGTGAGCAGAATGCCGGCAGAGCCAAAGCAGCTTTTTCTTTAGCTGCTGGTGCAGGACACGGGCAGCGCTGGTGCTCTGTGAGCGTGCAGCTGATCTGCTGATTTATACCAGCCCATTAGACAAGTGTGGATCTCATCTCCTCCACAATTGCAGTGAAATGCACAGACCCAAGGGAAAACAAAAGTTCCCCCAATTTGCCATTTTATTTCTACAGCTCCTTCAGTCCAAGTGGTTGACTTGAACCACAAACGCACATCCCAGTGCCTTTCACTCCCCTTCGTCTGCACTGCCCAGCCCTGAAGGGAAAATTTCCTCCAGCACCTGGTAATCCAGCCCTAAAATAAATCTCCTGCTCCAAGGCTTCCCGGGAGCTGGCAGTGCCGGGGGCTGGCACGGAGTGGCTCCCTGCTCTCTGCTCAGGACACTGCAGCTCCTGAGCTCAGGAATTCAGCTCGCAATGCTCCGCCTGGCAGGGCAGGGCTCGTCCTCCACCTCACCCTGCCTGCTCAGCTAATGGCTCTTCAGGAGCCCAATGGATCTTAATAAAAGATGGAAATGGTTTTGCCCCTTCATTTTAATTAACATTATGTCTACATTTCTATGATAATGGATAATTAAGTGAGTTACCTTGACATTGGAATGTTCTTGGAAATAATTTACTGTGCAATTTCATTAGGTTAAAGACATTTGTCTATTTTATTTTAAATGGAAGTTTCATCATAAATATTTCTGAATATGATTTATACATAAACTAATTATCATTCACAGAGTCAGGACTTTCCAAACTGCAAAATTCGTTATGTGCATTTTGAAAATCTTTTTGTGATCATACATAGAATGTATGTATTACTTCAAAGAAATAGTCCTTTTCTTTTTCCTGGAGTCTCCAGTCATCTGTTATTCTTTAAACACATAAAGAGGCACACAAGTGTTCTCATGGACTATTATTATTTTGGGGATAGCAAAGTTTGTCTTCATAAGGGGTGGTTTACTACACTTCAGAGAAAAGTTTTCCATGAAAACTGTTCTTCAGTAAAATCAGAAAGAAATGTGAAGAGGCAATTTTTACCTGTATTTATTCACTAAAACAGTTGCCTTTTGGCCAGCTGTGGTATTCCCCTGTAGCATCCTTGTTCAAGCATAAAATGAAAATGACAAAATGAACTTTTTAGATCTAGTACGGACCACGTCTTGTCCATAAATCTTTTTGCATATCTATTTATAAAGAAAGGGGGGATCCATCAGAAAAATACTTCAGTAGCAGTTCTGTTCCTCAGCTCTTGCAGGGTCATGGCCTCAATTCACAGAAATGCTTAACTGGGTTTTATGCAATGGAGAGACTCCAAATGCTACTGCAGAACTTCTGTGTTTTGAGAGGTGCCCACAGCTCACCTAAATACTGATGGAATTGCAAATTGGTGCTATTGTATTATTTTTTAGTTACTAGGCATAATTCTATCAAAATATGCATTTCAGATGTCCCATGGAAGGGGTCGTTAAAGGCAATAATTTATTGGTAATTTCTGATACGTGAGAACTGAGAGAAGGCCACAGTTTCCTTCAAAGAGGTTGTCAAATACACTGCAAAGAGCATTTCTAATGTCAGTAGAAGAATTTTTGGGAGATCTGCTACTTTTGTGATGCAGATTAGCAACTGCATCGTGGAAACAAATTGAACAGTTGTTCATTTTGAAATGTAGTAAATTGTCCTGTTCCAGCACTGCTGGTTTGCATACCATGGACAGGAACGGGGGCAGGGGATGAAGAGAAAGGGAAGTGAATAATATTTTGAGAATAAGAACTTTAGAACAGTAATTAGCTACATGGTGTGATACAGTGATCTGTGAAAGAACATTTTATTGCAGGAAATACAGTAGCAGTCATCATCAGACCATTATCTGGTACAAGAATATCAGATGTCTCCTGGAAACTCTGTGGAGTATTGTTTAGCAACATTGCTCTGTCTGTAATTAGTCTCTCTGAAGCCTAATCCTGCAGCTGATGCTCTCAGGGACACTGGAAATTCAGGACCTGGGGTTACTTGGGCTGCATTTTGCTGTTGATTGAATCTTCTGTTGAATCTGTGGGAACAAAAGGGCAATTTAAGTTTCCACAAAGCAGGTGAATTCATGTGTTAATATTTGAGATGGGCCAATCTGTAACAGTCAGTGACACACTTTCGTTTTCCTGTCTCTCAGCTAAAATCTGGACGTGTTTCCACTGAAACCTTTGAGAGAAACCAGGCAGGCAAAGAGTTTGCTGCTTTGTCTTCTCCCTTGTCTAGTCCAGTCCCATCCCCTCCTGCATTAGCCAGTTGAAATAAAGATAATTTGAGGTTCCTTGGGGTTTGGTGATGCTGCATCCCACATGCAGGGCTCCAGGTGTCCTGCCTCCCTAGGGAAACTCCTATTGCCCTCCGTGTCTGGTGAGTTTGCACAGCTCAGCGAGCCACCACTGTTGGGAATTTGGACTCTGTGGGATTTCTCCTTGGCTAGCCCAGGGACAGCTGTGGTCCAGCCTCTCTGAGCAGCAGCCGGGGGCAGGGAGGGGCTGGAAGTTCCATGGCATGGCTGTGCAGAGGTCCCTGTGTGTCGACGAATCCAAACGGGATGGGGAGCCAGGACAGATGCTCCAGGAGCCTTTTTATTATTTTATCAGTCTCACATACAGAGTTGAGACACAGGAGATTGTGGGAATCCAAAGTACAGAGAATATTTCTCTGCCTGTTTTGATGGGTTCTACCCCCCTGGACAACCCTGTCTTTGACCTTTGTCCATGGAGAAAATTCCCTACCCTCTGGGAAGAAACAGAATCTACACTGGTGTGAATTAGGTGATAGAACATTATGTAAGATTGTCACAGGGTGACAGATTTAGAGGTGTTGGGTGTGTTAATATAGTAAATAGATAAAAAGCAAAAACTTCAAAATGGAGGATTGTTGTTGTTCTCCAGATCTTCTTCTTCTTCTACTACTCCATATCCTGCAGTAGAAGTAGTTTGGGGTGATTGGATAAAAGAATTCCGCAATTCCTGTCTACGTGTCAAAGTGATTTATTGAACATTGGTGGAAAAGTGAAAATATCTTTTAAGTTTTCATTGGGTGATTTACCTTCAAAAGACTGTGTAATCTTGATAATTTGGCTTTCTCTTGCATTCTCTGCTCTGCGCTGTGTCTGGGTCACGTCAGTGACTCTGTTTCTCTGATAAGACTTAAACAACTCTCTGAAAGCAGAGAAGGCTGAAGGTCCCGTTTGTCTCTTGGATTTCTGGCAAGGACTCTAAAAAATCTCCCCCATCCAGGGAGGCATAATTAAGGCACGGAAAAGTGTCAGAGATGATACAGGCTTGCACTGTCACAGGCATCCAGAGACTTCCTGGTTACAGAACATTCTTAAAAGCTTTTCAGCCAACAGCACACTTTTAAAAGTTACAGACAACTGTCTTAACCAATCTTCAGTATCGCACGTCCATCTGTTATACACAATACTTGCCTGTTTTATACCTTATACAACAATGCACAGTATTCCATTATCAAGCTTAACCTTCTCTATCTTGCTAAGTGTATTTTTTGCAACTCTAAAAGCTATCTCAGCCAAGCCTAGAAACTCTAACCATTGTTTTAATGTCCTTGCTTGTTGTATAATTGTGTCTTCTTCAAGTTTTCACAGCCAAAGCTAATCCCTAAACTCTTCTGCTTTATTTCTAAAACTTGCTTTTATTTCTCACACTTAAGAGCCTTTCTACCTTTTTTTGTGTTTTGCACACCTGTGGAGCTGGCAGCTGCTGCAAGGACCATTCCAGCCCCTCTGTGCCACCGACCCCGAGGGGACAGCAGGAGGAAACGAGTGAGAACAGGGTGGAGAGGGGTGACCCCAGTCCGGGGGGACACAATGCCCCAAATCAAACCCTCAGAACTAAAAGTCTCACTCCTGCCTGTAGCACGCAGCCAGTCCTACCCACAAAGCCCTGGCCTGTTTGGTGAGTCCCTTTCCCCGGGAGTTTGCTGCATAAGGATTGGACACTGAAGATCTCCTTTAAGCTCCTTTTACCCATCCCCGTAAGACATCTTAGTTTAGGCAGCAACCAGAAAAATAGCACCAATTTGTGCTGCCAGCTCCCCCCTCATCACGTTTTCACTGCAGAGGGATGCTCTGGAGAACCATTCTTGCACCTTTTGTTGTTTGTTTTCTCCCCTCACAGTTTTGTTTGTTTTCTCTCTCTCAGTTCTTTAGTGAAGAAATACTCCACAGTTTGAATTTTTTCTCCGTTTAAATATTGATTCATACATTGACTTTAATAGGAGTAGAGTTGGATAATGCTGATTAATTAATAATTAATACTAAATAATTCCTAGCCTAACCTAAGTTACGGATATGCAATGCATCAAGAATCCACTCACACTGGCAGAGCTGCTTAACAGAGGAAAACTGAAATGAGCACAATATTTAAGTTCCTCTCTAAAAGCTATTGCTGTCATCTTTCTGCCCTCTTAAAGATTATCCTTCTGTCAGTGATTTGTCATTAGGCCACCTAACTGAAACAGATATCAAGAAATTTACTTATATTTTCATGGGGGAGTCAGGCTTGCCAAACCTAAATAGAATGGAAGATTTTTGGAAAGACAGGTCCTTGGATCAGATCATTAATGCATGCTGAGAGGATGAAAAAGATTGAAGGTAAAACTATAGCAGGGTGTTTTTTTCAACTGCAACAATTTTTTTTGTACTTTAGATACCGCATAACCTGTTTTTAAAATCTAAAAGTGGAAATATTTATGCAATACTAACTGCATTCCAGTGTCAGAGTTCTTCATTTATTAATGTAGACACTGATATTGAAAATACTACGTATCCTGTGCATTATACATGACCATTATAAGAGAAATTTTCATGGAAAATAATGTTTAAAGCACGTTTCACAATAGCTTAAATAAGTAAGTTCTAAAACTCTCTTTCACATGGTTTTTTTTCTATGCTGCAGCTAATATGACTTTCAGATCAATTTAAATATATTTCCAGCTTTATGTCACGTTGAATGGTGTTACTCCATATAGAATATATAAAATACAAACTATTCTTCAGATCTCGGAGAGGAGTCAGCTCAGATTTTTGGGGGAAGGAATGTTGGTTTAACCTTTGTGAACACTCGGATGACACAAAACACAGAGATGGCTGAAACAACTGAATTTTGTCTGCTTTTGGAAGGGAATTGTGTCTGTGTTCTTTCTGTCTCTGCATAAGAGGACCCTCATTTCTGAGCCTGCACCCTCACTTCTGCTCCTCTGCAAGTGTCAGTGCTGGCAGCTGACGAGATGTCTGACTCCAGCTCTGACATCGGTGTGATAGACAAGGCTGCCAGGCTAACAAAGACTTGATCAGAGTCTTACACTCCTTGTACAAAAGAAGTATTTTTTTTCTTTCTTTCTGCCTTTCCTTTTTTTTTTTGAAATAGAACACAAAGTATGAAGGCTCATCTAAGTAGGAAAGATTCATCAAAATCTCTAATTAAATACATGACAGCTGGTGAATTAGAGCATTCTGTCTTAGCGCTGCCATCCTATAATACTTCATAATCCTGAGAGTCCAAAGTATGAATTAATTATGCTTATAAGTATCCTGATAATCAACTAAAGGGGAAAAATAATCAAAAGCCACCCTGAAAGGTCGCTGAGAATGTAAGCAGTGCTGCTAATCGCTAGTGACTACGACCAAATCATTCCCAGACTAGCAGTCTTTGGAGAGGCTTTGCTAGAGAAGATGATTGTATTACAAGGCTATTTGGCTAAAGAAACTGCTTGTTTTTAAAATAATGTGTTATAAAAGCACTTTTAGAAGTGTTGTGGTTTGACCCCAGCCAACAGCTAAAGCATCACGTGGCTGCTCGCCCACTCTCTCCCCAGTGGGATGGGGGAGAGAATCAGAAGGATAAAAGTTAAAAAAAATATGAGAAAATCAATGGATTTAGATAAAAATTGTCCAGTAGGTAAAGCAAAAGCTGGGAAGCAAAGCAAGGAGTTCATTCCCCATTCCCATGGGCAGGCAGGTTCAGCCACCCGAAGCCAGCCGAGCTCCACCACACCGACTTGAGAAGACAAAATTGTGTCAGCCCTGCTCAGCAGTGACCAAAACATCCCTGTGTTATCAACCCTATTTTCAGCTCAAACCCAAACCACGGCCCCTTACCAGCTGCTGGGAGCAAATCCATGCTCTCCCAGCCAAAACCAGCACAAAAAGCCAGGTGTTAAATACCAGTCCCTAACAGCTGGCACAGTCCTCAGCCTTGCAAGGATAAACGTGATAAAAACCCCCAAAGTCACAGTTTCAGATGAGTCCTGTTGTCTTCAAAAAACAGAAGTTTAGGGACAAATCTGTGCAGGTGCTCACATGTTGTAGGTTTGTTTATGTTTGCTGGTGAAGAGGTTTTGGTTGCTTGTTGCTACTTTAGGGGAAAAGGAGCAGAACTAAAGTAGGAATTTTCATGCACTTTAGGATACTCTTAAACTGAAATACTCCAGGTTTGGGGCGTGTAATTTTTTAACATTGATAGCCAGAGATTAAATGTTCCACTGAAACATTCGCTTTAAAATCTCTCCGTCCATAATCCAGATCTGAAATGGATATTTCTAAGGAAAAACCTCTAAACAGCCCTGGTGGTTTGTATTCAGCTTCTGTTTGATTATTTTTCTGTCAAGACTTAAGGGTTTTTTCCTCTAGGGTTTTCTAACTTAAATTTTACTCATTAAAATTTTTCTCATTAAAATCTATTCTACAAAACATGACACAAATATCATTATATTTCTATTCCTGTATATTTTGAACAAAATTGGACCTGTACAATAGATCTTACATAAACCTCTTCCTGCCTGTTTATTCACTGTTTTACTGGTTTTTCAGAGGCCTTGAAATTACATTGAAAACATACTTGGGTTTTTGGATGTCCCCAAAACCCACGTACAGTGAATTCTTCCTGTGTGAGGGTTCTTCCTCATGTTGCTCAGCAGATGGTCAGGTGTCAGTATCCCGACTGGGATATGAGGAGATGATTAATTTCAGACAAGCTCGGCCTGAAATTCCCGAGTTCACATGTTCCTGAATCAAGAACACTTCTCTGGAAGTAGGTTATAGTTCTCTTTTGAAGTTGCTGTGCTGCAAGCCACTAAAATTGCTGTTTATTTTCCACTGTTGTTAACTGGCATCATTCATGAACTGGCTCCTGGTTACTGTTATTAGGAAACCAGACTGAAACTGCAATTCCTGAGATTCAGGTGTTGGGTCCTTTCTGACCTAGATGACAGATGAACTCTGTGTGGAACAAGAGAGGGGGGAAATGCCAAATATGTCTCATGATTAAGAAGACTTTGAGGAAACCAACAAATTTATTGGATTCTAGCTGTAAGAAGTCCACTGTCATTTAGAAAGGAGCCTATTCAGTGGCATGCTTGGATGCAGAAGAACCACTGAGTAGCTTTTAGGTAAACTGATTTCTCTCCTGAAGGGTTCTGCTATTTTCCCTTATCCATCTGCTGACCTGCCATTTTGATGTAAGAAAAGGTGGAAAAGACTGCTGATCTTGGATCAGCTACACAAGAATGACTTTCACCAAACGAGACACTTCCATCATTCTGGTGGGCTGAAAAATCACTTGTCACAATCCTGAGAAATGCTTGTCACAGAATCACAGAATTATTCAGGTTGGAAGGAGCTGCGGGAAGTTCCTAGTCCAACTTCCCAGTCATCTCAGCTCAGCAGGCAGCCAGAGTGATCAGGTGTGATTTATCTCTGTAAGCCCGTGACAAGTGGTGGTGGTTTTGGCTTTGCTGCCACCATCCCTGCATGCCTGAGCAATGAGCTCATCCATCTTCCTCCCTCGTAGCCCGTCTCCCACCTCCAGCCTGTTTCGTTGGAGATCAGTCATAACCTCCCTTCTTGGCCAAGTCCGTGTCCTGCTGCAGCTCTGCCTGTCCTGGCTGCCAGCATGGCCTTGGAGGGGTTTGTCCTCCGAGAGCTGCCAGCTGCTTTGAGCTCCTTCACCCTTGGAAGTGCTTGAGGTCTTCTCTAAGCAAATGGTACCTCTGTTTTAAGGGGAGAGGACTTTAAACCTGTCAAAGGTTTAAGCAAATGTTTTTTGCTTAAATATGGCTTGTAATTTCTACTATTCGTGTCTCCATTTGGCTGCCCAGGCTCCTTGTCTGAGCTGTGTGTTACAAAGGGTGGGAAACCAAAAATGTTGTTCTGACAGCCCGTGGGACACACTGGCCCAGCAGAGAGCAGTTTTCTGTGAGAGATGGGCACGGGCTGCACTCCCTAGGGCACCAATCAGCCCAGCCAGACGTGTGAGCCCTGAGCTGAGGCTAAAATATCCCATCATTTTAACCCTGAGCTCTGTGCCTGGATGCGTTGTGTCACAGCCGTTCTCTGCCACTGAATACGCCACAGTGGGGAAAAGACATAAAGGGTACTCTGAAATGGTTCAGAGCTTCACGTGGGATGAAGCGGAATGCAGACGAACCTGTCAGAAATTTTCCCTGGGAACTCCAGATTTGCTGTTAGGTTTGGTTCCAGTGCAGGTGCCAGCAGATGGCACTCAGGAATCTGGAATGTTGTTACCTATGGGGCTTTCTGTGACCGAGGCAGCTCCGAGTTCCCAGGGCTGGGAGCTGCCCCTTCCTCACTCCAGGGCTTTTGTGGCTTCAGAGGGACAGAAACACTCCAGCCAGAGGTGACTGACGTGTGTATGGTGTGGTTCATTCTTGGCTGGGAAAGTAGTGAGACCTGGTTTGAATGTTCTGAACTCGTTGCTGTAAGGAGAGCTGAAATGTTGGTATATTAAAATATTGTGTTGGCGTATTGTTGTTTGTATGTGGATTGAATAACGCTGTCCAGTGGCATAGATTGCATCATTTAATCAGTTTTCAGTTTGGATTACAGCTACCAGCAGGAGATTCAGAGTTGCCAACTGTAATTAAAGTGTAAAAAAAACCCAAAAACCAGACCAAAGAACAGAAGCAAAAAAGAGTTCAGAGTTAATTAAAGCTGAGAAACGTTTATTTTCCTGTGAACTTTTGTATTGCTGTGCTGAGGAAAGCTGAATATTATCTGTCTTCAAGCATCCCCTTCCTTGGGTTGTCTGGATCTGGGGTTAGCTCATGATTTCCATCTTAGTGCAGAACTTTGTCAGTGACTAATGCAGCTAACACTTGATTAATTTGTATTAATACTTCTGGGACTTTTCAGGGTTGCAGTGGAACACAGGAGTTCTTTATTCTGATTCGGGTCCTGTTGCGAGCAAAGGTGAAAGTTTTGCAGTTGCCTTTTTCCAGGTGCCCCTGGACTTTTCTCTCACACTGGGAGCAGTAAGATAATGCCTCTGTCTTGTACAACAAGTAGATTTACCTCCCTGGCTCCTGGTACCGTGTATTTGGGCTTTATCATCCTTAGAAGCTGATCTGCAATGAAAAGATAAGGGTCTGACCCCTTGTCTTGGGTAAAGGTTGGACATTTATAAATGTACAAAGCTCCCCTGCAAAACTGTGTCACAGGCTTGGTTTTTCAGTGGATAGAAACCATTTATTAGGAATCCTGAGCTTATTCTTGGGCTGTTTATATGGTTTTGCACAATCTCATTTGGTTTAAATAGCTCTGCCTCTTCTCTGGTCTGCGCTTTTTTTCAGTATTTTTCAGGTTTATCTTAATAGACAGGGTCCCTCTGTGTTTTTGTTGCTAAATTCATTTGTGATCTCACAAGGAAGACCTCCTGATGATTATAGATGATAATTATATTATTTCCAGCCCTCCTTTTTCAATGTTTTCACTTAGAAATAGCACAACCTCCTCTGTAACTACATGGATTTGCAATCCCCTGATGAGGACCCTGTTACTTCAACCCTATGCCACATAAATCTGGAGAAAAAAATCATCTGTGGGGGTAACTTCTCTTGTGCACTTCTCTACCTGATGGACCTGCCTTTTTCCATATTAGGTCTAAAGATGAAAAAAGTCTTTAAAGTTATTCATGTGCCCAAATGAACTCCTGAGCTGCAGTCTTAGTCAGGAAGTACCTGTACATTTGAGACTTTTCACCATTAGTCAAGTAATTTATTTGTACCAAGTCCAGATGAAGCAGGACTGGAAGGCCTGGGCAGCCTAAACCTGAGCATCTGAACCATTTTTGGCTGCCTGTACTACAGAGAAATGAATAGATTGATGTTTTTTTAATGTAGATGATGGTTTGCTTGAAATATTCTGAACTGTCAGCTTGGCAGGATCTTCATACACTTTTGTTAGCTAATCAAAGACAGATTGCAGGCAGGAGCCATGTCTAAATTTATTAAGAAAATTAACAGACCATTTAAATTTTACTGAAATTAGGCTAAGATGCAATAAGCATTTGCACCAGCAGATCCTCGTTAGCTGTGCTGTTGACCTGGTGCCTGGTGTGTAATGGGGAATTGACATCTAGATTTGGGGACCATGGTGCTGCTAACACAAGTTTGAATCATTGGGGGGGAAAAAAAAGACTCATTTTATACATGTGTCAAATTTTACTTTTCATATTAATTTCACTGTGTGAAATGATGGACTATTATGGACTGCCAAGTCAAGGTTTCAAGATTTTTTGGCCTAATCCAGGACTTTTGCTTGCTCTCTATCCTGTAAATCTCCATACACTCTGGCTATGAGGCAGAGTTTTATGTATTAATTTATTTACATAATATTTTTGGAAAGTGATCAACTTGCTGAGTGTTGAGACCCTAATTGTGCATTTTCCTGAGTGTATCAGTCTTTCTGGGTTAGATTACCATGAAAACAGATCCTTGCAAAGTTTCAGCACGTTTAAATTGGGTTTTAGCACAGTGAAGCCTTCCTGATAATCTGTCTCTGCCTTATGTTGACATTTTTAAATCTTATGAAAATTACACCCTTTTTCTTTATTAGGTGACTTTTTCAAACCTCCTTAAAGGTTCTGGTTGGGTAGGATACTTCCTTGAGGTGAGTCTTCCCTTTCCAAGAAGCTGCCTCAGCAAGCCTTAGTGAGAATAAGTGTGTGCAGTGGGAATCCATTCCCCCAAGAGGACTGTTCAGCACTTTAAAGAAGATTATATAATTGAAGCCCAATTATTTTTAAACTATTTTTTTCTGTCTCGAAATCACAACCATGAGCAACAGTGAATTCTGTGTATAAAAATTCTGAACACTGACAAGCAAGATGGCCTGGATTTGAAAAGTTGATTGTTTGTGCCATTCACACGTGCAGGTAATGCTGAATTTATGAACTGTGCCTTATAAATAACTTTAGGAATGGCATTGGTGATTTGTTCTGTGGTGTAGGGACAAGAACGAGGATTGATAGTGTTCTCAGCACTGTTTGTGCTTTTAGCTGCACATGGCCAAATAAACATACGGTTAATTAATATTCCTCTGCCCTTTTAGATGACATTGCATCTAAGATGCATTGCTGTACAGTTCTGAGAAGTGTCTGTGCCTCTTGTCCAAACACATTTAATTTCCAGCACATCAGCACCAGCTTCAGCCCCATTCACACGTTAACGACCTTGTGATGCAGGCAGCAACCAGAAACATTTGGCTTAGGGAACACGAGCCATTGGAGCATCAGCGCTCTGCTGCCTTCTGGCCACGGCTCCTCGTGCTGCTGGCGCGGGTCAGTGGCTGCCTGATTCCCTGGGGAATTGGGATTGAGGGATTATTTCACAAAGTGTGTGGATTTGAGATGGTTCTTGCACCAAGCGGTGCTGGTGGCAGCAGTGGGTAACTCCTGCCGCTGTTCCCACGTGGAAGGAGGTGGTTCCTCAGCTGAGGCTGATGGAGTGAACGGCTTTCATGGTCTGGGGTGGCAGCTTTGCCTTCCTGTGGGTCTCCTGGGATCCTGCACTAGTGCTCAGCTCTCCATGGCTCAAAGTGCAAGCCCTGCAGCTGAACTATTTTGGGCTTGGGCCATCTGGCTTCCATATCCCTTCATTTCTTTGTGGAATCCAAATGAGTTTGGTCCCCTGGCAGGAGCTGGAGGCCGACAGGAAGTGATACAGTTGGCTGTGCTGCCAACAGCTCAGGACACACATTTCAAAGCAAGCTGGTGCTTATCTGCCAGCTCTGATACAATATTTAGAGTTCTAACAGAGTGGCAGAGCAAAACTTAGATGAGTGAATGTCACTCTTCTCCCTGGTCTGCAGCTTTCAAGGTTTCTTATCTTCCTCTCTTGCTGCTCTGCAAGCACAGCCCTTACACTCTCTTCCCTTCACACTCTCCTGCCAGTTCACACGTTCTGCGCTCCTGGCTGCAGTTGTGTGCCCAGCTCGCTGCTCAGCAGAGCCAGCTCTGTCCCTCAGGCAGGAGTTTTTCTAACAGCTCAGTCCCACCAGGCTAAGCCAGCCTGCAAGCCCTGCCAGTGTTTGCCATCCTTTTATTCCAGAAAGGACTTCAATCCCTCCAGTCCCAGTAGGTAAAAGCAGATATTGAGTGAACTGAATAATTTTCCTTCTATTTCAGAGCTATTAGAGACATCCCCACAGGTGCTGATGGCTGCTTTACAGCTGCTGGCAGAGATTATAAAGGGAAGGAGTGAATGTTGTTTGTTTTTGTGTAAGTTTGACCTACTTATTCTGTATACCTCATTTTCCTTCCTATGATGTTCAGGCCAATAAACAGTGATCCCAGACACTGACCAAATTTTACAGCTGGTACAGAGCAACAAATCTTTGAAAGCTTCAGCTTTTCATCCTGAGCAGGAGCAATCATTCTGTTTTTCCTTCCTATTGAAGACTGAGGTAACTCTTCTTCTGTTGCAGACAGAGCTGACAGCTCAGGAATTTATAATTCCAGTGATTATTCCAAAACTTTTAAGTTCTGCTACTTGTAGAGAAACAAAAGCTGGGCTAACAGTGAATGTATAATATGGAAATGTGCCCTTCCTATTTTGTTCCCCTTGGGTTTTGCTCACAGGAGAACGTGTGGAACTCGCTGAGGCAGAGATCTCTAATCTTACTGAGCAATCATGCTGGTGCTAGAAGGATGTTAATGATGTTTTACCACCTAAGAGGGTGATGAAAGGAGAGCATTTGAACACCTGAGCATGTATAATTTAAATGTAATAAAATCACAATATGAGTTCTAAGTAGAAAAATTAGCATAACTAATTACTGCTTGCTGATTATTGCTGTAAGCTGTTCCTCAGTCTTTTTCTTTTTTTTTAATTTTTTTTTTTTTTAAATCCATGCTGTTAGTGGATCCAGACATCGGGATAAATACCTGACACCACATGTACTCAAATTTCTGGCTGTCCCCAGGCTCAGCTCTTTCTCTGTCAGTGATGCGTGGCACAGGGTCCCTGAGAGGGAAAGGCTGGGCAGAGGAGGGAATCCCGGAGTGCTCCTCAGAAAGGGAACCAGCACGCTTTTGTTCATTAGCTTCTCATCAAAAGTGCAACGTGGAATGGACCAAACCATCTCAATTAGTGCAGATGGGGTGAGAGATGGGAATACTCACATATCACATGCTACTTGTGCACTGTTGAAGGCAAAAGTTATTTATAACATGAGTACCAACCCCTCCTCTGCTGCTGCAGGAAGGCCTCAAGGTTACTGAGCGCATGTGTGACATAAATGCAGCAGAGCATTTTAATTAGATTCTTTCACCAGAACTCCTGACCTTCTGTGTAGCACATTAATGTATTTTACTAATTATAAATGCAATTAAAAAGTACTGAAATAAAATTAGGCGGATCTATCTAATTTACATTAAGCACTTTCAAATTATGCAGATTTTCAAAGTCTTTTTCTTTCTTTCTGTCTTTTTTTTTTTTCCCCCTTACAATTTGTGTTTCAGGAAAAAATTGTCTGCATTAAAACAGCTGGAAAACAACCTTGTAGCAAAACAAATTTCTTTTCTGTGATTATTCACAGTGTGTGAGTTAATTTTGCAGGCAGTAATATGCTTAGCTGTCGTTAGGGCAGTGACTCACACAATAGAGCCCATATGTGCACTGGGTGCAGTGCTGGCTCCTGTACTGGCTGGGGGCTTCTCCAGTTTTTCCTCTTGGGAATCAGGTTCAGAGGCTAACTAGGAAAAAATACTGGTATCATGGTCAAATATAGAGATTTATAACCAACAAAGAAACAGCAAAACCCGTATGTAAATAACACAGGCGAAGCATCTGATGTGCTCAGCCATCAAACCAGGCTGACTGCTATCTCTGCTGCCTGCGTGTTTTGGTAGTACTCTCATAGAGTTTGAGAGTTTTAGACATGAAAGTAGAAAAAATAACAACATTTCATTATTATTTTTGTCAAGTATCTAAATGGCAGCGGGCGCTGAGCAGCAAAGAGAACACAATCCTTACCCTGGAGAGCTTCTGATCTAATTTTAGATGGGCTGCAGAAACAGAGGCAGCTCTAAGTACTGAACATAGATAGAACCAAGCTTAAAGGAGGGAAATTTGTAGAGCTACCCAGGCACTTTAGTTCATGTTGTTTATTCTTAAACCCTTTCCATATTAGAAGATTAATTTCTTATATGTGTGTGATTTTAATGAAAATTCTCTAGTTTTTCACTTTAAAAGGGAAGCAAAAGTGTCTCTTTTTTTTTTTTCTTGTTTTATCCCTTCCCTAAAGAAGTAATGGAAAAGAGTAGTGGAGGGCAGAGGAAGAAAAACTGAAATGTGAAGAGATGAGGGTAAATGAACAAATTCAGTGTTCATCTAATGTCAAATATCATGCATTAGGACCATGCTATTTTCCTGCTGGTTTTTTTTCTGTGTGTTTATCGAGCTTTGAGTCTCTCTCACCCAGCACTGAAAGCAGAAAATCTAGAATAAAGCTTTGCTCATTATGGGCGCTCATTTTTGAACATCTGTAAGGTGGTACCACAGGGAGCACTGGGATGGTGCTCCCTTAGTGATTATCTGTTACACCTATGAGACACTAAGAACTAGAAGGAAGAGGAAGGCATGTGAACCGGTTTGCTGATAAAATTAGAAATGTCAAAATTAGAAATTCATCCCCCTCTACTGCAAAGATCTTACTGCTGGACAGATCTGGAGTTTCCTCACACTCTTCTGGCAGCAGCAAGCACTGTGCTACATAAACCAGCCACGAGTTCCCGTGGCCTTTGCCTTGGAGCAGAGTGCAGTGTTCACGCAAGGGCGTGGCTCTGCACACAAGATGGAGAAGTGCAAAGCGTTTATTGTGCAGTGAATATTCCCTAAATACCAGCACCCAACAGGATATCACATCATAGAAACAGGAAAGATGTTCACCTCAGTGTCCCCCAATCACCTGGGGCAGTGCACAGACATTGCCTATTATGGTAACAGGTAAACAATGCCCTATACGGTCACAAACTACAATTATCATATCTCATAGGCCCAGCACTGTCCAGAAACCCACAATCCTCTCTCAGCCTATCCCCGGTGACCTGGATGCACTCCCAGGGTCACCTCTGGGTCCAAGAAAGAGGCTCTCTTTGGCCCTCAGGGCCTATCTCTCTTCCAGCACATCGTGCACCCCAACAGCAGAGAGCACCTTCTTGTCTCTTTCCACGAGAGGAATATGCTGATTTCCAAGTGGAATTTTGGTCCCTAAAACTCTGAGCTTCTCCCCTTGGTTTAGCAACACGTGTAGCGCATTAACTTTGTATCTAACAGCTCTTTTTGAACTAAGTAAATACTTCAGCTTGGAGAGCTGTGCTATTTAAATCCAGGTGTTTTAATTGACGCCCATGTTATAAATCAAGTTTTCTGCACGGGTGAGTGGAGGAAGGAGCGGCTCCAGCTTTAAATCACCTCTGAAAGATGTGTCCTGTATACTGAGACAATGAGCACGTGGGATCAGAGCTCTTGCCTCTCTCAGAATGGATCCTCTTTTGGGGAAAGCAGCTGCCCCTGTTCAGGAGCAGAGCCACTGCAAGACCTTGACAAAACATCCCTGTTCTGGCTACAGAGAGTAACCACTCACCAGGGATCTGAAAATGCTCCTGTGTGCAACAGCAAAGACTCCCTTGAAAGAAAGCGCCAGCAGACCCCAACTCCTGCTTAGTTCAGATTGACCTTCAGGCTGGAAGTGCCTCCTAACTTGGAATCAGCCACTTCTCTCAGCAGCACCCCATTCTCGGGTGAAAATATCATAGCATGGTCAGGAGAAGCAATTTTCAGACCATCCTCACCCCATGGCTGCTGTAAGCCAGTGATCGCCTACGGAAATATTCACTGGTACCACTCTTCTGTTTGAAACATTAGCACAGGACAGAGTTTTGGTGTCCTTTTGGCACAGGTTTATAAATGGAAGCAGGAATTGCTGGGGGTTTTTGCAAATTCAATGTTTAGGAAATGTTCAGGCAAGGACCTGGAATATTTGAAATGTGTTGCTCTGAGCTTTCTCCTTCCTGGACCCCAAATATATGTAGTGACACATCCCAGTTAAAAACCAAAAACTTTGGAAATTGATATATTCCCATAAAAAATACATATTGTACAATCCAAATTTAAGTGACAGCTTTTCTCATATTTTAACCATGCTGGGGTCTGCTGTCAGATGTGATTGTTTGGTACAAGCAATCCAGCAATGAATTATCAATAAAGTTTGCATGATTCCTAATTTATTTTTTAAAGTTTATTTTAACATTTGACTGTGCATAATTCAGAGCATGGTTATTTTAAATGTGGCATTTGACAAGGGTGAGATTTAATTCTTCCACCAAGAATGAATATAGGGTAGAACTCCAGACTGGCAGAGCCTTGGTAGAAGCCCCCAGTTGCCCTCCATCCAAGCTGTGGTGGTGTCTGCCAGCACTTCTGATTAGGAAATTAATCCTGCCAAAGTGCTGTGTTTGACTATTGGTGTGCTCTGTTGGCATGAGATGGATTTAGGCATTGGGTTCAGCCCTCTGCTGAACAGAAATCTCTTTAACTGTGAAATTCTTCGTGGGGAAAGAGATTAATCACATTTTAATATTAGGGGAAGCAAGGTTTAAACTATTTGTTTGAGTGTGTGGCTGAAAAAATAGAGTAAGGATACGATATTTAAAATTGCTGTCTTTTGGCTGTGTCTTGCTTAGATGTAAACATTCTTGTTCTTCATAGGCATTTTTGTTAAACTTTATCATAGGGCCTCATTCAAAAAATGTTTTGGGGTTTTTTCAGCTCATGAGGATGTTTGCAAAAGAGTATTTGTGAGATGTAAGATTGTAAGCCTTTGAAAGCCTGCTTTTCTTCTGGAAATATGGGTCACTGTGCAAGTAGGATGGACATGAGTCATGTGTGCCAAATCACACTAACAAAGAGCCGACAAGAGAAAAAGATGAGTCTTAAATAACCTGCCTAAAGTATTTAAAAGCCAATTATCTGTTTTCTACTTGAAAAGTCATGTGCAAAAACTTGTAAGGCACCTACCAGCGAGCTGGACTTTGCAGGCTCTGCAGTGAAATATGACAGGCAAAGTGCTCTGGGTAATAACTCACCCAGCCTTGATAATAGAGTCTTTCACGGAGAGAACGAGTGCGCTGGCTGAGGCACTGGGGTTATCCTTCTGGGTGGCTCAAAAAAGAGATGTATGATCATTAACTCCTGCTTGCTGGGTGGCTGGGAGGGGGTTTGATGGTGAGAGTGTGGCAGCTCTGCAGTGAGAGCTGCAGCGGGGCCTGACTGACACGTGGGGAGGTTTTGAACCCTGGGGATCCGGCAGCAGCCGCCGCAAATTGACACAACTCGATTCATTTCAATTAAGTCCCACCAATTTACACAAACCGAAGACGTGGCCCGTTGTGTCTTCCTGCCTGCTCTGGCAATGAATCCAAGTGTGTGATTAAGAATATAAGAACGCTCATTACAGTTAATGCCTTGTGCTTAAAGCCATGAGCTTAAAGTTAAGCAGGTATTTAGGTGCCTGGTGGGATCAGCAGCAGAAGGCAGAGCTGCCTGGTACCCGCTGAGGTGTCCTGACAGCAAGGGCTGGGAAAGGCATCTTCATTTTTGGGAGCACTTTCCTCTCGGTCAGCATGTGGCCAGCTGGATTGGCTGTTGTTTACAATATTTTCTTCTGCCTCAAACTTGTTTCATGTGTGTAAGAACAAGGAGAGAAGCATTGAACAGTTTCCTTAATGACAACCTTTCTTGGTGAATATGATTTGTTTCAATCCAAAGCAGAAGTCTGAAATTCTCTTCCAAACCCTGCCTTGGGGTCTCAGTAAGACCTTTCCCAGGTGATACCATCTTTTAGCTCCTGTAATCCCATGGGTATAATGTTTATGGATATTTTTTTAAGAAAGACAGAGCTAACATGTTATTTTTGTCACTATATATAGGAATATATGGTGCAGTGAGTCCCAGGCTATATTTTTCCTCTCTCTGTGTGCTTTTAAGAGCAGAACCCAGCTTGCAGTGCCCTGTGTGTCGGGCAGTCCCAACCAAGGCACATCCCAAGGCTCACAGAAATCCATGTTCCTGTGAGGATGGGCTTGGCTCACCTGGACTCCATTTACCTGCAGTGCTCCTGCTGGGGGAAGCCAAACCAACTTGTTTGGTGTGTCCTTAGGGACTGCAGTCAACAGCCTTGTGACAAAACCCAGCATGTGCAGGGTATGGGGAGGCTGGGCCTCGTGCATCTTCCACCTGGAGCTTGCAAACGAAACAAGTGACTGAGAACTCATCTCTCCAAATGTGGAGTTTTACAAAGAGTTACTCTTGCACATTATTTTCACATTATCTTTCATCAGTTATACCTTGCTGAATTCCCTGTCTTTACAAGCCCAGCTCAGGATACAGATAAGGTGTTTGTCTTTAGGAAAACATAATAAAAAAAAAATCTGCAGCTCTTCCGTGCTCACTAATCCAAGCGGAATTCACCCTCTCGTTTCTGTGACAGCCTCACTTTGCCAGACACAGACACTTAGCAGGTGTTTTCATCATGACATTAATAATAAGAATTGACACGTTCTAAATGAGGAATCCCTTGTTGTGCCTGGTAGCACTGATGGATATTTGGGGAAATTGACAGCTCCTGAAAAATGTTTTTGCCATGACCAGCACTCCTCTGACAGATTTTTAATGGCTCTCACAGAACCCTCACTAACTCGAACACTCTTGCAGATGAAGCGCAAAGTGGTGAAATGTGCTGCTTTAACACTTTTGAAAGTTAGTGAAGAAACATGGAACAACTCTGACATTTGCTTCTAAATCACAATCCTTTTTTTTTCCTGAAAATGTTTTTTTCTCTGTCAGTACTCGAAGACTGGAATGAATTAGCTGAGGGGACAAGCATTTGTTATGGTACACCAGGACCCAGCCATATAACCCCCATTAACCTTAATGGGAGCCACAAAGCTCATCCTCCTCGTTTAGATGGAAATATCCCCCTGCTCATCAGGGATCAATGGCACTCTGGGTTACCTGGTTTCAGTGGCTTGTTCAATATGGGAGTCGGTGTCATGACCTTGGAAGCCTTGGACTACAGGAAAGGAAGGAGAGATAAAATGGGACTGTGAGAAGAAGGATCAAATAAAACTGTAAGCAAAAAAAAAAAGGGAGAGAAAACATTATAAAGGTTGTTATGTAACTCATGTTAGAAGTTCCAGTGAAATGTAATTGCAATTAAATCACCAGCACACTTTGCAGTTCGATGTGATACTGCAGAAAATCAATACAGAGATAACAGCGCGTCGCGTGCAGGTGCTTCTGAGAGTTCTTACGTTGAAAATAATTTCACAGGAAGAATGTGTTAACTCTTCTTTTTTTTTTCTAAACTTCCCTATAAAGAACAGAGCAAGGTAGTGATCTTTGAATGTTCTTCTTTTTGGCTCCTCCCCCCCACGTTAATCATTGCATCCATAAACCTGAGCTACTCGGTGTGGCGTTATCAGAAAAGCCTAAGTGGAAGAGATGCTCATCTCTTTTCGAAAGTCAATTAAGCTTATGTGCCTAAATCCAGTGTTTATGTCTGAATCCCTGTTGATGGCTTTATTGAAAAAGATCTCCAGTTGCCTTTTTAAGTGATAGGAGGATTATGACTAAGTATAGCAAAAGCTCAGGTCTATGCTGGCATCTCTTATCTCTCACTGATGAAAATAACATGCATCCTGTGCCTCAGAAGAATTCTATAATTAAGGAAGGGGACCAGAGAGGACCTGGCAAAGCTGTGGCAGGAAGGAGTTTATGGGGGAAAATTGTTAAAGTTCTTATTTATGATTTGAGGCTGCCCAGTGCAGATAACAAAAGACATGGAGGCTGAACTTTAAATAAATATTGTGCTGCCATGGGTGTGATTTCCAGTATTGCAATCTGCTTCATTAATGCTAAAATAAGAACCTTTGCCCCCAGGTAGAATGCAGCAATCTCAAAGCTAACACAGGACAAGCAGTACTGGTTTCCAAACACCTCTCACAGCCAGAAAATTACAACAGAACTACAGATAGAATTCAGGAAAACTGTTTCCAATAGTTTATTTTTCATGCTTGGGGATAATCCTTTTTTTTCAGCTAATCATGACTCTCTCATCATAAGACTTGGCAATTCTAAGCATGCAACAGCACCAGGCAGGAGACAGTTTCGTCTACTGCTTCCACAAAAAATTCCTGCTGTTTATAGCATAGGGCATAGTATGCAGGGACTGCATGGATAAGAATAGAGTGTCCTGATCTCTAAACAAAGGTAATAGTGATATTCAGGAGAAAAATGGAACTCCATGATATTGGCCAAATTGTCTGTTTCCAGCTCAACAGAGGTTTGTGGTAAAAAGCAAAAAAAATACTCAAAACAAAAAACAATCAATCCCACTTCCCAAAACTTTTCTTGTTGGTTTTTGGTTTTGGGCATCTTTTAGGTTTCTTAGATGACAAATATTATGATTAATGACTCTATCTGGGCAGATTTTTCGATTCTATGAGTGCCTAATATGTAAGAAAGTGAGTTGTCAGTTTGGCCAGACATGGACCAGCACTAATCTCTTAAATCCTGAGACTAAGATTTCATGAAAGGGCGACTCTTCCTCAGAAGATGAGTCCAGCTGTGCCCCCAGGGCCCCTACAGCTCGTGCCCTCCAGAAGGCCTCTGTGACGTCGTGCAGCAGCCACGAGCCTCTGCACTGAAATTTCCAGTTCTGCATTCCGACAGGAGGACTTAATTGGAGTTGTGTCCTGTAGGTTATAGTGGCACTTCACAGTCCTTTGTGCTGAGATTGTCTCACTCTCCAAGCAGTTTCCAGCGTGCTGGGAGTCTGTGCACCTCATTCCCATTTATCCCACCCTTTCCCTCCTCTCAGAGCACGTGAAAGACCTCGACATCAATCCAGTTTATCAAGCTGCCGCTCAGGGCTGTGCTGGGATGGTTTCTCCTGGATCATTTCATCCTCACAGTTATGCACACAGGTCTCTGGGCTTGGCCTGGTTGCAAACAAACCCTTTGCTGATGCCGGGCAGAGGGCGAGCTGCCGGGGTTACGCATCTCATCGACAGCAAACCCTCAGCCCAGGCTCCTCAGAAAGGCCCCAGTGCAGAGGTCAGGAACCAGAGGCTGCTGGAGGAATTCAGGGTTTAGACAGCATGGTAAATATCCTCTCTGTGAGCACATTGAAAAGAGAACATCATTGATGCCGTGGAGTTGGGTCACTGGTGCAGTTACCACTGCAGGGCCCAAATATCACAGAGAGGTTTCCAGGATCTGGGCTTTTCCTCCTTGAAGTAGCTGGGTCTTTTCTATGAGCTCTGAGGGCTGGTTGTTGTATTTTAAAACTGCACTAGAGGTACCAGTTGCTGGTGTGTAATCACATCTGAATGCCTACATTTCCACTTCAGCAGTGGTATCTTGGGATCTTATTTGGAAGTGGGGATTTTAGTTCTAATAAATCCTCCTGTGGATGGTCACTGGGATTTTATTTTAATGAGAAATGGAATGTAGAAATATGTGAAGAAAGGCATTTTCAGATACTTTTAGTTCCTCTTCAGAATGTTTTCCAGTGCTCTATTTATCCTGGCTGGTTTGTGCTTTTCCTCCAGTTATAAATAACTGCTAAAGACTGATGTGTTTACTTTGTTTAACCATGGCCATGATGGGTCGAGGACACATTAAATCATCCTCAGGCTCTTATTTGCAGCCAATTCTGAAATAACCAGAGTAGTGACATAAAATTACTTCATACTGCAGAGCTTTTTATATTGGCTTAAGCCTCTGAAGTCTCCAGTGTTTTACAACAACACACTTTAATGGTGAAATAGTGACAGCAAAGACGAAAGTCCATGTGGAATTGTCTAACAAACTGCTCAAGGTTTGTTTAAGTTGCAAAGATATGAAAAAGGGGTATTATTTTCTTCAGAGGTTTTCCTTGATGAGTTTACAGAACTTGATGTTGTTTATTCAGATTTAAAGTTTCTTCATATTTTAGAAATAGTGATGAAGGACAGGGCTCTTATTCTGCTGAGATTAAAAGGGGGAAATGTTCCTTCACGGCATTTCTACAGATACAGCCTCTGTGCGTGCACATTTGTGCTTCTTCTCTGAAAACACCGCTTGCAGGTGCTACTGTTACTTTAATAGTTTGATCTGGTTTTGGTTTGGAGTTACCTGCAAGCAAACTTCTCTGTTTGTAATTGTCTGCTGTCATCAAAAAGAAGAGTGACTGTGAAAATCAAACTTGTGCACACAAAATTAATGTATCTCCTTTCTGCTGTCAGCTGTGCATCAGCCCAGTATCTGCAGTGTCTCCTTCTACTAATATATGAGTAAGATTGTATCTGTGGTTTATTGTCTGTAATTAGCAATGCCTTAACAACGTGTGTCTGGCAATTATATCTCTATTTGTTTGTATTAGAAAATGAATAGCACTCAAATATTGTTCCAGGACTGCTTGGTGCTCACTCTGAAGGTATTTCCAGAAATCAGCCTCTTAATTCTCACTCCACTTCTTCCTCAGATGTCTGAGAAACAAGATAGGCTTTCTGCAGAGGGTTTGAAAGTCTGACTTCAATGATACCCTGCTTGAGAATGAACTGCAGAGCTTGGGACCATTTCTGGAATACCATCAGGTAACAGTGCAGTATTTAAGTCAATTTGTAGGCCAGGAATCTTCACTGGAGGAATGAGGCAGTGCAAGAGTTGGAGGGTCATGGTACTGAAGTCTGGAAAGAGAGACAGGTGCTGCCTTGAAAATCTTTTTGTTTGCATAGAATTCATTGAAATTATCTTTCTCACAGTGGTTTCAATCTGTTTTAAGGGACAGAATTAAAACTATGCAGATCCTATTTATTAATGCTGTGGGAACAGCAGATAGTGCAGCTGAAACTATTGGAAGTTACCCAAAACAAAATTAAGGGTATGGACTGATGGTACACTGAAAACAAACCTATTTTTGGAAGGGTTCTAAAGGCATCAGAGACTTTACACATCTACCTCCTTGTCAAGGTAGATAATAGTGTTATATTTCTGCTGTAAACCTTTGCTGCCCTGCACTTGGAGGAAACACAAACAGATATTCGAGTTCTTACTGAGCATAAATTCTTGGTTTCCCTTCTTGGACATGAACGTATTCAGTGCCCAAAAAGCTGCATAGCTGAACCTCAGATTTTTCTGTAAAACTGCATTTTATAATTCTCTTGTTTTGTTTTGCACAGATGTTTTGGATCCTGTAAATTCCCTTGACTTGCCTATTAAGCTTTGCCTTTGGTTTTGAAGGTGATTCAGAAAAAAACATGGTCTTTATTCCTTTGTGAGATAGAATTTCAGTTCAGCCTTTTACCAAAATTATCCATAAACTGCTACAGATCTAAGTAAAGAAGGTGAAAATTACAGCTGTTTAGAGGATGGATATGGGGCATTTTACATGTAGTCTGACAACTATTTGCATAATATTTTGAAATGCAGTTTGGTGAGATAAGGCACCTTGTTTGTTATGAATAAACCAGTCTGAGGAATGTGAGACAGCGAGTGCTGCCTGTGGAAAAATGGCCAGTGCAAAGGGCACTAATTCTGATCCTTAGTGAAACCATCTGGGTTTGATCCCAGAGCAGGTTTTTTCTCTCCATACTATCAATGTTTGGTGCAAAGAAGGGGGAAGGCAAGAGACAAGGGATGAAAATTCCAGAAATGCAAATTATTGCTTTGGAGCAAAGTAAAGCTGTAAAATCTGGGTAAAACTAAAAATAGTTCAGAAAATTAAAAAAAGGTGGTCCCATTAAGTAATAGAAGTTTAAGGTTCTAGAGCTGAGGAAAATTTATCTTCACACAGAGAAATAAGTTCTTCAGAAACAGTCAGTTTTCATGAACTTTCTACAAACCTACTAGAACATTTTATCCAACACCTTGTCAGAAACTGATTACTTTTAATGCTGCTCGTAATAACACATTTTATAGTCAAATACTTCAGAGGCACATGAGGAAAATCTTAAAAGAAAGCAGAACTGAGAAGGGCTCAGATTTGGATGGTCTGTTGCTAAGCAAGGTTACTCCTAATATTTATCCCTTCAACCCCTAATTCTAAGAGCTTTTCCTCTAGAGAGCCATCCCATCCCTGTCTGTCTTCATGGGAGGGTGAGTGTCTGTCTCAATTGCTGCTTCTGCAGGAGCTATGAGTAAACACGTCTCAAGCTGACTGAATTTTGAATATTTCAATGTATTATTCATGAGCACAAACCCCTTCCATGACTGGTTATAATGTTTACATCTGCCTCTTGGTTGTAAAGGTGGGCAAAAGTGGGTGAATGTGAGCGGGAGCTGGAGGAGGATCTGCTGTTTGTTGACTGCTGTTCATAAACTCACAATAATATTTTTTGTTTCACGAGGCCCAGGGTGAGGGGTGGGATTTTCCAGAGCCTGCCTTCTCCACAGTTCCATGGATATCCAAATAGGAACTAATTTTCTTTCAAATAGCCGTAATTCCCATTCTGTGCTTGCACGCCCTTCAGGGAGAGGACGACTACAAAGCTAAAGAAAGAGCTCAGCTTTTACAAACTCTGTGGTGTCAGGAGGATAGGCACGGGCACTTCATGTTGCATTAATAATAATGAGGATGAAGAGTGAATCCAGCAACATCATGAAGAAATTTTGCAAATGTAACATTGTGAAGATTTGCAATTGCACCAGATATAATTCAATATGAATTCTTTATATCCAGAATGAGTTAGAGCACAAAGTGTTCATCTTGCTGAAAGTTTCAAAGCTCTGTGTAATGATTCTCCAGGAAAATAATTAGATGCAAATTATTTTTCAGAAAAATGAAAAGAAATTTGGTTTGGTGAAGCAGTCTTTTTTAGTGATAGTAGCACTCTAGCTGAATTGCTCCGTAGGACTTGGTTAAGGTGTGATTCCTGGGCTGGGCTGCGGTGGCTGCCGTGCCCATTCCTGCAGATTGTTTCTGAAATCTCAGAGTAAAAAATGCAACCTGTGTGAATTCGTTGAGAACAGCAGAATTCTGACTGGCAAGCGATGCCAGAGCCTGCATTTTGTATGTTGGTTACTGTGATTTATTATGCCTTCTCTTGTTTCCAGCGCTTTTCTCTCTGGGCTTTTATTTATTTTTTTCAGTTAAGTAAATTTGATAAAATATACCGTCATGTGACAATAAAAGAACTAAACTGGAAAATAATTCACGGTGTAGTATTGATAAATGCCTGGTGCAGTAATAGCAATATGTCATCCATCACCTGGGCTCCTGTTTGATGGCATCATATAACCTAATTCAGGATGAACGTCCTTTGCTTTAACCTTGGTTGTATTTGCAGCTTACTCTAGAGGAAAGTAATAATCCTTCATTAACTGGTAGGTGTGAAACATTCTCTATCAAGAGGGTAGAGGAGGAGGCAAATGAAAATTGGTTTCAGAATGTGTCCTGAGTCAAAATCAGTCTTTTTCTGCAGACTCATAAACTGCATAAATTATTATTATTATCCGTTTTGAAGGGTGTGTAAGTGAATGAATCTTTGTGTTTTGCAGCTTTGCTCTGTTTCTCTTTGTTGCTTTCCCCCATCTGTATTCAAATGCACATAAAAAAAATTCAAGGACACATCAAGTCTTTGATCCTGCTACATCTTTAATTCTTAAGAGCCTATATAAGACTGTGCTTTACATTATGCATTAAGGTACTTGTAATTAGGAGCTTGTGGTAATGACCCATTCTCAGGCAAAGTAGCGCTGTTCCTTGTTTTCCATTAACTGCATTGAGGGTTTATTTGCTGAAAATTGAGTTTAATTTGATTAGCAGGAATTGTGAAACATTTGCAACACAAGGTATATTAGCATAGCACTTTGTATGTAATGAGAGCCAAAAAGCAGTTAGGGGAAGAGCTAATTACTGAAGATTTTCCTTTTAATAAGGAAGGTCTAGCTGAATTTTAGTACTCTGCTCTCAAAATCCCTTAAGCTTTAACTGGTGGCTAAAAGAAAAACACAATGCTCTGCAAAAGTTCAGCAGATGTTTTCTGAAAGTCACCATTGGGAAAGTCCAATAATTTACTAAAGAAAGAACTCATTTATTCTGAAAATTTGGCAGCACCAGCAGGTTTTTTCCATACCTTTATTAATCTGATAGTGGTGGATGTTTGATACAGAGCAAAGACATTAATGGTGTTCAGGAGGGAGCCCCCACCTCTTTGTTTCCCCCCAGACAGGGTGGTTTGTTCTGTAGCAAAAGCGTGTTCTCTGCTCACCTGACTGGCATCTCTTGGAAAGCCCGTCCCAAAATGCCATGGAAGCACTACTAATCCTAATAACTTACGGGGAAGGTTTTCCCACTGACTTTAACTAAGGAGCAGTGGTTTTGTCCTGTGTGTTGAGTAACTTTCTGTCTGTCTGGGTTACCCCAGAGTGTTCAGACTGCTGCTGCTCAGATGAAGGGGTGACGATTTTATTGTCACCAAGTTCCTCTCTGCCCATCTGTGAGTTCCTTGGAAGTAGCCATTGAGTTGCTGAGAATCTTCTGAAAGTCTAGGTGAAATATATTTTCAGTCAAATAAGACAGTCAACAACCAGGTTCCAGGTCAGTAAAAGATACCTTAGTACCACACAACATTTAAACAACCTTTATAAAGTTTAAATCAAATCGCTTATTGATCAAATCAAATCCATGGGGTCCAGAAGGAAGATGCAGACAATTTGTTCATGGATCAAAGTGTTTTATTCTTCATGTTTTTTCTTCTCAAGAAAAGGCACTCATCTCTCCTGGAAGTAATTTTCACTCTTCTACCCTTAATTCTTCTGTGCTTCTGTCATTTGCATAAGCTGACAATCAGGAGGCAACTGTGTTCCTTAAATAGGGTTGCTTATCATCCTGGCAGTGTTCCAAGGAAAAGTAGCCACTTTATTAAATACACAGTGCCTTTTCTTCTCCATGTCCTCTCTGCCTGCTCCAAACCAAACATTCCTGCTCATCTGTAGTCTCTTTTTTATTCCTTTATGTTTAACCAAATTCATTTTCGCTGTAGTGATGATGTTAGCAAATAACCACATATTTGTCAAAGGGGGATGCAACTGAGGTGACAGCTGACTTTAACCTGAAGCTGTGGATATTTTTGCACATCCTGTGAAGTCCCCAGAAATGTTTGGAGCAGATGATGGCAGTTTAGCTGCTGCATGGTGCTGGAAATCCAGGCTAAAATATTTCCTGCTTTACCAGGAATCCTGGTAAATTTCTCAAAACAAACTCAGGTTCTGAGAGCTGGCGCTCAGTTACTAAATTTAGCCTGAAATTGTGGTTCATGCCAATTATTAATGTAATTTTATTCGTAACTAATTAGTCATGCTGACTAAGCAAGTTTTCCTAATAACAGCTTGCTTTGTATTTCTTTGTTTGGAGTTTTGGTGCTGTAGTAACATTCCCTTATTAACTCTGTTTACGTCACCACTATACCCTTACTTTTTCTCTTCCTTTAGCGATGGTTACTTTGCTCAGCCTGCTGCCAGATTCTTTTTTGTCTTTTGCTTAATTATCCTGGTTTGACTGGATAGAAATTGCTATTACAGTTAGCCAAATATGAGAAACACATTTCCACTCATCTTCTAACTTTAGTATTTGCTTGAAGTTTTGAACAAATTTAATCAGAGTTCATTTGCACCTGCTTTGTGTTTGCTTTTCCCAAATACTCTGGCAGACGAGTTTATTGGTATTTAATAAGCATGCTGGCATCAAGTTTTCAACAAATACTTCAGAATATTTGCAGAAAAAGAAATTTTAACTTTGATTATCCATAGAGGGCTGTTAATAACACTTATTTTATGGTGAGGCAGAGTTATGGAACTGTATATTTACCCAACACTGCTCACAAACAAACTTCAACTCAGCTAAAGAATTAATCACAAAACACATTGAGAGGTTTTTTTCAGCAACTCAATTAGGGAGCTTGCAATGCTTCTCAACATCTTGCTGCTGCTTTTCTCTGCAATGACCACCAAACAAAATATGGGTTTTGGCTTATTTCATCACCTTCATGACAAAAGCACATCGACCCAACAGCTGAAGTGACAACACAGTTCTGCCTTGATTATTATTTGTAATTTGTGTATTTGCCCACATAGGCCATGGTCTATAGAGGTGACCATCTTCTGCTAAATCAAATGTAAACAGAACAGGGTGATGAGCAAACTGGGAGAGTTTGGGCTTGTGAATTCTCCTCTCTCTTTTCCTCCACAGAGAATTTTGCATTTACCAACTGCTCTCAGGATTCATTCACGGGTGGGAGAGAAGGGGACTGGAAGTCCCCAGGAGCATTCCCCTGGTCTGGGTGCTCTGTGCAGTGCTCAGCTGCAGCCCTGGGAAGGTCCCACCGCACCTCCCTGACCTTGCTGGCCCACAGAGGAGGTTTCCTGCTGCAGAGTCCTTAGGAAGGGCAGCCACGCTCCCTTTGGGAAGCTGCAGGAACGTTCCATGGGGCAGATCAGCACAACCCCCAGCGAGGAGTGGGATTAAGGTCACTCCTCGCTGTCACTGCAGTTCCCTTTTCAGCTCCGTGCAGTGTTGTCTCAGTTCTCACAATCCACAGTTCTCAGTCAGCAAGTGAGAAAAGCACGAAGGCTCCAGTGGCATCTGCCTTAGAAGAGAGATTTGTCCTGCTGGAGTTATGCCAGCTGGGCCTTTCCCTCTCTCATCTGTGGTATTTAGGAAACCAAAGTGCAGGATTTTAGTGTGCATTTGTTTCTCAGTCTTCTTGCCTCATGGCTTGTGAAGAACTCTCGGTCTGTTAATTGCTGTAGTTTCCCTCTGCTGTTATTTGTCATCCCTATGTGGCGTGGTTTTGCTGAAATCTGGTATTTTCAGTGTCTTGGGTTTGGTTTTTCAGACTTTTGGCTGTTGATGCTGCTCACACTGAAATTAATGTAAGTTTTCTTTTTTCCCAGGGTGTTTACAAACTAATCCAAATGTAGCCCAGCAGGATTCTGGTCTGAACTGAAATTAACTGTCATACATAGGATTTGTTTATCTCTTCACATCCTTCTGTCACAGATGTTTGTCCTTTGGCTTGTTCCTTTTTCTAATTATTTCTTGATTATATTTTGAAGCACCTTCTGTCTAACCAATTTCTCCCCAAATCAAATGGTGCATTTCTTTCCTCTTCACCTACAGTGATTCCCCCAAACTGAATGTTATTTACTTCTGGTGGAAAGTGACCTTTCTATTAGTCTGTTTCAGATAAGAGTTCCATTTTGATGCTGTGCTGTTGCTTATTTTTCTTGAGTTATAAATCCACATATGCTGTGCTGTGTGTTGTTCCCAGTGAAACACAGTGTAAGATGAGGAGGGCATAGCTCATTTTCCATGTTCATGCCCCAAAACTTCTTTCTGGGGTCACCGCTAAGTCACAGGTAGATGATTGAAAATTCAGGGCGATACAAAAAGAGCAACCCTGACCAAAACAATGTGACAGGCCACCAACAGCTCCTAGAGCATATAATTTCCTTATTTCCTAGCCAGTTTGTGGAAAGCAAATGCATGAAAATATATGAATTTCCCCAAATGACATCTCAGACAAGCATGGAAGGAAACCGAAACTGGGTTGCTGGAGCTGTTTGCAGCTCAGCTTCTGTCCGAACAGCCTCTGCTGCCACCCGTGCTGAAGGCAGGGCTGAGGCACAGCTTCCAGGCTGCGTGTGCTGCTGAAGCCTCTGCACTGCTCACCCGGGGAAGGGCCAGGCCAGGAGGCTGTGTCGGGAGCTTGTCCGTCAGCAGAGCAGGGCAGGGGCTGCAGACAGGCTCCACAGGACAGGCGGACAATGGGAAACTGCGGAACACACCGGGGGCAGATGGACACATCCTGTGCTCTGAAAAGACCGGTGTAAAATGGGTTGTACAATCTCTGTTTGCAGGTTTGCTGCTGCTGCTGCACCTGCTCTTTCATCCCGAGCTCTGGGCAGCCTCTTCTTGCAAAGTCAGGAGAGATTACTGGAGAGAAACAGAACAAATGGAGGAGATAGCACAGGCACCTCTGCACAGTAATTACAAGAGCTGTGTGACAACTCATTGATATGCAAGTGCAACTGCTGAAAATGCTGTGAACTCCGCAGACAAAAAGAAGATAATTTGCCAGCATTAAGCAGAAAGCTAATACAGGGCTGATGGCAGAGAAAAGCACTTTATTTGATTCTTCAGCTCTCTGAGCTGTTCAGAGCAGTGTGTGGCTTTACTGCCTGGTTCAGGTGCTTTGCTGGGTGGCTGTAGCTGATTTCACTCCTCACACAAACACAGTTGACTCAGGCCAGAGCTGCTGGACAATGCCATGAGGTGACTGTGCCTTCAGGACTGATGCTGATGGTGACCCACGTGGGTAAAATCATTCCTGCCTCCAGCTCAGCACCAGCTGGGTCTCCCCTTGCTCTGCAGTTGTGATGCTCTGGGATGCTCTTCTACCTGATTGCTCTCTAAATTAGTTACGTGAAATGAGCTGGGTTTGAGAGGGGAAAACAAATAACACATGTGGAGGGGAGGTACTTGAGTCCTTCTGGGGGTGGGGCAAGGTGGGACCTTGAATATTCTATAGCTCTGCTTTGGATGGTATTAGAAAAATGAGAGGTTGAATTAAAGCAGGTTTGCATTTCAAGACAAATTTATATGTAATCAATGGAATTGTTCAGGCAATCAAAGCTTATGCCCACAATGTTTAAATCACAATTACAATAGGGAAGCTTTCTGATAAGCACAATTAAGACAATTTTGTTTATGTCACTTCATTCTTCTAAATTAACATTTTGTTCTCCATTTGCATTTGGAATTAAGTCTGTTAGCATCAGTTAGACAGGCACTGTTTTGGTAATGTTGAAAGTTTTCTAATTTTTTCATTCCTTTATTATGAGCCTTCTCACAAGGTTTCCACTGGCAAGTAATGTGCAAAGTGTGAGAACAGGGGAATAATAGGAGAAAAATGCAGCTTTCTCCCTTTCCAACAACAGGATAATGGCTATCAGGGATCCTCTCCTTGAAAGGAGAAATGGAATATGTCTCTTCACAAGTAAGAATATAAAAAAAATCAATAATCCATGTTTTCTGCTAGTCAGACTTTCCTAGTATCCTTTCCAGTGGGGAAATTAAGGAAAATGTTTTAATTATTTTCAATTCTCTTTTCACAGAAAAACAACTGTGGAGAAAAATGTGAAGTGTTTCTCTGACAATTGGTTTTCTGTAGCGTACACAGCAGTTAAAATAGCTTAATTGTGTAATACTTTCTAGGAAATACATCTTTCAAATCTCCTAGGTAGAGAGGGATGTGATTTTTTTTTTTTAAACTGAAAAGCTGGAATTTGTATTAGGCTCTAAATGCAGACAGAATTCCAATTGAATCAGTTTCTTGCAGAAGTTTTATCCCACATTTCTCTATAGAAAATCCTCGGTCTCAGAACGCAGAGGATGCCTCACCTCTTGTACTACCCCCTGTCCTGTCTAGGGGAGGCCATTAGTTTTGCCTCAAGTTTTTAATATGAGTTAAAGCCTAGTTTTTGCTTTAAGTGTGTCTCGGTTGTACCTCTTTTACCTGTGACTTGTTGTCTTTTGGACATCATCAACAGTGAGTTTCCCTTTGGAGTGGAATGGGAAAGTGTGGAGTCCCAAAGACTTGGAGGAGTAAAGACAAATTCAGGGCTAACATATCTGAGCATTGATTAAAAGGCTGTGTAGAAGGCTCCTGCCTTGGCTGCTCAGGTTGAACTCTGGGTCAGTCACTCCAAGCTGAACTTAGAATTGCCAACATACACTTTTTCCTTTTGATTTTGGACTTAGGTGGAAAAATGGACTCTTTGGTTTCTTAACATGGATTCAAGATATTTACACCTCTTTTTTTTTTGCAAATAGAGAACACAGATCTCAAAAACTGGGACTAGAGATCACAACTGATTGTCTTGTGTAACCTTTTTAGCTTGACTGGTTCTCCTGCAGTTTCTTGCTTGCTTTGATTTCAGCATCTCTGTCAGGGTCCTTAGCAGACCCTCTGAAGGTCTGATGCTATTGTATGAAGATCTATTACAATAATTTATCTCCTGTCTGTAATTGCTATAATGATCTAAGTTATAATTTAGAGTTTCACAGTAGGCTGGGGGCCATTAGGTTTACAAAAAGAAATACCAGTTACAATTTCCCTTTGCTTACACCAAAACCTTGGTTTTTTTCTTCTGCAGCTGGTTGGTTGTATTGCAATGAACATTCAGAAACCTAGAGATTGGCACAGAGTGCAGAACTCTTTTTTTCTCTGCCCCTCTCACGGTGTAACTCTGAAAGTACTTTTCCAGTCGCTATCCAGTGTGTCAAAGAACAAACCCAGTGATATTGCAGAGAATACTGAAATACTGCTTGTGTATTCACAGCTGCCAGTTCAGATGTGAGAGATTCACCTCTGACAAGTTAATATGAAAATTTAAAAAGGCTGGGGGGCCTCCATCATTGGCAAGAAATGCTTTTAAATTATTTCATTTATTATCAAGGTGTTACTGAGCCACAGCATAATTGGTGTGAAAACAACAACTTGTCTGAAAACAGCACTGCTTTAGACTGGGATCTTTCTAGATGTCTGAGAAGGCTTAGGGTTGCTATTCCACCCACTGTACCAGAATTTTATGCAACAAAAATATCTTCTTTTTCTTTTTTTAAAAAATGTAGTTTTCTAGGGGAAATAATATAAGCAGTAGAACTGCTGAAATGTCAGAAAGGTGGTGGTACCAACACTCCTGAAATGGCAAAAGTTGCCTCATTCTGCAGAATGCAATTACTCCTGATGAACTGATGAACATTTTGGAGTAATATATGGAAAACATGGCTTAAATATATTTTAAAAATTCCTTTAGAATTAGTAACTACATGAGAGACCCTTGTGAATTAATCCAGATTTTCCAAGTCAGAACTGAAAAAGGCACTTGAAGTGTTTGAATTGTTAACATTCAATAACTGACTTTTCTTTAGAATGTGTCCAAAGGAACGGGTTCATTTAATTAAAGCCCGTGTTAATAATTACACTTGGAAATTTGATTGATTACAGAAAACAACCCCAGTAGGTTTGAGTAGGCTCAGGTTGGTGCAGGGGCTGGGCTGAGGAAGGAGAGGTTTGCAGAGGGCTCTGTGCAGGCCCCGTTCTCCTTTCTGGGGACGAAATCTGTCACTTTTTATGTCTTTCACAGCCCAAGTTCAAAACTCGACAGCAATAAACTTCCAACTGTATCTACATGAATTGGATGTTAAGACTTCAATGAAAGACAATCTCGTGTGAGGTTCTTTTGGTTACATTTCAAAGATTTATTCAAACTATATGAGGTTTTCTAAGAACGAAGCATAAAAGATCATTTTTTTCCAGGCCCTGGTTCAATAAAGCCCAGAGGCTTAAGCGTGTCATTGTGAGCCTGTGACTGGACCTGTGCACATAAATGAAATCTTAACATAATCTTTACAACGGGCATATTCTTGTGACTTTGCTAAAGAATGACTTCAGAGAGGTAATTAAAGAGAGAGATTTTTCATGAGTTAAGTGAAACCTCCTGCACAAAACTGGCAGGAGATCCACGCATGAGGTTTCTTTTGCCTGTCAGTAGCCTGTCCCCAAAGTGTTACAGAAGAAATATGGTAGGAGAATATGCTCAGAGGTTACACAATGTGCATTCTGTTTGTAAGCTCCATAATGAAGGTATTTGTCTCTTCATTAGTTGGTATTTTCAGTTTCCCAAGAAGTTCTGCAGGATGTTAAGGGCATAAAAGAGTCTTTGTCGCATCCTATGAAACAGATCATGAGCGTGAAGCATCTGAACTAACCTTTCTTAAAACAGCATTACTGCGGGTCAGCGAAGTTCAAGGATTCTTCAGATCAATCTTTTTCTGTTCATGTGCAAGGGAAATTTAGGACAGGGCTTATTGTCGTGAATAAGAAATATTCTTGGAACCTAAGCTGCCAGAATCTCCAAAGTGCACACTGTAAACATTTCACTGCCTCAGTGACAGCTAAGTGAGGATGCCTTGCTCATTATCCATAAAGAATATGTGGCACAGATGAGCCCAGAATGTAAATTTCTAAGGAAACGGAGAAAATATAATTCATTTTTCATGCAGAAATGTGAGATTTTTTTTTCTTTTTCATGCTGAAAGGTTCATGGAAAATTAATTAGTAGAAATCTAACAAATGTGTTGTGTCGGTAATGCTGTAAAAGTACTTTTCAACACCAAAGGAAATAAGGGAGGCTGCAATCACTGAGGTTAAATGGAAAACAGGAGGAGCAAATGGGCCCTCAATAGCAGCTGTTCATTATAGAATTTTTAAATAAATGACAGAAATTAGCAGAAATATAAAGAGGGAGATGTAGTTTACTGCAATGTGGTGTGAAACGCAATAACTGTGTTAAAATTCACCAGAGCTCCTGAAAATTTGTTAGCATTTTGCAAAATGTTTTCTGAAGGGAGACAGTTGCACTCAGCGCATCTCTGTGAGCACTGTCACAGCTAAATGTGTGCACTTACCAAAACTGCAGCCATTTCAATGACACATTTAATTTTCCTGAAAGATGAGGGGTTTACTGCAGTGCAGAGAGAAGCCCCGCTTGTTTACTGGCAGGTGAGCTGGGGCAGGAACGATTTAAGTGTCCCGAAACAACGAGAGGCTGGTTGGTATTTCTGGAGTCGTATCCATTATTTACATTTACTAGGCTGTGAGGGTATTTGCAGCAATGTCACGCTAACCTCCATGAATTCTTGATTGAGAAATAAAAAATTAACAGTATGGAGTGATGGGAATGCTTGGTGGATGGAGACAAGTGGTTTTAGAGCAAGCACAGTGTAGGCAGGCTTGTAACAAGCACAGAGCCAGCATCTCAGAGCAGCATTTAGTGCTGTAGAGCTTCCACACGGGATTAATTCCATGCCAGCCCTGCCCTTCACACCCACCCACGGAGCTGTGGCTGGAGAGGAGTTTGCTTTTTCACTTGGATTTCTAGGTTTGCTGGGTTGTCTAAACTTCCCTCGGCCGTGGAAACAAGACTCAGAGCAGTTGTTTGAGCCACGATTTCCCTCAGTCAGGTTGTGTCAGATTGTCTTTTAGCAGCCCGAGGAGCTGCTTGTCCCCTGTGCCCCCTCCCCTTTTAGGCAGGGGTTCTTTCCCTGAGCCTGGCTGTGGGGATGGGGCTGGTTCCTGAGGAAATCAGCAGAATCAGACCCTGCTCAGGTGACAGCCTGGAGCCAGGGAAATCAAAGGGCAGGTGGCAGCCTCACTTTGGTAGCCTGTGGAATAATGGTGATGGTTATTCAGAAGCACAAAAGTGAAAAGCAGAACTCTTGTGTGGTTTGTTTCTTAGTAACAGCTGGAGAAGGAGCTGCCTGTGATGCCAAGGCTTGTGCTAAACACCACCAGTTTCAGGAACTATTTGTGCTGGACTGGGGGCCTCAGCCTTGGCTGCTCTGATACAGGGTTTGGGTCAATTTTTTGGCAGCTCCTGAAACATCACCCATAAACTTCTTCTCGTGTAAAGCAGTCACCTCCCTCAGAACTAAAAAAGAGTCAGGGTATAAAAGGGAGCCAGCCTGCACACACAAGTTACATCAGCAGTGCACAGCTGTGTGTCCCTGATCCCCTCTGGCTGTAACTTGGTGCTTTATGTGGGGCTTCAGTGATGCTTTTGTGTTCTTTTTATTTTAAAACAGCAACTTCCACTAAAACCTCCCTTAAGTGAAACTGAATTTACTTTTATTTTATATTGACATGATTTCTCTCTCCAGAATCTGGTTGTTGGTGTTTTTTTGCTGGTTTCTCATCTTGAACTGATGGAGCCCTGTAATGTTCCCTTGGTCTGAAGAGAAGGACCTGGCTCAAGGTTCATAAGCAGGAGGCTTTCATCTACTTTGAAAGGGGTTTTCAACAAGACCTGGTTTAGTATTAGAGCCTTCTGATCAAGAGTGTTTAAGGGGTACATTGTAATTGGAAAGCATTTGCAAGGACTTCTTAATTATTTTTAATCATTCACTGTACATAAATCCTGGAGCAGAGAGCTTAAAGAAAAGCTGATTTATTTTTGAAATATTTTTTTTTTTTGCACAGGGAAGATTCCAAAAGACAAAACTATTTCTGCAAGACCCTTGAGGGACACCACTTGTTACTGCATTTTATTCCATTGCTTAGATTTAAATTCTGAAATGTGCAGAATATTACCTGTACATTATCCTGCTTTTTAACCGCACCTTTAAAGTCAGAGGATCCTCTCCTGAAGAGAATAAGTGTTGCTTATTGACAGTTTCTGCTTCCTAATTTAAGGCTTTCAGTAGTGCCCATATTTAAAGTATTTTACATAATTCATTGCACTGTTTTCTTCCTGCCCTAGAAAATTATAAGCATCTCTTGCTGTGCTCTTTCACTCCAAGGATTAAGACTTTTCATATTCATAACTGTTAGGAATTGTAATAACTGGTGTGTCAGTGAGCTCTGGGTGATGGTCAGAAGGGGAAGGGGAGGCTGTGAGGGTGGCTCCTGCAGCACTGCTGGAAGTGCCGCTGTGCTGGGGGAGTATTTATGGGGGAAATTTCAAATTTATTTGTCCCAGTTCACAGGGAAGGGAGGAAGGTTTGCAGCATTAAACAGAGCCAAGAGACAGGTATAACCCTACTACTGCTGAGAAATCAGGAGTAGAGGATTTGAATAGCTTACATCTGGGTTTGAGACTGAGTGATACCTCTCTTATTTTGTGTGCCTGTCAGTATTGAATGAACAACAGCTGTAGCTTAGAAACAGATGAGTCTTTCTCTTAGGAAACGCTTCTGTTAAGGGCTTTTTACAGCCCTGTCACAGTTTAAATGGACTTTCAAGCTGTGCTGATGTTAAGTTCCCCGTTTGGGGCTGGGGTGATGGAAGAATTGCTATCCATTTCCTGCTACAGTGATTGTCTTGTTGTCAGAAGTTACATATTTTAAAATATGACTCAAAGTTCTGAATCTTCTGACACATGGCACTCATGTAGCTAACTCTTAGAGCACTGATGCCTTTTGTGTAATTCATTTTGCAGCAATAGCCTCCAAATATAGTAAAATTCATTTAAAGGAAGTACTTTAGGTAGTTAAAACTGAAAAATACTGACCACAAATCTTAAACTTCTCCCCAGGCAAAGGGGCTGTGCTTTGCTTTATCCTGGTGGAGTATCTCACTACTCACATCCTTCTGATCTATTCCCAGCCCCTTTTTTAATGTTTTAAATGTGTTGCTGCTATGAGGTCGTTAAGAAGGAAGTGTTTATTTCAGTTTACACATCCAACTACCCCAGACCTCCTCCCTCCCAGTCATGAGGCTGCTGCTTTCCCTACTGACTGGGATCTCTGGGAATGGTGATGTCTTCCTCCTGTGCAGTTTACCACAAGAATCTCACACCAGGTTAACAGAGCTATGGATATGCACCATCAGCTCTGAGTCATCCCAGCAAAGAGATGGAAAAATACTCGATTATTTCTACTTCGGTGTAAGAGAGCGACCTGAGCTGGAGATACACTCAAGCTGTGAATGTCAGGGATAAATAGGCAGCTTACAAATGGCATTGAAAACGATCTGTGCTGCTGAGACGAAAAAAAGATTTGGTTTCTCATTGTTCTGCTGGCTTCGGGTTGATTTTTTAAAAAAAGAAAAGTGGCGTGTTTTGATGATGATTATACAGAGTAATGGCTTTGGAAAGTGCAGGAGCTCTTTTCTTCAAATGTTTGCATTTTAGGCTGAATTTCTTAGACTGGGCTGCTCGGTGTAGCTGGTTTTGCCTCAGCTCAGGTGGTGACAAGCAGGATCAGCTCTGTCCTAGAGCAGCACAGGCTGGTGGCATTAACGTGCCGACATCTGCTCGCTGCAGCAGAGGTACAGCGACCTTGGCGTCTCGTCATTAATTTCCCCAAAGCAAACCATCCAGAACTAGGGCTGGTAGAAACAATTTGAAGAACACCAGCATGTAGCCAAACTTGTTTAGTCTTTGACATTGATAGAGGGGTTGTTGCTTTTGTGACCAAAACTCATCAGGACCACGAAGGCGGGGCCTTGCTTTGCCCAAGGGCTGTGGACACGCTGGTGCTGCCCTGAGACCCATCCCTGGGAAAAGTGGGAGTGAGCATCCAGACCTGAGAGGACCTTGGCTGACTTCACAGGCTGCATTTTAATCAGAACGCATGGGAACACTGGCAAAGAGCTCCGTCTTCATTTCTGTGCCTCATGGCCTCGGAGCGCGGGTGGATAAATGATGGAGGAGGCAACACGTCCCCCTGGGATACGGGAATTTGTGTTTGTACCAGGCCAGACCTTCAGCCCCTGGCAGCTGAGGATGGCACAGCCGTACCTGTGGCTGTCACTTCAGGACCTGGCCCACACTTTGTGCTGCTTCCCATTGCTGTCCCTCAAACCCACACCCAGCTCCAAACAACGCCCTGAAAAGTGGGAGCGCACAAGGGTGCAGCTGCTGTTCTCAGGGGGACGTTGTGTTCATAGAAGGATTGATTTGGGAGGGGATCTCTGGTGGTCAGAGTGGCTGGAGGGGGCTGAGAAGCCACTGTTGCCCATGGCTAGCGGCTCCTGGGGGTGGCCGTTGGGGACTGAAGCACCCTGGGCCACCACACTGCCCAGTCTCACTGCCCAGCTCCTGGAAGAGCTGCCCCAGCTGCTCCTCACGCACGTGTGGGACTCTGAGGTGCCCTGAGTCCCAAAAAGGGGCAGAAAGAACCCCTTTGTGCATTTAAACTTCTTCCCAGAAAGGGGTTTAAATGAAGGGAAATCCTTCCTTAGCCTCAGGTTTGGCAACAGTTTAAATTTAAGGAAGCTATAGAGGTATAATTGAAGTTCTTTGTCCCGCAAGCTCTAACGATGGCAAATCAGATATATTTGTATAAAAATGAATTATTTATTAAGACACATGACCAGATAAGAGTTAGAATATCTTAATCAGAATTACTTACTACACTGCATAAAACTAAAAAAAATACGGTAGATTATAGCATCATAAAACAGTGCATGATATCAAGGTACCTATACCAAAGCCGGCAAAAGAAATGGTATTGATTAGGAGTCGAGTGTAACTTACCACCAAAATAATGATAATGTACAGACTCCTTCACTTAACCCCAGGGCAGTGACCATGGCGGAGGCACCCTACTCATGGGACAAGCTCCACACATTTCCAGGAAAATGCATGGACGATTTCTACTTTGTGAAAGTTTGGTGTGGCTATTATGGTTGTACAGTGGATGGCTGTCAGTCAGAAACCCAGCTTATCTTGTCAGATCTCCCTTCAAACCGAGATGTTTATTGGCACCTGGGAGGTGCCGACCCAGTGTTAACCCCATGGCACCAAAATAGCTCCCTACAAAGACAGCTTGTCCTGTTTGTGTTGTCTGAGTGGTTAACAAACAACAGATGAGATTTTGGGGGGGAAAGATGTCCTGCTACTCCTGTCTATGGTGGTGGCTGCTGGCAGCATCACCTTCCCGTGACCTGGGCAGAGCTGGGCCATGTCTCAGCTCTGGCAGTGCCATTACCCAGCTCCTGTCCCCCAACAGAGGCCACAAGACCCTGAGGGTCCAGGGGTGTCCCCTGCCATGGGCACTGGCCCTTCTGCGGTCAGCACTGCCCCCGGGCTGGGGAGCACAGGGCAGCAGCCAAAATTCATTAAACTGCTGGAAGTTTCCAGAAGCGTGTGCTGCCGGGGAGCCGCGAGCCACGGGTCACTGCTAATGGAGTTACCGGGTTAAGTTCATCATCACGTTTGACCTCGTGTTTGGGAGGCCGGTGGTGTGTGAACGCCTGGCTGCCGCACAGGAGGGACGGGGATGCAATTTTCGGGGCTAATGATTCTGCTGACCTGATGTCCTCACACAGCTGCTTTCTATTACTGTCACTTAACTGGGACAGGGGAGGCTCAAGGGACTGCCTTTCTGTAATGAGCTGGCTGTGCAATTATGGCAGTTACTGCAGGACACCGGGGCTAAATCCATCTCCGTTTTGCTTCATCATCTATTTTTATATTATTCTGGCATAATGTGGGCACTCCAAAAAAATGTGAGTTTATTGCTCCTGGGTGAAATGGATAGCGCTAATAGTGCTGCTGGGTGTTGCGAGGCAGGCGTGGCGAGGGAATTGTTTCATTGCTGCCTTTTCACTGTCCTCTTGCCTCGGCACTCTGGAGCCTCACAAAATTATTGACACATGAAAAGAAATCACCAGGGATCTTTCTGTTTATATTCATATTCCAGTTGTTTGGTTTTTTTCTTGCTAAATTAAGCGGGGAGCATTAATGTCATTTTTAGCAGAATCCATGGAAAAGCTGTAGTGGCTCAACAGTTTACTTGAAAATGGTTTGTTTACCTTGAATTTCAGATTTAGTTTATTGCAGTTGCACTCTGGATCATGAACTTCTACCATCTAATAAGTGTGAAATCCTACTTTCGTTGACATATAGAAATTGCCGAGATGATCCTAGGCAGCAGGGCAGGAGTGCATGTGGATATTTTGCTAAAGATATGGATAAAGTAGGTTTAGGTTACTTTTAAAAGGACAGCAAACAAAGACCATGCATTTATTGCATAAAAAACCTGTGTATTTTTTTTTGTGGTTAACTTATTATGTCTTCATGTTTTCTTTCATTATCTCATTATAAGAGTAATGGAATTTATTCCCAATATTGAAGAGGAGCCATTTGGCAAGCTCTGTGCAGCTCAGGTTGCTTCGTAAAAATGAGTTCCAATTTCAAAGAGAAAGTCGTGTTATTTTCCAGCTGCTTTGTACCAGACACACCAATATACAGAATCTTTCATGAAAACCATTGTATTAGTTAGAACAAGTGTTTCAGGGATTGTTTTCCTTCTATTTATTTATTTTGCATAGTTTATTCAGGTTACACTACAGAAATTTTTAAAAAGATGACATTATGACTGAGACTTATATTAAGTGAGCTATCCACGATAACTACTCCACATTTTGCAGACTGATTTATAGAGAAACTTCAGCTTAAAAATCTTAGCCAATATTAACTGAGCATCACAAATATTGTTAGGAAGCAGTTAAGGGCAGATATATTTTTCACCAGCTGCTGAAGTCATCGCCTGCATCCTTCCTGAGTTAACAGAAATTCGGAATAACCTAATGCTGTTATCCATAGCAGTAAATAAACTGAGCAAAATTTAATTAAAGATACATATCTATGAAATATGAGTCTTGATTCCCCCTGTTCTCCCTTCAGCGTATTCCATTCATGTATGTCTTTAATAGAGTGGATTTTTTTAATGGGCAGTCATGTGAAACAGCCACAGGTTGTTCTGTTTAGCCTTGTGGAAGCCCCAGAGAGCTGACCCTGCAGGATATCCCAGGAATTTCTCACTTGTGCTTTCAGGAGCAAGTACTGAAGAGCAACATTTTACCCTCACAGCTTCTTTGGGGCCCAGGGCTTTTTCTTTTAATAAATTGAACCTTGACTTTTGAAACTATAGGTGTTCATTTTCACGTCCCATGCAAAAATCCTTCTGAGAATTCTCTTTTCTAGAGGGTCTCAGTTTGGCCATCTTGTTTATATTCTTGTTTATTATTCTTCTTTATTATTCATCTTATTATATCTTGTTCACTGAGAACAGCGAAGAGAGGAGTTGCTATAAATAAACCTCTTAAAGCCTTCACAGCCAGTTTTAAAAAAATATCCAGGATGTTAATCAAGAAAAATAGTTTTAGTTTAGAACTTTATCTAAGCATTAGTCAGAACAAGGGTAAGAACACAAATGAGAAAACTCAGCCTCCATGAGTGAACATTTTTGGGTCAACTTCCACCTTCCTGATACTCAGGAGCTCTGGTGACCATTAAGGATTAGGTTTATAAAGGGTCATGTAGGGTTTCTTGGTAGTCTAAGGACTGGGCATGTAAAAGTTAATTTTGCTTCACTTTCCGGAATTGCTTTTAGAAATCAAGAAGGAGGTGAATGAAAACTAATGAATTAGCAAGAAGAACTGCTTTAGCAGGAAGGTGATCTCTCTTGCATGCTTATTTTTGTGTGCGTTTGATGGAGAGATTTAAATATGTTTAAAGAACAATTTAGATTTATAGCTATATTTATCATTATTTCTTCACTAAATTTGGCAAGATGCATTAGAATTCCATGTTTCAAAGGCACAGTGCTTTAGGAAGTGAAGTATTACAATATGGTTTGGCTTATTTTTCTAATTTTGTCAACACTCGAAGTGCCAGACAGTACATTGCAATATTCCTAAAGATTTGTTGGTTTGTTTGTTTTTACCTTTTTTTTTCCTCCTGCTCCCCTGCTGTTGTTTATCACAGTGAAGCAGTGATATTACAGGTGATTGTTCACATCATGGAGTCAGAGGGACTGAAGAACACTCAGCTCAGGGCTGGTTTCTTTGCACCCTGTCATGGAATAGCTCCAACATCTCAGATTCTCCTCAGTGGCCTGGACTGTGAGCCACAATCAGAAATCTGTTCTGAATCCTGAGGAGCCAGGCTGGCCACTGCTCCAGGTGGACAAAAAATGGGAAAAGCCAGTGGGCAATCAATCTCCCATCCCTCCTGACCCACAGGTGCATTCCCAATTTAATCAAAGGTTGCAGCACAGTGGTTATCACATTGTAATTTTTAATGCTGCCTGAGCTCAGTGAGACAAACCTTTAAATGCAGACTTTCACATTTGTTCAGATAAATGCCAGGACACCCACAGGACCTTGTCAAGTCTCTGCCCTTGATCTCATCAGTGCAGATCTCGCTGAGTTCCCTTGCAGGGTGTTCCTGAGCAGATTCAAGACTGGTTCAGCAGTGCAGGTGTTGGTCTCCAGGATTGTCTTGTCTGTCTGTCAGATATTTTGTGCCTAAAAGGAAATAAAATTAATGCTGTCTTGCCATTAACAATTCCAATCCCATTAATACTGTTTCTAGGTTTATATCTTTTCTTCATGCTTAAAATCCTCTTTGCCTAATATTCCAAACGAATTTCCAAAGTCCAAACTGCCAAAGTTGGTTTTTTTCAGCTTATTTTGAATGTTTATTTGCAGCATTTTTTTTTCTAGTCCTGGCCTCATTTTTTTTAAATCCCTTCTCTCATTTCATAGGAACCCAGGAAGGGGGAGACATATTAAAGGTAAAAACTAGTTGGTTTTTTTTTAAATGTACGGGGTTCAGATTGATGTGAGAAGGTGAAAAAAATGAAGAAATTTTTTTTTTGGAAAAATCAGTGACAGAAAAAGGGCTTCACATGTGGATGAGATGGGACAGTTCAGTGAAATGGTCACTCACCTTCAGGCACATGATAGATGAGAATCCTGGCTAAAGACGTGTACCATTCAATTTTTTCCTTTTTTTTTTTGTCTTTGAACTTTGACACAGGGAATGTCATGTACTTTTAATACAAAATTGACATTAAATGAGCTTTCCAGTTTCATGTTTGAGGAGCTTTCTTCGTTCAAGAAAGTTTCCTTTATTTCTTTCTGGTAAGGTGTTGGCCTGAGATATGTAACAAATAGCAGCTCTTTGCTCTCTGGCTTAGAACAGCAAATATTGTCCTGTGTTCGTTCTGGAGAGAGGAACTACAGGTGCATGCACCTCAAGATAAGACCTTTCTAAGTGCTAAAAGCAGTAAACATAGTTTAAAAGACTCTACTTTTTTTGCAGTGTTATCACCATGTCTTTGTTTTTGTCAGTATCTGCAGGATTCCTCCTGTGAAATGGGAAGTTCTGCACTGAGCACAACTTCCAGGAATAGCAAAATAGCCATTTTTAAAGATGTTTTCTGTCAGTCACATCTAGCTCATAGCACAAGAAGAATAAATTGCATCTTCCTTGAGAAAGTGACATAAACCCACAGTTTTGTTATGTCACAGAGGGATTATGGAGAGACAGACAAGGATCCCTCACCTGAGCCGTAATTCCTCTTGGTGAAATTGCTGCGGTTTTAACTGGGGCATAAAATGTCACGGGGGAACAGCAGGAGCCAGTAAATGAACATCATCCCTCACTCAACTCCTGGGGCAGAGCAAGAGATTGTTGCAGTAGGGGGATCTGCAAAGGGAAACGAGATGAACTAATTACGACAGCGCCTTGTTTGCACCCCAGTTCTCCTCTCTGCTCCTCCCTTGGCTCATCCCACTCCCGCCTTCTGGAACAATTAGCTTATCATGGAGACATCCCTCCAGGTGCACCCTCACCCAGGATTGCCTCAGATGGGGGTGAATAAATTGGTTTTGTGTCTCGGGTGGCTTGGCTGCAGATCTTAGCTCTGCTTAAGGAGCTCGAGAGCTGGCAGTGCCTTCTCGGAGGATTTAATTGAGTGATCACACTGTGACACACAGACACTTCCTCAAAAGCCTCAGCAAAGGATGACTTGGAACTGCAATTCTCTGTCATACCTGTTACACTGCTCCCGTGTCTTCATTCACTGGCTTCTCAAACATGACAGGAGACACTGCTGCTGGTCTGGAAATTACCAGTTTCAGGAACAGGGGGGCAGGAGTGAGGGGGAGGAAGAAATCAGTCATACAAGTAGAATGGTAACTCACTGCGTTGAGACGATAAACTTAAATAAAAATAACTGTTAAAACTTTTAGGTAATTGTCAGGTCTTCACAGACTATCAATAGCCAGCTCATTAATTTAATGAGTATTATTTGACCCATAATATTAAATTAATGTGTTTTACTGTTTATTAATTAAACATTAGCTTGAGGAATGTCATTATTTTAAGTAGAAATACTCCATCTTTGTCTCCATTGTTACAGTGGTGAGTACACGATTAAAGATCCTAATCCCTCTGGTGGGAGGATCATTTTGCAGAGTTCCCAGAAATAACTCAGGGTATGTTCATGTCCCTGTGTCCAGCCTGGATGCAGATGTTCTCTCAGCTGTGTAGCTCGGGCTGCTGAAGTATCTCACCAGGATAACTCTGGTGTGACAGCCTGGCACCCTGACCTGCTGCACCAGGGGCAGCTGGTGCTGCACTGCTCAACACAAAACTCCTCTTAGCAGTGTCACTCCATTGAGTTATTTGTCATTTCATTTGATAATTTTTCATTAGTATGCTTGGCCTAAGAATGTGCTAATGGAATTTGATAAAAATGTAAAGCTAGGAGGAATTACTAACACAGAGGAGCCGGGTGTGTTATCCAGGAAGAGATGGATGGGCTTGCAGATTGAAATAAAAGTGAATTAATGTTAGTAATAGCAAGTAAAAGGTCATGCTTCCAGGAACTAACTGGAATTCAACTGCTGAGCAGGGATTTATCAGACAATAACTTGGAGAAGAAAGATAGGGGCATAATATGTCCAGTGGTCCAGCTGGCCACAGGGTGACTATAAAGCACCAGGAAGGTACAAAAATATAAAAGAGAAATACAGTCTCTGGACATGTAAGGTGAATTATTAAAACAGAAGAGTAATTGCCTTGCAAGGCATTAGTGAGTCCCGGCTGGAACAGTCATGTTGCTCAGTTCCAGTCACATTTCTTGCATAGCTGATAGAGAGAGAAGATAGGCACCTAGAGGGTTTAGAGCAGGATTCATGGCAGCTTCAGGAAGCTCCACTCCAAATTCTGGTGTTTTAAGGCAGGTTTTTGGTATATCCTCATATATATATGTGCTTTTAGTCGTTTGCCTCCAAGAAAGATGTAATTAAATTGATATAAGTGGAGCGTAACTCTACTGAGTCTATTAGTAGAAAGACCTTGTGAGGGGACACAAGCAGAGTGACCTAAGGGAATGCCAGCAGGGGATGGATGGGATTGCTTTATGTATGGTTAATTTTGGAAAGGAAAAATAACTGCTAACACTAAAAAATATTGATGAAAACGAATAACAAAAAAAAAAAAAAGAGGCAATAGGCTGTTTGTAAATAAATAGAATTTAAATAAGCTCAGTTCTGCTTGTGTGTGAGAAATTCTTGAACAGCTTCCAAAATCCCGTTAGTGACAAAGACACACATTTCAAATAGAGCTGAACCTGGGTTTGAATCAGGTTAAACTAAATAACTGTTTGTGACTGCAGGTACCATGTTTTGATGTGACGGGAGTTCATTTCCATTCCTAAATTCCTTTGGAATAAGTTTTTGATGAATCCACAGATGCCTTCCATTGAACAGCAGCTCTGCACACAAATTGTCTCTTTTGCTCTGCAGGCTGAGCTCTGCTCAATAAACTCTGTGCTCTCCTCCCCCTTCCCTCAGACAGGGTTGTGGCTGGGCACTCCTTCTCCTGCTCCTTGGAGCTGGGGAGAATTGGTGATGTCCTCTAGAAGTGATGATGAACACTAAAATAAAGGAAGATCTATTCTCCTGGAGACAGAATTATAGCTAGGTGTCAGTCTGGAATTTGTGAGGAGATTATTAAGGGCTTTTCAACCTAGTAAATATGACAATATTGTGACATAAAGTTCTAACAAAGATTTTCATTTTGCACACACGGTTTAACAGCCGTCAGAGTCCAATAAAAGCTCATTAACTTCATGTCTGCTGTTCGACCTATAACAATGTATATGTGTCTTAAAATGTTTAAGTTGCTTTAGTATAAATGATGAATTTACCTCTATTGCCAGGAGTGGATTCTGTGCAGTTTTTCATAGCAGTTGACTTTGTATCTCCCTAGTGTTAGACACTGACCTTAACTGAGCTCGGAGTAACCCTTGAGTGGCGGAGAACTCGTTGATGCTTGTGCTCAGTGCAGCTCTGGCTGCTGGAAGTCAGCACTGGAGCTCCCAGGTGGCCAAACCCTGGACACCTGTGCCCAGCAGACTGTCCCTAGAGAGAAGGGTCTGGCAAAACTTCCTTTGTCACACTCCACATGGAACGTGGTCTTCAAACTCTGTTGCTTCTACCCCTGTGGAACTGAACTCTTTTCAGAGTGTATCCTGGGAATTGTCTGTGTTGGAATAGCTTATTGTTGCATTGCTCATCATCTCTGCTCAGAAAAAAAATTAGTAAAAAGAGAAACATATTTTCCCAGTTCTCTTTTGGTATATTTTCTCGATTTTTACCCAATATTCCTGAATTTTACTGTGGTCTTAATATATCCCTGGTTTTGCCTTCTGATGTGCATGAGGGGTGAATAGTCTCAGTGTGAAAGACAGTTCTCTTCAGTTCTGTTCCCTCAAGCCATAACAACCAATTGATGTCAGTTACCTCAAAAGCCAATTAATCCCACTCCTGTTTTGTTGGATCAATACTAATGCATTTTTCCTGTAATTTTCAGGTTTTGACATCGCTGGATGCCAGCAAAGCTGAGGTAGGAAATTCTGTCTTGTACTGGTGGAATGTTAAGTAGCTGTCTGTGCTTCTGATGGAGGGCCCAGCTTGCTTTCAGTTTTTGGGGTGAAAGTTTAAGTTACTTCAGGATGGCATTTGTGCTGCTTCTAGTGCTTAATGAGCCAATCTTTGGAAGTCTGGTCATGGTATAACAATATTTAAGCTCATAAAGTCCTTCTAGGAAAGTTTGGCCGTTGTGCAGGCATTTCTGAAGATTTCCATGGCATCAGGACCACTCAGTTCAGAGGTTTTTCAGCATGTATTTTATTTCCCACCCCCAGAAGGTGCAAGCTGACCTTTCCCTGTGCCCTGCTATTTTTCTCCTTTGCTCTTCAGCCAAGCAGGTTTGTATCTGCTCCAGAGGTGGTTCTGGGGGTTGGCACGTGTTCTGTCCTCCTCCATAGCTGGTTTGCCTCCCTCTTCTTGTACCATATGCCATGAGCTGCTTGAACAGACTGGGACATGAAGGAACAGATGAGTTTTGTGACGAGCTGAGTTCTCGTTGACTTCTGGAGCGCCGCTGGCAGTGTTGTACGTTGCCCACCTTGGGTGCTTGGCATTGCTGCAGGTTACCTTGATCCTTTTGGACTCACATTTATCTTGTCAGCTTTGCTCTTGATGTGTGAGTGGCTCTGAGTGGTCTGAAGGTGTTCTTAGAGGTGAAATGATTCCAATTTTTGGAAGATGTTTTGAATAACTGATTGCTAAAGCAGGAGTGGCGGTCCTTTGTGAGCACAAACATGTTCCACTGCGTTTGCCTCTTCTGAACATTGCTGCTGAACGAGGCACTGCACTTTTAATAACTGGCAGATATTTTAATGTGGTGCACAGTTCCTGACTCATTCATTTGCCAGGTCACTTGGAAGCTCAGAGTGCTCCTCTGCGGAGCCCTTCTCGGACTCACAGTAGGGAATTTGTGATGCGCTCCAAAGCTAATGTTTAACTGTGACAAAATGTGTAGGTGACTCTAACTGCTGGAGTCAGATAAATTTGTAATACGAACCTTTGGTAAATTAAATTGCATTATTAAAGAGAATAGATAAACTGTGCTAGTTACTTTAAAGAACAAGAACACGAGTTCACTTGCATACTGCAAAAGAATGAGATCATTCATTTTTATTTAGATTAAGACTGTAATACCACTGTTCAATTTAGCTGGTCTGATTCAATTGCATACTTGGCTTGTCTCAGGGAGTTTCGGGAGTAGGATTTGTATCTGTTTTTTCACTGTTGCACTGTTCAAATGTTTGGTGCTGTTATGTCAAGAGCCCAGTGAAAATCACTTTCAGTTTCTTGTTTTGTAATGGGATTTTGGGGGCTGAGATTTGTCACTGAGCAGGTACTACTATTGACTCTGCTGCCTTCCATACAGTCTGTCTTCTTATTTATTTGTAAATGTTCTCATGTACTTTTTCTCCTTGTGTGTGTAAAATTCTAGGAATATTGCAAGTTTCTGAGTCGGTCAGAGGAGTTGCTTTGTTTGTTAGGACTCTATTAATTTGAAAACCTTGAGTTAACACATTTGGTTGTTCTTTAAGAGCTCACCAGCTGACCTGTGTGCTCCAGCCTGTGGACCTGCTGACTCTGTAGGCACAGATCTGTGTGTGAGAGGTTATGGCTGTTTCTCCCATTCATGAAAGTACTCAGAAGGATTGCCAAAGTTCCCCAGTACAGGGCAAATCCTAGCTGAAGGTAAAGGATAATGAAATATTTTCCTGAATCAGGGCATTAATGTTGTTTGGAAGTAATCTGACTGAATTCAGTGGAGTGACTCACATAAAACAGCAAATGAAAAGACAATAGGCATGCAGAACTGGTTGATGAATTTTCAGCTTGAGGGAAACCACTTCTTTGACAAAATGGCAAAAATTTCTTAAATTTCTTCCTGAAACCTATACGGGCATAGCACTACAGTTCTGGTGTGTTTTTGAGGTCTTACATAACTGTGGGGATGGCAAGACACACAGGACATTTCCTCAGCTTTGAGAAGAGTGGCCCTGTGTTTTGCCTGAGTTGATTTGATTTTATTTTGCTTCACCTTTGGGTCTTCATGAACAGTTCTGAGAAAGACGCACCCCCAAATCCCCTTGTTGTGGCTTGCCTTTGTGTCATGTCTTGTCCCATTAGAGCTCCTCCATTGTTTGCTGCTGCAGTGCTTGTGTGGAAGATCTCTGGCCTGCTTTTGGATAAAAAAAACCCACTTATATTTGTTTTCTAAAATCTTTTATTAGAACCTCTGCTTGGTTGCTCTTGAACTGTTGATCCAAGTAGTCTTGAAATTTGTTTATTCCTCGTTCTCTGTTCTTAGGTGACACTGCTGTGTTCCCTTACTAAATTTTGTATGAAGTCTGGATGAAAACTTAGCATGTTCGTGCTGCTATTGAATGTTTTAGGATGATACAAACCAGCTGGGTTTTTTCTAAGTGTTGGTTGCCACAGCACTGTAGAGACAAGAACATCTACAGGAAGCTGTCAAGTGATCCCAGGACCTTCCTTCCATCCTTTAACACAAAGGGCCAGCAAATAGTGACAGAGTCAAGGCTGTAGGCAGCAAAGCCTTCCAAAAATAATTGCCAAATCTGCCCACAGCGTGTCTGTTAGGGTCATAGTCTCGTAAATATGCAAGTTAGAGGCATCTTAAAAAGGAATAACTTATGCATAGGTAGTCAAACACAAAGATTTTTATCACAGCTCACCCTGGTTTCTTGTTCAAACCTATAACAGACTCTGTTGATGCCATTGCAAAACGGGCCTGAGATGAGTCTCAAATACAGCTATGTACTGTAGAGATTGCCACAACACACACAATAAAATAAGTTTTCATGGCATTTGCTGGAACAACAGTTTGAGGAATGCCTTTTTTCCAGTTCTGCTAACTTTATCTATTACAGGTATATGGCATCTAGTCCTTTTATTGGTTTTTTTTATGTACATTTTTCCCCATGAAAAGATGGCTCATTCAGCAAACTATTTGACTTTCCAGAGTGTTCTTCTTTCTAATTAGCAGTGAGTATAAATGATCTTTATGTTAGGAAAAGCATAATTTCTTTTCCTCTTTCTGAAACAAATGGTGTTACCAAAATAGAACACAGAAAGCTTGTTGTGATTCCTCTTTTCCTCTGCAATATTTGAATAAATGAGGCAGTGAAGTTCAAGGCCTTCTTGTGAGAAGTGAGAGGTCATGCCTGATTGACATACAAGTTCAGCATAACTGTGTGTTAGCTCTCTGCCTGCTTTTATGGGAGGAATGTCAAGGCAGCCTATTTTTTACTCTCATAAAAAAAAAAAGGGTGCCAATATGTCTCAATAAAATGGAATCAAAATCAGCTCAAAGCCCAAGGAGATTATTAAATCAGAGTGTACAGGAAACCTAAGGATAATAAGGAGAAGATGGCTCTAACGATAACAGAAGTGTGACTGGTTTGTACAACGATCCATCAGGCCCTGGATTATCAGGAAATGTCACTGTTAAACCCCCCACTTCCCTGGCACAGAAGGAACAGGTCAGGCCTGGGGAGCAGTGCTGCTCAGAAAAGGCCAGCACACGTATTCCCTCCATCCACCCTTTGCTGCTCCCTTTGCGGGGTGCAGGGAGGAGAAGAATCCTCTGACAGGACAGACAATTTTCACTGGTTTTTTTAATTTGTAAAATGTTTGTGAAAAATCATGTCTGCTTGCAGGAAATATGTTTGCCTGGGCGATGGGAGCGACGCAAACGCAAGGTGTCCATGGTAGATGTGGTCTGAAAGCCACTGTGGAGGGTGATGGGAGGGGTTTGTGCTGCCTGATATCCTTGTCTGCTTGCCTTGCACTGACCCTGGGGGCCCCAGGTGCAATCCCAGCCTGCCAGGCTGTGCACAGGCGTGTGCTGCACACTCTGCCCAGTGTCTGACACGCTCTGGAGGTGACACAGAACGTGGCTCGAGAGAAATGAGGGAAGCCCTGTGCTGAGGCAGCAGCAGAGCTGGGGGGCTCACTGCCAGCAGGACCATACCTGCTCCTCTTTCCTGCTTCTAATGCCGAGGTGAACTAATTCATTTTGGAAAAAGAGTCAGTGAAATGTGTGTGTAAACAGATAGCAGAGCTTGCTGAGAAAATGTGCCTCTGCCAATGTTCTACTGTGATTGGTTTGGTGGTTTGCAGTGTGCTCTGCTCCTGGCACACTTATAATTCTTTCTGCTAGCACACGAGGAATTTTTAAATCCTGTTGGCTGTCTGATTGATTTCTATGGGAAAACTATGATATCAATGGAAAGTTCATCTGGGGAAAGATGAATGCTTGGTTGGATGCCGTCAGGGCAAATTGCAGGTGCTGTACTAAAACCCCACGGCAGATAAAAACGTGTCATTCAGTCTGCCTCCGCTCCCTGCCCTACTTTGTTCTCCCAAGCACACTTAACATGCAAGGGCCTCGTGTGCCATCACTGCAGGGGATGTGCGTGCTCAGGACAGGAGACATTTCCATTTCTATTTTTGGGTTGTTTTTCAGGATGAGTGAGTGGATTACAGCTTCTCCCTGTTCTGATGCATCAATACTTTGCATCAGCCACAGCGTCTGATTGAAACTGTGCATTGTTAATCTTATCCAGCTCTGTATTCCCTCTTCCCTACAAGTGGAATGAGGCATGGAGTGATCAATCATGATGACTAATAAAGAATTTGCTATTGGTATTTTTTTAATGTTCCTATCTTTGAGGTATTTACAGCAAGAAAATACTTGCATTTTAAGAAAACTACCTATCTATAGGAGTATAGCATAAAGCTTTCCTTATAGTCATAATCATGATTATTTTAAGGGGTTTAAAATCTCTGTAGTTTGTAGTAGGACTTCAGTATTTATCAAGAGGATAATTATTGCAGTAAGATTGTAATTTTTGCTTGATCTGTTGAAATCACTTTAGATTTGGCTAAATCAAGCTGTCACAAATTGTATATAAATAGGTACCAGTATTTTTTCTTAAAAATATAATTATGGCAATAATGCCATAATTCTGTATAATGTACCTAAGAATATTTATAATTTCAAGTGTAAAATCAAGAATTATTAATTAAAATTATTTTAAATTTTCAAGCTTTTGGAACTGAACAGTTGTAACTGTGCAGAAGTTGGGATTTTGACATCTTGCCTTAAGTAATTTCCACTAAAGAGTACTTTTCAATCATGTAAGCTGAGTAAGGGTCTGAACTCCCAGTGAAAGGTGTCTCTGGGTAACTCAGTGCCACATATAAATCCTGCTGAGCACCTCCTGTGTCTCCAGATACCCAATAAACCCTTGATTGTCAGTGACGGGAGCTCCCAGCTGTAGCAATTATCCTGACAAGTTAATGTGGACATTCCAAACGTGTCAGGAAGGAAATTCATGGCAATGTGTGCCTGGTGGGTGACCCTCGGATGTGACTGAACCTATCAAATACCTGCCTTCATCAGGATTTGATGGATACCCCTCCAACTTTTCTATTACCAAAGGCAGAATCCTGACTTCCATTTACAGTGTTGAGGTTTAACCACAGTAGCTACATATATAAGTATAAAGACTGTACGAAGTGGATGGAGAAGAATTAGACAAAGTTTTCATCCATTTTTAACTCGAGCATGAATTTCTAGGATTGTGCTCCTTCCGTCTGAAACCCTGTGCAGTAATTTTAAGCCGTGCAGTGTGAGAGACAGTCTTGCTGTAGCTGCTACTGTAAAACCTAATTTGCTGCATAAAATATGAGAGCTATAGTGAAATATGAGCCTGGAGAGCAACTCTTTTGATCTTGAGTAGTCAAAAGGTTGGCATGTATAATGGTATGAAAATAAATGATGTCAAAACTGTAGGATATAATTTATGGTTTGGGGACTACTTTACTCATGGAAGCAGAAGCTTCTACCACTGAAAAGCAAGTAGCTCAACAAAAGATAATGAATGGAAATTACAAACTTTCATAAACCCCCAGATAGATTGAATCGTGCAACACATCAGTTTAGGCACAACCAGTTGTCTAGTTTACTGATTATATATTATTAAATAGAGCATTTATAAAACATGTATGATTGGAACTTGAGCTTTCATTTTTTATTTCTTTAAATAAGTAGCAGGCTTTAATTGTCCTCCAGTTTGGCAAGGACTTGGACACATAAATTACCTTTACTCAGTTCAAGTGACAAAAGCTTGGGTCTTGTAGGCTCTTCAAAAGGTGCTTTTTCAGCTGTCCCTGCACAGTCTGAAGAGTCCCCAGGTGTGTCATGGTGCTCCGAGGAGAGGGATTACAAAACAAGGTCAGAATATTTGTTGACTGAAATCTTTATGGCTGTGATACCATGCAGGTTCTTACGTGTGGCTCTGGTAGCTGAGCCTCTGTTGTCTACACAGGCTTCAGACTTGGATTTATTTTAACATACCTATGAAAAATGGTCCATTCAGTTACCTCAGTCTGCTTCATTCAAAGTTGCACAACCTTCCCCAGGAAAGCCTCTATCTCTGCAAACAGTCTTTTAACTGGGTTTGGGGTTTTGTTTGCTTGGTTTTGTTTTTGATGGGGATTGTTGTTCTTTTATTTCTGGCTGGGGTTTTTTTCTTGTTTGTTTGTTCTGGTTTTTTTTTTTTTTTGGTTGGTTGGCTTTTTTGAGCCTCTATCTTTCTTTTGAGCTCTGCTTTGTGAAGTTTGCATAGGCTTCTCTTTTGTCCTTCTCTCACCCAGATGCTGCCCAGTCCCTTTTGTCAGGGCTCCAAGGCTGTTTGTGGGACAGGGTGGGACCCAAGGCTGGCATCGCGTTGGATGTCACTGCATTTAGGAGAGTGAGCTCCTGGAGGGGAAACGTTGTACCCAGACCTCCACAGCTCTGGTGTGGCTGTTCGGGTTCATACCGACCGCTGAGCCTGAAACTGGAATTTCCCCCCAAGGATCTAAAAATTGCATCGCCAACAGTGACCCCCCTGCCCCACCCAAACCTATTTGGACAGGACTCCTAAGAGGCTTCTGAAGGAAACCAGATTTAATAATGACAGCTGTGAAGCATCCTGCACGCCTTGTCTGCGTGTGTATATATGAACACACACATTTTTATGGACGTGTGTCTCCAGAATGTGTTCCAGTAAAGCGCATCAGTAATTTGATGGCGACAGGAGTGAATATAAGCTCATCTCACTAAAGGGTTGGTATTGACTTGAAAGTGCACTTTGCTTATTGATTCTGTTTCTTCCTTTCCTTCCATGTCCTCTTGCTGAATGCTGTAAGTTTTCACTGCCTATAGGAGAATCTGGATGTGTTTTGATGCAGGTTTTAAAGCTGCTGCATTAATCACACTTTTCTCAGTGCTCAGTTGTGGATTTCAAGAGTATCACACTGTCACAGCTCTAGATGTGCCACATTGATCTTGATGATTAAATCAGCCAAAGGAAACTTGATTTCTGAGGGAAAACTTAATATTCTCAAAGCCCAAATGTCTCCTAAATATTTATAGGTTATGAAAGTTGATCAAATACCTTTGTTCTCTGATTATTACAGTGAACAGCAACACTTAGTTCAGATTCTCATTATAGGGATGTGATGCAGTAATATATAAATTCCTGTGTATGTGTTTTCAATCATGTGAATACTCAGAGGTAACTTTTTTCTTCTATCTTGGCAAGGCAGGAAGATAAATAGGTGAAAATGTGTATGTGTTTAAGCGATAAAGTTGGTTTAATGGTTCTTGGGGAAAAATTTCCTGTGGTACACAGAGCAGTGACTTGATTGAACAGGACAGAATCATGCAGTTCAATTAATGTGCAAATATGTGTTCACTGAACTTTCATTCCATTTATCACATGGACATGGAAATAGGGTCATTTTTTATCTCTGTATTATGTATATGACATCTTAGTTTGCTTCTTGCATGCTGCTATGGGGAAAATAGCAATGTGGCACACCACAGGCAAAAAGAATTGGAGATAAATTCCTCAGCTGTCACAAACATATTTAAGTAGATCTTTGTTTGAAGATAAATCTCTTCCTTCTGCAAGGACTAACATTCAGAAGGCCTTTGCACGCTCTTCCCATCAAAACTGGATGTGTTCCTTGGCTGTATGCTGGGAAAAATCATGGGCAACAATTGTCATGTTTATGAAGTACATAGTTAACAAAAGAAGTGTACTCACAGGAAAACATCAAAAGGAAGTTTTAGCTGAAAATGCATTAATATTCACCATTGGCTGTTTAAAATAAGGAGCCAGACATTTCAAAGTAACTTTTTTCTGATTCTTACAAAGGTTTCCTTCCATCCTCAGGCCTAGTGAAATTTGTTTGGGGACTGTTCTCTTTCCTTTGACTAATTATTCTAGATCACATTAGCAGGAGTACAGGTGGTTATTCTGTTTATACACTGAAAACCTGTACTGGAAATTCTGTCAGTAAAAAGTGGAGCGAATAAACTTCCGCCTTTTATTTTATTTCTACAATTGGTGAAAAAAAATTTTCTTTTCCCTTGATATTGAACAAAAATGATTTACAGCAGCAAGGGCAAAAGATGAAATTTCATAGGTACAATGTAAATTAATGTGATAAAAATTCCTTTCTTAAGTGCCTATAAGAATACCAAAAGGTAGTTAACATTTTCATTGTTCTGTTTCATTTAGAGTCTAAAGTAAAGACCTTTTGGCTGACATGGGCAGCTGTATAAATTAAAGAGCAGCAGAATTCCACACGGAATTGGAGTATTTGCGGGCAAGGCTTATAACCTTTAAACAAACCACAGGCCAAATTCTCTGCCATGTAAATTGGCAGAGCTTCATAAACTTTAATGGAGCTGGGCCTTAATGGAGCCGTGCCAGATTTTAGGAGCAGTGAACGTGATCTCAGCTTAGGTGGAAGGTGGCAGGAGCTGAGGAAGAGAAAGAAGAGTTTCAATTGTTAATAATCAGTCCCCACATGTCACTTTTAAACAGATAAAGGTCTCAGCCTGGGAACTGCAGTGTCTGCTCAAAAAAAGGATATCTTTCCACGAGGTATTTAGTTCAACAACTTTAATTTGTATGTGAAAATGCAGAAAAGACTGAAATTCTTACTCATTAAACCTTGTACTGCTGCTTAACATTGTGCACAAAATGGGCAAAAGGGATATTTTGGGGAAAGTTTCTGAATGAAATGTGAGTAGTTTGGAGCAAACAAACCATGAGCTCCACGGCAGGACAAAGGGAACATTTCCATCAGTATTTATTTTTGATTGATTCAGCATTTACAGAGCATGAAGGGTTTATGTTTAGGGGAAATAATGTCTTTATAAAAAATAATTGTTAATATAGGTAATATCTATTCACAGATAAAAAAATTGTGAGCCAAGCAGCATTTTGGTTTGGGACTTCACTAGGAAGTTGTGGGAAGGTGCTGCTGCCCATTCATGTTGTACATTTAAAAACCAATTTGCTTAGCAGCAACACTCGCTGCAGAGGTGAATAACCAGAATTCTGAGGGGGTGTTTGCCGGCAGTGTGTGTTTGGTTTATTCTTTTGACTGAAGTGCTAAAATATTTTGCTGTCCCATTCATGTTTAACTGCCACCAAATGTGTTTCCTGCCCTTCTGTAAAAACCCAAGGAGGGCTTGAGGCGATTTAAAACTGCAGTGGTTGGTTGGAGAAATATTCATATTGCTGTAATAGGGGCAAGAGAAAAAGCAGCATTGTTTTCTGTCTCCTGCTTTTCATAAGCTGGATCCTGGGAAGGTGAACAGCAGTACCTGTACTGGTGTAGCTGCTTCAGGGAGAAAAAAGAGAGAAACTGCTGCCCAGCATCACAGAGGAGGAGAAAATAAATGAGTAGACTGGGGAGAGTCTCTCATGTGCTGGAGGGAAGTGGGGAGCTGAGAAGTAAAGGGTGAAATAGGCCCTTTCTCCTCCTCAGTGATGGCAACTTTGAAGAAGGCTCAGCAAGGCGTTGCCAAAATATTTCCTTTTCTTGAGTTCTCTCAGAGGTCATAATTAAAACATATCTGTTGTAGGGGAAGGCACTCTTTGCTTTGGGAAGACCTCAGGAAGAGGCAGATGACAGAGGCAGCCCAGGGTGTACAGCTGCTTGTTAAGGCACTTTTTTCCCCAGCAGTTCCACATCTCTTTGCCATTGAAACAAGATTTCAATTTCTGGTCTCATAAAGAGTTTCCAATTACGTGTAGTCTGGAAGTGCTTTATTCACATTATAATGAATTATTCACATATGATGAATTATTTGCTGAATTACTGAAGTGTTCTCCTAACTAAAGGACATTGTTGGATTGGGAATTTATGATTTTGGGACTAGGATAAAGTCTTCAGAATCATCTTTACAGGGTTTCTACAACAGAGTAGCTCCCAGCAGTTGGTTTGAAAATTGCTCTCCTCGCTGTATCTCATTTCCTTCTTCCTTAGTGCCCTTTGTTCCCAAAGGAGACAGTGAATGTTGTCCTGAGTAGGAGTTGAAGAAATTCAGAGTAGATTCCAAACCATCTAGAGACGCTCAAAGAGTTCAATCTTTTAAATTCGATTACTTTTTCATGCAGACTTTACATTCTTAGACTTCAAACATAACACGAGAATTTCTTTCCTGCTCTGGATTCAGCGAATGTTTTTTGCTGTAACTTCTCTGGGGAGGCAAAGCAGCTCCCAGCTGAACAGCTCTTCACATTCAGCAGGACTTCTGAAAACATGAAATTGAAAACAGCATTGTGTTTGAGCTCTAGATGATTTATTCTGACAAATAACACAAGGGCATCTACAGATAAACATAGATGATTACATGTTGGTAAAGCCACCGATTGTCAGGAGACCAGAATAATGTTCTAGGAGGAAATATCTGTGGTGTTTAATGAATTTTGAAGCATCACTACAAAACCTGTGTTACAAAACCACATTTTAAATCGACACCAAGAGTGTGCTGAATTTATAAAACCAGTGTCAAGAACTGAGGTTTGTCCATTAGTTTAGTTTGTCTTGCATGGACTTAACTCAAGAAGGCAATTGAGTACTGGTTGTACTTTTCAGAAGAGAAGCCCTGTAGCAGGTTAAGGCCTGGACTTACATAAACAGCTGAACCAAACAGGCAGATTAATTTAATCCTGTTTCAGTTAAGCTTTCAATAAATACTTTATTCATTGTAATAGGGATGATATATTTAATTATGATTCTGCTCAGGACAGCGTTTTAGGAGAGATCCTTCAGAAAGAGTTAGTGGCAGTGACAAATATTCCTGAACGTGGCTGTAATGATCAGAAATTTTGGTTTATGGCTCTTTGCTTAATACTTTAAATACTAAATTAAAGGAGCTATAGGGAGTAGTCAAATGTATATTTTCTAATAATTATAAGAGCATTATGGTGGAGAGAATGTGAAAGTTTAGAAACCATATGAGCCATTAATTCAGCTGCTTCTCCCACAGGTGATGTGGTATCTAATTCCTTACCACTCCCAGCCAGTGGCCCTGGCATACTCTGCCATAAGGAGTAGGTGCCTTCACCTCAGCTTCCAGATTGCAAAACTGCATCTGAAATATCTCTGCTCTCTTCATCTCCCGAGCAGGAATGATGATATGGAAAATTGAAATATTTGGTTGATGTCACCCAACACTTGAAGCCTAAACTAACCAAACAAAAGAAACCGCCCAAAACACAAATTAAAAAATCCCTTTTGCCTTTTATAAAATGACGTTAAGTGAAGACATATGACTGTACTTTGATTAAAAGTAGTTACAAGTAACCTTAATTAGCTCCTGATCCCGTGAGTTTAGGGGAATGCTCTATTTAAAATGAACTAATGTGAAAAAATTAATACTTCCATAATGAACAAGAATATTTTTTCCCTCATGCTCTCCTCGTGTTTAAAAGTAAAGGACTCTCAAACATTAAATCAAGTATAAAATGATTGGAAGAGCACTGGAATCATTAGGAACCCTATTGTCATCGTTCCCATAACTGGTTTTAAACATGGCATTTTCATGGGTAGGTAACCATTTACTTCCTACATGAGTTGCTGTGATAAGAATTTATTACAGGACCTCAGGGAAATGTTGTTACATCTATTAAAAAAAAGTTACCATTAATTTTGTAGAATTAGAACATCGATTTAATTTGGCCTCCTTTAATTGATGTTAGGCAGCTTGGGAACGGATGTCCTCACTTTGTAAATGCACTTAATCACTTCTTGCTGCAAAACCTTGAACGTAATTTTTCCAATCAGAGCTGACAGTTGTAGGGTTAAAGCTCAACACTAATAAATTCACAGGCACTAGACACTGTACTACCTGCTATCCTTCTTCAAAACACCGACAGTGCAAAGCGAGTCTGAATAATTTTAATTAGATAATATCACTACGCGTTCCTTTTCTAAATAAATTTTATTTGCTCCTGTTAGCACAGTAATTCAATTTGCTGGTGTTTCTCTCCATGGGAAAAAACATCCTCGTGTGCTTGTAGGGCTCTCAGCCGGCGCAGTGCACAACAGCCGTGCCTGTGCTCGGAGGGCCTGGGACTCGGTGGCACTTTGGGTGGCATTTCTGAGGGCAGAGAGGCTTTAGCAGCCTCAGGGTGAAAGTCAGGCAGCTCAAAAAGCAAATATCAACATGTGCAGGTTAACGATGGCACCGTAAGGGAATGATATGGAAAGAATTCCTTTAAAAATTAGTCTGCTTATTCTCGTTTGCGGTGATCCTTCAACATTTTCCATTTTGCTTGGAGAATAAAAGATTTGTGTGTGAGGTGATTTAATGACTTATTTCTGATGTTTTTTCATTGCTGTAATCAGAGTTTTCCCTGGAGATCATGGCCCAGGTAAGAATAAGATGCTGCCTGGGGGAAGAAATAAGAACCCCAGTTTACTCCAGAATACCACTTTGCACTGAAGTGATTTCCCTCCCATTATTAGTCTTATTTACAATTTCCTCAGCACCTGGGAGGAGCAGTGGGATAAGAGAGCAAAAAGTTCTTTTGTCTTGGAAAATCTCCTCAAGTAGTCAAAAATTGAGATTTCTTTTTTTTTTTTTTTTTTAAACCAGTAAAGTGGTGAAAAATCTCTGTGGCAGCTTTTCAGGCTATTTTTAGGTCACCCAACCTTTTTTTCTATGCTGCTAATGAAGAAAAGCTCTGGTTATCCATCCTGGATAACCCTCTGCTGCTTCAGCTCCATTTCTCAAACGCAGTTGTTGGGCTTTTCTACTGGAGTCTCTGTGGGATTTCCCCTATGGAAGAAGAAAGCGATCTTTCAAGTCACTGTGACTTTCTATGTGTGTTTTAGTGTAGTTTTTAGATTCCATAAATTAGGGTATGGCTGATTCATGCCTCTCCTGAGCTGGCAATGGGAGCTCATCAAAATGCCAAGCTCAACTCTTCCCTCAGTTCTCACAAAAAAAAAAAAATTGAGGTGGGCAGATTAGAAGAAATTAGTGAAAAGCAAAACCACGTTTAATAATTCAGAACTGGGTGAATGAGTAACCAAGCAGACCTTGAAGCTGAGGCCTTTCAAAGACATCACAACAGAAGCTGACCATGTACATGAGCTGTTCTGTGGACTTCCTTTTTCATTTAGGCTTTAGAAACTTTATTTGTATCTAAGGGCAAAATTAGTTGGGTTTTCAGTTCAGCGACCTGAAGCCTACTCTGTAAACAAATAGCAGAGAGAGACTTCGAATTGTGCATTTTCTTTTAGAACTGTTTGTTTTCTTAGTCAAATGACAATTTTTCGTAAAAAATATTGTAACATTTGTATTCTCCCGCCTTAAAAAAGGAAAACAGCTTGTCTCAGCTTTACAAATGAGAATAAGCAGCCTTATTCCCTGAGTGATCGTAACACATCTCAGGTAGATGCCTTAGTAGGCACTTTTTAATTATGAATGTAAAATACTAAATAGATCAAAGCACTGTGAAAACTCGTTTGGCTCATTCCACAATTAGGATGTGCTTTATCTTTACACCATTCAGGTTTTCATTCAAACTTTTGAACATATTGACCACTGTCAAATTTATCACTCTTCTTTTCCCAATTTGCTTTTCGCACATAACTTTGAATGTTCTCACTTGTCTAGGGCTGCAGATAAGCTCTTCTGATGAGTGAGGGAATGAAGCAGATGATGTTTTAAATGCATAGATATCTTCCTTTCGAAGAGGAGGATTAGGGAGCGACTTTTAATTCAAATCCTGTTGATCCAGACCAGGCAGTGTGGTGTTGATAACCGATGAGCCGAGGGCGGATGTTCAACTTTCTCTGGAATATTCCAACTTTGTAGGTCTTAGAAGCTGAGAGGTGCAATGGGGCATAATTCTTTGTGCTATGCACGTGGTTAAAAGCAGCAGATGTTTATGATCCCTCATTTAATGGGACTTCCTATAGGATGGAGGAGATTTCCCTTGCACGTGTCACGTCCTCGTGTCACACGTACGTAGCTTGTCAGCATCGCCCCTTCACACCAGACACAATCTGCTTTCAAGCAGTTCCCTACTTAGACTAGCTGATTTCCAAGCAAAATCCAAACCAGGAAGTTTGTTCTGGTCTATTTTGCACCCAGTGTATTTAAAAGAAGAGTCTGTGAGGAATAGATCATCTGATGGGATCGATCTGAGAATGATCCAGCTCCTATATGGCAATGTGAGTTCTAAACATCTTCCCTTTAAGCCCTGGTATATCCATAAACACATATTTTCTGTAATTAACTAATTTTGACCTGTTGCATCAACTTCCCTGTGCCAGTGAGGGAACACTGTTAATTTTAATACAGATATTGCTTCTTTCAAGGCCAGGGAGTTTTCAACACTGTAAAATTAAGATCATTGTTCTGTCATGCTCACTTGAAGTATCTGCTTTTCTGTGTTCAGAGGCAACTTCCCCTATTGTGTATTGCTTAGAGCTCTCAAAAATCAGTTTTAACCGCATTCCTATATTGATCTGATTTGATACAGGAGTGTACTGGGATATCATCACTATACAATCTATCCTGATGGTTTTATTTAATTGGCTTTGCAAAGTTTGCGTTTCTCTGGGCTGACCTTTCTATTTTTATTCTAAATATTTGTCTTTGGAGTCACTGCACTGCACTGACCATTTCACTGATGAAATTGAGGACAGCTTGGGATCCTGTTGTTGACATTTGTATTTAACCTCTGACATTTTGAAAGAAATTCATTAGTGACGATACAGTTCCCAGTAGTTCATTTTACTTTTCCTAATCATGCAGCAAGGCCACCTCTCCTAGATCCACAGCCAACTGTTCAGTGCAGTTTTTAATGAGCTGCAACATCTTTGGGGAAGCTCACCTCGAGGGTCAGCTTCAGGCACAAGCAAGCCAGGTAATTCCAAGGGCTGTAAACTGATGAAGGCAGCAAAATCCCAGTTTTAGACAGGTCAGAACTTTGCTGGTGCTCTCTGCCTTGGTTCCCTCATCCTGCAGTGATAGCAAAGCGCCCTCTCCTCGTGGAGAGGCTTGGAACACTGCAGTGGGACATGGCACATCCAGCCCTGTTCCCTTCTGTCCCTGAGCGCTGTTCTTGGGAGGACAGGAGGCTGCAGAGGTAATCCATCCCTCTGAGGTGATGCAGGGCTTGCTGGCAGATGCTGGTGTCAGCCCACACGTCCCATTTCGCTTGGCTTTCCCAGGCTCACCTGTGCAGATGCTCGTCTTTCACATGGGCAGTCACAGAGGCAGGCACAGGCAACAGGATCATGATATTTCCCAGGGACAGACAGCATTTTCCAACTTTCCTGGGGGAGAAAAATGTTTGATGAAGCCAGTCTGCCAAAGGTGTGAAATACAATTGGTCTCTGTTGAAGTGAAATTTTGAAATGCGTTCTGGTTGGTTCCACAAAAACCTGGTGAGTATATCCCTGCTCTTCCTGCAGTGTGTTCTCAGGGAAGAGAAGGCAGACCTGGGTTCAGGTGGGGGCAGGAGTCATCTCTTGCTCAAATGGGTTTGTGGCCATCCCCTGTCCCCTCCCAGAAAGTGTCACAGTTCTTAATCACCCCACCCCTGATTAACACTGTGACCCCTTGGGCAGGAGCAAAGGGGAAGCACAAAGATTAAAGCCCTTGGAGGTTTCCTCCGTGTCTGACCCACACTCTGCAGCAGCTGGAAGGAACTGCCCCGTCCCACCCCACTCTCACCACGCAGTGCCTGCTGCTGGGCAGGACTGGGGGCTCTTCCCAGCTGACCTGGGAGTGAACAGGATCAGTTCAGGTGGGAAATGCAATATTTTCACTTGCTTTCCTTTAAATCCCCCCCTCTCGCCTGTGGCTGCACCAAAACACAGGGCTTGGAGCGGATCCTAATGTAACTTGCAAACGTAGCTCCCTTCTAGCTCCGGGAAATCTGGGGCTTGAGAATTAAATTCCCAGTTCTCAGATCCTGGCTATCCCTGTGGAGTCCCTGAAGAGTGATTTTCCTGGAGTTCTTCCCTTAGCTCTCTGAAGCAGAGGGGAAGACAGCTGGGTTCTCTGCTTTAATTAGACTGAGGAAGCTGCTCATAAAAGAGTGGAAAAGAGAGCAGGAATCAGCCAGCCTCCTAGTGGAAATGCTGCATGAATAATGTTGGGAGGGAATCGGTGGCTCCGAATAGATAAATAAGCCAAACAGTTGTCAGTCGGTTTTTTCCTCCTCTTTGCAAGTTTCCCTGGTAACAGCCAGGCAAGCCGGTGATTCAGAACATGGTTCCATCTATTTGGTCAAAAAATGGTAAGAGTCGTAAATATTTCAGAGGAATCTGTGGTAAGTTTCCTCTACTGTGACTCATAAAGATTTGGATTATTATGATGAAAACATTTGTGAAGTTATTGAGTTTCTTTACATCGAGAAACGTTCACTTGTGAATCCCTGCTAGGACTGTATTTCCCACCGCTTATCTTTATTTCTGCAGGGTTTAAAATGTTAGTCACCGTATCAGGGCACTAAAACAGTGCCTGGTGCTGCGGTGACAGCACAGAAAATGAATGCCAATATTCACACCACGTATAGACTGACAGTATTAGCACCAGGCAGCTCTTGGCAGAAATAGAAATTGCGATTGCATTCACAAAAAAAAATAAAAATAATGAAAGTTAAGCAAGTAGATTCTTAATTTCATTCATGATGTTATACAGTAGAAGTGAATTACATTCACAAAGTAATACAATGTAAAACAGAAGTTTCTGGGTGACTGGGGGGATGGACATGCATAAATAAAGAAAGGGAGATACATTAACAAAGTATTAACCCCAATATTTCTTTCTGTAATCAAATACAAAAATATTATTTTCAATCTTGTGGGAAAACTCTAGAATTAAGTTATTCTTCATGTAAATTGGGCACCACATAGTAGATCAGCAGAACAAGTCCAGGCTAAAGCATGCTTTTTTAGCTGGTATTTAAAGTCTGTTCTGGGGGGAGATAGTTAAATAAATTCTGCCTGCTGAGGTAAGGGCCGTGGTGTCAGCCCTCGCTGCTCGATGCACTAAGTGTTTGTTGGAGCCCCGAGAGGAGCGATGTTTTCATGATGGGATTCGTGTTATTGTGCGCTGCCTGCGTCTAGAAATTGCTTCTCGAAAGTGAAAAGGCTCTGCAGACAGAACAAGCTCCCAGTTAACGCAATTGCTTCCCCAGTGGCACCAATTCAGGGGGAGAAGAGAGGGAATTACAGCATGTGTTCAGCTCTCTGCATTGCCAGTGCTCTGTCTGAGCAAGCCCGTGGGGTTCACCTTCTTTGGGATCTGCTGGATCGCTGACATAGCCACAGCGGTCCTGTGTGCCTCCTCCTGGGGGCCTGAAGAACTCACCAGCGGCTTTAAAACCCAAGCAATCTCTGTGACTGTGCTAAAATTTGCTGTACTTGAGCCAGAAACCAATTTCTGTTCTGAAGGCTGGAAAGCCCCTTTACAGCCCTGCTTTAAAAAAAACCCCAAAATCTCCACCTTTCTCTCCCTATTCTTTGAGAAGCTCCCCTAAATCAGAGATTAACTAAGTTAACTAAGATAACCTGGATATTAGGAGCAACATCTGTTATAGAAATATGACCAGGTAGAAAATTATTGATCAGCATTTTTCTGCTTTGCAATGCTGCGTGGGGAAGGAACTGGAGGCCTCTTTCCCCTGAGTCACCGAACTCAGCCTGACAACAGACAATGTTTAGACATTTTTGTTTGATAAGTTTTGTAGTAAATGTTCATGGACCTCCAAAGGGCAAGAAATTGAACACCAAACAGGCAATTGTGGAAGGAGTACACTAAGTCTGAGCAACTAAAGTATTTTTTTATCTCCCTGTTATATTGTCTCATACTAAACAACAAGTTATGTGAACAAAAGTCAAACTGTTCATATTCAAGGATCAGTGTTTTATTCAGTAAATGGTTCAATAATCCACAGCTAGTTAAAATTCAATTTAAAATTCACAACAGAATTTTTGCTTCAGTGTTCTCAACTTTAAAGCTTTTTTTAACTACTATTAAAAGTCCAGTGAAATCTTTTGGGAATAATTTAATCCTTAAAGCTCCTCTCACTTCTCTAAATATAGAGCCAAGAGAGAAGCACCCTATGAGCAGGAAGGGGCTGCTTGTAGAACTCTGCATCATCACTGCAGACTGCACTTCCATGGCTACTCCATGTGGAAATCACAGCCAAGCAATATTGCTTGTAGTGGGGAGGAAAAAGTGTTTTATTGAGATGCTTATAGAGCAATGGGTTATATAATTATATGTATTATATTAGAGAGTGTGTGTGTATAAATATAGATACAAAAATACGACATAAAAATATAGCTATAAAAATACGACATAAAAATATAGACATAAAAATACAATATAATTGCTCTCCCTCACAAAATTCTTCCCTTCTGAGTTCATGGCACCAGCCCAGCTCTTCAGAGCCTCCCCAGGGCTGTGATCCCTGTGAGGACACAGTGTGCCAGCCCCATCCCTGGGCCACGCTGTGTTCAGGTCTGTCACGGGATCGTTCATCTCTCCCAAATCAAACCTACCGACACTTGGAGCTACACAGACCTACTTTTTCAACTTCTGAATGCTTAATTATTCCACAAGTGACTTTTATGGAAAGCATCCCACCGGAAAGAGTGCATGAGATATCTTTTTGTAGCTGTACCTAATCTCAGGCCTGCCTTTGATGTGCAGATCCTGGCAGATGCTCACACAAGGTCATTGCTCTCTGCCTCTTCCTACTTGCTCAGTTCAGTCAGGAATCTGTGCACAACCAGATTCTCTTTTGTATTCCTTTACATAGCAAAGGACAAGTCCACTTTGAAAATCTATGAGCTGTTTTAATACTAGTGAAATATCTTTGGGAAATTCACATGAATTTTAATTGTTTCAGGATCACCTGACAATCTCTATTCTGCTTAGAAATATAAATGGAGGCTTAGCAAAAAAAGAGAAGTGCTCACAATAATGTCATTTGGGGTGCAGCAGGTGGATAGATTTTTTGCCACAATAACAAGAAGAGCTGTTTCATAAAATAGCAGGGTGTAGGGTTAAGTAGGTATTTTAAAGAAGAGGTCATTCTGACAAAGTGACAAAATGTATAAAATTGACTGCCCCCTTCTTAGCCTCTTGTCACCCAGATTTGCATAGACAATTCTGACAGAGACCAGATATTTTCAGAGTAAGCTGAATTCAGCTGGTCTTCAGATCAAAGCCATCACAGCTACAACTGTTGGGATTTATCAGGGAAATCTACACAGGAGACAAACAAATTTTTTATTTCTTTAATAACAGGTATAAATTTAGGAATTGCTTGAGTTCTGTAATTACTGGATTTCCTGTGCTGTAGTGTCAGTTCTGTGGGGACCTGCTTTTATTTATTTAATTAAGGGATAATCTGCAGCTGCAAAAACAAACGTATAGGTTTTTGGAGGATTTTTTCTTTTCAGAAAAGACACTTATAATTGTAAAATATGTAGTACTTGAGCATCTTTCCCCAATTGTGAGCACTTTCCATTCTCTTTTCAAAAGCTTTTCTTGGGGACACTCACGTGTTACAAATAGCCTTGAAAAATAAATAAACAGTGTATCCTTTTGTTAGGAGTACGTGCATCTTATCCATCTGTCCTCCTTCTGTGTTCCTTGTGTGCTATTATTCTACAAAGTCAATTCTTCCAGAGAATCTATTTGATTCTATTTTTTTTTCCCTTGTAAGAAGCTTACGGGACAAAAAAGCAATAGAAATTCACCTCAGTATTGTTCTTGAGGAGGTATTTTCCCTTACTACCTTGAACAAGCTTCTTGTATGAAAAATGAAATAGAAGGAAAACAGAAAACCATCTGCCTTTTATCCCTCTCATTTAATGGAGCTGAGTTCTCCTCAAGAGTGCCTCGGAGTATTTAAACCAACTCCTGATGCAGTAATTACAGCTGCTGCCTGGCCTGGTGCTGCAGGTGAGGCTGTGCAGGGGTAAGAAAGGTGAATTTCCCCACGTTCAAGGTGCCAGGAGTGAGGGGTGGCAGAGGAACGGGAGCAGCTCCTGACACGGAGCTCTGAGAGGCCCCAGTGTCCTGTGCTGGTCTGTCCCCCTGCCCTTGTCTTTAGGGGAGGTTAAAATGCTAAGGACAATTTAAAAGAGGCAGTAAAGGGAAAGCAGAGGGTTTTCTGGAAAGGCACAAAGGCTCAATAATCAGTCCCATTAATCACGGACAATATTTCACACTTCTGGCTGCTCCTTGGCTGGGGGTTTGCCCCACACCATGGCAGGCTCCTGCTGCTGTGCCGTGGGTTAACGATGAGCGCCGAGGTTAATGGTTGACACAGGGATGCCTTTTGATCCTCTGCAAGTCCTCTGTTACTCTCCTTTCACTGTTTATGTGCAGCACTGCATAAGGTCACATATTTCTTGATGGAGCAGGCACTTGATGTAAATACCATTAGAGCTGGAACAGAAAAGAAAACTTCATCTAGCATTGTGTCTGTAAACTGAGGAACAGCTAGTGTCGCTACTGTTAGACCTGAAAAATGCTGTGGCTTTTGCTTTGTTTCCTGGGCTTATGAGCATCAGACATGTGCTGACAAAATGCTGGTGACTTTCAGAAATTGGTATGACTCTCTGGAATAGATGCCAATAAATATTTAGAAGGAGTCCTTTGTTATTTTGAGGAGAAAGCTGTTATTAGAAAGTCTAGATAACAAGCATTTTTGTAGCAAAGCATAGCTGGAAAATGTAATATTAAAAATATCTCTGCTCGCTGTGCTCCAAAATTCTACCGGTAACAAATTCAGTAAGTTTACCAATATCTCAGTCCACAGTCACAAAGAATCAGAATAGAACATCATAAAGCTGCCAAGTAGAAAGGAAGCCCCCCAAAAGACAGCCCCAAAAGTCACTCAAAATACTGATCCAGCAGAAATGATCCGGGCTCTGTTCATCCTCATTCTGAGTTGGTATTCACAGGGTATAAAACTGAGTAATTGATTTTGTTTCCTCTAAGAAACAGAATCCTCTCGTTTTTATGGAATGTAACACTACAGTTTCTGAAGAGGTTACATGAGTGAAAAATTCATTGCTATTTAGTGTCCAACTGCATCCAGCTTTAGAATCTAATGCCTCCTATTCACATCGCTGAGCAACTGTTCTGCATCCTGTGCTCCGGAAAGTTGATTCAGGCAATTTTCCCTACAGATTTGTGCCTATGTCACCTTTGGGCAAAAGATGAGCTAATAGAATTGAAATGAATGTAATTGGCAGAAGGTCAACCAGGGAGCCGTATACGTCTAGAGCTTCCAGAAAAGGCAGAGCTGTTTCATGTTGGCATATGACTTGATTAGTATGCAGGTAAGGTGATTGTGCCTCAACAGAATAATTGGATCATTGAAATATCTGCAAACCCTGGTGTATCTACAAAGCCTGAGCAGTGATTAGATCCTGCCTGTTCATCGCAGCAAGCCTTGAAATTCTTCCCACTGTGAAAAACTAATTTTCTGTGGGAATTTATTAAATAAGAAATCTGCATGCCACTTTACCTTGTAAGCATTACCGGCAGAATACAAAGATTTCCTTTGACTTTGATGTATGCACTTCACGGATGCTTTTATATCATTGTTTTGTTATTTCTCTGCATTCAGCAGAAATTCCAGTATCTCTTTCTTCCGTGGGTTTCTGGAGAGAGTTGCATCTCCATCCGATGATAAAGCAGCCGTTGATTTAAAGCAAAGGGAAGGAGGGGAAAGGTGGGCTGTGGAAAAAAGAGCCACAATTGGAGCATGCCAATACATCTCAGTTGTTGTGTTATGAAAACAGCCCGAACAAATAGTCACAAGTTGTTGCTTTTCAATCTTCGCGTTTCTGTGCCATAATTGGTTTCTGTTGCATCAGTGAACAAATTTTATTGTGTCATCTGTTTGGTTTTTTGTTTTAGAACCAGGGAATGCTAATCTGTGTTAAAAAGGAACAACAGGTATTACAGGGTAGGATTCCTGTGCTGCCCAGCAAACTTAAAAAAATAAAGAGAGGAATGAATATCAGCTTCCCAGAAGGACTGCAATGTGTATTTCAACCCTATAGAGAAGTGCTCTGAAAGGCAAATAACAAGAATTTAATAAAAATTAATAAATAAATTCTGCGCTATACTGACAAAATGAACCCACACCTTGGAGCACGTCTCAGTCAAAACACCTTTCCAGCAGGGGGGCGGAGGGTGCAGCTCATCTTCTCCCCCGAGCTAATGGCAGCCAGGTTGCTTGCAGTGGGATAGAACAGTCCAAACATCTGCCTCCTTCACTCTGTTTTTGTGTTTTTAAGTGCTTGGCTGCTGTGGTGCAGCCACTCCGGGAGCCAATCTAGAGTCACAAACACAGCATCACTTAAGCTCCAGTGTAGCAGAGCTACTGTGGAAGATAATCACCTAAAAAGAGTAAATCCTCCTGGGTTAAGGAAAAGAGTTGTATGCAGAGCTAAATGAATAATTCATAGGAAATAATTTTTTTTTTCCACTTGCAGAATGGCTTGAGATTCTCTCAACTGTGTATTAATTATTCAGATGTTTCTGAGAAATGTTTTTCGTAAACTTTATTGTACAGATTGGAACTTTGAGTTCGATTCTTGCAATGAATGATTTAGAACACTGCATGGACTTCCCAGACCTTAATTGGTTGGGTACACAAGCAGCTACGTGAATATATTTGGTGAGGATTCAAAACCTGTTTTCAATAACATCACTGTCTAATGAAACTTAAAAACTTCCTCTTCACGAGCTGTGTTTCTGTAGTAAAACACAACAGCTTTAATTTTTTATGAAAGTGAGCATCCAGCACATGGCTGAAAGTAATTCACTTGGAAACTGAAATGGATCTGTAAATACTTTTTCTGCATAATTTACACAGCTCTACGTGTGTGATACTAATAACTACTTATTAGCCTTGAATTTATACTACTCAGTAGGGGAATATTTCTTTGTTCCTTCTCTTAAAAGTTGTAATTATCTCTCCATTGCTGCATATCAGTATCCAAGTGCTCTGAGGATGGTACATTAGAACCTCATATATTTGTGTAACGTGCCACAATCTTGCCATAACAAAAATCCCAGACTGTTCCATAAACAAAGTCATTCTGCTAGATTTTCCTCATTTGTGCAAAAAAGACGAAAAAGTATGGTTGCCTTGATATCTTCATATTAGGATGCCAAAGTGTGTGAGAAAGATGCATTTCTCACACATTCTGGTGATAGCAATAACAATACACCAGAAAAAAAATCGGATGTATTTTTAGTATTTTTGCTGGCTGCTTTGAGGCCCTTCAGAGGAAATGTTTATCAGATCACCGTCTAAAGTGCTGCCATGCCATAAACTCACAGACCTGGGTACTGGAAATGGGTGGATAAGTTCTTGAAACACGTTTTTGACGCATATTTAGCGACTTACAGAAGTGGTAGAAACGCATTGTTCACGTCCTTGCTGAGCCCCGCTCAGGGAGGTGCCTTGAGCTTGCTTTGCCTCAGTAATTACAGTTCACTCACCTTGCTCTCGTCGCTCCTCTAATTTCAATCAGATAAAATTAATCAGCAGTTTCCTGTAAAGGCTGTTCTCTGCTGATTCTGCAAGTGCCTGAGCTCTGCTGCGTTCCAGGGCGGGCTGGGTGACACACCTGGCGGGGGACGCGGGCTGTGCTCCGTGGGGAGGTGCTGTGCAAATGTACCATGGTATTCCTGCTCCTTCCTTCTGCTCTGGTGCTGCTTCTGCACCCAGGGCCCTGTTTTTACCTCTAGCCTGGGATTCCTGGCCGTAAATCTCTGATGCAGATTTTTTTCCAAACGCTTTAGGAAAAACTAAATGCAGGACAAGCACAGTATTTCTCTGATCTGTCACTGCAGTAATATCTTCAAAGGGCTCCAGGGGATTGGTTGAGAATAACCTGCCCTGCCTAAATCTGTGCTGGCTCCCCTTAACCACACTGGGTTCTCTCGAGCGCTCTTCAACCTCAGGCTTTATTTTCCTTCTTCACCTGAATTTAGTTAAACTTAGAGTGTGTGTGGAGTCTACATGAGGATGACAAATAATCCCACAGTCGTTCATTGTGCGAACAGTGTGATGTGTGAGCTTCTATGTGAGGGATCACAAAAAAAGGCTCTCCAGCCTAGAAAAGGGAGTTTATGACAACGATCTGCAACACCTGAGTGAAAGTGTGAGCAGTGATAGACCATGAGAGGTCATTGTGTGTTCCCCTGCAAGGGTTAGGACACCCCAAAGGAAACTGCTGCTGCTGCTGCAGCGGCTTCAAAACAAAAGGAGCTGCTGATTAACAGAACCTCTAATTAAGCCATGGAATTTTTTCCTGTCAGATTTTATGGTTGATAAAGCTTACATAGATTAAAAATGAGACTGGACAAATTCATGCAAGGGAGATCTGTCAAGGTCAGTTAAATGTCAAGACACTGAGATGTGAGGAAGCCCTGAGGCTGCAAATAACAAGGAATTACCAGTAAATGTTAGCCCTGCTCTTGCACGGTTGCCTTGGCATCTTCTGCTGCCCTGTGACGTGGAGCTATGCAGACATCTAGTGTGGCCTTCTTTAACATTCCTCCGAGCCCACTGCAGTTCTGATTGAAAGCTTCCTGATGTAAACCTTCAAGAATTTCCATCTGTATGTGGATTGGTGTAGATTTTGGACTCTAGTTCTCACAAGAATAAGCATTTAAGGTGTTAGCTAAAATTCACTGTTGGGTTTAGTGCTGAATGCTTTTGCCTGGTCTGAAGAAATTTGGCATTTGGACACCCTGTGCATTGATTGCAGATAGTTTGAAGTTACTCTAGAAAATGCAAATGGCTCCATTTTATCTCTGTCTTGAGTTTAGATTTTATGATTGGTTGGGTTTTCTTGGTCTTAATTAAAAGTTTATTTTTCAGAGCTGTAGATATTTTTTTTTTTGCTGAACGATTTCCCCTCATCCTCCTCCCAAGGGACAGAATTATCTAGATCAAGGTTGAAGGAAACATTAATTAAACTTAGCAATAAAATAAAGTCTACAAAGACAGTGCTTTGAGTTTCTTGTCAATAAATCTCCTTATATAACTTTTAAAATGTCCTTAAATTTCATCACCAAGTGTAGCATTATAAGGCAGAGCATGTTTGCAGTGTCAGAGTGTGCCTGCCAGGATATCAAAATCTGAAAATAAAGGAGCATAATCATCTTCTTTCTGCTGCCTTGAACTTTCAAGTCAGTGCAGCAATTTAAAGATGGCTTTTTTTTTTTTTTTCTGGGTATATGCAAAAACATGTTATGATTGGTTTTACCTTTATTGTTTAAAAAGTTATTATCAGGAGATAGAGAGAGGTTGGAGAGTTGGCATCAGATTGCCAGAGATGACCTGGCAGCAGAATTAACATTCTCACAGAGTGGGGAGAGAGAGAGATAACAAAAGAGATTCTTCAGTGTAGATAATATATTCAGTTTTACTGGTTTTAAAACCCTGAATCAGAAAGAGAAGTGGTAAACAAAGAAAATAGGCAAAACATCATGTACTGCTATCTGAAAGTGAAATAGTTGGAATATTTAAATAAACAACACAGCTTGGGCCCTACGGTGCCATTGATTAGAACTGGCCATCCTCGAGCTGTGGAAAGGTTGCCCATGTTGGGTTTTTTAAGGTATTTTTTAAAAGCAGCTGATTTTAATGGACAGTTCATGAACTTAAGGACATGCCCAAGCAATTTAGCACAGTGTAACCTGGAACTTCAGCTGCCCTGGTAACTTGACAATTCTCATTCTCTATAGCCACTGAATACCAGAGCTCTTAAGTCAACTTTTAAGTCTCACTTCCCTAAAATGGGAAATAATAATAATTAGAGAGAATTATCAATGTGATATTAGAGTAGCAACATCATCTTCCTCAGCTAGAATTCTTTCTTTGCATCTGTGTTGCAGAAAGACACTTACAGTGTTGGGTTAGTCAGAAATGTTAATGAGAAATGAACCCTAAGCCTTGTGCCTGATGCCATCAGGCAGAGAAAGGACGAGAATCCTCAGAGCTCTGCCTTGCTGGATGGTTCCCATGGCAGACAATGTGGGAAACAATTTTTCTTGGTGTCTGTGGACACTAAATGTAGTCTGAGATAGTTTCTGACTGATCACAGCTCCTGATCACAGCGTTCACAGAATCATTTAGGTTGGAAAAGACCTCTGAAACCGAGTCCAAACAAACCCCACCTTGTCACCACCTTGTCACACACTGAGCAGTGATGAAACCAGTTCTATTCACTTTGTCAGAGGAGAGAAATGGATAAAACTAAGTCATCAAATGTTTTGATACCACAAATGTGTTCGTGGCCATCAGAATTTGCTCACTGCCAAACCACAGGTATGAACTGCAGCTCTCTCCATCAAAGGGGTTACTCACTGCTAATTGCTCAGTCAGCCCTAGCAATTTATTGACATCAGCTGGTGAACCTTTAAACAGAGCACAGGGCAAGTCTTTGTATGAGTCACAGGAGATGCTCGTGCTTGGTTGTTGATATCAAGTCATGTCTAAGTGATGCTAAGTCTCATCTCAAAAAATGTAGGTTGTAACACCCATTACAGCGTAAGGACATTTTCTGGATACGCAAATATATCCTGAAAGACACAAAGAATTAATCAGTTTTTGGCTGAAATCAGGCAGAGTCTGGTAGAGGGACATGGCTGTGATGGGAAAGGACAAGAGTTGTCCTGGAACCCTCTGTAGGTTCTTGTGTTGGTTTTCCATGGCGTGGCTTTTGGTAGCCAGGGGGCCACACAGGAGGCTCCTATGAGAAGCTGCTGGAAGCTTCCACCATGTCTGGCAGAGTCAGTCCCTGATGGCTCTGAAGATGGACATGGCAATGGCCAAGGCTGGGCAATGAGAGAGGTTGGTAACGCCTCTGTGATAACAGATTTAAGAAGGAAATCAAAACAAAAGGCACACAGTGTTTTTCTAGTCAGAGAAGAGGAGGAGGTGAGAACATGTGAGGGAAACAACAGGGAGACACCAAGGTCAGTGGAGAAGGAGGGGCAGGAGGTGCCCCAGGAGCCAGAGCCGAGATTCCTCTGCAGGCCGTCGTGAGACCATGGTGGAGCAGCTGTGCCCCTGCAGCCCTGGGGATCCACGGGGGATGCAGAGATCCACCCACAGCCCCTGGGGATACACGGGGGATGCAGAGATCCCCCCACAGCCCCTGGGGAGGTGCCCACACCAGGGTGGGTGGATGCCTGGAGGAGGCTGTGATCCAGTGGGAGACCCGGTGGAGAGAGGGCCCTTCTCCCAGGCTGGAGCAGCCTGGCCTTGGAGGACTGAACCCCGTGGAAGAGTGACCCACGGTGCAGGAATTTTGGGAGGGCTGTGTGCCCATGGGAGGGACTCACAGGTTTGGCAGGACTGCTGCTTGTGAGAGTGGACCCACGCTGGGGAGGGTCACGGAGAACTGTCTCCTGTGGGAGGGACCCCCCAGCCTCACAGGGGAAGGACTCCTCTCCCTGAGCAGCGGAAGGAAATCTCGGTGATGAACTGACCAAACCCCTGTGCCCTGTGTCCCTGCGCTGTCTGTGGGAAGGAGGGGGGAATTGGGGGAAAAAAGGTGTTTTTAAAGGCTTATTTCTCATTATCCTCCTCTGTTAGTAAGAATCTCACTTTGTCCTTCTAAGTTGAGCCTGTTTTGCCCTTGAAGCATTTTCTCCTGGTCCTAAGGACCAGCTCATGAACCCTTTGTGAATTTTTTCTCTCCTCTGCCCGGCTGTGGCACGGGAGGGTGAGTGAGTGGCTTTTGTGAGTGCTGGGCATTGGGCCAGCGTCAAACCACAGCATTGAGCAGAGGGCTGAGGCATTAAGAGCTGCGTGATAGCTTTGGTTGGAGAATAGAACAAATAGACCAGGAGATGATGAAGTAGTAGGAAAATAGATGTGGCTGTGTACAAGTTCCTTTACACCAATGTGTGTCAGGTGTGAATGAAATCCCTGGAGGTGGGGCTGGCTGTCCTTAGAATCACAAGTTCTGATCCCCACCAGAGAGGGCTTTATTTGAAAAAAAATGTAAATGTTTGAGTGATTTTTTTCCTACTCTTTTGCTAGTGGAATAAGGTAGCCTGGTAGCTTACTCTGTTTCAGCATTCAAGGTCTACAGAACAATTTTAAAGATTTGGTCCAATCATTTTTTTTAATTAAGCACTTTAGAAGTTCAGTGAGACTGAATAGCAAGATGGAAAAAGTAGAGGTTTTAAAATGAACTAACAATTATTCATGGGTCATCCCTTCTCAGATTTCATTTAATCAAAGACCCAATAAAAGAACACATTGTAAGCTGGTTCATTTTGTATAATTTCTTTAACTTTTTAATCTCATTTTTTAAGATTATAAGAGTCATTAAGAGGCTAATTTTGAGATTCCCTCCAGAGTTTTCTTAATCAGGCAGGTTTTAGTCTGTCTTGCATTACAAGTCACTGAGTAAAGCAGTTAAATACCTGTTCAAGTACACACCTCTGGCTACACAAGTGTTCAAAGTTCATGTGTGCAGAACTGAGGTGCATTGGCAAACTGGGGCTACAATGTGATATTTTTACTTTCTCCACATGGAATAAACTGAATATGTTAGGAAATTCTACTCTGAAATCATAGCATTTTGTTGGCACGTGGATTATTTTAGATAATTTCAGCGGTAGATGAGATTTTCATTTTTAGCTGTTTGCTAAGAAATTGTACTGCTCTCTTTGTCTTAAAATATAAGGGCAAAGCACACTTTATCATTCTTTTCAGGGGAAACACTGCCTGGCTGAATAACACAGCAACCACTGATTTATATGTGTATACCCGCTGGAAAACTGAGGGTTTCGCCCACTTCTGATTTTCAAAGCTTTGTGAATGATGAAGAAATTCAGGTTAAGAATATTGACTGAGCTGTCAAGGCTTGAGCTTGCAATTCAGAATGTTATTGAGAAAATTCCTTGCATTAGTAAGGCCTGAATAGGACTTTAGCTGCTCTTTAGCATCATAATCCTCCCTGCTATTTCATGAGAACTGGCTAGTTAACTTTATTTGGTAGTTTAATATTCTGCATCAAATACTTTCATTTCACCCTTTAGCATGATAAATCTCAGATTTGCAATTTACTGAGAATTACTAACTGATGGTCAAAAAATATTCATTTAGAGAATTAAGAATGCCTATTGTCTGGCAGTTCTGTTATGTTCCCAATATCAGCAATATTATGCAATATGTGGTGCCACAGGATGCACCAAATTCTGCAAAAGAGGATTAAATGGAATAGACTTTATACCCATAAAGGACACCAGGAAGGAGGCCCTGGCTTCCACAGGTACTTGGTAGAAGAACTTTACACAGCATCAAAGTGCCTTGGTCAGGGCTAAGACCAGGAGCCAGAGCCGTAATGGTGATCAAATTGCATTCCTGCTGGAGAAGTGGCTGAAAATACACTGGAAAATTCTGTGTAGGTGCTAAATGGCATAAAAAATAGAGAGTCCCTGGTCTGAATTTGCTGAGATATAAGTTGAAATCATAACTATTCAGCACTGAGCCTTTTCAAGTACTGTAGAATCAAATTAAAAGAGACACACAGTTGTTACAGCTGTGATAAGTAAAACAACAAATGCCACCAGCACGTGACTGCCTTCCTCATCTCGTTCTAAGTGCAGTTTGAAAATTTGCATTGACAATAGAACCCCAGATTGATCTAACTGACTTTCACTGGGATGTGGAATTTAAAATAAGAAAATCTGTTAAAACGAGATTACAGAGTCCTTGTGGCAGCTTCAAAGCAATTCTGAGCTCAGGACTTGAATTCCACATGCAAACATAACACACATACAAGAAAATCATAGTGTCTCTGGATGAACTGTCTGTAGTCTACCTTAAGAGATTTCAAAGAGAGGTAAATCATTTCTCTAGGTATGAAACTGGCTTTTCAGATTGCTCAGCTCCCCACTGTTTCTCTGAGAGTGATGAAAATCTGCTCAATTTTTGTTGAAACCTCATTGGAAACTGTCCAGTATTCAAGAGGGTTCTTTGGGCTTTTTAACCTGGTGAGTTCATAGAACAGAAGTGGAATTAACCTGAAATACTTTTGCTCTTTGGACTATGTTTGCCACTTCATTAATGTCCTGTTCTTAATCAGTATTAAGGGTGTCAAATAACGTTTGGAGACACAAGCTCAGGACTCAGGAGCTCTTCTGCTCAGGGGTGACAGGGGGGACTTTCCCCTCCCTCCCGCACCCCCCACTGCTCACTCTCAATGTGCTGCATAAACAAGCACCACTCTCTCTTGCCACAGCGATTCCACAGAGATGCTGGAGTGCAGAAGTTTCTGCCTCAGCAGCCTGGGATCGTAATAGGCTGCAAGGTAAATTGAAAGCTGTTCACTTCCCTTTAAACTGCTGTGTCTGAGTCCTGATGTTCTTCACAAACAATTAAATTTAAAACCATCTCCGGGAGATTTTGCTCTATTCCAGAAATGAGTTAATAAGAATTTTCAATTTCTTGTTGTAAGTGTGAGGCAGAGCTGGAAGGGATAAGAAGAGAGTTGTAGTGTTGTGTGTATCTCACTGGGATTTGTAAGGGAGGCCATTTCCCTGTCTTTTCCTCTTGTATCCAGTGTCCAAGCTTTGGGTGAACCCCCAGTTCTGGTACAATTGACTCTGTATATAATAAAATAATTATTAATTTAATTTCTCTAATAGTATTGAGGGCTGGAGTAGGTGACTGCTGATGTACTGCCTGCACCTTCTGAGCTTTTTGGGGAATACTTATCCTATGCAGACATTCAAAATCTGTATATTCTTCACCTGGAGCATTATGCTACACTTAATGTGGTGCCAAGATTCTTCTCTTCCTCTGGGATCCAGTGGTGGTCTCTGTTAGGTGGCAGACCACCAGCCTTTGAGGATTCAGTAATTTCATTCAGGATTCGACAAATTTTATTTTCTTCTGAACATTTCAGGCATGGTTTTGACCTGAAAGCAAACCCAGGGTGTGCTGGTTGGTTCTGTGTTAGAGTGCAAAAGCCACAGCTAATTAGACATTCCCTTTACTCTCACAGAGACAGCATTTGGATCACTTGCTCTGATCCTTTCCTTAATGCTTAATAAATTTTTCACTGTTACGCTTTAATTCATTAACTTCACTTTTGAAAGTATTGAATCAGCTTTTTGAGGCCTGTATGTGAACATGAAAGAATATAGGCAAGAAGTTTGATTCTTTCAAGCTGCAATCCCAGATGCCTCCACACTGCTTTGAGGATCATTATCCTGCTGGAGTAATTTAGGCACTTTATTGCCAGGATTCTTTCTAAGAGTGCAATTAGAAACTCTGAGCTATTGGTCTGAGCTGTGCTCTGCCCCTGGGCTCTTGGTTGAGAACATTTCCCATTCTCTCAGTTTGGAGAATACCCTTGATTGGGCTAATGATGTTCAAATGCTCTTTAAGCACTGAAATTGTAACCTTGTCCCTTTATTGCTTTTTTTTTTTTTTTTGAGTACATTGATTTAAGAAAGCCTCGATTTCTGGGGCTAAGAGAAGATCTGAGAATAAACATCCAGTGGGAAGTTGGGTCTTGGAAGTGCTGGGCAGTGTCAGGCAAATCCTTGGTGGTGGTTTCTACCACCGACAGTGACTGTGTAGGAATGCCTTGTATTTTCCACAGTAGGAAAACTCTACAGTGTTCCCTAGGAATAGCTGTCAAAAATATTTGAGTTTAGCAGCTTCTCTCCTCTCTAGTTCTGTAATTTTGAAATGTTTTATTGCATTAGTTAAATGTGCAGAGCAGCTGATTCCAAGAGATAACTCTTCCTTGGGAAGTAGCAGGAAAACAGAATTGGCAAGGGGCTTCTGTGTGAGAAATGAACTCTACAGAGCCAGGCAAAGACATCCTTGGTGTGGCCTCTGATCATCTGTACCAATCTACAGATTTGAGAAGTGCATTTTAAATACTCAGGAATTACCGGCAGTATTGTGTGAGGAAATAATCTTTAATCCTGTTTGATGGAACCTGTGGTGCTCTGTCATTATGATAAAGTCGTGCAGGAGGGTAAAACACCATGAGCTGCCTTAATGTCTGCATGTATGGAATAGACACTGAAGCAACATGCATATATATATATGTATATATTTGTATTTTATTGACCTGTTCTTCCAGCTCGTTAAACACAGCTGTCACTTACCATCAGGAGCAAATGCAATGGAAGTCATTTGGAGAGGGAGATGGTTGGTTGTATTAAATTTACCATGTGTTGTTTATCTTGCTCTGTAAAGAGGAGCTGTTTTATCACAGGGGTTTGCCCAAACCCAGCCATCACTAAGTGGAGGGAAGAGAGAAAGTGATAGAGGGGTGTAATCTGATAGAGCCAATGGGAGAAAAAGCCTTTTTCCAATGTTGCTGGATAATAATAGGTATCCTCCTGCCAAAATTGGAGGCACAGTACAGACAGGTGACCTGAGCTGTCTTTATTTTCAAAGGCATTTTAATTTCCAGGCTACAATGACAGTGAATGGCTGTTAATGTTATTTTTTTTTGTCCTCTAATTGTTCAATTGCTTGTAGGGGAAATCCAGATCAAGGTATGTGTTAAGCATCTAACTCTCCTGCATTTTAAAAACATGCTGAGGTTCCTTACTCCATGAAAATTTTCAATCACATTCCTTAAATTATCTTGTCATGTGTCCTTGTGAACCATTGTAGCTGATGACACAAAATGAAATGTGTATCTGACATATTAAGGGTCTAAAGGGAGTGACCTGACTCTTGTCTTTCTTTGGTGAAGTCATTTAATCTCACTGTGCATCAGGTACTTCCAGAAGAACCAGATGAGATTTTTTTTTTTTTTTTGTAATGGGAATTTTAATTTTCAAGTCACTGTTCAGGAAATTTTCTGAGGTCATGGATATGTATTTTATGCCAGCATGAAGCAGCTTTCAAAAAGAACCACCCAAGAATGCTGCAGGAGTCACTACACTTTCGTTTGTTTTTGGAAGTGGGTATTTCATGGAGGCAGGTTTAATTTACAGGTGCAGGTGTGTATCTGAAAGGACAAGCTGCAGTTGTAACAAATGGATTGGTGCTGCAAAGGAAGGGCAAGGGAAGCCTGTCCCTCTTCCTACACAAACAGGACGTGAGAGTGTCCTTTGTGACAGGGGATGCTCGAGGCTGCCCTACATTTGCACTTCATCCCCTCTGCCCACTTTAGAGTTCTCACTGAAGGGCTGTGTGAAAATGGGCACGTTCTTAGCCTAACATATTCTAGGTTCAGGGTGCTGTCACTAAGTAAAAATGACCTGTAGAGACACTGTTGTGTTCAGTGTTGATAAATGTGACTTTAATCCCAAATTCTTTATATGTAGAGACATAAAAATAATTAATTTTCTATCCTACTTGAGTAGTCTGCAGATGCCTGTTCCTGGTAGAGCAATGAGAGAATGCTCTCTGCAATGTTTCTCATTCCTCAAGATCCAGAAATCATAGTTGCTAGCTAAGAAAAAAGGGGTATTTGGTTTCACTTATTTTACACCTTTTAAAAAATAAAACAGCAAACCCCAAGCTGTTGGACAGCTGAATTTCTAGGAGGGACACTTCTCCATGCTCCTAATTCCCGTAAAAGCAGAGAATGCAAAATGCCATCGTCACCATAGCAGTGCACAGGCTGCACATCATTTCCACAAGGAGACATTCTGTCCCTGGGGTGGCACAAAGAAGCAGCTGATTGAAGCATTAACGTGTCCCGAGCCCTTTTCTGAGAAAGACAAGGTCACTGCAATGGCTTTAGTGAGTGAGAAGTTGATACCTGATTCCTCCCCATCCTTGCTCAGCGTGCCTTAATCCACTGACTACAGCACTCAGCCTTTTTTTTCGAGGGGAAAGGAGGTGAAAACAGCTTAAAGAGATGAATATTTATGTACATATTTCTGTAATTTCAATTCACTCATTGAATCCAGCTCGTACGTACAGCTTCCACCAGTGGGAGGATCCAAATCTGTACAAGTGCAAATACTGCTGGGGAGAAAGCTTTCTTCACCAAAATAAAAAGGAATGGAAGCAAACCTTGTGCCTAATGATGATGAATATCACCAAAATGAGTGCATTCAGGGGAAACAAATACTCTTAAATGCTCTGTATATATTATCCTCATCTTTTTCTTTCATGGTAAAAATGATAAGTGAAGGAAGAAGCGCACTGATGGTGCCTAATGTACAGCTACACGTGTATCTCTATATATATCCCAGAAACACTGGTAATGCTCTTTCAAAATGATCATTACTTAGCTGGAAGAAATAGGTGGCAAGCCCAGCTCGCTTCCATGGGAGACAGTGCAGACAGCACAAAAGAGAGAAAGGTTTTTTGTACCAGCTTTCCTGTCATTAGTTGTCAATTAATTGCACTTAAACCAATAATCCAAGAGAGAACAATAATAATTTATTAACCATGAAGTGGTTGTTGTTAAAGCCACAAACCAAAGCTGGGCTTGATGGGGAAGATCCTGACCCCAAACCCAGGGAGGACAAAAGGCAGGAGCTCCCACTGACCTGGGGCTGCTTGGACAGCTCCAGCTGCTCAGCCTGGCCTGGCACAGCTGGCAAAGGGCAGCAGTGGTCTGCTTGCAGGAGTCCAGGAGGGCTGCAAAGTCTGATTATCTGAGAGAAAATAGAAGCTCTGCTGAGTTTATCCTGATGCCCTGAACATTTCTCTCTTTCAATTTTTATTTATCGTCTACTTATTTAGTCTGTCTAATGAACAGCCTCACATGTAACCTCATAATGAAAACATTACAGAGTATTTCATGCTTAGCTGGAGCTGAATTCGTCTCTTTGTTTGACCAAGACACACATTTGTAGGGTTATTAGAAAATAATCCATCCAGTGTATATTTTAAAATAATTGCCTGACATTGATTTTGAAACGATGACATTTATCAGAGAATAACACTAATGATATTATTGATAATGCATGCTCATTAATACAGTTGTTTTTATCACCAGTGACAATTCCTAGGAGCCCAGTTTTGAATTAAGCTTGTGCACCAGCCACTGTGTAAAATCAGCCCAAAAACACAGACGGTGCCTCATAAAGCTTATGATCTAAATCTAAGATAAGAGTGACAGTAAGATGATGTGGCTGGAGTCATAACACATCTCCAGCCTCAGCTTTATTAACTGGGAAGGGCATTGCAGCGAGGTGAGTTATAGGGGGAAAATGAGCAAAGATGATGGGCTTTGTTTATTACTGCAAGTGGGAAAGAAGTTGTGAAAGGGTCTCTTGTAAGATCGAGCCCTGGGACAGTGGGTATGGACACATGCACTCATCTGGAGCAGGTGACCTGCCACTGAGTATCATGTCTGTTCTTGAGCCCTCAGGAACCTTTCTGGTGGCATAAACAGCTCATCAAAAGCCAGCTGGCAACCATAGCAGGGGATGTGTGTGGTGGCACACCTGAGCAATGGGACTGCAGAGTAGTGTCACATTCCATAGCAATCCAATGCCTTCAGTGCTGGTGTTACCTTTAATGGAACAGAGAACCAGTGACTCACAAAATCCAAGTGGGTGGGAGCAGTCTGTGACCGGCCTGGCGTGGGGGTCCTGCTCAGGAGAGGTGGAGCTCATTAACATAGCAATTCACATGAGCTAACGAGGTGCTCCCAGAATTCTGCTGCTGGAATGGTCACAAAATTGCTACAAACAATTACATTCCAAGCCCCTGACAACCTGCAGTGCCATAATGGATCCGGGCACCTCCCCGTCCTCAGCTGCTGGAGTTTCCAGGTGCATTCACACTGTGGGTGGCAAGGGTTTGTGCTGCCACAGGCTTGTGATCCTTTCTGACTAGGCTCCCACTGATGATGATATTTGACATTCCAGATATTCCACATTCCATATTTTTCCCCGTTCCTGGCCCTGGAGACAAGGAGCATTCTCAGGATAGTGGCCATTGTCTTTATCAAACCTGTTTGAAGGGGTGGTGCTGGGAGACAAATATTTAATTGATTTACAGCACAGCAGCAGTGGGAAGGGCTGGGGGGGAGAACCACAGCATATTGGAATTCAAAATACCAAAAAAACCCCTTTGTGCCTGGATGTTTTGAAATCCCAAGCAGTGAGTTTTTTCTTAGGTTAAAATGGATTTTCTAAAACCAAGGCAAGTCGTTCTGGTAATGGTCCTCCTCAAAGAACTGCTCCTGAACGTGAATGGGGAAAGCTGCTGTTCATGAGGTATTCCAGTGCTTAAATGGTTTCCCAAAGCACCATAGTTTTCAAAAATTTATGAAGAAAATAAAATACTGAAAATGTGCAAATGAGAAACATAATTTTCCAATTAATTTAATATAATCATGCTTTGCATCACGCAAGCCGAATAATAATTTCAGAAAAAATAATTTGTCAGAAAAATAACAGATAAAACAAACATTCTTGTATTTAGAACAGTCTATTTAGAACATTCCTAATGCTTTATTGCATTTGCATTGCAAAGTAAGAAAGGTAATATCCTATCAGACATTGAAAGGCTCAATAGATGTATGTTCATCACTCAGTAAGAAATTAAAGAGAGACCTTAGAGTAGAATAAATAATGAAAAAAAAAGAATCTGTGTTCATTCCAAATCTGTCTAAACTGATGCATTGTCACAGGCTTTTAATGGGTCCAGAATCCCTGGAGGCTTCCAGACTTCAAGAAACTGAAATGAATCTGATGGAAGGGTTTTCAAATGGATTTGTAAAGGTTTCAGGAGTTTCCTGTTTTTCTTGCACCTTAAGATCCTTGCCAGCTGTCGTAAAGAACTGTTTGTTTTCTGGTCTAGTTTACCCAGTCTGAGACAACATGAATTCAGTACATCAGAAGTTTCTCATTAAACATATTTTGTTTTTGTTGTATTTCCCATTTTTGCTAAGTGGGAAAGGTCATCGTGAAAAATCAACATGACCTTTTGCAAAAATGAGGTGCAAGCATTTCAGCATTTGGGTGTTCTGGCATTTCAGTAAAAGACCAGATGAATTTTAACCCATAATATATCTTAAAATATGAATAGTAACATGAATTGCTTTCCTTTGCCTGGCTTGAAATTTATTAATGCATTTTGAAGTGATCATGAGAGCTCACCTCAGTAATAATAAAAAAACTTGACCAGGAAAAAACTGGGAAATTTTAGGTAAATTCCTTTTTGTTAATTCTTTGAAGACTCCTCTGTGGTGTATATGATTGCTGACAGCATTTTATTATTTGCTGTTTGCAAGGTATGAAGTAATGGTTCTCCTAATAGCATTTAAAATATGCCTTTTGCTAAAAATTGGAGGATTCGTAGCCAATGTGGTGGGCAGGGTCATCACAGATCCTGCTCAATGTGTGGCGCTTCCATGTTTCAGCAAGGAAGGGCCATTGCAGACAGCTTGTCCTGAATAAATCCCTGATAAACATTGTCACAACACTGGCAGGAATTGTCGGTTCCCAAAGGGTTGTGGCTTAATGGGAGCGAGAAACTGTTCCACACAGATTTGCACACCTGTGTGCATGGCTGGGCTGGAGCTGAGGGGGGATAAGTTCTGGCAAAAAGGTGTTGTAGGGCAAAGGAGCTCACACACACCAGGCCAACACTTCTGCTGTTTCTAGGTAGAACACCTTGTCTGATAGTTACTGGAATAAACATAGAGTACCCTAAATAATAAGAAGATTTATTTATAAAAACTTTCTGTTCTTCACCCGGGCATGATTCCGGTTTCCTGCTCACAGCTGATCTCCATTCAAGTGCACTAAGATGGTTGGGGCATTCAGGATTCTGTTTCTGCCACACTGAACTCAGCTGCAGTTGAAACTCAGATGAATAAGTTAAACATTCATCTTTGTTCCTCTGCTGCTGATGAGACTCTCCTTGGGAGCAGAAATGGTCACTTGCACATCCTGATCAAAGAACATGCACTCTGAATTTTAGAGAATCAAGAACAAATTAACAGGAAAACACAGATTTTTTTTTCCTCCCCAAGCTCTCAGAGCTGTGAGGTGTATGGCACACATCACACAACAGTAAGTATGGGCAGGGGTAAGTTAATATATAAAGAATAACCTTTGATAATGCATTTGAGTTGCTAGCAATGTCCTAAACTCTAGTGGATAACTGATAGATCTCAGCATTCCCTGTTCTCGCTATGCTGTAGGGATTATATATCTTTTAAAATAGAATTTCCACCATTTTAGTCTGGTGGAGTTGTGGAAGACTGAAAATAGCATTTCAGTCGGCACTGCTTGGCTGCTGTTCTTCCCAGATGGCTCAGGCACTTTCCTTCAAAGAAATTCCTGTCACAGTGGTTCCGTACCCGTCTCAGGCACCAACAGTGCATTTCTGTGTCAGCAAAATAGTTCTGACAACTGCAGGCACCGCTTGTGTTTGAGGGCATTCTGAGGAAATAACCTCTGCAGTTAAATGCCTGTAAATTTTCCATCGTGGTGGCTCGACCCTGCCGCTTTCACTTCAGGCAAACCTGGCTGGTTTCTGTGAGCACAGGCTTTGCTCTGGTGGGATGTGTTGGGTTTGGGCTCCCCATTCCTTGTGTGATGCACTTGTCTCCCTTGGCAGAGGGGAAGGTGCAGACTGCCTTTTGTGTCCCCCAAAGCCTGGCTGGGGTCCTGCAGCACAGCTCTCAGCCCTGCCTGCTACGTCTGCGGCAATTCCACCCAGAGGAGATGTTGCAAGACAGTGAGTCCCCAGTGGGATGTGATAGAATGGAAGCAGATGGTGAGCTGAGGAGAATTTCAGGGGAGGATTACATTTTCCAGTTACTGTCTTTTTGATTTCACTGTTATTGTCTGATGAATTGTGTCAGATTTGATCCTTCAGATTGAAAAGCTTCTTCTCAATGTGCTCCCAAATGTACAAATAAAGTAAATGGCTGCTGCCAATGTACCGCCTCAGAAACTTAATTTTTTAATGCCCATTAGGAAGGGCCTCTCGTTCTGTCATAGGTACCGGTGGTTTCTGCCTTCAGCTAAGGATGTTTTTTTTCTCTCGTAGTTTGGAGTTTCAGAAGCCTGCTGGGTTTTGATACATAACATACCTGAGTACTCATGATTTACTCCTGGCCAAGGCAAGCAGAAAGGCTTTCTCTTGCCCTGGCTTATTTGCACAGCTTTTCTTTGGCTTGTTTAGATTAGCACTCCGTAGAGCTCTGCTGGGGAAAGCCAGACTAAGAGAGAAGGGAGACACAGGCCCTGAGAGCTCAGAACTGGACCCGAATGTGGGAGGGCAGGGCCAGCTCCTGGAGCGTGTGAGGAGCTCATTCAGTGCAATTGCAGAGAGATGCCCTTTCCACAATACCAGTAGATCACTTCGATGTGCAACTTAAACAATTATACTTTAAAATGCTTTCAAGTATGTATGAGAAAAAAAGAAAATTGAAACTTACTTTCAGCACAAGGATGTTCTCTGGATAGACTCTACCACAACTGACAGTAGGCAACAGCTGACAGAACGAGAGGACAGAGCCTGAAGCTGCGCCAGGGGAAATATAGGGTGGATATTAGGAAGAAGTTTTTTACAGAAAGAGTGATAAAGTACTGGAATGGTTTTCCCGAGGGAGGTGGTGGAGTCACCATCCTGGATGTGTTTAAAAAGAGATTGGATGTGGCACTCGGTGCCATGGTTTGGTTGAGGTTGGGGCATGGGTTGGACTCAATGATCTTGAAGGTCTCTTCCAACCTTGTGATTCTGTGTGATACCTGTCCGTTAAATTGAAGGCCGATACTTTAACTTTAAAAACCCCAGCAGTAGAAAGTCTTTCATATGAGTGTTGTGGAATCAGGAGTTAAATCTTGGATAAGGTGAAGTCCCCTCTAACTATGGCCAAGCATTGTTGTGCCTGCCCCTGAATTAGATGTTGCTGGTGTTGATAGTATTTTTTTGTGTCTTATTGCAAAATGACCATTATTCTCTGGTGACTATACATATAAAAGTATAACCAGAAACGGATCTTTTCTGTATCATTCCTTTCTATATCCTTATAGCACATTCAGTCTTATTTTCTTTTCCCCTCAGTTAAATCCTGCATGTTGATTTATTCCATGATGGAAGACAAGGTTATAGAAGGATTTTGACTCTTTTGAATTGAATTGAGGTTTGAGGAGTGGGTAAATCTAAGTAAGGTTGAAATTTGTAGTAGATCACAATGACAGCTTTCTGACTGCTTCCTTTTATTTAGTGTTGGCTTATTTACTCAGGCCTAGAGACTCATAAACACTGTAAGTGCACATGTAAGTGTAATGAACTTCTCTTCTAGACTGTTATGGCTCAGCCTGCTTCAGTGTCTTTTAAAAATTGCCGTTTTATATATTGCTTTGATCTTCTCCCTGCCCAGGACATTCGAGCTCCCTGCTGCTGTTGCTGTTCAAGCAGTGCAGTTCTGTGGTGGAACATGCTTGGGAAGGGTTCATGTTTAATATTTTTCATGCAAGAATGGTTTAGAAGGATTGGAAGTTCCCAGCAATTCTGAATGTTTGACTTGACTGGCATCTGTTACTTTCTGGAGCCTAAAGAGACAAGAGGTTCCAAGAGGTTCACCAGCCTTGAGGGTAAAACAATCTGAGGAATTCTTGTCTACATTCATGGGAGCCTGGCCAGACACCCACAGCTGTATCACCTTCAGAGAGGCTTCTGCAGAAGCAGCCACACTGCTGCTGTCATCCCAAAACGGAGGGAATGAAAGCAGTTACGTGCAAGGAGGAGGGTACAGTGAGAGAGTTGGTTATACAGCCTGGCTGGGACAGCAGGTGGGGAAGAAATAGGGTGTAGGTTGAGAAGAAGGATTCAGAGCATCAACATCTCGTCGTTGTTGGCTTTGCAAATCAGTTCCCTAAAACATGATTGACGAACAGGACACAGTTTATTGGCCTCGGCATTAATTATTAGGACAGGTCTAAAGACATCATTATGTCCTTGCATAAGGGCAGATATTTTGCAGTTCTCAGCATCTTTAAATACATATGGAAATCACAGCTTGAATGTGCACATCATTCCTGCGTGCACCCCAGGAAGAATGCAGAGGGAGCCCTGTCCTACCTGCCTGAACTCGGGCACACGAAGCTGCACTGACACCACCCTGCATTTCCATGGGCTCTCATTGTAAAATGGAGGTTCCTTGGGGAAAGAAAAAGCACAAACGAGAAGAATTACACTTCAACAGGCACTAGAATTTAACAGCATTTACATGGGGAAGGGTATTTGGTTTAAACTTTGATTTATGACTTTATTAATCCGAGTCCGAGCTCTTGCTTCTGTTGCACCTGGTTTGCATTTATCCTATAGGATGGAAATAATGGAAAAAGTACCCTGAGTTTATTCTCCATAAAGGGAATTTGGGGCTGCATCTGGCCATTTTAGGAGTACTTTCAAGCATTTCTGTTCCAGCAATCTCCATGCTGTGAAAGCCCCACAGGCTGTTAGACAGTTATATGTCTTTTTGTTCCTCTCTAATGAAGCCATAATAAGGTACCAAATCTCTTGGAATCATTTCTCCAAAATGAAATAGCAAAGCAGTGTTGAGTTGGGCTATTGCAGCCCTGTCAGCACCGCATGATAAAGTAGCATAAATACAAATTACACCGGCAGCAACAGTTTTTGGTGCACAAAAATAGGAAATATTACTTTCCTGTGCATGTTTTTGGTCTTGCATGACTGCTGAGAGCTCTGGGGATTATCCTACATGAATTTCAGGAACAGTGCAGAGCCCACTGAGCTTCCATCAGCTAGGTCCTGTGAAATTAGTGGCAGTAGGAAAAGCAGGAGTGTCATCACTTTTGGAAAATACTAAAAGTGAAATTAAATTGCTAGTTTTGAAAGAGTCCAGAAGAGTACAAGAATGTCACGATGACTCCTGGTGCCCAGCTGGGCTATTAAGACATAAATAATTCTTGAAATAGGGATCAAAGCTATGTTTCTAGTTTTTGAGGTTTTTTTTTCAGTAAGCACCTGAAAATTCCACATCAAGATTGCCCCTGTGTAATTCAGTATTTCTGCCACAACCAGAGATCCCACCTGGGTGTGTTCATTCCCCTTTCCCACACTGAATGTGCCCAGAGGAGCTGGGCCTGACTCCTCCGAGCTGCCCTGTGCAATCCCAGGGAATACATCTCACTTTCCCTCTCCCTCTGAAAAATAAGGTTCTTTCAAAATCATCAGGCAATGATATTGCTCTAAAAGAACCAAATCATATTTTATCAGCAGGACTCCCCTGAGCAGAGGTTTAATGAATGTAGAAATACAGGATTTAAAGTGACTGTGGCTTATAATACTGCACATTAAATGCTACTTCCACTTGCCCCATGAATGCCATTTCTCCTATAAACTTCTAAATTAAGTAGTGTAGACTGATAGAAATATTTTTCTGTGTTTGCACTTTGTTTTTGAACCTTCTGCCTGAATAAATTCCTAAATTATGTACATTTTTCTTATCCCACTGTACATAAATTGTATAGATAAAATCAATACATTTTATTGTGCTACAATTTACTATACAATATAAAACCAAAGACCAAAACAAATCAGACATAAATATATACTTGAGGATTTTTCAGGAAGCTGTAAAAGATACATGGGATTGATTTCTTTAGCACAGAGAAGAATCTGTAACTTAAGTTTGTTGAGGCAAAATTTCTCTGAGTTACAGCTGTGAGAGATGGACATAACACTGAGCACATAGTGGATGGATGACTTTGTGGAGTTGTTGAAATTTGGGAAGTAATACTTTTGTTGGTGTTTTTCTGTCCTTTCTGTGCCTGCTTTAGTATTCTCCTCTCCCATTTCTAACTTCACAATTGTTTTCATTTATTAACTTTAATTATAAAGCTTATATGCCCCTGTAAAGGGCTTTGGTGGAAAATCAAACCAGATGCTGCAGTAATCAGATTCTTGAAATGAAAAACGCCTTCACAGGACCATCTTAAGCCACGTTGTTGAAAGAAGTGAAAATAGGAAAAAAGCAATAACTCAACCCTCAGGAAACTATGGGCACAAATAGAATTTAGCTGCAGTAGTTTATTGTGGGAAAAATCTTTGACATTTATGCAGTTTATGAGTGCACTGAAAAATTAAAGAGGGTGGTGAAAATCTGCGGCTTGGTGATGAAGTTAAAATAAAACAGCTGATACTGTTCCTCTGTAGGACAGAAACCTGCCCCACATCTGGAAAATGTTCATTTTTCTTGACGAAAACAGATTTGTGACTGTGAATGAGCAGTGAGACAGTGGATGTGTTGGACTGCTGATAGATGACAGAGGCCAGAGCAGCTGGAGATGAACCAGGTGAGTGCCCAGAGCTCCTGGGCACTGTGAGGGTGAAGCTGAGCCTGGCAATGGCTCTGCTGAACAGCCACAACAGGAACGTGGGGTCTTCCCAGGGCAGTCGTGGGGAGCAGGAGGGATTTCCTTAGCTGGACATGGAGGGAGGAGGAAGTACCCCTGGTAGGAGTTCTTTGGATGGAAGAGAGCACAGGGGAGGTTGAATGTATGGGATTATGGTGTAAAGAAGATGAATGGCTCCACAGATTTACTGTTCTGTGCTAAGAAGGCCTGGCTTAAGTTAGGGCTCTGGGGAAATGTTAATTGTTATGTGACACATTTCCACAACCATTACTGCTTAGTCTTGCTCACAACAAGGCTGCTTGAATTCTGTCCTCAGCCTGCAGTGCAACAAATAAGTGAGAGCTGTGCTCCGGTTGAGCCTCTGCTATTGCACAAACCTGAGGGAGAGGTAACAAGGTGTGAGTGGTTTAAGGGTTTTAAGGCCAACCGAGACTGTGCATCAAGAGAAATTAGTTTAATTATGAAGTCTGAAGTCTTAAAAGAAGCCCACACACATGGAGATACCACATGCACACACACACACACGGAGGAAAGGGGGAAGAAGGAAGGAAGAAAGAAAAAAAATGAAAAGCAAAAAGGAAAAAGCAGTCCTCGTGACTTATGTGTTGGATGCAAGCAGGTGGATTCTGTGTCACACTGAAAGGATAAAGGGAAGCCAGTTCTGGCTCCAGACTGCCAGGTCTTGTGTGGAGTCGTGAGGAGTCATTTATATTTAAAGAATCTCTTGATAGCCCTCCCTGACCTCAGTAAATAATAGACATATTAATAATAATATGACAAATGGTGCTTTTTTGTAAGGCTAAATGGATTTCTGTTGTTAACAGCTTATTTTTCTTTAAGACAAAAATAGATCCTGCTGCACCTTTTTGACCGTGACATTGTGTGTTTTGTTCAATCCTTTCGTATTTCTGAGAACTGTGGGAGTCAGCTTGCTCCTGTCAGCTTGTTCTTAATGTTAGTTTTCCATTTTCTATGATTTTACTGGAAAGAGGCCTCAGATTTTACTGAGAAAAGCCTTCAGAATATGGAACTTTAATTATCAGTATGCAATCCAGATTTAGAGGGCTTCTTTCAGTATGTATTTTTTTTTACCAAGCTGTGAACCTCGGTTAATTTTAGAAAGTCTGATGAACTAAAATAGATGTCCTCTGCTTGAAAGTCAGATGATTCAGTTGAACCACAGACCCTTGAGCTCTTCAGGGCTGCATGGCTGTGGAGGCTCTGACTTCTAAAATGTGTGTTAATTGTGGACCTGGAAATCAGATATGTTTGGGGGTCTTTTTCTGCTCTTGAAACATTTTTCTGCAGTATGCATTGAGTTTTTATTGAAAGTCTGTGAAGGTATTACCCTAAGGTTAATAGGTAGTGATGTGGACCACGGATTCTGGAATTTCTGGGGATTACTTGCCTCCTTTGGCCCGTGGCAAGATATGGGCAGGGCTCTGGGTTACTCTCACTGACCAAGGAGGTTTAGTCACAAGGAGAAAACAAAAGGAGAACCAGAATTCAGGAAAAAAAATATAAAAATCCATCTAATTTGAAACATCCCCAAAGCCATTCATACCCTGTTTGGAACCTCCATTCCTCCAAGCTGTCGAAAATCGGCCTTTCAGAGCTTGTGGCCTGATTTCCAAAGCACATGCAGACTGTTTGTCCTGCTAACCAGCAAAGGAATTGAATGTTCAGCACATCCTAAAGTCATTCTGGGACTTGTTTATTTGGGCATGTGCCTGGAGAACGGCAGTCCACAATTTGTAATCCAAACCTACAAGAAGCTGGGATGAAAGTTCTCACTTTTTTCTGTCATTATTCTTATTAATCAGCCTTTGGAACGTCAAACAATGACTTTGTGAGTTCCCACCAGATTTTAAGCAGAGATAAAACGTTGAAATTCGGAAGGAAAAATAAAGGAAATGTTTTAGCAAAAAATTTTCTGGCTCTCTAAAAGAGAGAGAGAGCACACACACGAGGCTGAATGGATGCACATCCCACCACACGTACAAAGTCTCTTCCAAGGCTTTGTTCATATCTGAATCTGGCTCCAGTCCTCCCAGCAGATTTTTCATTTGGACCCTTTCATTTGTGGCATGTTTGTAGTCTCAGGCCCTCAGTGAAAGAGCACTTTGGAATCGGATATCTGAAAAGCATCATGATGGGAAGAGATTATTTACAAACACGACTTTGAAATATAGAATGGGATGTTTTATATAGAAAATAAAGTGTCACCACACTGGAGATATTTCAAGAAGCCTCATCTTATCTGTTTTGTTTTGTGGAAATGATTCAGTGTGTGTGGTAACATCACAAGCACAATGTGGCTTCCGCTGAATTTGCAAGGACAATGTATTTTGAGACACTGAATGCAATCTACTGTGTATGGGTACAGTCAGTCAATCCAGATCAAAGTTAAAGGAAGTTTCAGATTACTTTAGTGGAATGCTTTAAGGGAAAATGTGGTGTTAAACAGTAAAGCTTCAGCACACAGAATTTGGGCACATCACTCTAGGAGTATGGGGGGAAATACTGGGGAGCAGCACTCAGCCAGAGGGGAACTGGGTTTGCTGGCAGTCCCATGATGTGTAATCCTTTATTCCCAATACAGCTGGAAACTCGTGGAGTCTGGATATCACAGACGCTCCTAAATGCTGCATAAAAATGAAGGGTGCACATGGAGCATCGAGGTTTCTGGGTATTTCAGTATTACATGTTGTGCTCTTAGCATGCAGTACAGAACAAACAAAAGTATTACCCCTCAAATGGCCACAATCTCAAGATAAATATTTCTGTCAATAATAAGTTTTTGAAGACAGTTTTCACACCATATAATCATGCTTTTTGGCTGCACACTGCTGAGTTTTCAAGCACAGATAGCTAATTCTAAAGCATGCTCTGTTTCTTTTGCTTTTTATGAAAGGTAAAACTTTGGCTCCTAAACCAGCTCTCACACATTAAGACAAAGACATCACTCGAATTGTCCTCTGAAGCACCTGGTGAGATCCTTGAAAGCAAAAGCTAAACTTTATAGATAAGTAACCCTAATCTCCTGTTGCTGATCAGAGCATACACAATTCTCTTGTTATAAACTGGTTTTGTGTTTTGTTTCCTGAATTCTGCCCTGGGTTCGTTCCTTAAGAACACTTTAGCCCATAAAAGCTGTGAAAGCACAAAACCAGCAAGGTTTTTTAGTTGCCTGAGTAGCACAAACCCCAGAGAAGTGAGGGGATTTCACTCCTCTCTAACACACAGACACCTGTGGCTCCTCCTCCTCTTGGTGTTTGGGTGCACCTGTCTGGGGCTGTGTTCCTGGCACTGCCTTGCACCCAAACCCTATTTTGAATTTGCTAACAGCACTCATTGTAATTACCATGTATTACTTAATTGGGATTCATGTAATTATTATTTTAAACTACTTTACATGTTCTGATTTGAATTTTTAATTTAGAAAACACATATTCAGGCCTTCGATCTGATTCCCTTTGGATCGCTGTGGATGGAGCATACATTTTAATGTTTCAGGTTATTTGTATGCAACAGGATTTTCCCAATCTAGGCTCCTGAATCAATGCTAGTATTTATCTGGGCAAAGCTACAGTCAGTCCAGGAAAATGTATTTTAATTTCTAAATTCTATGTTTAGTTACACAATAAAACTATTTAAATTTGAGGTTCTTTAATAAAATACGTACAGAATACTTTGTCTTACGAAGTACAAGACAGATTTCTATGCATTTTTTCATTCTATGCATTTTTACACGCACCCTGTTAACAAAAATATCTAGCTGTACATGTATACAAGGTTTCGTTACTTGTTCTTTATTTCAGAAAAATCATTGTATCAATTTTAGAAGTCTCCTTGTTGAAATGCAAAGCAAGGTGTATGGGTAGGATGGCAGGAAGTGACCAAGCAGGTATGAGTTAAAGAGGAATGGATAAATTTTCTACCTGGCTGCAGCCTCTACGAGCTCATAACAGCTGATACTGCAATATTCATTTTCTTTAAAGGCATGGGGGTGTCATTTGCCTGGGGAGGTGTTTCCCTTAGGAATGGTTTCAGTCCTGGTGTCCTGACACATTGGCTCTGATGAGAGTGAGTATTATTCTAAAGCAGGCTCTGAAACATCACCAGGATCTTATCCAGAGGCACCAAGCCTGGCCAGTGTATAAAATAATAAGGCAGACACTATTTTAACACAATAATTTGGACAGCCTTACTTTGTTCACTCCATCTCCGAATGTTTGGAGTGATATAATTATCTGTATTCTGTTACTGAAAGGCTGAGTGTGTCTCATGAAGAAAATCTCAAAAAGATTTTAATTAAGTTAAACTAAAATAAGAACTGAAGCATAGAAAGTGCTCTAAAGAATCTTTGATATCAAAATAGGCTCATAGCATCTTCTAAAATAGAAGTTAATACAGGCAAGTTAATATTCCTTCACTGAAGAAAATGAAAACAGAATTGTACATTTGGTTTTAGAGGTCTCGAGTACTTGGCTCTTTCCAAGTCCTGTTTTCTTCCTGTCTTTCTCCCGAGCAGCCCATGAATGAGCCAAAGCTCTGTACAGCTCTGTCTCTAAGGTCTCCCAGCAAACAGGGTAGCAGTAATGCTGAGAAACTCGCTGGTTCCCTGCCCTTGATGCAAAGAAAATGAGTGTATTCCCTATGGAATGTGAGGATTGCCGCTGTTCCATCTGGTACCATGGGAGGCAGCTTCCTCACGGCGCCGTGTGAATCCAGTTTGTTAAACTTAATTCGGGGCAAAATGCATTCACTGTACCCTGCTAGCATCTCAGGGCAGCCAGGGACCTGCTGCCATCGTCCCCTCGCCACGGGTGCCTCCCTCAGCAATCCTGCAGTGCCGTGCCAAGACAACCACACTGGCAGGAATCATTCAGATGCCTTTTGCAACAGCACGAGTTTGCAGGCCTTTTGTTTGCAATTTGGAAAGCTTGGTGAGTGCCTGCAGCTCATCAAATGCCAAATGATCCAGGAACTCCAGCAGCTCCTGCACCGCAGAAACGACCGAGAGTTCTTGGGGTTTCAGCCTGAGGTTGGATTTGTGTCCTGTTTGTCCCCGTGCCTGTATGGATGTCTCGTGCTTCCCGTGGCATCCCCAGGGCAGTGTTTACACGTTCAAAGTGGAGCACACACAGCACAGATCCTTTGCTGTCTCTGCCCCTCAAGTGCCCGTGGCTGGGCCCTGCCCCTGCCCAGTGTTCAGCCCGACGGGTCCTCGGCCTCTTGCTTCCCCTTCTTGCTGCTGCTGCTCCTGCTGCCTGGACATCTGCTCATAAAACCTGAGCCTTTCTTTTGCTTCTTCCCCTAACCTTGATGAATGGCCTATATCTCAATGCCAAAGCCCACCTTTCTCTTAACTGAGAGTGATTGATGGAGCAGGAGCAGCAGTGGAACAGGTTATGTGTCCTGACAGCCTCGGCTGCTGCCGGGGCTCCCCTCCAGGGACTGGCAAAAGCCTGATTCCATGCAGGGTTTCAGATCCCTACGAATCTCCTGAGAAACCAAGTGGGATTTTGAGACTCCTACTACATGGTCTGAATATCTTTTAAAAATAGCAAGCCCGGAGAGCTCTGTTGATTTTCTGTCATAGAATGCTTTGAAGGGCAAATATTCCTTTTTGTTTTGCACAGATGGCATAATTTTGGTGGATGAACTCAGCATTATAAAATACAAGTTCATATGCTTTTCTTTGTTTTGAACGTTGAGATAAGATGAAAGACCATGAATATACTTTGTTCAAAAACATTAATTATTCCCACATTGCTCTACTATCATTCAAAAATGCCATTTTCCTTCAGCATGTTTCCCATACATTTTTACCAGTAAAATGAATGCAACAATAACGTTTTTGAAAGACTATCTAGTTAAATTAGTTACACTTTTAAATGTAATGAGTCCTTAAGGCCAGGTTTTCAAGCCCTGTGTCAAGGTGGCTCACTTAGATCAGGGGACTTGTACCAGATAACCACAGAAGATCTGAATGGAAAGGTGAAAGCAGTTGTTTATTAAAATTTGTACTCTAAATTTAGGCAGGCAAGGGAAAAAAAATCAAGGGTGACTGAAAGAGAATAGATGTCTAAGTGATATTGACTTTAACAGGTTCCTAATCATGGAGACATATGAGAGGTAGAAATGTGCTGGGAGAAGTTAATGGCTTTGAACAGAAAAGACCAAATGTACAGTAATACCCTTGAAAGTGCTGACTTTATGAGTCAACATTTAAATGGGAGCCTGTCTTCCTGCTCAATAGCTTTTCAACTTCTTTTTTATCATAGGAGTCCTTAATTAAAATAGTTCAAAGGAGTTGGGTCATAAAACTGCATTGGGTTTTTTTTTGTGCTGAAAAGAATTTCTGCACTCAGCAAGACTTCATCAGTTCTCAAAACTTAGCAGTCGAGTCAATAGTCTTCTTTTCACTATGGTGAACTACACACTGAGGATGCCATAAGCAATTATTTAATCTTTGTAACTGGGGCTTGGTTCAGGACCGCAGTGGTCTAATTAAAAAGTGCTTCAGTGTATCATTGATTTCTTGGTATGACCACAAAGTCCTGCTTTATCCTGCCTCACTTGGAAGCGAGCAATGCTGCCAGCCAAGCTTGCTGCACAAACACTGGAGGCTACAGAAGAACCAAACATTTCTGTCGTGCAGTTTATTGGGGCAGAGAGGGAAGGGAAGAATCAAGAAGGATCAGAAAACAGAGAGAAGAGTTTTGAGGCGCAGGGGAAAACAAGGTCTGTGGTGTTGGTTTAAAATGCCTGTTCCATCAGCCAGGCTAACAGGATGCTGGAGGAAGGTTTGTTGTTTTCCCAAGATAAAGCCTTGCAGGAAGGGCTGCATTGCCAGCACCAGGCTTTGGGTTTCAGTGATCTATTTGCTTGTCGAACATCAACACCACCAATTCATTGCACTGCCTCACGAATGACCTCCTCTTAGCCCTGCTCTCTGCAGTTTGCTGTTTCATTCATTTGTCATGTTGCAATCCTGTTTCTGGTTTAAATTTCCACTTCTGTTGAAGACATAAGTCCAAGTAGTAGAGTGAAAAATCCCATAACCTCATTCATAACTGTCGTGACCTTTAATTCAGAAGCCACGGCTCTGGAATAGCTGCAGTTAATACTCTGTTTAAGAAGTCTAGTCAGTCTTTGTCTGAAAATTCATATAGTAATGCTGATTGAAAAATTGATATGACTCATGGGGAAAGTGAATGGTAAAATGGAAAGCTCAAAATTTTAGTCTTTTTCTTGTCATTATTTCGATTCGGCTGCCCTGTTAGCATGCTCCTTGTTCTAATTCTGCTCTGTAGTTTGGTGCTTTATTGTGCTGGTGCAGGACAGGAAGGCAGTTACGTGAGTCTGGTGTCATGGGAGGATATTGTCAACTCTCAGGGAAGTCTTACATGCAAGAAAACTGAATGATAGCAACAATGGTGTTAAACTAATCAGGTGAAATATTTTGCTTTCTAAACATTTATATTTTTGTAAAATATATTCTCCATGTGAAGCTGCTGCTCAACATAATACTCTTGCTCATTCAGTATTAAAAGAGTTTCCCTAGGAAAAAAACCCAATTGACAGTTTTTACCCTGCTACCACTACTGAAAAATAAGATGTGATAGCCTACAGTAATTGATACTAAACTGCTGTGAGCATTTGTTAAGGAGGGGCTGTAAAAATCCCCCTCTGATTGTCTCTGCATTTATGGACTCTTTGCAATCAGGGCACCAGCTCATGCAGAACACAACTTTCCTTCTGCTTGGGAGTCAGATCTGTGCCTGACTGATTACAAACCCAATTAGCTGTCTTCTGGAGGCTAGGATAAACTCCAGATATTCCATCCTGGAGAATTTCAGAAAGCTGAGTATATGAATGACTGAAAAAGTATAAAACTAAATTAAGAGCTCAAGTCCCCTTGTCTCCTCAAAATTCCTGTCTTGGTATTTAGAATTCTATTTACACCCAAACCAGTTCCACTGCTGAAGGAATGGCATCTGTCAAAGTCAGTGTGATGTGCCAGTAAACCCCTTATATTTTTGCATCTTTTCCCACATACCAGGAAATGCTTTGACATGTTGAAACAAACGCCACCAAATCAATTTTCACAAATTTTGGTTGTACTCAGATTCTCAGTGTACTTCTGCTTCTTGCCTTTTCTAAAATAATACATTAAATTCATTGTCACATCCACAGCGCTGGAAGATTACCCAAGTTCTACAAACGAATTTGAATGAAGCATCTTCTTGTTCATAGTGAATTCAGGATCCCTCACTTGTAGGTATATTCACTCCCTCCCTAATTATTCTAAAACTGTTGCATAGCTGGGCTTCTCTCAGAGAAATCAGTAATAAAGTTAAATGCTTCAGGCTGCTCTGGTTTGGAAGGAGAGCTGCCCTCTCAGAGCCTCGCTGGATGCTGGGACTTGCTTCTTACAGCAAAAATGTTCGGCTGGCGTAGCTCACATATTTCACAGATTGCCAGGAAATTGATTTGAGGATTTTGGGAGCTCCTTTCTTGCTCCTGGCTCACCTTGTCAAGCTGCTTAACTCCACAGGAATATGGAGCCCCTTGGCCTCCAGGAATGCAGACAAAGACCTGCTTGCAGCTTCCCACCATGCTGGGTAGCATAGCAACCCTTCCAGCTGGCTCCTGCAGAGCTGCCCAAAGTCACAGCTACCTCAGATTCAGCCCTTTCATGGTTTCTTACAAGGCTCTCAAAGGAAAAAAAAAAAATCTCATTATTTTGTTGCTAAGTCCATCATGTTCCAAACTGTACTGACTCTTTGGTCAGAGTTCAGTGCAACAAAGTGTGCAGGGAATATTTTTTGACTCAGATAAAGTTTTGGGAAATATATTACACGTTGCTTATGGTTTTGAAACATAGTGAGTGCTCTGGGAAGCAGAGCAGGAAGAATAGAGTAGACAGCCTGTTGTATGTAACAACACCTTTCCTATTCTTGGTGAAACAGAAAATACATTTACAGGGGTTCCTTGGTTGCTATTTTCCCTACATTTTGTCCCCTTCCAGCATCCTGTTGGGGCCCCCTGACTGGTAGGGAAGCCAGAGAGACAGAAAAGCTGTGTAAGTGCTGCTCAGCACTTGTAAATAAAACATCCCTGTGTTAATAGCACTGTTTTGACCACAAATCCAAACCACAGCACCATGGGGGCTGCTCTGCACAGAATTAACTCCATCCAAGCCAGTGTAAAAGCTTTCTCTGGATCTCAAAGAACTTTCTCCAGACTGTTGAAAATGTATGATTCATTTTTCACTACCCTTTTTATAATTGAGAATACCTGGACTAAGATTAATGGATTTCTCAATTCCTGCTGTGAACCTGAGCTGAGGTAGAAAGATCACATTTCTGTTCAAACGAGTATTCTTCCTTAAAAAACCCCGAACCAATTCCAAACATTTGACTAAGCAATGCATTATTACAGTACTGTTATGCCCTACACTTTCCCTCTCCATATGATTTTCTATAGTCATAAGCAAAACTATCTTCTCTCAGATAAGTCTCCTTAAATCTAAAAATCCTCCAAGCTGTGCCATAATCCTCCTCCTCCTCCTCCTCCTCCTCATCATCATGCAGCTTCCCCTTATCAATATATTGAAATGTTTGGTGTTTGCTGCTTTCCTCTTCAGCCGCAGAGAAATCCCCACTGCCGTGTGCCTCATTAGTGCTGATTAATCACTGTGCAGTTTCAATCGTTTTGTGACGTTGGACCCCAAAATACTTCTCCTAAATACAAGTGCTGTTTGAAAAGATACAGCTCAGAAATCGTTCACAAATTGCATTGTTCAGATTGTGCTTTTTACCAGCCATGGAAATTTTTGGAATGAATTGTGTGCACAAGTCATATGGACACTGTTTTCTAGTGGCTTCAGATGCTGCACTTGACACATTTTAGCTTAATTTTTTTAGTGGATGCCCAGCTCTATTGTCAGATGAAGTGTCCTGCCAGTGAAAGGCAAAGCCTGTGTGTCATCAGCCAGTCTTCAAAATCTTGGAGTCTGCCGGGTCAGCCAAGTAAATAAGGCAGTGTCTAGTTCTGTCTAAGAAATCATAAACACCGTCCTCAGCTGTTGGTGTCAGGCTGCTTCAGCAGGGCTGGCTGTGAAGTCAGCACAGTGATTAATGACTCATTAAAAATTAATACATTTCCCAAAAGAATTTGCAGGGATTCTACTGTGAAGTTCCTGCTGTACTCCATGGGAGCTACATGACTTAATCCCCATGACCTGCACTTTACGAGTAACCTTTTGGAAAATAAGCAACTTAAGCAGCTGGAGGCATGCACTGTTACACGGCACCGCGGGGCACTCCAGCGAGAAATCAGGCTCGAAACTCAAATGTTGTTAAGAGACTTAAACTGAGGACTCACAAAAAGCTGTGTTGGGAGTGACTGGCTGCAGGGGGGGTTGTGTTCCAAGCACTGGAAATCTTTTGGGTCTATCCCTGATGAGGCTGAGCAGGGATGTGCTGAGCTGGGCTTCACCGCGGAATTCACCTGTGTACGGTCAGTCTTCTGAGAGAAAATGAGTTCATTTTGGAAGCATGGCGTGAACATTTCCAGCAGACAGAAAACTAAAAACCTGTTGTTGTCGAGGAGAAATCCAGCAGTGAAGGGATGAGGTGTCTTTGACTTCTACACAAACACCCAGCAGTTCATTACAAACGTGGAACTCAGGCCGTGTGCTGAGCAGGGGAATCCTTCCTGCAGAAATGGGGTAGGAGTCAGCTGTGTCTAAGGTGTGCTGTCAAATGGGTTCTTCATCCACCTCAGCAAAATACAGAATCTTCATTTATTCACTCATTTTCTCATCTGTCTTATCATTTCAGTAGATTCTCCCCCCTGCCCCTCTTGCTCTACAGAAATAATTTTTGATGCAAGGAGTGGTGTGCAGCAGGTTTTTCTGTGTCTTTAAATGCAAATCTCTGAGTTTACATTGAAAGAAACAGGTATTTATTTACAGGCTTGCACTGATAGATCTCCTGGAGTTAATTATGTGATATCTGTCTAAACTTCTACCCTATTTATCTGCAGAAGTATATTACTTACTTTACACCATGCTTGGTGTTTACTCAGGTAGCAATTCCATTGCCTTTATGGATATGTGAGGGACCAGGCTCTTTTGCTGTCAGAAAGTAGAAAACTCTGTGATGCTGGAATTATTTATTCCATATAAATAACCGAAGCAAGATCATTAACCTCATTGCAGCACTGCGCCCATGCCCTCCTCTCCACACTCTGCTCTTTTAATCACACCATCGATCATTCATCATCTTTCATACCATATTCAGAAACTTTGTCCTTGCCACAAGGGATATTCGCATTCTCTAAATCCCGTGCTTTAAAACATGGGCAGTTGTAAGGAAAAGGGGAAACAAGAGTAGAAGGAACAGCCAGCAGGTTTTTATCTTTACTTTATTCAACTGTTTATGATTTAATTCTTCATATGCCTACACAAGCCATGACTCCTCAGGATCTGTATTTTTTCTCTGTATATCACTTATCACACGGGTGCAGAGCAGCATTTAGCAGACTGGGATGTGGGGTTCAGGAGCCGTTTAGCAGGGAGCTGCAGACCCACTGTCACAATTGCTCCTGCAAGTCTAGCTGGCGTCTCAGGAGAGGGAAAGTCCTGTGTTACACAAACCCCAGCAGCTCCAGCAGCGAGAGGCTCCTCAGTGAGTGACTGTGATGGGCATGAATCAGGCCCTGTGCCAGGGGTTGTTTATGTGCACAGTTATATCTCAGCAGTAAACACTGGAAGCATTCATTAAGCCGAACATTAAGAGTGGGTGACCTCTCACTCTCCCAAACAGTCACATACAAATAGTAAATTAAATCAAGCATTAATCAAAACTGTAAAATAGCCTGCTTAAACCCTTCAGAAACAACACACCCACTACCTTCTTCCAAACCCTTGTCAAACAAATGGTTTTTGCGGCGTATCTGGAAGGTCATCAAGTCCTGGGCTATTTCAGGAGCAGGTTCCAGATGGTCTCTAACACGCTGAATAATGTATGTCTGTGTGGGAGTGGGGGGAGAGGGGCTCCAAGGAACTATTACACTGATAGGAGTAAACCCATGCATTTTGCATTCATCTGTGCCAAGCTAGGTGTTGAAAAACCTCTCGTGTCCTTTGTTTCAAGCGGCAGAAATAACTTGTTGCGAGAATCTTTAGTGACAATATCAATTTCGTATTTCACTCAGCAGCACTCCACAAAACCTTTAGCTCTGGTTTGGGCTACAATTGTCTCGATTACAAGAGCACTGGTGTTTTAATGGGATCTGTTATTTGCAGTGTGACATTCCACGGGCAGGAAGCTTTCACCCTGGAATTCTTGCCACGCTATAAAGGGAAAATCTTAACAGCTCCATGTGCATTGTTGTATATAAGATAATGATATGGCATAATGCAAACATACATGCTTAAAGCTGCTTTGTTTGAATGTCCTGGGGCTGTTTGCATGAGTTTGCAGGGGGGAGTCACTTGATGATGAGCTCAACATGCCCCAGCTGCCCCGAAACCCCCAGTGTGCTGGGCTTATCCCCACAGCGTGGGCAGCAGGGCAAGGCAGGGGATTCTGCCCCTCTTATCTGCTCAGGTGAGACCCCACCTGCAGCTCTGGGCTTCCCAACAGCAGAAGGACCTGGAGCTGCTGGAGAGAGTCCAGAGGAGGCCATGGGGCTGCTCCCAGGGCTGGAGACCCTCTGCTCTGGAGCCAGGCTGGGAGAGCTGGGGGTGCTCACCTGGAGAGGAGAAGGCTCCAGGGAGAGCTCAGAGCCCCTTCCAGGGCCTAAAGGGGCTCCAGGAGAGCTGGAGAGGGACTGGGGACAAGGGATGGAGGGACAGGACACAGGGAATGGCTTCCCACTGCCAGAGGGCAGGGATAGATGGGATATTGGGAAGGGATTGTTCCCTGGGAGGGTGGGCAGGCCCTGGCACAGGGTGCCCAGAGAAGCTGTGGCTGCCCCTGGATCCCTGACAGTGCCCAAGGCCAGGTTGGACAGGGCTTGGAGCAGCCTGGGGTAGTGGAAGGTGTCCCTGCCCATGGCAAGGGGTGGAATGGGGTGGGCTTTATGGTCCCTTCCTACCCAAACCATTCCATGACTCTGTGGATTTTTTAAATGCACAGGTTGAAAGACAGTAAATGCTTTCTGAGCACAGGGTGTCAAACTCCAACAATCCTCATGCCTCCAACTGCATCCCCACCTCGAACGAGTCTGCTCTGAGCTGCCTGTCTGCCCACATTGTGTGTAACAGGGAAAAACACTGACCTGGTACTATGCTGAGAACAAAATCAGAACACCTGGATCAATTGTGGACTTTGGTCAGAGGTTAAAATGGGATTTATTAACAGGTGGCCCTCTTCAGCATTACAGGTTTTAGCCCTGATGTTGCATTCTGGTCATGCCACGTTGAAAGGTGAAGGATATGGAGTAAATAGACTTTTGGTGCCTTCACTTCTGCATGCAGGAAGGTATAGATGGCACTGTATTGCTATCAGTCATGGAACAAAAAAACCCAAACAGTACTAAATACTCTACAGTAATGCTAAATTTTAATAATGATGCTAATTATGTCACAGAATGGAAAGCTCCTTTTCCCATTGCTATCTTTCAAGTTCCCTTCTGGCCACAGCTCTAAATTCACGCTCTTGGTGAAATTCTGCTCATGTGTGGAGAGACCAAGGATATGGAAGAAATTGCACATAGATAAATCAGTGCATCGTTTTTGTCCTAAGGTAATAATATTTCAAAGTACTTTCATTCTGATGGTTTTCAGAATAACTATTTGAAGTGAATTGTTGGCCTTGGACAAATTCCTGGAGGAGATAATGACGTACATGTCACAAAAGAAATCATTGTTATAGGCACAGCTGGTGACAGGGCTCTGTGTCGACAAACAAGTAAGTTGACATAAAGCCTACCATTCAATTACCGGCATAAAGAAATCTCCTCTAAAACAAGATTGAAGACATGGCCTATGGCACCTCAAGTTTGAATAATACAGCAATGGTAAAAAATAGACAATATCAGCAATGCAGGAGGAGAAAAACTTAATTTCTAATCCTCATCGTGCGCAGTTCAGAGGACTAACACAAAATTTAAATTTCCTATACAGTCAATAATCAGTAATTGAATTTTTATATTTTTTACATAGCTAAAAATATATTCCCAGTTTCACACCGTGGTTATTAACTCAAGGTTCTTAAGATTTCCAGGCTCTCCATTTGAGTTCTCTTCTCCAGGTCTGTCACTGTTCATGAGCTCCAAAGTGCAGTGATTTTGTTCTTCAGCCTCTGCGAGAGAATACACAAACTCATTCACAACAGCAAATTGCTCCCTGGAAAGATTGGATCACTAAAGTGGATTGGCTGTTGTCAAAATGTCACTCAGAAGACAATAGAAAACCAAAATAAAAGTGGTTATTAAGCAGCTGCTGTCGCTGCAGCACATGGTGATGCTCAGGCTTGCCTTTGGCTGGACATTGCTCTGAGATACACTTCGGGGTGGCTGAGGAAAACTGGGAGTGAGAACTCTGAAAGTCCATGTCCTTCAAAAGAAAATCTAATAAAGAATAAGGAAATGATGAGTTTCCCACTGATGACTTGCTACAGGTCATCATACATTAGGGCAATTTATGTGGGTGAATGAGAACTACAGGTATTAGTTACATTGTGGGCATGATTAGGGAGCATGTGAATTTAAAAGGAGACAATATTATAGGGTCTTTACTGATCATAGACATCCTGAAGTTTCACAAGAAGCAGAATATGTACAAGGAATTCTAAGGGCTTGGAGAAGTGGTAAATGAAGTAATCAGGCTCAGTCTGCTCTGTGTGACAAAGTCTAATGATTTCCATAGGATTTTGCCCCTTCCTCTGGGGATTATTTCGACTGGCAGATCTACGTTTTTGTTTTCTGTAGTGACTCCTCTGTCCCAAATACTCAGTTCTAAACACACAACCTTAGTTATGCTGTCAACAAATGAGCAGTATAACAACACCCAATTCATGAAAGGAACAGATGTATGTTTTCTTCATGGTTCTGCATGATTGCTGCGATTGTGAGTTAACCAAGCTCCCCCAACCTTTTAAAGAGCTGAGCTCACTGGTGGCTCTGCTTGTCCTCGAGGAGGAAAATTCCGTGGAGCCAGTCTGGGTGCTTGTGATGTCAAAGGAAGGTGTACATCTGCATTTCCTAGAATATTAAGTCGTTTTCTGCCTCTGCTTAGGCTGGCGTTGCTGCAGGGTTCTGGTGTGGGTACCCGGGACTTGAAAGTTTTGGAAATTTTTAAGTGCTCCCTTTTTATACCAGCAGTTCTGCAGAACAGAAACTCATGGTATCATTAGAGATGAAGCTTTTAATTTAAAAGACAGACGGTTTGTAACAAAACCCCCAAAAATGTCATTAGTTGTAGTCAGGTGTTTGTTTCTGTCCAAAACCAAATGATAAAATTATCTGTCAGGTAACTAAAAGCAACTCAGAGGAATTTTAGAGAAGAACATCAGGGCCTTGTGCTATAGCTCTGCTTGCACAGAATGCTCTTCCCTCAGGGTTTCAAGTTTCTGCCGATTTTTTTTAAAGTTTAGTATGAGGAATGAGATGATAAATTTAGGAAAAGAATCTCCATTTGATATCTCTGCTCTTTTTCACATTGAGAAATTTAATAATTTTTTCTATTAGAAGGCTTAATTTCTAACCACCGAAAGTTTTACACTTCTGAGTCAGGTGTGCAGATTCAGAAATGTCCAAATAATTTCCATTTTTCTACTTGTTTAAGAATATTTATGCACTTTCCTGCGTGTGTGAGCTTTTCTGTGACCAACAAGGAGTTTAAAAAAATGAGAGTATTTCGCATGTAAAACATATGAAAGTTTAACAGTCACTTTTACAAAAAAAAAAAAAGAAAAGAAAAAAAAGGGTGGGAAGTGTAGGAAGTCATTAGAAAAAGTACTGAGGTGAATGATGGGGATTGAAATCCACCCAAACTAATAGATAATGTGGCCTTGTTTGAAGTCCATTGGAGTTCTGCTGTTACATTTTGCAACGTTGAACTTCATAGATTTTAATACCTGGTTTTTATTTAGAAATTTTTAAAAGGTGCACTCCTTTCAAGCTCCTAACACAGCTCAACTTGGGGTGGAGAGCAAGAAATCTCTTTTAGAATAAAAACAAGCTCGAAGGTCCTTTCTGAGTTCACACCCACTCACAGGGCTACTCCTGACACTGCACAGGAGGATTGTGATGGATTAACTGAGTGCATAACAGATATTATTTTAGTGCATTAGCCCTGATTTCCTGTTCCAAGTGATTGATCGAGCCCCAGTCAAGACAGTGTCCACAGCAAATATTAAGCAAACTTACCCAGACACAATCAATCACTCTTATCAAAAAATCACCACATTTGGAGCAAAAAAATGCTAAAGCCTTACCTGCTTTGCAATGCCTTCGTCCAGGTTTAATTCTATTCCTTAAAGGTGCAGGAAAGCAGGTTGTGTTTGTGAAACTGTTGTTTGCTTGGTGTACTCCTCCAGGCTGGGCAGCTCTAAAGTACAGAAGGGTCATTTGCTTATATTGCAACGTGTTTGCTAGTTTAGAGAAAGGTGTGGTTCAAAAACCCAGACTCTTCTGTACCTTTGAAACAGTAGAATCAGACCTGTGCTATATAAAAGACCTTTTAACTATGCTTAAACCATATGTATAGGTGCTTAAATAATTGTGAAATAAATTAAGCAAAATTACAGCAGTACGTAAGAGAATTCTTTAGAAATGCAGAGCTCAAAAAAATGGTGTCTGGATGCACCAGGGTCAGCTTTTATGGACAAATTACCTTTCTTACTATCAGGTTATTCTTGAAATATTCTTTTTCAGCAGCAGCAGGACAGGTTGGTCTGTTTTGATCACTCTCGGTAGCCCAAGACACCATCACCAACTGGGTTTCAGCTTTCACTTTTTTTTCCTGAGCTTAGCTGTAAAAATCATCTCTTGAAACCAGCCTCTGCTTTCCTGGCAAAGGGATTTTTCCAATCCTGTCCATGCTGTAGCTGGAAATAAGATTTCCCCCCACTGCTATGACTCAATGTTGAATCCATGAGCATTGATGCAGTTTTCAATCACTAGAGTGACTTTCTGGAGTGTGACTTTCCACCAACCATTAATAACCCTGGCTAGATGGAGTTTTACAGCATAAGCAGAGTAAAACAACTTCTTATGGCTCAGACAAGAACACAAATGCTTGTCCTGTTTCTATCCAAGACAGCATCTGCAGCAGACTTTAATTCCTTCAGAGCATGCAGTGGGAATGGGTTCAAATGAATTTAAATTGCAAGTTTGGTCAACTAAAATGCTTTTAATTGTTCCCTGGCAGCTATTCAACCTCTGACTGTAGCGAGGAACTGCTTTGGTGCGTGCATGTCAACAATACAGAGATGTATCATAGACACAGAACAAAACATGGGTTTATCATCCCAAACCCCATCACCCATACATGTGATGTGTGTGACACCATGTATCAGAGTCTAAAGAACAGTCACAGAAAGTATATTTGTGTAAGATCCATCCAAGAAGCAAATGGTTTCCCTTTCCCTTGTTTTCATTTTCTTCCTTCACCTATAAAGTGACAGAGGGACGGAGGTGGTTTGGTTAAGTGGATTATTTTTGCCCCATGTGTGGAGTTTTGGATCAAGCCCTTTCCTAGCAAGTCATTGAAGTTGTACATGTTTCCCAAACATTCATGGTGTGGTGAGTTGACCCCAGCCAGCAGCTAAAGGGTGTTTCTTAAAGCATTTGTAATTAAGTTATTTTAAGAATATAAAGAAATATGCTCTGCTAATTTTCTTTACTTAATAGACTAACCCCCAGTAAGCCATTGGAGACTGTAGAGTCTTTCATGGAAATGTCCTCATCAGCTAAAGATTAAATTAGGTCACCTTGATAACCTGGTTTGGTGAACCAAATGGGTTTGATGTCTGACAGCACCTCCCCTGGAGTTCGCAGTTAAAAATAGGGAAATAGTACAAGAAAAATCTCCAAAAGGGATTTTGTGTCTCAGCGGATGTTTTTCCTTTGAACACAATGATGTTTCATTTTATAATTGAAATATAGTATGTCTTTGAACTTTCTATAGCTAAGGCTATTAAGTAACAGTATTGCATTTCATTTATTATGTTACATTTTAAGTTCAGTCCATGCATTTTTAATTCTGTTTATGTCTTGAGAGCTTGCCTCTAGTGGAATAAAACCAATCAAGAATCTAGAACAGGAATTAAAATTTAGATCCTAATTCACCACTGCCCTGTGGTTCCTTTGTGTTTACTTGAATAAGTACAAAGGACTAATAAAATAAATGTAAGGACCCTCTGGAGAAAACTGTTATTGTACGGGGTCAGATAATGCTCAAGCTCTGCCAGGCCCACCTGAGATTCCCTAAATGTGAGAAAGCTGTGCTGCAATGTGGCTGAAGACAGAAGGGAGAGAAAGAATTGCCTAAATAGATGGTTTCACAGAAAATCTGTGTTCATGATACTAAGAAAAAAAAAAAAGGAATGAGAGAATTGAAAGGGTATTAAAAATAAATGTTGTAGGTGACAGCAGCTGAGGTTTGGGGCACTGGGGGTGGAATCTTGGGCATCTGGCTCTTCAGAAGCCTTGTGAGCAGAAATGCGGTGTGATGGGTTGAGCTCAGCCAGAAGATAAAGCCCCAACCCGGCCCCACGGTGGGAGGGGGACAGAATCCTGGCTGTGTCCCATTCCAGCTTCCTGCTGGGGTGGCAGAGGCTTGGAGGCTGTGCCAACACTGCTCGGCAGGGACGGAACATCCCTCGGCACAGCTCTGCTCGGTCACAGTCCCGAAACCAGCACCGCGGGGCTGCCGCGAACAAAACCAACACAAACCACAGGACACGGCTGAGCATTTCCCACCCCCGGGAGCAGAGTTAACAAAGGGCACGAGTTGCCTGAGGAGTGAGGAGAGCAGCCCTGGAGCCCCTGGGGAGAGCAGGAGGAGGCAGGATGGGCTGCAGGCACCGGGCAGGGATTCCTCGGCAGCCCCTGGGGACACGGGGCTGGAGCAGAGAAGAACGAGACTGAAAAGGAGCGGCAGAGAGGAGCAGCTCCGGGCTGAGCATCACCTGGGCTCTGCCCATCCCTCTGAGCAGCTCCGGGCTGAGCCATCTCCTGGGCTCTGCCCATCCCTCTGAGCAGCTCCGGGCTGACATCACCTGGGCACTGCCCATCCCTCTGAGCAGCTCCGGGCTGAGCATCTCCTGGGCTCTGCCCATCCCTCTGAGCATCACCCAGGCTGAGCATCTCCTGGGCACTGCCCATCCCTCTGAGCATCACCCAGGCTGAGCATCTCCTGGGCACTGCCCAGGCTGACCATCACCCGGGCTGACCATTACCTGGGCAGTGCCCATCCCTCTGAGCAGCTCCGGGCTGAGCATCTCCTGGGCACTGCCCATCCCTCTGTGCAGCTCCGGGCTGAGCATCACCTGGGCACTGCCCATCCCTCTGTGCAGCTCCGGGCTGAGCATCACCTGGGCTCTGCCCGTCCCTCTGAGCAGCTCCAGGGAGGAGGAGGGAGAGGAGCTGGGAGTGAAGGACTGAAGTGGAACCCGGGGAAAAAAATTAAGGGTGGGGTGGGGGAAGGTGGTTTAACTTTTGTTTCCCATTATTCAAATTGGCAATGAATTAAATTAACTTCCCTCCACTCGAGTCTGTTTTGCCTGTGACAGTAACTGAACTGTCTCAATCTTGACCTCTGAGCTTTTCCATCTTATTTTGTCCCCTGTCCTGATGAGGAGGGGGAGGAAGAGAGTGGCTGGGTGAGCCTCAGGCAGCCAGGCAAGGTCAGCCCAGCACATCTGGGAGATGAAGATGTCTTCTCCTGTGCCCCGACATGGATCTAGAGGTGTGGTTTCATTGTTCATTCACTGCTGACCTTGCATTGTAATTTTTATTTTTGCTGCCTTTAAATCAGACAAAAATAATGTAATCCAAAGGTACAATCAGATCTCAGCTTTGTTTCGCTAAACAATTTTCAGCTAAAACTTTGCAGGCTTTTTTATATTCAGTTATTTTCTTTGTTAGTAATGGGCTCATAATTCTGTCAAAACAAAGACTGAAAAAATGATGTCTGATTTAATATTCACCTTTTTAAAGGACAGAGCTTTTCTGAGTACAGGAGAGTTCAGGGCTGAATGTTAAAACTCAGAAATTCAGCAAGTCCTACTGTATTTTTCAACCCTAAGCACTGTTCTACATCCCTGGAATTAGAATAAGGCTGGATCTTTGAGAATCTGTGTCTCTCTTGTTGATCATCTTTTGCATTTAGGAAGGAGGCATTTTTTCCATTATCAGATTGGTCTGGCCAAATGAAGGTTTTTGCTCTAGAAGGAATTTTTTTTTCTTCTTTTTCTGTCAGGTAGGCTCAATTTAAAGTTAATTTTTGTCATTTAATGATAGGACGGTACGTGTGATTGCTATGTGGAAGAGATGGCAAGTGTGATAGAGCAAGGCTGTATCTCAGGAACAGTTCTCTGAGGAGAATCTAGACTGTAATACTATCTATTATCAGGCTCTGCACTATATTAAAGTGAGTATCTCTCTCAGAAATACAGTGACTACTTTTCTCATGTATTTTTGCTTTCACGTGTCCCTAAGTCTTTTCATCCTCGGTTGTACAGGAAAGGATGATTTTTTTTTCCCGTAAGACTTTGATGCGTAGTTTTTATTTCTCCCATCTTCCCCGGTGTCCCTCTGCACTCTGGAATCTTTGTTTGCTCCTTCCTCTGTGAGCAGAGGGATGGTGACATTCCTTGAGCTGTTTGCTTTCACGTGTCCTGCACTTCTCAGGACTTAGTTATTCCAGTCTCTCCCTTCCCTGAGTTCTTGATGTTCTGACATCCAGATGAGTCACCAAATGCATTATTTTTTTAGGTTGTTAGACTGATTTTATATGTGAAATTCATTTCAGATGCCTGTTCTGAATATACTTGTCTGCCTTCAATTGGCCTGAGACACCGAGCAGAATTCGATTAGATGTGTTTATGAGATGACTGCTCTCTGGAGCTCAGCTCAGAGAGGGGAATTTGTACCTTGCAAGCTGCAATTGCTGGGACACCCTGAGTTACCAAACGTCTCCCTCTGGAGATACAGAGCAGGTCCCACCTCGGAACGTGGCACAGGTGGGCAGGGTGGTGGTGCCAATGTCTGAGCAACCTCCTTCTGTTGAACAGGCAGGGGGGGACTCAAACCCTTGAGGCTTGATAACTTTTGCACAAAATGCAGAGTATTTGCCCCACTTTTCTCTTTCAAGTTTCATTCTTAAATCTGGTGTTTGTCTAGAACCAACTTTCTTCAAACTGGTTGTAAAAATTTTATTTCTCTAGGAGCACATCAGTGTACAGCTATATAAACACAGGGCTGCATTAGTATATAAATATATTGGGGGATAATTAAAAGAGATTATTCTAGCAGTTGTTTTAGGCTTCTTTTCAGAATTACTTTTAAAACTAGTTGTGATTGTATGCTGAGAAATAGAAAAAGGAACATGTTTGTAAGCATTTCTAGTATGTTTGTGTAACAGAAAGTGAAAATAGAAAGTAGAAAATAAAAATAATGTACTCTAGAAAGGGCTATATTTGGCCAAATATGTGATAGGACCAGATGGATGTTACAGTGATTTCTTTACTGTCACATTGGGAATGTAGTCCTATTGTACATTTACATTTCACTCTGCTTCTCTATCAGCTAGCAATGATATACTGTTGTTTCTGGAGGAAAACAGTCAGCAAAACATTTTTTCCGGTTTTAATCAGCGGAGTTGTGTACCATTTTGAAACTATAGCCACAGACAAGGCAAGCTCCCAAAGCCAGCAGTGATCTCCAAGCTGTGTGTGCACCATGAGAAGCTTCTGTGCTCCCTTCCTGTGGAGGCACATTGGAGCCACACAGATGCCATTTCTTCTATTTGTTTATTTACCATGTAGATAATTATCCCTCTAGATCCCAATCCAGGTTCTCTGCTTTGCTGCTGCTGTATGAGAGTGTTGTTCCAAGTCAGTACAGAGCGTGCAGGGCTGTTTTCTCTGTTGTGGGGCTGGTGCTGGTGCTGACTTTGAGGAAAACACCACTAAAGCCCTTTACCCTGAAAACCTCCTGTGAAAGCCCCATTGCCGTGATGCACTGCTGGGAGGCAGCAGCAGCACCAGGCTCCTTGCTGCTGCATTCCTCAGAGCATATTAGTGCCAAAGAAAAAGAAAAAAAGGAAGAACACGACAGAAATGTGGTTTTTGCTCTTACAAATGCTTTCTTAAAATGTGACTATGCTTCCAACAAAAAAGGCTGTGTGGAAACACAGCTCAAATTTGGTAAAGTTCAGGCACTGGTTTTATAGCCAAGGCCTTTCTTTAATCAGAGCTTGAAACCCATGAGAGGAAAGGAACCATAAAATCAATTCTAAGTAATCTTGGAAATGAGATAATAGTCCATTAATCTCGTCAATATAAGCATGAAATTTTCTGCTGCAGTTCATGCCTACACATTTGTAATAAATTTATCAGTGGGAACAGGACAGAAGCCATAGGATTACTGTAGGGGTTAGTGCCTCGTGCTTCCACTGCAGCCTTTGTTCAATTTATTTTTTTTAACATATTTTTTTCTCACAGTGAAAATATTTAATTCCTTTGTGAAACAGGGCCAACCAAAACCTGTTACTGGTTCTGTGTTAAACAAGAATTAGTGGTGGGTTTCTCGTGTGTGACCCAGGAATCAGTGTTGAAGGCTGATGCGGCAAGGACTGGAGAAAGCCGTGACCTGCGTGGTGCCACTCCAGCTGTGGCTGCTGCTGGGCAAACTGGGGAACTGCTGCCAGTATCTGCTGTTACTGTGCTGGACTTGTGCCCTTGCTCCTCTCCAAGCCCTGTGTACAGAAACTCCGAGATTTTGTGGCAACCACAGAAATTGTTTCTTTTAAAAAAAAAGAAAAAAAGAGTATGTCTTTCTTTGAGAAGTTCCGTTTGTTAGGATGGAGCTCAAGGAGGTGGTTCCTCCTCTCATGTGGTCTCTCTTGCTCTCTGAGCAACCCAGTCTGCCTGGGCTGGCTACCTGTACAAACCAAAGCATCTACAGGGAACATGAATTTTGATGTCTCTCATTTCTAGGACCTGTCAAAGACAGTGCAGGCTTTCAGAGAAAACATGATTTTATTTTTCTCCTTCCCTTAGAGGTTTCCCACTCCTTGGAGAATTTGTCTGTGTGTAACAAAGGGCAATCACCTCTACAGAAATAGAATTTGGGTGGCCTTGACCACTGGGCTTTGTCTTCCCTGTGAGGGTGGGCAGGCCCTGGCACAGGGTGCCCCGAGAAGCTGTGGCTGCCCCTGGATCCCTGGCAGTGCCCAAGGCCAGGTTGGCCATTGGGGCTTGGAGCACCCTGGGATAGTGGAAGGTGTCCCTGCCCATGGCAGGGGTATGGAATGAGATGAGCTTTAAGGTCCCTTCCAACCCAAACCATTCCAGGATTCTCTCTTTGCTCATTTTCCTGTGAGTTTTCCTATTCTTTTGTTCATGTGAGTTATATTTTAGAAACTTCCTTGTGGGATCATGGCATGAAGGTGGGGGCCAAGAGGAACGTAAAGACATGCTGGAGCCATGTTGCAAAGACTCTCTCCATGGAACACAGTTTAGCAGTCCCGAATCACTGCAGTAGAGGGCCAGATTTCCGTGTCAGTGTTGCAGGACAGGTTTTCCTGTCAGTGGTGCAAGCCTCGTTCTACTGAGCCGAGCAGCAGCAGCAGATCATCTGGAGCTGAGCAGCAGAGGGGGATTTGCCAGTGTGGGCTCTGCTTTCATTTTCGGTAAACAGCTCCTCAAACAGTTTTCCTCAAATGTATTCATTACCTTTGGATCAGAAGCACTTGCATCACGGGCAGATATTCTGCATAATTTCAGGCTTAATTAGTTCTTCCAACCTTTCCCTTTCTGACAGGGGAATCAGTGGGGAAGGCAGGGTGTGCTGCTCCTGTCTTAGTTTGCAGTGAAAACCTGGCTGAGGTGACTCTTTTGTCATTGATTATTGGGGAGGATTTCTCCAGCTGGATGCCTTCTGCCTGGTCACCATAAATTAGTTTTGTGTCACTGCCTCTAACAACCACAACACACTGATAGTCTTTAAATGATGGTTTATATGACCTGAGACAAGATCTAGCCTTATTTTTCTGCTCTATTACTTTCAAAGAATAGTCTTTCTATTATTAACAGGCTGTGGTAAAATAATTTTAAATTCCTTTAAAATTTATGGCAGTTTTGTTCATTGCATCTCATGAATGCAAACCTTAGCAGAATTGTAAACTATTAGTGAGCAGATGTAAGTATATGTATTTTAATAATGTGATAATGTGGTCCTTTTTTCATTATTTTAGAAAGGTTAACAGCTTGAAGGCTTTCAGAACTGTTCTGGGTTGATTTTTCTGCAGCTGTATAAATACGATAGGAATTCTCTGACAGCATGATGAAGTTATAAACTGTCTGTGAGGGCACAGCCATGGCTGAAAGAAATTGGGTCTACCCTGGCAGGTACAACAAGGCAGAGTCTTCTCAGATTGGAATCAGATTTCATGAAGCCAAAACTATGGTAAATAACCATTAGGAATGGATTTCAGCTATAACTGGGCATTTTTCATCTGATTTTCAGGTAATGATCAACACTGGAAACTGTTTAATAGTAGTTTTTAATACTTCAATGCTTCCTAAGTTTGTAGTTGCCAGTTTCCAAATGAGTGGTCAATTGCTTTCTAAAAAAACTGTCAAAAAATAAATACAGCAATTCAATTTTACATATAACACCACTTTTGATTTAGGACAGCAACTTGCTCTTTTGCATTGCTAAATCTCTGAAGGGGTTGTTTGTTAGTTTGACCCGTTGAAGGAGGTTTTCCATCTACTGCTATGGAAGGGCTATGAAATAACCCCCAAGCTGGTTCCATTCAGCTCCAACAGCCCCATCACAGGACACAGCTGAGCCTGTTGGCCAAGCTGGTGGTGCCTTGAACTCACCTTGGTGATGCCCTGGTGGATATTGTAGAAAAATTCTATGGGTTCCTTGAGTTCATCTCCCTCCCCAAAGGCCTGTGAGGTAGATCATGTGCTCCCTCAGCTCCAGGACTGGTACTTAGGCTCAGTAATTCACTTCAGATGGTTCATGGGACTTCTGAGCCTTCCTTGGAAAAGTTTATGAAAACAGTATTATGGAAATCGTGAGGTTCATGAGATTTCAGTATTTTCCGTGGTAGAAATGAACCATATCCACTAAAGATAACCAAAAAAATGTAGACACATTATTCACATCAAAGTTTCTGATTTATTTACCGAGGTAAAGTCCAGTCTTCTCCTGCTGTGATCCTTTAGCTGAAAACCTTGGACTAGTTTGGTGGAAAAAGGGAATGTGAAGGGGACTCGTGAGTGGATTACTGGAGTATGATGTCTGACACATGGCCTCTCACATCCCGTTTCACAAACTTTTCATCACCTCATTATCTTCTGACACTTTGCAGAAGGTGAAGAATGCTCGATGAAAATCATGAGACATCTTCAAAACTTCTGGACTTTCAGGAGTGCTGAAATGGTGGAGCTTTCACTCTTGGCACTCAATTCATAAGAGGTGGCTTGGGGAAAAGAAGGATGTAAAATAGAGTAAAATGCAAGGGAATAAAGCTGCTGTTATGAAATAGAGAAATGAAGAAAGATGTAGATAAAAGAAAGAGGTTGAGTGCAGGAATTTTATATTTAAGGCATTTAAAGCTTGAAAGTCAACAAAAGGGTAAGGGGGGAGGGATTTTTTTAGTGTTGTGGAAGAATTATGCCTCACTGGAGAATCTGCATAGATTCTTAAACCTAATGGGGAAAGGCTGATTTTTATGGAATCCATTTTACTCTGTAGGTATGTGGGCAAATGTCTCTTTCAAACACAGATTTAGTGCCCTGAGTACAGAAGCAGGACACAGTATTCTCCAAAACGCAGTGAGCTGTGCACAGGGAGCCACGGTCAGCTCAGACAGAGGGAAGAGGGGCAGGGTCAGTGACACCTGTGGGACACAGATAAATGCAGGGAAGTGCAGAGGGTGCTGTTCATTCCGAGTGAGCGACAGCAAATGTGCAGCTGTGGTGATAAACCTGGCGGGTGCTGCACATAATGCAGTCATTGGCAATAATGAAGGACTTCACCTTAGCTGATTTGTACAATTTACATTGAAAACAACCCCCCTGTTATCAGCCCACAAACCGTTTCCTGACGGGAGTCACTGCTGTGTTGGATTGACCTGGCTTTATGTGCTTCTGGGAGGTGAGGGTCTCCAGGGGTGGCATCTGTCAGGAGAGGTCATCAGAGAAGATGTTGAGGTCTGATTTGCTCTTTCCCATTCACTTTACTTAGCCATTTATGGCAAATTAAGGCTTAGAAACAGCTTATATAAAATATGGACCCTCTGCCTTGTATTTTGTGTGCTCTCTGCAATACCTTTGGGGAAGAGCTGTGTCAGGCACGGAGCACTGGGCGATCAGGCCTTGATCCTGACCTTCCCAGCTGTGCCAGAAGGCCTGAGAACCCTCATGAAAGTTTCTGACATTTTTTCCTGCGTGTTGAGGAAGCAGTTCATAGGTACAGGAAGTCTCCCAGTTTTTCTGTGTGTTAACACGGGAATTTAAACACAGCTACTTACATGGCAGTATTAAAGAAAGCGTGAATGAGAAATTCGGGGGGAAAATCTCACCGAAAATTTGTACTTCCTACATCCCAAATCAATTTCTGTGCCTTTGTCATTGTTTTCTACCTAATTAAATTGATGGTTCTGTTGCTGGGTTTAAAATGAAGCTGACACCAGCTCCCGAAACGCTGCTGAAACCAACGGCCCTTGCACAAGGTCTTTGTTGCTGTTGCCACACGGTCCAGAGCGTTACATCTGTTTTATTAACTGAGCTAAATATTTACACCAGCTCGTCCCACATTCACCAAACTCCAGGAAATGCCAGTGTCCCATTACCGTTCTACGAGCTCGGTGTTGAACAAAGAAGGGAGGAGAAATGGTGCTACAAACACGTATTTCTCAGCAGCTACAAGGGAAATGTTATCTACCCATCAAGTTTTGGTTTTATTTGGATAGTGCTGAAGGATTTTTAATGTGTTTGGTGTATGAATACACCAAAAACCCTAGTTTTATATGCTTCTGGGGACTTGCACCTAGGAATCCCTACATGGGGGTCATAGCCCACCCCTTTCCAGGCCTAAGAAACACAAAAGTTTATAAATCCTCCTCTCTCAAGAAAAACTTCTTTTTAAAGATAAGCTTTTTTTTTTTTTCTGCCAAACATACTCGTACAAACCATTATCTTACTCTGCAATTAGTCCCCCTGCAATCAAATAAAGGGCATGGATTAATGGGAGAACCACTAGAAATATTTTAAAGGGATTAACATTAATGGAGAAACAGATTATCTTTCTATCAAATGAGGTTAATAACCAAAATTAGTAGTGGCCCCTCACAGTTAGTCACAACCTTGCAGAGTCCGCTGGAGATTAATCAAACGAGTTTTTGTACAAAACCTGTAGAATTCTGGAGTGGTTTAGGGTCCTACCTCTCACTCTGAAAAGGATCAAGCCCTTTGGAAGCTCTTACTGCTATGCCAGGTTGAACAACTCATTTCCTCAAGGAATGACTTGTAACCTGAAGGGTTTTCTGCAGCAGCAGGTGCCCAGTTGAACTCCCACTGAAGTTCCTGTTATCATGGTCCTGGTCAGCCTGTACATCTGCCTTGTTCACCGTGAAAAATTGCTACAGGATCATTAACACTTTATCTCGTAATTAAGTTCATGTAGTAGACTTGAAAAGAGAGTATTTTTTTTTATTGACTCTATTCTATAAAAACCCATAATTGCTTAATCCCTTACAATATTTAAAGCAATTAACATGTGGCCCTTATTTGCATAAAGGCAACTGGCAAAGGTGGTTTGGAAAGTCATATTGAGCATCAGCTTGATCTGTGTATAGATGTGACATTTTCTGTAGTCATTGGCTGGCTGTAAACACACGTTAGAAGACCTTTTGCAAGTATCAAAGCACTGAGGGCTGTGGCGTTGCTGCAGGATGGCTGTTGTCACTTTTGGCTCATTATTTCGACACGATTCTTCCCAAAAAAGGAGTGCCTTTAGTGAGGCAGGTACAGCTGAAATATCCAGGGCTGTATAACTTTTCCTGCTATTGTATGTTTGTATGCTGAGTCCTTTTGTAGGCACAAGTGTCTTAAGGAGTGCTCTTTGTTGTTTGGTTGGTTTTTTTAATTAAAACCTTTGGCACAGGGATGGTTCTCAGACTGCATCCGGACGGCCTGGGGGTTACCAGTGGCTACCTGGAGGCTAAATTTTCACAGCAGTAGAAGAGCAAGTCTGTTGTAATTTATAGTTTCTAAACCCCTGAATTAGTGCAGTGAATGGGGGTAAATGGAGGGCACTGGACACGGTTTTCTGTGCAGATGCAAGCTGGTCCTGTGGATGCAAAAAAGTTGAAAGCAGAGAAATTCTTCAGCTTTTTCTCAATATTCTGTGAGAGCGTTGCTTTCACACACAGACTGGATGAAAACAGCGCAGACGGTTTTGTAAACTCTCTCTGTGCACCTGGGGTCTGTTGTGCACAATTGTTATGGCACACATGGAAATAATATTTTGAAGTGGGTGTTGTGAGCTTTGGCCAATAGGCCAAGGGGTGGCTGTTCAAGAACCAATGGATTTCCTGTCATCTTTGCGAACCAAGTTATTTAAGTGGTATTTAATTAGCAAACCAAGCTCTTGCTCGCGATTGTCCCCGGACCTGGAATTTGAGTCCTGTCGTTTCTCAAGGTTCTCAGTACAACAGTGACGGTTCTGAAATACAAATCCTACATCTGTTTGATTAAGGGCTCAGTGTGATGGTAGGATAAGCAAATTATAAATGCCTACTTTCAACCACTTCCTTAGAAAAGTTCTTCTATCAGATTACGCATGGGCAAAGTATTTAAATTGCCATAAAATCCTGTAAAAATCTGGTTTGTTTAAAACTCTAGTTGTATAGCTGCAGTTACAGAAACAAACTCAGTGACTATCCACATAGACTTATTTTTTGGTACAGACTCCAGTGAGGCATTAGTGGCCTTCAGCATCCCTTCATCTCAGCCAACACTGCAGAGGAGTTGGCGTTCACAGCTTCATGGGCTGAAAGTGTTTGGACCCAAATTGGTGCAGATCAAGTGGCTCTCTTGTGTTTTTCCAGTGTTTCAAGGGCACGTTGGATGGGGCTCTGAGCAACCTGGTCTGTGGAAGGTGTCCCTGCCCATGGCAGGGGATGAAATGTGATGGTTTTAAGGTCCCTTCCAACCCAAACCATTCCATGATTCTATTATTCCATGGTCTCCTAGGAGTCATGGCCAGAGTGCTGCCAAGGCATAGGTGGGGATAGTCCTCACGTTTTCTCTCTCATGCAAATTAAAAAATGTTTAAGGTTTCACATGATGTTAAAAATCCCATTAATCCAACCCACAATGCAAAAAACCATGAAAAACCCAAAATAAGTAGTGCCATGTCCCCCCTCCCCCTCTAGGTAAATCTGACTCTGACGTGCCTCCCTCGAACAACAGAACATTGAAGTTATGCAGTTAAGGAGAAGCTTTTTTTTTGCAACAATTGTGCAGCCAACTGGGTCCCTGCTGAGAAGGTTTTCCTAATAATTTTGCAATAAAGAACAGAAAACCCTCAAAAGTGGTATTCCTAGGGAGCATATTATTAGAAAGAATTGATATTTGAGGAGCTTTAGTTTATTAAAAATGTGCAAGAACTCCTCTGTGTCTAGTTCCACGCCAAGCTTAGTGAAAGGTTAGAAAACCAGCTCCTGTGTGCTGCTTATACGGCTGGATGGATGGAGGAGACTTTACATTTCACAACTTCTTGTTTCTGACAAGTTCCAGTGAATTATTTATGTGGCCACTTATCCTTTAAAGATGGTGCTGAGGGAACAAACTGAGTTCACAAATGCTACCAGAAAGCCTTCAGGTGATAAGATGAAAATGGATCTTAGTCGCTGCTGATCTCAAACCTGGATTTGAATTTGTGGCCTACAGAGGAAGGGTTGTGTGGCTTACATTTTTCATCTCTAACTTGTGAATTTGTGCAGTTTATGAACAATTCATGAAGTTCTATTTATCTTCAGCAAGTGCCTTATGAATCAAGGGTTTAACTGGAATAAGATAATCCAGGAAATAGTAAATTTCAATTCATTTTTATGAATCTAATATATATTCCGCATATGAGAGCAGAGATGTGAATACATTAGTGATAAAAATACTAGAAATAAATTACCTATTTCTGTAACCGTGGTTTAATTCCGAAAGTCAGAGATTTTGGCAGATCTGATTTTTGCAGCTCTTGGATTTTCTGGGAGTTTCTACCCTTAAAAGTGAGTGAACACACCTCTGCAGGTTTTTTCTCTTTCTTATTTATAATGGGCCACTTGCCAGCTTCATTCTTTATCTGAAGCAATATGGATTCACAAATGAAAGGTTTGGAAAATATTTCATGATATTCAGGGAATTTATTTTTCTTTCTCCTTTCTAACCAACAGCTTCCCTGTTATTTGTTGTTGATAAAACTCTTTTAAATCCTTTCTCTGCTGCAAACATAGAATCATGTGTGATGTTAGGCAAGTGGTTCTCAATTATGTTAGTCCACACTCCAGGATTTGCCATCTTCAGTTCTGGACTAATTCCAAATGCTGTTAGGCTAAGGGGCAGATGATAATTCTAAAATCCAGTGGTTAATGAACTACAAAGACTTGCTAGAAACTTGGTCTAGGGGATTGAGAATCAAGTAGTCTTCAGAAAAGGTTTTCCCAAATTCTGTCTTTCGGTATTTCAATTAACACTGCAAAAAGGAATTTTAGATTTTGTATAATGTAAAAGCGGATGTCAGTCAACGAGTTCCTCCAATTTAGGGTGGAAAGTCCGAGGCTGTGGTGCAAATGTTAGCACATTTGGAGGGTGTCACAGGTGCCAGTGTGATCAGACAGCTCTAGAAAGAGTAAACTGCAAAGTCTGCAAGTATGGAAAAAGTACTTCCAAACCTGTACAAATGATTCTACATAAAATATTTTATTAATTGTGGCACCATCAAAAGAAGTTGCACTTGGAGAAACCATAAAAATTGTCAGTCCTTCAGTTGCTCTGAATCCTGCTGTGGCAATGTAAGAATTAAAGACATTTCACAGCACCAAATACACCCTGAATGTCTTCTGAAGTTGCTTAACCAGACTCTCCAGCTCCCACAGGAACCATCAGTGAGCAGATGACTACTCCCTCTGGTCCCTCAGGGTTCCCATATTTATGACAAGAGCTTCAAAGCCCCTTCTGCAGCATCTGCAGTATTTACATTCCTTTAAAAGACTCACCTGCTCCTTGGCCCAAGAGCTGCATGGTTCATGCTGGCCAGCATGGAATTCCTCAGGAGCCTGGCTCTGTGGTCACAGCTAAGGGATCTGGTAGCTCTTTTACACCCAGGGTCACTGTCCTCGTTGCACAGGGAAGAAAACCAGTGGAGAGCTGAAGAAAAAGGGGAAGTGGCTGGTGGCATCCTCGGGAGTCAGCTGGAGGTGGCACTGCATTAAAATGTTCCAGAGTCCTGCCCTGGTTATTTCAGTAGCAACTGTCCCAACGATAAGGGAGAAAAGATTGATGTCATTGCTTCCAACAATTCCCTTCAACACTTCCATAGCTCTGCCTAAATATAAAAGGAAGTGAAAACAGAAAGGGAAGTGCAGAACCTGATCGTGTTTAACCTGTGAAGCAATCCCTCCACACAGGACAGCAAAAAGACAGCACGCACACCTGCAGCTTTCCCAGCAGAAAGGTCACCTAAAGCAGCCTGACCTTTTTACCACCTAGAAAGCAACGAGCCATCAGCTCTATCTGAACGGCCTTCGATCCCCAGGTGCTCCCAAAATAACCTGGAGATGAAGCAGATGGATAAAAATCAGGAGATGCCAGGGAGCTGGGCATGCAGTTGCTTCTTCAAGATGTTTCTTCGAGAGAAGTTGTACATATGCTATAAGTCAAAGTCAGGGGAGAGGAAAATTACAACTCCCTGGAGAAAGGAAAGAGATTAACATTTTATCACAGGCAAATAAGTGGGAAACTCTCGAATTTATAGATATGCAGATACAAGCACATGAAGATATTGCTAGTAGGGCATTAAAAATAGAAGTATTATCTTTCTACTCAAAGATTCTACTAAATAGCTATGAATTTCTAATTAAGTGATGTTAAATCTATGTGACAATGCAGTTCATTTTTTTATGTATGACTGAAATCTGAAACTTAAATGTAATAATAACTTAAAAGTATGGGCCAAATATCCCAGAATTATTCTCCTGAGTAGAACTACATGAACAAAAAGGTAGCAACTCTTTCTTCTGACATGGAGACGAAAGCATTAAACTATCCAGATGTCAGTATTTGATACACAAAGCCCAAGCAAAGGACAAATTCAATTTAACCCGATTCATTAATCTAACCCTCCACCACACACAGAGTGCAACTGGCCTTGTCCGCTCGGTATAACACACCCTCCAGAAAACAGCGCTCAAGACACTAGAAATTGTCAAGAATTTAAAAGAACTGAAGAAATCTGAAGTTAAACTAAACCCCCACACCATCAGCACAGTACTGTACAGAGTGGTACACATTTTTTTTCATGTTTATTGTGTGTCGAAGGTGATTTGTTCATTTCCTTACGTTTGTGTGCTTTTTGTCACAAATTTCAAGAATCCAGAAACTGTCTTTCCCCAGACCATTTAAGGCTACACTTCCTGCTGATGTCCAAAGCATTGACTGCCAATGGACTATCACCAAGCTTTGTACCAATGCATGATTTTCCTGAAGACCATTCATCAAGTGCTTGTGGCACTGAAATTTGTGACACATCTGCCACCACCACAAATACTTTCCCTGAAGCTCACAAATTTTACTGCAAATGGTTTCTGTGTTCCCTTCCCACTGGTAATGGCCTGAGCAGCCTCACCCAGAAAGGATAGATCACAGTGGACGTGGATGTGTTGGAGACGTTCCTTGCTGCAAATACAATATGAATTTTTAAAGCATTAAATATGTATGTACTATTTATATCTTCCTTACGAATACACGGAAGCTTTATTTTTAAAGACTTTAAATACATTTTTTACCACTTTTCTCTTGGGTTTTTTTCTTTTGATGCAGCATCTGCAGCACTGACATAGTCTGCTGTTCAGAGCAATTATTTTCTCCAACAAATCCTCTTTCACCTCCAATTCTTCTCCCACATGCCATAGATCTGTGTTCTTGAGATCTCTTGGTTAGAACAACCTCACACCAGTTCCTAAATTTGGAAATGATCTCAGGAAATATTTTACTATAAAGAGAAAAAGGTTTCCAAATTTAAGTAAACATGAAATAGGCTTTTATTCAGAAAAAAAAATTAAAAAATATTTTAAGAATTAATCCCTGACTGAGAATGTTCAAAACATTGTGTTTCAATGGAGCCGTTTGCTACTTGCCCTTTATTTTGTTCTCTTGCTATGGATAATTTACATTGAATTGGAAAATATCTCCTTCTGAAGCAACTTTTTAAGTGCATGGCTAGACAATTATACTTAACTTTATGTATTTTCTTTTTAAGTATTTCCTACAGAAATGACTGAGAATTGTGGCTTTACACAATTATAACTTTGGGGTGTAATCGCCAACGTCATTTTTTATCAAATGCTTTAAATGTTCTGTCTATTCCAAAGATGAATAAATAGCAAGGTCTCGTTCTGAAGGTGTTTGCCGTGTGAGAGATACACAGGCAGGCACATTTGGATACACCGTGTTTAGGAAAGGAAATATTGTAATGCCTGGAGCTCTGGGACAGAAAACAATATTTGGGTGCCGTTCTCTGCTGTGCCACTGAGCGATGGGAGACTGGCGCTGCCTCTGCTGGCTTCTCTCTCTCTGCTCATGATTTCTGTCTGCTTTCTTCTCATCCAAAGTTATTTCTTCCACCAGAGCTTTAACCCCGGCTGGGAGCCTCTATACCATCCTGATGGCAAAGTTTGGAGTCTGAAGGAGCTCTTTTAAGAAAGATCTGACTTGCAGTTCAGGGTTCTTTCATGTGAGGGCAACAAAGGGAAGACAGATATGAAAAACAAGCCAAGGGAACCTTTTTGACAGCATTTGTACAAAAGGAGTACGTGGGTGTTGAGGCTCCAGAAGATGAGCTCTCATCCCCTCACTTATCACACACCTGATTCTCTAATCAAGGACAGATCAAAGGAATGCACACCTGTGCCTGATTTAGTTTTAATCCTGTGAGGAGTTCTCAGCACTCCAGTGAGTATTTGCTAATCAACAGGAACGCTCGAGCGTGTAAAGAAAACTTTTTATTAAGTCCAGTTCATGAGACTTTTGTTCTTTTATGAAGGATTTTGGTTTAGCTTATTTGCATGAGCTTCAGCTGCTTATTATTTTAGCACATTAAAATAGTTTTAAATTCTTCATTCTGGAGACTGCCAGCTGGTTGGAGAAATACTTCCAGCTTTGTCCAGATGGGGGAGTGGATAACGAAACACTACAGGTCAGATTTGGGAAGAAATTGAGATACCTAAAAACCTTTGCGTTGGTGCTGCCCTGAAAGTCACATATTTGGAGAAGAGAAAGGAATTCTGGGCTGCTTCACCTGGGAAGAAGGTACTGGATGGCCTTTCCTTTCTTGCTCTCTTTCATAACCTTGGGGCTTCATGGACATTGAGTGGATGGGCAGGAGAATCTGACTCCTCTGAGTCACTCAATGGGCACCTCTGTATGAGCCAGGATTTAGCCCAAATAACCTAATGGCAAAAATCTCACCAGGAAGAAAGTTTGCCTCATACTACATCAGCATATATCACCAAAGGGTGGAAATTTTTTACATGGAAGTTTCTTTTTCAGGTCTTTTTTTATTAGTTTAGTCTTTAAAAACTGCTGACAAAGTAGGAGGTATTGGCCCCTATGGCAGACTTATCAATGTAGTCAGTCATATTTAATCAAAATGCTGAAAATTATTTTCTTATAAGAGGGCCTAAATATACAAATTAAGGAAGACTGATGAACTGTTGCCAGCCTCGTGTTTCATTTCTACTCGCTAACCTTCTACCAGCATCACTTTCTCCTAGAGGGATCAGTAAATATGCCTTTAAATATCTTGAACTGCAGAGTAATCAGTTACCAACTGCAAAATAATTTTTTAGTGATTTAAAGAACTTCAGTGTAATGTTTTGACCTCCAATTTACACTTGTTGGACATAAGCCTCCCATTGCCTTCTTTGTGTTGATTTTGGAGTGAATTGGGAGGCTGAAAAGAGCAGTGAAGGAAACCCACAGGGTGGATTCAAAGATCCATCCGAGGATCTTTATATGAGCTTCGTAGAGATCAGCCTGCAGAGTGGGACATACATTTTGAGAGAATCTGTTGGGATAACTTGATAATTTAAGTTTTGATCCTGAAAATGAATCTTGGAGTAACTTTGTACCTCTCAGTAATCTGACAGGTTTTAATGAGGTGGAGTAAAATTTTCCAGCCATTAAACACTGCTTCATGTTTGATGAGGAATGATAAATTCTGAAGTTACTGTTTGACATAATCCAGCTTCATAAGCTGGTGTGCCTTGGTAAAGGAACATTCCCGAGCAGTTCCACCGAGTCACGTATTTAGGGGATCCAGGATCACACCTTGGGCCTTAAAATAGCAGCAGAAATAGGCCAAGCCCCAAATCCATCAGGAGAGGCAGAGGGATACAGATGTGTGCTTTTGAGGTACTTCTGTACATGATAGATGTGGGAACTGCAGTTCATCTTATGAATACTTGGCTGTATTTATTTTCTGCACAGATGAAGAAGTTTATAGGGAGTTTATATCCATATAAAGTTTTTTTAAGGGATCACACGCCTATGATTTAGAGCTTGCCTCCTCCTTATCGCCTGATTGTTGACTGGTTTGCATTTCCGTCTCCATGTTTAAAACAACTCCCAGATCCTACCCCTCAGGAGGTAGCACATCTATCTGATCCTCATGCTCCCCATCTGTAATTGATAGCAGTTTACATGTTGGAGTAAGTCTCAGTGGCATTAATTTATTGCAGCTGAAGGTTGAGCATCACAAAAACGTTTGATCTCTGCAGACATAATACCTAATGTATTGCGAAGAACAAGGCAGTGTTCTGACAAGTCTTGGTGTTTATTTTTTTCCCCCCAAACTTTGTCGTCAATAGCTGCTGTCAGCTTCATCTAACAGTAATTCATGCGTTTAGGAATGCTGCGATGCTCTTCTCATTAGGTGAGCATTAGAATTCTTGTAAGATTTGGTTTCCTTTGGGCAAGAGGAAGGGGAAGGAAGCAGGCAGAGATGGCTGGGGATCGCCAAGGGCATCGTTTTAATCAGCAATTTCCCCACTGCCGCTTTGTGTGTGTGTTTGCCTCCCGCACCAGCGCTGCCCGGCCGCTGCCCGCTCGGGCTGGGGGAGAGCGCAGCTCTCCGGGACGAGCCCCGGGGATGCAAAGTTGCGACCGCGCCGCCGGTGCCCCGGGAAGGTTCCGCCTCGGCGGAGCGCCCGGCCGTGGGCATGGGCCGCGAGCATCCCTCGGAGCCATCCCCGGAGCCCTCCGCGGTGCGGGCGCAGGTGCGGGCGGGCCCCGCTCGGGCCCCGCGGGTTCCCGGGCGCCGCCGCGCGGCCGCCAGTGCCGGGCGGGGCCGCGCCTCCGGAGCCGGGGAGCCCCGCTCCCCCCGGGCCCCGCGCCGCCGCCGTCCCGCCGCACCCGCATCCCGCCCCCGCCGCCTCCCCCGGCGCTGGGGCTCCCCCGCCGCTCTCCCCCTCCCCGCCCCAGCCCGCCCCGCCGGGCTTGAAGGTCACCTCCGCTCGCCCGCCCGCCGCCGAGCCACTTTCCGCGCCGGCTGGCGAGCGGCAGCGCCTCCGCCCCGGGAAGCTCCGTGTCCGGCCGGTGCGGGGCTCCCGCCGGCCGCGCCCGAGCGGAGCGGAGCGCAGCGGGCGGCCGCCTGTCCCCCCACCGCCGCGGCGGGGCCGCCCCCGGGGTCTCGCCGCCGCCCGCCGAGGTCGCGGGCGGGCCGGGCGGGGGCCCCGCTGCCGGAGCGCGGCGAGCCCGGGGGGAGCCGGGCGGCGGCGGGGGGCGCGGCATGCGGCGGTGAGCGAGGGCGGCGGCGGCGCTGCCCGCGGGAAGGGGCTGCGGCGGCGGCGGGAGCCGCGTCCCGCTGCCACTTGCCTGGCGGGGCCGCCCGCCCGGCACGGGAGAAACGCCGCGACCCTTCTCCTCCTCCGCTCGCCTCTTTATGGTGAGTTGGGGCCGCGGCCGCGCGGGGGGCAGCGGGGCCGCCCGGCAGGTGCGCGGAGCCGCCCGGCAGGTGAGCGAGGGCTGCTGCCGCCCCGCTCTGCCGCCGGAAAGTTCCCCGGGCGGCCCGGGTGGAGGGAGGGGAGGGATGCGCGCCCGCGGAGTGCCCGCGGCCGGGGGGAGCTGTCGGGGAGCCGCGGGTCCGGGGCTGGAGCGGAGGGATGCCCGCGGGCAGGGGCGCTCTGCGGGTCGGGGGCACCGCGCCGGCTCCGCTTTCGCCTGCGAAGCGCCGTGTGAGGGTCTGCGGGCAGAACGGCGGCACGGGAGGCGACTCCCAAACCCAGGGAACGACGAGGAGCATGGGCATTCGGGGCTCTGACGAGTCGCTCGTTAAAAGAGTGCAGATATTTAACTGCTGGGAAACTACCTGCCTGTAAGTCCTCGGTATTTGCTGATTTTATTGGCGATTCATCGGATCGTTTTCTCTTGCATGCCTCTGTCATGAAAAAAAGTATCGGTGTTGCCTTGATACCCGTTCAGTGCAGGTGTGGTGACACCGTATCCGCGTAAGGTGCCCAGGCAGTTCCTTTAGGATGCCGCTCCTCAGCAGGGGCAGGGCTTTGCACTGGGAGATGGGTTTGCGATGCGAGAGTGGCACGCGTCGTGCGGTTCCAAAATTTGTGATGTGGCTGTTGGACATTGAGCTGCCAACTTAACATGGTTCGCGCAGATGGTGAAACGAATGTGGTCTGAAGTTTGACTGGAGTGATTCACATCAGCGAAGTGTGAAAGATCTTGTCCAAATCTGCAGCTTTTGTTTATCTGCTCTCTGAATTGCAAATGTGGTGTGGTATGTTACATTCTGAAGTAAGTTTAGTGTTGACTGGTTTTTTCACTTTAAATAAAATTCAGCTTATTTAAGGCGAGATGGATCATAAAACACAGCAGATGCTGCTGATGGTGTCCCGAGAATGTCAAGTACCTTTGTGTACTGTTGTAATGTTTCACTTCTCCAGACTCGATACTTAAAGAGAGGAAAGATACTATGTATTTCATTTGTCATTCGGAAGCGTGAAAACAGTTGCATGCATGGGCTGTAAAACTAAAAGCAAGGTTTTGTCACTCTGTGGTAGAGATATGATGTGGATGAATTGCAGTCTAAAACATAATCAAATAATTAAGTTTTAGCAATCAAATAGTCATAGCTGCTTGAGAAGTTATATATTGGGAAGAGTAGTGGGGCTGTGTGAATTTCCAATATGTATGTCAATAGATCATTTAGTTTTCAGGAAAGTGGTTGGTATCACGTGCTCCAGCTATCAGGATTATAGTGATTTAGAACAGGTATTTTAAATTTTTTTTTTTTTTTACTTTTACTAGAATGTTTTGCATTACTGGGTTTTGGGGAAGCTACTTTTACCTAGGAAATCTGATTACAGTCGAGATCTACTCGACTTATGCAGGCTTTGAAGGGTGGGCTTCCCAAGTCTCATTTACAGTTTATTCTTCTGGTGAATACATTAGACAAAGGATCCGGCATTTCCTGAAATGAAATCTGTGTTTCTAATGTCAAGACTATATTTCTTTTTTCTATTAGTACTTAGCTGATACCAGTAATAGAGCTGACAAATGTAATGAATAAAATTCACAGTATGTTGATGATTTTTATCGTTCTTGTAACTGAAGTACTTGGTGTCCTTGACGTGATGAGGAGGCTGCTCTGGCTTTCAGGAAAGGGTACCCTTTAACGACAGAAATACCGTCAGGAGTCAAGTGTCGAGGACGAGAGTGGGGTTGTTAATTCTTGTGCATAATGTGCTCGGTTTCCAGCACACAATGTGGGTGCACATGTAGGACTGCAAGGTGCAATTCCCAGCACTGAGAACCATTCTAGTGATGCCTGCACACTCCATGCATAATCCCTTCTGGCGTGCGCTGCTGCACAGGAGGGGGAATGTTATGTCCTGAGGCCACGGCTGCCGGTGCTGGTGGGTTTTGAAGTGTCTCCTTTCTCCCTGCACAAAGCCCCCTTGAAGTTAAACATGGAATAGCAAGGCCAGAAGGGACTCAGCCACTCCTGTTGTCAGTCTCTCAGTGTTCCTGCCCAAGGCAGGATCAGCTCGTACCTGTGTCGTCTCTGATGGCACACTTCATGTGCTTTTTGTATTCCCATTCTCCTCTTACTTTTCTTACTGCTTTTGCTGTCTTTTTCATGAGTTTTTTTCTTCTTGGTAATGCTCTTACCTATCATCTTCTAAAGAATCTTGTCTCATTCTCTGCAAACTCTCCCTCTGCTATGGCCAGTCAGTCTCTTTCAGTATTTTTTTCATTGCTTTGTGGGAGACCTACTGCTTCTCTGCCAGCCATATATATATATATATATATATATATATATATATATATGCTGGATTTACCAGGTTTCTGCCTAGTTTTTAGGAGGAATTGAATGGAAATAGTACCCTTGCTCTCTCTTTATGCAGACAGGTAAGCTTTGTTCAGGACCAAAGAGCTGTTCAGTATCTGCTTGCACTGGAGGAGGTTGAGCTGCCTGGAAATAGAGGAGACCAATGGCTGAGTTAAAAAAATTCCCCATCATTAATTTTTCACCTTGTAGTTTGAAATGGCATGATCTGATTTTTAAATCTAACTATAAGCATGATATCCCATAAAGGGTAGAACTCCTAAGTGCTGGCCACAAGAAGAAATTTTATTTACAGTTTTGGAAGGTATGGCTGCCTTGAGCATATTGTTGTCTGAAAGGTGTACCCATCTGAAAAAGATGAATCTTATGTAATTAAGAATAATACATCACACTACAGCCTGGGAGAATATATAGTAGCTGAAAAATGTGTTTGTTTTATGCATGTCAGAACTCCCTCTACTTAATTCTTGGATCTTGACTCCTTCCCATTCCACGTGGGAGATCAGGATCCCCTTGTCTCACACAGCCTTGTAAAAGTAGGGTGTGAACAAAACTGAAGGGTTAGGAAGCAACAGGACAGACAGGGCTTAAAAAAGTGGCAAACAGAACATTTATTAGGAGTCCTGACTGTTTCTGCTCTTTATAGGGTGAAATCACAAACATCTGTGGCAGAACTGATGACTCCATTGTGCAAAATTGGAGCTGTACTATTTCCTGAGAGCAGAAAGTTCCTGTCTCTGAGGATCTTTGCCCAAGTCATTAATGAGAAGACTTTTCTTACTTTTTCTTGCTCTTTTTTCTAATTCCTTGCATAGTTGCACTTTCTTATGAGTAGTTTCGTTCTTTTATTTAAGTAATTGAATTTTTCAGTGCCCATGATTATTTGCTAGTGCAAGTCCTCATTCTGGGGAATATAATGCCATCTCTGACACTTTATGTTGTGCATTCTTGTACATGTTATCAGTAGGTAGTGTTTTTATCACCTATTCTGAATGTCTGCTTCTATGGTTAAAAACTGCTTATGAAGCTCTCAATATTTATTACACTTTCCCTTCATAACTATTATTTTACTAAAATTTACTGTGCCAGAAATGACAACTTATTGCAAATTAGATAATTTTATTTGTGTCCTTCAGGTTGATGCAATAAAAAAGGCATGTAAACTGAAAGGAGCTGGAAAACCCCTTCTGGGATGCTGGGATTGACAGCAGTGCAGCAGCAGTGCTGGAGTTTGTGCAATTCTGTAGAGCAGGAAGGGCTGGTGGTGTTGGATTCACAGAATGGGTTACAGCTGGCCAGCAAGCAACATTAAGTGCCAAAAATAGGCTTGTCATACTTTGAAATACTATTTTCTGCCAAGTAGGTGCAGTTTAATGTCTCTCTTCTTCTGCTCCAGATTTTGTGCTTTGCAGAGATCCTGTCCAGAAGGAAGAGTAAGTGAAGTTTTTAGGGAATATTCCAAAATTCAAGGTGTTTTGTGAGGTATTGATTTGGCTCGTTTCAAGGGGAAAGAAACTGGTACCTGTTTTGTAAGCATGTATCTTTCAGAAGTTGTTAAGGTGTCTATAACATAAGACTGAAGCTCTGTGGCAGTTTTGTCAAAACCAGTTAAAAAACTCTGAGCGTTTTGCAACTTTGGATGCGGTTCCAAAATCCCGTGTTTCCAAACAGCAAGGTGTTCCTGTGCTAATACCCGACAGGAACGTGGTAAATACGAGTTCTACACTGACAGATGCCTCAGGACCTGCCTCTGCCATTCAGTGCCCTAAAATTAAGATTCCCTGGGGTGGGAAGCACTGTGCCACAAACTGGGAGCATGTGTCAGCAGGAGACTGGCTGCAGTCGGCCAGGGAGCTTGAGTAGGAGTGACTGAGCAAACTGATATCCATTAAAATAATTACCTCTGCTTTGGCTGGGAAGGTGTGGGGGAGCGTGGTTACAGCAGGGTGAGCTGAAAGCCTCGGCTGTGTGAAAGGGCAAACATGCAAAACTAAATCACTTGAAGATAAACATTACAGGTCTGGCTGCGGGGCCAGGTGCAGCTGCCTGGGACCAGCAGTCAAATGCCACAAATATACAGATTTTCTGTGTCCAGCATGCTTGGCTTCAGCCCTCCGGTGCACAACCCCTGGCCAGGAAGGCTCAGGATACAGAAAGAAGAGGTTACAGTGCTAAAAAAGTGAATTTCAATGATACAGCCTAGAATACATTCCAAGCGATTGCTGTCTTTAAGCTCCTCAGTGTTAAAGCAATGTTAGTGAGAGCTGGAGTTACACAGAATCACACCCACAGAATATTCTGAGTTGGAAGGGACCCAGAAGGATCTGGTACAACTCTTAAGGGAATAGCCCAAGTGGGGAGTTAGTGACTGTCAGCTTTCTGTGTGTTTTGTAGTTCTTTGATTTGAATCTGTTGCAGTGGTTGTTGGGATTCAAACTTTCCCTTTACTTTTGGGCATTTATTAATCACTTTTCCACTGGATTTTTTTCTGGAATCAAATAAAGTATGAATGTGTGCTGACAAATTTTCTTGATGAGGACATCCATAATATCTTGCTCTCCTGGTTGCTGATTCCATAAGTTTTCAAAAGATTTTATTGTCTCTGTATTAGTTGTGAGCAAACATTATATGATCAGAACAGTAAGAAGCTGGCCTGAAAATACTTTTTTTTTCTTTTTTCTGAGAAATTTAGGAAACTCAGACTTGATGTAGACACTTCCAACTGTAAATGCATTTTTTTTTTTGAAGGTGTGAGTGTGTGAAAATGTGGGTGGGAAATCTAGGACAAGGTTTAAACAAGGAAGTGCTACTATTCCAAATTAAAGTACTCCAAAAGCTAGAGCAGTTGTAGAGAAGGTGGAAGAACCCCTGTGTACAGGTGGAAGGAGGGGTGGTTGTGTTGGACAGCTGTACTTTTGTTAAAGGAAACAAAGCTTTGCTGTGTTGAAATCAACCCCATCCTCACATGAGCTAAAACACTAAATCCACACGTGCTGCCCTGGTGGGAAAGCCCAGTGCAGGTGCAGTTGGTTTCCTTGGGCTTGGCTCATCCTGTGGTCAGTCCTTTGGGTGTTTTAAGGCTTTTTTATCTTTCCTGCAGCTTACACACGAGAAACACCTGTAGAAAACAAGTTACGCGTGTAATGCTGTTGTCTTACAAAACTGGCAGTCTGTTGTGCACCTCAAACAGATCCAGAGCCCTGGATTTCAAACTAAAACATCGTGTAATTGTCTTGTTGCCTTGAAAAAACGTATCTTTTCTATGTCTGTTCAATGATTAATGACAGTCATCCCTCACAAAAGTGGTTTGGCTGGTGAATCAGCGTTACTCTTCCTCTGGATGGCCAGTTCTTGAGTTTCTGCTTTTACCTTTTAAATATGCTCTGTTAAATGGGCTCTTAGGTGTCTGAGTTTTTCCACATGTTGTAGAGGATTGATAATCTAGGGTTTGAGGAGAGAGAAATTAGACAATGTTGAATGGCATTGATCCAGGAAAAAGGGTTGGTAGTCTCTGTCAGATCCAATATTGATATCTTTGTCTGCCCTGTTCATTCACTGTTTTCGTAGTTAACATTCATTCCTAAATTAAGGATTATGCAATATTGTGGGGACATTTTGTTGAGCAAATGATTTTGATTATAAAAAAAGAACCTGTAAACAGCCCCTGTATGAAATTGTAGAATACAGCATTAAACACTGCTTTCAGAATAATCTTTTTGTCTTCAAATGGATGTAATTCTGTAACATTTGCCTTGGCATGCAGCATAGCCTGTGTGATCTTTGACCATAGAGCAGAGTTTACGATCTTCCTCCTTCTGTGGGAAAAGCTATTGAAGCATCAGTTTCAAGTTGTGCTACTGGGTGGTTCTCTCTGCTCAGCGTCTCAGGAAATAACATGAAATACTCTCTCCTGTTACAATGAAACTCTACAGTGAAGCTCCAGGATTTTTAAAAAATAGTGTCACTCCACTACAGGCAGTCCACAGTGAGTGTGAGTAGTTACTTAAATGTCCTCTCTTCCAACATCGAAGATAAGCTGCCTAAAATGTCATCTACCACATGGTGATACCCATTTTGAGCCTGCAACAATATAAATGCTAAGGAAGTCCCAGAGTGCAGTTTGAATTGAGCCGCACAGAGTGACCCAGCAGGAAGATGAATGGATCTAGACATCCTCCTGATCTTTCTGTGATATTAGACCCTTTTCCCAGTCCTTAATTTCAGACACTCTCCAAATGGCTCCTTCCCTTCCTGATGACCTGCTCTCTGTTGCCATCGTGATGGTGTGTTAGTCTGCAGCTGCCTCTGCGGGGGACCCATTGGGTTTGCCCCGGTCATTACAAGTGCTGGGCTCTTGCCAAATACCCAAATTGTCTGTATTGCATGTTTCACACACTTGCTTCCCCGTGAATGTCCTCAGCTTAAAACCAGATGAATTCATTCTTTTTGTTTTCCAGTCCCTGATATTACCTGGGAGTTTTCGATGTAGGTTTTTGTCTCGTTATTTCTATTTTACAACGTTGCTTTCACTTCGGTTTGGTGCTGAATCTCTGGCTGTAGCTGGTTATTAAGGATCCTGTGGCACTCTGGGAAAAATCAGCCCTAAAGCCACATTGTCAGGTGGGGCAGGGTAGGACTTCCCTGTTCTGTGGTGCACGGAGCTCCCTGGGGCACAGGGCACAAACAGATCCTCCTGCTCTGCATAAGCCTCGTGCTAAAATCACATGTTCTTTGATAGTGAAGCTGTCTTTTACTCCTCCCACTGTAAAAAGCCTCCAAATCAGTCAGCTTTGGAGCTGATATGATCTTTCATCCTCACTCTGGGAACTGCCATATCCAGTGAGGCACCTGATTAATCAGTTCTTCTCGGGACATATTGGTTCAAATGGGCAGAATGATGCAGTCAAGTAGTTTGGCCCCTTCAAGCACTGCAGGCATCGTTTTGTTTTCAGCAATTGCCATTTCTCTGCAGGAGGGTTTGTAATCAGCTTCTGATGATAACACTTCTTACATGTTTGCCTTTTAATGTGGTCTAGCCGGAGGTTTTCCCCTTCCCATTGTTTCAGTGCTCGTGGTTGTGTTCCTGCTTTTGAATCGACTCAAACTGCTGCTTCACTGCAGCCAGAGAACTGCCTTCTTTAAAATATGTGTGTGTGTCAGAACCTGAGTGGATTTTAAAAAGGACTCAAGCGTCGCTTGAAATCTCATTATGTACAAACTTGGCTATGTGGGAACCTAAATACTTTATTATGTTCTAAATATGAAGGTGCTTTTCTGCTCTAATGAATCCAGAGTGTATCTGGATAAGTTTTGGTGCTGTGATGTAAAGGGTTCTGCAGGACTGGGGAGCAGCTGTAAAGGACAGCGAGGTCGTGATCCCATCTCTGAGTACCAGGTAAAAACCCTGTCTGGAATGAAAAGAAAGAATTTAAAACCATTTTAAAACTCAAGCAAAGTGATCAAATTTAGGAAAATACAACATCACAATAAATATGTACAGGTAAAAATCAGGTCTCTCCAAAGTTAATGGTCAGCAGCACCTCTGTTCCAATCAGCGCTATTGCCTGGGCTTGACTTGCAAATTTGTTTTCAAGTGGTGACCACAGAGCTGTGATGGCCCTGCCAGGGTCTGTGTCACGAGCTCAGCTTGTGTCTGACTGACATGGGCCTGACAGCCTGGGGGGGCTGGGATTTTTAATGATTGTTGTGTTGGGGGGTGTTGTGTTGTTGAATAAAATCACAATTCTCTCTATCAGTGTTCCTTTATAAACATGTCTTAAACCATGCAATTTTTAAAAAGTTTATCTAGGAGTCAATAGGATGCTTTGCTGTGTCACAGCTTTGCAAGCAGGCAAAATAAAGGAAAATTAGGAAGTTTCCTTTGATATTGGAAGCAATGTAGCCTTTTCTTCTCTTTCCATATTTGCACTGCTACAAAGCAGTAGACTTTAATATGAATCCAAATTTCTAATGCAAGTTTTTCTAGTGGATAGGAGATCTTAAAATTGTAAAAATTGTTTCCCCATTGAAGCCACTAAATATTTTGGCACTGACTGTACAAGAAGGATTGGACACTAATTTATAATGTCAAAAAAAATTTATTGAGGTTTTCTCAGGGTGAGGCTATCTTTCAAGTTGCTCAAGAGGTATTAAGGTACAAATTAGACTGAATAATGTTTTCTCCAGTCCTTGGAATAGTTCTCACATGAACTATTCCATGGTACATGACCATGCTGTTCACAAGGAAATAATAAATGCAAGTGAAGTAGAAATGCAGAGCAAGTGAGAAAGGTGATAAACTCTTCCTACCTGCAGATTTCAGACTTTTGGTTTCCAAAATCAAACTGCAGTCCCCTGTGCTCTGCTCTGAGAGATTCACACTTTGCCAATAAAGGAATGCTCTATTAGTTGCATAAGTGGATGCATCTTTATTAGCTAAGGTAAATTTTAGGTGGTAAATTGGCCGCTTTATTGCTGTACCTGTGTTTAAATCAAAGCTGTCCTATCAGCAGGTCTCAGTATTGTTTTAAGAAGCACATTCTCAGCTAGTGTTTCCACATGGCCGGAGCAGATGACTCCTGAGTTTTGTTCTATTAACACCTCATGCATTTGCTGGTTCCTTTGCTACTTAAAATGCCACATAGTTTGATCTCGTGTTTCTTCTCTTTGAAGGCCTCCAAAGTGAGCCCAAAAAGCTATGCAGACCTTCTATCATGTAAATCATTCGGAAATTCTATTGATCATAAGGCGGAGGAGGAACACTTTTGATGTCCTTTAACCATGTACCATTTGTGCTTCTCCTCTTACCTCCCTCATTAGTTTTGCCAGTACACATCAGGGCAGCTCACGGTGGAGCCTGCACCTTTGAGGGTCATTTTGAGGCCCCTGAATTGATGAGAGGAAAGCTGGTCTTTTTTTATATATATATATTTAATTGTTATTACTATTTTTTTTAATGCCCCAATCCTGATATTTGTGCAATGGCTCTGGCAGTAGCATGTGCTGGGCTGACTGGGGCAAACAGTGGCCCTGTGGTCAAAACTGGCTTTGGGGATCTCCAAAGGATGTATTTTTCCTCTCACTCTGCTGGAAGGCTGGTTCTTGTCATCTACGAATTTGAAGAATCTGGAATCACCTTTTAAAGAGTAGGAGACTTTTAGGGTAATAATGTATTCCCCCTTCTTTTCTTTCTTTCTTTTTTTTTTCCCTAAGAATTTTCTCTGCGGATGTTTAATGTACAAGAAGTTTCAATAATTTAATAAAATGTCTCAAATGAGGAAATTGAAAGGGAATTCCAAATGAATGCTATAGCACAGTGCTCTTGCTGCTTGACACTGGGGTATGGGTGGTCCTGCCTGGCACGGTGCTGGGAGAGCAAGAAATAGGCAGGGTGGTGCACTCAGTAAAACACACAAGTGCATGCAGTAGAAATGTACTCAAATAATGCATTCAAAAGGTGAATTTGTGGTTTTCATTTACCTTTTCACAACTGTGAAGTGTGTCTAGCTAATGAGCCAATAAAAGGAATTGGCCTTGCAGCTGACAGTTGATTTGGAAATACAGAGGTATTGAGGAAGGTATTTATGAGCTGCACTAAGCACAGCCTGGCAACTGTTATTATTTGATGCTTTGCATCATTGTTTCTAACACTAAATTTGTGCCTCAGTAACTGAATGCAACACATCTGAGCTGCTGACACTGTGAATTATGATTTTGAATTCCTTCTATTTTGCGTTTAAATTGTCATCCATAACTTTGTGTTACAGCACACACAAGGGAGGAAATGCTAAGCTAGGATTCCTACAGAAAGCATTAAATGAATTTATCACACCCTTTTCAAACAATAAATTTAGAAGTGCATGAAGATTTACATGATATTCCCTATTCACAAGGATGCCAGGTTAGGAGCTGCCTGTATTAGGTGGAATTTCTGACTTTTGCAGGCCGTAGGTTTGAAAGCTGTTCAGTCTTTGGGACCATATTGTGGTTATCAAAATGCCTGTGTCAATTGTGTTGAATGACAAGAGATAGTGGACCTTCTCTGCTGTGTTTAGGTATCACTCCCCATAGGAGGGGTGCTAGGTGATTCGTGTGTTATCTTTATATGTCTCCTTTGGCCACAGCGCTAACACAAATAAAATCTGTTCTTTTAATTGGCTGGTCATTACTGTGAAACAGTACTTGCCATTATGAGCCTAGCCTGAGTGACAGCTCCATGTACAGTTTTGGGTAGTAAATGGGCAATACTAGTCTTTTGTTGGCAAAGAAATGAGGGAAATAATTATTTGAATGTAAATTGTGTGCCCTATCACTGGGTGTTTTAATACAAATTAGGCAAAAGTAATTTCCTGTGATCCTTTAGAAGTCAAATATGGAAGAGAAGTATATTTGTGTGAATTGTTTAACCACAGAATGTCACACACACTTTAAGATTTGCAAGTACAGAATAACTGGTTTAATTTGTCATATTCAGAGATGGACAATGTTAATTTTTTATGCAGCCCATTAGATAGGAAAAAACCTGCTGAGGACATTAAATCCTAATCTTGATAGAAATGCATTTGCAGAAGCCAGCAGATGTCAGTATGTTCTTGTCATACAACCCTTTTGTTTTACACAGTAATTTCCCTGGAATTAAATAATACAGAAATAGTAAGTGTTGTAACACTATGTCAATACAGGCCTGTTTAGTTTCAACACTTTACTGGAAAGGGGTTTTTTTTCTGGACCTAGGCTGGCGTGACCTCCATGTACACACCAGCTCTCACAGTGTATAACTCCTCCTCAGACCGTGTAAGGAGTGGAATGTAAAACACTTTGCCAAGTGAGGATGTGTCATTGATAGTATTGCACCTCAGCTTCTAATTGAGATTTTTGTTTCTCTGTGTAGGTTTCCTTCCTGTGTTGTGAGGCATTTTGAGAATGCTGGCACACTCCTTTCTGTTTGCCTAGCCAGGAAGTGTGTTTGAACTCTGATGTGTCTAATCAAATCCGTCTCTCTAATTTGGAGATTATTTTGCCACTGTTTATACATGGTAATAAAAAACCAGATGAGCTGCTCCTTGTCTTCCTTGCATTTCAAAAATCAATACCATTATGACATTGTGGAGAAGACTCTCCCTTCCCTGAAAGTGCGAAATGGTGGCAGGGAGTGTGAAAGGATGCAGAATTCCTCGTCTGGGGTGCTCACCATGGTGAGCTGACCCCAGTTTTTAAAACAGGGACTGTGGCAGGTTGCCAGGCTGCCCTTTTCAGGTGCTGGGCAGATGCAGCTTTTCCCAGGTGTGCAGGAACAGGTGGGACCTGTAGCCATGAGCAGGAAGCCACAGCCTGCTGCTGGGGAATCCAGGCTGAACCCCTGCCTGGGACAGCTCTGTGGGCAGCACAGGGACCGCCCTGAAACTCGCTCTGAGCTTGGGCTCCTTCCTCCCCAGGGTTTGTCAGGGCTGTGCCTTTATGCAGGGGTGGACATTCTACAGCCCAAAGAAGACACCTGGGTTCCTTCTGACATCAGATTCAGTCTCACTCTGGTAACTGGGGCCGTTGTCCAGCCCAGCTCACCCCAGTTTTGGTCACCTGGAGCACTCAGTGTCTTCACCAAGAATCCTGTCTGAAGATAAAAGGCCCTTTCCTTCAGCTTTTCTTAAGGAGCTGATGTCGATTTTGGCCTGGTGTGTTCTTTTTTTGTAAATTCACAGTCATAAAATAGCGTAGCTGTCACTTCAGGGTTTTTAATTATATTTCCAAGGAGAAATTTATTTTACATTTTCCCTTTTTTCAACTCTCTCTTCAAGCTCTGTCATCTTAAAGTGTTTGTTTTACGTGCCAGACCTATTCTTTGTGACTTACTCCTTGCTTCTCCTCATCTCGGACTGTTTGGGTGATTTTCAGATCATGCAAATGAGGATCAAGGCAGGCAAGATAGCTAAAAAAGACATCTCTGGAGTACAGAACCCCCAAAGTACAGCATTACAGAGGTTGTAGGCTGGAAAGAAGGTATTTTATTCTCAAAGATTGGTTTTATTGCATTTGCCCTTAATGCAGTTTCTGCAGATGTTGACAAGCACCCAAAATCCTGTTAAATATCGTGTTTAAATTAGTCCTGAGCAACTTTTTGCATGATACACTAATGTAATTTCATTCAGATTTTGGCTTGCTCTCCTGGAGCTGAATGGAAGATATCACAGAATTATAGTTCTCTTTTCATTTCATTATAGGGGGAAAAAAAAAAAAGGAAAGTACAGCTACATGGGGGTCTGCATATGCAATGTTTAAATATGTACTTATCTATCTTTTTCTTTAGTGAAAATAAAAAGCAAAAAGCATTTTTCCACCACTGAATTAAAAAATAAGAAGCTGTATCATGTCTTGTTTTGAGGTCTTTCCTTCCATGGCAGGGAAAGCACTTTCTGATGGTTGACTCATTAACAGCCTCCTGAGGATGCCTTTTGAAAACCTGCAAAATATACATGTACTTAACTGCCCTGTGTAGCTGGCAGTGCTGCTGCACCGTGGGCTCCTGAATATGAGGTTCTTGGCAAAAATGTTTGGAATTTCCATTGTGCTTTAGCACACTTAACATCAGTACTGAAAAACGGCATTTCCCTGAAGCTCATGGGCAGGCTGAAGGATTGGTACTGCAGCTCCTGCCCTGCTGCACACAGCAGGTTCATCTAGGGAGATGTAGGCATTAAAAATGGGGAAATTAAGGGAGCTGGTTTCCTTGTGGTTATAGAGACGTGCAGATCAAAGTGCCAGAGTGATACAATAAATCTTGAAGTTAATTTGGATCAGTTACCTACTGACGATGCTCTTAGAGCTTTTCAAACTTTATTTGTTTCCAATACAACTTTCATTTGACTGGAATTTACACTTTCCTGTGGGTGTGCATTTGTACATTTTGGAAGAGATTAATGGGAAAACTATTCAGAAATGGATGCATAAAGCCCTAAGGAGCACTTCTATGAGTGGCAGGTGCTTTGATGAAAATGGACAGGTAACTTATTGGGAAATAGTCATCTAATATGGTAATTGGGGACAGACCAAATAAACCAAACCAACAATGCATGTCTATAGACATTTCTCTTCCTGAAATAAATGAAAAATGTGATCCTCCTCATGGGAGTGAAGCGAGGTGTTGTAAAGGTGACGTGTCCTAGGAAGACAGAATTGATACCTCCCCAAGGAGCACTCACAGAAGTCAAACCTGTGATTCCCTGGCAGAGCAGCCCTGCTGCAGCCTCTTCAGCAGGGGATGCTGAAAGTGTGGCCAAAATTACATCTGTGATATAATTTTCCATACAAGGTGATTTGGGACACATTAGTAATGAAATTCTAGAGAGTTCCTTGTTCTGTTCTCTGAACTACCTTATTTCTTATGTGCAGAAATAATATGGAGTCATCACAATAACAGAGGAATTACAAGATATTCTTAGCAGTAGGACTTCTGTTTGCAGTTCAGTTTTAACAACAAAATTCAGCAAAACCTTTTAACTTAAAGATTATTTTTTTTTAACTTGGCAATAGCTTATCCTTCCTAATTCCTTAAAAGTTTCCTTTCCCAGGGCTTTCCAGGACACCAGGCAAATTGTCTCTTTCCTCTTTTTCTTTTACTCTCAGGTGCTGTGAGAGCACTTCTCTTAACTGCACTGGGGAAGCAACCAACTAAACTTTGTAGGAAACCCCAAAACCTGTAGGAACACCCACATTCTTAATAGGCAACTCCCTGCCTCCCACATTTTGCATACCTGGTGCATTTTTTCTGGCCATGGAAACAGCAGCTCCTGCCAAGGTGCCCCATGCCCTCAGTGCTGAGCAAGTCCAGCTGTGCAACTTCTGCTGCACTGCTGCAGGGTTTGTGTCCAGCTGCTGACTGCACATTCCACAGATTTGGACCCAAAAGAGAGGATCACCAAGTAAACCACCCCTGAAAGCAGCGGTATGGATGAAGTCACGTTCTAATCACAGATGATTTAGCAGCGTTAAATAGAGCCTCAGATTCTGAAATTGCATGTTCTGGGCAAATGAAGAATAATCTCCTTCAGCACAGGTGCAAATTTATCCTGTGTTAGTATTATTTCATTTGTTCCAAATGGAATTCGTAGAATTCCTGAAGACCACAAACTGAAAACTATAAAAATACTTGAGAAAAGTCAAGTCTCATTCCAGTCTTTCTCATAATGGAAGAGTCAAGACTGCATGATGAGAAGGACGGTGAGCTGCACGTCAGGGGCACATACACAGCACTGGACCTGTTCCTCCTGCCTCTGTGGCTTCTGGAAAGCTCATGGAACGGCCTCAAGGGAGAAGAAATTGATGGCATTTGGATGTTTTCTTTCAATTGTTGATTGAAAGAAAACATCCAAACTGTGAGTCTCTCGAAGCGTAAAGAGAGAAGAGGTGAAGTAGGTATCGCTGTAACACACATGTCCCACCACACCTGGTGCTAATCCTCCAGCCTCCCACCCCCAGCACCAGCTCTGCTGTTTCTCCAGGAGCAGCTCTTGCTGGGAGACAGCCCGAGGGTCAGCAGCGTGGCTGTGGTTACGGGGAGGAGTGCAGCCACCCGAAGCACAGCTTCCTGCTCATCCTCCTCTGTGCCAGCACTGCTGCTTCCAGAGCCCAGCAGAGCAGCCCTGTGGCACCAGGGGCAGCGCTTGCCTGGCACCAGTGGGGTGGGCTGACCCTGGCTGGTGGCCTGGTGCCCTCCAGGGATCAGACACAGATCACTTCCCAATTGTCCTCGGGGCGGAAAAACAGTCAACTTGATTTAATTTAGTGCCAATTATAATAGAGCTGGGTAGGGAAGAAAAAAAGAGAGGAAACACACACGCTTTTCCTCCTTGACTCAACTTCGTTGTCCACCTATGCCCAGGTGGGGCCCTGGGCTCCCTCCCCAAGCCCCTACAGCCACCATGTCTCTGGGAGAGAAGGGCTGGAGCAGCCCTCTGGTCAGGAATTAGCAGCTGGTTTTGGCAGGGATGTTGTTCCAGGTTGGACAGCGGCACTGGGAGCTGCTGGCAGCCCCTTGGAAAGGGAACTCACTCTGAATCTTGCTCCCATTTCTAACCCTTTAAAGCATCGTCCTGTCCACTCATGCCTCAACATGGAGATTGCTACAGGAGATGTTAAGAATGTTTGATTTGGTTTTTAAATTAAGGATGGACTTCTGTTAAGGAAGCTGAACTAACAGGCAGCATAACGTAGGAGACAATTCTCCTTTTTTTGGGGGGTTTTTTTGGGTTTTTTTTGCCTGCTCTGTTAGGCTGAAGGAGCTCTGCTGTGCCACACTCTCCTGTGTTCCTCAGCAGAACGACTCCTCTGGGTTTGGGTGAAGTAGGGAAATGTGTTTTGCTGACTGGTGTACTTTATCCTGGGCACAGATCTGAGGTGTATTCAGCGTAGCTGCAAATAAGTCACTATTTTTAATGTGAGATTTCAATAGTTAAACACCTGCAGGGATGCCTGTGAGCAGCTGCTGATTAAAAAAAAAATGCAGCACATGACACAGTTTCCTCCTACTTGAGGTATTGTAGTGGGAAATAAAGGATGATTTCTGACATAGTTGTTTTCAAACCCTGATTTTTTTCAGGGTTTAGGCAGCATCATGAAGTGTTTTAAGCTTTGCATGTTAGACATTTCACTGTGTTCAGTAAATTGCTCTCACTGGATTAATTTTTGAGGCTCAATCCTCATTTAGAAAAAAAAGGGGGGGCAGTTTTGATTTCCCAGAGGTGAAAAATGTTGTTTGAAGGCTAATGCATACAAGGAGTCTGTGTCCATGGAGGGCTTCCCTTGAAGAGAAAAACAGGTCCAAGGCTGGGCCCGTGGAGCCCTGATGGTGCTCAAGGGGAGTGACCTCGTTGAGCAGGCTGGAAACAAATGTTGTGGTGCTGGGGCTGGTGGTTATTCATGTCAGAAAAGTACACTCAGCGAGCCTATTTCATTCAACTCGAGTATTCCTTGGAGGCACCACCCCCTGGTACCCCATGCAAAGGCCTGGCTGTCTCTGCTCCAGCACTCCGGAGGTTGGTTTGTTCAATAACAGAATATCCACAGAGGCTGCAGGACCCCCTCAGCTGCCCAAATGTAAAGATGTTCTGTCCTGAGACACTCACTTTGCCCAATTTGATAGGCACATTGGTATGTTCTGAGTATATTAAAAAATACAGAGGTATTTTTAGCTGCTGTTGGTATTAGAATGATTTATTCTTCATGCCAGTGAAAGAAGGGTGAGAGCAAAGGCTTTTGAATATTTTAGTAACATAATTTTGATCTATTGGATGGAAGTTAGGAAGATTATATGGCCTTCTTATTCAGAATATGGCTCATCAGGGTGGTGCCTGTCCCAGAAATCGCAAGAAATGCATTATTCCGTGGTGTACATCAGGACACTGATCTAGTAACTGATAGGAACTTGCTTAATTGAAACAAATTACTGTCAAGTTCTCAGGACCTCGTTATGGGGTTTTATGCCCTCCCTGTGGGGCAAGGCAGAAGAATGATCTGACTCTTTTATTTCATCTGTGGGTGGTATTTGCCTGGTTTTAGAAGTTACAAGGTAGGGCTGGAGAAAGTAGCGGGTTTCTGTTTAGCTGCAGTAGGAGGGTTGGTTGGTAATGGGTTTTCTGTCAGAGACGTCTGTGAAGGTTCAGCTCTGCTTAGCTGGGACAGAGCTCAGCCAGAAAGCAGAGAAATGTCAGTGGGGTGTGTGTGGTCTAACTCCTGGCATCAGGCAGGGGGCATTGAGATCTGTTCTGGAAAGCTCCAAAAGCTGTCAGGCTGACCTCAGGCTGCGGTGTGTGCTGGTGGAGAGCAGGGCTTTGCTCTGCTGAGCAGGCAGGGGCTGCACCGAGGCTGAGCCAGGGCACCCTCGGCATCTGGCAGCGCTGAGAGTCTGCTTTGCAAGGCTGTGGGATGCTCAGAGCTGCAGTTTGCAACTGCACATGGCAGTGTGAGCACCCCATGAGACGAGCTGGCTATTCAAAATATCAGTTCCTTCCCCTTTAGAGCAACTTCTAGGATCTGGAACAAGATTCATTATGCTCTTTGTGGTAATGGACCCAAAAATAGCCATTAAGTATCTTTAAGGAACAGTTAAAAAATCAATTATTTATTTTTATTTATTTACTTATTCATTTACTAAGATCTGCACTTTGTATGTTGAGAAGGAAATAATTTGACATTTTGTAATAAATTCTTTGGCTTCTGGGTTTATGTTGTGTAAATTCTATTTGTGCAAACTGAATACAAGCCTAAATTGGAATCATCAGTTTCCTTCCCTATGAAACTGATACCCATTTAATACTCCTTTCATGGTGGCTTTCAGCTGAAGCTCTGAAGGGGTTAGCAGCAATTTGTTTCTCCTGTCTGTAGCTGAAGTTTCCTTGAAAAGTTTCATTAACACACTATCATGGTTTAAAAATAGAAACTCGAGAGAATTACTCCAACTCAAGTAATATAATGCATCAAGAAGCTTTTCATTTTATATTATAATTATTCCAAAGCACTTCAACCTAGCCACTTCTCCATTATGAGAAGAATTCTACACCATTTTGTATCCAAAATTGCATTTCTCAGAAATTCTATGTCTGTGTGTAGATTGCTTGCAGTGCTCCTATTGTCCTTGTTTCTTCTCTGCTGTGGAATTAAACCCCAATGCTTAGAAAACTCTTAAATGAGTTTTGTTGCTCTGTACATGCACAGAAGAGCAGAAAGAAGCAGCTGAGAGTCTGCAGTGCCCTGTGGGTTGGAGAGCATGACATGGGGGATTTCTTGCTTGATGGGGTGCTTTGCAAACCCTACTTCTGTTACAATTCTGCTCAGGAAAAGTTCATTTCTCTCTTTTTTTTCCTTCCCTTCAGCCCCCTGAAAGAAGAAACACATATTCTTCATAGCATGCTATCAGCTGGACAGTTCTTCAGTGTTTCGCTATGAACTATGTGTATAGTAACTTCACCTAAACATTTGTTGGTGTTTTAAATACTAAATAAATAAACATTTCCTTACTGCTGTGATAATTCAGTGACACCCTGTCAGCTTCTTTGGATCCCAAAGAATTCTCAGGCAGCTGGTTAAACTGAATTGAAACTCAGCTTTGAAAATACAGTTTGCCTGCTGGCTTGACACTTACAAATGTCTTCTATTTATTTTGGGCAGCAAATTATTAATTTTCTTCTGGGCATGTCTTTTGTTTGTTTTGGGATAGTTTTGTGAAGGTTTTTTTTGTTGGTTGGTTGGTTGGTTGGGTTTTTTTTGATGTGTGTGTTTACATACAGTGTAGATTGAACAGAATCAGACTGGCACAGGCAGAAAGCGACCTCTGGACGTGCTCTGGTCCAAGCCCACTGCTCAGGCAGGGACACCGAGAGCTGGCTGCCCAGGACTGTGCCCAGATGGCTTTTGGGTGTCTCCAAGGTGGGAGACTCCACAGCACCCTGAGCCAGGGCTCAGTCAGCCTCAGACAGGAACAGTTCCTGCTGTTCTGAGGGAACCTCCTGGCTGTCAGTTCGTGCTCATTGCCTCTGGCCCTGTCACTGGGCACCACTGGGAACACCCTGGCTCAGGCACGTTCTTACCCTGCTTTCAGATAATGAGGTTCCCCCTGACCCTGCTCCAGGCTAAGCAGTCCCACCTCTCTCAGCCTTTCCTCACTTGAGACATGCTCCAGGACCTTCATCAGCTGAGCAGCCCTTTGTTGGACTCTCTCCAGCAGTGCCTTGTGTCTCCCATCCTGGGGATGCCAGAACTGGGCGCAGCACTCCAGGGGTGGCCTCACCTGTGCTGGGTAGGTGTTGAGGAGGGTGTTCCCTCAGCCTGCTGGCAGAGCTGTTCCTCGTGCAGCCCAGGATGCTCTGACCCTTCTTTGCAGCCAGGGAATGTTGCTGGCTGTTCCGCCTGGCAGCAGCACCCCCGGGCCTTTCCAGCAGAGCTGCTTTGCAGCCCCTTGGATTTATTGGTGCCTGGGGTTGTTCCTCCCAGGTGTGGGACTTTGCACTTCTGTCAGCCCATCTCACCATCCTGTTGGGGATGGCAGCACAGGCCTCTGGTGGATCAGCCAGCTCTGTGTCACCAGCAGGCTTGCTGAGGTCACCCTGTGCCCCACCATGACATCCACAGTGAAGGTGTTAAACAGGACTGAACTCGGTGTTGACTCCTCTTAGTGTGGAGTTGAGGCACAGCCTTACACAGAGCTCACTGGTGCTCTGAAACTCACAGCTGCTCCAGAAGTTATCACCTCACTTTTTCATCTCCTCTCCACATCCATCCCTCCAGCCTCTCCCTCACTGCAGGTTTGTGGGAGGGAGCTCAGCAGCGTTCCCCGATTTCCTTCTGGCACCTTTCTAAAGCGCTGAGGTGGACAGGTGCAACAAACCCATTACCTGAAAAGTCATGCAGATTTTTCCTGAAACAGCAGTCCTTTTCCATTACCTCCTTGTCCAGATGGCTAAGTATATGGTGGAACAGAATTAATAGGTGTTGGGGAAATCCACCTCCATGTGGAACAGGCAGCAACGTTGGCAACCAGTCAAAAAGCCCTCAGAAAGGTTGTGGCTGAAGGACACCACTGTTGGGAACACAGATGAAGATATATTCCTGAACTCAAGGAGGAAACACAGAGGGTGCATTATTGCATGGAATGATTAGATGACTGACTAATGAGCCTTGAGGGGTAAGGAAATTGGCTACAAAAGCAATTAAATAAGCACCTGACATTCCAGTGTACTCTGTATAAACACTGAACTTTTACCATGTTTAGTTGGCAAAGCAAAACAAGTGCTGTTTAAGCATACAAGGCAAACTGCCACAGGAAAAAAAAAAATCTGTGTTAAACAGATTGTGCTTCTGAAAGTGTGCTAGTAAATGCTTTTCTTTGTCAGAAGGTGTGATAACACATTGCAGTGCTAGCACTGTAAGTCACTGTCCACTGTTCTCATTAGTTATTTGGGATATTCAAGCCAATATGATGCCACATTAAACTCCATATTCTGCTTTAATCTGTCTATTGTTAGATTAGGTAATGAAGACATTTTTTTTTTTCCTTTAGGGACAAAACTCCTGCATAATAATCCAGATATAAGTGACAGAAGGGTCATTTTGCATAGAATCTGGTCAACCAACGTTGGATACCTGTTTCTGTGACATAACAGGGCATCTATGAAATGCACTTGGGCATTTGGTCATGCACGTGGTCAGCTTGGAGTGCAGCCAGCCCACCCATGGACCTTTAGGAGAGGGGCTGCTGCCAACAAAAGCAGTTAAATGAGCATTTGTCGTTTTGCCAGATTGAGGTTTTGAAGTGTCTTGACTGGCTGAAGGATCCTGCTGTCCTCAGCCACAGGTAACAATGTGCAAGGGCTCTGCGTGAGATGGAAGGAAGGTTTTTCCTTCAGGCTTGGATGGTTACACTCTTTTCTGCCAATTCTCATCACACAGAGCTGCAGCGGGCTGAGATCTTCACCCTGTGTGCTGAGGGGAGGGGGTTTCACACCTTCTACACAGACAGAGGGGAATTCACCCACAGGATGGAAGAGACGTGAATGCTGTGCTCAGGTTTCTCTTTCCAGTGCACTTTCAAATTACTCGCTCAGGTATTTCACTTGTTGCCCCACCCAGTGGAAGTAACAACTTGGGACTCTGTTGTCAGGCAATTCAAGGTCAGGAAGAGATTTGAAAGGCAGTCACGGTGAACCAAAGATGAAGTGTTCATAATATTTTAAGGGCAAACCAGATTCTCTGGTAACGTTGCTGGGGCTGATCTTCAGCCATGTGCTCAGTAAGTCTCCAGCAACCTTTTCTGTGTAGAGGTGCTGGAATTGTCACTAATTTTGTTTTTCCCTGGTAAATGTGTGCAGCTAAAAGAAGAAAGTGGTAATTTTCAAGTGTCAATTGGAGTAGTAACTATGTGTGACAAGGAGCTGTGCTGGGAGATTGAAGCAAGTGGTTTCTCACCTCTGTAACCAACTGGAGGCAAAGAAATCAGGTGGGATGTTTTTTTCTGTAAGAGGAGTTAAAATCACTTCTTAAAACTGTTGAATTATGTTAAATTTGCTGCCAGAAAATCAAGCTTGGTCTTTTAAGGCAGTCTAAAATTAATTGTGTATTTGTTTCTTAATTGCCTCATTAAATTCAGGTTCAAAAGTTCTCCTGTACCTGGAGGTCACAATATGCACTGCTGAACCCCTAAGATGTTGTGTATGTCCTGGTTTCTTAAGAGGATAAGAATTCTAGATTTCTGAGCTGAAATAGCTTTATTATGAAGTGACACGTCTGGCTTTAGAGACAGAGGTGGAATTGGTACATCTGAAATTAATGAATAATATATAAGGACTGATACCAGCTTTGCTTCATGAGTTGGCCTTACTATTTAGCCTCAAGCAGAAGCAAGAAACACACACACAAAAAGAAAGGTTGTTAAGGTAGAAAGTTAAATATTTAATGCCAGTGTCTGCTGTATATTCTTCTTTTGTGTATTCATGGAAATATATTTTGGAACTGGAGGCAAATGTTATTTATAATACAGTAGTGGCAGAAGGGGCATATTTGATTGAGGCATCAAAGCGCTAGACTTTGTAAAAGCCGTGAGTTTCCTGGATCAGCCTTGAAATTTTCACTGCCATCTTCCCTTTTCTTTTGGGTATTCTGGGTCTCTTTTTGGCTTTCATTTGGGATTTGTCTGTAACAACTCTTGCTTTCTTTCCCCTTTTTAATGTGGTGGATAACCAGGCAGCAGTAAGAGGTGGTTGTTTTCCCAGTAGCAGGTGTGTCTTTCAAGCTCTCTGCAAGGTATCCCATTGGTGACAACACTCAAAGTGTAACACACATCCTTGTGTGCTGCCTTCTGTCATGAAAAAAGTTCTTGTGAGCCTGCTGGGCACAGAAATAGCACTGGAATTTCTGTTTTCTGGGCTAACCAGGAGCTGGATGTTACACAAAGGAAGGCGCTGGGAATGGAATGGATTTTTGGGTGAAAACATCAGCAATTGTTAGAAAAATTTAAACTTGGGCGTTTTCTTCTCTTGCCCTGGAGGGTGTAGTTGAGCATTATGGTTTGCTGAGATTTTTATGATCTGATTTGGTGGCAATGAGCAAAGATAAACCCTTGCCTGCCTGTTTGCAGCTGCAGTAAATTTGCCCTGGACCCATCATTGTGTAGAAAGGTAGATGTTGTTTCAAGGCTATTGGTATTCAGCCAAAACAAGAATTAAATACAGATTCTGACATTTTGCTCCTTAAAGAAGAAAAAAAGTCATTGCAGAACTTGTTAATTTTCTCGTTGGAAGACCTGTTTTTAAATAAGCTTGGGTGTTTGCATGTGTGCTTGCTCTCAAAGTTGCAGGAAGGGCTTAGCGAGTTTCCATGGACTTGGCATTTTAGTCTGGGTCCCAGGAACCTGCTTTTCTATCTCAGATAAAGGCAATACTTTGTCTCTTCTACAGATCTATAAGAATTTTTGTGTTAGGCTTTTCCTGTAAGACGTTTTAACATGGAAAAGCTCTTCTCAGTGGCTGGAAGAAGGAGGAACGTCCTGATCACGGCTGTGTCTCATTTTGGAGTCAAGTCAGAAACCTACAGCTAATTCTGCAGGTGTTTTACGTGAGAGGCAGCTACAAACACACACACACACGTGTGTGTGATTACATAGATATGCCCACAGTTACTTTATTTCACTCTTATTCAGAGCTTAAAAAACCCCCCTGTGTATGGAAACTGAGTGCTGCCAAACATAGTTGAGTAATCGCTTCTCCAAAAAACTGATTTGAGTAAGAAGAAAAATGTAGCCCCAGAGTTTGGAAAGAGAACTTCTATGGAAGAAGTTACAGAGATAGAACTGGCAGGCATTGTGGGCAAGAGTGGTAAAAGAAAGAAATGTGGAGCTTGGGGAAGACAGTTTGTAAATGAATTTAGCTGTTTTTCTAACTGCTGTTTGGTTGAGGTTTTGGAGAAATGCAATCCATTGACCACCCTGAATAGAATGATAAATGAGAAGTGCTAAGAGCATCTTTTAGATCACATAGCACTTAGAATGTAATTTGGTCAGCTTTAAAAATATAAGATCTCCTCAGAAGTGTAAGAGATATTCTGCAGCTTCAGTTATCTTCCCTACTGACTTAACCTGGTGCACATAAAGTACATTACAAAGTATTAAAACCTGGCAATGTTGCTGATTTTGAGCCTGAGGAGAACAGGAGGTGAGGCAGTCAGCTCAGCTGTTCCTCACGTAACCTTTCTAGCTTTGGTTGCAGTCCCAAGGTCCTGGCAGGGGTGTGGGCTGACCCTCCTGCTATGTGTGCAGCACAGGAACAGGAGCAGAGCAGAGATTGTACACAGGAACAGAGAGGCTCAGAGTGAGCACAGTGTGAGCCCCTCTGTTCCTGTGACACCAGTGGGAGCAGGCGCTGCAGGACTGGGCTCCAGGTGTTCTCCCCAGTGGGTGTGAGTGCCCCCAGCTCCCAGGTGCTGGTGAAGATGCCTTAGCCAACTCCCTCTGAGGAGCTGGGGTGGTGCTGTGCAGCCAGAGATGTTCTGGAGTTGGTTTTCTAATATCAGTGCTGCTGCTCTGGAGATGTGCAGTGGCCGAGCAGCAGCAGAGCAGGAGCTTGCTTTTACATGTGGAGACTTTTCTCCCCTTCAGTGCTGTGTCTAGGAAGTCACAGCTTATTTCTGCAGCGATTCCAGAGTGGCTCAGAAACCTGAGACCCTTCTTTAGGCTGGAACGTGGTGCTGAAGTGCTTCACTGGACTGGGACTCATCTGGATTCCCCAGGCTGAAGCAGGGAGCATCAGCGACAGCTCTGTGAGTATGAGCACGAATTCGTGTGCATTCCAGCTGTGCCTCTCTGCCAGAGTGCAGGAGGGCAGGGCACAGCACTGTGAGGAGCCAGGCTCTCTAGGCACAGGTGCCTTTGCATTTTGTTGGCTGTTCACATGGAGAAAAACCCGGAGATAGGAGTCCTAGCAGATTGCAAGCGTGCTCCTTGGAGAGTTTACAAATCTGTGTGCAGTATTTTCAAAACAAAACAAAATGTGCATCAAGGATCTTATCTTAATTTGGATACAGATTAAGTGCAGCTGGGATATTTTATCAGTTTGTATGTCATGTGTTTGCACGGAGTTGATGTATAAATTGATACTGTAAGCTTTCCAGGGTTTTTGTGATTTCTGCAGAAAAAAAATCAGTTCCTCTCCCACCAGCCCAGTTACAGTGGATTGTGTTAGAAAGTAGTGAGATTACAAAGTGTTCTGGGCTGTGTTCTGATGCTGTTTGTGTTTTGGTTTAAGTACATAGCTCATTTACAAGTCAGTTGTTGTAGATGAACATGTGGTGAATTGCCTCGTGTAGGAAAGATTACGTTTTAGACCAATTATGTAACAAATAGCAGAGAAATCAAAATTAAGTAATGTATGTGTTAATGCTTAAATGCCAATAATATACTTCGAAAGACCCAAAGGAAGCCCCTGTAATTAGAAAATTGGGAAATATGCACGTAAATCTCTTGTACCTAATTTTCTGGTTATACTTACTTTAAGTACTCATGTGAAGGAGTCTATCTTATAAACGATCAGGAGATAGATTTGAAGGATTTTTTTTCTTTTTAAATATATATTTACTGGAGAGCGGTCACATTAATAAAATGATAGGTAATTTATCACAAAACCTGATAATTTTCTTTAGAATAAAATATTTGTGTCTTGCAACTACCAAAGTGCCTTCAAATATTTTAAGGAAAATCATTCATGAGATGACACAAATGTGTAATAGGAGGAGTACAGGTGACTCTTAGTCAAGTCAATTCAGAACCAGGTCTCCTAGTAGAGTGCTTTTTCCTTTTATAGTGTTTTTTGCTCACATTTGCTTTGAAGTAGTTTCTGTAGCTAATGTATATCAAAATTAAAATGTATCAGCACCATATGGCAGTTGGCTCGTTGCCTAAATAACATATGTTCCATAAGTTCAGTTCACTTAAGGATTGCTTTTCACTGCTTGGAGGGCGTTTACCTGTAATTTTAATGTTGAAAAGAGTGCCCTGAGATCAGAATAATTTGCTGGGTGAAATAAAAAAGACTTTGTTCTGCATTGGATATAAAATGATAATGATTTCCCCGTGTGTTTACTGATGAAGGACAATTTAGTTCTGGGGGGTGGTTGATTTGTCAAATTTCTGGTATAAGTGACTGTGTGTTATACATATTCCCCACAGTATGTATTGCCTTAACAGCAAATGCTGTGTGCTGGAGCTCCACAAAATACCAGTGTAGCTGGGAGATTCACTCTGAGCAATAGGTACTCAGAGGAGGCACATTTTGCTTTAAACCATATAAAATAACTGGGGCATATTGTATTCTATTTTTGTTTTTATTTTTTCCCTTCACATCTCTAGTTGGGGTCCTGCTAGCTGAGGATCCAGAACCCTTCTCATTTGGAAGAAGCTTGGGGTTAATAATTCTGTTTTCTGTGCTGCAGCCTGTAGGATCCACTGCCACATGCTCAGTTAAAACTGCATTGTAAGATACCTGTTTGTTTCCTTTTCCAGAAGATCTTGAATTTATTGTAATTATAGAATTATCCTAGGTGGAACTTCTCTTCATTTTTTCCCTGCTGCTGCCACAGTTAGATTTAGAGCTGAGTTCTTCCAGTGATCCCATTTTTTCATGCAGCCCTATACTCTTGGAGAAACAACCACAGAAGGTTTAGGTCCCTGAACTGTGATATGGACTTTAAGTGTCTCAGGCTCCAAGTTTTACTTCGAAAAATAAGGACTATGTTAATTTTCTTGTGGTGCCTAAAATTGTCTGCTTTTGCCTACTGGCAAGTTGCCATGGTTTGGTATGTATGTGAATTTGGGTGTTTTATCATACAATAATAGAACTGGTTGGGTTGGAAGGGAGTTTTCAAGGTCATCTAGACCAAGCCCAACCCTAATGATTTTATTTCTGTGCCCAGTTGAACCAAAGTCTGTGTGTTTTTTCTAAGGAAATCAAAAGGTGGGGTTGGGCTGGTATTTTCTGTGCACACAACATAACTAAATTACTGGTTTTCTCAGAAACTTTTACCTCTAGGAATGTTTTAGAGGTTTTTAGTTTCTTTTCCCCTACATCTGGCTCGAAAAAATGGATGTGATATTTGCAGTCCTTGTTCCTGCTGTAGCCAAATAGTTTGAATATTGAGTGGGTGGCAGATGTATATCATGTGTCCACCGTCAGCTGGGTAAAAATCTAAAACTCTCCTTGCAATTCTCCACAGAGAGATCCTAAATCAAGTAGGCTCTGGTTGGAAAGGTGGGGCTGTCCTCTCCTCCTGTTGGAGCTGTGTCAGCTGAGCTTGGATTGCTGCTTTTGGGGGGTTTTGAGGGGGGTGTTTCCTTTATTTTGCGTGGAAAGCCAGTGAGTGCTGGAAAAAGAGTTCTCAGTGGTGTTTGGATCATGCCTTGTAGGCCAGATGAGAGTTTTGGCTGCTTCTCTCAGGATAAATCTACGTAGGATCTGCTGGTCTTACTTGGAATAAGAGGTGAAAAGTAGCACGTGGTGTGTGATGCCCGCTGAGGCAGCAGCCTTTCTGCTGTGCCTGTCTGCTCTTTCACAGCCAATCTTGATCATGGCTTTCCTCTTTTTTAGCTGAGGAGAAGCCTGTAGAAAGAAAAGTGTCAAACATTTCCAGCCAGAATAGCGTACAACCTGTAGCTGGAAGCTGCCTCCCAGAAGGATGGAGGCAGAATTATTATTATTTATGTGTCCTGGGCAGAGGAGGGAATCCTGCCTGGTTTCCTTTATCACTGTGTGAGAGCTCTAACCATTACACTGATGTGCTTTGGGGCAGCTGAGTTCTGAAAGCCTCAACCAATCCTCAGCTGCTGTCACCGAGGAAAAAGAGTGAGAAGCTGTAGGAGTATCTCAGGAGATGTTCACAAAGGCAGTTCAGCAGGCAAATACACACACAGCTTTAACAGAAACGTGTGTGTATGTGTATATATCATCTGCACGTGGAGAGACTGTGCCATTACAAGCCCTTGTTGCCAGAAGAGTGGCAAAGGAAGGAGCTGCAGTACCTTTTATGTTCCTCAGTCCCACCTGTACGAGTGCAGGGGAAGCTGTGGTGACAGTGTGCAAGCACGCAGTGCATGTGCTTTATTCCTGTTCCCCAGGCTGGCAGCAGTGAATGGGATCCTGAGTAGGAGCACAGACTGCATTCAGCCCTCAGAAATTACTACCATAGATAAGTTGGAGGGGAGGAGGGGGGAAGACACAGAAAAGCTGTGTACTCCTTAATAGATTCATGGTTTGCAACGTTTCATAATTCCTTTTTGACTCAGTCATCTGTAGCAGTTGTATAAATTACTTCTAATGATGCAGTATTGCTGAGGAATTTTGGTTTTACTTTGCAGTGTGTCATTATTAGCTCTTAGGGAAAAAAAAAAAACCTGTATTGTTTGGTCTGTATAAAGGACATGTAAGAAAAGGAGAGTGAATTCAAATCAAAAGGAAAAAGGAAATTTAAACCTTTGCCACAGATGTTTTCTTTGGAAAGGAAATTCAAATTGTCGCTTTGCAAAGTGAACTAAATGGAACATCTGTGACTTCTTGTTTTCATTCTTCAAGACTTGATTCTCTTCTGTTTCTACCAGTCTTAGAGATGCATATTCATCCTGATCCTGCTTCCATTGCCTGTTAACTTCAGCAGTGCTGGACAAAGCCTTTTATAAGAAGAAAGCTAAAATAAATTAGTTGAGAAAATCATCACTGTGTCAACCTGCTTGAAAAAGCTGCTGGATGGTCCAGGCTGGGCAGGAGTTTCTGTGGAAACATCTCTGCAGTTCAAATGTCAGTGGGAGGCTGCAGTGCACAGACAACCTGCCTATTGGTTTTCTTATAAGCAGAAAAAAGTAAGGAATTTAAAAGAAAAGCTGCTATATTTAATTTTTTTGGGGTATTCTTTATTGACAATGAATGAACCTTGATTAGCTGTGGTTACTCAGGTTTACATTAATGATTCTCAGAGCTGCAGCCAAGAGGAAAGAGCTTATAGTGATTTAATCTGGCCTTTATTTAGATTCTGAAACAATTTCAGCTTTCCAGGATAACTTCTTTAGCTCTTGAACAATTCCACCAGATCCATCAGGTTCCTTTGATGTGGAGCATTGCAGAGCTGGGCTGTGCCCTCACTTTCTCTCCCCTGTTTTGTTTCTCCTGTGCCAATTCCTAAGGCAGAGCTCAGAAAGAGCTCCCTGGGACACTGGGGTTGCTCTCCATGGTGCTGGGACAGGATCCTTTGGATCCTCTGGGTGTGCAGGATCCTGGGAAATCTCCCCCTGTGCCCTTAGCTCAGATCTCACCTGCACTGGGTGATGGACCCCTGTACTGGGGCGGGGAGAGCTGCTCCCATGAGCTGCACCAGTGCTCAGGGGTTTTCTCTCCTGCACCATCCTCTGGACTAAGCCTCAGGCTCCACTGAATGGTCAAAGAGCACTTTAGTACCCCATTCTTGTTTTCAAAAGTTTGCCGTTTCTATTTTTTCAGTGCTTGTGTCAAGAAAACTAGGTTTTAGATTTGAAGAATCAGAAAGAGCTGGATGGAAAAACTCGGACGCAAATGTTGGAGTGGCATGGACGGAGAGTAAAGCGGAACTGAAATTGTAGCCAGAATATCTTGCATACAAAATTGCAAATAAATGGATCTGTAACCGGGTGTCCAGGTTGTAAGCACCACTGATTAATTTGTGAATGCCAACTGTAGAACAAAGGAGATATAAAATCTGGAAAAGATTCTGCAAAGGTAATGTTGGATTTTTTTTTCTAATGAAGACAGGTGATTTTTTTGCTTCCTTTTTTCCCATTTTTACCATTAAATTTCTAAAGTGGGCATTTATATTCTGAAACCACCCTGCACTGCACAGATATTTTGGTGCTTTCAGTATTTTGACGGGAGAACAGCGCTGTCTGTAAATCCCTGGTGTAAAAAAGTGTTTGTGCCAGAGTAAGGGGCTGCGAAGAGGAAAATGCCAGGACAGACAGCAGAGCTCCAGCTCTTCCCCTCTTGCCTGATGAATTCTCTTTAATTGGGTAAGAAGCTGAATCCAGGTAGGTCCAGCTTAGGTCCATTGCCATTTCTGACTTGATGCTGATGCCAGGCCTTGTCAATGTGAAGAGAAGGAGAAAAGGTGACAGATGGACGCTGAGAAAATGAAACCTGGGGGCCAATGTGGCAGGACAGTGAGGAGAGAGGGCTTTGCTGCTTTTCTGCCTGTGCTGTGCCTCTACCTGAGAGAGGAAAAAATCCTAAACTCTCACTTTAAGTAGTGACAAAGTGTGTTTGTCACAACACTCTTAAACCCAAGCAAGTGTTACCAACTCCCTTCCCTTGTAAGTGCAGTGAGTGAGGAGCTGCCGAGTTTCGGAAGGCTCTGCCTGCCCCCTGTGTGCATCTCCTGCCCCAGCAGCAGGAGGGATGTGCTCCCTCAGCGACAGGTTTGGCTGTATCACCTCCAATTCCCATCCAGGGATCCCATCCAGGGCAGGAATTGGAACTGCAAATATTTTTGGCTGCTGTCTGGTTACATCAGCCACTTGCAAAATTTGTTTCCTGGGTCCATCTTGCTGCTTTTCCTCACAGTGGATGAGGAATGTTGTCACTTACTTATTTCTTGTCTTTGGGCCGTTCCGGGCTGTGCAGTGACCGTAAAGATATTGAATTTAAACCTTGTTAATCACAGTGTTTGTTGTCCATATGGTTCTGTTCTGTACAGTCGGTTTTATTTTATTCAGTGTCAGTTCCCAGGTTTCCCTGTTAGTTCTAATGTAGAAGAACTGCATTTTAGAGCAAACCATACAAACTCAGTCTGATATTTTGCTTTTGTTATTTAATCTTTTCTCCTTGACTTAGATTTGAAGGTCTTTTTGTTCATGTTATTTCTGTTACAGAAAAAAGCAGTCCTGACTTTTTACAAGAACTTTCAATATTCATTCAGAGAACATTTTTATTTTAAAGCATTTTACTTATGCTGCACTTTTACTTGTATATTTTATTTAAAGCACTTAAACCTATTTTGAACATAAAAAGCCTTATCTGTCTACAGCTAAACCAGCAAAACAATTTTACTGCATCTAAAATATTGCCTTTATTTTACTTTATCTGGCCTGTGCTGACCAGTTATCCAGTGTGTGACAGGGATGGGAGGGGTGGATGTGCATGCCACGTACCTTTTTTTTTTTTAATGTAGTTAACTAATTTCTTGCTACGTTTTTGTGTCCTCTTAGTTTTACTGGAGGTATTGGGGGGGGCAAGGGTGGAATTCTTATCTTCTAAAAAAGATAACTGCATCAGGTGGCTGCAAAGTGCTCTTGGGCTGTGACAACGATGCTAAGCCAGAATCTGGACCTGCTATTTTCAGTTGGGTTTTTTTTTCTGATAAGGAGAATGAATTTTTTTATTTTTTTGTCTTTTCTTCATAATATCAGTGTGGAACAGCCAAAGGAGAGACAGGTGCATCCCAAGCAGGATGTTTATTTGGAGGCCATAATATTATGGCTGTGAGTAGAATTAGTTTTTTCCTTCTGATACTTGGTCTTTTAAAACATTTATCCCGCAACAGAGAAATCTCGGAGACTGTTTTTACTTGTTGCTCAGGAACAGATTGCAAGCTATTTCAGTCCCCTTTAGCACTGAGTGACTCCTTTAGACATGTAAATTCAGTATTCTCCTGTAAGGTATGACACATGTTAGGAACATAAGTCACTGGTCTGAGTTGTGGCAGGGCAGGACAGGACTTTCTGGCAGCCGCGTCAGAATTTTGGGTCTGCACAGCCCCTGCTGACGCTGGTGGTTCCTGTGGAAAACGGAGGTTGTTGAACAGTCTCACTCTAATGCATCTCCCCCTCCCGTTTCAGGACAATGGGCATTGTCGGGGCACAGCAGGGCACTTTGCATCCCCACAGCAGCACCGTGCCCAGGCTGTGAATAAACTGCCTTCATCTCCTTGTGCTATTGATCCATCAGCTTTCCTGCGAGCACTGAATTCATCCTTAAAAAATAATTAGCTCCAGTGCCTTGGCAGAATTCCAAGCAGGCAATTACATTGTGCCTGCTTAAAACTCCCCCCTGTAGTTCCAATTGGCTAACTTACAGTGACAGATGACTGTGTGTTTTGTGATATGTTTGCTGCGTGGCTTTTTATCAGTGTGAAATCTCCTGTAATGCTGCAAATAGTCGCCCTGCAAGAACCCGCCGGCCAGCACGGCTTATTAGCATGACAAAGGCAAGGATCCATGGAAAATGCTTCCCCAATGTTTTGAAGGCAAAAAAAAAAAAAAAAAAAAAAGAAAGATGTTTCTTGCAGGTTTCAAAATTTTGAAGGCATTATCTATAATGTGCCTTTAGCCTCTGTGCGCTGGTATGTAGAATAAAAGCAAACCTGAACCTCGCTTGTTTTGTAGAACTCAGTGTTAATTATGGACTCAGGACTGACATTTCAAATGGTTGAGAAAACAGAGGGACGATGCAGATTTTGTTTGTTGACTGTGGGACTTTGGGTTCAATTTGTTTAATGGAAGAAAAAATAGATAGGAGATAAAATATACATTAGCTTGTGTTTCCCTTTCCAAGGGTAGTAAATAATTGAAAACCTGGGTTTTTTTTGTTGGTCTTTTTTGTTTATATTTTGACAGAGAAAATACAACTTACAGTATCTAAATAACTTGTATCTGGTATTAAATGGTTTGAAAAGACCAGGAGAAAATTTTGGTGTTTAGATACTTGATGGAGCACTGTGTGATTAAAATAATCCTTAAGGAAGGGGAGGTGGACTTCCCATCTCCTTCCACAGATGAAGACCAAAGCTACATTTTGATGAAGAAAAGTCATCTGACTGAACAGGTCATGATACATTTTTCTGATTATTTAAATTTTATGATCTTTGTATTGGTGAAAGAGGCAGAAGGGAATCTTCCCATTTCATGGGCTTGTTTTTTTGTTATTGCTGTGCCCAAAAGGACAGACATGGTCTAGGCATTGAGTCCTTGCAATTACATAGTGGCAGTGGAGTGTTTTACGAGAAGAGGACAGAAATAAAAATTGTTTGCAGCCTGTCCAAGGGCTTTTCTGCCCTTCTGTTTTGTCTCCTGGTAAAGGAAAAACAAGCCTGTTTTTAGGAGTTCCCTTTACAGTGTGAAACTCTTGCATCTCTGCCAGGATATGCAGAGTTAGCAAACACCGCAAATTGAAGTCTGAAGAATTAGTTCTGGTCTTTCCAGCTCAGGAGTTTGAGAATTAAAACTCACTTCTTTCCTAATCATGAAATTGACTTGAAATTTAATAAATACTTATTTTTAAGAGGACTTTGTTCTTATTCCTTGTAGATGCAGAGATTATTGTAGAATTTTTAGGCAGTTATTGTTTCATATCTATGTCCCTGCTGTCTAAAATACAAAGGATCAACATTGCAGTTGTATTACAGAGGCTTGCACAATTTCACACATTGTGAAGAGCATAAAATAAATAATCTTATCAATCTTGCTAATTATGACAGGAGTGTTCTGCTGAACAAGGGACAGAAATTTGCTTTTGAAGAGTTTCATTTAATCTTCTCCTCACATTCTAAATGTGCTCAAGGTTGTTGGTTGTATAACCTCTTTAAAAAAAAATTGAGAATGATTTTGAGAATAACACAGTAGCTCAGATGGTTAATGCATGTTTGGGGACTCATTTTATTGCCTTTGCCTTTTCTTTTTCAGTTCTGTTTTGTTCTGTCTGTAACCAGTCAAAGCTGTCTGGAAATTGTGGAGGCAGCTCTATCACACAGCATCTATTTTTAAATGGACTATTATTTGGGACATGATCAGAATAGCTGGGCTTCATTTCTGGGGTGGATCTGCAGTGCAAATTCCCCGGTACTTTGAAGAAGCAAACGCGCACTGGGTCAGGTGTTTTATCCCCCACTGCAAAGTTTCCCGTGCTGCAGGATTGACGTGTGTTAAACTCCCCTCAGTTGTTGTTTGTTCTCTTCAGTATCCCGAGTTCTCAGAGCTCCTCTGTGCTGCCCACTTTGACCCAGGGCTTGCGGCATCCTGGAGGAGCCCTTAGGTTGCCCTCGAGGTGTTTTCTTTTGAGCTATTAAAGGGCTTTGTATTCCCTTTCCGGCTAAAGGTGTGGTTCCACTGCGGGCCGCTATTCAGAATGGAAGTGGGTGGAGTTTGTGTTTCCCGTGGGTAAGGACAGCCACAAAGCCACGTGTAGGGATGAAATGCTGGTGAAGCCATAACTGGTGCTGCAGTTACCTGTTGAAATCAAACTCTAATGCACCCATCAGGCTTTTCATCAGTCTGTTTCCCAAAGCTGAGCTTGGGACATGAGAAGCCAAAAACCTGCAGAACTTGGAGTATCTTTAAGCATCCCTTGCTTGCTTTCTTGTCTTTATGGCAATGTTGGGTGCTTTGAGGAATTCAGATCCCTCCTTCACATCATTTCCCACGGGCTTGTGCCGCAGAGCATTTTGCTCAGCTTGCTGTTCGTGGATCAATTATTTCTTCACTCTTAAGTTTCGAGTTACAGTTTTCCAAGGCTGAGTTTGTGATCCAAGCTCTGCAAGGCACACAGCCCATGGTATCCATAGCTCTGCCTCTTCAAGTGATACCTGTTCCTTCTTCAGTCATGTTCCTGTGCATGAGAGTTGTCTTGGAGGAGTCTGGAGAGGCGCATTACAAAAAATACAGATGGAAAGAGGCTGAACTCTTTGTTCTTCAGTGCCAAGGACCACTGTGCTTTCTATGTGCTAGGGACAGATTCATCTCTGTCCTCTCAGAGGCAGAAGAGGGGGTTTTAGAAGCCACAGATGAGTCACTGTGGCTGTGCTGTATCTGTGGTGTCTGCTATTTCACTGCTGCTTCTCCTTCCTGGGGTGCCTCAGAAACGTTGCCTTTTGCAGTGATGGATGGGAGTGGGCTGTGGTTATCTTGTCATTTATTCCTCCTCTGTGCACAGCCTTGGAGCAGCTGAGCATCCCAAACACCACTGTTCCCATTCTGATATGGCAAGACTCATCACACCTACTCTGGAATCTGTTTGGGTTATGTTATTCAGGAGAACCATAGTTTTTATTGCTTAAGTCCTTGTCAAGACTGAGTTTTGACGAGTGAAATATTGACTACTCACTGTTATAAAAGCTGTGCAGTGGGAACTCACGTTTAGAGATGGATTCAGAGTGGAAATGGCATTCCAGAGCCATGGCCTGTGCAGAATATATTTGCTTCTGCTGAGCCTTCAATTAGAAAGTCACTTTAGGTCCTAAAGTAATACATTAATTGCACAAGTCCCGTTGAAAACTTGGAAACTCATTGAGATGTGCAAATTGGTGATGGATTTTTAATTGGATGATGACAAAGTAACTAACAGCGAATGCTAACTAAGAATTCAAACTGCTAAGAAGACACTCATCCACAGAGATCACATTCATGCTGGATATTGAGACGTGGTTTAAAAGACAATGAAAGTCCTCATCAATCGCATGTTTGGTTTTCTTTTCACTCCTGTAGATCCACAGTGACTGCACTGAAACAAGCAAAGTTCCTGCTGGTGCAGAGCTAGGGGGAGTGAGGAACAGCTGGAGTCTGAGACTTTTTAGGTAAATCCTTCTGGAGAAATCGCAGGAGTCACTTACATAATGGAAACATCCTATAATTTTTCCTGTGCCTTTCTCCCTTGTTGCCACACATTTCTGTTGCCAGGGAAACCGATCATGAATTGTTCATAGTAAGTGACCTTGTCATTGCTTTTATACACGCCATGAGTTATTGTGCACAGGATATTTATAGAATTATAGAGGTGATTGTGACTGCCTGAAGACAAGCAGGTTTTGTTTCATTTAATTTTTTTTTTTCTGTAGAATAGGAGGCTGAAAACTGTAAGAGAGGGAAATGCTAACATTTGTTTGCAGAATCGATCTTGCTGTTACTCAGATAAGGGCAAACAGGGCTAATAAGTCAAAAGGCAGCTGGATGAAGAGTGGTCAGCTCAGCCTCCTGCAAGCAGTGTTTCATTTGATGCTCTTCTGGACTGGACTTGAATATATTCACATTTATTCTTGTGTTTGATATTTTTAGAGGTGCCAGAATTTTTTTAAGCTCTGCACAAAGTGTGCTTTATGCACAGTTTTTAAATAACAAACCAACCAAACAACAAACCAAAAGAACTTGTGTCAACCATTCTAAATGGTGAAAGCTGCTGCCTATTCTCCTTGTCCTGACATTCTGTACAGAAGTTAATTAAAATAAAGCTCTACCAACAATTTAAGTATTAATAATGAAGAGATAAATGAATCATGCTAGTTCAAATAGAAAAATAATACAAAGAGTGTCTGAGGTCCACAGAAGGCTTCCTAGTCTTTTTATGCATTCAAGAAGAAAAAATAATTTTATTACATAATCATCCTTCCAATTCTCTTCAAGGCTCTGTTTTGTAATTATTATTTTAATCTAGGGAAAGGTGTGGTATGATCTTTGGATTTCACGGTAAAGTTGTGATAAAAAGGCTGAAGTTGATGTTTGCCACAATTGTGCAGCTGGGCATTTGGTGTCTGCACACACCAAATCAGCATTTCCCTGAGTGGTCCAGGGATGCCCCAGGTGGTCTTCACCCAGAAGGGACAGGGCTGAGCTGGAGAGCACTGGCACAGGGTGAGGGAGCCCACCCAGCCACCTTTACAGCTAAGCTTTGCTGCCTGGTGCCAGAACTGCCCAGGTGAGGAATTTGGCCAGTCCTAAGCAGCTCCCACCATGCCTACAGCCCAGTGAGTGGCTCCACCTAAAGCTGAAGGTGTTTGGGCTCATTTCTCAGGCAGAGCAGGTGACAGTCTCAGAAACCCCCATAACGTGATCCTCGCTGTAGGATTTACCACACAGGACATGGAGGCTTTTAAACAGCTGGCAGAAACAGTTCTAGCAGATGCAGGGACGGACATAAAGGGGATTTATGGCACTGGGAGATGTTTTATACACAGTTTAACATGAACTGATAGCAGTGGGTCATGCAAATGCTGGAATGCTCCTGCTGGACCACAGGCCAGCTGGATGGCTGAGAGCTCAGCAGAGCAAGAGCTCAGGTAATCTCACCTGATCCAGCTGCAGGTGCCACTGGACAGGCCCTTGTGCTGGACACACAGATCCCCAGCTGAGCAGTGCCTGACCATCCTGCTGCAGAGTCAGTTCACACTGTGAAAAAATTCCCAATATCTCGGCAATTACAGGGCATTTGTTTTAAGCAAACAGTGTGACTGTGAGGGGCTTTGCAGAAAAAAAAAAAAACCAGGCCTATTTCCATTTAGCAGCCAGCGGGAATTTCATGATCAGCTAATGTCTTTTAAACAGCTGCCATGCCTCTGGAATTCCCTATTGTTAAAAAAGTGGGTGTATTTTATGAGCAGCACACAGAGTTAACTTGAGGTGAGTGGTGATGCAGCGCCGAGTCCATCAGTGGAAGGGCTCTTACTCAGTGTTTTGCATAAGGCAAGGAAGCAACGAGCACAAATAGAGAGGAGGTTGCCCTGTGAATTTTGTGTGCTAAACATAAGTGCTCAATTGGACTAAATGGCAGAGCAGGACAGCACTGAGCCATTGAAACTGTCACTTTGAGAGGGCTGGGAATGGCAATCTCATGGGAGGGAGAAGCAGTCTCGTGCTTCCCAGTCATTACCCACTTACAGTGGTCTTTTCCCCCCGCCGCAGGTATGTTATAGTGAGACTGAGCCTGGCAGCTGGCACTGAATCAGTGTGGACAAGGAGCTAACTCTTGGTGTGTAATTCCACCTAATTTGCCATCCAGCATCTGACTTAACTGTTATGCTCATACTTAGTGTAATCAACCACTCTGGTTTGGGGTTTCCACAGTGCACTGCTGCCTGAGGGTCTGGTCCATGATGCAGATACAGCTCAGCTGCCATAAGCTAGATAATCATTGGATCTTTGGGGAGAATGAGCTGAAAGCAGGTGCTTTAGAGAAACTTAAAGGCCCTTAGATTTCTTGCTTTACAAAGGTTAAATAGTATCAGATCAGCAGGCTTCCTTTTCACCCGCCTGGGCATCATCTTATCTTTAATTTCTCCTTATACTAACCTGGAAAACACCACTTCCTCCACATTTTTGCTTTTCTGAAGAATAAAAGAAATTCTCCAGATTGCTGTGTTTTCTTTTTGTTATCCATGGGGTTGCAGCTAGCACTTTGAATTAATTTTCCTTGTCTTGTATGCTTGCATGTCCTGGATGAACTTTGGTAGAGAAGGAAGTTAACATTCTTTTGCCATCCAGTGGAGTAAGTCGTCTTGTTGATGTTTGAGTGTTTTAAATGAGGCTTAAGTACATAGTATTGACACTCTTCTGTAAATGGTTTCGAGAAAACCATTTATTATCCATTTGCTTGAGGGATTTGCTTGAACTACAGTGCTTGGGAGCAGTGTGTTAAATGAGATAATGTGCAGAATAGATGTGCATTTATGGGCAGTGTTCCTGACGCAGTGAAAACACCCACAGGGCAGCAGTTGTGGGGAAAACATTCCTTTTCCCCCATTAACATGTTCTCCTGGGTATATGGGGTGTTTTTGCAGTCCCAGAACATGCCTGGATCACAGAGGGGAGGGGACAACGAGCAGCCTGCACCCTGGAGGAAGCCTGTCGTGCATCTCTTAGTGCTTAGCCCAGAACTGAAATAAGTACCTATACACTCACCTATTGATTCACCTGGTGACGGGTGCTGGAAAGATCCTTCCCAGGGAATCAAACAGCTGAGCATCCACCTCAGCAGTGGGTGCTTCAGGGAGGGGGAATGAAGATGAAGAGCAACTGCAGCTTGTTGTGGGACTCGGGCAGTGACAGAAACGTGTCATCAGTCACTGTGTGTGTGACTGGGCAGCCCAGGACCAGGGAATACATTGAATTTCCTCAGTCACTGCTAGGAGCGAGCAAGGCTGCAGCTCAGTGAGGTGGGGCAGCTCTGCACATTGCTGTTATTTGATGGGGTTGGGTCAGGGCCTTTTCTTTCCCACTCTTCTCACTCTTCATTTGCTATTCTGTAGCCATCCCATTCCCTGGATTCCCTGCTCAGGTAAGGGGCTCCAGAGGAAGGTTGTGCTCTGTCACTGCCATCTGTAGGTGTGACTGGGGTGCTGATGGTACTTCTTTTGCAAATCCATAAGTTTCTTTCAGGGAAATAAATGCTTTTACTCAAACACATTTGTGGAAAAGGGAGCATCAGGAAACGAGGGGGAAAAAAACCTCAGAAGGGAATATTTGAAAATACTTTCTGTATTCCTTCCTGTCTCTTAGATTGGAGGGGGTTAGTAGAGGGGTTGACAAATGTTAAATTGTGTGTGGCACAAGTGACTGCATGGTCAGGGATGGTCTGTGCAGTTCCAAGGTGCCGATTGCTGCCCACAGAAACGTGGCAGTTTGTTCCTTTGTGCACATCTGCAGATCCAGAGCTGAGATCTGAGACCCCCGTGCTGCTTTCTCACCGATGTGGTTGGGAGTGACTGATGAGTTAAAGAACCCAAACCCGCAGGCATCTGTCATGTGCTCGATGCAGAAGCTTAGAGCTGATCCAGAAGCATAAAGTCACAAGGGGGTTTAAGATTTTCTGCTGGAGGACAGCATGCAACAACTTCTTAAAGACACTTCAAATGTCTTTTCTAGGAAAGCCTCAAGAGGTGAACTATTAACCCCACAGGATTTTAGAAATGATAAAAGGGCTATTCAGCTGAAAATTACATCCAGCTCTTTTAAAATACATAATGGGCATGTGGAAGTGCTCGATACAAATCAGTTGCATGCAGAACCTTGAGCCACTTTCTTCACAGGCCAGGCTGCTTCATCCGGTGCATTTATTTTTGACAGGTTTGTTTGTTTGAAAGTGAACAGCCATTAGAGCAATTAGATCAATAAAGATTAATGCCTTTATGGGAAATACCTGTTTGGCATTTGGGAAGAAAAAAAGGACTGCTTCTGTTCTACGTCAGGTTTGGACAAACATCCGTATACTATGGAAAATGAGCTTTTTTTATGTGGAAAGGAGTTTTGTTAATTGATTAAAGGTCTTTTAAATAAGCTATGGGAACTTAAAATTGATGAGTGAACTTCTACATTTATATTGCATGCCCAATAGTTTACTGTGCTGTATCTTATTAGAGAAATGCAGATTCTGTCTGGAAGTAAACATGTACATGCTCAAATATATTGTATTGAAATAGAGGTATAATCTGTAATGCTGTTAAAATTGTTGGTAGTCAAGCTATGATATGTGATTGCCACTCTACAACATAAACCTATATGGGATATTCTCTGTTGATAAATTATTCCATATGCTCTATCTCAATATAATTTACGTGTAAGTAACATTTGTAAGAAAAACATTGAGGTGGCCTTCAGTAGCAGGTCACAATTGTGAACTTTATTCTCTGAGATATTCTAGGAGACATTTTGGAATGTATGTTAATGTTGCTTTAGGAGATACTATCATGCATCAATTCTTAGACTTTTTCTTCCATTTCAGTCTTGGTTTGTCATTTTTATGCGCTTGTCTTAGGCCATGAGTTGTTTTCAACTCTTTATATGTTGTTTTATTCAGCAATTCCCAGTCCTTTCTGTTCTGACTGTGAGGGCCATGTCTGAAGTTCAGAACTTCAAACTGCACTTTGATTTTCTGATACCCTACCTTAACCCTTTTAGTTTTGAAGACATTGTGGTTTTTATTTAGGATGTGAAGATTAAAGTAGCACTCTGGATTCCCTGTTTAACCATCTCTTCTTTAATTCTGGAGCTTTTTAAAGTATTTTCTAATTTCCATAAGTCTCCAGCATAACACAGTGAGCCTGGACTTGGAGACAGTCTGTGCACAAAATGTTTATTTTTATCTGTGTTTGTTGAGGATGAACTGGACTTTTTGTATGGTCAGATAAATGATCATTTTTCAGGGAAATATGTAAAAATAGCAAAGGCTGTGCATATATACTGTATCCTAGGGATGAATTGGTTAGAAAACGCATCACTGCTTTCCTGCATACAGTCTCAGGTATTCTGCCTAGTAGGTTTTACACACAGAGGTGTAGCACAGAGGGAGTTAAGAATGGAAAACAGAGACTGAGAATGAGGATAGTGCTGACTCCACTTTGCCACTAGGATGAAAGAGTTTGTCTGGCTCACTGAGACAAAGAGATCCTCAGCACGCAGCTCACGCCAGTCAGTTCCTTGTCCTCCTGTTCAGGAGGTGTAAACTTGGGTAAGGATTGAAGGCCCTAAGACAGTTCTGAGATACTGAGGTACCTTGTTGCTTACTGGCTGTGTGTGTGTGTGAAAGGACCATATTAATGTTTTAATGCCACATTGATTCCCTGGGGACTCTGTACTGACAATTGCTGCGGGTGTATGCCAAGGTCTCTGGATATCTTCCAGTTGGTAGCTCTGCTTGTTCCCCTCTGCACTGCTCTGCTGCCCCTGTGTGACGTGCAGGAGCTGTAGGAGCAGCTCAGTGGCACAGCACCTCTGCAGGGTGTGTCCCCTCTGTGCAGGAGCGTGGGCTGCTCACCCACAGACCCCTTCACCCGCCTGCCCGCTCCCTAGTGCTCGATTTGGAAACAGAGAACACTGCTATATCTGCAGCTGGAAAAGAAGTTTATTGTCTGACAAGCTGCCTGGGATGCTGCTCTGACTTAGCTGTGCTTGGATTTCCTTTGGCCATTGCTGCACGGTTGCCTGTTTGTTGTGTGGCATCCTCTGGATGTTGATGCATGCTAATACCCAAAATGTTTGTAGCTAATCAGAGCGTTGCTAACTGTAATCAAACCCTGTTTTCTAAACTCGCTAAATTATTTTCTCACACTGAATTTGTCATAGCTATTAAGAGAGTGATGACCTTTCTCACTCTAACACTGGCGTATCTCAATTCTCTTCCAGTCATTTGTTGCTATGATAAACTCTGAAGTGAGTATTGGGACTCTTCTGTACAGGCAGACACTCTGGCTCGTGTTCATTTAAATTCTAGCTCCAGAGTTATAAATAAGAAATGAGGCTTAGGAGTCTCTCTGGAATATACAATATGTTTTAACCTGTCAGGCCGCTGGCTGACACTGCTGTTCGCCACTGATAAAGGCCTGTGAGTGGTGTGTAAGAATGGAATTTCACTCTTAAAAACAATCATTGAGCTGTAAGACCTTCAGCTACTTAAAATGTTGTTCCTGAATGAGTGCCTGGCTGTGTGAAGGCTGGCACAGCCCTGTGTGCAGCCCCTGTTCTGCCACGATAGCACGCTTCCATTTGCTGCTGTGGCAGTAGTGCAGCGGAGGAAAGCACACACACGCCTTTCCTTGGCTCTGCTCTGCTGCATGGTACATTACATCCTACTTTATTTAGAACTAAATGACTCATGTCAGAGTTGAAAGGAGTGAAATTGCTGATTTCTGTGGGCTGGGTGACGAATGGATGCAGGTGAGGGGTGCAGCTCCAGCTCGTGCTCCGTAGGTACCAGCGCTGCTTTTCCAGGGGTCGGTGCTGTCTGTCCCCATGAATGCTGAGCTGAACTCCTGGTTAGCTTTGAAAGCTGCTCAATGCATTTTGGGTTTACAGAAGGTTCTGTTTAAAATTGACTAGGTTTTTTCAGCCATGTGTCTGTTTAACCAAAGGTATTTCCTCGACCCAGGGGAGTCTTTTCATCTTAAGTTCCATCAAAACAAGAAAACACAGGTGCCCTGGTATTCAGGCAGTTTAATGAAGAATTGGCATCTAAAATTTGTGGTGGTTTTTGTTAGACTGTAATAACAGTATTACTGGTTTTTTTACATGCTAAGAAACTAGAAAATTTAAGATATAGTTTAATAAATAATAATAAAAAACCTTAATTATTAGACTTTCAAAGTTTTCTTGTTAATGTGTCCCAAAGAATCTTTATGATTACTTCATACCAAGGTAAGGAGCTACTAATGCTCCTTTCTGCATATTGATCAGATGAAGATTTTTGAGCGGCTTGGAGTGTTTTTTGGTTCATTTCTTTTTGTTGTTGTTGATTTAGTTTGGTTTGGGTTGTTCAGTTTTTTACTACTTTCTCCCAGCAAGATCCAATTTTAGTCCTGTTTTGATATTTTTTAGTTTCTGCGGGTTCAGGCACTGTCAGGAGATCCAAGGGAGCTTTTAGAGATCTCTGTTTTTTATTCCTTTGGGGTCAGTCAGGCCCTGATCTTACAAGTACACCTGTAGTTTACTTTTATGTGCATGAGTAGTCTGAGTTCAGTTAAAATGTGTTTGCAGGATGAGATTCTGTAATTTTCTATGAACACTGGCTCTGATAGCGCTCTTTTTCAGAATTAAGCTCATGATTATAAATCTTGACAATGGCTAAGCTTCCATGTGATATGTATATGTGAATGGGGAAACTTCAGGTCTTCAGATAATGTAAGAAATCCTTCTGAGCTGTGTTTTTAACCAGCCACTTCAAGATCTGTACTAAATCCCTTCATTTTACTTGACTCAACTGTGATGATAAAAAGTTTGGGTTTTTTTTCACTCTTTCTCCCTTCCCCTGAGGAAAAGCTGAGCCTATTTTTCTAATAATTGAAACTTGTTGGCTTTTAAAAATTAGCTTGAAATACCTCCAGGAACATTATTTGGCCGACTTCAAGGCAGCTCCCAAAATATTTAATCCTTTTGAAAGTCAAATTAAAGGTTTGTTTCATTTAAGTTGTGTAGCTGGATAAGATTAAACAAAGTGCCCTACTTGCACACAGCAATCTATGTGAAATGGTTTTTTGATCGTCTTCATGCATATCTAAAATACACCTCCAATTTCTTTTCAGGATCTGGGCTTATTCAGCTTTTACCATAATGGTTCATTAGCCTCCTAGGCTTTTTCTTAAGAGTCGCAGTCAATTTCCCAGCTTTGCTGTTTTACATTAAATCGCTTCGATTTCCTAAATATAGTAAGGGAAGAGAACAAGCAGGAGTCGTGGCAAGAGGGGTTACTCAGTGCGGATACATCATTTCTGCTTCACAGCGTACTTCCAATATTGCAAAGTTTTTGCCCCTGGCTGCAACTGTGCTAAATTTATCAAGTATTCTCAGTTCTTAGAGAATGATTTAAGTATATGCTGCTGATATTGCTTCTTGTTGGTGCTCGTTATTTTGAGATCAATGGGACTTTACATGTGGAGAGAGGCAGGAAAAGGTTGAAACCTTCATCTCGCTGGAGCATTCTGCGGCGTCCCGCTCTAAATCTCTTTGAAAAGCGAATGGTTACTCATACAAATACTTCCCCTGAATGTCACTGAAATGAAAAATACCTGTAGTGTATATATATATATATCTAGGACATGCTTTCTGGCCCCTGTGGCAGTGTGTTGTGTGTTGTTTTGGCAGGCGCAGATGATTTGAATCTCTCTGACCTGTGCGTGTAACTGGATGGAGACTTTTGTGCTTACCTTCCATCCTCAGGACATTCAGGAGAGGAACTGCAGCCCCCTTAGCAAAGCTTTTCTCCTCAGTTGCAAATGGATGAATTCTGCCTTTTCTCCAGCGTGAATCTGTTCCAAATTAATGATCAAGTTGTACTGTGAGGTATCTGCAGTTTTTCCCCATGGAAAGAACAGTTTCCCTGGTATGTGCTGTGTTTAGCACTGCACCACAGCCCGGCTCAGCTGGTTCACCCCAGCCAGCAGCTCAGCTCCCACACAGCCCCTTGTTCACTCTCTGCTGGGATGGAGAACAGAATTGAAAGAGCAGAAGCAAGAAAACTGGTGAGTTGAACAAAGTTTAGGAACAGGACAGAGGGAAAAAAAACCAAACCCAAGAGGTGATGCAGCACATCCCCCAGCAGGCTGATGCCTGGCCAGTGCCCCAGGAATGTCTCAGCCCCTTTCTCCCTCTGCCTCCAGTTCTTTCTGCTGAGCATGGCACGTCCTGGCCTGGGATATCCCTGTGCTCAGGCCAGGGCAGCTTCCTGGCTGTGTTCCCTCCCAGTCTCCTGCCATGGAGAAAGTGAATTCCAGCCAGCCAGGGTCAGTGCAATAACTTGGGAAGTGATTTTAAAGAGGTTCAGTCCTTTTTTTGGAAGTGTAATTTGCTCTTTCGGTGTCCAGTTTTAGCACTGTGATTTCAGGTGTTTGTGAGCTTGGTGACTGTCAGAAACTCTGGAAGCAGGCTCTTGCTGAGTGGAAGAAGCACAGGGAGCCACTGCTGTTACCTAACACCGCAAAGCACAGCCCAGCAAGATTCAGTTTTTCAGAAACTGCTATCTTCAGTTTTTACAGGCTTACCAGTTTACATGGGGTGATACATTCCTTAAACCAAATCTGTCCATAAAACCAGTGTAAATGTACTAGGAAATTGCTGACCTCTTAATTAACCACTTCCATAAAATCTGCTATTAACCCTGCTCCAGAGAGTTTTAATACCTTTTGTGCCATTACACTGGAACGCAATTTAATGAAAACATGGCTTATTTCTCCTGATATTTAATCTTTTTAACACTTTCTTGGCAAGAACTGTTGTAGACTCAAAAGCAGCTCCAGGCTGTGGGACTCCTGCACTTTTGCAGTACCCCCTGAATTGTACCCTTGAGAGATGGCAGGGCATTATATATTTCCTGTAAGGAATAGGATCTGGGCTGTAAGTATAATTTTCAGTCTGGGAAACAGGACCAGACACTGGGTGCACAGTAATAAAAATTGTAGGGGAGGGGGTAACTTGTTTTGAAGGGTCATCGATGTTCTGTATATTTCATGATCTGCAGTGTTGTCCTGCCAAATTCTTCCATGGCAGCACAAAGTGCTTTCCTGGTAGCATTTCATGCCGTGAAACACTGGCTGCTGCCATTGAGATTAATTTCTTTCATGCAGCTCGAGGTTTTGCCAGAAGGTTGGTTTTGCCATGCTGAAATAGTCTCTTTAATTAATGGCAGCCTGCTGTATTTCATTGTTTCCGCCTCAGACTTGTAAGAAGTTGAGTTGAATTCTCAACCATCCCGATGTTACTTTCTGTATGTATTTTCTAAAGCTGTTTGCCCTGCAATTATAGTTCTCATTCCTCAGTGGCCAAGTAAGAGTGCAACATCTCTCAGTGCACATGAGAATAATGAGTTTTTTGCCCTCTGGAAATGTGATGGTGAGCATGCCTCCCTTGAAGAAGAAGATGATTGTAGTGGTATTGGTTTAAGCACAGAAATTCTTGTTTTGACAAGCCAAAGTGTCTCCTTAGCACACAGTGAGAAGCAAATGTCTTTGGCATGGGCAAATAAGTTGGGAGGATTTCTGATCTTTAAAAGGTGGTTGGTATCTTGTTTTCTTTTCCCATTCATGTGTTGTTAGAAAAGCATTCATAAAACCAAATGTAAGTGAGGGAAAACAAATTCTTTTATTTTTGAGCATTTGATCTAGACATGTTTTAAATTCATATTGCTTGAGAAGCCAGTTTTCAGAGTTATGAACCATAAAAACGAAAAGGATGACAACTGGCAAGAGTGAATAAGAAACAAAGGACTGTGTTGCTGTTTAAATGAAGCAATCATTTTTCTGGCAAGTTTCTGTCCAATAGAAATTGAGATGAATGAACACAAAATCTTTTGTATTAATGAATTAACTTTCTAGTCCGTACATATTAGTCAGCTTTTAATTACAGTTAAATAGTTTTTAATCTGTCTTTATGATAGCTCTACAGTACATTTAGAGAGGAACACTGAAGTATGTGAAGGATTTAAGTTTCGTAGTCTGTGCTTTCTAGTTAAGCAGAAATAGATGTATTCTCTGCCCATTTGGTTTCCTGCAAAAATATAAGGAAATATCTACATTTTGGGCCAGAAGAGGTAAAATATAGGAAGGACTGAAACTGTGGCAGTGATTTGCAGAGGCTTTCAGCGATGTTTGTTTTGTGATGTTTATTTTGTGAGCGATAACGAACTGGCAAATATTTAGGTTATAAAACAGTCAGAACCTGTATTTGAACTGCTAAAAGCTGTTTTAAAGTAGAGTGATCAGTGGATGCTGAATTAAGTCACAGGTACGCTTTGACTTTAGCCTCTTGTATTGATAACTGTATTGATAAATGGCCAGTCCTTATTCTCTAACATTTTTGATATATTTGTGAAGTTGCCTTGTCAGTTCACACCCAAATATGATTTTTGATTTAAAAAAAAAAACCTCATGACTTTTCTCATTTGCTACAGAATTGCATTTTTTTAAATACTTTTTTTTAAACATCACAGTCACCATCAGTTTAGTTTTAATTAGCATTTGTTTTTTTTCTAATTTCTGGGAAGTGCCCTTTGAAGGCACAGTTAAAATGTTCCCTTTCGCAAAAGCTTTCCAGCAGCTTTCCCAGTGAGTCTGCAGTGGTGGAGAGGTAGGAGACGTTGAGCAGCGCTCTCAGAGCACGGGCAATCTTGCCAGGCAAGAGGGGTTTTTATGTTCCTTGGGGTTTTGTTCTGGAGGTGCTGTGCTTGGTGTGACTTGAAAGCGGTCAGAGAAGGTGAACCTCCAGCTCTTTAAATCTGTCTCCTGTATCCTAGAAGGCAGCATGGGGTAAGTGCACGGTCTTTTGTAAATGTTTTCTTTTGAGCATGTACCCAGCAGGAGGCAGAAGGTGACATCGCCTGTTGGCAGAGCAGAGGTCACTTCTCTGTAATGAACAGGAAAGGAACAGAGGGTGAGGATGAGCCAAAAATAACTGAATTCATTGTTACTCAGAGCCAGAACACAGAACGTGGAGGAAACCTTTCTGCTTTAAGTTTATTCTGTAGAAAATTTGATGCTTTCCAAGTAGTTGATATAAAGGATGTAAAAAATATGGCATCAGATGCTTAACTGAAAATTCCTGTGGAATCCTTTCGGGGGAGGGAAGTTTGACAGTGCATTGAGAGCAAACTCAGTATGTTGATACCGTTGAGAAACCATATCTGTGCTCAAGAGTTTTAATTATTTAGAACTGTAGGAAAACTTTGTTAATTGGTTTCACCTTAGGTCTTCAGTACATACCTTAGTTTCTGTCTGGCTCATTGCACACAGGTGAGGTTCCTCAACCTGATGGATTGGAAACGCCTGTGTGTAGTTGGGAGGTCAGCAGAGCTGATCCCCTCAGCTGTGGACAATGAAGTCATTAACGATTATCACTAAATTGGGGCACAGTGAAAGACCTGGATGTTCATCTTGTAGCTGAATCAGGTTTTTTTACAGCATTTCTTCTGGGGCTGGGATTTTGGAGCTACCCAAACAATAGAATGAGGGGGACAGTGTCTTGCAGAAGTCACAAAGTCTTAGAGGCTTGTGGAGGAGGATGGAAGGACCACAGAGCAGTCCATGAGGATACCAGATACTTGTGCTGCAGCCCCAAAAGCCTTTTTCTGACTAATTAAGAACTAATTAAGGCAGTAGGAAGCTGCAGCTGAGAAAAGAGACTGACCGGGAGAACCTACACGTGGGTGAGAGGATCCTGACACTGCAGCAGCTCTCAGACCAAGGGTGAGGTCGGAGCTGTGCACAAGCCTGAGGTCAGTGGGGATTTTCAGATTTAAACATTTCCAGGAGTGGCTGAAGGATGGGGTGAGTGCTTTTGGAAGGTCTGTGAGACTGTTTGCAGCAGGTACAGTGTTTTCCTGGCTCTGGGGCTTTGGGACAGCTGGAAGGAAGGGCAATGTGAGCCTGTGTCTGCTTCCCAGATCATGGAAGAGTTGCTTCCCGGTGACTGTGGTGGCAGGCTTTTGGAAGTATGATGTCACACACAATGTGATTTTAAAAATAGACGTGTCTCTCCTGCTGCCTTGTTTTGTACAGTTTGTATCCTGTCATTTAAAGGGCTACAATGAATAATTTACGAGGCAGTAAACCTTCAAGTTTATTTTAGTTTCACAAAGTGAATTTTTGAAAGGACTTGTTTGCATAATGCATTTTTGGTTGTTTTAAGATAAAAACACAATTAAACAAGAAATATTACTATCATAGAAAAACAGAGCAAGATGCTTTTGAGTTGGGAGCGTAGCTATTTGCAGGAAGTCTGTGCTGGGATACAACATCAAAATTACTTGAGCTTGTGCGAGTTAAATGACTTTCTCATCTCAAAGATGGATTTGCAATGGAAATGTGCGAGATCCATATGAAAGGCAATAGGTCTGGACAAGGAAGCACAGCATTTGCTTGCCCTAGTGCGTCCTTTCTTGCAGGTGTAAGGAGTTTCCAAAAATTAGCAAGAAGTGCTATGGGATCATGAGCCTGCAAAGCATGGCAATTGTACACAATCTCGAGGAAAATAAAATCGCTGCCTCATTTTCTCAGCAGATCTGAATTGCTGTGCAAAATTGAGCTGTTATTTTAACCAGGTAAGAAACCCTTCTTGCCTGGAATGGCTTGGTGCCAGCATGCAGTGTGCCGTGGAGCAGCTCATGCTTGAGTTCTCTCTTAGCTCTCGTGGTGGATGGGGATAGTGAATAATAACAGTAGTAAACAGGAATAAGACTTTCCCCCTGATTTTTAGGGGGTAGATAAATTCTAAGGATTCAGTGATAGCACAGAGCAAAATTAGCATTTCAGTGATCAAGCAGTGTTCTGGCTGCAGACTTTGGGATCTTGACAGCATTGTGGCAAAAGGGATGTGTAAATTGTGGATATACTGGGAGTTGTTGAGTTTAAATTGATGTGGTTATTGAGGCACTGGAACTGAAGTAGTTCAGAACCGGTTTGTGGTGGAGGGAACAGCTAAGCACAAGGGCTGAGAAAGCTGGGCTGTTTCTGGAGCATTTGTACTTGCACAGCTCTTGAAGACAGACTATTAGGTCTACTCTGAACAGCTCCCTGAAAAAAAGGAAGTTATTTTTATTATCTGATCAGCAAATTATATGAGCAAGGCTTTTATTTTTAAATCATAAATCTGGAGTGGGTGTTGTTGGCACTGTGTAGATTCTTAGCCAGGAACGGGTTAACATTTGGGAAGAACAGCCCCAACAAACCCATCCTGTTCTGCAGTGTTTTGTCCCATGACACTTCTCACCCTGATTCTCATTATTTAGTAGACGTCAGGATGCCACATGCTTTGGAAACAGCCTGTGCTAACACGGGAATGTTGAAAGTCGATGAAGGTGGAATGCACAGGGCAGCCAAACCACCATGTTCATGACCATCTTCTCCCCTTTTATGCCCATTGATAGGTTTTTACCTGATATTATGGCTATTTTTATGTATTTTAGGGTGTTTCTGTGTGCATAGACCTATTAGTGCTCCCCTATGTAGCTGAGGGAAGACAGAGATTAGAAAAATGAGCAGACTTTCTGCATTACAATGTGGTGCTCATTGAGGCCAGTGGTTTATTTCTCTGCTTGGAAAGATTTAAAATATTTTCTTTTACTGATAATAGTATTATAGCAACATTTCGTCAGTTTTTAGCATCTCAAAGTAGATCTTATGTAAAAGCCAGAAGGTGACACAACAAGGCTGTATAAGGAAAAAAAAAAGTTGTCAAATACCTCAATTCATTTAAATAACTGTCTGAAATAATGATATATAACATCAGGAATATCATAAATATATGTCTGAAAATTATGTTTTGCTTGGGTGAGGAAAAAAGTTCAGCATTCTGCATTCAGGTGGCAGAAAATTGCTTATCTGGGCAGGACAGTGCAGTTGAATTTCTATTTTGGTCCCTCCAGAAGCAGAGTGCAGTAATACACAGAGGAGATTATGCTGTTAATCACTGAAACCACTTGAGCAGCACTAAATAAGCTGTGTTCGTGTAACTTCCAGGGTACCTGGTGTCTGGAAACCTGACTAGAACTCTCCCCCTATAAATCATTGTGCTAGAAAGCAAGACATAATTGATAGTCAGGTGACCTTTGGTTTTGGAGGCACAAGCTTCATCCTGCAATTTGAGAATGATTTTGCTGTATTTCATAGTAGGGCTCGCCTCAGGTCCGCTCTGCTCCTGTGCGAGCTCACAGGTGTTTGGCAGTTGTGTTACTGGTGTGAGTGGTTTCACTGGTGTGGGGCCAGGCTGGGCTGGACTGCCAGGGTTCTGCTTCCCTGTGGTTCACAGGAAAAGCCCCCAGCCCTTCAGCTGCTGGATTGGTGGGACTGGGGACACAGGAAAAGCCCCCAGCCCTTCAGCTGCTGGATTTGTGGGATTGTGGACACAGGAAAAGCCCCCAGCCCTTCAGCTGCTGGTTTTGTGGGATTGTGGCCACAGGAAAAGCCCCCAGCCCTTCAGCTGCTGGGTTGGTGGGACTGGGGACACAGGAAAAGCCCCCGGCCCTTCAGCTGCTGGGTTGGTGGGACTGGGGATACAGGAAAAGCCCCCAGCCCTTCAGCTGCTGGGTTGGTGGGACTGGGGACACAGGCAAAGCCCCCGGCCCTTCAGCTGCGGGGTTGGTGGGATTATGGACACAGGAAAAGCCCCCAGCCCTTCAGCTGCTGGGTTGGTGGGACTGGGGACACAGGCAAAGCCCCCGGCCCTTCAGCTGCGGGGTTGGTGGGATTATGGACACAGGAAAAGCCCCCAGCCCTTCAGCTGCTGGGTTGGTGGGACTGGGGACACAGGAAAAGCCCTTCAGCTGCTGGGTTTGTGGATTTTTGGACACAGGAAAAGCCCCCAGCCCTTCAGCTGCTGGGTTGGTGGGACTGGGGAAGGCTTCCCAGCCAACAGAGCAGCCGTGGGAGCTCACGTGCAGCTCAGCGCAGGGGTGTGAGGGACGGCAGTTAAACAGAAAACTGCTGCGTCCAGTGGAACAGCAAATAAAGCAACGATAAAGCTTGCTGGACTTTGCCATCTTTTTGTGCACGTGGACACCTTAAAGGCCAGTTTGTATTTCTTATTGTTGTGTAATTTAATTCGTCTGTGGCATATGACAAATCACAGTTGTTGCACATGAAATGGAGGACATGCAGGGATGAACTTTATTCCAACCTCACCATTTCCAAATCTGTGACCCAAAAAGTAGGAAAGAGTTGTGTTTTTCAATTTATGAGATAATAAAAATTTCTTAAATGTCAATTTAGTGAGTTTTAAATAAATAGCTTTGTGAAAAGAGTAATAGTTTATCTGTGTTTTGGAAGGGAATGGGTAGGAAAAGACAATAAAACACCGCTCAAATTCACCTGTAGTGGATATTTGTCATTATAAACTAAAAGTTTAATATCTGCTTTGTGGTGCTGTGAGGATTATAGAATTTTTGGAGCCACAGGATTTGTGCCCAGGTGAGCAACCTTTAGGCTGTTGTTCGACATATTTAAAACCTGTCTGAAGTTCAGTGTATGAAGGGTCCCTGGCACTTTTGTTTTAACTTGGCATTTTCATATCCTTTGTTCATGGTTAACTAAATTCTCACTTGAGATCTGTAAGCATTTAACTGAAATTGATAATGTCTTCAGGTGAGGCTTTATTTTACTCAAGTGTTCAGATGAAAAGGTAATTGATGGTTTAATATTGTTACTGGACAGGGCATAAAGCTATTTACATCACTGAGTGTTTCTCATTTTATCTTCCTTTACTCACCCAATAATGAATTCATGAATATCAGACAAGTGCGTTATTGCGTACCGCAGGATCAATTTTCATTTAAAAACGTTCCTTTTCCTGCAGCTGCAGGGGGATCAATTCCTGTGTGATGGTTTTTGTTTGGAATGCTCATGTGTCTTTGTTAGTGTGTTTGAGAACTCAGATGTGATCAACACCACCTGAATAAGAAGTCTTTTCATTTGAAGTTATTTCCTTAAAATATGTGAGGCCTCGGGAAAACGAAAAACTTGTCCTACGGAGCATTTGTGCACTGAAGTCATTTCAGAAATTAAACTATTCTTAACTAATGAAGTGAAAGCAGCTGGTTTTGCAAGTCAGCAGCAGAGTCAATTCGTCAGTGAGAACTTGCTGGGAATTCCTTTTATTAATAATTCATCCTTTAGGTCAGCTGGTTTTGCCCAGCAAGAGTTGTTGAATCAGTTGTGCCTGTGCAAGCCGTGCTGGCAATGGCAGGATCAGGAACTGCCACTCTGCCCAGTGCTCTTCCTGGGATTTCAGTACCACGAGGAACATTGGGATTAACCATCAGAAGTTGGATAAGATCATTTCATTCGTCTCTTCTTAGAGATGTGGGTTTTTTCTTTTTCTTTTTTTCTTTTTGTTTGTTTGTTTGTTTTGGTTTGGTTTGGTTTTGTTTGTTTGTTGGCTTTTTTTGGTTTTTTTTAGTTTTATTGTTATTACTGCTGTTATAAATGATCCTAAGAAAAACACTGTGCCTGTTTTGAGGGGTTTGCCCCTGGTGGTGTTGATGTTCCCAGCTCTAACCATGCCTTGCCCTGCTCCATAGCTCCTGTCAGGAGGTTTTTATACAGATTGTAAGATCTCTTCAAAATAGCTTTATTTTCCTGGATTTTATTTATGTTTGTCCACTGCCTTAGCAATATAAACACTCTTGTTTTATCCAAGTTTCTCCTTCCTGTGTTCTCTCAAGTATGGGATTTCCCAGCTGTTGCTCTGCCTGAACTTACAAGAAACTGAATTTCAATGCATTTCCAAATTTTCAAAGTTTCTTTATAGCTTTGTACAGCTGGTTCTGTATATTGGGAAATGAAAACTATTATTATTTGCAAGTCATTATGGCTGCTCTTTCTTTTTTTTATTGTGAGCAACTTCTAGACTAGAATATGTCTGTGTATGGGTTGAAATGTTTCTGACGTATTTACTGACTGCCTGTCACACTGCCAATGTTTTGATGCCAACACTTTGTTATCACTTCACAGGAGAGCATTTAAAACATTTGGTTTCTTCAAGGATATTCTTTGTGCTGATTTTGCTGAGTAGCCCCTGATGTTGAATTTGTACCGAGAGCTCTCTAAGCTGACTCAAGGAAATCTCATTAAATTAAACACCTATCTATAAAAGGTATCTCTGGATTTAGTGTAATCTGTCTTTTATCTCTAACGGTGAAACATTTCTATGGCTACTTTTTGCACTGGGGTAGGATCTGAAAAAGAGAATTGCTGCCTGCTCTGTGAAAGTTATCCATGTAATGGTTAATTTAATATTTTTGTCTATTTGGTTGTGAATTACGTTGTCAGAGAGAAAGGGAAACAAACTATGTTGTATTCTTATAAAGTAAGGGAAACTGTTTTATAATTTCTTTATAGAACTGCTGTGACAAAGTTGTCATACCTTGTCCTGCAGACTGCAAAGCTCGAGCAGCCCAAGGAGCTGTTCAGGAGTAACAGGCTGAGGATGTTTCCCTTTGCCTCCATCCCCAAGTAAGGACATCTCTCAGAAGTCATAAATTCACTTATTGTGATAGATGGCTTTGGAGCATTCAGTTAATCTTGTATTTTCTTTGTGAATCCCAAGGGCAGGAAAAAACATTCCCTTCCTTGTGGAGACTGTATTTGCCCCATTGCTCTCAAGCTGTATTTAGTTGTCAAAGCTGCTGCTTTGGTTTCAGGCGTGAAGAGAATGTTGTGTGGCCAATTTTTTTGTTTCCATGTGTCCTAGTGAGTTTAAAACTGCCAATTACCTGCATATCAATCTGGCTCAGTCCATGTGCTCTATAAGTATTTAATTCCTTAATCCTATATATGCAGGAAAATTAACTGTTCCACTCAGTAATGATGCAGGATTTGAAATGAAGATCCTAGTGGAGTTCTGTGATGTATTTCCATAATGAGTAAGTTATAAAAACCATATAGGTTTGATAACAAATGTTCACTTTAGATCCTATATGAGTAAGATTTGCTCAGGGTACTGCCCAAGATGCATCTTATTACCAGGAAAATCATGATCTAAATATGCTGCTCTTTATAAACTGAGGGGGAAAAAAAAAGAAACAAACCCCCAAAACCCAACCAAAACCACGACGAAAAAAAAAATTCCGAGCTCCTTATTAGCAAGTGGAAATAATGAGGAATAGCCTTCTAATGAAGTTCTATCTGGAACTCCTCTGGTTGTCAGCAGCACACATTAATTTGTTTCCATGGTTTTGAGGGGAAGTTGCTTGTCTTGTTGAACAATCTGCTTTAATGCAGAAACTTGTGGCTGTTTTGTGCTGAGTAAGGCTGGGCTGTCACTGAAGATGCTCATAAAGATTGTTAATAAAACAGCTGGATTCTGTTGAAGTAGAAAAGGCTAGATGGTGACTGTACAAATGGAGTTTCTTGATGATACAATTAACATTTATAAATTAACTTACCTTCAACGAAATTATTTTTAGTGATGAATGAGAAATTAATCATTTATGGATTGTCTGCAAATACTTTTGCAACACAATTCCCTTTTCTGTTCTACTTAAGCAGTTACTTACTGCCTTATCCCAACTTTGCTGTTCTGTCAGAGAAACAATTTTTTATGTTTTTCAGTAAAATTAGATGTGTCCAGTTTTTAAAAATACTTTTCTAAATAGGAGCAAAGGACAATCTTTCCAGTAATTTGTTACCTAATCAGTAACTTGAATTTTATGGGCAAGGAAAACTTATGTAGAAAGTTTTATTTGACGTTTGATAGTGCAGTAGCAATGTCAGTCATTTATAGCATCAGATAATTCTCATTGTGAACTGCTGTGGTTTCTGAGCTCTCTGATCTGTGCAGGCATCGCTGTGGAAGAGAATGAGCAAAAAGGGGTTGGATTTTTCATGGATCTTGATTCTTCTGTCAAACCTGAGCCCTGATAATTCTGTATCCCTCAGCAGAGCGATGCTTTCAGTGTGTGAAGAACAGGGAAGAGAGAGGTTCTCATGTCAAGTGGAAAGTGAGAATTTCAGTCTTCAGCAGGTCCATGAGCATCTGGCTGTCCATGGGTGCAGCTGAGCTCAGCATTTGTAACTCTGCCTGTTGTCTTCAGGGTACAATCTACCTTCTTAGTGGTGCAGGCATTTCTTGTGTGTTTGACCTGCTCAAATTTGTGGCAGGAGAGAGAGAGATCAGAAAGGAGAAGATGACTCTGGTTCCTGAAATACACAGGCCACTGGGAGGGAATTGGGGATGCTGAATTTCATCTGTTTTAGAGAGTTTGTGACCTTCTGTCTTTAGCAGCCCGTTGAAGTTACTTTCCTTCCTTTTCATTAATTGGCATTATCTGTTAACTCATTAATATTATATTAATTTTTGTTTTGCTGAATTTGGAAGCAGTAACAACCTGCAAAACATTTTTTTTTCCCTCTGCCTCTAGTTAGAGTCAAAATTTGAAACAAAGTTATTGTAGTTTTCTACTCAAAGCAGTCGTATTGGGCTTTAGTTTTTAATTTATTTATACACGTAGAATTAAAAAATAGCAAACAGAACTTCTTCAAGATAATAGAGGGTTTCCTATTTCCAGTAGCATTTTCATTTATGGCCCAAGGTTTTTGTGTCTAGCACAATAAGAAACACAGACTTGCAAACATTGCCTTGAGGGGCAGTTCAGAACATCTAAAAATATACATAAACATCCTTTAAAACTGCAAAGATGAATCATTCTGGAATCTCTTGTAGGTTGTCAATACTCCCTATGATCAAACCTGTTTTAGTCATCTGTCAGTATCCTGAACTATCAAATAATAATTCCAAAAGTTCTGAACGTGTCAAGAAATCTACGATGTTATGGGGGAGGAATTCATTTTGATGGGCCACAAAATTGGTGGTATCAAAAAACCCCAACAGAAATAAAAAATTTATAAAAAGAGATTCTTTTCTTCATCACAAGAGCTGGAGATATTCTCCAATGTAAAAAAAGGGGAGGGGAGAAATAATTTTTCTATGTTTATAGTAATTTTCTAACACATTTATGCTGTTGTCTTTGACTTGGCATGAAGTCCTGCAGTTAATATGGTTTGGATATTTGAAAGCAAACTGGTTTTATTTTATTGAAGTTTTAAAAGATGTGGAAAGCCACATACTATTTCAGCTTTATAGAATAATCATTCTTAATCATTTGCTTAGCAAAACAATTTATTAAGCAATGAAGGATAACGAACCATAAAGTTTTAATTTGCCTTTTTTAATTGAGTTGTTAATTAGGACCCCTCCACAGTTGGCAACTCCCAACTCGCTTTTTGTTGCTTCTGTATCCAAGACAATTTAAGAAACCTAATCTGTCTTAGTTATTCCAAAAAGACACTTCCATGAATCAAATCTATAGGTGATTATGTTCTGACTGTGCTGTGGCTTCTGTGAGTGCATATTAATTATGTCAGTGGTTAACGATCAGGCAAGAAATATGGGAATGCCAGCAGTGATTGTTTAGCAGAAAGAGAAGAAATATCCTGTGTTCTCTGTAATTTTGAGTCCTTCCACCTCATTTAGGCTAGAAACTTAGGGTTGCATTATCCTGGGAGAGCACTGGGCTTGGTTTGACATTTTTGATGTAGGAGCACTGTTGAGATCTTGTTATCCATCTTAATAAACATCGAAGCCTCTCTTTCACCTGGCTGCAAACGCCGCTCGTGAGTTTTATTTTACTTCTATTTTAAATTGTAAATTTTACCCCTAATTAGGAATTTAAGCAAAGAGCTCTCAACTCCTCTCCTGAGCTTCAGGAAGCTAAGGGCAGTTTATTGGATCATGGAAACTCTTTGGTTGAGTGGAAATGCCAAGACAAATATAAAAAATACTTGAATCACCTGTAAAATGTCTGGAATTGATTGTAGTATTCCCCTTGGCTGCTCTCAAATAGTTTATCCACTAAGAAACAAATCTGGATTTCTACTTGCTGTATTCTGAGTTTCTTTACTGGCACAGGCTGCCTTTTCTGTCTTACATCCGTAGGGCTGGCGTGCAGGATGCTGTCCTAACTTAGTTATTTAAAAGGGTACAGATTAATTTATTAAAAAAGCATTCAGCAGCAATCTGAAATGCGTTTAGATGCCTTATGGTCTACTCAGAATAACCATGGGCTTAAACAGCAATGAAAAAAGGCATAAAGGTGCAAATGGCAGCATGAACTGGAGTCAGTGAGATTGAAATAGTCATGGATCTCGTATATGGAAGCAACAGTGGTGACTGCTGTGCCAAGGGAACATCCTGGAATTTTTATGCACTATTATTTTTTTTTTTTTTCCCAAAGCCAGTTCTTGATGGGAAAAACACAGGGGATAGGAGAGAGGTGGTAGGAAAGGAATTACCTGCAGCTCCTGAGCCTCTAAAGACCTTTTACCCATATCCAAACTTCCAAAAAAGCAGCAGCAGTTGATTAATTTACAACATCGGGTTATGGTGCCTAAGGGAACATACGCCAAGCATGAGTTGATAAGACAGGCTGGTGAATTATGACAGACACACTGATTTATACATCAGATCTCCACTTTTTTCTAATTGAAGGCATGCTTTCCTATCACTTAGATGCCAGTCACTTTAGATGGGCCTAGGGCAGGAGAACGTGGGGTTTAAAATGTAAAATTATCCAGTTCGTAACTCTGTGGGTGTCTTGGTTCACTTACATAGACCCAGGCAGTGTAGAGGAGATACTCTGACACTGTGTAAATATTTTGGGCTCTTAACAGCTTCAGTAGCTGACCACGGCAGTAGTTTTGGTGTAACTTGATTTTGAGTATGCAAGAAATAGCCTGAAATCCCTCTCAGTTTAAATGGTGCTGGCTGCTCAGCCTTGTATTTTTAGATAACTGACATGGAGAAAGTGTGTGCTGAGAACATGCTGCCTCACATATTATTTAAATCCTGGAAACAAATGAGAGAAAGTGCTAGGAAACAAATTTGCTTTCTTCATTTTAATAGAAAGAGAAACTTAGACCTTGACGTGTTTCCATTTGCAAGATGGAATTGTCTTAAAACTCACAGAAATGTATTGCTGCTCTTAGTGAATGATCAGAGCATTCACTGAGCTCCTGAGATGCTTTGTTATCAAGAGATTGATTTTCTGCTCAGTGAGCTTCACCTCCTTACTTTGGCCCGTCCCAGCTATTTGCATTTCCTTGATAAATCTGAATACTCAGACCCCAGTCTCTCTCTTCCCTCCTCCCCAGAGAAATCTCTACACGGCTTTAATAAGCAGCAGATTGCCCTAAAATGTTGTTATTCCATACAAACCCCTGCAGGGATGGTCCCTGTGGCCAGTGCAAAGCTTTCCTGCTGTTTGCTGCTGCTGTGAAGGGGTGGCTGAAGATGCAAGGCCCTGGGTGGGAACCAGAGAGGGTGTGGGTTTTCCCAGTAGGTTTCTGAGTGTTCCTTGCCCCGTGTCCTCTGGCCAGATGTTCATGTGAGAGTCCTGAGTAGGGAATGGGAGGATGGGGGTGACAGCAAAGAAGAGAGGATGAGCCAGCAGCCTCGGCGAGGATCTGTACCAGAGCCAAGCGCAGTCAGAGCGAGGTGAAGTGAAACACTCTGAACACGAGAGAATCCCAGCACAAACCCCTCTCCCCAGGGCTCACAGCAGCTCTGGGCTGCTCCTTGCATTCCCTGCTGTGTCTGTCACTGCTTGCCTCGGCAGCTTCATCAGCACAGCAGGAGTTCAGGTGGGAGGACGATGTACCTGAAAACCCCAAAACACACAAGAAATGCAGATATGTTCTCCCAGCCACCCTTCATGTTTTGTTATTGTGTGTATACCTGGAGTGACACCTCGGGGCACTTTTATGGGATAATTTTAGGTGAGCGTCCCAGCCTTCCTTCTACAAGAACTCCCAGATCCTTAAAGCTCACACTTCCATAAACCTTAGGTGGGTTTAGGGGTATGAGTGTTCTCTGCATGGACCTGGAGGCAGCAGCAAAGGAGGTTTGGAATCAGTGCTAATGAAGTGTGTGTTACAGGAGCTACTAGGAAGTTTCTTTAGCATTCATAAATCTGTTACAAGATGTGATTTATAAATGTGAGATGTGATTAAAACACTCCTGTTCCTTTGGCCGTGAAGGAAGAATTCACAATACCGAGGCAATGTAAATCAAATCTCCTTCCTCGCTTCTCACGGATTTTTTTTTTTTCTTACTACTGCTGCTTCCTTTTTGTGGAAGGGAATTTGGCTGGGCTTTTTGTTCCAGAAGCGTAATGGAGTATCTCGGGTTACTGCCTGCACCTGCCATGAATGTGGAGGTAGAGCTCTTCCTCAAGAATCTTTTAGCAGCTAGTAACCCAGGAAGACTATTAAAAGCATAATGAAAACCTCATTCGGTTTCCTGTCAGTTTTCAGAGCTGTAAGTGGCTCTAATTTGCACAAGATTGGAACAGCATTGAGGAATTACAGTAACTAGGCGAAACACTCACTGGGTTTGCAATTTTCTGATAGCATCCCTTGTAATTTCTTGTAATGCATTTGTAGCTAAGTACAATGACAAATGTCAAGGCTCATTGTGCGAGTTTTACGCACATCAGCGCCAGGCTGGGAGGTGTAATGTCAGCTGCTGTCTTGGGAAAAGCTGCTGGGACTGCTGGATGCTTCCCATCCCGAGCTGCGGTACAGAGAATCCTGGTTTGCATCTGGGGGAGGAGTGGAGAAAATAATTGCTTTCCAGCTATTTTTTTATTGCTTTCAGGCTTATTTTTTTATTTTGTAGCAATTCCAACAATAAAATGGAAGCCTGGGAGGCCGATTAAACATTTAGTTTGACATTAGCAAATGAACCCTGGCTCTCCGTTAGGTGTTTCCCACAACAACCTACGGGGAGTTGGTGGTTAGGAGTCAAAGCAAACCCATGTGGACTTTTCTGCCAGCCTTGCGTAGCTCCCTGCCTTGAATTATTTTGATGAATAGTCATGTGCAGCAGTGGGCTGCAGTAATAACCTCACAGTAATGTGGTATCAAATGCTGATCTGCATTGGAGATAAACACAAATGAGGGATTCAGTGAAAATACAACCCAAATACAGTTTACTAAATGCTTGAAAAAGCGTTTGCACACAGTGCAGTTTATCTGGAGTAAATAAAAGCTAGTCTGGCTGTTGATCTCTGTTACTCCCCTGCAGCACACTGCGCCTCTTGTATGAAGCTGAGGAATGTTAATGTGGCTATGAACATGGATAATTGCTTCAAGCTGATTTTTCTCTGTTCTTTCAGTTGTGTTACTTGGATGGAAGCAACTATATTGATTTTAGTAGCTGGAAATGAAAAAGAAAAAAATCATTTCCATTCTGTTTTGTGAGCCTGCAATAACTTCAGTGATGTGTTTAAAGACTGGTCAAAGAGAGACGTCTTAATTAAAGCAATGTTTAGCAGATTCCATTTGATTTTGTTAGCTAACACTTGTTCTGAATGACATATCTGAAAAAATACCTTCTGCAAACATTTACTTGTTAAAGTAGCAACAATATTCAGAGATCCTGAGAGACCCTGAGCTTGTCCTCCCACTGTCGTGGTTTGTCCTCCTCTGGGCCCGTTTCATCTTGAATAACTCCTTTTTTTCCCACCTTTTCTAATGTGCCACTGCAGAAGGTACTGACACTGTCCTTATGTATTTCACTTTTCTCACTCGTGTTGTCTCCCAATTTCTTAGTTCTCTTCCATAAGATGAGTAGGCTCAGATTTGTAATTAATAAGTGTAATAGATTAGTTTTGATTTTGACAGACAGATGAGTTGCCTGTATGTGACAGAATTCATGTGTGATGTGTAGCACAGTTGGTTGCTGTGTGTACATAGCTTATATGTGAATTATTAACTCTGACAAACTAATTTCACCTCTTAAATAGAAAAGCAGGAGGTACTGCAATTTTCTCAGTTAAAGACTGACTAGTAAAAATTACAGAAAATGCTATTCTTGTACTTACAATAAATTAGGTATTATTCATCACTGTGAAAAAAAAAATCTCCGAAGGAAAAAAAAAGAGTGGGATTTTTTGGTGACATTTAGAGATGTGTCAGATCCGTCTCTAGCATTCTTGCTGCTCAAGGAAATCCGTAGCTTCTTGGTGATCTTTCTTCAAACTATTGATTAAAAATGTGAGTCCATTGCAATAGTGTCTGGTCAGAATTTATTTCTGAGCTATACAGGTGGGAGTCGACATAGGTTGGAGGGTTGGAATGTCTGGTTTCTGTTAGAATTATTCTTGCAACTATGGAGCATTAATTTTGAATTTATTGAGAAAAGGGTTTAACAATTCAGCCATTTACCTACAAATTTTTAGTCATGAGGTGTTGAGGGTTTGGTGTTTTGGTTTGTTTTGGTGGTTTTGTTGGGTTTTTTTATGAGAAGAACTAGAGGGATTTTTTTTTTCTCATGCCTTTCTTCTGGGAAAACTCTATTTTGGATTATTTTGCTCATGAGCAAAATGCTTCTCTAACAATGGTCTCACTTTTCTGTACAGGACAATGAATATAGCTTCTGAACTAGACAGGTGGCAACTGATTTCATTTCAAATTTTAATTCTCTTTAAAACTACTTGAAATATTTTAAAAATTGACAACACGTTGCATCATGCAAATAGGAACGCAGGTATAACACATTGTGATGCTTCTCAATTGTTTTTAGAGTGAAAAGCATAGTGAAGAATGGAGTGTGGAGCAAGTTTAGAAGTCCCATTGTGGATTTTGCAAGGCATGCTGAAGCATGGCGTGAGTTGAGAAATGTTCATTTTAACCACAGTTGTTCTCTCTTAACCTCTGAAGCACATTGGGAGAGATCATCATCAGTCAGGGGCCTGCAGAATTGGGGCTATTTTTTCAGTATAAGGACAAAGCAAAAGGTGTGTGCTAAGGTAGTTATTAGAGACATCTAAAAAGGATCCTTGGGAAAAAAAACTCATCTTTTAAATTTTATAGCTAATATAAAAAAAAAATTGAAGCTGTCATCAAGTTGCAGGAAGGAAAACAGAAATTGGAACAAGGCCTTTTATAAGGCCATCGTATCTAGATCTCACTAGCTAGCAAAATTATTATCTTCTTCAGGTGATTCTTGATAAAACAATGCTCATCTCAATCAGATTTGATGTCAGCAGGGCATGCGTGTGTCTTGAATGACATTTGCAATGAGTAGATTTTAAATTGAAAATTAAAATGCGAAAGAATTACTCGTTCTTCATTTAAACCACGCTCAGTGTGGAGGTGTAATTAAATGAATAAATGTACTGACTGGGTGAGGCAGTACTCCGGAGTATCAGCTGCAGGTTCAGAAGCCACTGGACTTGAGGGTGTGTTTCAAAACCATTCTGTGCCGCTGATAACAGCGCCTGGGGCTGTATAAACTGGACACACGTGCAGGATTTGGCCCGTGGAGATCCCGTGTGGATGCTGAGAGCGCTTTTGGCTCAGAGCTGAGATTTCTGCCCTGCTTTCCCAAATAATTTGGGGAAGAGCCGCAGCCGTGTTCCCTGGAGTGCTCAGAGCCAGTTGTGCGCCCGCAGAGGAAGGGGCACAGCAGCAGCTGAGCCACCCCTGCTCCCTGCCCGCTGGGTTTTGCCAAAGGAAGAGTGCGAGGAGCCCCAGGCTGTGCCGTGCCCGTGGGTGCTGCGTGTCCGAGGGTGCCAGCCCTGCCACTGCTTGCTGCGGGCGGGATGGAGGGGATTTTTCATTTCCTGCCGCTCTGACCCGCACTCGGCCGAGCGCAAGGGCTGCGTTCCGTGCGAGGTCCGGGTGGGCAGCGGGAGAGGCAGCGAGCCGTGCCAGGGCAGAGGAAATACCGGGGGGAGGCTGGTGATGGATGGCTCCCGCCTCAGTCCGGCAGCAGAGGAGTTGTGCGAGCTGGGGATGGGAGCAAACCTGCTGAGCGCTGACAAAAATCTCCTTGGCTCAGGTCAGAGCTGCGCTGCTGCCTCAAACCCAGCCCCAGCCTCTGTTTGCCTGGCATGTGGAGGCTTTATTTATTAGCACTGAACCGTGCCTGAGCTGACCTCACTGCAGACAACTGAGCCAAACGTGAAACGGCTTTTTCCCTCTTCCAGGGAGGTTATCTCGTGTTATGCATTCCTTGGGACTCCTTTTTTCAGTCTATGGAAAAGGAAAGTGTCAGCTGCTGTTAGCGGTAACTTTGATACATGCTATTGTAGAGCTGAAATAACTGTTTCTAAAAAATAAATTGATGCAGTTTCATAGTGTTTGATGATGTAATCAGTTTTTAGTAATTTTTTTTTCTTGCTCAGTGATTCACATGCCATGAAATTATTTTATTAGACCACTCCAAGGGTCACCAGTAGAGAATCTAAAGGACCCCAGATACCTCTTCAGCAGAATCAGCTCACTTCAAATTGGCTGCTGGCCATATTTTTAGTATGGAAATTGGTTAAATGGGCCACTGGATATTTTTATTGCATACTAGTTTAGAAAATTAATAAAACAGGAAGAAATATTTAGTTGAAGCACAGGGCAATTCTTCAAGATGATGTCACCATAGTTTCATGTCTTATCACTGTCATGAGTCTGGGGGAGTGTGCTTGCATAAATTAAGCATTTTAGGTTTCTGTGGCATGCACATAATCGATTTTGCATGCTCACTGGTTTTGGTAAATGTGAGGATGGCATAATACAGTCCTCAGGGGTGGACATAAGCCCTGGCCTGAGAGGGAGGGAGGCTGGTCCATCATCTGTGTGATTGCTGCTGTGGAATGTGCTGCAGAGCCTTGGCAGTGCCAGTGCAGGTGCTAAAGTCAATAGGCACATTTGGTCTAATTAATTAGAATTTTTAAAGAACTGTAAGGTATGTTTGCAGGTTTTCTACTCTTCCATTTTATTTCTGGCTACAGCTGCTGTCTGCAGCCACCAAGATACTGGGTAAAGTACCGAGTTTTATACTTCACCCTTCCTGTGAATCCTGCAGTTGAACAGGGGCTGAGATTTTTGGTTTGGGATTTCAGGAGCTGGGTGGAAAGCTATTTAGCAAAATGAGTGAGAAGCTTTAATCTAGTTGACTCAATATCAGCCCACTAATGAACTACTGTTGTGAGATATGTATAGCCATTACTTTGGTGTCTAAATTATTCTCACTTTCAAATCTTATTTAAATTCTTAATAACCTTTATTAGATAGAGGAGAAAAAATTCCACCCGGAAGCCTTCAACCTCCAAAACTGATAGAATACACTAATAAAATCATGTGCCATCCTAAAAGAGAGAATTATAGTGTAGTATAATAGTGTCTAACTAATGGAATAAATTAATAGAGTTTTGATAATTGATTTGTAGAAATAATAATCTGAAAGCTGATTTTTTTTTTTTGTGGCTCTATGTAGTGTTCTTCATTAGAATATTCCCAGAGAATATTCTGAAGTGGCCACTGAAATTCGTGTGGAGTAAACACTCCTCTGGAGCCTTAAACATCCATAACTAACCAGAATATGTTTTTGCTATAGAAAATATGTCTCAGGAAATATGTCCTTCAGAGTATCTACTAAAAACAGGCCCAGTGCATAGATTCTCTGGACAGTTTTCTACCCAGGTACGTTGGAACCTGCAATTCAAAGAAAACAGAGCCTTTCTTAGAACTGGAGGAAGAATGAATGCATTATGAAAAATAATAATACACTTTACTTCTCAATTTCTTAAAACTGTCATTCTTTTATCTCAGCATCTCGTTCAGACCTCTGCTGACTTTTGAGGTCTTCGTGCTGCCCTCTGACATTTACTGGCACCATTTCCACCCAGCAACGTCACCTGTGACTGATGCATTTTACAGTTCCTCAACTGCCCAACAGCGAAAGCATTTAAAATATATGAAAGCATGAGATTCAAATCAGAGATGTAATGTTGCAGGAGTGTGAGTTATCTCCTCCTTGGCAGGAGACTCTAATTGGAGGAAAAGGTTCAGCTTCCCCAGCTGAGGAATTTTGAGTCCTTCTGAAGACGAATCTCCATCCCGTGCCGCAGGTGGGATCCTTTTTGCTGGCTGCCTCCTTCCTTTGCCTTTTTCCAGTGAAATCAGTTAAAATTTTCTGGAGGTTGTAGAACAGAGTGTGTTGCCAACGTGACTGCTCTGCAGCTGTGTGCTGTGTCACCATATGCACGGGGCTCCTCTGGGGCTTGTCACAGCTCGGTGACACACTGACTGCACTGAGTGCGTTTCTTATGGGCAGGGAGGAGCAGAGCGTTTGAAGGTTCAACCAGCGGACACATCGTGCCTGACCAAAAGCCCCGGGGTGGGGGAAGCAGGGCTAACAGGCACAGGGCTGAAGGTAAAACTTTGCACCTAATGACAACTGTAGTTTTTAAGTGTTTGGGGTTTTCTTTATCTTGAACCTATTGACTTGCCTGGGGTCTTCATGTAAAAGCAACTGAGAGCTGACTTAACTCCTAATTATCCTTAGCAAGCTAGGAGAAAGTGAAAAGACACATTAAGTCATCATACAGTATTAATATCTCCTCTATTCTTCAGAAAAAAAAAAAAGTCTCTAAAGTGCCTCTTGTGTTGATTTCCTCTTGCTTTTCTCCGTTTGCGTGTGTGTGCGTTAAAATGTTACTTGAACAGAGGAGGCTTTTGTTGTGAATTCTGGATGATGAGGTTTCAGGGGAGCATGGGGCAGCAGGGACACAGCCGTGGTGTTGCAGCGCAGGAGGAGCCGTGCCCCGGGGAGATGCATTTGTTGCAGAGCAGATGAGTTGCAGGGTGTGGCTGTGGGTACTTGTGGATGGATGCTGAAGGTCACAGCACGCTTTGGAAAGATGCTGGCATCTGGATTTGAGGAACCAGGAGTGCTGGCCTGCAGTCCACACTCCTCCTGCTGCCAAATGCTCCGCTCAGTGCCCCGGTGACGATGCCATGATGATTTTTGTCTTTTCTTTTACACCCCGTTATACCTTTTTACAGCTTCTGTATTCTTAGTGCTTTTTGCCGACATTCTTGGCCTTGTTTGTCAAGCCAGGAGACTCAACATTTTAGAGGCTTCGTAGTCAGGGATCAGTGTGCCCCAGACCCCAAGGTCCTCTCCAGAACACATTTTGTAAACTGAGATAGAACCACCCAGGGGAAGGTTCCTTGGGGAGGGGGGCTCACTCGAGCTTCTCATTGGGGAATTTATGATGTGCTAATTAGTAACACCTATAATGTGATACCAGATCTTTTGGGGGGGTGCATTGTGGTGGGCATGGAGGTGCATTCCACCTGGGCGTGGTACACCTAAGGATCCTTAAAATAAATACCAAGGCAAAATCCCTTGTTCCCTTCTAACCGTGTTTGCCTCTTGATTTTAAGACCAGGAAAAGGCATCAGGGACAGCAGCAATGTTTGCTTTGCCTGGGGGGACAGCTCGGGACCCTGCCAGCCCTGCGCTGCAGCCTTGGGGTTGAACAGCCCCGCTGCTCCGGAGGAATCTGGGCAGAAATCCGCTCTGCCCAGGGTGCAGCACATGAGCGCACAGCTTCGGAGTCTGTGCCGAGCTTAAGGGGATTTTTCTGTGCGCTGCTGGACTTCATGCACGGTAACAGAGTTGCTGTTCAGAGCGGGTGTGTTTATCAAGCTATTTGGTGGATTAAAAATAGTAACGAAGAGTAGGAGAAATAGTGGGTTTGTTTTGTTTTGTTCTGTGTGGGGTTTATGTTGCTGCTGGTTTTGCTTTGGGGGTTTTTTTCCGCACGGACCCCCTGTGCTGGGCTCGGTGTGACCGTGCGGTGCGTGCAGACCCTGCTCATCGAAACTGCAATTGCGCTCTCTGCTGGGGCTGCCTTGTACCTGCCTGGCCTCCGGGAGGCCGGGTTTGAGGAGAAATACGCTCAAAGAGGAGGCGCTGGAATTTCAGGACATAGCACAAGAGATTAAGTAATTAAGCCTACTTAATTTGAAATTTGAAAAAGAATGATATACTCGTTTATAGTATTAGTATATCTTAAAACCCAAATATATTGAAAGGCTCTTCAATGTATTTCAAAATAGTTTTTCTTGTGCCTTACACTGGCAATTTGAATGTTATGGGGAGTGGAGGAGGTCATTAAATATGTTTTCTAAACCACATGTGAAGGGTGAATTACAGCCTATTTACTTTTTTCTTTTTTTTCTTTTGAAAGGCGCAAAAGAAAAGTGAGTTTCCTAAGGCTTAACTAATTTTCCTTAACATGTACATGATATTTGTTACTTATTATTCAAAAGAATTCTTTATTCTGTTTTAAGCTGTGTCTGTGTTCATAGATTTTCTATTATGTGAGAATATATATATATTTATTCCTCATGCCAGTATCCTTGGTGAGATGTACTCAGAAGAATTAACATTAACAGTTTGTTTGCCTTCTCAGTGTCAATGAGCTACTTTTCAATTACCTTTCAGTGATTCAAATCAACATTCAGAATTGATTGTGCATGTTGTAACCACACAGGCAGATATGTTAAGACAGAATATTGCACTAAGAATCAGCTCTGTGAACTTGAAGCATGTAAATGTTATGTAAATCATAAGCCATCCTTAGATGTCTTATACACATCATGTATCATTTTGTCATTGTTAATTAGAACTTGTGCTTAAGGTGGTGGGATATAGAGCAGGCTGGGAGCCCAGGTAAAGCAGCTGTGCTTTCCAAAGTGAGCTGTTGTTACAGGAATTCCCTAAGGAGCCATTCCCTGGCGTGGGTCTGACTGGCTGCACTGTGGGGCTCTGCCCTGGGGCTCCTCGGCTGGCCCCCAGTCCCTCCTCTCCCTTTCTCTCGCCCTGCTGGGCTTTGCCCTCTGTCACAGATGTTCCCCCATGGCCCTGCCAGCCTGGCTGAGGCTCAGGGTGCCCAGGGTGGGTGTCCAGGACAGGCTGTGCCCAGCCTGGAGCATCCCCTGCTCTCCCAGAGCCCCCCCAGCCCCAGTGCTGGACCCAGTCACGGACACTCAGTAAGGAAGAACAGTAAAACCAAAGAATTATTTGGGGTTTTTTCAATTCCTTTTTCCCTAGAACCTCTCAAATCCATTATTCTTTGGATTCTCTTCAGTTATTTTCATAAGCACATGAAAACAATCAGTGTAAGCGAGCTGGGTCAGCCTTCACACACAGTGGGGCAGGGAAGGATCCCTGCAGCGAGCAGAGGTTTGGGGCATGTGGGCTGCACCTGGGGGGCTCCCTGCTGAGCACTCACATCTTCCAGTGATGCAAAGAGCTCCAGTGCATTCCCAGTACTCGGGAGAACAGCCTGTGTGTGCATGTCCCCACTCTTTCGTTTGTTTGAGAATGACAGGCCAACTTCATAAACTCAGTTGGTAATCACGGTTTAATTCTTACAGGTACTCAGTGCTGCTGTGTTTTATCACTGAAGTTATTTTTATGAGAAATCCATACCTATTCTCCTTTTGTGGTTTAATCTGGGGGAGCTCTCCCTCCCTGCTCCAGCTGTCAGTACTGCAGACTCAGCCAGGGAGCTGAAAATCCTTTTATTCCTCACTAGCAATAAAAGTTCAACACATCAAATTATCTCCCCATTTATTACTGTGCCACCTCATCAAAAGGCTACTGCAGGAAAATTTGTGAGAAATGATATATCCTGCAGATGAAGCTGAGCCAAGGCATAGCCAAGGGGCTCTTAAAATAAAAAATGTTACTCAAATGGGCCTGTTCTGTACTGTTTTGTCCTATTCTTCACCTTCCCCCTCGAATTGTCTTTCATTTTCTTTTTCCCCTCTGCTGTTCTGTCACTTCTCTCTTTGATCCCCTATTTATCCCTCCCTTAGTCCAGAACAGGCACCAACAAGTAGTTCCCCAGTTTGATCAGACTTGAAAAATGAAACTTCCATATCTTGCTTGCTTGATGTTGATCTGTTGGTTTTTGTTTTTTTTTTTTTTTTAATCAGGTCTTTTTTTAAAGCAGGTAGGAAAGCTGAGGCTGCTGCCTTGCCTTGGGCTGTGAATCGGGGGCTCTGTGCAGAGCTGTGCAGCAAAGCTGGGCTGTTTGCAGTGCTCTGGGGCTCCAGGGGACACACTGGCCAGGGACTGGGGTTCGTAGTCTGTGTTTCTCAAACCTGATTTTTCTGAGCGGTGCTGAAGCACCCATGCAGAGCTGGACTGGGCTGCATTTGTATTCCTGTGCGAGCAGGAGGAAACAGATGTGATCTGCAGACCTGCAGAAATGTGTGTCCTGCAAGTTCCTTCAGGGAGGAGCAGGAAACGGAGCCGTGCCACAGAGCTGTGGCGTGGAATGGGCTGCTGTCTCAGAGGTTCAGCCTTGCTGAGTCTTGTGCATTACTGGAGCTCTTTTGTCTCTCAGAAACAGGGCACTTGTGTTCTGCTTGCTGGAGATGTGTTGGCTCAGTGGAAAAGAAGCTGAGCTTGAGATCAGATCTTTCCATTCTCCTTGGGGCATTGGGGAATCAAAGCTACTGAGCTTCTCCTGGGACCCAGTTTTAGAAAACTCCTTATAGGCTTGTCACTGTCCCTTTGATCTGATGTCCCTCAGCATTTTGCTGTAAATACCTGTCCTAATATACGTAAAGATATAAACCAGCACCAAGATACTAAACAGAATCAGTGAGGCAAATGCTTCCAGAAAAGCGAAGTTTTCCTTGGGATTTCTTCTTGAATATCCCAGTCAAAGAACTTTGTCTATGTCAGTGCTTGTATGTGCCTTAATTTCAGTATTAAAGTTATGTGCAAAGTCACTGTGGTAAGAAGCTGGTAAGTGAGGGTAATATGTTGGGGTTTTTTTTTAATGGAGTTGGAGAAGAGGTTTATGGACTTTTTTTTTCATCTTTAGAGATGGTAAAATTATTTTTCTTTTACCACAAATTATTAATATTTGAAACTGGTGAGGCAGGAAAGGAATATCATGACAGAATACTGAGCCACTGGCACAGCTTTAAGCATAAATAAAGATGCACGTTACTGTCCAGTTTTTAGTATGAAACCACCTATTTTTAAATCTATTGCTAACAGAAATTGCAGTGAGTAGTATAATGTGCTTAATGGTAGCCAACATTGCAGCCTGCTGTTGCTTCAACTTTTAAAATTCCTCCATTTATTTCTGTGTTCCCTTTGGCTAAAAGTCAGTCCCCTCCTTCCACTTTGTGTCATAATCTTTCCTAATTATTACTTTGTAATAAGGCGAGGTTGGTTGGAATAAATCATACATTTGTATTCATATCAGAGGCATTTTTAAAGTATAAAGAGTTTTGTTTCATCTTCGTAAAGATTCATCATAACATATTTTGTTACTGAAATTTTGTAGCAAATGTTACATGTGTGCCCAAAAATATTCCTAATTAAGTCTGAAAATGTAAGAACAAGAGTAAATTCTGTCTGATGTGTTTTTGTTCTTTGCCTCGTTGTGCTTTTACTGAAGTAAGCAATTAAAACGTGTGTATATATTACATTACATTACAGTAAGAACTGGATTTGCATATGGCGCTTTGTTATCTTTCATCTTTCCAACCATATCCCTGCTTATTAATTGGTTTATGATTTTAATTTCAGGTTATCTCTGTTTATGCTGCTGTGTGCCTTACATTCCAAGCAGCCTGCAGAGATGCTGCCCTGCATTGTGACAACACACTTGATAAAAATTAGAAATAACACAAGCTGCATTTCTAAATAATCTCATTTTTTTTCTTCTGTTTCTGCGTAGGTGTTTAGATATTTATTGACCTGGTAGGTTGCCTTCCTTGCAGCTAAATGTTGGCCATGGGACATACTGCTGCTGGTGTTTATTGCGAGATCGATATGTCAGTCATAAACCCAGGAGCTGCACGTGCTCTTGGAGCCTTTTCTCTGGGATGGGGTTTGGATGTGCTCCGTGATGTGACAGTGCAGCATCCAGCACCATGGCCCCTTCCCAGCGTGGCTCCTGTTTATTGATTAACTTCCTCGTGGGGAGCTGCAAGGAATCCATAAAAGTCAAAGAAAAAGGGTTGTTAACTGTTTGTGGTGATTTTCTTGGGTCCTCTTGCTGTGTGAGAAAGCAATTGTTAAATCACAGTGTATATTTAAAGTTTAAGTGTAGATCCCACTGACCTGGTTTTTCTGTGCTTGTGTTGAGATTTCCTGGTGTGGGCAGGACGTGAAGCAGTGACTTGTACAATAGATTTAATCGATGTTGGACAAAATTTCACCACTGAAAACTGGAAGAATCCAGGCCATTTGGAGCTCAGTAATGGCTGCTGCTCTGACACTGATCTATCTGCAGTGACCTTTTGCAGTATGGTTCAGGTGATAAGAAGCTTCAAGTTAGTTTTGTTTCCCCTAGAAAACGTTTGAAACAGCAGAGAAGCATTTATGAGATAAACATGCTCCCCAGTTTCTTTTGAAAACCACTGTTCTCTAGATGTGTTTCTGTTTTTCTGCAGAAACAATTAAAAAAAGTTAATTCAAATGTAATTGCGCTCTTTCAGAGCCCAAATAACTTCCACACGTGTTTGGTTCCGTGACAGGAACAGCATGATGAAGTGTATCAATACCATGTTGGAATGCAGACGAGTTCCTCCTGTCTCAGGGAAGAGCACAAATCAACACTTAAAGTGAGCTGTTGGCTTTTTTGTTGCATGGCAGATCGTGAATTTTGTTGTTTCAACACTTGTGCTGTATCTATTTCTTTTAATTAACATCTGTCATGCTGCTGGCTTTGGCAGTGTCAGCTCAAGGCATGAGAGCAGCTCCTGACATCGTGTGTTTGAAGGGGAAGATGAGGCAATGATGGAAATTGCTGCATTTGGGGCTGCCACGGCTTGGGACACACACTGTCAGTTCTGAGAGTTTGGAAATTGACATAAAAGTGGGAGTGGACCTGTTAGATCCTCCCTTACTATCAGAGGAGACATCTCCTTGCAATTAACCATTGATGATTTTTCAGCTCACGATCAGTGAGTCAGAATTCCATAGTTTCTCTATTTAACTGCACTGTTTCCCCTCTTACATTCATGCAAATAGATGTAAATCATGAAATCCATCAATAGCCTGTTTATTGCAATAACTTTCATTTTGTACTAAGGCAGTAGGGATTTATATCAGGTCATATTAGAATTATTTTCCTTTGCCTTACAGCTAGGTAAAAAAGGTAAATTCCTTGGTGAGAATAGTTTCATACCATTGAAAGCAAGATGCTCAAAATGTGTCTTATTCCACATCTGCTGTTTTCATTGGCACTTTCAGGTTAATCCCTTTGGATTTTGCTGTACTAAATAGGAGGAAACCTGTTCCAAAGTCCAGGCGCTCTTGAACCGCTACTGGAATGTGTAACAAAATACATGTAAGAGGTTTGCAAAGTTGCCCAGATTTTGGAATAAGCCAACTTTATGGTTCTCAGATCAAATTACCTCAGCAAAAAGTGCTATAGGCTTCACTAGTCCCAAACTGATATTCACCTTACTGCTTCTGTATTGAGGGTAGACTAGGCTGAAAAGTGAATCAGAGATTGTGTTACAGTTTGTCAGAGCTTGTATAAGAATTGAGAAATTCCTTTAACTTACTCATATGTTTGCACAGGATCATGGTCATGAGCAACTCCACGACCTCTTTCATGTGCATTGTTAAGGTAATTTTATAGTGGAAAGAGAAAACAAGGAGATTTTCAGAGTAATAGTCTTGTCATGTACTGAAAGCCATGACCTATTTCACAACACGTTAATTAACGAGGAATAAGTATGAAACAATGCCCATTTAATGGAAAGGACAATTTAAACTTTAACAGTTTAGCAAAGTAATAATGAGTGAGAAACTCGGTACAGTATTTCACATGCTGTACCTTGTTTCACATCCAGCTGGCCTGTCAATTATAACCTGGACTCTACAGATGGTGCAATATATCAGAATTAAGTCAGTCACTTAGTTTGTTCCCAATTAAGTGCTAATACTCCCAGTGGAGGATATTGCCCTGAGTTTCAGTTAAATGCCTGTCTGTAATGTCCCTTTATGGTCTTATTGTGGCGCTTTAAAGAGATGCCCTGTCGCGTAGGCCAGAACTTTTCCTGGCTTGTTCTTCCAAGTGCTGCCTGCATTGCACCCCTTGTTATTATTTGGAAGCTACAGAGAGGATTTGATATCTCATGGGGCTGAGGGGAGAGGTGTCATGCACAATGATCTTAGGATGAGTAAGTTGCCCCTGCAATGCATGTGGCTTTGCCCCTTAGATGTGTACTTACTCTTGCAAGAACTGAATATTTCAGCAGGAAACAAGCATTGCAGTGTCCAGCCTCTCGTTTTGTGGGTTAGAATCCTAATGCACTTGTCTCCTGAGGCTTACAGGCATTACAGGGCTTGCTTTTCTCGGTGACTTACTGGACAGGTGACTTGAGCTTGTGTTTTCCTTGCTCCATCTATCCTCTTTCACTTGGTGTTACAAGCCATTGCGGGGCTGCCACTAATAGATTGATATCCAATTCCACTGCACTTCTTTACTCTTTTTGGGTGTTAGTCTTGGCCCAGTTAACGGCTCCTTAATTTTCTGACACCTGTCCTGCCTTGTATCTAAATGTCAAGCTGCTGCTGGATTTGGTCACTTGATCTAATGGACTTGCTGCCTTCCCCTGTTAGTCTTTAAGGTGACCCTTCCCTGGGAGGAAATCCTCTGACAGAATTTGTTGTCTGAACTGACTCCAGAGAGCCCAGGCAATTACATGAGCTTCTGAATATCTTTATTTAGAAGTTTAAGAGACATGGTCTTCGAGTGCAGCTTAAATTACCCTCGTGGATTTGCTGGCATGCTCTGGGAAATCTCTATTGTAGCATGTTCAGCAGTGCCTGAGTTATGCAGAGAAGTATAAAATACTCCCCAGATCCAGAGAGTCTGTGCTGAGGGGTGTCTTGGCAGTCTGCTTTATCATTTATATGACGATGACATGGAAAATTTGCCTCGTCTACTCGTTGTCGAAAACATCTCTGGTATTTTTAGTGCCACCAGCAATGAGAGTTTGGTAACTTACTTAGATTTACTGAAAATTATTTAAGTGTAATTAACTTTGCTACTTAATCTATGACCAGAAAAGAAAAATGTCAAAAATATGTATTTTTGTGGATCTGAACTATAAAATACTGTTTGGGAAAGAAAGCTTGTTTGCAACAAGGGGAAATAATAATCATTTAGTTCTAGTCCCAGTATTAGACAATGACAAAGCATTCTGTACTGAGTGCTAAAATTGATAATGGATCATAATGCATATGGATTCATGTGGATCATAATTCCAGGTGTGCTAGGCGATTGCAGCTTCACTTTTCAGCATAATTTGGTGTGTTCTGTAACAGTTTTATCTCTGTTAAGGGCTGGGGTTTTGGTTGGGTGTGGTTTATTTACTTATTTATTTATTTTTTTAGATTTGATGGCTTAATATTTCAGAAACAGACTGTGGCATAAAATCAGCTGCATTGATTTTATTTACATCAAGAGGAACTAACAGAGGAACTAACTCGTTTTGAGTTTTCTTGTTAAATATCTTTAAAATAAAACCAAATGATTATGTGCTTCTTGCATATAACAATTTTTTATCTGACACCTCTTTAACATTGCTTGAATTTTGTATTGTGTTGGGTGTTTTGTTGGGTTTTTTTTTCCCCTGCCCTTAAAAAAGTGAATGGTGTTACGGTCAAGAGTCAAATTACAGTGGATTCCTACTATCTTTTTCATAACTGTGTTTTATAAGATGTGCTGGGTGTCTTTCCAGGGTACAGTAAGTTAAGTTGCTCCTGACCTAAAGTGAAAAATGAGCTCACAGTTTGCTCACTAAACACAACTAGATTTTTCAGGTTTTGTTATAATTCATGGACTAAAACCAGTAAAAAATATGTTTTGAATCTTTAGTTCAAACATAAAGCAGTTGCAGATTGCAAATAGGCAGTTGCATGGAAATCAAATGCATGGAATGTTTTAGATAGTATTTTTCACTTCTTGAGTATTATATTTTTAGAAACCAAGTTCTGGAATTAGAATAGGGGGTTGAATTTCACAGGTTTTTTTTAAATAGCAGATTTACACATTATAAATATAGTCAAATATATATATTTGGAGTCTGCTAGCTTCTTTTTATTGTCTATTTTTGCTTTTTATTGAGTCCTCAGGTAGGAACGTGTGGAAGTTTGGACTTTTGATGGAGGGAAGTGCTTTATTCAAAAGTTAATTAGGATGCCATTGTTGTCCTGTCATGAAAAAAGCAGGAGGTAATGATGAGCTTTGTGTAAGGAACATAATAATCATTATGTGCCAGGGTACAAATAGTGTATCTCCTAAGCCTCTGTCTTCAACCTTTCATAGTAACCAAAATGTGTTTTTTTAAATGGGATGGAAAAGGCACTGGTAGAATGCTGATAAATAACTTAGCAGTGTCTTGGTTTTATTTATTTCAGTAGGACATTACTCAAATTTCTGTGCAAAAGAATGCCTTGACAGAGAAAAGGGGCAAACAAACTTGCTGATAGCTGCTTGCTGCTTAATAGCTAAAATATCAGCAGAGTTAATAATTGAAATAAGTGGAATCTGTGCAAATAGAAATAGAGAAATAAAAAGAATAGCTGGAAAATAATTGTTCACGTGGCTTAATACTTCAAATGTTTTCCACTTTGCATCACCTTTAATGGGATGACCCATTTAATGGTGGGTCTGACCTTGGAGTTCCAGGCTGTGCTGCCGAAGGAGCAGATGGAGCCCAGGCTGGGTGTCCCAGTGTCAGGAGTGGCACCAGACATTTGTGTTCAGACATAGATCCCAGCAGTGCATAGATCCCACTTGTTGCAGTGCAAAGTGACACCTGGAGACAGGAAATACCGCTATAAAAGCGTGAATGTGACTCGTTTTCATCTCAGTTAATGTCAGCTCAGGAACCTCCCTCTCTCCAAAGAGTTGTCTGTATGTCCTGCCTGCATCCACCAGCTGATTTCCATTTTGTTACTTCACTTGTTGGTCTCTCTTGTCCCAGTTGGACTTTTAGCTTTGCCAGGGTAATGTACAATACTTGCTTCAATAGGGATTTTGATTGTGCTTTCTAGCAGCAGAGCACTCCTTTGGCAGTGCCGCCCTGTGCACTTGGGGTGTGTTATGTGCTGGTGGCTACAGCTGGAATTTACAGCTGGAATTTTCTCAGAATATTGGGAGTCACCGGGCTCCCTTTCACTGTGTGTGTCATTATGTCAAACCTCAGGTTTAATTGCTTGTAAGGGGACAGCAGAGTGAAGAGGACAAGGCTGTTGGAAAGGAACAGCAAACATCCAAGGGACGTGGAGGGTCCCCTCACAAATCCCCAAGAGCCTGCAGATGATTTGTGGGAGTCTGTAGTTGCCCCCCATTTCCATTGGGATAATTGAATTTACAGATCCTCTCCTCTTCTGGAGCTCTGAGGCACAAACCAGTGTGGGCAGACTGGAAGGGACTGGGTTGGAGATGAGCGATTCTGCAGACAAAGTAAGGGAAATAAGATAGATCCGGCATAAGCAAGTGAGGAAGGAGATTGGAATCAGTAGCTTCTCTGAGAGAGAATTGAAGTTGAGGGGGAAGGACAGGGGAAAAAACCATTCTGGTATCTTTATTTTTAATTTTTTAATTTTAGTAGTAGTTTGCAATGAAACGCTAAAAGGATCACGGAGGATATGATAACTGAAATATAATTTCTGTGTATTTTATTAGTGTAAGTTTCTTCTGCTAAAATTCCATTTATTAATCCTTTGCGAGTAACCAGTAGATTTGAGGTAACTCAGTTACTTTGAAACTCATGATGATTTAACAATTGTAAATTATGTAACTTTCTAGACCCTTGCCCCTTTATTAATGCTATGGAAATGGAGGAAGTCTTGAGCAGTTGTAGATAGTTGAGACATGGAAATCTGTAAGCTACAATTTGGAAAGATAATTACTTGTATGTTGTTGGTATTTTAGTGCGAAAAGGTGATAGCTTTAAACAGAAAATACAAATTAATACAGAAAATTAAGTTTTTGAAAATTTTAGTTTTATGCAGCATAAGATTCAGTTAAATTGGTTAAAATGCAAATATACAAGTCTTAGAAATATACATGGAAAACTTAAATTCTTAGGTTTGTGGTATATATTGCAGTTGTTACTAAAAATTGTAGATGATAATAATTTGGAATAATAAATTAGACAGATTTGTAAAATTGCTGTGAAGTAGTTTTTATATATATTTTTTAATATTTTTAAAACCTGAAAACCAGAAGAGCTAGAATAAGGAAAATCTTACTGTCAAAATGCAGCTTGAATGAAAAATTTAACTACTGGATTGTAATTGAAAACTATGATGTGTTGCGTTTATTTATTTGAAAATACTGGGCAAAAAAAGGGGAAGAAATGACTAAAGCTTTGCTGCTGTGGGTCCTTAGAAGAAGATGAGTTGTACAAGGAGAATTAGACTTATTTGTAGGAAAACCTTCCTGTTCAAAGCCTTTTCTCCTGCGCAAGGCGAGGGCAGTGAATCATCCCCCGCCCGGCCGTGGATCCCCCTGCCACGCACGCTCTGTTGGGAAATATGTGTAACCCCATTAAGTGGAATTGTTGCCGGGCCCTCATCCATCTCCCGATAAACGGCACAGAGCGGGAGCGGGGACGGCGATAACACGGCTTAAAACCGCGTCAAGCCAAACGGCCACGTGTGCCTGACTAATGGCTGGGGTGGAGATACAAGTTGTATTTCTCTCTCCCAAGTGACCTCTGGTAAGATTAGAAACGTCCTTCGCGGCCGCTGCTCTGTCCTTTAGCCGCCCACCCTCCCCAGCCAGGCCTGGTAATTAAAATGGGGCCACTGGATGTGTTCTTATCCGGGGGGCTGAAGGGAGGGGAGCTGCCTGATCATGGACCCGGTAAGAAGGGTCTGGCAATGCTTCTTTGCAGCAAATCTGTGACAGGTGAACCATGGCTGAAGCAGTACCCGTACAGTGTTCTGTATGCCAAATGTATTTTAGTAATAAACAAACAAGAGAAAGCTTAATAATAATTTTCTGTGGTTCTGGGACATATAAAGTGATTGAAAATGGTTTGAGGCAAGCGTTCTATTGCACTTTGATGAATTTTGCCTTCCCCTCCTTCCCTTGCTGTGTGCAGAAATGCCCACGGTGCGAGCCCTTTGGTGGGTGCTGCATCAACAGGAGAGAAAATGGATGAGGATTTTTCAAACTGTGAATTTTGGGAGCAGTAATTATCCTCATTCTGGTCTAATGAAGATATTTAACAACTAAGAGTGGCAGTTTTCCTTGATTTTCACCCTCTCTCTTGAGTCAGGAGCACATGGGTGTTACTATTGGTAGTAGGATTACTCTTCAGCGTCTTCCTTAGAGGAGATCCTCGTGTGCTCCATTAAAATCTCATCTCCACATGCTCCCACTGTCCTGGCATTAACACTTGGATAATGATTGTTTTGTAGGACTCAAGGAAGGCTGAATGATTGCTCTTGCCCTTTTTGGGCCCGCTCGGAGCTGTGTTGGGAACACGATGTCCCGCTGGGCCTTCCGGAGACAGGAAGGGTTTGAGTGGAGGCTGGAGCAGGTCCTGTCCCAGCAGATGGTGCTGGGCACTGCTGTCAGACACTTCTGAGGAGACTGGAAAGGAGGCAGGGGGAGGGAGGGTCCTCTCAGGGGGCACAGCTAAGGAGCAACCAGCAGTGGTTGCAGGCAGCACTGGGGAAATGCTGCTTGGAAATGGGAGAGGGGAGGAGCAGGAGTCTCTTCACAGTGGTTCCAGAGAAACTGGGGGTTTTCCATACTTGGAGGTATTGAAAGCGTGACTAGACAGGGCCATGAGAAAACTTATCTCATTTTGAAAGTAGGTCCAGTTTGAGCAAGAGCTCCAGCTGGAGCTCATTGACCTCCAGGGGCCTGTCCTTCTGGCCCCAATTATTCTGCAGCTCTGTTTGTCCTGGAAGGGTTTGCAAATACACACACGGACCTGTGTGTTTATTTTAGTAGGGAGGCTGAGCTGCTGAGACCATTTCACTACCTGAAAGTTGTAGAAAAAGCAGTAAAAGTGATAGTGTTGCAAAGAGTGTGAGTCAGTTTTATTATACAAGTATTTACTCTGGTTATTTCCAGGGTATATTCAGAATAAAGCTCTAACCTGACTGTGTTTCAGTGGCAGCTGGATTGTTTACTTTTCAATTTGTGGGCAATTTTTAATGATTCCACAAAATAAAACAAAGTATTTGAGTAAATGAGGCATATTTGATAAGCAGAATTAACAACCTGAAATAAGTTTTTATAAGAAGGGTCATATTAAAAATGTAGCCCTCACAGTGATTTATCTTGGAAGGAACAAGTTCCTTTAGGAGCAATCACAACCTTTTATTTCTGTTCATCTTCTAGTCAAAAACTTCTATGGACAGCAGCTGCTCAAGCTTCTTCGTTCTGTTTTCCACTGTGTTCTTACTTTTCAGACCCTTTGGGAAGAAACAGTCCCTGGGTGAAGTAAAATGTATCTTTTGGCAAACCCATGACCATCTATTTGCTATTCTGAGATTGTGAGAAAGATGTTTTTGCAATGGTAGTTTCCGTGATGGAGATGTTTATTCCCTCAGTTACAGTTCATTCTATATGTGCTCTCCAGAGCTCTTGAATTAAATTGTCTTTCATCTGTTGGACAGAGGCAAAACCCCCAAACCTCTTCTTATATTAATTTGGACTTTTATTACAAAATAATGTTTGGGATTTTTTTCTGCAGCCTGAATTTAAAAAGAGCCTGAAAGAAGGCAGAGGGGCTGGAGTTGTTCAGTCTGTCAGTGCAGGTGATGATCTGCAGTGTGTGAAAGCCCAGGCTGAGAAGCAGAGCTGGCAGCAGGTTGGATTCTTCCACCAATAGAAGGACTCTTCACAAGGTCTCTGTTCTCTCATCCTTGCAGCTGGATTTGGCCTTTTCTAGGGTGGTGACATATTCCTCTTGGGTTTGGCCATGCTAGGGATTGTTGTTTTTTTCCCCTCAAAAGGTTTTTTCTACTTGCTTTGTGAGGGAAGAAAAAATCAGCAACCAGCACTATCTTCATTCTCAAAACTGAGTCCCCTGCTGAAACCATCAACACCTCCTGAAATTCAGAATAGAAAAGCATTGTCTCTTTTTCTTGTTTGCAATGAAGTGAGGATTATAGTAATAGTGTAAGTAATAGGCTGCACGAGTTATGAAATGAATGTAAAACAAAACTAGATTTGGTGAGGCAAAAAAGGGATTTAAACAGCTGCTTGAAGTGAAAATAGACAATCCTGGGAAATCACTAGGAAATAGCATATAGTACTAATAACGCCAGTGTTGTTATTTTCACTTTCCTGACATGTCAGCATGTTGTTTGCAGTATTTTATCATAAAAATAGAATTTATTCAAGCAATTTATCCTTAATGTGCATAGTACAAATAGTTTATATTGTGCTTATATATCATATTAACAATATTTGATTTGTGCTTTCTTTACAAATTGGAATCATTGATTTTTCTGTGGTTCTCATTTTGCACTTAGGCTGGTGCTTTCAGTTCCCATTTTAGGTGCTGTGCTTTGAAAAAGCTGATTTCTCATACATTTATTCTCTTTTATAAGAGGGCCTAGGTACCATATTCCCTTTTTAGGAATTGCTTGACTCTCTTTTGGAGCTAATTAATGTCTTAAAAGTTTCAGCTTGCTCCAAAAGAGCTCTAAGTGTTCTTCCCCTTCCTCAGAACACGAACCTACCAGCCTTGACCTCAGGTGACATTCACTCTGGGTTCTTACTGTTTTAATTCTCTTCTTTCTTGCTTCCATTTTGTCCCAGTGATTGTGACAAAAACTCTCTGGAGATGACCATCAAAACTTTCCAAGCACCTACTGCTTATAAGGGAACCTCTGTATGTACAGAACCTTTATCTTCATTCTTGTAACTTCTTTAATTTAACTTCCCAACCTTAATCTATCCACTGGCAAAATTTATTTGAATGTATTCATTAATTCCTGCTTCAATGTTTTTGAGGTTCCTTGAGAATCAGTCTGTTCATGTCAGTCCCACCACACGCCCTCTTTCCTTATTTTTCTGACTCAGATACAGCCTCTAGATTTACGTTCTGATGTTCCTAGCCTGTGATCGAGTTTTAAAGGTTTCTGAAACTATGAAAAATGCTGATTAAGACTTACATCTAGAATATCTTACACATAGATCTTACATATAGAATCTATCTTACATATAGAATGTTTCAAGTCTTGGTAAATATAGTGGGAATCTTTAGGTACACAGGTCCTTGATTTTATTTAGTCTCATTTTCTTGTAGATTGAGGTAGCCATCTAAAAATACAATAAAACCAATAAACAAATAAAAATTAGGCCTTTGTAAAATTTGTTTAATATAAGGACAGTTCTTTGGCTGCAAAGATGTAGAAATCCTCAGCTAGAGCTGCATGTGGGTGTTTTGAGTCTTTCTTTATGTGCATGGAATTGAATTTACTGTGTCATCCCGATATTTGTGTCCTTGTTGGGAGCAGATAAATTTCGAGCAATAAAAGACTCTTTAGAAAAACCTCATAGCTTTGTAAAGACTGCTTCCAACGTTTTGGAAAGGAAATATTGGAAGCTGCTGGTACCTGAGTACCTGGGCAGGTGTGTGGTTTGCATCAAGGAGGTGTCTCCATGAATTTTGTTGTTAATTATAAAGACGGAGGACCTTGGGTTTGCTGTGCTGCAGGAGTGATAAATCTGAGTTAGATCTACTTTGTAAGTCTCTTGGGATTAAAGCTTTTGGGGAAGAGATCCATGAATGTGTTTCAAATCTATTGACTCGCAGTAGAGAGGGACAATTTAAACTCGGAAGTCACCAAGTGAACTTTCCATTAAGTTGGGGAGCCTGTGGTCACAGCTCATTTGGTCTTTATGAAGTAGAAAATGTGATGTAGACCACACTGGCATTCTATTAGAGGAAATCATGCATTTAACCATGGAGCAAAATACTGTAGCCAATTACATGAACTTACACCTATTTTACACGTGGCTGATCTTCTGAGCAAAAAGTATTAACAATGTGCATACTATCTTGTTTTAGGGGACTATTTACTTTTAAGTCAGTGATATGGGATAAAGTTTAGAGAAAAAAATGATTAATATGTGATTTATATCAAAGTGTTCTAGCTGGAAAGCAGCCTTGCATAGAAATGTGTGGATGGTCTTCAGCTGACATCAGCAAAGACTAATTATAACTGTTACATGTTAATGTGCAATGTTGTATCCTATGTATAAATGCTGACATCTGAAATTACACGTAGAAAAGAAAGAAAAATGTTCAGCATCAAAATTAACTTCTTAAAACTATATTTTTAAAATGACTTTGACTTTATTAGAAGATATAAAAGTAAGTGCTGATTTATAACTCAGCTTTTTTCTACTTCACAGTGTGAGGCTATCTAAAAATCTTTGCTTTCAAAACATCTGTTCTTAAATGTAACAGAGTGAACTTTCTATTAGCATTAGATATTTGCAGTGGAATATCTTGTTTAATGTTGCTAAGACTTCTGAATTGATCTGTTTTATATATATATATAATAGATGTATTCCCATGCACAAATCCACGGACATTTAGAAAATGCCTTTCTGCAGTTTAGGCACAGCAGTAACTTCCTCAAGTAGCACATTGAAAGCTGATAGAAAAGTTGAGACCTAAACTTTTACAATAAAGCATTGTGGGGGTATTTGAGAGTGGCTGTGCCTATATTCCTGATTTATTTGCCAGTCCTCATGCCTCTGTCCAGGCTCTGGGCATTTTGAATGGCAGAAATTATTTTCTTTTCCACATCTTTTGGCCTTTACAGTAAAACTGGGAGGAAGGAAAATACTTACAGTGTAATTTGAACGACACAAACTCTTTTCACCAGTACTTTTGGCTTATTCCATTGCTGAAAATAAATGAGGAGCTGAGAAATTATAAGCTCTATCATGATGGGTTGTTGTGTCTATTGGCACACATTGTGTCTATTGGTATATGAAGATTAATGTGCTGCATGCCAGCATGTCCTTGCCTATGCAAAATATTCTGGGAGTGTTGAGGGGATTTGTACAAGAATTATGCAGAGAACACCAAAGCTAAGTGAAAGTAAATTAAGCATCCCCATCTGGCTTTACTTCCTTGCAAATGGCCCCAGCTATGGATTCCAATAGCAGTGACTGTTCATTATAGCTCTGATTTACAGTGCAGATTTCTGAAGCTCTGCTGTGTGCTCCATTAGTCATGATTTCTCCTCTAAGATTTCAGGATATTGAGGATGTGTGCACTGAGGGAATGGCAGAACTTTGCGCTGAAAGTACCCAGGATATTCTTAAAATGTGATATCAGCCTGAAAGTAGCGCCTCTGATTTCAGTGGATGCACACACTTCCCTTTTTCCTGCCACCTGACCGACGCTGTGTCTCATAAGAAAGCAGCTGGAGAGACTTCTAATCCCATGTTCCAAAATGTCAGGGTAAGGATTAGTCCAGCTAGCAGTTTTCTCACGAGGTTTGCTATAAATACTTGCATCAAGAGTGCTGGAATTTCAATTTTTGTATAATGGTTGGTACTCAGCATAGGTTTGATATTGATGGGTGTTACTAGGCAGTCTCAAAGGATAGAAATAAATATTGTCTTGGTTCTAATACTTTCACGCTGTGTTCAGCTTTAGAAGGTTAAGGGAAAGTAGTCAATAGTAGAAGTAACCTAGAAAATATGAGTTCATATCCATTTCATTTCAAGAGACAGATGGTATAAATCTATTCAGATTACATTCAGGTTTTATTACAGAAAGGTGGAAAGATCCAGCATTCTCCACAGTCTTGTCATGTGTACTTAGCTAGGTGTCAAGGACTTTAGATTTCAATCTAATCTCTCTCAGCAGCATCCCTGGTTTCCTCAGGCAGATCTCTTGATTGCAGTGTCGCAATTCTCTGCCTGTGAAAGAGGAATCAGTGCCACTTCACCTGCACGGGCAGGGCTATCTCAAATTCCTGATGTGCTGTGCTGGCACTGGGCCTGTGATTGTGGTTAGAGCATCTCGGGGTTGATAAAATACAAATGTGAATAATCTCGATGAAAAGGTGTGTGGGGCATGCCACTAGGCTTAAGTGGATTTTTACTGATCAGGTTGTACTAAGAATTGTTTCGTGGATATTATAAAGTAAATTGACGATTAATAAATACAGGGTGATACCGAGAAAGAATAGTGCAGGAAAAAGCTTTGTTACAGGACAAAACAAAACAAAAAATAAATAGCAAGTGCTGTATTTAAAGCTACACAGAACAGAAATGGAAGAAAATGCAGCCAGTTGTGCTCTATGAAATGTGTGTGTGGGTTGCTGGGTTCTTTTCATGCCACGCTAAGGGCAAGGTAGAAATTCTTGTTTCTGGCCTACTGTAGCCTGTTCACCCCAAAGTGGGTGGAAAAGATGAAAACTGGTTCTCCCCAGTCTCTGTTTAATGGCTTCACAATTCTTCTCCTGCTTTGAGCTGCAGAGTGACTTGTCTTTCTTCTTTCTTTTTTTTTCTTGCCTGCAAAATCTGAAACAGATTTGTTTAGAAAGACTGACACGGTTCTCTTGTGTTTCTGGCTTCTGCTTTGGGTAGCTGGGTACTGAGCTTCGATGACTAAGCAATTATGACTTAGGTCTTTCCATCCTTCTGTCCTTCCTTCCTAGAAAGCTGAAAAATATGACCTTTCCCTTGAGCTTTATGTGTGACTTAAATGCCAGCACTTAGGATCTGGAAAACTTGGGGATAAACTTAAAAAACCAGTTTTGTATCCAAACTCCTTCTTTACGGTGAATAAATTTTTGGATACTGAATGTGTTGAAGGATGCTTAATAAAGGAATGAAGTAGCAGCCTACAGCTAAACTCAGCTTTCTGAGCAAGAAAGTAGAACCTTATTCCAAAAATAGGGAGCAACTATTGCTCAACAAAGTGAGTAGTGCCCACGTACACTGAGCAGTGCAAAGGCTCCAGCTGGGTGGTTTCGAGCTGAGGAGACTCTGGTGATGAAAGGTGCTCATCCCATCTCCTGAGAGGTAGGTCTGCATGTGCATTTCTTGTATTTACTTGGAGCTCTGAGATGGAACAGCAGAACAGGTACAGCCAGTATTCCAGAGTCCAGATGAAAAACTGCCCCTGACAGAAGTCAAACATTTTGGTACCAGCCAGAGGGAGCAATTAGGCTGGTTTGCACACTGAACAGCAGCCAGTGGGTCCTGATTATTCTCAGAAAAGTGCTCCAATTTCCTAAGCTTAGTACAGAAGAATAAATCTTTGTTTGTTTGGGTCAGGGGGAATGGTGTTTTTTGGTGGGTGGTTTGGTTTTTTTATAGCTTTTAATTTTTTTTTCTGAAATGCTGAAATACTATTCCTGTATCATGAAGTGTTGCAGAACTTGATATCGTTCAGTTGTGATTCCATAGAACTTTTGCTGCCGATGGAAATAGTGTTTGGATTCTTACTTTTCATGCCTCTGAAAATCTTCAGAGACACTGTTTTATGCGTATTTATTCTTATAGGAAATGGTAGTGCTAAAGTTTACTAGTAAAATCCATCTTCAGCACAGTTGTTTATCTGATCTATGCATTCATTAATAAAGAGTCCCTGCTGTTGTTGGCTCCAGTACAACTTAATTAATTACTATCTGAAATATGGATGTGGTAGATGATCCAACTTAGTGAAACAGGAGAGCAGCTGTTACCTTCTTTTATGTTTGAAGTCACTGGCTTTTCTCCTCATTTGCGTGTCATCCCCTTTTTCATCTTATGACAATAATTCCATAAATTTTGGGCTCAGATTCATCTGTAAACCCTGCCCCCTGTTTTGTTTTCCCTCTGTGTCATCTTGTTCTCCTCTGTATCCCCCACTTTATCATCTCATGTTACACCATCCGTTATTGTCTCTCCCTCTTTTTTCTGTCATTGATTTTCAGAATCCTGATATCCCTTTTCTTTCCGGTTCCTTTCTTCAGTTGTTCTGCATTCCTGAGAGCCAAGTAAGTTGTTTCTTGCTCTACTGGAGAAACTACTGCTTTTGCAATTTACCTCGAGGTCTGTTTTCCTGGTGACATATGCCTGAGTGGTTTCTCAAAGCAACATCATGGAATTCATTAAAAGTTTTTCCTAAATGTTTCCATTTCCCCCATTAGTCCTGCTGCTGTTTTCTCTGGTCAGTTACTGAACTCGATTAATTTTTGCTCCTCTCTCTACTTACTCTTCTTTTTCTTACTTTTTTTTTTTCTTTTTGCTGTCTAGAAGAGACACTGAGAGCTGATGTTTGATAACACCTCAGCTGGCTGCAGGGTTCCCTGTCAGCTAGAGGCATTTCTGTGCAGTCCAGTGATGGCGAGAGGGAAGGGAAACATTTCAGTCCTGAACCCACAATCAGATCCATCCTCCGTGTCTTTCCCATGGATATCCTGGCACTGCAGGCTGTGTCTTGTCTTGCTTGGTTTCTTTTCTACTGAGGCATTTTTTGGAGAGTTTTCTCTGTGAGGCCCCCTTGGTTTGAGCACTGCTCTGGCTGCCCCTGCCCTGAGCAGGGGGGGATGATGGACTGTGATCTCCAGAGGCCCCTTTCAACCTCAGCCACTCTGTGATGCTCTGAAGTAGGAGAGAAACAGGAATGGAGAACAAAGCAATGAGTGTAGGGAACACTGTGTGTTCATGGAAAGAAATGCCATGCAGGACTAATAATTGTAGAAGCAATTTAACCTACTTGTCCCAGCACAGAAGATGTAAATCCCAACTGCAAAGTTTCACAGAAACTGAAACAGCCAGCAGGATAAATCGTATTTGGCTTTATTCTAAAATAAAGGCAAACAATGAGTAGCATTCTGACTCCTTTATTTGCTCTCTTAGCTGTGTGCTGTAGCATTTGAAGTGTGCTCTGGCAATATAGTTTTAGTTATTCTTAAAGGTAAGACTAAAAGAATATGTGCAGAAACGTAAGCACAATTTGAATCCTTGATGTAGCTCCTATGTATCAAGGTGTCTAGTATTCTATTTTTTCCGAAGAGGTTTAATTGTTTCAGAACTCATCAGTTAGGGAGGACTTAGGAGTATTTATAGTAGGTAGAGCTACAGAGACCCCTAGAAATATTCTTCAGTGGTTTATGCTTTTATAAATAGGGGATGAAGAAAATTTTATGTTCTTCACTTTAGAGACAGAAAACAGGAGTGTTTAATGAGGAAAAAGAAGGTTTTTAATGAAATAATTGAAATAAAGGAGAGCATGAGGTAGGGAAAATACTGTGAACAACAGAAATGTAGGACTTTCTTTTCAAGGGGTGTGATTTTCTTAGACTACCTTTATAGAATCAGACACATACTTTTAAAAGCATGCAAGTCTTGAAGCTATTTCCTTTTTGAAATTAGATGTTGGATTACAAAAAAAAAAAGACTTTATTTTCTTTATAGAAATAGATGGAAGTCCCTTTTTTTCGTTTATATTGGACTCTCATTATCCTGGGACACAGAGTAAGGGCTGTGTGAAAAGGAGTAGGAAGAAGAATAAAGATGGAATTTTTCATTGTCCAAAAAAGTGTTGTTTTTTTTTTCCATCCATAAGAACTAAGAAAGCCCTTGTGCTTAGAGGGATGAATAATGATTTATCAGTCTCGATACATATGGAATGGAGTAAGTTCATGGAAAGGTTTTCTGTTGGGCTCAGTCTGCTTAATGGAAAGATATAGAAGGGAATGATATCGATCACTGGTTTTTTCCTGTAGCTATTTGAGGTTAGCTATTTAAAGGAATTCTATAAATTTTTAAAAAAGCAAAGTATATAACGTTTTGTTAACACATATTGCTCATTGTTGTTCCTTACATTAAGTGTCCTTTTACTAATTGCTGTCCTGGTAACGTTTTTTTTATGCCTTCCTGCTTCTTTTTTTGTTTTGTCACTTTACTACTAAAAGCAGTAGATTCTAAATGATGCATGCCTGGGCTATAAATGTTTATCAGCTCTAAGCATTCCCCACAGAGCAGTACCCATTCCCCAGTCTCTTCTGTGTTTGTTTTTGTTTTGTTTATTTTTTTTCACAGACTCTTTATTTTTTCTGTTTTGTGCACTCTGAGCATGACGTGAGAGGCTTCCACCTCCACATCCCTGGATAATGTGGTGCCATGAGTGCCTGAGCCACCCCTGAGCCCTCTGAGAGTGGGGTGGGCAGAGCTTTTTCCCTTTAGAATGACTTAAATGCTTCTCAACAGTATCCAGTATAATCTCTATTCTATTAATAAAATTTTCCAGGTGCTGAGGTTTGACTAAAAGATCTGCAGCTCCCCGGGTCTTTCCTCAAGCCCTTTTGTGTAGGTTGGAATAATCTTGGTCAGCTTCCAGTCAGCAGGGACCTCCCCAGACTCCCAAGCCCCTTGGCAGATGATGGAGAGGGGTTACTGCCAGAACATCCACCAGCTCCTCCAGAACTCTGGGATGAATCCCCTCAGGCCCTGTGGACTGGTGAACATGTTTGTTTGCTTACTTTAACATAAATTTTCCTCAAAGTGTTTTGTGAGCAAAGAATTGTCCTGATGCATTGTGTGATAAACAAATGCAGCCCAGGAGGTGCCTGGATCCCAGAGAGCAGAGTATTCACCTCCAAGATTTCTCTTCATTTGCCTCCTGTACTGATGACAAGACAATTTTAATCTCATTTTAAGTCAAGTGTGGCTTCTAACTGCAATTCAAGTAATAAGAGAGTAACCCCAGATTTTCTCTGCCTGTTGCACAGTGAGCTGCTTTGTACAGGTTTTAGCAGTTCTGCTCTTTCCAAAAGGCTTTATTTCAGTCTGACCCTGGCAGGTGAAGTCATGGCTCTGTCACAGGGCTATGAGATAATACACAAGGGGTTTTTTAGGGTTTGGGTTGTTCTGGCTGAGGCTCTTGGCGGTCTTTGTCAGAGATGGCCACTCTGATACCCAAGTCCTCAGCATGGTGCATTTCCATTACTCGTTTCACAAATCCATATTCCCTGCCAGTCGAAATGAACCAGAATTCTCCTGTTGAAAAGGAACGCTACGGTAGTGTCAGGATACATTGTTCAGATGTGCACAGATCTGTTTCCCAATGTAGCTAAAATGCACATGATAAAAATAGGGGAATCATGAGCAGAGATGGTGTATCTGTATCAGGGAGTGGTGTATTTCTGATCAGTGTTTGCTATCAGAGTTCCAGATGAACTGAGAAAGTACAGGCAGTGCCTTGTACACTCCTGTCGTTATCAGCAGGGTAACAAATCACAGTGAAGATAAGTAATGATCATTATCATCTGCTACAATGCAGGCAATGGGGCATATGAGAAATCCAAATGGTGTTTGTAGATGACCAAAAAGTGAGAAAAGCCTGTTCTTACAGGGTACCACAATGATTCCTGGGCAATGGCTCTCAGGTTTGTCAGCTCGCAGACCCCACAGTGCTAAGAAAGAATTATCCCAATGTTTTGCTATACTTTTTAATTTTCCTTTCCCCACCCCACACCAGGTACCAAACCATTGTGTTATGATATTGAATATTTCCCAAACAGAAATGCTGTAGCCTCAAGGACCAAAACCTGTACAACTGATGGCAACCTTTTCATGTGTGCTTTAGCAAACACTTCAGAATATGTAAAACTGTATTACACAAGGCTTGGTTTTTAACTAAAGAACACAAGTGTGGCTTTGGAAGACTGGCACAAACATTTCTGAAAGCCAGCTGACTTGGCTGGTTCTCAATAAAGCACTTAAAGCTTTTCTTTTCTTAAGATGGGGAAAAAGTATGTCTTGAAACAATTTTTTTTGGTCTGTATTATGACTTCATTTCTGTCTTTATTCACCTGGAAACTTAAAAACTCCCAGAAAACACAAATTTGCATTCTTGTTGTGGTCTCAGTTGAGAAGCTAAACTTTATTCCAGGTAAATTCCTCCCCTGTCCTGGAGTTAGTCTCTCTAGTCAGAGTGGAGATATTTCACTGTGTCAGTGGGCATTAGTTTTATGGATGAAAGGAAGTCTGGTGCCGAGAATTACAGAGACTTTGTTGAGAACAAATGTTCCACAGCTGCCTAATGTGGGGAAAAAAAGTGGGACTGGAAGAATATTCCAATATAAATTCATCATGCAAAGTGAAATTTAGTGATCTGGGTACTTGTGACTAAAGCAAGGAGGTTTCTTCTGCCTGGAGTATTTATGGAGAGCCACTTGAGTGCATTTATTTTGCAAAGCCTTGGATATGGTACATGGCATCGTGGATTGCCTGACATGCAGTTAACCAAACCACTTAGACTAGAATGCAATTGTAACAGAAAGTGATTATAGGAAAAGTTTGTGAATTCCTAAATGGGTATAACAAAGACATTACATGTGCTGTGAGGAAACTGGCTCCTTTCTCTTGAGCACAGTGAACTCACATTTCAAGAGTTCCAGGGTTTTTTTTAATCAACTGCTTTAAAATCTCTATAATAGGAAAAGACTTCAAAGAGGAAAGATTTAAAAAGAAAAGTAAATAAAAGGGAAATAATATAATTAAGGTTTGACCCTGTAAATTGCTAACCTTCAAAGCTAATGCTGGAGAAGCACAATATTATTAGCAATAAAAAGAATTTGCTTTGCCCTTTTAAAATTACCATAAACCGATTGACTGAAATGGAATGATGTTAATATTTAAGAAGTAGGACACTAGATTCTATTATCTCAGAAACTCTGTCACCTGGTACACTCTGTAGTCCTGTTATCTAATTATTGTCCTTAAATTGCATTAGTGTGCCAGCAATTTGTCTGCTGTTGGAAAAGTAATTGACATTTGAGTTACTGCTTCATATTTGGGAGACTCACTAGGTGGTTCCAAAGAGCCCTCTTCTGTCAAAGCAGATTAGCTTAATTTTACCTAAAAGAAAAGGGAAAGTCTGCATTTTAGAGTATGCCATTTACACGGTGCTCTTGTAATTTGGTATTAAAATTCAGGTTATGTATCACAGCTGATTGCCAAGAAAGGAGAGAGGGGGGGAAAGGTGGCAAATTAATAAATGACATTTGTGCCTTCAAATTCGCTTTAGCGCAGTCTGGTCCTTCAGCGAGCGTGCAAGAGGAGGCTGCTGATGGGAAGAGGCAAAGGAAAGGCTGTAGTGCTGTGGATGCAGGGAATGTTTGATCCTTGGGCTCTGCTGTAGTCAATGCTCTGATCTACAGGTGTTTGGTCACTTCGTGGGCAAAGCCCCAGAGCCGTGGGCACAGCCCCAGAGCCGTGGTCACTCACAGCACCTTCCCCGTGCCATGGCGAAGGGGCTGAAATGCTCCACTTCGTCCACGTAATCCTGATGTGCTGGAGGAATTTCAGTTTCCTGTTAGTGTTTGGAGGAAGAGCGCTTCCAAAAGCCTTTTTATACAATTTCTTTGACGAAAATTTAAAGGATAGTCATAATTCCATGTAGCCTGGACAGGGGAGGAGCAGCAATTCCAGCAATTACCTTGTATGAATGTTTCCATGTCCACGAAGGTTTGGTTTCATGACTGTGCAATCAAAAGCTTTGAAACTTTCCAGACAAATGTAATTTGGGATCTAAAGTTGATTAGAGATGCATGATTACAAAATGTGCATAATAGTTTATGTGACAACTGGAATTAAATTTAAAATATATTTGAAATTAGCATGAGGGATGTAGCTGTCTGGTAGTAGTGATAGTTTTGCTAATATAATTTGTTTAGAGATTTTCAGTTCATGTTTAAAAACAAGACAATCTTAAATCTCTTCAAAATATTTTTTTCTACATGGCTGTTCCATAAACTAAAGTTCATTGCCTGAACTTATAAGATTGTGTCATTGGAATCCAGGTGAAGCATTTAGGAATGTTGGCTCAAACTGGAAACCTTATCTGAATTTCTTTTGACAATACCTTTCAAAAAAGATTTAAAGCACTGGTTGCACATCTCTAGAGGTCTCTCTCAATATGTCTTTAAAATACCTCATTTTCCACTGACAGGAATCAGGATTGTCTCTGCTCTTGATGGTTTGCATAAATAGTTGTGTTTTTTCAGTCATTATTCTGAAAGGCCTTTTGCGGACCTTGTGAATTGGTGGACTGTTTCGCAGAAAACACACTTTATCTCTGTCATCTCAAAAAACACTGAAAAATTAGGAAAACGGGTAGAAAAATGTGAGCTTGATTAAATTATCAAAGTACCACAAGGTTTCTGCAATCCTTTGTGGTAGGTTAATTCTTCATTTACAAAATACGTTTCAAACCCAAGCATTTTGCCCAAAAAGTATCTGAAAAGAAAGGAAGTTTTGAAAAAAATGCTTGAGTTGATTCTGCAAGCAAAGTGGTGAGGGAGTGGAAGTTTGTAGAGTGAGAAAGCAACATCTACTGTAAAGAAATTCTGAAAGTCAGGCATTCCAGAGGAACAATTGATGCCTGTGCACTGCCCCTCATGTGAATCGTGTGCCGCTGTAATTGGAGTGTCTGCAAAGCACCGACTCACCTGTCCACTTCTGGACTGTTTTTTCTTTATCTGAAATGACCCTGGTGTTATTACTACCCAGAAAATTAGTATGGTATTCATAATTATTGGCATTTCTGTATTTTTAAAGATTTGAGGCTGTCGTAATATGAGGGAGTGAGGAAGAAGGAGGGCATGCTCCACCTGATCAAAGAGAACCTGTCTCTGCTTCCCAGGCTGTTAAGATTGTACCTGGAGAGGGACAGGTGAGGGCAGTGACCACTGGGGTTACGCTGGCAGAACACTCTGAGCCCCCCCGAGTCAAACGCTGAGCATTATTTCAGTTTAAAATTCTAACAGTGCCAGTAATGAGGCAACTTTACTATTAAACCAGGGAAGGAAAAATAACCTTTTCTCCCCGAAGAAGGATGTGTTGGAAAGGTCAGAGCTGTTCCTGGAGGCAGCGAGGGGCCTAGTGGCAATAATGGGAATGCAAAGTTCTTAAAATGCACGAAAAGTGTAAGTTTGCAGCAGGACAAAGGACACTGCAGAAGGAACTGTAATTTCCTACATTTGAGATTCTTGCTTATAATGCTGTTAGTTAGGTAAGGCCAGGCTTTTAAAGAGCTCAGGACCAGAATTTCATATTCTCAACCTACACAGCAGCTGCTAGATTTTCAAAATAGCTCAACTCCTCACAGTTCCTGTTCTGCAAGGCACCGAGCTCTTAGCAAAGTCTGGCTCTCGTTTGGGTGCCAAAATGAGATCTGAACTCTTATGAAAATCTGACTCTCATGAAAATCTGTGAGTACACTGATTTCTTGGGGAAAAAGGAATGAAATAAAAATCTATCAACTGAATGTGAAAATGAGTAATAGCAGTATATTTATTTCTTAGTAATTAACTTCTTGGCATGATTGTCATAGTACTCTGATAACCATAAGTCTTGTTCTCTGAATAGTTGTTAAAGGACTACATACAGTAAAAATAAAAAGTGACCTGTCTAATTATTTCTAAATCTCTCTCGTTAACATCCCTCTTCTTTACATTCTCTGGTGCTTTTTTTTTTTTTTTTTTTGAGGCATGCAGAGCAATGATCATAAGGACTTTTCCTCTAAAGTTTAATTCAGACAAGGACAACTGCGTGTAGAATGTATGTTTAATGCAAGGATGATGCCAACAATAGATGCAAACAATTCTAGTTCAGAGCAAAAACTTCTTGAAGGTCTGTTGTCTCCCTTGCCTTTTAAATAGGAAAAATTGAACTTCAGTAAATGAGAAGAGGGAATTTTGCTCTAACATTGCCTAGAGGGAAAGTGAAAGAAAGGGAGCTGCTAGAAAAACTTGTGTCTTCACAATGTTGACATAATTTAAATATAAAATGTTACACCAATGTTTTTTCTGGAGTGGAGCTGGTTTCCAGTAATGTGTGGGGATTCAAATCTATGTTTAACAACACGGATAACTGGATAACACCAGGAAGGGAAAGCAGTTGTTGGATCTAGAGAGATCTCTAAAATGGGCTTCTCACATATGTAAGAATGCTGTCCTACAATATAAATTTTTATTTTCCTTCTTTCCAAACCTAGTCCCTGCAGCACTTTTGTAAACTTTTCTGTGGCATCATTTCCTTGGAGATAATGGCTTCCAGTGACCTCTGTGGTACAAAAAGAGAGAATAAGGCTTACCACGAATGTTAGATTTAACAATTCCCAGTCTGTGTCTCTGTAACTCTGTACTTTGTCTGACAACCACGATGTGCCACCCACACACATTTCATCATGGAATGAACACTGCCATATCCTGCAGCATAAATGCAATAAATGGGCCTGTGCACATACACTTGCCCATCTATATAGGGGTGCTATAAATGTACCTGCACATCACTTATTGGGTGTATGGAACTCTTCCTGGAAGGAGGAGAAAGCTCTGTAGCCAGGCAGCAGCAGAGACACCAGGAGCACCACTATGCTCCCTAACAACATTCATAAAGGCTGAGAACAAGTTCACTCCCTGCAAGAAAACAAGTCTTTTTTTTTTCCCTTTTGTAGCATCTTAATTCAAACAAAAATACCAGGAAAGCAAGTAGTGCAGCAGATGTATAAGCCAAGGAATTAATTTAATGCCAGCTTGTCAGTCGAGCTGCACTGTGCCACGTTTAGCATTAGCTCTGTTAATGTAAATGTTATGTCACTGGATCTATGTTGTGTTCTGTGTGTTGGGCTTGTTAGAAGCAGCAGAGAGAATGCAATCCAACACGACTTCATCTTTCTTCCTGTTCTGAAACCACCTTTGGGTGTGTTTGAATTCTGGATGTGTTTTTCTCCCCGTGAATTTGTAGGCATTGAAGAAGGCAGAGCTGTAGTTTCCCTGTGCTTACCCAGGACTGAGCTTTGAATTACCTTTGCTCTCTGAACAGAAAGATCCCCCTGTCGTGGTGCAGCGGCAGAACTGCGTTTGCTCCCCCGGTTTCCATCCTTTGGTCCCACAAACCGTGTCTGAGTCCATGGGCAGCTTGTGGCAGGGTGGCAGGCACCCTGGGGAGCGGGCAGCTGCGTGCTCAGCCCTGCAGGATGGGCTCTGAGCTCTGCTCTGCAGCCACGGAACCTCCTGCAAACACCCGTGGCCGCATCAAGGCAGTGAGCAATGTCGCTGTTCTCCCCACGGGCGAGCAGAGAAACAACACAAAGTCCAGGCTCAGGGATAGATGGAAGCGCTTTAATGAATTCTCAGAGGCTTTTATATGTTAGCTCACAAAGTGTGTTAAATGGCATAAGGTAATTGGTTTTTGCCATCCACCCCTTGAGGGGATTGGTCACGTTCTAAGACACCCATCTCTGAATGTTTTTCTAGTTAGAACCGTAACAATCCTGCAAAACAACCTGCAGCTGCAAGAAGTTTACAAAACTGTGACATTGTTTTGAGTTACTTGCATGGGAAAGACAGAACTCTCACAAAAATGCTGCAGAGAGCTGAAGAAATTCTCTGCTGGAGCTTTTTCAGCATCCATAAAGAGAAAGAACCTGAAACATTCTCTGCCCCTGTGAGTGACTCGGGGCTTTCCTGAACTGAGCCCAAGGCTGACCTTAACATTTTGTCTAGTTGAAGTTACAGAGCAAATTTCCCATGACATTATCTACAGAATAATTTAGGAAATATGTAGCTTCCTTTATTTTTTTATTCCCCAACTATTTTTAAAAGCTGTAGTGGCATCTTTTTGCCTTTTACACATACTTACTCATGCAAAATGAATATTTTTTTAGAGTAAGTGCCAGAAGGCAAAAATTGTTATCTTTGAATTGAGCTGTTTTAAAGAAAGTCACCTTGAAAATGTATTTATTTATGAAACTTTTATGTCTGTAGGCTTGCATGAGTGGACATCTAAATGTAGCACAGAGCTGCTAACACAGAATTGCTGTTGCTGAGCAGCACCTATAAAACTATAGGTGGTTTTATTCAACTGAATTAACAAACAAAAAAAACGTCAAAAGATATATGTGGGCTGCCAGAATTAAAATATACACATAATTTGTCAAATCTGGATTTCAGGACAAGCAGCGTAGCTTAACTTGGAGACTAAAATCAGAAACACCTCATTGTTATGGAAGAAATATGCAGATGTTATAAAATGTGCTCGATGGCTGAACAGTGAGCACAGTGATGTTTTCTTTGAAGGGTTTGATGGTTGAAGTGGGGGAATGTGTTTCCTTCCAAGACATCAGGATGCAAGTCTCTGGTGCTGTTCACAGTCTTATCCAAAATCATCTTGATATCTGTGAAGAAAAAATTGAAGGACAATAAGGTGAAAATTAATAATAATTATTTAAAAAATGTTTTCTACTAAGTTTTAATTTTTCTGGTAAGTGCTAAAGGTTCATTGGCAAATATGTTTTGCTCCTTATCCTGTTTCGCTTTCTCCTGCAATTTTTGGAAGGATTTGCTTTTTATCCATGTTGGCTGTACATAATTGATCCATCCAAGAGCTGAATTGTCTGTAGGTCAAACATGAGTTAAAATGCAATTATTTTTATTATTATTTTTTTTAATATGACATTTTTCTAGGAATATTCTTGCCTTGCACTTGGCAAGCAGAAATATCTCTGCTGCAAGATCTTTCTCACTGTGCAGTGGCCCTGGAGTCTCACTGATGCTTTGCCTAAAGGAAATGGGCCAGCCTAGTGCTGGGCAGTGTGGTTGTTTGGTGTAGTGACAGAGAGCGAATCAGAAGAGAAAACTGAGAATTTTGGAATGCAGGTGGGAAAAAAAATTCTGGGTCTTCAGCATTTCCATGTGCAGGCTGCCAATCTTTTTTTTTTGGGAAAATGTTTGTTCCCTACTCTCTCTTCCCCTGTTGCCATAATAAATTAATCCTGGTTGTGGGAATTAAGGAGGCTCCTCTCAGACCTGTGGTCATGCTCATAGAATGAAAAAAAATGTGATAAGCATAAAAAAGAAAAACCAAAAAAACAACAACAACAAAAAAACCCCCAAAAAACACCTTGTCTTGGTTTAAAAAGGATAGGACTGTGTGGGGCTGGCAGTGGGAAGCACACACCCTTTCTGATTAGCCTCTGTACTCTTGGGGGTGGAAATCATAGAGACTTTTCAGACTTTGTTGTTTTTTTTTACCAGACCTGGCATGTGAGGGGTTTCTTTTTCTAATGTACCTTCCAGTGGCAATTCCCCCGCCTTGCAGCCTCAGACCTTTTCTTTCTCTGAGTCTCTGTTCCTTTGCCAGCAATGCCCTTGGGCTCATCAGCTCAGTGAGTTTTGGGCGGGTTGGATTAGAGACTAATTCGTGTTTTGGTGATTTCTCACAGTAATTGTTTGATTCAGGCTGCTGGATGTTCTTTTTATTTGTCGTTTTAAGGTAAGCTAGCAGAGAGCCCTCTGGAGGGCTGAAGTGGAGCATAATCCTTGTTTCTGCATCTCTTGGGGGGGGTTATTGTGTGTTTGCATTTCATGAGGCTTCTCCAGCTCGGGAATGTTGGGCACTTTACAGCCTTTAATGAGCTGAGCCTCTCAACTTGGCTGCCATGTGAGGGAGGATCTGTTGCTGCTATTGTGGATGGAAAGAAAAGCACACACATGTGAAGTGATGCGCCCAAGGTTTCTCGGCAGTGTAATGAGTGTCCTGACACTAAACTGCTGGACCTAATCGAGGGTTTTTTGCTTTAAGTCATACTCACTTTTGAATTCTCTTTCAAAGCACTGTTCAAAATCTTCCAGGTTCAGGCTTTCAGGTAAAGGCTCTTACGAATGTCAGTTCCCTTCCTACCCTGAAGTGCTCACGGGCCAGGAGTGGTGAACAGAAAGGGCACAGCAGCACAGGGAAGCTGTTACCTGCCTGAAGCCATCCTCAGCCTGTGGCAAAAGGATGAAGTATCAACCATTTCTCAAAATAATTCCCTTAATATAATTTTTTTTTCCCTGGATATTTCCATACTCCTTGTTTGTCTGATAGTTCCAAGTGGGCTTTTCGTTTTTTCTGTATTTCAGAGGCTCTGCAACAGTGACATGTTTAATGGGAATGGCTTGTTTGGAAGTTGATTTTAATTATGGCTTAAGAGGATAAAGAGCATGTTTAACAATTTATAAGTATTAAAAGTGGAACTGTGCATTTCGCCTGCCTGCTGTGCTGGGGAGGGGATGCACATGTGATTTTTGTGACTAGTGGTAAAATGCTGGAGGATGCTTTTATATTCCTGTGAGTCCTCTAAGGTCTATAAACAAAATCCATATGGTAGAAACAATGTCTGTTTTGTAATAAGCTTCAAAGTTCTGGAGTTTTTTTTCCTTTTCATATATTGCTCAGTCGTGATTATCAAACCAACAAGAACATATTTCCCAATAGTTGTGTAAAATAACCGTATATGTCATATAATTGTTTAATGCCAGATACTTTAAAGAATTTTTTTTCAAGAAGGAAAGTAATTTTCAGATCTTTAGAAGCTGAAACAGGGAAACTCGAGCTTTTAGAAAAGCAGGAAGCTGAGAAGAGGGCTAATGGCAGAAATAGCTGGCTTTCTATGGGTGCTGGGATAAGCAATTGAGAAGTTCTGAGCTCCAGAGGTTGCTGAGATGTGGCAGTAAGAGTAGTAGGTATTCATGCTTGGTACCTGGTAGGGATCTGAGAAGAAATGTTAGGTAGCCAAAATTCACGGTTAAAAGTGTTGGGATGAGATTTTAACTCCAGAGCCTCATTCGGGAGCTGTCTCTGAAAATGTTCTGATTCAAGCAGTGAGAATAAGAAAATTTCTAGTTTAGATAAACGCTTGAGAAGGTGGTAGAAGACTTTAAATATAGATTTTATTGAAACAAAAATAAGCTATTCTCATTACACTTCGGTCTTTTTGTATTCAAAGAAGAATCCAGGCCTTGACTGCTTTTTCAATTTGACACAGATAGGCTATAGTCCCCTAATTGTGCCATGCTTTATCCAGGGCTCCAATGGCTCTGTTAATTCCCAAATAATTTCAAAGAGAAATTCTAGATGGTGGCCAAATATAATATTTGGAAATCATCTTTAGGAAAGGGATGGATAAAAGAAACAGCTAAGTGCTGAATATGGAAATTAAATCCATCTCTGATCACTAGGGAAAGACTCCAGTCTGTAACTGGAGTGGGAATTCAAAGCTTAAGCAAAAGAAGCAGAACTGCAATGTGTTCCAAAGTGAGTGCTAAAATTCAAAGCTTACATAGTGAGCAAGCAACTACAAAAAACGCCCAGAAAATCTCTCATTCTATTCACACTAGATTGAGACTGGAAATGCAGTTCATATCATCAGTGCCATTTCGTTACCTTCAGCACTGTGTTCCATATCCTAGGCTAATAAAGCTGTTCCTTTGTATTCTTTTTTTCATTAAAGAATTTACTGAGGACCAAAGTGGTCATTTCACATGGACAGCAGAATAATTTCAAACACTAAGAAGAAAAATTGCACACAATTTTTTGCTCATTTCTTCAGGAACTGGAACTGCCATGTGGATTGTTTCCAGCACTGCCCAGGGGGGGCCTTGGGATGGACCATGAAGGCACTTGCTGGATTTAAAAGGCTTATTTGTGGAATTAGAGCTGAGGTATGAAAAATGGCTCAGTGAAGAATTGGTGCCTATTCAGGGTTATAAAAGAAATTTCTTGTTTCCTTTGAATAATGGCTCCAAATGCGAGTGGAGTGTTCCAGCCTGCTGCTCTCAGGTGATGGCTCTCGTGGGATGGAGGAGCCTTCGTGCTTGGCATTATCTCTGGAAATATCAAGCAGGAGAAGGAGAGGGAGGAATGAGGCATGTCTGTGTTTGTGTGTTTCCAGCAGCGCCTCTGAAAGCATCTCTGTGGTACCTGTGAGCGAGGTCCAGGTGGTTATTGACGGTCCTTGGCATCAGGGAAAGCCACTTTTGCTGGTTTTGGGAACAAGTAGTGTCCTTAAGGGGAAGGGCATGGATCTTCTTTTGTAAATAAAAAAAGAAAGAGTGCAGTTTATTAATTGAGTGTGAGGGGGAAGTAGCATAAAAAGAGAAAAATGAAATATCATGTACTTCATTTTTGATAATACTTAGTGCCAAGAATCTTTTTTTCTGCAGTAGTAAAGCAGCATGACTTACATTTCCATGCTCTATCATTCCAAAAACACAGGATATTTGAAAATTGCTATATTAAAGGCTTTTAGACGCGCAGAAGTGGAGGTTTTTAACATGTGATTTCAGTTCTTCATACCCTTGTGTCAGTTCCTTTCACACACATATGTTTGGATGGGATCTGTATATCAATTACATATTCTAAGACTGTAATTGCAAGTTCGGGCAACGTTGTAGTGGATACATAACCACCAGTTTAGTTCTGCAGGGTAGGAGATTCTGAGCAAAATATACCATGGGGGACGTGGTTTGTCTTTTTTCATCAAGCCCTGCATTTCCATGCACATGTTAAGTGATGGAAATTCAGAATGCTGTATTCCAACAGGCTGTAGCATTTCCCTTTGCAACAGCTTCCCAGTGCTTTCATTTCTCTTTTGTCCAGCTCCACCAAATGTCTTGCTGTATCCTGATTTACTCCATTCTTGCTTTTGCAGCAGTTGAGGAAAATTATTGAAACCTTTTCCTGGGCCCTTTGGTGGGGGTTCTGTGCTTGGGCTGATCAGCACCCATCCATTGAATTAACTCTCTCTCAGTGGGACAGGAATACGTGAGGAGCCTTTCTCTCTGTGCTCCCAAATCCTCCAGTCAGATCATTTGCTCTCCTTAGTGATAAACACAGAAAAGATAAAGGGAGACCGTGCACTGCTGCTCCACTGGGAGAATCTCTGCAAGATGTGACAGGAGGCTATGATGATGGAGCAGCATCTACCCCAAAAATGCCAGGATTCTGGTACTGGAGGCAGAGAGGATTGTGCTGCGTCCCTAAATCCCTCTGAGGCTCAGTGGTATCATCTGCTGCCTCTTTGCTGGAAGAAAATCCAGATGAAATTCAATTCTTTTTTATACCTTGCAGAACGTGCAGAGTGGAGCTTGTGAGGTTTGCATAACTGGGAATGTTTCTCATACAAATATTATGGCTGTACATCAAGATAACTTGCATAAAATCTCTGAGGGAGTTAATTTTAAGCCAAATCAAAGTAAAATGACCAAAGGGTTACAGTCATTAACGAACCTTTGCCTTTACGAATTGCTTGCAGTGTTTCAGTAGTATGGGAGCTGTGTAAGGGGGAAAAAAAATCCTACTTGCCATTATTTACCCCAGGTGCACTTGGCTTCTGGTCGCTGTGTAGTTGTTTAAATAAAATTGATTTGTTTGCAAAATAATACAAGGTTACTTCGTAAGTCTTAGTAACTGTACTAAATTCAAGAGGTTGCAGAAGAAATTATGATGTTTTCTGGTTTTATTTTGTGACTTCAATTTGTTTTCTTTCTTCCCCTCTCTCCAGTTTGAGTTAAAAAGTGAGCTGTAAGGTGACTTATCTGCATGTGACTTCACCTATGATTTCTCTTCTTTCAGTGACCCAAACCTGACCATTTATTATTGTTTCAGTCATAATTTTGGTGCACTTGAAATCAGTTGTTAGCTTAACACTGCATTGTCTGCTCAGATACCCTTAAAGTGCAGAATGGGAACCGAAGCTTCTTCCTTTGACTCCCGAGATGCCTTGGCTGATATTTTTCTGTAGCTTTCTTCTCTTACCACATTCTCTTATTATCTTCTCTACCTTATCAGCACCTCGCTGAAGCGTTATTATACTAAAAATATCTATTTTTAATATATTACCAGGCAAACATTTCAAGCTTCTTCAGAGCTTTAAAAACCTTGTGCCTTTGAACTACTTCTGCCACAGCAGTTTTAATGAAGCTACACAGAACAGGGACCATGATTCCTTTAAACATCAGCATTTCTTGACAGAATGGAAAGATGAATAGATGAAATCCCTTGGAGGCCATGGAACTTTTTCCATTAATTGTAATGATTTTGGATAGAAACCACATAAAGAGAAGAAATCAGTGTAACAATATATATAATTGGATGTATAAATGGATACTAGTAGGAGTTCTGTGAGAAATTCTTTTTCTCAGGAGCAAAGGGGCTGTGACAGGATGCCTGATCCCTTGGCAAGCAGCACGGTGCAGTCTCGGAGTGGAAGTGCTGCTTTTCAGAATGTTACTACAAACAGACCCTATAAAATTTATGTTGATGAAAGCCCTTTAAAATAGTGTTGCTTTGTACTGGGGAAGAAGCATAGCAAAACTTTTTTGTTTTATTCCTAGAAGCATCAGTTTATTAATTGGCATTATCCAGCAACAGGAAAAATGCTTCTTGTGAGGAAATAATACTGGATTTTTCAGGTAATGCTTTTGTATTTGGTCTTTGACAAATTCCATTGAATAGTTTTGCATTACTGGTTGGTTGATATAATTATGGAATGGACAAAAACCTCTTTTTCCTCATCTACGAATAACTTGCTTAATTAGGAAAATAAAATAAATATTTTAAGATGGCTTGAGGGTCAATTTTAGTTTGGTTCTCTACATCAGAAAGTGGGCACTATTAACCTGGGTGTGGACTAATCCTAGAAGAATTGCTGATCAGTCCCACTGAACCAACAGCTGCTAAGAGCTGTCTCCTGCACAGTTTTCCAGTGTGATTTGCAGTATTTTGATGAATGGAAATAATTTTTGCTAACATGATATAAACTGATGCCACGTACCCAGGAGTTCACAGCAATTTGCTGTGTGTGCTGCATGTTTTGTGCATTGGGGTGTTTTCTTACAGACCTTCCAGAGATGTTAAAACAAAGGGGATGATAAGCACATACTGTGGCTTTTCTGGAATTATGAACTCTTTTGGCCAGTGGTTCAGTTAATTACATGTCACTATCACAGGATTATTCTGTCCCTTTTGATACCAGGCAAAGAATAAATGTGAAATGTATCAGCCAGAACCACTGAACCAGGTCTGTAGTCTTTGGCCAGTGGTACTGAAAGATAAAGTGCTATGTTTACAATCCCAGTTTTAAAAGTTTATTGAAGTTGCAGAGGAATTGCATTGATTTCAGTACTTTGGTTTGAGTGAAAACTGAGACTCTCACTTAGGACAAAAAAATACAGGCTTAAAACACCGCTAGGAATGACATTTTGAAACTTCTGGGCGATATTTTAAATAGGAAACACTCTTTTGCAGAGTTACCCCAGGGTGTACATGGATGCACCCTGGGAGTACATGAGGCTACAAACTCTTTGAATTTGAGACAAAATATAATTTGTAATTCCTGTGTATACCACAAGGCCTAGCCATCAGGAATTGTTTCTGAAGATAGTTATACATGGAAACTGTGGTTGTGATTAATAGATGGCTCCAGACTGTTTTATTGTAACAGTGACTGTGCTATAAACAGGACTGGGAAAAAATGATTACCTTTAATAGGGTAGCAGCTGTAAGGGTGCCTTTATATTAAGTGACTTAATGAATACTGATCTTGAAGCAATAAATCAAAATGCAAACAATCTACTCTAATCAAGTAAGCAGAATATTTCAGATACCTAAATTATATTAAATGAACACTTCAATCAAGGTACGTACCTGCACAAGTTCTTATGTTTAATCTAGTTACTGTTTGTGTAACATCACTTTTAGGATATATATATATATATTTAACACACGCTTGTTTTTGTTTCTTCTTCATTTTTCTTGGTTTTAGTTTTGGAGTTTTTTTGTTTGTTTGATGTGAAGAAATTGCTTGCAGAATAATTAATAATCCCTAGTAAATCCTGTCCTGGTACTGAAGGGTTTTCTTCTAAAGAATGATCGATGAGGTTATTGTGAAAGGTGTTGCAGCAGTTTCTTCAGGTAGGTGTAGCTCTGTCTAAATGTCTGCATTTACAAAGTTATTTGGGGATGTTGATGGAAATTCATGTGTGCACACTGCATTTGGGTGTGTGTGCACACCCAGGGCACAGCGGCAGCTCCTACCAGGGCAGGAATTAAAAAGTGACAGTGCCATCATTTGCTGGCAAACCAATGCTGTCCTCACACTGTAAATACATGACGTGGAAATTAAAAGGAAGTGACATTTTGCGTGCTGAGGTTCTCATTCTGGAGTCCCTTGCAGGATTCTGGGTGTGTTTGTCGCGGTTCCATCTCAGGTGAGGCCCTGAGCCTGCAGGCATCTCCCCGTGCACACAAAAGGGGGGAGTTTCTGCAAAGAATTTGCAAGGCAGAGTCAGAAGTCTCTTCACCTTGTTTAGTAAATAGTTGTCCCCCTTGGCTTTTAGTTTATTTACTGACCAAATTCCACACCTGCAAGCCAGAAGGAGGCAATGGTCCAGAGGGGCATTTTTGAGCCACACTTGTATTTCTGTTCAGGCATTGCCTGAAAATCCACCACTGAGAATTAATATCTTTTATATTTTTTTAGTTTATACTTAGCATTTGTTGGTTCTATTTGTTTGCTTGGGGTTTTTGTGGGGGTTTTGTTTGTTTCTGTTTTGGGATTTTTTTAGAAGTGGAAAATAATACCTATGAGGCATCTGTAGCTGATTATTCAGAGGTCCTCAGTACTTGACTCTTCCCTTAATTTTGGGGATGGATTACTGGCTTTGCCTCAAGAATCACTCATCTCTGGTTCCTGGTGTCCCTGGTTTTGTCTGGGATCAGAAAGGTGCAGCTGATCTGCTGCTCTGTAGTTTCACAACAGCAAACTAGATTCAGAACAGCAGAAGTGGAAAAGATCAAAAGATAATTCCATTTTGTAGGCGTGCTGTCAGGGCTGTGAGTAGCTGGTGAAGGTCTTCATTGTCTGTTGGCAGAATAAGGAGGATGGAAACGCAGCTCTAAGAGCTGGGCTGTCTTTGGATTCACAGACCAACAGAAGGGGATGTTACGGCCCCAAGGTGTAATTGCACCATGCAGCTGCACAAGCTGGCTTTGCAGAATGGGCAGGGTGTAAAAAGCCACCAGGAAGAAACCCAGAACAGCTATTTCTGGATTAGGCAAGCACAGATCTTAAGCCTGAGCTCCTGGCAAGTTCCTACTGAGGTCTTGGCTGGCTGGGTTTGCTGAGAGACCTTTTTATTGGCCCCAAAGTAAAAATAAATGGTATCAAATAAAATTGGTACAACCTTTATGGCTGTGGTTGTCCCTAAACACAACATAAGATGTCCTCGTGTGGATGTGTGGATAGATGTCAGCGGCTGGCATTCAGTTAATAGTTAAAAAAACACCTTGAAGAAAACAGTGGAGCTGCACTGAACTGATTTTCCTGTGCATTCAGATACAGATATTAAGCAACAGAAACCATAATGAGACCAACAGAAACCATAATGAGACTTGAGGATTTCTGCTTTGTTTTGAAAAAGAATTATTCCTGTTTTTTTCCTGTTGTTCCAGTGCCAAGGCACCAGCACAAAGCCTGTCAGAGTTCAAGAAGCATCTGGATGATGCTCTCAGTTATAGGATCTTGTTTTAGGAAGATCTGCAAGGAGCAGGGACTTGGACACAGTGATCGTTATGTGGATCCTGTTTTTGTTCTGTTCTATTAAATAGTTAAACTATTTACACCAAGGGTTCAGGCTGTGACTTACATCTTACTTTCTACTTTGTACTAAAAACTGATAGATAACTTTGTTCTGGGAGCAGAGCTAATCCTCAGCTCTCCAGACCGCAATTCTGGTTAACCCAAACTGGAGGCCAGTAGAAAAGTTTCCACTAAGATTGCCCCAGCTTTTTAGCTTTCATTTGCAATAAATAAAAGATGGAACTGTCAGTCACAACTTCCAGTACTGTGAACTCTGAGAGTCCCTTTAATGTCACTTCTGAATGTTGCTTACTTCCACTTGAAAAAGGAACAAACGCTGTTTTACTGCTTTTAAAGGGACGTTTGTGCAAAGCCCAGAGCAGGCCCTAAGCAGATGATAGTGCCGGGAGAGTCGTTCCTGCAGAGCCTCTCGGTTTCTGTGCAGTAGTGTTGATGTTACTGCAGCTGACAGGGAGCTTTTATAGCCAATCTGGGGAGGTGCAAAAGGCCACGGGTTGGAAACTGCCATTAAAAGTGCCTCTGTTTTGTGAAAGCTGCACATCCTTTATGCTCTCATAATGGAATTCCCCCTAACAGATAAGACAGGCCAAAAGTTAAAAACTTTACTATAGGAGGGAAAAGAGGTTAGAGTGCCTTTATAATTGTTAATCCTTTTATTCTTTCCAAATGAGAAGTCCATCTTAAAAACCAATAGTTCACTTACTGAAGTTACTTCCCTTTTGTGATTTTTATGATCAGAAGTCACACATTGCTTGCCAACATGAACTTTCAAGGTGTTTCAGCACAGTGAAGTTATCTGTTTATTTGAGTAATGCATCCTAAAACCAATCCTTTGGGAAGTATGTCCTGTGTCACAAATGTTGGCTGCTTTGCTGCTGCTCCCATTGTAAGGGCTGGCATGGTTCATTGTGAAAATAATCCTGAGAAGGGACAAGTTCTTCATGTCTAGGGCCTGTTGCTCATTTTGAGTTTTATCCTAAAAGAGAGGCAAAGTCCTAGGCATGTACAGATATCCCACCAGTAAACAAACTCCAGCTGGTTCTGTGAACACCTCTGCATTTCAAATGTGGAACCTCATGGTAAATCAATGTTAAATGAACACTGAAAAATTTTGAGCTGTGTTTTGTTGGTGTCTGTGCTGGCTGGGGGTGTGCTGTGTACCCACAGAGCTCTGTCTCTCAGTCCAGTACTCCTGCATCTGAGATAAATGAACATAATTATTGCTTTCAATAAGATGGGATTTTTGCTAGTGATTTGTCCAAAAGATACATTTGATTCTAAATTGTAGGCTTTTTTAAACTTGATGGTGTGTAGAGTGCCTTTTTTCTAACTCTCTCAAAGGGTGGCTGAGAGGAACAAGTAGGGAAGGTTTGTCAAGTTTGTTGCTGTAATTACTTGACAGACCAAGTTATTGAATGGGATTGTGAAGATGGGATTTGGGGTTTTTTTTTTTATTTTATGCTTTTGTATTTTCTACTGGCTGCATTGACAATGGCCATTTCTACTGAATTTTAATATTTGAAACTAAAAAAAATCCTTTCCCTTCTCAAGTAACCTCTTTGTGAGAGTAGGGAGAGAAGTTCTCAGAGGAGGAGTTTGAGGTCCCTTAATGGTAAATGCTTGCACTCAGGTGGAGCTACATTAAAAATGTTCCTTTTCCTCATGACTCCTCAAGTCTGATTCAGAGAATCTGGACAGGAGGAAGGACATGCCTCTCAGAGCAGAAATCACCTGCTGAATTTAAAAAGTTTCTATTTTGTTTCATTCATTTATTTTTTCAGCCGTTCCTTCACTGTTTTAGAGATCTGCATTGAAATGATAGCAAATTGAAAACTAAAATCCTGGTAATGTGATGGGAACAGATGCTGGACTTCAGTCCCTTTGCATGCATGGCTCCCCAAGTTATCCAGAAAGTTTCCCCTGAATAATAAAGGAACCCCTGCCTTCTCTGTGTTGAGTTTCCGTTTGTTGTGTCTCAGAGTTTGCCCCATGCACTGGGGGTGAGAGGAGTCTGTGTGCCTGGAAGGATATTGATATGCTTTAATAAATGAAACACCTCTGTTTTTCTGTCATTATAAACCCAATACTTTTCATTGATTCATGTAAGCCTCAGAGATTCTTTCCTCTGAAGGAAAGGACTTAATGAAAATGCATAATTTGGCAGTAAGGATGTTTTAGGCTCTCACCTCTCTCTTTTTTTTTTTCCTTATTCTAGCATTTTTAGCAAGTGTGAAGTTGTGATACTGGTTAGCCTGGCAGCAAGAAGGGTAATGGTTTCTTTGTAAATGTGTGAGAAGGTAGGCAGTAATGCAAACAGAAAAGCAGCTTGGAGCAATTAGGTGAGTTAGTCTGGAATAAAGGGCTGCAAGCGTTCTCCTCCAGGAACACACGATTTCTGGAACAAGTCACAGACTGAAAACAGACCCCAGGAGATTTTCACATCCATCAGTGTTCACCTGTGCATCCAAGGAGCACATAAAGATACTATTTCTGGAAGGGAATCTCACTTCAGTAGTATCTCAATATACTTGGTAGAAATAACAGTCTATGCCTAACACGTTAAATAATTTAGGTATTTTAAGTAAAACTATTTATCTGAAAATTCAGCAGGTTTGTGGGATTGGTGTGTCTGACAAGGAACTGCAGAAATAGTGTCAAGCAACTCACTTTATTCTAATAGTAATCTTATTTTTAACTTGGCGTAGATGAATAAGGGGAATTGGAAATGTTAGAGGTACCATATCCCTTTGCTGTCCCATTTTCCCTTGAATCATATAGGAAATTTAAAAATTACATTTTGTACACATATGTACCTGGTGAAAGTTGAAACTAGAATGATAATGGGAACAGTGACTAGCTACAAATTTCTTAGGCTGAGTTTTGGGGTACCAGTCACTCGCTTAGGCTGAATTTTAGTTGTTCTTCTTGTAATGAAAGACCTTTTTTCCTTCACTCCAACCGTATTTATTCATTTCGAGACTATTCCAAAGTGGTTTGTTATGTCAGTTTGGTGGGGTTTGTTCTATCCTTATATCTTTTCTAATATTTTCTAGGCTGTTGTTTCATTTTCTCTGAGGTAGATATCGGAAAAATCACTGAGTTCTTACAAATTGAAATTGTATTTTGTTGCGAGACCAGTGCCCTGAGGAAACGGCTGCGCTGAGTTCTGACTAGACCTTGTTAGAACACCAGAAAATTCTACACAGTGGTGTCTTCCATAAGTTTTTGATGACAGAAGAAGTTTTGTATTTTCTTAAGCATCAAAGTTGATCAGTTACAAGTAAATTTAGAGGAAATCCAGACTTCCTTATTTCTAGAGTTTATGTACTGTATGGGGCTTGTGATATCTCCTCTTCTTCATCTGTGACCCTTGCCATGAGGACTCCCAAATTTTCCTGTGCTTTAAAGGAATCGTTTCCCAACAATAACCAGAGCTGGCTTTAACCCCCAGCCCCAGCAAGACCAGATTTTAAATCTGTATCGGTGGTTTTACCTCCTGGAAGAGATGTGGGTGAAGGTGAGAAGCTGATTAACCAAAAGGATACGAAGGGATGCGTTGGTATCTTGTTATTCTTTGATTATTACAGAGAACAGCTGTGTGGGTGATAAATAGGAAATCAGGGTGGAACTTGGAGCCAGTATACCCATAAAATCCAGTATTTACCAGTTGCAACGAGCCAAACCCAAATGCATGAGCAGTGTCTGTGCAAACAAAGAGCAGAGAGGCGCTGGTTCGATTTGCTTTGCTGAGTCAGGACTGTAAATACAGCACAAGTCTGACCTCAAATCAACCTGACTGCAGGAAAAGTGGGTGCCGGTTGTGCCTCACCTCTCCACCACCTGTGGGATTTTCCTCTCTCCTGGAGAAGGAAAGAAAGGGAAGGCTTTCAGAGCTGTGCCACACACTGCATTTATCTGCAGGGGCCATAATGACTCCTGTGGGCGCAGCCAGCACCAGTGAAATCAGGCTCTTGGCGAGCAGGCAGGCAGAGAGTAACTCCAAAATAAACAGCATGCAAGACCTTTTAAAAGCAAGCAAGCTCTTTATTAGCCAGTGATACGGTCTGGTGGGTTTATATTCAGATATAGGACAGGTTGTATCTAATTCAATATATACATTTCTGATGTCAAGCGGCGTTCATGGCTTGGTTGCAATTTGAAATGTAAATTAATATGCCACACATAACCTTCTAACTATTTGTGTGTCTTATTGGTTTGAAGTAATTTGCTCTGGCATTTGGATGTATGGAAATAGAGTCTTTTAAATGCCATAAAATGATACAGTGATGAAATATAATTTAATGCTATTTGTAAGTGATTTGGTGTTGATGTTTAAGGATGTATTTGTGGATGTAGGTAGATTATAAAATGGTTCAACACAACATGAATGAAAGGGAGAATGCTTATTCTTCTTGGTACCTACTACTTTTGTAGTTAATTTACATCTTATTTACCACTTCCAAACAAAGAAAATGGATGGAGTCCCTCACTCAGCATGTCCTGGGGTTTGGGAATGGGTCCCTTGTACAGCTGAAAAGGGGATTTGTGCATAGGCTGCTGTGGTTCACTTCCTTTAAAGCCTTCTCTTTGCTTTCCAGAGCAGAGTGAAATGTTTCCAAAGGTGAAACGCTGGTGTTCCTCTCTGTTGGGGCCACATCCTGGTTTTGGCTGTGCTGCAGTTGGTGCAGGGCTGTGTGTTGGATTTAGGATGAGAACAGTGCTGGTCACATGCTGATGGTTCAGCTGGTGCTGAGCAGGGCTCGCACTGAGTCAGGGACCTCTCAGCTTCTCACACTGCCCTGACAGTGAGGAGAGGGGGAGCACGGGAGGCTGGGAGGGGGCACAGCCAGGACAGCTGACCCCAACCATCCCAGAGGATATTCCAGACCACTGGGCATCGTGCTCAGCTGGGAGGGAAAAGCTGGCTGGGGTCCCTGTTCAGGAACTGCCTGGGCATTGCTCAGTTAGTGGGGAGTGACTTGTTCACTTGCACCACTTGTTTTTCTTGGGGTTTATTTCTCCCTCTCCTTTTTTTTTTCCTCTTTTTTAAAATTTTTCATTACAATTTCTTATTCTATTTCAGTTATTAAATTTTTCTGATCCCAACTCATGATTTTTCCTGCTTTTACCCCTCCTATTCTCTCCCCATCCCAGAGGTGGGGAGTGAGCAGGTGGCTGTATGGGATCTGAGTTGCCAGTGGGGTTTAAACCATGCCAGGCCAGGATGAACTGAAATGGGTCACGGTCCTTGCTCAGTATTTAGACAGAGACTTCCTGCTCTGAGGTGCCTTTCAGGTTTGAGAAGAGGGTGGTTTCAGCTCTGGTGTTCTTCATGTTATGGCCAACAACCAGGGGATTGTTTGTCATCATCCCGCTCCATCCACTGACAGATTATTGCCTCTGGTTCATTTCACAGTCAAAACTTGGAGTGGAAGTACTGACAGGTGTAGTTTGGCTGATTTCCAACCCAGTGCTCTTTGCATTTCCTGCCCAGTGCAGTTCAGGAGTTCCACAGCTCGCAGTAGCAGCAGCTCCTCGTGTGCCTGTGCACAGACACCAGAAGGGCTTTAGAAGTTCGGGTGTCATTCATCTCCCAGTCTCCCCATCTCCTTTTGAGATTCATGATCTGGCCTAGTTTCACTTTCTGCCTTTTCTCAAAAAAGTACTCATGTAAAGAGCCTTTATTTCCATTCTGATGCACCGATCCTGCCTTCTAAAATTACCGGTTGCTCCATAAAAAAAAGGACGTTTCCCAGAAGTACAGTTGCACACACATGAATTGAAGCTATTGGTGTTTGGAGTAACATTGGCTCTGTGTTTTCAGCTGTGTTTGAACATTGCCAAATAGTCATGATTGTGGTGTACGGTGTCCTGATCCTCTGATGCTGCTGTGGTCAGACCTATTCTTTCTTCTTTGACAAAATTGGCTTTTCTAGGTATTAATTTTCTGAGTGTCTGTGTTAAGTAATTTCACACACTTATATAGAGCTTTCCATAAGGCTACGTTTCTCTTTATATTCTAGCATTATATCTGTTTTTAGTTGGCTTCTGCAGTGGGTTTGTGTTTCCTGGAGGTGACACCCAGGTGACCTGCTCAGATCAACTATTTACTGGCACAGTGTGGGTTCTCTACAGAGGTGTAATTCATACCTCATCTGAGCTACCATGCCAGAACTTTCACCTTGCTTCACTGTGCAATGGAATACCTATTAGGAGGTGAAATCCTAGGAATTTGCTTCAATCCTCTCTTTCAAAGATTTATCAAGTTTTGACATGCTGTCCAGTTCTCTCTGCCAAAATGTCTTCCAGCAGTAAAAATCTGTTATTAGTTGGCTACAGACTTTTTGAGAGATGCTTAGATTTTAGCGTTTGTGATGTTATCAGCAGCAAAATGATTTAGAACTTGCTGCATGTTTCAGCTATTAATATTGATTTGATCAGTTTTGTCAGTGCCTAAATTTGCCACGTTGATAAAAATCCCTTGCATTCATGTCTATCAACTGTGGGCAGCTTTCTGTCACTGTCTGTGGTACAGGGCTGTGAGCAAAATATTCCATCAAGTTCATAGAGTAGCTGCTATGGACAAACTCATCAAAAATTGTAATACTGCAGGAGATAAAGGAGGAAAAACTTAAGCCTGGTTCTCAAATGACACCCATCCATGGCAGAAATGAAGGCAGGCAGCTGCTTTGTTAGCTTTAAATCTTAATTAGAGTGACTTGTTTTGTCTGTCCTTTGTCCTTCACTGCAAATACAATTTTACTTATGAAGTCTCTTTGAGAGAAGGTGTTCTCAAAGCTGATAAAAAATTTGAGCTAGATACCAAATATTAGTTCTTTGTAACTTCCCTGGCATGAACTGGTCAAATTCGGAGCGTTTCTGTATAGGCTGGGTTATATTTCCATAGGGGGAAGCACAAGCTGTGGGAGTATTTCTAATTTTTTAGTAGCCAGGCTGGGGGTTAATGCTTGGCTGTCACCACAGCAAATTCAGGGACCCAAATTCACACCATCCCGTTAATTCAGTGGAAAGCTCCTGTATTTCCTTTCAGTTTTCAGGCTCTGCTTCTCAGTCCTCTTGGGATATCACAGGTCAAGTCAGGATGGCACTGACTGCTACGAGGATCCTCCCTGGAGTAAAGCAATCAATTCAGGTAAACAGAAACCCAAACCAAAACCCACAAACCTGCATCAGCTCTGGAACACTGACACTGCTCACAGGGATTTCTAATTTAGTCCACTGGCAAGCTGTATTAGTATGCTGCATATTTCTTAGATAAAGGTAAACCGAATTGGGCTTTCCATTTCTCACAGCAAAAAAAGACACTTGATACTTCAAAAATATCACAGCGTTTATTATGGTGAAATCAAGCATGAAACAAACACGGTGGTGAACGGGTGAAATAACTGTCTTGAGAATTAATTGAAAGTCAGGTAGGACAGGGATCAGAATATTCTAGTTGCTTCCAAATGTTTTCTGTTTATAGTTGGATTTACTACATAATATAATTTAAATCATCTGCAAATTCTTGATCTGTTTTTGATACCAAAGCTGTCACAGGTCTCTCCTGACCCTCCCCCTGATACGAGTCTGTGATTTTGCCGTAGGAACATTGATAGAAATCAGTATAAATGTGTTACTCTATATGTGTGTATTTGTGTTAAATACCTGATTTAAATTCTATAATCTTATCTTGTGAGTATTTATTTGTTTTTCCTTCTGGTTCTGCACATTTTGCAGACAAATTTATTTTCTTTTTCAAGGTGCATAGATATAGATCCCCTCCCTCTACCCCCAAACTGAACTAGACCCATCAGTTGTTCCAATACCTGTCCATGTGAATAATTTGGGCCTGGATTATGTGCGTGTGACGGTAGCATAATTATGATGGTGAGAATTTTTCTGCCTCCCTTTTTATACTTAAAAAGGTTCTTCCAGTTGATTTTTACAACTGAGATGATCCATTCTTCATCTTCTTTTATTATCACTTTACATTGTTTGCAGATTTTTGTCTCTGTCGCTGTTACTGATAAGGAATTTCTTTAGACTGGGTCGTGTTTACATCAGCAAAATCTGTGAAATTCATTATATACACAGCTAAAAGGAAAATGGAAAATACATACTTATGTTGGTTGCAGGAACTATAGATTTATTTGAGCTGTAACATTATTTCAAAGTGATTTCTTGTCTAAGATAAAATTATTTTAAAAAAAATGTTCTTTTCTTAAAATAGTTGAAAATGTATTTTCAGTAATATATTAATATGACAGCAAAAAGTAGAATAAATAAAATCTGAACCTGATGAAGAGGAAGGAAGTAACAGGGTAATTTAGAACTGAAATTATTCTGGAGCTGATCTTTAAATATTTCCAGGGAGGGAGCTTGCAATGGGATTTGAAACCGTAATGTTTCAGGCAGCTGTAGAATCGATTTCTCTTAAGTGACAATGCCATTGTATTTCAGTTCCTCACCTTTGAATGAAGTGTGTAATTGTGTTTCCTAGAATTTTTTCCTCAATGCTGAGGAAGAATCTAAAATAGTGGTGTGCACTTTTGGAGAGTTTATAGGTAAACAAAGTGATTCAGAATGCTTTATTTAAAATAGTGTCCTACAATGCCGTGCATTCAGTGTGTCCCAAGGCCTGGTGCACGGGTGTCGTTCCTGTTTCTGAACTGAATTCAGCTTTTCTACTCACTCTGGGACAGAGGTGAATTTTGTTCACAGCTGTTCCTGCCTCCTCTCACATCTTGTTCCTCCTGTTGATGGAAAGGCTTCCTTAGCTCATGATTTCCATTCATCCTCTGGATCCTGAACACATGACCGGAGTGTCTTTCTAAGGAGCAGAGTAGTGAAAGCGAAGTTCTTTCACCAGCAGTCATTTTGGAATTTTGTTAATGCCATCAAACTTCTCAGGCACAAATTATTCAGTTCTGTGCTGAATAATGTGCTCAGCTGAACTAAATGAGTTCCTTGTACAGCTCCCATTAACAGTGAATTTATGCTCAGATGAGCTCAATTCAGAGCAATCTGAGCTACATGTTGTGGTCTCACATTAAAATAAGATGTTAAGATCTCTTGGTAGACTGAGGGGAGAGGATTTGTTTGAGAATCAAATATCTTTAACAGGATGGTGTCTTGCTGATTGTTTTTTTGGTGTTCTGGGTATGTTTTTGCCTGGTTCATTCTAACACCAACCAGTTAAACTTTCCACCTCAGCCTTTCCTAGGGCTTTACCTGTGGAAGATCAGAGCTGGATATGTGGACAGGACTTGGCAAGAGGGCAGGATGGATCATTTCGGAAAGGGTGGAAGCTTGTGTTTATTTGGTGTTGCTGGTCCACAGGCACATGTCACCCGTGCACAGCATGTGGGGGTTTTTTTGGGTCTCTCAGTCTCAGGGCCTTTCTTTCAGGGAGAAAATGAGTACCTGGATCAGACCAATGCTGCATCCCTCACCCTGAGAAACGGGTGAGGGAAAGCACATCCCGTGTGCACTTCCCAAAGATCAGCAGCCCTCTCCAGCCCCAGGGCTGTGCGTGCACGTGGGGAGGTGCCAGGAGAGCAGAGGGGAGGGAGGCAGGAGATGGAAGTGCCCCTGGTGACAGCAGTGAGGATTTATGTGCCATCAGGGTGATTTGCCTGACAGCACGTGGCTCCCTCCCAAGCTCAGTGCTCCGAGGTGCTGCATGGATCTGTCACCTTCCCTGGGAATGAGGCAATAATTTACACTGCGAGTAGTGCTGGGAAAGGCAATGGGAGAAGGAAGGTGCCATTCAGCACAAAAGCTGACAAAATCTGATTGTTAAGCACCAGTCAGTACATTAAACTTCATATCTCTCTAAAGAGCGAGGAGGGAGAGAAACGCCTTGTATTACACAGAGACAGGTTACAGGAGACAAATGCCAAGTGAATACTTTATAAAACTGGTGTGCTTTAATGCATTTTGTAGTCAATAGCCTGTCTTTTGTCTGCCCTTCGTTGTGACAGCTGCAGTGTGCCACAGACCTTAAATCAACGAAAAGCAGCGGAATATCCTGCTCTGGATGCTTGGCAGAGCTGCTGCTCAAGTCTGCCTTCTTTAGAGAACTTGGCTCCCCCAGCACACCTTCTGGCTTGACTGTTTTGAGATTTGCACTTTCGTTTGCAAACCTGCTGTCAATTCAGGAGAATGACGCCGTGATTAGGAAATGAATGTAATTCTGATACAGACGTTTTGGAGGCAAAAAAGATTGGCAAAAGTAGTAGTGGAAGGAAGGAAGAGTTGGAATCCTGATTATCAAGTAGAGAGATAATAATCAGATATGGTGAGCTGTGATTTGTGTACTGAAGGCAACACTTGGAAGCAGAGGGGATGTGGCGTAGTAGAGTTTGCCAAAATTCCTTGTGCCCTTAGGTGGAAGGTTGTGTTTAAAAGGTGTGAAACAGTTTCAAATAGAGTCAGTGACTGGGTCCAGAGCTTGTTCTACTGATGGTGTAAGCAAGCAGGGACTTACAGACAGATTATGGATGGTTCTTGAGGAGAATATTTTTTATTTAGGAGTTTATTCAGAAGCTCTTTCTCCTGGCTCTCAGTGCTGGAGACTAAGGACTGAGCAAAAAGGCTTGGTCAGAACCACTTGTGAACAAGCAAAACCTTCAGAACTGAACTGAACATTTTTTGTCATTCAAACCAATCTAAGAATCATTAAAATACAAGCTGAAACCAAGGTCCTCAAATAAGTACCGCTCTGGAATTGGAGGGATTTTTAAAGCATGGCAATTTTCTGTAAGCTGGGACAGCTAGTAATTACTCCATCAGAATGTGTCTTATTTCCTATAAAAAAGGAATAATTTGATCTGCCAGTTTTACACCGTGTAGTTTTGATTAGGTTAAAAACATACCTGGTCAAATGTGGGGGTAGGATTAGGAGTTGAATACAGTATGTAGGTTATCACCCTTTTTTAGTTTACCTAGAAATGTAAAGATTGGAACGAAGATTTACCTTGCCCTTGTCCACCAGGTTGAAATAATTAACCCGAATGCCTTAAACATAAGGATTTTCTCATTTTGTTCTTAATTTCTTGTAAAGACTCCATTAATACTTAAATTTCTCCAATCTCCAGTGGGATCTGTTAATAGCCTTACGCAGTGTCAAGGAAAATCATCGATGCAGTGTTTAGAAATGGAGTTAAGTCAAATGTTCCACTAGTTGCTCTTTGTTAAAATAATTGACATCTTGATTTGTTACATAAGAAACCTTCATTTATTTGCCTTTTCTATAAAGCTTTTCACCTTATTTGTTCCTTTGGAACTCCCTTCAATGCTTGGAGTCAGACAGCAAAATTTTCCCATTGTCAAATCTTCTTGTTTATATTTTTTATATTTTGGAAACAAGAAGGTAAATAATTTCCTTGACTGCCTTTCCACAAACTAGACCAGTGTGTGCTTTCTTCCTGCCACAGCCTGCCTCCACTCTGAATTGCAGCATTCATATTGCAGTCTCTAGTGGTAAACCCATTTTTTGTGTGCTTTCACACCTTTGTGTCATTCAGGAAATTTTTATGCAGGTGAAATGAGAAAAAAGAAAACAACTTTCAATTATCTTGTGTTACTTTAAGTTACCTTTATGGATCTAATTGTGGTCTATTTGCTGCTTCATGTTCTGGTGAATTGGCATTGGGGTCACAAACCACATTAGCTTTTTCAGCTTAAGCAATATCAGAAAACGTAAACCTGGAGCTTCCAATGACATTTTTAATCTCAGAAAAATAGCAGTGATTTTGTTAATATGTTTTTCAAACAATATCAAATCAAATCTCTGTGCTGGCTAAAAATGCTTAGCACAATTGTAACTCATGCCTATTTCTGAAAAAGTGAAATTACTTTTAAAAACATTATTTAAACAAACAGAGATGCATTAATATTTCTGAAATTAGATATTTATTACACACATTTTGCATACGTTCCAGGTTCCCCTTTTTGCTGTGCACCTGTTTTTATGAACGTTTTTGCCTTAGCATTATACCCTGGAAGCCACAAGAAGATGTGGAAGTGAGGTGGGAGAAGAGTTACATCCAGTCTGTAGTGTTGACTTCTGTCATGAGTACAGTCAACAGGGATAATAATGGTAAAAAAAGCTCAGCTGATCTCAGCTTTCAGAGCTTTTTTTTCTTTTTTTTTTTTTTTTTTTTTTTGTCAGGTTGAGCCCCTGGTTTTGTATTCTGTGCACTCTGTAGAGTATTGCATCCTACTTGCTTTATTTTTTTAAGCTGGCTAAGTTTTAAGTCTCTGCGAGAAAACGCAGTTGTATTGAGCAATTGAGAAGAGCTGCAAGTAAAGCTACAGAGAGGTCTTAATGTATATAATTTGTCACTATTATTTCAGTCTATGAATAGAAAATAGACTTTGCTTTGAAATTCAGTTTTTATCTCTGTCTTCTTCCTCATTACCCAGCAAAGCATGTTGGTGGTTGTGGGGATGGGCAAAAGGAGGAGGGGCCCCTCTGTGTGCAGGGATTCCTTGTGGCTGTGAGGGATGCAAAGTGCAATGGCAGCTCCAACAGCAGAGAGGAGAGGACAGAAATGCTGAATATTCCAGCTGTGCTGCAGTGGCACATCCCTGTTTCATATCAAGTACCTCAGCAATCTCGATTTTATTATTTATAATACAGCTATTTGTGTTGCAGACAGGGTTGGAATTAAGCACAGCTTAATTCTCAATTTGGGCACTAAAGCTCCGAATGTGTTTATTTCCCTGGGATATGTTTTCCTACTTGCCTGGTATATCTTTATGTGTTATTGTTTATGGTGTTATTTCTGGACTGCAAACCTGCATTGTGCTTTTTAAAATTCATTTTCACAAGTTCAGAAATAAAACTCAGTGAGAAAAAGCTGTGAAATGAGGCAGGCCAGGCTTTACAAATTGCAGAGTAATCCCAGACTGCTGTTTTACTACTATTTCCAAGTTATCTCTGCCTGGAGTAAGAACAAAACTCTTTAATACAGGGCTGCTCTGAAGTTTTATTAAACCAGTTGCTTAGTGTGAAATTAATTTGTTCAGGAAGGAATATAAATCAGCTGAGGTGAAAGAAAATTGATTTTTACATCACCTTTCACTTGTTGCACTCTTAGTAGTACAAGCTTCATTAGACTCTTGGAGTGTTTATAGGTGTTATAAAACGTTTAACACTTGATGTATTGAGGCACTTGAAGGGGTTTCATTAGAGGATTACATTGAGATTCCATTGCTGTCAGTCTGGTGTTTGGCACATTGGGAAGGAAATGTGTGCTCTATTCTTAGCCATGAATAGACACTTTTTGTCTGACTCTACAGGACTGATACGTGCAGTGAGAAACTTCAAGACTTGGAAACAACACCGTAGCATCAGAGGTAAAATTGGTGTAAATAGCAGGTTCACAAAGATAATGGAAGTCACAAAAAGCATTTGGAATTGTGCAGGAATTCATAAATGCTCCAGTCTGGAGGGCATTTTGCTTCTGTGTTCCAGCTGTCAGTGCAAGTTCCCAGAAATGTGATACTTGAGGTGTTTCTCCCTTGCAGTGCTTGTATAAGTATACTTCTGTTATAGTACACAGGCTGGCAGGGCAGAGTATTTTGCCATGAGAGAAAAGAATGAGGTAGAGAAGAAAAAAATACTGAAAAATCCAATCCTGAGACATATGACACAGTTTACTTTTAAGTTATACGTGTTAAAAATTTATCAGTGCAATTTATTACTGTGTGTTCAGAACTTCCTAGAAATGCAACAGGTTTTACATATAATGACAGTAATTTTCTTTCAGACTATGGAGTAGTTGTGTGCTTTCCTAAAGCCAGCTGATTTATGGAATAAATGGAATAACATCTGTGTTAGGTTTCTGGGCTTTGAGCTTTTGCCTCATGTGCAGCAGTTGGTGTCTTAGTGCATTGCTGATCTGTTCTGCCAAGGGAAGTTAAGTTTGGGAAATGCATCCAGAATGTTTCCATATATACTGAAAATCCTCACTTCACGTGTTCTCAAAGATATGTTTGAGCCAGCTGATTCTGTGACAATTGGTGCTCCTGTGGTGGAGCAGTTCAGAAATGAGTTCTCAGTCACTGCACACCTGGACCAGCAGCTAATGCTGCTCGTGCTCACTGGTCTCCTGCCAGTGGGGGAGAGACAGATGCCACTCTAATTAATAGTCAAAATTAATACCCTTCGTGAATGAAAATGATTGAGGAAAGGCAGTATAAACAAGTTAATTTTCTCTCCATTTTCAGAAATTAATTTTTTTCTCTTTGTGTCCCCACCCTTTGAGTGTTTGTGAGGCTGGAGAGCAGACAGGCAGAACTCCTAGATGTCACCAGTACACAGTGCTGTAGGCAGCAGAAATGAGTTTTATTTCAAGAATACAAGCTGTGTGTTGATTCTTCATCCTTCTAACCAAAGATGTGCATTTACTTCTGGAAGTAAAATTTTTTTAACTCTTCACTATTAGCAAATCAGAAAAGCTGAAATCAGTTTGTCTTCATATCGCTGGATTTAATTTCAAAATTGTGTAATCTTAACACATAATTTACAGTCATTTGCACAGAGGCTCTCGCTGAATTCTTATTTGAAAAATGAGGGCATACTTTAGTTGTTGTTTTCACATAATTTTATGTGCCTTTAGTCACCTCTGAGGTTTGTTAGTGGGGTGCTACTATTTTTCTTATGCTTGAGTAACAGCCCATCATCTCTGGTTTGCTTCAGCATGCCAAAGAAAACATGCAAAGATGAAGCAGGTTACTTCACACCATTAAAAGGGTATTTTGATTCCATGGGAGTACAAGCAGTGCATTCCTTTTGCAATAAAAATGCTGGCTTGATTAAAAAAGTTTCCTACTAAGAAAGAGCTAATTACATTGATAGTACATTAACAGAATATGTAACTCAAGTAAAGATGCAACAATAAATCAAATATAGCAATTACATAAATTGGAGCGTCTTTGAAAAGTAGGACAAGTTAACTGAGTGTGTTATTTATTTAATACCAACTTAATATCAGGAGAGCAAACAGTAAGACAGGTAAAGTACATCAAAATATTAATTCTATGGATCCATGTTATAAGAAATGCTTACTTACTGCTCCTCTTCAAGGGAATTGCTGGTAGAAGTTAAAGCACAACATCTTGAATTATTCACAAGTATCTGAATGATGATGGGTAGCTCTAAGTGATCCCCAGAAGAGCTTTGATATTTAAACAGGACAAAGACATTTTACCAGTTCTCTGTGAGTTGTGGCTGTGAGACTTGAATCATTCCTTCCTACAGATTTCTCAAGCTACCAACTATGAAGGTGTATTTTTGAACAAAGAAAATAAACTTGGTTTTGTTTAGTAGGCTAGATCTCAATAATGGTTTAAAAAGTTTAATTTTTTTTTAATTCCAAAAGCATTTCCGAAATGTTTTACAAGGTAAGATTAAAAAAAAAAAACCACAAACCAAAAAACATTGCCATGGTTCCTTTAGACAAACTATTATCTGACAGCAGTGAGTGAGTATCTGGTGCTTTCAAAGTGATTGCTTCGGTAACGAGATACTGAGCCATTTTTAATTTGACTTGGAACAAAATTCCATTGGAGCAAGCAGTTGTCTCCTAGTCCTTCTAACAATTTCTCTTAACGCCTAGAAAGATTAAGCCACCTTACACTGCAGCCAGGCAGGATTTGGTTATTGCCCTGAAGATTGGGTGACTGAGGCTGGGAATTGCAGCTTTTGGTAAGCGTGGCAGCTTTTTGAATCCAATCTAACTCTTGATGAGTTGCAAATAGAGATAATAACTTAGATATTATAGCTGGCAAAGAGCTTTGGGCACTTGATGGCTGCTCTGGAGGCTGTGGCAGCACAGCCCATGCAGCTCCTGCCAGCTCTGGCTGCCCTCCATCCCCTCATTCCCCAGGACAGGATCAGCACCTGCACAGGGGCACTTCCCAGCCACGAAGGATTGACTGCTCCTGGATCGAGAAGCCAAAGAGCAGCAGAGCAGCTTTCAGGAGGATAAATTAGTTTGGAGAAGATTCTGTCTTGTCTGAGTTGCCACTGCTGGGGAGTGCGATGAACCAGTGCCAGTTTTGGCAGGGAGGATTGGTCACACACCCTTCTTGGGAAGCAGTGGGCAGGGCAGTTCTGGGGAACATCCAGTTTTAGTATTGTTTCAACCACTTCATCTTCAGTTTGAGCTCAGGTTACTGCACTTTCATATGTGCACTCTTTGAAGAGAGATGCTGATCTGTTGCTTAGCATCGGAGATGATCTTTTTCTAAGGCTCAGTTAAGAAATCTGTGAAGAAAAATATTTTTATGGGGATAGAGGAGCTATTGCTTCATTTCTGTATTAAGTCTGAGAAGTTAATGCTGATTGTGAGTGGACTCCCTGAGAAATGTAGCTTTGGTCAAGAAGAGAGTAAGAATGAGCAGTGGTTTATGCCATAATAATCATATTTATATGATCTGGAGCTTCGGCTGCTTATTCCCTCTGTAGGTTGAAAATAGCTACATTTTCATGGTATAAGCCAAACTCCACTGTGCCTCAGGCCTCTGTATCTTGTGTCCCACAAAACCCCTGATCCTGAGGGATGTGGATCAGAATTCCTGGCTGCATCCCTGCATAGGCAGGCTCAGCAGCACACGAGGTGCTTGTTGAGGGACAGGAGTTCAGTGTTTATCCCTTGTTTTATGATGCAGCAAATACAATTTGGCTCCTTGTAGTGCTGACTGCCTTGGTGCTTATGAAATGTAAATGAAATGGAGATGGGATAGAACGTGTGAATCTAGGATTGTTTTGGAAGGCAGTTCTGCAGGAAAACTTGCAGGGAGAATGATCAAGTGTTAATAGAGGGAGTTCTGTGAGGATGCAGTATGAGGAATCATCGCACAAAGCGAGACCTGTCATGTTCAAAGGTAATGTGAGGAGTAGGAAAAGTAATGGAATAATTTAAATATGAAAGGCAATGAAATGTAATGAATCAAAGTATGACTAACAAGGTGATTTTTGGAGTTAAGCTGGATGCAATGTGATTTTAAAAGAAAAAGGTAGGTTTAGTAATAGAAATGTAGACATTTGAAGCAAAACACAAAATAAGCAAAAGAATCTAAGGGGAGCTAATGTTTAGTAACAGTATTTTCAGTGTAAAAACTATTAGGCATTTAATTATAATTTTGTTCATTTAAAACCAACTCCTACATATATAACATTTATATAACAAACAAAAAAAGCCCAGGAACAAGTTGCCAGGTTGTTGTAGCATAAAATAAACATTAAATGGAAAAAAAAAAAGGCTATGACTTTACAGTGCCACTGTAAAATAAACAATTAATATATTACTGTACAAAGCACAGTACTAAGCAGTGTTGGATAAAATAAAAATAAAACATGAGTAAGACTGAGGGGTAGAATTAAGTTTAAACAGCACCTAGAAATTTGTTCATTGGTGACTCAATATGGGACTAGTGAGACCCCTGGTTAGATACCATGTTCGAGTAACATGAATTGGGCTTTTAAATATTTCCAGTGACTCCGGCTTCAAAGGTGACATGCTAAATACAAGCCATAAATTTTTGGAAATTTGGGCAAATTCTTAAATGGTTTAAAGTAGTGGATTTCTGGCTCAAAGGATATGGCCCTGCAAAAAAATAAACGGCATAGCTTATTTGATGTATTCCTGTGTCTGATGAGCAAGACAAGGACTGGGGACACAGTGTTCTGATATTGAAATAAAATATTTATTTTGTTGCTTCTTTACCAATATCTCAATGTAGACCCAAATGATGTTTTCTTATTCCATTGTTTCCCTCACTAAATGGGAAGCCCTGTTGTTTCTTTTATAAGAGGAAAATTCCTGATTCCTTTTTAGATTAAAAAAAAAAATATCCAAAGTGAGCTCTGCACTGACAATTTGTATGCTGAGCCTGTCGGACTGTGAATCTTTATTATTACTGAGCTTTATCCTTGAGTACATAGCTTGCAATCCAGTTTGAATATTAAGTGTCAGGCTCAAATGCTCTGGTGAGAGATTTGCAGGAGCCGGCAGGCTCCTGTCCCAACCTTGGCAGCCTCTGACTGCTCGCAGTGATGAGTGGTTTTATTTCACAGGTGTCACTTTGCCGGGGTGAAGCTCCTGAAGCTGTGAGTGATGGAGGAGGTACCATTACCTGCAGTCTGTGATTTTCCTAGGATGCTGGGGAAGGTTATGGAGGAAGAAAAAAATGTGTGGAACTGGTCATTGAGGAACGTGTGATGTTTACAAATCTGATTCTTTTTCTGCTTAGATGTGACACGCTTCGAAAGAACTCTAGTTAAAAAACCAACAAACCAACAAACCAACACCTTTTTTGTTTATTTACAAATAACCAATCTGGGCCTAAGAGCTTTCCACTGATGCATTCTGTGTGCCTGGCCTATGGGTTGCATCATTGGTGCTTTTTGGTCCTTTTTTTCTCTCAGTGAAAGTCATGTTACTCTTGGGGAAAATCTGCTGCTTGACACAGATGAGCTTCCTCCTCTCTTTCCTTCTGATCAGAGAAGAGCACTTGAACTCCAGTGTGGGATCTGCAAGGAGTTCTCTGTACTTGTGACTTTACATTTTGCAATCATTGTCAAATTACACCCAGCTGGAAGCAACAACAATAAACAATTCTTTCAAAAAGAGCCCCAGCCCAAGGCTGTCCTGTGTTGTATAAAACAAACACTAACTTACCCTTTGAAATCAGTGGTGGTCGTTAGAATGTAGCAGGAGTAAATCTCCAAACATGGCAGGCTTTGATTGTTTTATTTTTTCTTCTTTTTCGGACTTAAATAATTTTTCTTCATAAACAGTAAGAATCCTTTTGATAAAATTACGATAGCCCCTGTGCAAAGGTAGCAGTAACTTCTGCCTTCTCTGCAGCAAGGGGCCTGTGGTGGGTGCCATGGGCTGGGGATGGCCTCCAGCATGGTTGATGTGACCTCCGGGGGAAGGCTGGACCTTTTCAATACCTGATGACCTTACAAAAGTCTGTTTTCCTGAATATTGGTGTTTGCCAGCTAATCCATCCCACCCCCTCTCTGTCTCCAGCATGTGAAATGATGCTCTTATTTTCTGTGGTGATAAAAATGTCTTTGGATCAGAAAATTTGGCGTGTTTGGATCAGAAAATTTGCTTGACTGACGTGTTGAGCGCGATGAGCTCGTCTTGGGGTCACTGATCTACCTAAACAGGTTTTGTAATGGTCCATGTTAAACGCAGGGTGTCTCACGCATCATCTACCCAAATTAGACTTTTTTCTTTTCTTTGTCCACAAGAGACATTCTCCAGTCAGTGGGATGTGATGGACCCTCTAACTATTCTTCTTCTGTTTAAGGCTCATAGATGTAGCCTGGAGTTGTGCTGTTTCTCTAAGAATAATTATGTCATAAGTCACAAAGCTGTTGGATAAACTGGTGGGTTTTGGTTTGTTTTTTATTTTTTTCTTATTCTAGTCCTTGATTTCAAATGGTATTTATTAACATCTACAATTCTTAAGCAATGTCAAAATTTCTGTTAACAAATAATATAAAATAGGTAAGTTTAGCATTCTTCTCTCTACACGGGATATTTCTTTCCAAACTGCACTGCTTGTAGAGGTGTGATTAATTTCTTGACCTATGACAGATGACAGAACCACTAGTTTAAAAATGCAGAATGTAAAGCCTCTGTTCTGGAAGTATAATGTTCCTGCTTTTTGGTGTTTGTCAGGAGCAAGGTATTCAGGGTTAAAGCTCACCACTGGAATAGGTGGAAAGACTTTTCTAGTAGCAGATGAGAACAGTTAAGTCTTTTTCAAATTATTTTGTTATTTCTGCACCTCCTTTGAGTGCGTTGTTCCCTTGAATTTGTGATAAATGATCTGTCTAGTGGGCACAGCCGCGTGTTACCATGGTTAACATGGGAGCAATCTTGCTAGTATTGGTGGAATTGTTCCACCTGCTCGTGAGGCAGAACAGCCTGTACTGCAGAAAAGAGGGGAGAAACAAACAAAAAAAAAAATCAGAAGAAAAGTTCTGGAACTCGTAAGAGTCACGATGACAAGAGGAATGGAGAAACTCTGTGCCCTGGGCTTTGCCCCTTCCCTGCATTGACAGAGGAGCTGATTCTCCCAGAGCTGAGGCTCTGCTTGTGAGCTCTCTCTGCAGCCAAAATTCTGAAAGGTCCTTTTGTAAGAGACCAACATTTCTTTCAACTTCATAATATGTTTATTGCCATACTTAATCCTGCAGTTTTTATTCTGAATAAATATGTAAACATCCACATGGCCTCAGTCTCAGGAGTAACCCTTTTTAACTCAGTGGCTTACCGTATTTTTTAAAAAAGCAGGTATCTATTTAAACCTTCTGGCAGTTTCAGTCACAGGTAGGGGAATAGACCTCGTGAATGATGGTTTTATCTCAGGTAAGATATGGAAGTAGAAGCACAGATAGCTTGAGGTTATCACAGTCTAGTTCTGCACTGCAGCATGTGCAGTGCTGCTGCCCTTTAGGGCTCAGAGGGGGCACGAAGAACTTCTTACACAGCTTGTGCACTATTTTAAAAATAATATTTTATCAGGTGTGTGCCATTTTTCCTCTGTAGCACCATGCAGTTGCGAAGGCGGTGGTGGTCACAGTGTCCACTGCACGGGCCTTTCAGTTGATGTGTTGAAGTTCTTATCTGTTCATCTGTTTTGTCATCACATTGCACAGAATATGCGCTGAGGGGCAGAGCCCTACGAAAGAGTTGCGCCCTAGAGCGATGTGCCAAAGTTCAGGACAGAGCTGAGATTGCATCTGTTCTCACCTTCCCTCTGTCTCCCCTCCTGTACAGATACAAACAATACAGAATAGAGCATCAACCAGCAAACACAGCGCAGAGCACTAACATTTGCATTTAATATTTCAAATCAGTGCGTATGCCAAGAGAAGCTATTCAATTTTAAGTGCTATTTGGACAAATCCCTGCTCACATTCACCAAATCTCAGTGTTTATCCTACTATCACAAAAAAACTTCCATGATTCCCTGGTACAAAAATATGCTCTCTGTATCCCTTGGATTCCAAATGTGCTGTGTGCCATTTTAATTTTGAGACAAAAATTTGCTTAATTTTGAAAGACCAGAGACTGAGACTTCATAGAAAATTATTTTCAGAGGACTTTACAATATTCCTCATTTTATAGTAAATATTTGCTTCTAGCAATAACTGCAACTTCTTAATAGTCTTCATGATATTATCCTTTGCAGCAGTCCCATATACCCCACATTTCCCTTCCACACGAAGCTTCGTTCCTGATGTCGTATCAGATGTTTTTTTCTCCTCCTTGAGTTTCTTCTGTGCCCACTTCACAGGGTACAGTCTGTGCCTGGGGCTTTGTTGTTCCCAAGATTCCCTGCCCAGGGTACCTTGATTCCATCCTGCTCTTGTCACATGGAGCACTCCCTGGGGACATGGGGCCACATTTCCATTGCCACAGCAGCGCTCCTGAGAGGAAAAGGGAATCCAGGAGGGTCTGAACACGCATCTAGCACGTGTCTGGCTGCACTGATTGCCAGCTTTAAGCCCCATGACTCCGGGTGCAGATGTCCCAGGGCCTGGGGGCAGCTGGCAGCTCCCGAGGGAACAGAGCCAGGAGCTCCGGGCTCTCCCCAGGGAGCACAGCCCAGCTGGGTCCAGGGAGCAGAGCCAGCTCCTGGGATGGGTCTGGCCACTGACAGCCCCAGGGTCCATCTGGGCTCTCCAGGAGCAGCAGTGCGTTGGGATGGAGGGGACCATTGGGGTCTAAAGTCCCCACAGGAGCTGAAAGGCTGGAGAGAAGGTGCAGTGGAGGTCAAAGAGGGCTGTGTCTGAGGGTCAGCCAGGGCTGGAGATGGAAAACCCATGGCACAGTTTAGCCCAGGACCCAGAGCCTGAGGAATAATCATTTTTTCCGTTGTGCTAAGAAATGCTGTTCTGTAAAATATTCATTACAATGATTGAATTGAAAAAAGCGCCATACTAAGGTGATGCTTAAGATTTAGGATTACATTTAATGGTAATAAAGTGCAGCTAGAAATGCTCAGTAAATGGTTTCAATCCCCCTCTTCTAAGGCTAATCAGTTCAGTGAGCTGCTCTGTGTTGAGTATCCTGGCATAAATATCAAATGTGGTTTATCATATTCCAGTTGCATTTAGTTTTTTCTCCTTTTTCCTTTTTTTAACCTGATGTTCTGAGGATTTCCTTTTAGTGCCTACGAACATCTCCTTTTGACAGACAGTGCAAATTAAAAGATATGGCTGGGCAAAGGAAACTGAAACCCAAATATGCCCCCTGGGTTTTCATTTACAGTTAGAAGCTACAGACACAATTACTGCTGACAGAAATGCAGAAGCCAGTGGCAGAGTGCATGTGGCAGTAGAGTCATGCCAGGCAGTAATTGGGAAGATTATTTTTAATCAGAGCATATCCTACAGCCCAAACATTAGAAATCTCTTGTAAGGCTGACAGGAAATTAAACTGAGACCAAACAAAAAAAGCCTCAAAATAGAAGTAATATGGTTAGAAGTCTAATGATGGCAAAACTCACTGCTTGTTGTATTTGGCTGTTATCTAAAGGGAATTGCTTTTAACTTGCAGCAGCAGATATCATTGTTTAATTGCATTTTTAGAACAGAATTAAAAAATATCAGATTAGATCAATTTAGACGTAGGCTTTTGAGAAAGGTCTGAAACAGTGGATGTTAAGTCAGACTTAGTAACTGTATAGATGTATTAGTAGTGGTTTTTATTATTGCTTTAGGTTCTTTTTTTTTTATTTAATATAATGCTTAATGAAGCCACTACTATGGGAAAATAATAACATATCTGGGATACTCTTGGAATGCTTGGGTATGGTGATATTTTATGAAGCCTGAATGGCCTGGGGCTCTCTCTCAGTGACCCTGCAGAACAACCTCGGCTTGTTCGGGCTGCCTGAGCTGCTGCCCCGAGGGAGAAGCCTCTAGGGTATCTTGGTACTTGTCTGTGCACCTGACACTTTCACCTGGAAACACTTTTTCATTTTTAAGGGAGTCTTAATAGATCATCATCTCTGCCAGACTTCTCCCTACACACTTAGCAGGGCTTCCTCCAGTTGCCTCTCAAGTTTTCCTTGTCTCTGGACAGAACAGGAGCGCTGCAGAAGAGTTCTGCTGTTCTTTGTGTGCCTGGCACGTACAAATGTTGTAATACCAGATGCAAGCAAAACTTTGCTGATTGGGAATTTATTTCTGAGTCATAGGAGTGCAAAACAAGAGCCCACTTTGTGTTTTGCTACAATTTGTGGCAGCTGTGGAAAAGAAAATTTAGCATTGAAAATGTGCATCTCGTGTTGCTCTGCAGGACTGCTTGTAGTTGTGTGGACAGTTCTTAATGGCATTTCATGTCAGTGTAAAGAATCAGGAGTAATGTCCAAGTCCAGAGTCAACCGTGTTATCTTGAGGCCTGTAAATAGGATTTTATCAGAATTTAGGGGTTTTCCCCACAAAACTACTGGCACTTTCCAGCTGTATTTCCTTCTACTGAAAATTGCTTCACATGATCATATGAATGCACTTGAAATCTTGCTCATTGTTTAGGTATTGCCTGAGTAGCTGGATAACGAATTAAGTGTGCTTGGTAAGAGTCAAATTGGGCCCAGTGGTCTGAACAAGCCCTGGGGATTGTGACCTGCTGTGGGGTAGGTGGTGGAATGGCATCAGTGTTGTGGGATTTGCCCTGCACGAGGAGCTGCCCTGAGCTGGCTGGGGTGGCCATGGGGCTGCACTGCCCCAGCAGGACTGGGCATTCCCTCGGCTGGGGAGAAATCTGTACAAAGTGGAAGTCTCTAAGTATGCCCAACAGTATATAAATAAAAAGAAGCTTGTGTGTTCAGCTCAGAAATTGGTTGTTGGGAGGGTTGGGCAGTCAGTTGCAGTTGCTGCTGGGAACACCAGTGTGAAGTTGGCTGTTAACTCCGAGATGCTCCCCTAGATGGTCCCAGCTCCAAGGAGACAGAAATTCAAGTGTGTTCGCTGCTCCTGCTTGTCACCTTTCCAGATTCTGAAGTTCTTTTATCAGTGTGTGTGATCATTGCAATGCTGCCTGACATGTTTGCAGAGCATGTGTTTGCTGGTACTGCTGGTTCTTGTTCCCATTTTTCCTCAGTTTCATTAGAAAGAACCAAATCTTCTGTTTTTTTAATTTACTGATTACTTTAATTTTTTTGTTTAAAGTGAAACCACATATAAGGAGGAGGATATTGTGTGAAGAAAACTATCCAATATGTTTACTGTTTGGAATTTTACTGAAGTGGATAAAAACTATCTTAAATTTACCTACAGAATGGTTTAATTATACTCTGACCTAGGTGTGCATTATCTTTGGGGACTCAAAATATGACCAACAATTCTATTTTCTGGGGTATTTGTATCAAAGAGTACATATTGCTATTTGCACGTGGAAGTGAAAAATGCACATAGGGAGAATCCGTTAGGTGAAACATGGCTGAGCTTTCTGTAACTACTAAAATTCAGTGAATAATTCTGTAAAATGTTACTTGTCACAGCTGCTCATTAATTAGAAAGAGTGGCATGGAATAGAGTGTTACTCTATTGGAATTCCCAAATAGTTGCTTGTAAAATTTATTCTGAATGGCCCCCTTTTGATTATGCATTTTACGATAATTTTTCTTTTGCAAAAAATGCTTCAAATTTTCAATTGAAGGATACACAGAAAGCAAATTACAGTGGTGAGTTCCTATTAAAACAGAAACCTGTGCTGGGGAAAATTTACAGTTATAGCTTAGTAATGTCTATTTTAGTGGGTAAATTTGCAATGAAAACAGATTTTTGGGTTTCAAATGCATTGCAAACTGTCTGAACGTATTTACTGTGCGTGGAGTGTTTAATAAAGAAATAATAAAATCACACTTGTGAATCAATAACCAGATTTTGCCGTTTGGCTTTGTGCTACAATAAAAATGCACTTATGGCCCAACAGTGTGTGCAGTGACAGCCCAAGCAGCGCATTAGCAATTGTATTTTCTGTTGAATCTTTAAGCCTTCCATGGGCGCGGGGCACAAGCAGGAGCTCCTCTGAGTCCCTCATTCCCAGTAAGAACGTGTTTTTCTTTCCCCAGGAAACTCCACAGAAGCCCCATGCAAGTGGTGCCTATTGTTTCCGTGAGCGGAGCCTCCTCTCAGTAAGTGCCCTGATTTTTGTGTTGCCTCTTGGTTTTCCGAGATCTCTCCTGTGCTGTCACAATTAACGCAGGAATGCTTTGGCCTCCCCAGCTTGCTCTGCTGCTGCTGCATCACCAGACTAATAGAGCACAAGAAAAGGGTCTGATGGCTTTTAGCCTTCAGAGAGCAGCAGCTTGCCAGTGGCATGCTTAGAAAATACTCTTTGCCTGGTTCTGGCTGTAGGTTAAAGTGATTTTCTCTTGTATTCCCCTTGTACGTGTTTGGGTTGTGTCGCTGTCGTGTTTGTGCCACCTTTGGCTCATTACTTTGTGTACAGATTACTCACAGACACTTTTTTCCCCTCAGAACAGCTATGGATAATTAATTCATCATGCTTTCCTTTATAAAATGCTCTCATGAAGTCAGAATAGGGAATATCATGAATTAAGCTCCAAAATTTATAGGACATGTGAAAAAAGTATTCGTGCTGATTAATTTTTTGCCTTTTCCCTTTCTGAGAAAAGGCTTTCGAATCCAAGACACTTGTTGCTCATTCATACTTGGAATTTATTCTTTAGTAAAAGTTTTCATTGTAGCACATACATAAAACCAATAATGATTAAGCCCTTTTTATTCAGGATATAACTTTCTATACTTACAGTAAATACAGAAGTATCAGACAAAACTGTGTAATTCTTGGTAGATGTGTATTTTATACTTCTTTAGCAGTTTTTAATAATTCTCTGCTTAAAATAAACTCCAGTTCTCAGATATTTTGTAGTGGGTAATGAGCATGGCTTGTTCTGTGTTAGGCTGACTGAGTATATTTTTGCTTTATATACATTTATAATTACACTCTCCTTTGTTCTGTGGTGCACATGGGTATTGACAAAATAATAGACTACATGCACTTTTTTGTTCTGCTGTGTTAATTCTGCTGCGAGAGGCTGAGTTCTGCCCCAACACACAAAGTTTCGTGTCACTGAAAAAATTAGACACACAGTCCCTGCTAGAAAAATGAAGAGTTTTGCATTTATTCTCCTACACTGAACACAATCTTCCTCTTAATGTCTTTGAAATAAGATTTCATTATTTCAAAAAGACTTGCCTGCCTTACTGGATGAAAAAAAAGCCTGTTCATCTTGAGGACAGATTTAAATCAATTCTGTAGTGCTCAGCATGCTTGTTGCTTTTAGCTTTTCCTCTGCCACGAACAGTATTTTCTAGCACGGAATAACCTTACAGCCCTTAGCAGAATTTGATGCAATTGACAGCTTCTGTTAGAAAAATTCTGGTAAAAATTGCACAAAGGAGGTTGGGGTTTCTAACCCAGGGGAGACAGCGGTCCCTGAGATAATCACAGCATGTTTTGAGGAAGCTGACATTAATTTGACTGTGAATACAGTGCCTCAGTAGCTATAAATCTAGTTTCCAAGAAGAGATACTCATTTTCTCCCTCAACAAGCTAAAGCGGAGGTTTGGGGATCTACAAGGAGAAAGAAGAAGAAAACTCTCATTTGGAATCTGAGGAAAGCTTAACGCTGCCGAAGCTCCACATGCAAAATTTGTTGATTATTTTCCCCGGTGCTCATAACCCAGCAGCTGGACTATCCATCAGCTGTGGGGCCGAGGGGTCCCTGGGTCAACAGGCTCGGCCCCAGCCCTCGTGTTGCCTGGAAACAGCCTCTGGATCGGAGCTGGCTCCTGGCAGCTCCATCTGGCTGGGCGGGATGCTCTCCTCACCCGGGGCACGGGGACACGGCTACGGCGCTGCCGGAATGCTCTGTCCCGCTCCCTTCCCGAGAAAAAGCATTTCAAAACAGAAATTCTGGTCCACCACACAGGTGTTAAGGTGTTGGATTTGTATGTATTGAAACAAATACCTGCCCCTTCTCAAAAATCTCTTGTAATAATGGAATTTTGTATTCAGTATCCTTCAGTTGAATTTTAGTTTAATTCCTAGCTGTGGTTGCTTTGCAGTATTTTCCTATTTCATTTTTGGTAGAGAAATATGTTGAGGTAAGTATAGTTTCAACAGTCTAACGACAGAGAAATCCTGGATTGTAAAATTCAGTTTCACAGCCTGTGGATTTAGGTGTTTGACCTTCTGTTAATGGTGCAGTAATGCCCACAGTGCTCTGTGAAGCTGCAGTGCATCGAGTACACCAGTAAACAAAGCAAGAGAAGACACTTCCAGAAAACCACTGAAAATAAACATGACAGGCAGAGGAGATAGAATCGTTCCAAAAGTACTGTGGGAAATCAAGGACAAATAGTGACTGGCAGGGGGTTTGTAGCAGAAATGGATGTAAAACCTAGATAAGCAGAGTCTGCGCTCACGCCCTGAAGTGGAGAGGTTTTCCCACTCCATTGTGGCGAACTGGAGTTCTCTGAGGTGGGAACACTGCAGAAGGCAGTGCTAGGCAGCAGAACCGTGATCCCCCTGCTCTGGCTGTCGTGTCCCAGCTAAAACTGAAACACAGGAGCTGGGACTGATCTAGTGTGCACTGGCAGGGGTCTGACAGGGAAATGGGGGTCGCCGAAGGGCTCGCAGCTCGGGAGCTTGGACACTTGGGCTGTGTTGCATTTCTCTGAGTCGAGCTTATTCTGAAAGATGGATTGCTGTGCTTTGCCCTCCCCTACACAACTCCCTCGCCTGAAGCTGCAATCCTTTGGCAAACAAGACATTTCCCTTCGGTATTCCACTGGAGTACTCTGAAAAGAGAAAAAAATCAGAAAGGTTTCAGTGCTTGGCAGAAAGTTTACACAATTCTTGCCCATTATATTGTTTTTTTCTTACTCTGGAGGTTGTGCACAGCTGTTCCATAGTTTGATAACTGTACTATAATTAAGTGATCTTGCTTTATCAGTAACATCTTTCCTTGACTAGGAGATTTTAAAGTAACAGACAAAGGATGAACCAGGGATGCTGCTTCACGTTAATTTGACGGCTCCATCCTTGGGAAGGTCTGCCATGACTATCCACATTGTAAACCCTTCTGGATGTAAAGATATTTATGCCAAAAGGCTTTTGCTCTCCAAACAGTCTTACCTTCACTCCTCCTGCAGTCTGGCAGTGACACAGAGGTGCTTGCTGTACTGGAAGGGCCTATAAAGCCAGTGGCAGAAAGGCATTTAAACTCCTTTTCTCTAATTTTAGAGTGAGCTGTGTTTTCCTTGGAATTGTAAACACGCAGAACAAAACAAGGGAGAAATAGCTGTTAGTGCATTGAAAATATTATAGGGGATTATGAGTCCTTTTTTTCCCCCTCATTAACTGCATCTTTTAAAATTGTTGATATAATAAATCTATTTTCCAAAACATCATAGCGTGCCATGGAGGAGTCTGAGGAGTTCAGTGTGATCTAGGGATTTCTACCTGAGAGGCATGAGAAAAAAATAATTGTGAAAGAGATCTATTATAAAATACCACAGTTCTCTTGGAAATAAACCAATATTATAACTTTATTCTAATAAATATGGAAGGAAAAGATTTAATGATGGTATTCTTATTTATTCATCTCGCTCTATTCTGATGCAGTCTGCATGGTAGTATTAGTCTAGAGAGTTGAATATTTTTTAAATTGCAGCACTTTGAATTACTGATATGTGCAAATTACAATAAAAAAGGGATGAAGAATGGTAGTTAGACAACGTAAATGATGCAGTAAGTTCTGCTCCATTACTTTATCTGAGCTAGAATGGGAACTGTTTAGTTGTTAGGATCTGCTCCACTGTCATATTATTCATTGTTGTTTTGCGATATCTTCAAATATCTTCAGCAGTTATTGTAGGAATTCATTAAGGACCAGGAGCAGCGAGGCATTTACCCGCTCCTAATGATGAGCAGGACAATATTCTCATGGATGTTTTTGCTTCAGAAAAAGCTTAACTAGGGTGCCTGAGCCTGAACTGTGTTTGATTTTTTTTTTTAAATTTTTTTTTCCCTAGTGCTGCTGCAGGGTAATTCGGTGTTAGGTGGCTGATTTGTAATATTGCTTTTCCACCAGTTAGAAATGTTTCATTCGATACGTGCTTTGTTGTTTAGGGAGCTAAATATACTACTTTTGTTTAATTTGGTGGGTTTGGGGTTTTTTAAGTCTGTGTGTTCCAAGGTTTCATTTTCCACCGGGAAAGAAAATGTTGTGGGTTTTTTTCTTGCTGTCATTAATGTGAAGTTTGTATGAGTAAAATCACCAGTGATCTTGGACAAAAGAGCAGTTGTGTGGGGGCAGGTTTACACGAGTCACTGTTAAACCAGTGCTATAGTCCATCATTTCCTAAATGGTAGAAGGGCTACAAACCAGAATATCAGTGGTCTGCTTTTGATTTACTGGGGGTTCTGCTGCTCAGTTCACTGAAACCGTGATCTTCCTACAGAAATAAAGGAAGACCCTGTCCTTGTTTAGATTGTGCTTAATCACTGCTGCAGACGATTTCTGTATTTGTTTGGGCAGCTAAAGGTTCTCTCTCAAAGCAGATTTGGGGGCATAAGGCTCACTGAAATCGAATAGGACGTCTTGAAAACAAGAGGCAGACTCCTAACACAAGGGCTTTTTGGAAATACCACTCTAGATTATTTCAAATTATATCCCTGTAACTAAAATTAGCATTGTAATTTTCCCTTGGCTGTACACAAATGTAAAGAAATATCTTAACAATTTCTCAATTTCTCCTTCCTCTCTTTTAAGAATTCAGTCCCTGTTTCTTTCTGATGGATTCTTCTGTGAGCTTTCTAAATTCTCCATCTTTCTAAGTGGTGTTGTGAGTTGACTAAGTAAAAGCCTTAGGGGTTAAATATAGACTGGCCTTAGTTTGTGAATTTATTGTACACAGCAGCCTGTTTTCTGACATATTTCCTTCATGAACGTTACAGCGCAGACATATTCAGGCATTCTGAAATTTCCACATGCATGTAAACACCCCAAATACTTCAGCTGACAATTGTTTGCACTCTGGATATTCTCCAGATTGCAGCATTAAGGGGGTTTTGATCAAGTTCATTTCCACGGCTCCATGGCATTTAAGAGATATCAAGTCCCAATATTCCTGTGAGATTAGTGTGTGCTATTATCTCTTTATTACAGAAGGAGAAGCCAGAAAATTGAGCAGCCTGAGTGATGTGCCAGGAGAAGGACTATAGCAGAGCTAGGATTTGAATTCATGTTTCTCAAATCCCAAATCATTGCCTACATTCTTGGGCCATCTTTCCTCTGCTCTCCCTCTAATCCAGTACCTTTTATTGTTAATCATTTTTTCATTTAACAGTGAAAAAGACCTTATAATTTCATGCTCTTCCCAGTCTCATAAAAATTTGAAATTTTTCCTTAAGAAAATCCTGCAATTATTAAATGTGTATGGAAAGTGTGTGATATGCAAAGTCCTATCAGCACAGGGCAAAGCTAATTGAAATATGACATTCCTAGTGATGATCTGGGTCGTGTCAAGGGTGTCACCATCCCTTAATGAAGATATACACTTGATCCTCTTTTCTTGGAGGAGCTTACAGACTTCTGAAACTTTCTCTGGTAATGCTAATTATGCAGAGTGGAGGTGCAGCCACGGCAGGCACTTGGGCAGTTCAGTGCAGCAAATTTTAAAGCTGGCAAGGCTGTTCTGGGTTTTGGGGTGGGTTGCTGGAGGAACCGCTCCTGTGTGGCTGCTGCTCCATCCTGGGTGCAGCTGCAGCCTGAGCACGGCTGGGGCAGGAAGGGCTGGCCAAGGACAGGGAAAGCCCTGAGCCTCAGCAGTGCACTCAGGGTAGAATGTGGGACCTTCAGTGGGGGATTGCTGTCCCTGCACACGGAGCTTTCAGTCCCTCTCATGCTGCTCTGTGTGGCTTTTTGTGCCCTGAGCTGAGGTCCTGCTGAGCATCCCTGGGCACAGGTGTGACACCTGACCCTGTTTGAGTGGGAGAGTACCTTTACTGCTGCTGCTCATGGAAATGAACAGGAGCACTGGATTGCAGTAATTGTTTAGAGGGGGGGAAATTTCATTTCCTTTCTGTCCCGCTACTGCATTTGAGGTTAGTTACGGAGTTCACAAGTGTGTTGTAGTGCAATTCCTGTGTAGCACAGGCACAGTCAATAAACAACAGCCTTTGTGAGAATTTTTACTGCTCCTGGAAGGTGTGTTAGAAATCATGTAGCTGATAGGTCTTTACATTCTAAATATGGGGTGGCAGCTGGAAAATGCATCTCCAGTGAGGAAGGAGAGCTCTGGGAAGTAAGAACAGATCTGTTGATGTAAAATGAAAAGTTTATCCTCATTCTCCATCATTTAAGAAATTTAAGTAGGTGAAACAACATGAGTTTGACAAAGTAGATTTGTATTTGACAGCATTTACTTTTCCTTCAGTACCGTTTAATTTCAGAAACTGAGCTGTGCCTCCCAAAGCTGCCTCTGAGTGTGGACCTTTCCAGGAGCTCACTGCACTATGGGAGCATTCCAGAACTTACCACTGGGGTTTAGCCTTTTGGGATTTCTCACCAAGTAGTTAACCCTTTGTCTTTGACACTACTGAAATCTGTTCGCATCTGTTAATGCAGTAACGAGAGCAGTTTGCCTGTGACCTACCAAAAGCCACTGCACACTAATCAGGGCAATTTTGGGCAGACCAGTCAGAGAACAGAGTTCTTGTCTGTGTGTGCACAGGGAGGGCTGTGTCTCCTCCTAAATTCTTGTGCAGCCCCAGCCCACTGGCTGAGGAGGGAGAGTGAGGAAAAAGAAGAGAAAAAAAAACAATATAGAAAACCTTGATGCTGGGCAAAGACTGCTCAACAATAACAATAGCAATAACACAGTTATCAACAGTGGTTTAGTCACAAATCCAAAATACAGCCCCGCATGGGCTGCTGCCATGAAAATTAAACCTGCCCCTGCCACACCCTATAAAACTCCTGGTTTTCTTCACTGTGAAGTTTCTGCTTTCCTCATCTGCACCCCAGAGGAACTGTTTTATGAGCACAACTAGAAAAGAGAAGAGAAACACTGGCAGGGTGGTGGTCTTGTTTGTTTGAGAGTTTGTTTTTGTGGTGGGTTTTTCCCTTATCTTGAAGGATAGTTTGCACAGCTAAATGACACAGTTATAAAATATATATATATATAGGGTCTACACTGAGAAAAAATTGATCTGAAATCCTTCACAAATTATGTTTTTATCAAGACCAAGATGTTGTGTGCTATTGATTTTTAGATCTGCACAGCCTACAAGTAATAGAAGTTTCAGAGACAAAATAATTTAAGATGGTTTTCTGTCTTTTGTGTAAGCCGGGTTAGGATATTGAAGTACAAATCAATTGCTTTGCTACTCAGATTCCTTGAAACCCAAAAGAAAATTTCAGCATGAGTTATGGTTCCCAAATGTTTGTATTTTCTGGTTCCAAGTCTTTTCCTGCAGGCAATAGGCCTTGTTTTGTCTGACAAGCTTTTTTGCACCTTGGTCACAGTAGCACAACAGGGAGCTGTAAAGAAAAGCATACAGGAGGCAGGATCACCATGGATGAAAGCTAGCAGCAAAAACGTGAGAAAGAATTATGCAAAATTCACGTGTGAATAGCAAGATCTGCAGAGCATTCAATGTGAAGGTGGAGGGGAAATGGTGAAGTGGCAGCAGTCCCATCTCTGTGACTGGTCTCTGCTCCCCAGTGTGCTCTGATCACACTTCGAGGGGATCAATTCTACTGCCAAAACAGTGGGAATAATCTGACAGTAGGAGCTGGATGGATCAGGGCAGAATCAGTTTCATGGAGGTGTCTGTCATTCAAGGCAGAAATTCTGAATACATGAATCATTGGGCTTCAAACAACACTCACCTGGAAAAGTAAGATGATGATGAGAGCTAATAAGACAATAAAATCACTCGAACGAAAGCAGATAGTACACAAGTGATTTTATGGCAGCTCAACACAAGTTCTTGTTATTGAGTCAGGAATGTTTATTTAAGGAATGTGTTCAGGAGGATATAGATTTACAGCCTACAGGTATGCTCAGAACAGCATACTCTGTGTTTGAGAAGTTGTAGATAAAAAAATACTCTCTTAGACTTGATGTTTAACTACAATAGGGAACCTTCATTTGCATAACTTGATGAATAACATTAGACTTGGGTTTTTCTTGAGCTTTGCTGTGTACCAGAGGGAGACAGCAGTAACATTCTTCGGAGAGTGCTTTTAAAGCAGCTCTAAAGTTCAGTTGTTGAAATGCTAAAAATATTTTGTACCAACTGATGTGCAGTTAAATGAAATACACTGATTCTCTGTAGGTTTAGGGATATTTGTATCATCATCTAGTTTTCCCTAAAAGATGCTTTGATGCAATAGGAGAATTTTTCATGATTCATATTCTTTAAGAAAATGGCCCGTATTTAAATTGACTGTGGCACTGTCTCCAGATGTCAATAAATTATTTCTTTGAGAACACTGGTCCCAAATGCAGACCCTTGTAAACAACCCCTCACTGATGCTCCTTCCTGGTATCCAAACACTGCCTCTTGGCAGTGGTTTCTTGGGAGGCCTTTTTTATTGTTCAAAGTGGGGAAATGATCCCAAGCACTCTTTTGTCTGCACCCTCTGCAGATTTCATCAGTCTGTCCCAGGCACACTCCTCTTCCTCTTCCTTCTGTCCCATCCCACTTCTCCTCCTTGTGGGATGTTTCTCCTGCTTCTCTCAGGTCTGGGAATGAAGTCCTGCATGGATTCGTGCTGCATTCCAGGTGGAGATTTTGTCCCTTCCTTTATGGGCTCTCTGGGTTCAATGTTGAAGGAACGGAAGGGAGAAAAACAACGTAATTCTTTCATTGCTAATAGTGCAGGATGGGAATAATAAAATCCCTAAAACGTATGGAAAGGCCACCTGAGAATATTCTAACCTGAAAATAAGGACTAATGTTCTCTGCAGCAAAGCTGGGAAGGTTCTCATACAAAGATCTGTTCCATATGGGGGTGGATTAGCTGCCTGAACTGCAATGTCAATGGAACACCTGGAAAAAGGTTAAACTGGAAGGCAAAAATCACTTGATGACACAGTTTATGAAGAAATCACACAGAATTGAATCGAGGTCTCACAGTCCTGTGCATGTGGCAGGTACTGTAGCTGCTGATAAAAGGACACGTAGTGCAGATACAGGTCATGCTGAGGAAAGAGGAGTGGGATTCACTGGAAGGACAAGGAGGTCAGGGGGAAATTGCAGCCAGAACCAGAAGAGAGCAGCAGCCTTAGACACTCTTCAGTGGTGGAGACTGGAAATTAGGATCTGTGTCTCAGCACAGAGAGGGGAGATTTTAAGTGCACATCCATAAACCGGGAGGCTGAAGTGTAATGAATCCACTGGATCTACCAGTGTTTCACTGGAATGAATAAATGGTGAATTTTTACAGTGAAGAGGACTGATAGAGGGAAGTTCATGGGAATCTACAGTGTTCAATTTGTAAAAGGGAGAAAATAATGACACATGTTTCTGTTGAGACAGAGTTGTTCCAAGCAGGCAGAACTAAAACTGACTGGGAAAGTGCAGAAAGCTGAAGGATTAAGTGCCAGAATGAAATTCACTTAGAGAATTTCATAATAGATGGAAACCTTTCCTTGATGAGGGCGTGCGTGACTATTATTGCTCAGAAGTGTTTTTTTGGAAACATCAGATGGAGTTCTCAGCAGCATTAGTTCAGTGCCTGACAGCTGTCAGAAAAAGCAAATTGAATATTTAGCAACTTTGAGAGAAGGCATTCAACACAGCAAACACAGCCCTGTCTCTGCAGGAGTGGGGATTGGTTTTACATGTGCTCCTGCACACGAATTTTGGTTACCCTGTGTCTCACAGAGGTGTGGTCCAGGGGAAGGTGAAAGGAGTGACCAGAGGTGTGGAAGACCTGCTGTGCAGGGAAGACATGGAATGCATGGAACAGCCCTTTCCCTTGAGGAAGGATTGACAGATGAGTGAAATGGGAGAAGAGGATAGATTGAAATTATTATTGATATTGATTTGAATATTGATGTTATAATGATATGACTCATAAGGCAGGGATTATGGACTCAATGGCTCATGAAAAGAATGTCTCTTTTCGTGCTATCTAATGCTATACAATAGCTTTTCCACTGGATAGTTCAGATGCAAAAAATATATGCAAGTTAACAATAACACTCTAAATTAATATATGGTATTTCTTACAGAACAAAATGCAGGATGTCCCTCTGCAAATTGCTGTGGGCAACACTGGTACTATATTCTTTCATAAACACCTGAAGGTGATTGTTGTTGGACAGAGTATGTTATTTTAACTGGTGCAATCCAGTTGAAACAGCTCTTCTGATGTATGGCATTAGAAATGTATTTATGAATCTGGTGTGTGGCTCTTGGTTATGTTATTCTTGTGTACAGAAATTGCATCTCTATAAATACATAATGGGAAATTTAAAGACAGGAATCAGCATTTATGATATTCAGTGGCTTTTAAAATGTATTTGTTGAATTATGATGAAAGAATACTATTTAAATCTTTTAAAGAAGCAGTTGGTTTTTCTTGAAAGCCATTTTCTAATGAATTGAATCTGATCACATTATTTTAGATTCCAAAATGTTTTATGGATCTGTCTAGGGAGAAATTCAGTGCCTTGGCTTTAAATTAAACCTCATCTCAGGGTACTGTAATGTGGGATGGAGTTTCACTAAGCTTTGATACTTAACTACCTGATCCGCCTTTTTTTTTTTTTTTGGATTAGTGGTAGGAAAAAAAAAAATCTATTTTATAGTAAGCAACCACCAGTGATGTTGTAAGGCAGCTGCTTTGCCAGGCAGTGCTGATGGGAAGGGAGATGTTTTCAAACCGAGTGTGTTTCTTCTGGTTGCTGGCCGTTCACGTGCCCCCAGCAGCAAAGCTGGTAGGTTCTGTAGATCCCCTTCTGTGTCCCTGCAGCCTCTGAGGAGAGTTTCATGACTTCAATTAAACGTGCAAGACTGGAAAAACCATTAAAAAACATTACAGTCAGACAACCCTTCCACTTATTTGAATGTGTGTTTTTAATGATCTCATAATTTAAGTGTTTGCCAGGCCAAAGATCAAGGAGTGGGCCAGTTTGACATCTGTGTGGGGATGGGCTTTTCTTTTTAATCTCCAGCCTCAATCAGCCCTTTCTCTCTTCTGCTGCCCAGAGTAGTTGTGGTCTGCAGTGGGCTGACCCTGTTTGGTGGATGTAATTAATATAATAATATGATCAATAATAAATATCATTAATCTGATAGTATGGTACAGGCCCCAGTATTTATTTGCTGCTTTTTTTTCAGCACTCTTTAGTTCAGCTGAACACAGAGAAGGCAGTTTTTCATTCATTTTTGGAGTAAATTTGGGTGTTTATATAATGGAGAAAAACTGGAGGAAAAATCCATTTACATAAGAATTCAGGAGCAAATGAAACAAAGCTAACTGCATCCTCATTATTCTATTTGAATGCAGCCTGCCAGCCAAGTTAGATTTGGTGGAAGGCCTTATTAATGACTCCTAAATGAGCAGACTTTGGGATGGTGATATTATCTGTGATGCATTATTGAATCAACAGAAATAAACCTGCTGTCATTAGCCTAATTATTTAGATATGCTGAAACATAATGACTATTTTAAGTGCAAATAAGCTGCAGTTAGCAAGCAACTGGCCAAATGAGTGAGGTGGGATAGCAAGGGAGTGACTCACCGGAGCAGGGAGGGAAACTGGGGAAATGTAAGGGCTTATTAGAAGAAAAGCAGTCAGGATGCCATTTCTCACTGTTCCAAGTACATTGGAGGGCAAAGCGCTGCTCCCCGAGTAGATAACGGTGATATTGTTTATTGGATTTTACTTTTTTTTTAATTTTAACTCTCCTGCTTTGCCAGAACATCTGTCTGAAGTGAACTCTGAGCCTTTGCTAGATCAGCTTTGCCAGTGGTTATTGCAGCATCTGTGAGCGCTGAAATTACCCACAGATGGGCTGGCTGGGGCTCTGCAGCACCAGCTCACGGGGATTTGGCTGCTCTGCTGCCCTTTAGTGGAACAACCTGGGACTAGAAATAAGTGCCAGAAGGTAAAATAACTTTTCCTGTTATGAGTTAGTGGAGGAAGAAAAAAAAAGAGAGAGAGAGAAGGAAACTAAATTAAAAAAAATACTTGTCAACTGTAGTTAAAGAACAGCTAATTTGAATGTCAGGTTTTCTCATTAATCTCTTGATTAAAATAATTTCCTTTTTATAGCTGAAATACGTGCATAAATATAGAAAATATAATAGTGTAGAAGTTATATTTAAAACCTTTTTTTCTGAGGTTAGATGTGTTTGTAATTAAATCTGTTTGCCAGAAGAAAATAAGGGTTACAGGCATCTCCTCGTAGTTGTATGCAGGAATCTGTCTTCATGCATCAGTTTCCCTCATTAGCTCTTAAGGAAAAAGTAGTTGTTTTGTGTGTTGTTTTAGGTTATTGTTGAGGTTTTTTCTTGGTATCAATGTAAAACTAGTGAAAAGAGTTCTTTCTGATAGCGGGAAGCCTGTATTGTATAACAGAAGAGGAAATTTTAGAATTAAATTTTCTTTTAGTGTCTGTGACTTCATTGTTTGCTAATAAATTCACTTTTCTCTTTTATTATGGATTGTGTGAGTTTTGATATCTGCAAGATTTTATGCAATTCTATCCTGGTTCTGTTTTAAGTTATTGCAGACTGGAAGGTCCTCTGAGCAGGGGTGCCCTCCTTTGCTCTGAGTGTCCAAAAAGAGACAAACAAAGCCCAGCCCCAGAGCCCAGACAGAAACAAAGCTTCCTGCGGTTTGGCTGAAGGTTTCTTCTCACTGGCATAACTCTCATGTTAATTCTCAGCTCAAGATCGTCTCCTGTGAGTATTTACAGCCCATTAGAATTCATCATCTGTTACATGTAGAGCACAAGACTCATGTGCTCTGGGGACATTTACTTTCCACGCTTCTTGTTAGGTTATTATCTAAGGATTTTTCTCTTAACTGATTTTTCTCTTAACTGATTTTTCTGCTCTTTCTGAAATTCATTTAGAAAGTCCTGACATTTTCATACGAAAAGTGCTAAATATGTTTCAAGCAGAAAAGCCCGTGCTCTCCACCTTTAGCTGCTGACAGGTGCTCACGGGCTGCTCGTTTTGTTTGTTTTTAATGAGGGCAAAGGATCAGTTGTTGAGCCAGGAGAGAGTTTCTGTTGTAGCAACATCAGTGAAGAGTTAAAATGCTGATAAATTCAGGACTGTCTCAAGCCTGGTGCTACCAATTCGATCGTGTTAAACACACTGAGGTAGATGTGGTGATTTGTACTTCATTTGTCATTTCAGTGGCTTTACGTTGCTCATGCTTTGGCATAAAAGGTAAATTAAATGGTATTTCAGTTGATACAGTTGCATGTGTCCTGATACCAAAGTAGTTTTCTTTCTGGAAAAGTTTAACCTCTGTTGAATGCAACAAAATTGTAATGCTCGAAATATACCGAAGAGAAAACGCTGCACAGAGTCCTTATGAAACCGTTTTGAAGTTGATTAATGTTTCATAGAGTTTATTTACAATATGCATAATAGAATTTTGCATAATTCAAAAGCATGCTATTTGATCTTGCAGCATTTATTGAACTAAGAGTTTTTATAAAATGCATAAACAAATATATCAAACCAACGGTAGAAGTACTCCAGGGTAAAGTACATCAGCTGTCTGAGAACTCTCTCTAAAGTGCTGCTCGAGATTCTCAGTGTGCAAATGCCCTGTACACAATGGGCCTCTAAAACACATTTTCATATTTCAAGTGATTCCTCTGTCCTAGAGTACAAAACATATTTATTTTTTGGAGTCATAACGATTGGAGCCGGTAGGGCATAAACTGGCACCACATGAGGATTTATGCAAGCCCTCAGTAAATCCTGGTTCTTGGGGGGGTTATTCTTGCAGACCTACAGTTTGAAGATTGAGTCTTTTGAGAGTCACTCACACTTCCCCTGCATGGGGGGTGTGGGATGTCATGCAACTCATTCCAGAAAGAGCCTTCATCCAGACAGAGAAACACTGATTTTCCCTGGGGTTTTCAGTACTTTCTGTGGTATCGTTTTGTTGATTCTCCTTGGTCCTGGGCTGTCTGGTTCTGTTAGGGATGTTCATGTGAAGGGAGCCTGCAACAAACCCATCTGCAAAGGCAGTGGACTCAGCTTGTAATAGCTGAAATGTATCTTGAAACAGAATGTTTCTTTCCAGGTTTTTCATTTTTTTTTTAAATTTCAGATTTTTCTTTGTTCAGTTAATGATGTGTAATCATTGCAGCAGCCTGTGAAACAAGCATTGTAACATCTGCAGGTTATTCACAAGCCATTGTTGCTGTGTGGAGAAGAGAAAAATATCTCCCACTGACTTCTCCCACCTCACAGTCTGGCACAGTGCTGGTGGACAGGAGACTGACAGAACAGAAAGCAACCTCAGAAGAACTGGTAATTGATAATGGGGAGTTAGATTCAAACTTGGATTAATTTGACAATCTCAGCTCTTTGGCTGCTTCTGCTTTTAAAAGTTTTGGAGGTCTGATTTATGTGTGGGGTTCTGTGTGATGTTCTCTTTGCCTGCCAAGTTTTCCCAAATGTCACGGGTTTATTTCACATCACATCCAATCTCCCTGCCTCATCCAGTGTTCTTGTCAGGGGATATCTCTGTGGTGCTGTGGGCATGAAGCAAACCCAAAAAGAAAAATATGTTATTTGTTTTTGTCATTTGCAAGTTATTTACGAATTCCATTGCCTGGAAGAGGAACAGCAGAATTAGCATTTAGTCAGTTTTCTTCTTGTTATGTAGAATTCTGTAGGATGATATCTCCAAGTATCATCATTCGTATCAGTGGAATTACTGAGAAAGTGAAAGAAAAACTGTATATTAGGATGTAAAAGAAGCCAGCAATGTGCCTGCATGGCAGAGAAGCTGAATGGTGTGCTGGGCTGTCGCTGTTCTCCCCACGGACGAGTAGAGAAATGACACAAGAGTCCAGGCTCAGGGATAAATGGAAGCGATTTAATGATCTCTCAGAAGGTTTTTATATGTTAGTTCGCAAAAGTGTGTTAAATGGCATAAAGTAATTGGTTTTTTGGCCATCCACCCCTTGAGGGGATTGGTCAAGTTCTAAGACACCCATCTCTGAATGTTTTTCTGGTTAGAACCATAATAAACCTGCAAAACAACCCGCAGCTGCAAGAAGTTTACAGAACTGTAACATTGTTTTGAGTTACTTGCATGGGAAAGACAGAGCTCTCACAAAAATGCTGCAGAGAGCTGAAGAAATTCTCTGCTGAAGCTTTTTCAGCATCCATACTGGGCTGCTTGAGGAGTGTTGCTGGCAGGTGGAGTGCATCCTGGGAAGGCCATGCTGCAGTTCTGGGTCCCAGCACAAGGGAGAAGTGGCACAGCTTGACCTGGAGAGGAGAAGGCTCAGGGGGATCCTCCCCAATGCCCTTGAGTACCTGGGGACAGGGTGCCGTGCGGGGGAACAGGGCTCTTGAACATCCAATCAATGTGATTTTGCAAAAGCCATTCATTGTTTGCATTACACTGTACTTATGCATTTTTGCAGCTGCAGTTCACGCCATCACGCGCCACTTGATTGGTCCCTCTATGTTGTCCACATGCTCTGCATGCACCTTTCAGAAAACCTGATTGGCTCTAGTCCAGGATGGTACAGTCCTTCTTTGTCTGCTCTTTTTTGCTCTCTTGTTATTCTGTTTTCCAGCATCTTCCTTGTTAATTTAGCACTGCTTACATTCCAGTAGCCTCGGCGAATTCTTGAGGGCTCTGATAAGGGTAACTGAAGATAACTTGGCTGGGAAACCCTGACAGGATTCGAGTGCCTTACAACTGTGCCAGGACCTTTCAGCAGTGCCTGGTGCCAGAGCGAGAGGCACTGGGCACGTGGGGCACAAACTGGCGTGCAGGGGGTTCCCTCTGATCAGGAAACATTTCCCACCCTGAGGCTGACTGAGCACTGCTCACCTGGGGAAGTTTGGGCTCTTTGGGCTGTGCAGAAGCTGGGTGGACATTGTCCTGGGCAGCTCTAGGTGTCCCTGCTTGATGTCCAAAGGTCCTGTCCATCCTCAGCAGCCTGAGGGTTAATTATGCTAATGCCTTAGGTTTTAACTTCTATATTTTTCAAATCCTGTACTGCTTAGTGTGTGACTCTGGAGTTTCTTGTAGCCTGTTACTTTCTGCTCTCTCATGCTAGTTAGACACAACAAAGCCTCTCCAGGCCTGCTCTCCAAGGACACCCAGACCGTCCTAGGATCAAAAAGTACAAACCAAAAACCTTTGAGAGGGGCCAAGCTGAGGGGAAGTTACATCATTAACTGAAGCTTTAACTGGAGAATTAACCCTGATATGCAAATGAACCAAACCTATAAAAGTGTGAAGAACTCATGGCCTGTCGTCCATCTCAGGGTCCATCTTGGCAGTGGCCTCTGGCTCCCCAGGGGTACCTTTGAAGGCCTTTCAAATAAATATCCACCTTATCCCCTTACTCCTGTCTAGTCTCTGGTTTTAGGTGGCCTCTCAAGGCATCAGTGCAGCAGTGACAGTGTTACAGGTTCATGTAACTTCTTCAGCTCTCAGCCTCTTCCTGCAGCGTCATTAAACACTTCAGCAGAGATGCAAGAAGAGAAAAGAAAAGGAGAGAATATTATTTTACAGGGAGTAGTGATTGACATAATTAAATTAGCTAAGAGTCATGGCCTGTCATTTATGCCAGCAACTGCCCAGTGTGATCTCGAAGCATTTCAGGCTCCTACATGTTGATGCACGTAGATAACATCTGTGCCACAACAGTTAGGAAGTTTTGTCTTTTCCTTGTGTGAAGGATGAACTTGGAATTTAAATGAGCAGAAAATATCCTAAGCCAGACAACAAATGCACAACAAACCTCCTAATAGCAAACATCATTTAGTGCCAGGGAGAGGTTTTCTCTGTTGGAGACCTTAAAAAAAGTAAAAAAAAATAAATTAGCCCTACTCTGTCAAGGACAGCAGAAATAAAATTTGAACCTGTCTTGGAGCGATGGAATGGAGTAGTGAAATCTCAAGGTGCCCTTATTTAAACACTTGTCTAAAGACAAGGTTTAGGATTCTCTTAGAAATTTGCGCTGTGAGCTGAATGCATTGAAAAGATAACATTCCCATGCAGAACTGAGCAGGATGTGAACTATTTTAAAGCAGAATACCCTTATCTGAAAAAAACCACCAAACAACTGCATACAAAAAACACCCACAAAAAAAAAAAAACAAATGCAAAAAGCGATCACTGTAGCCCAGTGTAGCCAAACTGATTATTTCTTTGCTTTTCCTTCTTTCTACCTACACTCCTTGCCAGCAACACTTCTCTGAAAAAGAATTTTCACTCTGCTGCTTTCCTTGCTGTGCTAATCACCTGTATCTGAAAATACATCTTCAAAATTGTTTTACTGTGACAGGTCAGCAGATAAAAGCTGGATACCAGGGGGTAAATGCACTCACTAATAGACTTTCTTTCTGTAACCTAAGCAATATTCCAGAAAAAAAACTTGGGTCATCATTGGTGTTAGGTTTGAAAATATTACTGGAAAATGAAGTCCTGTACTTTGTTGCTGGAGATGAGATTTTCTATTTTTTTTTTTTTTTTGTCTTAGGCTCTGGTTTTCCTGTCTCTCGGTTAATTTATGTGATAATTACCACCACAGTTGACTGACCAAAATCTTTAATGATAAAACTATGGGAGCCCAGGCACCATGGTGAGAGCGAGCGATTAGTGCCTCTACGTGTGAGACACGCAGAGCGCTTTGCCTTCTCATTTCTCCCTCTGTCACGCAGCACAGAGTTACGCGGGGGAAATTCAAGCGTTGCAAAATGCTGCCCGCTCCTCCATTCGAGGCACGGCTGGTTTTTTGGGCCAGACTGTGGCATTTCCATACTGCTGATCCCACCAGTTCCCCATCAGTGCCGCTGCAGTATCACACCCTCTAAACGGGAGGTCAGAGCTCTGCAAATAGAGGCTCCTCTGCTCCGGGAACCTCTCAGAACTCGGTGGGCAGTGCAAGCTCTGAAACGCGCTGAGTTATGCTGATGTGCACAAAAGGCAGGGTTGGCCATATTTCCATCTTTTTCACACTTGATGGCTTATGGTCTAACAGTGCTGTGCTATATATTATCTGTAAAAGGTGATTTCCCAGGTTGAACTTAAAAATTACTGAATTATTGATGCATTTTAAGTATGCATTAATGGCTTGGATGTGAATTTCTATATTTAACATAGCCACTAATAATCTGGGCCTGCCTGGGAAAGCATGTGGTCAATTATTTTTCCCATTATCTCATGTTTGTTTCAGTAAAAATATGATTTATAGTCATCTGATTTATTGAAATACGGGCATTTTTTGGCAATTTGAGTGTTGTAGAACAGACTGTGTATATTAATTTCCATGACCTAAGGATGACTTGAATCAAAATGTTGTCCTTGCTAATAGCTGAATGCCTGCACAGCAGAAAAAAAACCCTCAAAAGGATCTTTGAAATTATTGAGCTGTTGGTTGTTTCAGAGCAGTAATATCACGGCTTCAACAAAGACATTCTTCACTGTGGAGCCTGGATCTAAAGCATCCAGAATCTCCCAGTATTTTCTTCTGGAGCTTAAATAATACTCTTGGTAATAAAATCCTGTAATACACATGAATATAAAAATAATATTGTTTTTACTGTTGGCTGGATCAGGCAGCTTCTCTGACTGGTAATTAATTGGTTTGTGTAGAGTCAGTTTTGTTTGCATCAGCTGGCCCTGATATGATGAACTGGGCACCTGTGGGACCACTGTGACCAACACTTAAGAATGCCAAAGCAGTGCTGAGGAGAGCCCTGGAAAGGGCAGCCCTGCTGCCTGGGTAACCCTCTTTATCCAGGACACTGCCTTGGGATCTCAGCACAGCATTAGGAAAGTCAGGAAAGAGCTGCTGCATCCTCCTGCCCACTCCTAGGCCTTTTCTGCTTAAAAAAAACCCCAAAAACCTTGAAATCTTGATTTTACACAGCCAGTCAGGGACTAGGAAACTGATTGGCAATGCTTATATCAACTTAAGTTTGCTTTTAAAATCAACAATGTATTTCCAGCAGCCGGTGCACGATAGCCAAGGTTTCAAAAGCGGAGTGCCAGAAGGATTCTCATGCCCAGGCCAACGACAGGGAAGGCTTTTTTGAGAGACTTCATGAGACAAGTGGTTACTCTGGCATCAGTGTTTGTCCTGATGCCAGAAGCCTTTCTGTGACAACAAGGCATGAAATTTCCCTCCAGCCTGGCATCTGGCTGCATTTGCTCAGTGCGGTGGGGACAGCCAGTTAAATAATACAAAGTGGTTTTCAACAAGTTTAACTCACCTTATCTAGCTATATCCTCTAGGACCACTCTGATACCCTTTACTGCTTTTTAGTGATTTTTTTTCCCCTTGTGTAAAAAAAATAGCACTTGACTCTTAATGAAACCCTGTTTTGTCACTGAGGATGGGATGTTGGCTTGTGGAACCAGACTCCACTGTGTAAAGTTAATGGACAGATGAGCTATTTTAACATTCCCTGCAGAACTACTGCTCTGAATGTGAGTTGCAGCTAATAAAAGTTGGTGTGTATTATTTTGGACAGAAGAAGAGGGGAAAACCCCTTTGATTTCTTTTATTCTTGGAGCAGTGATTATAGGGGTGCTCAGTCTGTTCTTTAGGGATGCTCCATAAAGTGTTGGCACTTCCTGGCTAATTTCTGGTTTTAAAAAAACCTTAAAAAACAACATTAACAAAGCCAGCTCCACCACACCCTAACCAGCCCATCCACTGCAACTACCAACCTCAGTGGCCTTGAGAATAAATCCCCTACTACATTTTTTAACCATAAAATGAATTTTACAGTTGCAGCACTTTTATTAAGCTTGAAAATGCCATCCCCACCCCACACTGCCCACCTTCTATAGAACAGAAGTGTCATTTGGAGGAAGAGGTGTAATTCATACCTTAGGAAAACATGGTGGTGAGGAGCTGCTTCTGGTATATTCTTCATGTTCTCACAGGGGTTGGCAGCTTTTAATACTCCTTGTGAGAAAGGCATCAAAGCCTGAAGGATGAAACAAAGAAAGAGGGAGAGAATAAGCTCAATATTGTTAGAGCTGGCTTTTTCTTGAGGCTGTTTTCACACGTCCTCAGGCAATCAGATTTTTAAAAAACTAGTCTGTAACATGAAGCCCACTTATCTAGCTAAGATAAAGCTAGACAGGCCAAGAAATCTTTATTTCTCTGCAAAGTTATTGGTTCATATCTCATGTCCACAGATTAAAGTAGAAATTGATCTTGCTTTCAGACAAAGAATTTTTATAATGCTGATTGTCAAGCACAGGTTAATTTGCTGAGTTCTTTTTCCTGCTCAACAAGTGGAGTGTTTTTGTTGTGGGGTTTTCTTCAGGTTTATACAAAAACGTGTCTTCATCCTGCTTTGAAGTTTTTTTACGCATTCACATGAAAACATGTACTACAAGTATTTTTTTAACTATGTAGGCACTAATCTAATCTTGCCACTTCAGTTTGCAAGATAATGTATTTCCTCTTTCATCATTGGGCTTAGACTTACTCTTTAAAAATAAAAAGGGAAAAGGAGATAGGAGACAAGACTTTGCTAAGCGGAAAGAACATGAAGAATTTTTTTTCCTCCTTGTCTTCCTGAACATACCTAAGTAATCCTCTGACAGGAGAGACGCCAGGAAAAAGTGCAGAAATACGTATGTAATGACCTTTGCTATTAAAATTAACATGTGCCTCCTGCACCTGTTCGGAAATGGTTTAACATTCTTCTGCCTGACTTCAGAAACGCTGGGTAATTAAACAGTACTTTCAGTGAAGGTCAACTCTGAATTAGTAGTTCATTAAATTATTTGTCATGCTGAATGTTACTCCTGGTCACCAGTAGAGAATTCAAACAAAGAGCAGAGGAATGTAGCTTCTGTGCTCTCGTTGCTGGGGAAATTTGTGTCTGAGTTATTAGGTCACCCATCAGGGAGGAGCCCTTGTGGCCAGCACAGAAAATCCTTGTTTGCACAGGGATTGGTGGAGGTGGTGTGCTCAGAAACGTCTCAGGAGTGTGCTGCCTGCTCTTATTTCAGAATATGCATGTAATAGCTTAATTGTCCTCTTCAGGCCCTGGAAAATTAGTTTGTGTTGGCAGGGATTTCTCTTGTAGCGCCACACCTTTTACACCAGCTACAAGGAGGACCTGTGCCTTTTTGTTGTAATTTTACGTGGTGGTAGAAGTTTGAGATAGAACAAATTATGACTTAGACATCCCCAGATTTAAAGCACCTGCTGAAACAAACCCAATTATGAAGTGGATAATTAAAACCGACTGTAAATACTGCAGTGTGTCCTGGGATGTGAACCACTTGGCATCAGATTTTCTTGCAAGTGAGAGGCAGCAGTGTATTTCTGTGAAGTTCTGATCTGGGTGTTCTCTCTTGCTTTTCCAGCACTGGTCTTCAGCAGTTTTTCCCCATGAGGATGGTGACTAGAACTTAATGTTTCTCCTTGAGCCTGTATGATTCACAGCTATAACAAAACTAGGTGCAGACATAATGTACGGTCTTTTCTCTATCCCAATTACAGATGTTCTTTAGTTCATTTAGTACTCGAGTAGGGATTCTGTTTAAAATCAGTGTGAATTTAGGATGTAACCTGTCCTAATGCACCTTCAGTTTGATCAGAAGCTCTGGCAGGTGCCAGGATGTCCACGGGTGGCTCTGAGTGCGTGGCAGCAGTCCCAGAGCACGTGCAGTCTGTCTGTCCCTGTGTCCCTCTGTCCCTGGGGCTGGCCCTGGAGCTGCCCTTGCAGGGGTACAGGCAGGAGGCACCGGGGTGTCCCCGCTCCCGTCAGATGGGCCTGGATTAAACTGATCCACACAGCTGTGAGACCTCTTCAATATTTATCATACTGCCCATAAAATGAAACTCTGCTATTGGTAATTGCAAGGAGATTAAACCTTTCCAAAGACACAGTTAGTGAATACTAATGCCCTGCTCTCCAGAGGAGGGGATGTTAGGAGATCTGGGGAGGGAAGAAGAAGGAAAATCTTTTGGTGTTCAGGGGCTGTGATACCAGGGAAAACCTCATTATTTGTTCAAGGCCCCAGCACGGGGTTTTTGTAGGCCAGATCAATCTACAGATGCTCTGTGAAAAAGCAGACAGTGCATGTGAAACACTTCGGGTCTGGACCTTGGTCTGCTCCTGAGGGATCTGGATTGGCATTATTACCTGAATGCTTGTTGCTGTGGTATTTACAGAGGGAAGGAAGGAGCCTCTGCACTAACGAGATCCAGAGGTTGTTACATTCTTGACATCATTTCTAAAGCTGAGCCTAACTCCTTTGGTTCTCCATGTATTTCAGTGCAGATTCTCCCTGCTCCTCTCAGCAGGAAGGACAGGAGTATTGCATCATCCTGGCTCTGCCCCTCTGGTTGGAGCGATTTCTGCCACCACTCCTTGTTCCCCTGCTGTTTCCTATTGCTCAGTGTCGGTCACAGGCCCGGGAGGGGTGGAATGCAGGAGCTTCAGCAGGTGTGACACCTCCCCGAGCTGGCCGTGGGCATGGGCTGGGGATGGGCGCCTTCAAACGCCCTGCCCACAAAAATACACTAAACAGGGCAGAACAAGCAAAGTGCACATTTTACAGGAAATTAAATCCCTTTCCAAAAAGACAGTTTGGGAGAGGAGTCTTGTGTTAAGGACCCATGTCACAGTGAGGTCAGTGGGGTCAGAAGGGAAAGGTTCTTCCACCAGAGCCCTCCTGCCACAGACACGGGGAGGGCTCTGAGGCTGTGGGGACACATTTGTGTCAGCAAACGCTGCCACAGCCAACAGAATTCTTTGGAAAGATTGGCAATACCATATTTCCACGGCCAGATTAGGATTTTCCAGCCCAAACTGCAGTGGGATGGAGGCTGTCAATGCACTCAGAGTGTCCTGGCTGTGCTGCCCATGCTGGGTGGGGAATGTCCAGTGGCACGAGGTGGCAGCTGAGGTGCTCTGACACCATCACGCACAGTGAAGCTGCTGTGGATGGCAACCCTGTAATTGCAATTTGGTACTCTGTGCACGAAGAACATGAGGTAGAGATCAGGTGACAGACTCTTTTTCAATGCCCCGTGCTATTGTGTGAATGGTAGCATTGTCCAGGCCCCATGTGGCACTAAATATATTTATTATTTATATGTATTGCAAAAAACCCAAGCAGAATAGACAAGGGAATAAGTAAAGAACAACACACAGTTGAATGGGAAGACCAATAGATGGATGATACAAATTAACAACTTCTTTCTGTCTGATTTCTTGAATAAGAATATTTACATTTCATTAATGTATATTCAGACAAAGATATTATCCCCACACTAAATCAATTGCTTTTGGAAATAGTATTAAAACAAAGTAGAAAAGGGTATTTTGGATCGTCAAGAAAATGGAAACTTCAAAAAATCTTTGTGAGGCTCACTGAAGAGATATTAAATTTTCTGTGGACTTTGTAAAATTTATGTCCATTAGAAACTCCCAGACTCTAAATGACTTCTAAATTATATATCCTGTGAGGGTAAAATAAAAATCCAAGTTTTCATTTATATATATTAAAATTACAGCGGAGATCCATGATTTTATTGTAGTGCCTCAATCCCATTAACATTGAGAGAAGTAAGATATTTAGATATCTTTGTGGAGAAATCCTACAAAATGAGGTTTTTAATGGACAATTTAATGAAAGCAGTGCTGTGTGTGCAACAGCTGACAAAAAAAAAAAAATAAAGCAGGCAAACCCCTGTAAAAAATGGAGCAAAGCGGGATAGGAAACAGTTCTGAAGATTTGCTATGTTATGGGATCAGTTTAGGGAGGGGAAATACTGAGTGAGCTGGGCGAAGAGAATACGGGGTGTTTGTGCAGCCTCACCAGCCTCTCTGTCTCTGGCTGCTGGGGGTTAATTGCACCAGGCTGTGGTGCCCTGGACATCAGCCCTGCTGAGACTGGGCTGGACCTGAGCTGGGGTTTCACATCTGCCACTCGCATCCCACTGCTGCTGCTTGGTGGCTTCGAGGGAGAGGAGAGCAGACAGCAGGTCTGTGAGTGTCGGGTAACATCTGTTACCTAAAAAATTTCCCCTGCCGAAGCCCTGAGAGCCACACTGTAAAATTATAATTGAAATACTGTGCGGTGTTTTGTAAAATAGCCCTGTTATGTGTGTTACATAAAAATGCAGGTAAAGGTTTTCCTGAAATACCCTTAATGAAAATGAGGAGTATCCTGGCTCTGACAGGCAGCTGGAAGAAATGTTGCTGTAGAGAGTTTAATCCTCCACTTTTAGGTTTTCTGTTGGTTGTCTGGAAGCCACCACTGGCAGCGAAGCACTGCAGTGATTTCCTGAGTAGCACTGATGTTCCCCGTGTTGTGGACACAGTTTTTGCTTGAGGCCCCTGGGAATGCTCTGGTAACAGCTCTGTGCTGTGGAGGGAGAACGAGAAAACCTCGCTGCAAGTAACAGTTGTTGTCTGCACGGCCAGAATGAGTCAACACAGGAAAGCACGCTTGCTTGTGTGATGGTCTTTATACTTTTGACCGTATTGCTAAATTCCCTGAAAAAAAGTTCCTTGAAGAAATTTAGGGATTGCCTGGGAAGACGAAATGTTTTGCTATGAGTTTTGCAGGAAATCCTCTCATGATTAGTCTCTGTTTTGTGCTTGAAATTTGTGTTCCCAGACACATTTTCCCCGTGTTAAAGAAATGATTCTGCAGGAAAGAACAGAATGTCTGAGGAAGACAGCAAACACACACCTGAAATGGTAATTTAGTTATAATGTTTTTGTGCTATGCTTACATCCGTGTTTCCAAGAGCTGATTTGATTCTGTAGCAGTTTCTTCTTGGAAAAAAACCAGCATGTTTATGAAGGCATTGACTCATGGCAGAGCTAAAACTGACAACAGTTAAGTGTAACTCCTTCCATTAACAATAATGGAGTTCATGTTGTATCGTTATCATGGTTGGAAAGCCTGTCAGGAAAGAAAAAAAAAGAAAAAAAGAAGCACTGCACACGCTGATTTATATGGTTTTTATATGGAGAACACGTGTTGCTGATCCCAGCTGGACTATAAAGGGAACAGGCATTCCATTGCCAAGATTTAGGTGCCCTTTGAAAGTACAAAATCAGGTTTTGAGGCAAGGGTTAAAGTTAAATCTTGACAACATACAGAAAATAAAAGGTGTGTAATGACAAGAGAGAAAAGATACTAGGGAGCGATCAGAAAAAGAATTTCTTTAACATCAGAAATCCTTTATAGAATAAAGAGGGGCACTATAAAATATGTTTAAGTCCAAGGGGGTAGTTGATGTCAGGCATTTGTATGGGAGAATTTCTTGTGAATTTTTAGGTTGCACATTGAAAATTCACCAACTCAGTGGGAGCACGGTGTTCATATCACCAAGGTCATGGGTTTGAGCTGTGTATGGGTGATGCACTGAAGAGTTGGACTCAAAAATCCTTTTGGGTCCCTTCCAACTCAGAATATCTTGTGAAATCCCTCTCAAAAGTGGCTGTGCTGCCTGGGCAGAAGTGCAATGGCTGTGGTGGCTGATGCAAAGAAAACTGAGTGATGAACTTGAGAGCAAAGGAGCATAATGTGGCTTGGGCTGCAAGCTGGTGACAAGTATGGGCTTGGACTGTGAACAAAAAAATACTTTATTTACAGCAAATGGGGTCATTCCCAATGGAAAGATGAAAAGAGACTTATTTTCTCGAGCTCAGCCTGAGATGAGTCCAGGGGTACAGGATACTATGGTTCCAATCTTGACTTTGAATTGGACCCAAGAACAGTAATAAAACCAAAATTGTTCAAATCATTTAAGAAGAGAAATCCCTTCTGTGCTCATGCTCCCTATTTAAATTTCCTTAAAACAGCATTTCCCTCTTCTACCTGTGCTGCTGAGTTTTTAATACATCTATTTAAATGCAAATTTTGACTTTTGGTCTGTAATCACAAAAATGTTTGACATATAAATTTTTATCAGAAATGTAATTTTATAGAGAAGCAGTAATGGAGTGCTAGGCCACAAATACCAGAGTGATGCATTGCTCACCCTGTTTCAGTGTGGGGAAGTGCCTGCTCCAGTGTCAGCTGATGGGAACGATTGTTTCCTCAATGCCTGACTTGTTGAGATGCCTGTGGTGCTCTAAAGAACTTTTTAACTGTACTTGGAGTGTTTGCTTGTGTACCAAAGCTCCCTGAGGACCATCATTTCTTTGTGTGCTCTGGATTGCCGGGGTGGCAATCCTGACAGCTGTATCTTCAAGAAGGGAAGGCTTTTTTCCAGCCTTGCATTTTTCTCTTGTTCACAGCCAGTTTATTGCCTTAGACTTGCCTGGGTGGGGGGATGTTTTACCAGCGTGGTGTTGGATCCAGTGCAGGTTGCTCTTTGCTTGCTGCTGAGCGTGTCATTTGTATTTTGTCTTTCCCCACTCCCATCAGACGGTCAGGCCCTCGCCAGCCCCTGTCCAGGGTGTTGGTGGCCACCAGCCCTGGTGTCCCTGCCAGGCCCACAGCTGCTGAGAGGGGCCGCAGCTGCTGGCACTGAGGGAGCTCCAGCTGCAGCAGGCCAGGTCCCGTTTGCCAGAGCTGTGCTCCTGTTGGCCTCCCCAGGACTGATCCAGCCAGCGCTGGGCTGAGCGGCCACAGCAGCATCAGGCCACGGGCGCCTTTGGCTCAGGGTTTGGCACAGCTGGGGTGGCCCTGCAGGTGCTGCTGTGGTTGGACACCCACAGATTGTGCCCTGTGAATCACAGAACAGGCTGAGCTGGCAGGGACTCACAGGATCACCCAGTGCAGCTCCTGGCCCTGCCCAGACACCCCAACAATCCCACCCTGGGCATCCCTGGCAGCGCTGCCCAAACGCTCCTGGAGCTCTGGCAGCCTCGGGGCCGTGCCCATTCCCTGGGGAGCCTGGGCAGTGCCCAGCACCATCTGGGGAAGAACCTTTCCCTGAGATCCATCCTGACCCTGCCCTGACACAGCTCCAGCCATTCCCTGGGTCCTGTCCCTGGTCACAAGAGTGAAGAGCTTGGTACTGCCCCTCATGAGGATGTTGCAGACCACAATGAGGTCTCCCCTCAGTGTCCTCCAGGCTGGACAAACCAAGTGCCCCCAGCTGCTCCTCATGACTTCCTCTCCAGTCCCTTCCCCATCCTCATGGCCTCATTTGGATGCTCTTGAGTGGCCTAATGTGTTTTCTATGCTGTGGTGCCCCAAACCGCACCCAGAACCTGAGGTGAGGCCGCGTTATGAAGCACTATTTTCCAGTTTGTGTTGGCTGGTCAGTCATAGGGGCAGAGCAGAACATGGTGCCAGGCATGAAAGGAGTGTTAATCCCAGTCTGGACTTCTGAAGGATCAATAATATCTGAATGTACATTCATTTTAAAGAAACACTATACCCCTACAGAGAGCCAAGTCTGTGCCTCCCTGTGACAGCAGGCTTATATTTACTTAATTCTAGTATTAAGTGAATGTAGGTGGCTGCTTTCATTTTACTTACCGTTTAAAATAATTCTTATATTATCATGGCAAGGATCAATATGAAATGTCAGATGTTTTATTGTACTTGCAGTTATAGAAGAGAGCACACCTTAGGTTCTGCACATTCTGCATTTTATGTTCTCTGGATGCCCTGGTATTAATTACATACTTCAGGTTTCGAATGACAGAGGATCTGAAGGGCACTGTGCTGCATTTTCATTCTCACCATCTCTATCTATTTTCTGAGTTTAGACAGGTTACAAAGTATTACTGAAGACTTGAGCAGTATTGAAGCCATTTAAAAAATACCAGTAACATATCAAGTGTATCAAATAGTCCGATTCCTTGCTGTTTGTCAAGGAACAAGGAATTGGGAGAGGAGAAAAATCTTAGCATTTGAACCAAAAGCTATTTGACTGCATTGAGAGTCTGGAGAAATTATTTCTTACCCACTCCTCTCAGTGGGTTCATTGCTGATTTCCCTGCTCACTGAAATGGTCCTGGGGCCTGTTTCGTTGCCGCTCATCTCTCCTGACTGGGTTTGCTTTGCTCTGCTAAGATCTGTTTATTCACTGCTGCTGAGGCTGGAGTGTGCTGGATCATTAGCTAGCTGTTCAAGGTTAACCAACTTTTTGTGCTGAAATGGCTTTTTATGAAACACCCTTTAAGGTTTTGAAAATACTTGGCATTATCTTACCCAAAAACCTGAGATTTGAGTGCAGCCATCATCATATTTTTAGTGAGATTATGATTTTGCTCTCCTTCCCCCTCTCTCTCAGTGTTGTAAAACACTCACATTATTTTTAGTCCATTTCTGCTTTATTCATGTGCAAGGCCAACAAATGTCCTGAGTATATCTGTGAAGTGCTTTATTTTTCAAGTGCTTATGCAATTTGCTGGATACTCATGTTTAAATGTTTGCATATTGAAAAAAATAAGTATTTGTATATTCAGAAATACCACGCTAGAGCTTTTCACTCCTCATTCTGGTCAACCTTTTTCCCTTAAGCACTAAGCAAATTTCATAGTGTAGTCATGCAATTTTTATAATAATTTTGGCACTGGAAATTAATTGTAGGCTTGATCAAGATGCATGTTCAATGACACATCTGCATGGACCAAATTTCCTCTAGAAGGTTGTGATCAGTGTCAGCCAGTTTTTCTTTATTTGTGCTGGCCCTTTTTAAGGTTTTTATCCATGTTGTGGCCCTAGCTTTTGGATATTGTCTTCACCAGTCCGGATCTTGAGAGTTTGTGTCCTCGAGTCATCAAAGCACAGGAATATTGGGCCAGTTCAGAGCAGGTACAGCACCAGGAGCATCCCCTGCACCTCCTAAGGTCCGGGAGGAATTTCGGATCATGCACTGCTCCCATGAGCCACTCCAGGACACCAGATTTAATACAATTTCCCTTCTTGACCCTCCTTGTTGTGTTTTGCCTTTTAAATTACCTAATTTTTCAGCTCAACATGTAGTAAACACTTCATTAGTCATTTTGGTCATGGTGTAGAAGGGATGGAAGTGGGAGAAATCCTAAGGGGAAGAGAGAACTATTTTTATTAGCAGTTTGTCCCCTTATGGTGACCTAGATACCTGTGCTGGTCTTGGGGAAGGGGAAGCCTGTTATTACCAAGCACTGAAGGAAGCTCTCTGTGCTGATCTTAGGCTGCAGAGGGAGCAGGGCAAAAAAGGAATGTGAAAAGGGAGCTTGCAGGTAACAGCTTTGAGCTGTAATACAGCGTTTCAGACCTGTTTTAAGGTATTTAATACATATTTGCTGTCATGCATTTTTTTTAAATACTTGTCAATATTTTATTTCAGATGGCAAATGGATCATTAATGGTGAAACTTCTATCAGCTGCTATATGAGAGGAGATAGCACATATTAAATGTTAGGCTCTGGATGCAGATTTGTGGTGCTCCATCCTATGCCAAGATATTGTTCAAGTTGAATTGCTTGAGGGCAGGCACATGTAAACAAACCACTTGCTGTTTGATCCAATGCCCAGATGGAATTCCTGACTGCAATCAGCAGCTGGCCAGAGGGATGGGAAAGTGCCAGCGCACTCTTCGTGTCTTCACAGGGCTCCAAGTTACTCCTGATGGGTGTCAGGGCTGAAAAGTTGTGAACTCCACAGTGTCACACCCCGTGACTGAACAGGGGTGGTTTGGGGTTTGTGTCGATCAAGGCACTCCCGTTCAGCATTGGTCACATCAGTTCGTGCATGGAAGAGGCTTCTGCAGTGCTGGGATCCTGAACTGAAAATAAAGGAGCAAGAGGATAAAAGGAACAGAAATAGGTGTATTTCTGCCTCTTTTAAAGCCTTCACAAAGCATTGCTGGATTTATGCCCTGTTGGCAAAGCTGAGTTATTTTTGTAATTATTGCACTTGTGCACCTCTCAACTGGACTTAGGAGAAGTCCACTAGGTAGAAGTAAAGTTGTGCTTGCTAGGCAAGCCAAAATCCAAAATACCAGCAGGACTGAATGCAAAAACAAGTTTTTAAAGAGAAAAATCTAAGACATAAAGCTTCTACTTTTACTTTAGTGTTAGAACTATTATAGCTATAAATCTGAATTCACTGCCATTACTCATTCCTCTAAGGTGTTGATTTTATAAAAGCGATGCTAGGGAAAAAGCCCACCCAGAAGTGAATTAAAATCTAAATCTTAAGTTATCACACAAATGTTTGCTATTTATACTGTCCATCTGTCTATGGTGCCTGACAGATAATCAATACACTCTTACTAAAAGAAAAAAAAAAATCCTGTTGCTCTGGAGAAACGCAGCACTGAGCCCAGCTAGAAGTTCCTGTAATGCCCTGGCAGCTCTCTGTGCATAGCTGCATTTGTAGAGTGGTCTGAGAAACAAGGGCAGATGAATATTCTCTAATAACTGAATAGTCAAATAGTGTGATTGAAAGCAAGAACCAAACATCTGTGTCCTAAACTCTGTGTTCTTGGGCAGAGGCTGCTTGGGGTTGCAAGGAGTGGGCAGTGCTGCCTGCTCTCAGTTGCACTAACACTGATTTATTTATGTTTTCTGCGTGGGGGAAATGTTTGCATTTTGCTGCTGAGGTTTGGAAGAAATTCAGGTTTTCTTGCTTGGTGATCAGCAAGCTGTTGTGTGGAGCTCAATTATTATGGTTCCAGTTTTTCCCTCCTCGTGGGCCTTTCTGTTGAAATTTGGGGCTTTTCAGGGGGCTGGTTCAGTGGGAGGTTGGTGCTGTCTTTTGGTGGAAAGAATGCATAAACTCCAGCTTCTGCAGATGACTCATGTATCACAGCTAATCAGAGCCACAGTGGTTCTTCATACATCTGATTATCTCTGTTTGTAGCAGGCTTATTTTCATTAGGGAAGCAAACTCTAAAGCTATAATAATCCAGTAAATTATTATGTACAGTTGTATAGATGTGAGTTGAACTTTTTTCTTGGTATCAAAGAGAAATGGTCACTGCAATGAGACAAATTCTGCTTGTATCGGTGCAAGTCCATGAGCAGCTAAATATGTAAAATGAAACATTTTTTCTCATATACTTTTCAGGTTTTGCAGAATGCTATTTTTTTTGTCTGTTTTTCAGCTCATGATAAACTTCTGTGGTAGAATCTTCCGGCTGAATCTGAAAGGTTTTTGCAGGTCTTTGAAGTACAAGCCTTTATCTAGTTTGGGATGTGTGGCTCTTCTTAGCAAGTTAATAGAATCTGCCTCCTGAGACATTACAGGGTAAAATGTTAAATAAATGCAGTATTATTACATTAAATCTCAGGAAAAAAACGGCTAGTTTGGAAATAATTTTTTTTTATTGAGTGACTTCTCAGGGTTTTGAGGGTTCAGCCAAAACAAAATTGAAATAGTTATAATGAAAAAAACTTGCAGCACACAAGTTCTATTTAGCCCTATTTAGTTCTGTTAAGTGAGGCATTTTTAATTGTTTGGAAGGTGAGTTTGAGAGTTAATTGTTGATTTTGTCAGTTTAGGAGTACGTCAACATAATGAATTTTTGACTTGCTGAAAGAACAATGAACAAGTTCAGCTTTGAATTTTCAGGAGTGCCACATCTGTGTAGTTTGTCTGCTTTGGCGTTATGAGGTCTAGAGCTAAGAGCAGCCCACCCTCAGGATTCTGCTGTTATCTGCATAAACACCAGTGCTGTGACACAAACAGGGACTGCATAGCTGCTTTAAACAGGTTAATAATGAATAAAAGTGCTGGGGAACATTAAAAATGGAGGTAAAAGCAGAGGGGAAGGCGATGCCTTCGACTGGTGGTGTGGACTAAGTCCCGCTGGTTCTGCTTGTTTAGCTGTAATTGTTACCACATCGTGCAGCCAGCAGAAATCCACGGAGGTGTCCACAAGTCGCCCGTAAGTTGCTGGGTTTGCAGAGGGAGACAGTTTTTCCCTGCCACTTGTCACGGGCTGTGCCAGGTCTCTCTGGTGGCTCTGTTCCAGGGAGCTGGTGTGCAGCCCCTGGCACCTGCATCCCCCGTGCCCCTGGAGCTGTCCCCATGCTCGTCCCACTCCCGTGGCAGGATGCAGAGGCAAACCACGGGCAGCAGGCTCTGCTTTTATTCTTATCGTACTGGCACACAGAAAACGCCCAAAATACCTCATGCAAAAAAAAAAAAACCAAACAAACGTGTCGAGAATATTTAGTAATTCATTTTGCAACTAGAAATTTGCTGGTCATTGTCCTGCCCTGGTACAGATTTCAGAGCAGTGATTGAAGCCAGAATGGAAGAGACGTTGTCTTTTAAAGTCATTCTGTCAAATCATTTAAATTAGTATAAAGGGCAATTCATACCATTTCAGAAAATACTACTTGTATTTTTCCCACTGTTCCCAGATTTTGAAAAGTTATTGCTTATGTCTCAAGGAAGGAATTCAAAGTGCTGTGAGAGAGCAAGCAGCTCCCTGCACAAATACACAGCACCGGTTCTGCATGAGAAGCAGCGCTGAACTTCGTAGGAAGAGTATTTTGAGCAGGTCCAGTTGATAAGCACTCCAGAATCAATATTTCATGTTATTCTACTATACAAATATAACACTGATAGCGGCAGCACTACAAGAGGCTGGAAACAAGTCAATGTCACAGGCAGTTGGCATTCAGGCTGCATGTCCAGGAGGCAGCTCCTGCATCTCTTGCTGTGCTGTGGTCAGGGCACCGTGTGATTGAGTGGCAACACCAGCCATGCTCACAGCAGCTCTGGGTAAGTCTTCCTAACCTTCTGCGCTCTTTACTGGAGCCACACTGTGAAATTTCTATAGAAAGGCTGATGCTGAGTTTTTCTGTTTTTCTTAGACTGAATCACTGTGTTTAAAGGATTGATTTTAATGCTCTGAAATCAAAATTTTGTTACTGATCTTGAAACAGACCAACCGTGAATATTTTGCTCAGGGAATTAACTCTGGTTTTGAATCAGATAATTCTCTCACAATAAAGACTCCGGAAATTCTCTGTAAGGAAGAACAGCTCTCTTTGGCATTTATATTTTTTGGTTAAAGGATGTAGCAATGGGAAGACAGAATAATGAATTGCCAGGAAGGCAGGGAAGTTAGAGGAATATAACTGGTGCTTATGCCCATTACTGTTGCAGGTTTTTGACATTTAAAGTGGTTTGCAACCCTTCTCTTATCAGAGCTAATGCCAGACAATCAGTCACCCTCGCACAGCAGTTCTGTGCCTCACTGTTAGTAATGCTGCTGATAATTGATGTGCAGCAGCAGAATTTATAAATGAAATTAGCTCCCCAAAGTTTAAGTATGACTGTGATTGAAGCAGTAATGATAGAGTTCATGCGAGTACGTTTGCCATTTATCTAAATGTATCATTACTGACAGTGCTTTTTCGTTAACATTTTGTTATCCTTATTCATGTCATTGTTATAATGTCCTCTCAGATACCTGCAAATTAAACTGACTTGTACTCAATGCTGATCCTTCCTGCCCACCCCTGCACCTCCTTCTTTGGAATTAATTTGTGCAACATTTGATTTTTAAGATCTCTGGGAGCATCTCCAACATAGTCAGAAGGAAAATGCTGTTCAAATAATTGGGGAACAGCTTTGGCTTTCTTGTCAGTGAAGGCTTTTCCATGCTTTATTTGTCAGGAAGACACAATATTAGCATTTTAATTCAAAATTCAAAAAGTTGGTTTTAGCTACAAAGAACAGTCAATAGAAACAGGATTTGTAGCAATCCAGCAATGTTTCAGACTTTGGACTCAAAATCAAGAAAGCCCCACATCACCATGGATTTGATAATGTCTTTAGCTAATCCTGGAGACTCTTTTTTTAAAAACTCTTATATAAAATTACTGAAGGAGACATAATTTTGGTGAAGATTCCATGGTAATCTGAAAATAAAGTGATTAAACATAAGCTGAGTCAAATAGATTCTGATTAAAAAAAACCCAAACATGTATCTTTTTTTCTAAATCTTCAAAACCAGAAGTTGATTGTCTCATTTTGTGATGGTTTTCTCTTGTTCCAGTTACTTCTACATGTAGAGATTTTAAAGGGCTGTAGGACAGAAGGTTTTTGGTATTAGTGAACATCAAAGAATTTGTTACAGAAAGTTCCATCTCCATTCTGTATAGCAAAAACCCAGAAATTCTGTGCAAAGAGCCAAGGTTAGAATAGTTCAAATTACCTTGATTGACTTTAAGGATAGATAAGTACATATGGTTGCTCTTTTTTTGTTTGTTTGGGGTTTTTTTTTGTTATTGTTTGCTTTGGTTTTTTTTTTTGTTTTAATAGACTAATTTTTCCAATAAACTATATTGAGATCTGAAAAGGTTATATTCATATGTTTCCCATCACTGGAGTAATTTTTATGAAATTTCAGCAAAGATGGGGAAAAAAAATCCAGCAATTTGAATCAGAAAATGTGTATAAATTCATAGAAATGCTTGTTTTTAGAAACCCATCCAACCCTCAGCACTGATTTGATTTTAGTTCTCAGAACTGTTTTGCTTTAATCCCTTTCCAGCCACAAATGAAAGTGAAGAAAATATTTACAGTGCATCTACTGTATACCAAGGGAACAGTCCACACTTCCTGGCCTGGCTGGTATCTTTTGTGGTTTTTACCTCCTGAGGAGGCTCAAATGAATGAACACAAACGTGATTTCAGAAGGTTATGCCTGATTTCAGTGGGGCTCGTTTCAGTCTCTGCAGCAAAAGAGCTGGAGGGCTTCCAGTTTATTCTCTTTTTTAGAATTGGAACCGTCATCTTTGAGCATGTTCAGCAAATTTAATATCATAAGACAGGACAACAGGATCAAACAGGATCTCTCTTGCTCAAAACACTGTAGAATATCCTGTATTCACATACATGGTTCTGCCTTTTTGGCAATGTTTGACTGTTGGGACCCAAAGGAGGTGAAGAAGTTGTAGCTTTGACTCAGATTTAAATCTTTGAATGTTTAGTGTTTTGGGGGGATTTTCACCTGGGTTTCTTGTAGGAAGACAGTAGTGTTTGATTTCTTGGACACCTTTTTTTGAAGTGTTCCTTTTGACAACACGTAATTTGTGACATGAGGTTTTGGGTGCTTCATTGAATGTAGTTTATTCTTCTAGTGGTTTATATTTAATTTCCAATGTACTCATTGATACACCAGATAAGTTCAGTGAAGTCAAGGACACAACCTCCCCAAGGTCTTGCCAGCCATCTAATTTATATGAATTTCCTCTAAGTCATGACAGTGATGCTTTAATCCATTAAAATCCACATGGACATTTAGAGACAGAACACATTTCTTAGTTTTCAAGCTTTAAAGTGTAAAACTTTCAAATGCCAGTGTTTAATTAGGTGACAACTCACTACCTGTGCCATGGTGGTGGGGATGGGGAGCGTGGCACCAGCTCAGTCCTCTCCTTGGTGGTGGCACAAAGGGGTTCAGCTCCCTCTGCTCAGGGCTCTCTGCTGTGCAGAGGTGTCAGGACACGGCCTCTGTTGGAAGTTCTTGGAAAGGATGAAGCAGTAACTTGTTTTAGCTGCTTAACACTTGGTGGGGATTAGGCATTCATCATTTCCATGTCTGTCTCTCCATCCCTAGAGACAGACTCCATTTAAAGTAAGGGGAGTAGGGATTTTGGAGAGTGTCTTGGAGTAGCAGAGATCAAAGTCAGGTGAAGATTGTTAAAGAGCTGTCTCTGTGCTCCCTCATAACAAGGCTGAGGTCTCTACAGGGGTGTAACCACAGTCTTACAGTCTCAGATGCCTCTCTGTGAACTTCTCACAAGGCCAAAGTCTTGCCCTCCACTTTGTGCTTTGGCAGGATCTATGACCCCTCTGGATAAAAATCTGGAAGTCGGGTGTTAAGCTGAAGGGCACCATTTAAGGAATGTTCAGGAACAGAGAGTTAGAGAAGTCCATCTCTGCCATAGCTGGCCTCCATGGGAGATGCTGAAAAGAAGGGACACTTTTGCTGAAATGTCAGCAAACCCGTGATTTAGCCTTGTGGTTTGTTTTTAAGTCTTCATTAACTCAGTTCATAAACTAGTTACCAAAATGGTCACAGCAGCAGTTGTCTCTGCTTGTAGCAGGAAGGACTTTTCATAAAAGTTAATCTTCCCTGAGCAAACAAATTTTAATCTGTGGGTTCCATCATCTTCTGCTTTTTAATAGTATTGCTCTTTTAATATCACTTCTTTTCTAACAAGATCATACCCTGCTCCCTTAGGCCATGTTAAAAAGGTCAGTCACTGAGTGGTATTTTAATTTAAATAAAGAGTGAAAGACAGAGGGTTTTTGCTAGAATACTAAAAGATCACCTATTTAAATCTTCCTTTTAGTGTCTGTTTAACTATCTTTCTTTGAGGCTTTTGCTATGACCTTCAACATAATTTAAACTTAATTTTTAATTCATTATTCATGCCATTAAATACTGAAGCCCATTTCTTGCTGCAGTTTATTTCTCTATTAAATGCATGTGTTATATTGGTTTTGTTTGGTTCTGCAATGAATTCTGATGTACTGGCATTTTAAAACACAATAGAAAAGAATGCTTATTTTGAGAGGTGAGAAAACCTCAATGTGTAAACATTGTATTACATCAACAACTTTGTTTAAGGTAAAATAAGGGGGCAGGGGAAAGACAGGTTGAACCTGGGGCCTCTTACCTCGATAAATTCTGTGTAAATGACACTGTCCTGTGCTGCCCTGCGTGGGCTGGGAACGGGCTGCTCCAAGCCTTCCAAATTTCTGAAGAGCTTCAGCTTCACACAGCAATAACTGTGGCAGCTCCACTGACACCCTGACACCTGCCCTACATTTTTGTTTTGGCTTTTCCACTTTTTCCTCGCTTGGTAATTGAGTTTCATGATGGTGCAGGCGATGGAATGAACTGCAGATAGTTATGTTATTATAGATTAGCCATAGCGATACTGGGGTTTGTAGAGACCTGATATGCTGCAGGAAAGCACCCAGAACTAACATGGCCGAATAAAGGAAATAAATTAAACCCTTAAAATGATGTATTTTCATTGCCAGGGACCACGTTTTTCCACCCCTCCTAAAGCTGAGGAGCTGGTATCTCATTTGCTGTACCCAAGGAAGAGTTGCACCCTTGCAAAGCAGTGTGGAGAAGATCCATAGATTCCCATCACTAACACGTGCGCAGTTATTTTTTTGTCATCTGCCAGCATTCAGTTACTTTAGTAACACAAACTACTTCTGTATCTTCCCTCACTTGATTCAATGGCCTCAAGCGTGGCACATTCACAAGCAGTTGGGTAAACGAGGGAAAAATCCGGTGTTCTGTTACTGTCGCTTTCCAGAATTTTTGTCTGACAGTCATTAGCAGCACAAGTTAATTGGAAAAACTTTGAAAGAGAGTGCAATGCACAGTTAAGAAAAAACAGGCGCCAAAGAAAACACGGTTAAGTTGTAAGAGTGAAGTGGCAGAGCTATAATATTTTACAGTGTTCCTTTGAGGTTTTTTTAAAGCAGGGGAGAGAAAGAAAGCATTTCCCGAAAGCACAAAGTTTCGCTAAATTTGGGACAGTTCTGTAGGTGGCAGGAGCACGGATGCCACATGACTCTGAGGCATGGTCAGCGCTGTCACAGTGACCTGCAACCCATCTGGGTACCCCTGCAGGCCCCTGAGCCGTGGCTGACATGGCCCTGTGGCTTTGGATTGCCTTGGAGCTCCCTGAGCTGTGGGTGACCCTGTGGCTTTGGATTGCCTGGGAGCTCCCTGAGCCGTGGGTGACACTGTGGCTTTGGGTTGCCTTGGAGCTCCCTGAGCCGTGGGTGACCCTGTGGCTTTGGATTGCCTGGGAGCTCCCTGAGCCGTGGGTGACACTGTGGCTCTGGATCCCTCCCAGCTCCCTGAGCCGTGGGTGACACTGTGGCTCTGGACTCCCTCCCAGCTCCCTGAGCCATGGGTGACACCGTGGCTCTGGATCCCTCCCAGCTCCCTGAGCTGTGGATGGCACTGTGGCTCTGGATTCCCTTGGAGCTCCCTGACCTGTGGGTGACACTGTGGCTCTGTGTCTGGCTCTTTGGGGCCACACTAGCCACTGCTGAGTCAGCAGGGGTGTGACATCCCTGCCTTCTTCCTTCTCCCCATTCTGGACCACACCCAAGGAAATGCAATATCTGACAGTTTCCAGTGATGGCCGTGCCACAGGCCCTGCTTGTGGTATTTGGGAACAGAATTTCAGCTCATCACTGGTGATACTTTCCTGTGCCTAAGCACACCTGAGGTAACTTTGCATCCACGCCCAGCCAGCCCAATGGGCATGATCATCTTTTCCCCATAATCCTGGGAAGCCAACACTCCCCAGGGAGCTCTTCAGTGGATGTCCCCTTTGCTTAACAAACACCAGCATGGCCCCTGCCATCCCCCGGCTGCCAGGGAAAATTGATGGGCTCCACAGCTGTCTTCAGTTAATGGAATCCATATATTCTGTCACCCAGGAAGACCTCCCTGTGAAATTACCTCCCCTTTCGTTGCTCTTTGAGAAGAGTTATTGTATGGAAGCTAAACTGGGATTAGGTGCTTTTATCCACAAGATATATGTAGATATATCTTCATTTTTTCCGTCTTTTTTTTGAATCCTCTCCTTCCTTTCCCACGTCCTTTCAACATCTTGAAGGAAGGAGATCATTTGCGACAAGGTTAAATTTCTGTGCTGCTTTTTGAAACACTACATTAGGCCAGAATTTAAACAGCATTAGTAAAAATACCAGCTTTCTACTGCACCATTCTCAATTCTGTTTTGAAAAATACTGCCTTGCTCTTATAATGGACAGAATGTGTGTCTTGGACCATATGGCTGCTTGTATGGGCTGTTTGGGATTTCCTGTTGCTTTTACCATTCATGTTGTTGCTTTGGAAATTGCTGGTATGATGTTGAAGCACATACATTTCAATTCTTCACAAGTTCTTCATTAAAAACATTTAAACTGTGAAACACAGCTAGATCTAGGGCTGCCGGAATTTTGTGTCAAGCTTTATGTGAAATATATGCAGAGAACCACTTTATTGGGTGTGTAGACTGAAGATAAAAAAAGAGCCTTATTCTTGTGTATATTTTGAGTTTGTTTTAATGTCATCAGTGTAAAAATAATTCTGTTAATTTTGCTAAATGATACTGCACACGTGCTTTTCTCAGTTTACACAAAAGTAGTATTTGTGGAAAGCTTAAGATAAAAATTAGCTTCCAGTTTGTCAGAGAAATGAGTCTTCTGTTTCCATTCCAAAAAACCAAGATGGATAACCTGGAGCTTGTGAAGGGGCTTGTATTAAATTAATTCTTTACAAAATTTTTGTGTATTGATGAGCTGAGCTCTTACTAAAGAATGTGATTATATTAAGGTAGCGTTGTTGTCTTTCCGAGATTCAGAAGTTTGTTTGATAAATGACCAATCTTGGGATTCTCAGCACAGAATTTCAGAGCTGGAGTGATTTCACACCCCATTGGTGGTGCTCTGATTTGTGTTATTGTCCTTGACAAGCGAGGTTTGCTGGGGCACAGCCACGACCTTTATGTAAAACAGTTCTCTGTCACCTGTTCGGGTTCTGCGTTGGAAAAAAGGCTTCTCTCTGCTGCTGATCCTTACTCCACGTGGTTGCTAAATGACAGATTTTTTAAGTATTTTTTTCCTTCAGAACTGTGCACTGTACCACGTTCATTCATAACCAAATCTCTGTGGTGAGCTCAGCCAAGCCCAGGGTGTCAGGGTGAGCCCAAACCTCACCGTGTGCCCAGCCCCTGGTGGGGCAGTCTTGGGTATTTTATGCTGCACAGACCTGAGTGTGTGGCCCCCTTCAGCAGTGCCTGCCTAAGTGTTCAAAAGTCACCTGGCAAGCCACAAAAAGGTGACGTTTATGAGAGTGATTATTCCATCTCTTTATCCATCTCCTCGGTAATGAACCCGCACTGGGGCTCTTTCTGAGCCCACACTGATGAGTTCAAAATACCACCTCTCCATGGTATTAAATATGTACCTTTTCTTCTTGCTTAATTATTAGAGCCTCTTTACTGTGCCTTGTCCTCAAATTGAGTCTTTTCTCATCCTTGGGTGAGGTCTTGCTTTGGTATGATATGCTCAAACCACTCAGAGGTGCAGAATTTTTCTGAATAATAAAATTCCTGCTTTAGTCTAGATTTATTTTAATTTTTGTTGTAGTAATGCACAACACTTAAAAATTAGTTACAGTCTTTTGAGTGACTTCTGGCAAATTTAAAATCGGTAATTTTAAATAAAGCAAAATGCCTTTTAAGAAGATAAATCCACTTAGAATCAATTTAGAAGTGTCTGGTACACTGTGCACAGAAGCCTCAGGCCCATCAGCTTCAGCATTTGTCCAACATGAACAAATTTTTTCCAGCATGAGCCTGTCTTTAACTGAGATGGAAAGTCAGTATCATTCTTTTTGCCTCTAAATGCTTTATTAAAAGTATGTATTTCGTGTGAGCCTTTGCACCTACAGAGACTTTTCTTCCCTAGATGAATTGAAATGGTCCACACATGGATATAGAAGCTATTATTTTCCCAGCAGGATGTTAAACTGCTCATCAAATCTTGCAGAGCCAAAACACTTATGAAAACCATGCAGGTGAAGGAGCTGCAGCTCTAATAACCGCGGGTCAGCACTTCATCTCCAGCCAGGAAATCTTTCCCCCCTTCAAAGAAGCTTTGCTCCCAAGACCTGGACACTTTATGCTGCAGAGAACTGTTTTACTGGGGGCTGGAAATCATCAAAAAAGGTTCAACTTTTTTTTGATGAAGCAGACACAGATTCTGCCTGTATCACAAACCTGCTCTCCAGGTAGGATCTGGCTGCTGCTGCTACTTCCCAGCCTTATTTTGCAGGGTGTTGCCAATTAAGGTATTTTAGATACCACCCCTACACCCTGTCTCTCTGACTTAGACCCCATTAGCGTGATTTGAAAGGCAGAAAGAAGAAATCAGGTCTATCAATATTAAAATACATTTCTCAGTGTCGAGGAGGATTTGGTAAACTGGTTAACCCACTTGTGCCAGGTAGATTATACTGAGAAAACCTGATAATTCATATTTCTTCTTTCTGTTTTTATGTGGGTTTTTTGGTGGTTGGTTTGTTTGTTTGTTTGTTTTTCCCCAACTGCATAAGCATACAACTTATGCCTATTATGAAAACTACAGTGATGGTGATTTTAAACTGACAGAATTGAAGAAAATGACAACTAGATTGTAGTAACCTCGAAGAAATGGCACTGAGTGCTTGGACAGGGACTTTTCATGGGGACATGATAGGACAAAGGCGAATGGCTGTAAACTGAAGGAGGTTTAGATTAGAAATTAGGAAGAAATTCTTCCCTGTGAGGGTGGGGAGGCCCTGGCACAGGGTGCCCAGAGCAGCTGTGGCTGCCCCATCCCTGGAAGTGTCCAAGGCCAGGTTGGACGGGGCTTGGAGCAGCCTGGGATAGTGGAAGGTGTCCCTGCCCATGGCAGGGGGTGGAACTGAATGACCTTTAAAGGTCCCTTTCGACCCAAACCATTCTATGATTTATGAATAGATTGCATTTAGCGCTCACGTCATCTGTATTCTGTGCTCTTTCAATGCCCTGTTAACCTGAGCTGTGGAAATCCATGTTAGTCTTTATACATGCTCATGGAGAACCTTTGCTGTGGTTTGTGTTCATCCCTTTTTGCTGACTTGGATTTTCTCCACCTTGCTATTTGTTCCCCTTTGTTTGCAGCAATGGTTGTCAAGTGATTCCCATCCTCGCAGCCGACTGCGCTGCCTGCAATTCCCATGGACAGTGAATGTTTTCCTAGCACTTCTCTTTTCATTCCGTAGTAACTGTCAGCTTTCTAATTCCATTTATATTCATAGGGATGCCAACATAAATGAGAAATGTCTATAAACCCCCTCTTCTCCAGATTATAAAGCAGTAACTGATGCTGTTTAGGACAAGATTCGTCTTATTTGTGTCTTGTTTCAGACTTAAATACTTCCAATGACTTTGTTTTTTCAGTGTCTGAATCTATCCACTTCTGAACATATTTGACTAGTTATGCCAAGTTCTATGTTTTTCTGGGAATACAAGATGCCCTATGCTATTAATCTTTTTGCAGCAATGATTGACTCAAATGGTTTGTGGGAAAAGGAAGAAAAACATATTTAGCAAAGATCTCTGGTTGAGTTAATTTGTCTCCCTGTGGCTCTGAGACGTGCAATGCAGGTTTCTGCATGCTGTGGACACCCTTGTCAATGTATTGATGAAGGCCTGTGGGAACACAGCAGTTTTAAACAATATTTTAAAGCAGAAATTTCAGAGCGCTTTATTTGGATGATACTCTTTTTGTTCTCAGCAACTCTAAAATACAGCAAAACTGAAGAATATTTTATTTACGTTTTTAAATGATAGATGAATTTTCAGGATGCTCATTAAAATGGGAAATAGTAAATGATGAAAGGTTTTCTTTAATGGAAAGTAAAAATGTCATGACATCACCAGAATATATTGGAGAACAGGAAGCAGAGCAGCTCTTGCCCAGAATGCTGATGAGCAGTGCTGCTCAGGCTTTCTCCTGCAGGAAGGAAGAATGTATTTTCTCTTTCTGTTGTGTTGTTATATATTTATACACAAAAGTTTATAATGCAAAAGAAGTTATTTCATCAGTAATGTCTGAGAACTGCACACAAGGCTGGGAGCAGCTGAAATTTGTTCATTAAAAGTTCATGGTCTGTTGACCTTTTCTCGTTCAAGCCTTGTATTGAGTCCATTCCTTATCTCTGCTGTGCATGGCAGATTGTTTAGCATATTTCTTGTGTAGAGAGTGACTTTGAGCGCCACAAGGACCTCACTTGGCACTTGCAGGCATAAGCAGAATGTGTTTGAAAATGTTGCTGTGCTCTCTAGTGGATAATTTAGTTATAAGTGTCCAAGAAATTAGTATCAACAACAGTTACCAATTTATATTTCTCTTAACTGAAGGACCTGCAGTAAGACCTTCAGCAGAAGGGCTCTGCTGAAGTGCAGGACTGTGTCTGCAGGGAACAGCTCACAGGTTTTACCACACACATTTCATTTCTGATATATTTAGGGAGAGCCCACATTCTGTAGAAGCTTTTTTTAAAGACTGATTTTCAATGGTGCAGGCAGCAAGAGGACTTTGTTATTTTGACAGCCCATCTCAGATCACGAGAGATGATCTTACTGCACATCTTATTACCAGCAGTCCTTGTCTGTTATTGCCACCAGCCCTTGGCTGGCCCCTCAGGCAACCAGCTTTCAGTGTCTGAGACACACATTAGCCCCTCATCTTCTGGGGTTCCACAGCAGGGAGCAGTGTTTGCCTGCTCCTGACCCGTGATGGCATTTCTGGTGCTATGACACTGTTCTGGCTTAGTCAGTGAGCTTGTATTTGGCCTTCATATCTCCATTCTTATCTCCTTTAGTCTGTTCAGATCTTGGTACTCCAGTCTGTGTTCTTCAGTCTTCAGGCAATTATTTTCCAGCTCTCTTCTTTCCAGCCCAACAGCCATCTTTGGTGGTATTGTGCAGAGCTCTCAGATAGTTCAGTGGTGATTTACACTGTGACTTTGGCTGTTATTCCAATTGTCCTCTCCTTTCCTTGGCCTGACAGCCATTCTGCGTTGAAGGCCTGCCATTTTTGCTTATCTGATTCATTTCCAGCTGCATTAAATTTATTGAGCTTATTATTATTTGAAGATTTGTATACTGGAATTGGCATAAATAAAAATGTCTTTCCTGGGAAAACTTGATTTCTGGTGCTCTGGTAGTACTACCTGGTAGATTGGCTTCTTTGGTATGGGCCCAGAAGAGCTGTGGATAAAGATGTCTGGAATGGTGAACCATTGTTCTAATGGCCAAATAACTGGAGCAGCAGGTTTAAATCGAATGGCATCCTGCCTCATTTTGCAAGAAAAATAATTTGGTTTGATTCTTCATTGATCTTTTCTTGTCAAGTTCACGACTGAAAAGCTGTGGAAATTTTGCCTCTGGTTTCAGTGAATGTTTTCACAGAATTCCTAAATCTGCTTGCAGTTGTAGCTGTCTGCATTTCTGCCTCTGTGTGCAGGTGGGTGGGGAGCAGTTCAGTTGTTATTGAGTTGTGCCCAGGCAAATGATTTCATATCACCTTGGACATGGTGAAAGTTATCCCATTTTGTGTAATTTTATTAGTCTCGATCAGTATACGGTATAAGACTCATCCAGAGAATTAAATCCTGCTGTATTCTCACAGCTCTCCAAGTCCAGATCTGGAGTAGATTTAGACTCTTTTCAAAGTCTTTGATGGAAAGATGTTTCCCTTCATCCACATGCCAGCCTTTCACTGTTCCAGGTGATTCAGTTATGACTGTTCAGATACCTTTTTTCGGTCATCTGTTTGTAAATATGCAAACAAATTGAATAGGAAATATGAAAGATAATCTAGTTTTCCCTTTGGTGGTGTTTTTCTTCTCCTTGATTTTGGCATTTAGATAAGATTTAATTTAGTTTCAAGTTTCATGCCGGATTTCAAGGTAATGATGAGCTTTAATTTTACATTTGTTGTTTCGTGCTCTCATAGTAACAGTGTGAATTCTACAATTTCAATAAATACTGCATAACTCCACAGGCTAGAAAACACAGTTTATTTGCTTGGGGCGATGTGTAGTTATAAAAATGTAAACAAACACAAATATGGAATATTATGTTCTCTCGAAATATTGGTAAGTTTTAAGGATGTAGATGGAGCAGCCATTTAAAAATCTTAGAAGGGATATGTTGAGAAATCTACAGAGTGAGCATGGCACTTGGAAGGCATTTGTGTTATGAGGAGCAGCTGAAGTCACTGTGTGAAGTTGGAATGAAATAATAAAAGTGCCAGAGCAGAGGTGATGTGATGGTCACTCACTTCTCTAGGTGTGGATGTTAATAAAAACAGGAGAATCTTTAAGTGATGTCGTGTTCCAAAAATCATCCTACTCTGACTTCAATTGGTGAAATCACCCAAACCCCACGGTTCTTAGAATAATGCAAAAAAGACTTAATGATGGGTGAGAATTCACAAGAATGCAGGAAAACTTTTCTTTCGTAAATTAAGCCTTACTCTTCCCATCTTATTAAAAGGTGATGGTACTTTACTGTCAAAGCCCCGGCAGTCAGAGCCTTCCAGCCTGTCGTAAACAACTGATCTGAACAACCTCTCTACAAAATGTTACTGACCAGTGTCTCTGAAATTGTAATTCAAAAACATCTCTGGTGCTTTTCTATTTTCCAAATAATCAGGTTGTGCTGTACTTGCTTGTCTGTTAAGGATATTGAATGTATGTGTATAAAAATATATATATAATGTTTATTCAGTGCATCAGGTGTTCAGGGGAACATTGCTGGGGCTTGTGGGGCAATTTGGATCATTTGTTTTTCTTGGGTTCTCTCATTGATGGAATAATGGTGAACTGTATTTCTTCTAAAAGTCACAGCAAATGTATTAGTTTGGGAACATTTCTGTGATTTTTATATATATAAATATAAAGATATATATGTCACAAACATATATATATCTAAAAGGATAACCTCCTAAATCTTTTTGTTCTTTCTTTTGAACTTTCTGCTAGAATGAGATAGGACATACTGAAGTTTTGAGTAATATTTTATTGCAATGCAGTAAGAAGTTGGCTTGCAATTTTATTATTACTGTAATTTTCATTCAAAATGTTATATCCACAAATTAACTTTTTTCAGCTGAAGTCAATGTGGAATATGTTGCCCGGACTCGTACCCTGAATTTTCGCTCTTTTCCTTGTGTGTTGTGCAGAGTGTGAATTCCACTTTGTTTTCCAGGTAAAATTAACACTTAATAGTGGTGTATAGCCTTTTAGTTTATCTCCTAAATGGGGAGATTGAAGAGAAAGAAACTAAAGAGAAGAAAAGAGAGCAAAGGCCATGAAATTATATGAACCTCAGAACATACCAGGAGTGGTGGCATTTGGGAGGAACAAGAATTCTAAAATCAGAAGGGGAGAACCACTGACACAAGAATGAGATAGCAATGCTGACTTTTGGTGTGGTTTTAACAAGAAGCCTGATCTCTCTGGAAAAGCATGTTCGGTGGGAGTTGGTGTCTGGAGCAGGGATGTGGGCATAATATCATGATGAAAGTGGAATTCGCTGTTTCCTCATTTGGAATCTTGGGTTTCCTTTAGTGCCACCTCCAGCTCCGTGTGCTGTGTTGGACTTGTGTCTTTATCCCAGGATCAGGCTGAAGAGCTCTCAGTGTATAAATAATGAGCTTTCATTTTTTCTGCCATTGAGAGCGGGCAGAAGGGCTCGCGGCCTCGATGGCCCAAACTGTCCCTGAGAAATCCGAGTTTGCATTTGTGCCACAGCCACACCTTTGTGTGCCCCGAGCATCGGTCCTGGGAGGATGCTGGCAGCTGGCTGAGCACCGGGCTCCAGCTGCCTGCCCAAAACACATCTGCCCAGCCTCATTCCACGTGTGCCAGCTTTGCGTCCAGGAGAGTCTGTCAGCCCTCAAAATATTTGCTCTGTTTTCCCACACTGCCTGCATTTTAAGAAATTCATACTGATACAGATTCCTCAGGGCCAAGTTTCTGTCACCCAGTTTCCAAGTTCTGTATAGGTGCAATTGCTGCAGACAACCAGGTATGAGTGCCAAAAAAAAAAATCACCTTATAGTCATAGAAATGTATTTTATCCATATTTCAGTTATTCCTGAGTTTCTGTGCATCCCATCCCTTTGAGCCACAGAAATGTCCACTACAGCCATGCACAGGGAGTTGTGAGGCAGCAGAATTCACAGTATCCTCTTCCTTTTCCTGGTTTTCCATCCTGAAATTTGTTTCTCACCCTACCATCCCTGACCCATGCAAGGCAGAAAGGGGCTGGCATAAGTTTTACTTCACTCTCTTGCAAGGGACAATGTGGCATGCGCGTTTTGATCTGAGATTCCTGCCACTGAGACACAGAAATGAGAAGTGAAACATCTGATGAATTGTTTTCCTTGCCTCTAGTGAACAATATATGGCAGCTTCGAGAAATCGTGTTCAAAAGAGTCGTCATTGTGCCATTTGAATTAGTGAAATAAAAGTAAAGACTTCTTATTTTCTAACAGCTTATTTTCACAGTGGTTGTCTGATAATAACCACCACTTCAGTCACAGGGTCAGGGAGTTCACATGGCATTAGTACACTCTGAAAGCCTGTAATGCCTTTTTCATTTATTTATTTTTTGATTTAATAATTTTCTTGCTCTACAGTTTTGGGTGGAACCCTTGCAGTCTTGAAGCAGGGAATGCCAGAGCTCTTTGCTGTCTTTGACAGTCCAATTGTGCATCCAGCAAGGAGAATTCTTTGAGGAATAGCACAGAGGATGTTGTTGCTATTGTGACTATTGAAATTATCTCACAAGTTTTGTGCTATTTTATGGGTACAAATAGTCTTGTGATGGGTAAGCCTCGGAAATTGTAATCCTGAGTTAGAGAAAAATTTTTGAGTTTTTACTTACCAAGATCTGCTGTTGCTTTGTGATCACTTGTGCTCTGGGAGTCTTAAAGCATTGGAATGAGAATTCTGCTTACTAAACTGTAATAAAAAAATTTGTTCCACTTTGAGATTACTTGTTTTTTAGTAAAAACCCAAATGAAAAGTGCTCAGAGTATTTACACTTCAAGTGACCTCAGCACAATTCACAGTTGTTCAGCAGGGGAAAAAAAACCATCCAAGTTCTGATGTTCTAATTTATCTTTAAAAAGATTCCACAAGACAAATAAAACCACTTATATCCATTTTTCTCCCCAGCCTGCTTCCATTACTCGGTAGTGAACAAGACATAAAGGTGATCTGAGCCTGAGAGTTTAAACAGAAATAAAATACAGGAATTCATCCTGGCCCTCACACTTAGGCTGTATTTTCCTTTAGAAGATTCTTTCGTGTGCTCGTGGGATATCGGAGATAATGATGTGTTGAGTAGGAGCATTGAAATAAGACTCTCAGTCAATAAATTTGCTCAAAATGCAAGCAAGTGAAATAATCTATTGTCTGGTCCAGCCGTTCAGTTACAGGGACATAGTTCAAATCATTTCAAAGCTTAGGCTCCAACAGAAATGGTTGGGTTGGAGTACAGCACACCAGAAATTAAATGTCATTTATCTCTGTTTGCAGGAATTTAGGACAGGGAGAAGAATTGAATTGAATTTAAAATTTTATTCTGAATCTTATACTAAATTTACTTAAATCTATCCTATTAATGCTCAACTCGTAACCATTATTGTAGAAGATTTCTGTTTAAAACCAAAGGTAACCAAAAAGCATTTTTGTCAGCAGAATGAGCTTCCATGAGAATTTTTAAACCTGGTAATGCTTTTTTTTAATAGTTCCGAAGAGAAAATAATCTTTTTTTCATAGTTAACTTCCCATTATATGTTGGACTGTCTGCTATAATAGCCCACGTTGATGTAGTCAGTGTAGCCCAGTAGGTCCTGGATAGTTCAGCTAAAAACTCATGGTGGGTATTGACTCTTGAGAAGGGTGTCTTTCTCAAAGAAGACTCAAATGACCCAGATTTTTTTTTTAAATTTCAATTTCTTGCCACATTTATGATATTGGCAGTAGCAAGAACTGTCTCCCTTAATAGCGGCATTTACTTAAAATTTTTGTGTCAGAAGCAGAAACCTTTTGCTGCCTTGGTGGTTTATCCATTTTCTAGAATCTTTTCATGCTACTTTGCATGCAAATGCTGTGCTGTCTGCAAGCTGGGCCATGGATGGGTTTTATACACAGGTCATTAAAGAACTTGCCTGTGCATCTCCAGATTTATTAAGTGACTTGGAGTGCCACTCTATCAAGCCTTTGTATCCAATTAGTATTTCTCTCCCTTACAGAATAATTTCTTGAAAAATATTTGCAGTTTATGAAATTATATATGCAATTATATAGGCTTTTGGGTAATTACAAGTATATATTAGTTTTTCAGTACATTTTGTTATGCTTTGTTATGAACTGTTTACAGCACTTCTCGCTGGCAGAGGAGAGGAGAGAGGGAGGGCAAATGGAGCTGAATGTGGAGTAAAACCAAGGGAAATCTCGTATTAAAGATTCACCAATGAATCTTTGCAGAGTTTATGCAAATCCAGTGGGTATTTTGTGGAAGTGTTAATGAGTGTCACATCCTGATTACTGCAGATTTCCCCTTGCATTTCCAAGCATACCAAATCCAATTGAAACTGCAAAAATTAACACCATTTCCAACCGTACCATATCCAATTGAAACTGCAAAAATTACACCATTTTGTCCGAAAAATGTGTGAAATTTGTTTTTAAAATATTGTGCCCTCATTATTCTTGGAAACATCTTACGTAGATGTTGATATAAAATATCCTGTCTGCATTCCTTGATGGATGACAAACTTAGCATTGGTCTCCCTAAATCCTTCCAAAGGACCATCTATTTCTGAACTGTGTTTTGCATCTCACTGTAAAGCAAACCCTATAATTAACTGCCCTGACACTGAGGATCCTATTAGGAATGTTCTTGTTTACCAACAGCTACCAGGAGCAGCCCTTTTTGTCACAGCACAGGAATCCCAGAATGGTTTGGGTTGGAAGGGACTTTCAAGCCCACTCTGTTCCACCCCTGCCATGAGCAGGGACACCTTCCACTATCCCAGGTTGTTCCCAGTCCTGTCCGTCCTGGCCTTGGACACTGCCAGGGATCCAGGGGCAGCCACAGCTTCTCTGGGCCTCCCCAGCCTCACAGTAAAGGATTTCTTCCTGAAAGACATGCTGGTCCTTTTGTTGTGTGTGAAGCAGGGCCTGTGATGTGTGAGGTGACTCCAGACTCGCTGATTTAGTTAATCTCAAAAATTGAAAGGTAAAAAATTAAATTAAATTTAAAAAAAGAAAAAAAAAAAGGAAAAATCAATCATTACGTTCCCCTTTACTTGACAGTTATTGTCAGGGTTTTGAACATTTCAGCTAGCTCACTTCCCTGTCTCCCTGTTCCCTTTGCTTTTTGTTGTGTGGGCCATCTCTCCTCTGAACCTCTCTCTCGGCTTTTGCTGGGTTTGAAGTTTTCAGACAATTTCATGTCCCTTTTGCTCTTTTTTGACTCAGTTTGGCAAACATATCTGTCTTTATACCTAGGCCAAAAAAGCCCTTGCAACTGCTGAAAACAACTTAAGTCCAGAAACATTTTGGGGGAAGGACGTTTTCCTAAGACCACTCCAGGATTCCAGTGATGGGATGGATCAGGATATGGTACCAGGCAGTTGGGCATGGATCTTTTATTTCTCTGCCAGCCTACTGTGTGCTGTTAATATAACCCTGAATGCCTGTGTTTGTGACAAGCCACGATCATAATGAGCCTGTTTATTTCCAGATACGTAGTGGCATCGTTCATTTGCACATTAAAGGGAACTTCGCTGCAAGAAGACAAATTTGAGGCTACAAAAGCTTTGTGATTATTGTAATGCTAATCTGTATTCAATCCCATATATGTGTCACATCTTGAATACTTTAAAAAATTAATTAGTCAACTGCGTTGTGCCACAGATGAGCAGGAGCAAGTGGCTGCTTGCATCCACAAGCTGTGACATTCTCTGTGCCAACAGGACTTTAGAGGAGAGAAGGTCCCCAATAACTGAGCTAGAGGTGGTCCCAACCTCTGCCTTCTACCTGATAGTGCAGAAGGTGGTGGCATTTGTGTGGTTGTGTTATATTAAGTGATGCAAATATGTTTTTAAAGTCTCTCAAGTAACAATCCCTACAGTGCTTTATATCCTGTACTGATAAAGATATTTAAATCTTTGCATTCGTTTTAGTAGGAAGTAAACATCATGCCTCTAAAGCTAGTGACAAAAGTCTCATTGGTGTGTTCTGCAATCTGGAGAGCAACTGCAAATGAAAATAGGTTGAATAAAAATAAATACAGCTGCAAAATAAAGATTTGTCATTAACTAAGAATAAAAAATAGGCAGTTACCCATTTTCTCAACAGAATTCTACCTCCATCCATCTCACAGAGTTGCACAGGGGTACCTCTTTGCCTACTTTCTGGGCCAAAAATCTTCTAGAAGTCTCTAAACTCTGTCATTCTATTTTCTTTGCTCAGCTCACTGCCTGTGAGTGCAGGCACGTGTCAGACTCACACCTGTCTCACGGGGGGCTGTGCTCACTCTGCTTTACTTAGGGGGCAAGGGCAGAGTGAAAAGTCTAAATTCAGACTCCTCGGGGGGTGTGTGCCTCTAAGGATGGCTGGGGGAGGCCTCGGTGCCTTCCAGCTGTGATCCTGGGACTGGGAAATGTTTTGTACTGGCTTTATTTGACTTTCTGAGCAGCATTCAGGGCCCTGTCCCGTGGCATAGGCTGCACGTTATCATTTGAAGGTATTACCTTGCACAATTTGGTCTCCAAGGGGAAGCAATTGCACTTCCAGGTTTTTTAGGTATTTTCTGTTGTGTTATGACATTTCCTCAGGCTGGTGTGGTGAGCACTGTCACATCTGTGTTTTCCTGGTCATGCGGCTCTGTAGACAAATTAACCTTTTGCAGTTTTATTGAGGAAACGTTTTGCATTAATACCGTGGGAAGGAAAAAAAGATTGCGGGATTGGAAGACATTTTGAACTCACAACACAGTAAAAAGTTGTGTTTTCTAATTACTAAACAAAAAATTGTAGTTTGTTTGGGAAAAACACCTGAAAGCAGATCCAGATTACCTCTGAAGAACATATATAGGGAACTGTTAAAGTCCATGTTGCGGCCTTAGCTAGTAATCCTTGTTCCTGTGGAAATGCTGTCTGCCTCAGGAATGCAAATTCCTGTGACTGCTTTAGCATTTCAACAGGACTGTGAATATGTATAAGCACAGAAGGAATTGTTTTGCTTCAAGACTTTTCAGAGACCTGTTTCTTCTTCATGTTGGTAGATGTGCTGTTACCTTATGTTTCACATTAAACTTTGCAACAAGCTCAAAAAAAAGAGTCAACAGTCTTTAAAGTGAATGCTGCTGGCAAATGGTGCCTGCTGCTTTCCTTACACTTGACAAAAATGAGATACAGATTTTTTTTTCCTTGATTTGGTGCGTCTTCAGAAACTTTGCTTTATTTTAGGGCTTTGGAAAAGTAATCCTTTTTTGAACATGACCTCCTAAGCAACACTGGCTGTGCAAAAAATCACTATCCTGTAGAATATGCATTTTTGCTCCTTAGAGGGGGGTGAATACAGGCATGACTGGTTATTTTTATGGCAGTTTTCATGGCACTTATGCAAGAAACCTTTTTTGTAGCAATGTTAGAAGTAACATTTATTAGATCAGTACTAGTTTAGTTGCATCAAAATTATATTCCTCTACTATTTTATCAATGGTGTTTGATTTCTTGTTTCTGAATGAAATTAGACATGACTTTTTTGACAAAATATAGCAAATTAAATTTTCAGTTAATATGCTGCAAACTCTTGCATTTAGCATTGCAGTAAGAGTGGGAAAGTAGCTTTGGACACTTGCAGTGGTTAAGTTACCTCATTTGTGAGGTACCCTAATTGTATGAACAGCAGAAACAGAACTAGAACCTTCAAGAGAGATTGGTGACATCAGCAGCAAATACACCTCCTTGGGAAAAGGCAACACCAGCTCACAATGCAAAATGAAGCGATTCAGATTGGTATAAACCCATTTACAAATTCTTTATGGAGGCTACTTGTGAACAATTGGCTGAAGAAAAGAAAGGACATTGTGAATATACAGAAAAATGATTTCTGAAAGCACCTAGTATTTTGTATCACTGTTTTTTTGGAACATCTCTTACGTAGGTCTAATGCTAAACCCGATTATTTTTGTGTACGTTTGTAATCAGTTTCATTGTTTGCTTAGCAACATTGTGGAGGATCCAGCCCCTGGAGAACATTTTAAAATTCTGCTTGGTAGAGCAAAAACTTCTGTTTTCTGATTGTATTTCTTTTGATAGTTTAGGTTAAAAATCCTTATCATTTATATTCTCTCCAAAAGATGCTATTTAGCATCAGCTAACGTTACGCATTCTCAGATGTAGATTTCCTTGAGCTTTGATTGCTTTGTTGGGTTTCTGACATCTGATGGATGTTGGATTTTTTAACACATTGGTTGTCTGTCTCAAACTTGCACATAGAAACCCCGAAGCATTTTGAACTAGGACTGCAGCATGTTTGTGGTAAATCACATGATACTTTTCCTTCTGAATATGCTTCATTAGGCTTCCCTTGTGTGGTGCTGCTCGTTAGATGGCACGGGGGAAGAAACTATTCCAGCAGGAATCCATCAGGCCTGGAGAGCCCCCGTGTGTTGGACATGGACATGCTCTAAAGATTAAACCACATTGCACTGCCCTGTAGTAAAAGCACTTTACAAACTGGACAGGTGCAGAACAACCTTCTGCTGGAGATGCTACTTGTGGATTTTACCAGTGTTCACTTTCCTTCAGTGGTTATGTTGGTTTTTAACAGTTCCCATAGCACAGAAACTTAGTTCTGGAAATTATGACTAAATCAGTGACCCACTGAAGGCTTTGAGCTGGAAGCTTTCTAGTATGACATGTGCACCTTTGGATCAGTTTAAAAAAATCTTCAGCTGCACCCTTCACTAAAAGGCATATATTTTACAGTTAGTTGCTTTGGTCTGCTTCTCTGTGATTTTTCTTGTCAATTGGGTAATTCAGAAGAAAACCACTCCCTTTTTTAAAGGAGAAAAAGATATAAGTGATGATAAACAACTAAATTCATGTAGAACTTTTGATGTGCCATGAGACATGCTGTGATGGCACTCATCTGTACTGTCCAATAAGTGCACTGAAAATACTTATTTGAAGATCTCCAGTAAAAAAAGATAGAAATCTGGAATTACTGAAACCTCAACAGCCGCTGCCATCACAGTAATATTTCAGTTAAGGTTTGTCCCTGCAAGTGTGATGGGAAGGACAAAGGTTCAGGAGGTCTCTTGCCCATGGTAGGAAATGTGTGTGTGAGAAGGCCACGGCGAGGACCCCCAGAAGCTGAACCACAGCAAGACCCTGCTCTGCCCTGCTCTGGGTCCCCGCTCAAGCTTTTGCTCATCCCACAGGTCACTTCACAGGGCATTTAGCTCTGGGTCTTGGTGTGGCTCCAGTGGGTCTGGTTGCACTCACAGCTGCTGGAGTATCCCTGCTGTCAAACAAGGGCGTCCCAGCTGAGGTTCTGCAACCCCCCTGCAGTGACTCAAGGACCACCCTGGCATCATTTGACCATTAGAGCGTTTCAGACATTTCATCTCTTGTTCAACTATGAGCTGGAAGAACCACGGTTATCCACCCCTGAGAGAGACTGGTGAAGAGGAATGTGTGATGTGCACGGATTTTTGTTCAAGGTTGCTATTTCTGTAGACTGGAACATGAATTTACAATTCTCTTTTTTAAGTTGGACATAGGAATTCGGACCATTATTTTGATTTTGATTGTTGTCACAACGTTGTGAGTGATGCATCTATTCCTGCAGCAGTGTGTGCTTTGCCAGTGCTTCCCCCTGCCCCCCTTATTTTTTGCTAATGAGATAATTAGTTGGTTCAAACTCCTTTTCATTACTTGAATAAAGCATGGGGATCGCTGAAGAACAGCACTGAGGACCACATGTAGCATGTGCCAGAATTGCAGGTCCTCTGACTGGAGGCCCATATGGGCTGCAAAGGCTCAGAACAACAGGCCAGAGGTAATGGTGATGTTTTCTGACTGCTTTGACTCTAAATGGCCTTGCCCTGGACAGCCTGGTTTGGCAAATTAGCAGTGGGAATTGCTGCTGGTGCCATTTTTAATGGAACTGAGCTTAACACTGGGACTAAATGGCACAAATCAGATTCAAAGAACAGAACTAATAAACCAAGCCATAGTATTTTGTTGATTGTGAGTGGTAGAAGATGGTATTTTAGTAATCCCTGCATTTTACTTCACCCATGTTTGGACACACGAGGTGGTTTGATTGGAATTTCTAGAATTTCAGTGCTTTAATGCTCTGAAACATATTAGCTCTGCCTTAGCAGTTAGTGTTTATCCATTCTCAGAGCATTGTAGGGTCATTAATCCTTCGAGCCCTCCTGAGAAGTCAGAGATGGGAGACACTGGAAGTCACATTATTCTAATTTTACGAGTGGGGAAACTGAAGCGATGAATAATGTGGTCAAGGCCACACAGTGAGGCAGTGTGAGCTCCGAGGTGTTCTGGCTATTAGGCCCAGTGGTCAGGCCAACCCTTGCAACATGCTCTTTTTAAATTCTACATTTCTCTTTATTATGATTAAGATTCCTTAATGGTGCCATAGTCTGTCTAGGTAGAAAGTTTTCTTTTCCCTTTGGGTAATAAGGTGAGCATAGCTGCGACAAAAATTTCCAGACAAGGAAAACCTTCTGAAATTACAGTCTGAATCTAATACTATTTTCTATCTGTTAAATTTTCACAGAACATAATTAAACCTTGTCTCTCCTCTTCTGCTAAGAAGGGGTGCAAATTCTTTGATTTGTATTACAAAAAGGAAGTGATTGATATAAATTATTTCCCAAGAGACCAGACTGTTAGTCTCATTTTTGATTGCAGAATAGTGATAAATATTGAAAGATGTTTTAATAGACTTTTAGGTTTTCTTTTCTTTGAGAAATAGTGTATGTGTGGTATGAAAATTCATTTCACAGAATTAGAGAAGTCTTCTGAGCAGCATCTGTAGAATTTTTCAATAGAGTACAAGTGGTTGTTTACAGATTGAAACTTCAGTTGCATAAATAGATGTACTTTGAAATAGCAGCTTATTTGGTAGGGCATAAGCAATGCTTTTGTGTAGTGAAAGGCATCAGTTTTTAATGTTCATCTGAAACTTTTTTTTTCTTCTCCACAAATGGGTTAATTGCTGCCATCTCTTGTGCAAGATTTTCCGGTTTTGTTTCAGTTCCAGCCAGTCTGTTGTAAAAATTACTTAGTCTGCAATATTATTCTAAAAGAAATTCAGAATTTCACAAGGGATTAATCATCATTTAATCCAAATGTTAACCATTTTGTACAGATAAGATCGATCCCAATAGCGAACCCCTACAAACTTTAGCAGCATGTCTAATATTTTAATAAGCACCGAATATTTAGCCCTAACATTAAGCCACCCCATAAATGAATTATTGAGTGTAATCCGCTCTCCCGTGCCCACCTTCCTTTCCCACAAGGCTGTGGTTTTTAGCTAAGCCGGCGTGGAGCTGCTCTTATCTCCAAATAAAACAAAACGGCTTCGCCGAGCGCCGGCACTGCCTAGCCCGTCAGCCGGCAGAGGCAGGCAGGGACAGCCCGGGGCTCTCGCCTCTCGCGGCAGCATCTGGAGCGCAGCAGATTGAAAGTCATAAATACCGTCCCACCGACACCGTGAATAACGCAGGTGTAGCGGGAGCCACCGGCAGCGCTTCCATTCCGCGCCTGGACCTCCCTCCGCCCGGAGTTCCGCGGGTGCGGAGCGTGCCCGGCGCTGCCAGCGCTCCCCGCTCGGCGCCTGCGGGAGAGGGGCAGGGCCAGCGGCGGGGACAGGGACACGGCAGCCGGGGCTGGCCGTGCCCCGGGCGGGGTGCGGGGGGCTGTGGATGGTGCCGGGGGTCCGGGGGCTGCAGGGCCGGCCGGGGCCGCCCGGCTCCCCGCGGCTCCTCCCGGCGCCGCACCGGCATCGCCGCCGACCATGAAACCTTGGCAGCTGATTGCAGGCGTGGGAGATGCCCTTCAGGTAAGGCAGCGGCAGCTTCGGGGAGATCTGGGGCCGGGGGAGGGCGGCATCCGTCCTGTGCCTGCGCCGGAGAGCGCCCGGAGCCCCGGCCGTGCCCGCCGGGAGGGGCCGGGGCAACTTGGCATGTGGGGCTGCTGGGGCGGGCAGCCGCCGGCCGGGACTTCCCCACTGAAGGCGGTGGCGAGAGGGGGCTGCCGGCCAGGTGAGGGGGCTGCTGGCCAGGTGAGGGGTGCGGGGATGCCGGTCAGGTGAGAGGGCTGCTGGCCAGGTGAAGGGATTTGAGGATGCCGGCCAGGTGAGAGGGTGTGAGGATGCCGACCAGGGGAGGGGGTGCGGGGATGCCGGCCAGGTGAGAGCTGCCGGTGAGGTGAAGGGATTTGGGGATGCAGGGGCTGCCGGGCGGACGCGGAGCGGACTCCAGCCGCGCCTGGGCAGGATGCCCGGCCCGGTGGCAGAGGGATGCTCCGGGGGCTGATCCAAGGTGCGTGGTGTACAAACTTAGCCGTGCTGCCGCTGTGTGCCCTGCGTGCGTCCCGGCGGTGTAAGTGCGTTTTCTCTGGGTGTGAGCGCTCCTCGGCGAGATGCCGGCAGAAAACAAGGTGCGGGGGGGATTATACATCCTCCCTCCGTGTTTGGCTGAAGTTTATGTGAACTTCATCTTCAGAAAGATGCTTGGCTTTCTGTGGATGGAGTATGTATTAGCATTTATATGAAATAGAGCAGGAGTCTCATTAGAAGGGGTTTTGTCCGGTGTATTATTGCCTTTCAGCAGACAGGTTACGGGATGCCTGACCAACCTGGTCACCTGTTTAACTTTGGGGTCCCTGTCTGTCACCAGCATAATATACTGATCTTAGAAAACACAGTTTATGAGTATTTGAAGGTTTTATTACTGTACTTGTTAAAATGCATGGGATAAAACAGCAGCAGTGTTTTGTTAATAAATACAATTTAAACACACAGGTAATTTTGGCTAACAATCCATTTATATGTATTTGCATTGAAAAAAGCAGGAACAGTGTATAAAAGACTGAGTTTTAAAAATGCCTATCAGTTTCCAGCTGGATATAATTGCAAAGTAATTTAAATACTTTGAATGACTTTAGCAATTTTCTTCCTCTAAAAAACCCACACACTTCAAAGTGTGCAAAAAATGTTGAGGGGAGTGGGGAAGGTGGATTTCTCTAGCTTTTAAAAAAAGGAATCTCTTCCAGACTCTTAATAGGGCTATAATATTTTTGAAAGACTTGCTGTCACATGGAGGAGACTCTGGTACAGCCCAGTAGTGGAAAGCTGGGCTCTGCAGTTCAAACACCATAAAATCACATTGCTTCCAGGACTGTGCATTAAATTCCACCTCAGGTATTTTATTTTGATGGATAATGCGGAATTTAGTGAGATCCAAAACAGTCTTTGTATTTGTCACTTCTGTAGTGATAAGGAATTTGGTCTTAATACAGCAGTAATTAGGATTTATATAAGTGTTGCATAGAAAGTTCGCAATTTTTTTTTGCTTGTGAAATATTTAGAAAAAATCAGTTTACATGCAGTACATTAGTTCCATATGTATTTCTAAGATAAAGCAACAGATATATATAAAGTTTGAATGTCTTGATATTCTGACCATACATTGTAGCTTTTTTCTTAGATATTTAATGTTCCTGTTGTTGATCTGTTTTTTGAACATGCAGATAAGGTTGAACAGCGAGCAAAACTGCTACTCAATGAACAGTGTTCCCTTGCCTACAGCAAGAGCAGTAGCGCTGTGTAGAATTATTAGTTTTTCAGATTTGAATCATTTAATGAAAAAAAACCTGGACTTTGGGGTTTTATCCTTTACAAGGGTTTCTCTGTGAGCGCCTGGGCAGTGTCTGTCAATCTTCAGCTTTACTTCCATTAAACCTATGGATCTAGGAGGGGTTTGATGATCCCTTTTGGAGTTCTTCTTCCCAAAGCAGTGCATTTCTTGGCCTTTGAGATGCTATGAACACATGATAGCTCCCATTCCCACTGCATGCTCTGGAAGTTCCATTTAATCAGAATCTCCCAACATCCAAAGCCCTGATACCTCGGGGAGTGTCAGCACAGTTCATCAGACCCCTTTCCAGGCACAGTTTTAGAAAGTTTGAACTTTATATTCTTACCTACTCCTACATGAGTAAATGTTTGAGATCAGAATAACTTAACAATAGGTGGCTGAAGCAACTTCAAAGTGTTACATTTAGTCTTTGCAACTTCAAACCACTTACTTCAGTAGCATCATTATCATGGAATTGTTCAGATTTATTATGTTTCTAATAGAAGTTTCACGTAGGATTTCAGTTTTGCTCATAAACCAGAAAACTTTTCCAGGAACGAGTAGTAAATTGATTTTTCAAGTGATCAACTTTGCGGTATTTGAAATGCTAGAAAAGGTCTAGAAAAATGTTCCCAAGAATGATATTGGAAGTTTGGGTTTTTCCTTTTGTAAGGGAAAATACTGCTATTAAATTTTTAGTTGATTTTATGAAGATAAATATGTTAGAAACGGTAACTGAAGCAACAAATCAAAGAGGAGAAGGGAGAGAAATGTGGTTGACTCATGCTTTTAAATTATTGTGGCAGTAATTGTGGAAAAGTAAACTGGTGAAAAATGCGTAGGGAATTTTAACTATAGAAAATATCTTGTCTGAAGTTTACTTCATATTTTAATTTAAGCAAGCTAAGAAAGAGTTATTTTTAACTCCCTAGTAGAAATCAAGCTACGGAAGTCAAGGTTTCAGTCAACTTCAGTGACAGGGATTTTGGAGTTTTTGTCAGAATGATTGTGTCAAAGGATGTGCCTTTCTAGGGTTTAGAGATGGGAACAAAGACTTCAGAGGACCTCGATTATTTCAGAGAGTTTTTCACTGTTTAGGGGGTTTTATATTTCAAGGCTGGGTAATTTACAGCATCTCCGAGGAACTAAGCATAACTTTTGAAATGTATTAACTTTATGTGAGGATAAAGTTTCAAACCTATTATTGTGCTATAAATAGGTATATTTTCAGTCTAGGTGAAAATAAGTTTAGAGGAGTTAGCTGCCTTTAACGTTGTCTTGGGATGTGTTACAAAGGAATAGTTCTCCTAAGCTGAGCTGTGAGGAGATCAGGAATTGAGGGAATACAGCTGCTGGCTGTGCCCAGGGATGCTTTTGTGAACTCAAGAAGTGCCATAAGTACACAGTCACCAGATGGAAGAGAAACACAGGCTTGGCCTTTAACAGAGTGCATCACAAATGCGTTTTATTTAAAATTCAAATGCTGTGGGATTGCATTTGGGTGAGATACCAGACAGTGAAAAGAAATAAATGTGTCACTGCCAAAACTCTCTTCTGGTGGCATTTCCTTCTAAATTTATCATGTCAGCCGTGAAGTTCTGTCTGCAGGAATAAGTCTTTTTATTTTATTTTCATTTTCTTTTTGAGGTATCCAGTGGAGATGTTAAGGAATGTGGTAAAGTTGCTGTCTTTGGTGACTTTGTGCACTCACTACTTTTACCTTAGCTGAACTTGAGTTTGGACAGTGTGGGAGCGTGTTTACTTTGGGGGATTGGAGTTGAGTGCAGGCATTTCTGCTTTCTGTTTGTCCTCATCGTGCCTGTTGTGCTTTTCATTTCACTTACCCGTGCTAAATTGCAGGGGCTGTTATTTCCCTTCATTGTCTTTGAAAATGAAGCACAGTATGGCTTCCTTCACCAGGTTGCAATCAGAGACTATATTTTTTTTTTTTTTGTTCTGTAGTTAATTACAGATTTCATGCACAGGAAAGAGGTTTCTGCAGAGAGAAAATTCACTGATGGTCAGGAATATTTCAAAAAATGCTTTCGTCTCGCAGGTGTGGAGACACACAAACTTTCTCTAAAGTATTAAAATGGAGAAATTAAAATTAAAATGCTGCTTGAGTCAGCAGTAACGTCCAGATTCAGCAAAACTAGGTTATGAATCCAAGCAATTAAACATGACAAAGAGCCCAGTTTTACTGCCTGGACTTAATATCCTTCCAGTATTTTTTTTTGAGACATAAAAACTTCAAAATGTTCCTTTGTGTCAGGTGTTCACATAAACAAGGTATACCTCCATACCCCAGATACTCTTCAAAATCCTCTTGCTTTACTTTTGCACCTACAGTTTTTATTTAAGTATTTTTATTCTCAGGAGAAGGAAACACTATTATTTTCCTCTGTTTTGGATACCCAGAGTTCGGCAGCTACTCATTAATTACCTGCATTTTGGTAGAGATAATTAAAAACAATCTGGTTAAATGTTTAGAAATTAATAAAAGAATCTTTTAAAGTCAGTATTTATTATGTATTAAATTTAAAGTTTTGCAAATGATGATTAGAAATCCAATCAAAATTTTCATGTGGAAGACCAGAGGATCCATTTTGGTTTTGTTTGCTTTTTTTTTTTTTTTAAATCTTCTGTTTTTATGTATTTGATGTTCAGAAATTTTAAGCAGGTTTCTTCTCTGGTAATTACTGCAAATTCAGCTGGGAAGAGAAGGGGAGGGATGTAACTAGATGTAAATCCTGGCACTAGGATGCCAATGGACCAACGTGAACTTGGTCAGAACTTTAACACGGATTATCTGTTCACTGCTCCTGTGGTGGAGTGTGATGTAAAATGCTGACAACAACCTCCCACACTTTGCATATGTGAATTATTCTGCTTGTGCTGGGCTGCTCTCTGGACAGGCGTTTATGTCTTTCTTAACTTAAATGTTGTCCTTGTTAAAGCTGACCTTTCTGATTCCGTGACTACTAGCAATCCAGGAATGATGTTTGATTGTTTTTCCAGATAAATGAGCTGTAGCTTACATGAGGACTTGTTTCTGACTGCTAATTAACCTGGCATTAATGGCTTCTTTAACTGTAAAAACCTCTTACAGCCAAGTGAGGTCTGAGGCACACGTGCCACTGAGAACTCTCACTATTACCTGATGCTCTTAACAAAAACAGCATCATTTTGTGAATTTAAGATGGGCCTCACTATCTTTGAAGAACTGCTGCTACAGTGAAGCAAGTCTTCTAAGAACATGATGTTCAGATCAGGCCCTATTGGAGCATCCTGGCTCCCTCCTGTACTGTTTCATGTGAATTTTATGTTTCCATGTCAGCATCGAGTGTTCACCTTTGTTGCCCTGAGTTTGCAGTTCTTTGATGTTTTCATTTTCTGTAAAAGTTTCTCACGCACTTTCTGTAAACATGGCCATGTTTTGTTAACCGTACTTTATTGTTTTTCATTCCATTCTCCTAGGCTGAAATGTTTGATGGACTTTTCCTTTGACCAGTGTGATTGAGGGGTGGTAATTTCTCCCTCCAATCCACGGTGGTTTTTAAGAACATATATTATAAAGCTCGGGGTCTCTGACCCCGGCTCTCTTCCTTGCTTCTCTCCTGACAAGGTGTCTGCGTGGTTCTTTCGTGTCCAAGTGCGACACACCTTTTTCCAGTTGCTCTGCCTTTCTGACAGGACACGTCCTTGGGGCTGGAATCCTGGCGACAGCAGGTCACCTCTGGCTTCTCATGGCCCAGCTTTTCAATGCATGATAGCAGCAAGTGCTGTGTGTAAGAGCAAGAGATGCATTTTATAGAAGGATGTATCTGCTGTCACGTGTGCTTGCAGGGAAAGTTTGATATTTGGCTGTGACACAAAGTAATCTCAAACCATTAGTTTGTATTTTTCTTGGAATATTTTGCAAGGCTAATGTAAATGAATATCATCTCATGTTTTCATTTGAATACTTTTGTCATCTTCAAAACAAGTATTGATTGAAGAGGTCTGTATGATGAACAGTGGTGGGGTGTCCTGGTTTTCCACCTTGCCACTTGAGGCTGTAATCCTGCACTAATCTTCACAGTTACCAGGAAAAGCAGGATACCACTGCTGTGCCAGGGAGCAAAATCATCTCAGAACCAGATCTCATTTCAAATGGCATTTCATTCCAGTCGTGAGGCTTTCCCAGTGCCAGCAGAATCAAAAATCCAATCGTGGCAGACTGAACTTTGTACCAACAGAGAGGCCGTGGGAAGCAACTTAATTTCATTTTGACTTTCATATGTGAAAGCTTGAGCCTTTTTCTTATCCTTGCTCATTCTTTGAGCCACAATAGGAAGTAGAATTTACCAAAGGGAGATATTAAGAATGGCATTGGGTATTTTAATGCATTTTCTTTACTTCCAATTATATTTTCAAGATGTCACGGTCTCTTAAACAAGTTTCTGTGATTTTATGAGAACTGGTAAATCAAACTGAGCACAGCCATGTAACATCTTAGCAGAAGTTCTGTTTGCCCAATTTTAATCTCAAGAACAGATTAAGCAGATTTTAGCAGCTCCCTGCAGTAGATGTTGTTCACTGATTGCACCCCTTCTGAACACAGTGACTCCAGGCTGGTCTTTAGAACTGGAACCCGGGGGTCAGAGGAGAGCTCAGCTGTGAAAGGTGTTACAGCCTGTGAGTTATCAATGAAATGAGGCTTTACAGAGAGGGTCCAGGGGGATGCTGATATCTTTGGGATAGGCAGTAGCTACAGGGAGTGAGCTCCTGTGCAATCCTTGCATGTCCTGTGGGAGAAACTGCACTGGTCAGGCCTTGCTCTGACTAAAAGAAGCAAACTTTTAGAAAGAATAAGTGCAAAGAGCAAATATCAGCGATGCTGTATGGCTGTTATGAGCTCTTCCTACAGCAGCCACGAGCTCCTGAGCAACGAAATGAAAAGCTAAAACCTGTCTGTTTGTATGTTGGTATTTCTTCTGGTTAACAGAAGCGTCATGTCTGGATGTGAGTGTTTCTTCTGATTGATTATTGCATTTCAGACCTGGGCAGGGCACTCTGCAGAGGGGAGGCAGCGTGGCAGTTCTGCTTTCATTCATTTCTGCCCACACATAACTGAGCTAGCACAGAACAAAACTCCATCCTGGTGTTACAGTGAGGCATTTCTGTGAAAGAATCCCTTTACACAAGCTTGCAAGAAAATGATAAAAAGTCTGATTTTTTTTTTCCATGTACGATTTTTTTTTGTCAATTGAAAGGCTTCATTCTAAATATTGGTGTGGATTTTCAAAAGCAGTGATGCAGAGGATGCTCTTCCATGCCATGGAGACCAGCCCTGCTCCCCCAAGGAGCACCTTGACAAGTGTCACTGATGATTGACATCCTGTTCATCTTTTCAAGCTGTCAGGAAAGGAAGGTCCCTTACCTCCTTAGACCACCTGTTCCAGTGCTTAGCAGTCTTTACTGTCCTGATAAATATTTTTTTGCTCGGTGAGTGAAAATCTCCCGTACTGCAGATGACCTCAGTGTTTCATGTGCTCACGGGGCCTGAAGACAAAAAGATTTCCCTGCTCCCTGTGCGAGTCTTTTGTGACAGAGATTCTGGTTCAGACCTCAGGATTCTGACCCAAGCGTTTTAATTTCTGTATTTTGCTTCAACCTTTTCTAGTTATCATTTAGATTGGAAATCTTTATTTTGCATCTGAGACATTCTTTTTGAACATTTTGCATTTAAATAAAAACATTGCATTCAAACAGCTTAACTTGTGATCAGAAGACAAATATTGGCTATGACTTATGATCAGGATTATAAAATGATTATTCTAAGATGTTAGACATTTAGGGCTGTGGCTCTCACAGCTGACTTGAGATCTCTAAGCTGCCTGTTGGGCTTCTTTGCAACAGAGGTTATAAGGTTTTTTATTTTGCCAAAGTCTGCTAGAAAGTTTTATTACTATCTCAAATTTATAGAAGCGTGGATATGTGTGTGGGATCATCTGTCTCATAAAAAGATAAAAGTTATAAACTTCTACTGATACATTTAAGACTTGATTAGCTCTGCCTGCTCTTGGTTCACATCCTTTCTCTGAGTGAATTTCTCTGAATTATTGCTCTGTACATTTATCCTGTCAGTTTAACCTCCCAGGACAAGTGTGGGGAGAGAGGAAATGCGAGGCGAGGATTCAGAAGACGAATGTTGGATGAAGGGCTGTGAGGTGATGCATCCAACTCTGCCTGACCAGTTCAGCACCTCTGCACTCCAGGGAGGTGTATCCGAGAGGATCTGAGGGACTGTCCTTGGATAAGCTCCTGCCAGCCTGTGTTATCCCAGGATCCTGTTACCTGCTGGAGAGCAATGGGTTATTTCAGCCCCTCAGAGCTGAGGGTAAAGCACACTTGGGATAAAATGGAAAATGCTTCTGCAGTTTTGAAATATATTTGCATCTATGGAAAATGATGCAAATCTATTCCATAAATTTGTAGTAAACCCTTTTTTTTTTTTTTTTGTAATTAGCAGCTAAATGACTAATATTATAAAATAATGGGCTGTGAGTCACTGGCTGGTGCACAGCTTGACTTTGGCTGTGGAGCAGAACAAGAGAAGTGGAGGTTACAAACTCCAGCTAATCACGCACTCGGGTGGATGACTCAGGTAGATTATCTTGTGCCTGCTCGGGAGGGAGGTGGATTGGGCTGTTCTTATTTCCTTCAGGTTTTAGCACCACTGGAGGAGCCAAGGGCATTGTGCCCATTAAGATAACAGAAGACAAAGATGGATGAGGGAGCCGAGATTCTTATGGGGAATTATCTTTAAGAATGGCATGCAGGATGTGTACATTTATTCCCCGAAAACTTTGTGTCCGTGAAGCACAAAGACTGTAAAATTCTAACTGGGTCCAAGCAGGTTGTTTTCAGGCAGGTATTTCAGTGGATGTAGGGAGGAGGATTAGGTAACTACCAATCCTTTTTAGTTATTTTAAGAAATTTCCAAATTCTACTGATGCTTTAAGAAAACTGGAAACATGGCAGAAGAGAGCTGGACAGCACTGCAACTTTGAGATGTTTCATTTTGGCATTGTGAAAGGAATTGTCTTTTTTTTCCCCTCTGAGAAACTTCGTTTTCATTTTCCTGCATGTTGAAGAAAGTGCCTGGGTCTAACTTGAGTTAGTAACAGATGTTTCATTTGATCTTTCAATCCTGCAGACATGAGACTGCATTTCTGCTTAAAGAAACAAATTCTGACACGTAATTGAATGTAACAGCATTGACATGTTCTTCTCCTCCATGGCTGCAGTGAGTAGGTCGGGAAGCTGTGGGCTTAAATTACACAAAGGAAGGTTTAGATTGGGCATTAGAAAGGCTTCCTGATAGTAAGAATACTTAATATTTAATTAGGTGAGTTAGGAAGATTATGGGATTTCTGTCACTGGAGGCTTTTAGAAAAGGTTTGGGAAGCAAATGCCAGAAAAATGCAGCTGTTTATGTAAACATGTTCTATAGAATTGATTGATTTATAACTGGCAGAACTCGTGCTCATTGCTGTGTTTTTCTAAAGTAGAAAATCTTTCTCAAACACCAAACCTCTTATTCAGCAGGTGGGTCTCTCATATTCTTACCAAGAGAGTTTTTTAACCCAAATTCAGAATCTGACTTCCTGCTGCTGTTACACCTCTGTGGGGTGAGGCAGTGAATCAACATTGGAAGTGTTTCCTAGGAAGAGAGTTTGGAAAATACTGGAGTTTTGCAACATTTCTGATAAAATCTTGGGGTTTTTTTGAGGAAGAGTGAGGGGCATGCACCTATTCCATCCCTGCTCCCAGCTCCCCTCTGGGGTGTCTCATCTCTCACACTTGGTTGCTGGGGAAACTCGGGTGGAGATGGCCACTGAGCTCTGAGAAAGCCCTTGGTCTGTATTTATGGAAGTTGGGAATAATCCTCTCAATAAGAGACAAGACAGTTATAATAGAATTGAGGCATTTGAAGAATTGGTTCTCTATAACCTCTTACAACATCTATGTTATATGCCACAGCTCCCCTTATTCCTGTAACATTGCCTTTAGAATTTAAAATACAGACATTTTGAATATATTTTTGCTTTATAATTAGAAAGCAATTTTTTCATGTGAGAACTGTGCAGACTTTCACGTCCTCTATTAATAACATAACATTAAGGTTTTTTAATAAAAATCTGATTACACAGAACATATTAGAACACTTGAGACGTTTTTTTTTTTTACTATTTGAGAAGTGTAAGAGTGCCTTGGGGCCAGAGAGGCTCTGTTGTGCTATTTTCTGTGTAGTACTCTACACATTCTACAGAGCAACCAGAAACCTCTTGTCAAAAATCCTCCAGCTAAGGAAACAATAGAAATTAAAAGGATGTGTTCTTAACCAGTGGTCCTTGTCTTGGGAATTTTAGTTTACCAACTGAAACTGAAGTTCCTTGATTCAATGTGAGCATTGTGAGAAGGATAAGCATGCTGGACACTGTCTTTTCACCATGTTTTGGGGTTTTTTTTTTTTTTTTTTTTTTTATCTAGTTTCTAGAGCCAACAGTTGGTTTGGCACAGGGGAGAATATTGTGTTAGAGAGAACTGGATTCAAGTCTTGAACACAGTGCTTGACCAGTTGCTGTGCTTAGACAGAGAAGGAACTGTCCCAGGGAAGGGAACCAAGTCCCAGTGTCCTCCCCACTCCTTTTGGTACAGCACAAGCCCCTATCGTGTCTAACTGTAATTTTTAAAATTAATTTTCAACTTGTTCCAGATAAACAAGTAGTAAAACTTAATATTCTGCTTAGAAATTACATTATTTTGAATGAAACAATGCTACTATTAATCAAGTTCAAAGAAAGCTGTAGTTTTAGAATAGACTGTAACAAATAGGAAACTGATATGGAGGTACTAAAGGCCTTTCTGTAATATCTGTATTAAAGAAATAGCTGCCAAGATGGTTATTACTTACAGGCATTTCAAACTTCAACAGGTTGATAAGGAATTTAATATTTTCATATGCTTCAGTGTAAAGCCATCTGTCACAGTGACAGAACAAAGTGTTGGGAACGAGAACAAACGTATGCTCATGGAAGTTCTCCATGAAATGTTAACAAGAAAGGCACAAGATGCACAGCAGTATCTTGTAACAAGTGGGCAAGGGATTTGAAAAAAACATGGCCATCATCTTCAATATTTACAATTACCATTTCTTTCCTAATTTCTTTTTGTGTGGAAATGCTAAAAAAATAAAAGGCTGTCAATACAGATGGTGAAGGAGACAGATATACTGAGGAAAACAGCGCTTGCATCCACCTTTTGTAGTTTTTCATGTTTTTGCTCGTTTCCTACAGTTTCAAGCTTCTGTCTGGGTACATCAGTGTATACATTAGACCTCAGGCAGTGTTTCATACATCTGCTGGGCTTTTTAGTGCAAATTAAACAGCCTCAAACACACACAGGAGCTGAACTTTGCTGGTACCTTCTCCCCATCCCCCATTTGGGAAGGATTTTTATTCGTGGCTGCACAGAAGAATGAATCACATTCCAGTGTTTGAAGTCAGAAGGTGACATAGTGTGACTTTTAACCTGTCATACCCCAAATGTGGGACACAGTGTGGGCTAGTAAGAGATACAAAAGGGATTATAGGGGGAAAAATGGTACTGAGACATAAAAAAGAAAGCAAGTGTTCAAGAAAAGTTACTTTGAATCTTTTGTCAGTGGTATTGCAACAAGAAAGATCTGGTTCTGAAAAATCTATACAGTTGGATTTTTAGTTATAAGGTATAAAGGATATATTTTACAGTGATCATGTTATTTTCAGGCCTCCATTCTCTCTCCAGGTTTGGGTGACTAAGAGCAAGGATTGAATTAGATTGTGCCTTAGCAGTGCTGTGAATTTTCTAGGAAGCGTATTTTTATGTTTTAAAATGGTAGCTCCAAAAGAGATGTGTGCTGAAGGGTTAGGGAGCAGGTTATGGCACAGTTCCCTCCCCCATTCAGGTATGAAATCCTCTTCTCTGGCACAGCTTGATGGGCCAATTACTCAGTTTGCACTGGCAGCATTCCCCAGCGCTGTGGGAACGGCAGCGCTGACCACCTTTTGAGGGGAGTTTTAAGTTTTGCCCTCACAATCAGTTTTCTTCACCAGATTTACAAACATGACATGGATTAATTTTCATCCTTCAGAAATTCAAGCCAATGAGATGCAGAGGTGGGATTGCACAATTAGAGTGGCAACATCCCCTCGAGACAACAAACAGCAGAAGGATTCTGGTGTTGGCACTTCTGTCATTCCGTGTTGGCTGGGAACGTGCACATCCTTTCACATCAGGCAGTCTGGAAGTTTGGAATGGATTGCACTGGGGCATCTTTCAGCTCTGTTAAGTTGTCCCGTGATAGCCTTAAAGGAACGAAATGTCTGAACCTTTATTTGAGTCCCGATAAAGATGCAAATTTCCAATTTTTACTCGGCAACACTGACATCGTGTGGCAAAGAGGAAAACCCCAGCCCTGCTCCAGTACCGAGAAGGGAACAGCTTAAAAAACTCCTCAATTTTAACAAAGCAGTCAAAAAGAAGTGTCTCCAAGACCTTCAGTGTTACCTTCTAAATGAAGACAAAGAGCCAGGTAGAGAGAAATGCAGTGCCTTGCTCAGACCCGAGCTTATTTCTTATCTATTTTACTTTGGGCTGAGCAGGGCACTGGGAACAGCTTTACCTTGATTTTTAATGCTTCAGGGATGAGTCTGACCCTCAAGGCAACAGGTTTCAGTCATCAGGATATAAAGATGTAGTTTCCCTTTGAACACTCTTTATATTTCCTTGGGTATTCAGGTTTGGCAACACATCTTTGACAATGAGTCTTGCAGTTAGGTATATCTGCAGCGTTTAAAAAAGGTTCTGACAGGTAGAATTTGTGGGAGGAGAGATATCCTTCTGCTTTTCTATTAATTTTCATTGCATATTCCCATGTCCTTTTTTTCTGAGAACTGAATTTTCTAGCTCTCTGTGCCAGCCATTGGTATTTATTTTGAGTCTGCTTTTTATTTCCTTTAAAAAATAAGCAGCCTTAGTGTTATTTCTCTGGGTTTTGTATAAGAATCTTAGAGTCTTTTAACCAGTTTGATCTTCTGCCATTACCATGGATGTTCTCTTGGACCCTCTTGTACAATTTTCATTCTAATTTTCATTCTGCCTAAACTGTGTGCAGCTGGACCAGGTGAGCTGTTACTGCAAATCACAGGAAAAATTCCTGGTAGGGTATCACATGCCAGTGATTGTAGTGCTCTGCCAAGGGGTTCTGACTTGTTGTAAATAAGGTTTACAGATTATGAAGATGCTGGTGAGACTTTCTCTTACTGAAAAAATGGAGAAAAATTGCAGTATTTTTTGTGCTGGCATAGTTTCTTTGTCCAAATTCAGTCTCTTTCCCGTTGTATTTCTCCTAGAATATGAATTTTAGTAATGCACTTATAGCCATTTTAATTGTCCATATATTGATATGCTACCTACATGGTAAAAATTTCTGAAGCTATTTTTTAGTGTTAATAAATTGGCTTTTCTTACTCAATAGACTCTTCCCCCTTATTTGACTTTTATTTTGATGAAAAATGGTAAATGGTGATATGATTGTATGCTAATGCTGCAGCATCAAATGTTGTGAAAATTCTACTAATGAATTCTACCTTGCCATTAATTAAGATTGATATTAGCAAAATGAACTTAGGGATTTGTTGCATTTACTGATACTGATTCTGTTGAAGTCACAGAACTACAAGGAGAATTCTGAGTATAATGTTTCACCTAATAGACAAAAAACCTATGAAAACAATAAAATATGAGAAACATGCACAGTCCTGACAGATTATGTCAATAATATGAGTAGGATTTGCTTCTCTTTGTGGAAGTTTATGGTGTCCTGGGGGCAAGGATTGAGGCAAGGCAGCTCAATTGGTAATTAATTAATTAATGTAGGGTTCCTCCTGTCCACATCTTTGTGCACTCTCTCTTCTTAAACTCCTACCAAGTCCTGCAGCTTGTCTTTGCAGACAGCCCTGTTTGCTGTTGTCCTCACTGCTGTTTGTTCTCTCTGTGTAAACACCGAGCATCTCCTTCGTTGGATTTTCTGTTAGTACAATTTTCCTGTTGTCGAAAAGCTACTGTATTGTGTTGAGAGATCAAATTTTCCTCCTAGAAAAGCCTGGTTTGATGGCAGGTAGCTTGTCCTGTGCTGCAGTTTCTATGTTGGTAATTAACCTTGCCTGTAGGCCCCCAGATTGCAGAGGAGATCCAGCTGGGGACGGTTTTCCCCGTTAATAATGGTTGTAGCTGCTGGTTTGTGGCACTTAGCACATCTGATGTGCTCTCATTTGTCTGAGAGTGTCTCTCAGGGAAGATCTGGCAGAGGATCGACCAGTTCAAATGGAGTTACCAGGCTTAGGTATGAGATAAAGCAGCAGCAGTTGGGGCATGGACAGAAAGGAGAATTGAGGCACCTGCTGGGAAAAGGGGAGAGGGAAGGCAAGAACAAATAACTGCAGGTGCTCTGGTGGTGGCAGGGGGATGTGTGCATTCACGAGTGCATCCTCACACATCTGCACAACACAAACACCTCTATTCCTTTAAAAACCTGCCTGTTGCTGCTACTTCCCTTTCATCTAACCCACACTGAAGGAAGGTTTGGAATCACAACTCTCCGAGAGCTGGGTTGAGGGTAAGCACCTTAAATATTGAGAGGAACTTAAAAGGATGGGGCTCTACCATAAATTGAGGTTCCTTGCCCTTCTGTTCCCTCTTTCTTTGGAGTCTTGCTGATGGCACTGAATTTCAAATGGAAGAAGAGAAATAATTTGAAAATTTCCCCCCTCCCTAAAGGAATAAATGCCAAGTGCAGAGCCACTGATTAAAAACATATCTCTGAGGAGCCTAACAGGAGCTAATCCTAAGGATATATTTAACAGTCTAATCCCTTTCACTGGGAAGTGCATCAAGAGGTAAAAGTTTCTTCTCTTTGCCACAGGTTGCCTAGTTCTTCATGGAGTGATTCTTTCACTTAGCCCAAGTCAGCCCTTTCTTTCTTCTGTCCTGACAGCTGATGAACAGTAAGGCTTCATTAAGAACCTCATTGCAGTGCTTAAAAAGTTCTTATTGTCAGGAATAAGCCACAAATTTCAAAGTTTGTTTACTGTGGGGGCTCTAGTTAAATAGTTTCTCTCTCTTCTTGCACCTCTGTGGCATGGCAAGAGACCTCCTGGCTGGAAGGGATAATAGAGGTATTATTTTCTCCCCTTAAGCAAAAATGATGTGTTCCTGAAGTAATTGGCTCCAGTGCAAATTATAACTGCTCCTTTTGTCGTGACAGGACTGTAATCATTTTGTGTCACTGGTCACCCCTCTGACAGCTTATTGGTTCTCAGTGCTATCAAGTGGAAGTAAAAGGAGAAAAAAAACCAGAAGCATTTTTGTTCTTTAGCTGGTGGCAAGGCTTTTGGTGTTTACGCATTGTATTCTCCACTGTGCAGAGAAAATAAGTTAGTGATTATTGGAATTATTTTTATAGCATGGAATAATTTGCTGTGGAGTGAAAACAGGAAAGCTACTTGGAAGCATTGAAAAGCATTTCTCGTAGTCTAGGTTTTCTAATATGCAGTTTCTGTGAGATGTTTTAAAGTGTCACTTCAAGTCTTATTATGTATCTGCATAATTAATGTAGGCAAAGAAGAAAATAGAAAGGCAAGTTCTTTTAAGTGAGATAGTTAAACCTTGATGGAATTGTAGTCTGAGACCTTGGAGAGGGGGCAAGGGAGAAGGGTGTTGTGCTATAACAGGTACAGGTAAAGAACTATTTTGGTGCAGTTGTTTGTGTTTTTCATCAGCATCTCCCACGTGGGCCATGATTCCAGTACGCACTCTTGTAATCTCCTGCAGTGGCAATGATTCAGCTTAAAAATCAATAGGGCATGAGGTGTTTCAAGTTCTCATTATTGTAATGTGTCAACATCACTTCAGTGACCCCAGAGCCCTGTGCTGGCTGATTTGTTCTCTGATTTATTGTGCAATCTTGTAGGCAAACTATAATTTCACTTGTAACCAGAAACTCTGCTTTTATGGTTTATGTCCCAGTCTCCAGTCATTAGGATGTTCAGAGATAATCAATACCTGTGTTTGCTGCTGAAGGTTGAATGAAGTTGTCAAGCAGCTAAATTGCAAAGAATACAAACAAAAGAACATTGTTATGGCTGAGCGGGCCAGGAAATGTTTTTATTTAAATTTTCATTCCCTATCAACTCACAAATGCTTTTACTGCTTAGCATTGCCATAATTTATATTCCCCTCTATGCCTACCAGTTTCAGATCTTGAATTTAGTGGTTGTGGGGATTTACTGTATCACTTTGTCTTTAGGTTACCTGTGTTCCTTTATGATCCTGTTATCTCCTCTGTATCTGTCCAAATCCAATAACATCATGAACAGGAAACAAATTATTTTAATTGCTCAAACTCAGTAAGCTTATTGTGGCTTTAACACATCAGGGGCAAAGCAGCACTGTTAATTTTGCACTGCTCCTCTTCCAGTTATGCTAATTTTGATGTTTGCTTACATGATCAAAGTGCTGCAAGTGATAACAACGGAGTCTATATCAGTTTATCCTGGGCAATATCACACCAATTAATGTGTTTAGAATGTCTCACATAAAACAGGTGGTTTTGCACTGCCCAAAGCCCTTTGGACTTGTACCCCTCACATACCCAACTGCACTGGAGGAAGCAACATCTGTATTTTTGATTTTTCTTGAAAAGCTGTTGACTGGACAGTATTTTTCCAGTGTACGTGGTAGATTTAATATTTTCCTCCTTCAGAAGTGCTTATTTTAGTAGAGCTTTCGCCTTAACCATTGAGAGCTCACCTAATGGGAGAACATCCAGGAACATGTAAATGGATGGGAGCCTTAGGTGGAATAAATCAGAAGTTGTGCAGTTTTTAAAAGTTGTATGAAGCAATAAGGTCCATATTAATCACCAAAACTAATACAAATGGGACAATATTCAGAACTGGAAACAAAATGGAAAAAGACCTGAATGTCTCAGATTCAAGATCAGAAATGTTCTAATTTTCATAGTTGTTTAACAGGAATTTTGTAGTTAGATTATTGAATGTTTATTATGTTATTGGGGGTATTAGAAAGTTAAAATTATCAAGAATTTTTTGGTTTCTGTCCTCTTTTTTCTCAAACCCTCTGTTTTAATTATAGTCTCCGAAACTCATTTTTTTCTTCAGCTGTGTCTATGTAGTCTGGGGGCACACTACTAAAATGGTGACCACTATTTAACAGCTGACATGTAAAACCATGAAAATGTAGGTATCACTACTATTCAGCAGGCTGTTAATATTCAGTCTCTCCAGGGGCAGGTTGGTGTCATTAATGAACACAGTACATGTACAAATTTGCCCGTGTGTTTGTCAGATAATGAAAAATAGGAGTGTTTGGCTGCTGTAGGAAAGGGTGCACACATTTCAGATGCCTCCTCAAAGTGGGTATTAGCAGCCCTGGCTCACTGTGGAAAGAGGGTTTTTAATAGGAAAGTGCCCCATAATAATTTACTAAGCTGATCTATTTAAAGACCTTTACGTGGAATTGAAATAATTGTCATGGGGTTGGTATGGCTTTAAAAAGTTGACACCTCTGGCCTTATGCATCACAAAAAGATATGGGTCTTTTCTGCAAGAGAGTCTGACCTATATAACAGAATAATCTGGCATAATGCAGAGCAGGGAGATGAGGGAGAAGGTGGGCTGGAGCAAACCTTTTAAGTGTTGCACAGGCTGTGAAAATCTGGGGAGCTGCTGGAAGGTAGATAACCTGTGCAAATTAATTTGTCTCCTGTGCATGCCATGATGTATAATTCAATTTACATTGAGAGTGTCCCACATTCTGGAGGCCAGGACTGGTTTCAAGTTTCTTGTCTAAGCCTCTCCTCTATCCCTTGAAGTGCTTATTTAAAAACAAAATGCCATAAATACATGGAAAACTTGCAAGAAAGTTCTATTCCTTGCTATTTGTCGGACAGCTTCCTCATCTTCGGTGTAGTTTTTGAAGTTTAAAGAAAAATCCTTTGTATTTTGAACATTTTTTTTTCCCCTTTTGCTAAAAACCCATTGCACCATCACCCAGAGATTTCTAATGCACAAAATATCAGAGAGCTGGGTCTTTTAGCTTGCTGTGGCTGCTTTGGGGAAGTAGAGACATACGATGCGTTATAACCACTGTGTGACAAACCTAGCTGGTTTTTCTCGTCACTGTTTGCCATTTCGGCTGGGTTTACACTGCTGTTATACTTGGTATCCTGTTAACTATTTTTGGTGCAAAAAGCATGATTATTTCATGTTCCATCATAAAGCAGACCTCCTCTTGATTTGATTCTTGCATTTAAATAAAAGGTACAGCATGGTCCAGCAAAATTCTGGCCATTTTCATGAATGTAATATATTTCTTTTGATCTGGAAGTGTCACTGGGGTGAGATTGAGTTGCAGGTATTTCCACTGGGTTATGAAGGCAGCTGGTCAGAAAACTTCTGCTGGGATCTCCTCATACTCTGCTGTCATTAGGTGTGGAAAATGGAGACTTGTGTTGGACCCACGAATATTGTTATTATTGCCAGTGAGTTCTCCAAGCACGGTGATAAGGAGCATTGTAGGGGAAAAAAAAAAAACCAACACACCAAAAGTGCTTTTTACTGTTTGTTTTGGTTTTTTTTTTTTTTTAAATCTTTGAGAGTCACTGTAATTCCAGCTGGATTTATTGTTTTCACTGTGCTTTATTGAATTCCTGCTGGACCTGCCACTACAGGAAGCTGCAGCAATGCCTGCATCCTTCTCAGTTACCTTTTGCGGGGCTGTGAGCCTCAGTGTTTTCAAAGCACTCTGAAAAGTGCCTTCTTAAAAGGATGTTATGTGTGTGTAAAACACTGCTGTTCCTGCTGAAGCCTGGACGAAAGATAAACCTCTGTGACTGGAGAAAATTACTGAGTGCTGCATCAGCTGTTCGAGTGCTGCTTTATCAAATCAGAGATCCTGTGCTCCAACACGAGAAAAGAGAGAACTCCCACGGTGAGAGACAGCTTGCTACAGTGGCATTCAATTCAAGGTCACACAGAACCTCAGTCACGGCAGGGAAAAAAGCCAAATTAAGCATTTTTAGCAGTGCAAATACATTGAGAAATATCATTAAGGGTGTGAAGATGCTGGAAAGGAAAACAGTAAAACCCATGTAGCAGAGCAGTTGTGTAGGCAATGTTACAGAGATGGGCATGGAGAGATGAAGTCACTTCACATTTTGGGTATCACTAAAATACTTTCCTTACGTTATCCTGCTCTTGTGTGTGGCTTTGTGTCTCACTTTGGTGGTTGCAGCGCTTACCTAAACAGATTTTTTTTTTAATATAAATTGCTGTGAAGTAAATGGGGAGGTCATTCCTTGTCACAGAACTGGTTTGATGATGGGAGGTGTTTGCTTTTTTCTTCAGACAAGCAATATTTGGAATTTTTTGGCAAAGTTTACATGTATGAGATTTCTTAAATAAGGCTCACTAACCTTTATACCCAAATACCTTATGTATGTACCAATTATATTAATTCTGTATTTGTTCTTTAATGGTGCAGTTAATACAATTTCAAATTATAAATGGTGTCTCCTTTGCCTATTACTGGGGAAATATTTGTATCTGCAAAAAACAAATGGGTTGAGATAATTTGTCATTCTCATTGGATACCAAAGCCTGAGAGAAATACTGAAGGTTTTAAACTTTAATATAATTTTTATGATATTATATAATATTCTTATGTGATATTGAGTAGTAAATAGCATTGATCTGTTTTTAGCACAAAGTGATGTTGATCAAAGCGTGGTAGAATTGCTACTTTTTATTGTATAAAATACTGGTAAATTAGTAATTAAACTGATTGGAACTGTTGGTTCATTTTAGGGAGTTCTGAGTTAAATCATTCTCTCTTGTAGGGGATGGATGGAGATGCCCAGGTAATACCTCAGGCCCAGATAGGCACCAGTGTGAGCTCTGCAGAAAGGCACTTAGAAGGGTAATTCCTACTGAGAGTTCTTCCTTGGATGCTGCTTGTTTGGATGGTTTTGTCTGCCCACTCTTGAGCTCTCAGACTCTCCTAGTTTAGAAGCATGGTAAAGTAAATTAACCAGGTGAAATTTAGGTGGGTGCTGTTATTCTCCTCTGTGTGCTGTTATCATTCCTGCTGAAACAGTGCTTTTTGGACAGTAACTGTGCTCGCTAAAAGTGGAATCTGGAAGCACTACGAAGTTCAGCAGTGTGGCATATGTTTCGGGGTGGGAATTGAAATTTTCCTTTTTGGTGGGTTTCCTTGAAACTAGGTTCCCACTGGCATCCAGATTTTCCTCGAAAGGAGAATGCCAGGATGCTGCAGGGAGGGCTTGTGCTCAATTTGGGCACTCGGTAAGCTGGCAGAGGAGGAGGAGGGCAGCAGTCTGGAGGTGTGTGTCTATCCCAGGCAGAGAGTGTGCCTGGGAATGCTGCAGGACCACACTGAGCAGGGTTGGGGCTGCTTCTCTTGACCATCCCACGTGCTCAGAGCAGGTACTAAGCTAAACTTGGGTTTCAGGTTTGTAATGTTTTGTTGTAACAAAATGTCCTTCTCTTCCATCTTTGCTGGCCAGTGATTGGCAGCGGAGCCAGGGCTGTCTCTGAGATGAGAAAGAAGCATTTTAATTTCTTCTTGCTACATCCTAATTCCCGTTTGCCTGTTGTTAGTTGCTCTTGAACTTCTTATTGGCTGAGCTCTGAATTAACTGTTCCTATTCCCGCATGTCTTGATTTTCCCCCATGCACTTGACATCAGCTCCTTCCTTCTCTTCCCCTCAATGTTCCTGTCACCTCCTGGAGTTAACAGCATTAAATTCTAATACTAACATTCAATTTGCAATTTTGGAGACTTGAAACATCACCTGCTCTGCTTGAAGGAGCAGTTATTGTGGTAAAGTTTGAAAGTGGTATATTTTCAACAGAATTCACGGGTTTGAAATCTGCTGCACTGCTGAGAGGTGCTTTACATCCCCAGGAGTGCTTCCATTCCAAGGGTTTCACTCTGGGATGTCCATATGCTCTTTTTTCCACAGAGCTCACGGTGCCCGTTACACATCTCAAGATGCAAGGAACTGGGCAACAACATTTTAAAAGAAAGCCTTGGAAAACAAATACAATAAATGACAGAGTTCCACAGCTATGACATTTGTGAGAGTATTGAACAAACACATCAGTCACTTGCAGGAAATTTCCTGGCAGTTGTGAGGTGCTCACTGGAAACAAGGGTTTGACAGGAGAGGATTCAGGGGCACGGTCTGGGTCACACAAGAAGCAATGCAGCTCTGGGGGAAGGTATTTTATATCCTTTCCTTTCTGGCACCAGCTATGGGAGTTGTCTCTTCTCTCAAAATTTGCAGGCAATTATATTTTGAAAGAAATTGAACATAATGTGCAGGTGCTTAAATATTTGACACGGCACTTCCCATTCTGCCTCAGCAGGTACTTATTGTTCTTTTGGCACTGTTCTGACGAGCATGTGATGCCTTTAAAATACTCTGGTAAGCAGGAATCCTGGCTGTAAAACATTCCTGTTGTTGGGGTATCATTTCTGAGTGGCTGGTTTGATGCACAGAAACATATGGCTGGTTACAGGAGTGGACTAAAGAGATACAGATGACAGTGTGACACTTTGGCTAGGACTCAGATCACAGAAAACAGGAAGGCAAAAGCTGATATATATATTTTCATTGCAGCATTTGCATTGATAATATGCACTGTTCAAAAAGCAGTTTATTTCAGGGGGTGCATGCATTAACAGCTCTGGTATTAGATGTACAAAACATATGGATTTAACCAGCCAGGTCCCAGCTAAACAGTTGTGCCTTCATTTCCCAGACCTGCAAATCTTCCCATCCCAGTTCCTGTATGACAGATAAATTGAGCAGATTAAACACAGGAATAAATAATTAGCAACATTTCCCATAAGCCTGAAGTATTTGGATGGCCACTAGAAATGAAACTGAGATGTTCCTAGATTATTTTGTCACTTCAAGGCTTGATTAGGAGTACTGAGTATCTTTCAAAGTTGTATGTTTAATTTCTGATGCAAGCCTGGGGATGGATATAGATGTTACTGGATAAGACAGCATTGTCTTATCAATCAGGGATTGATAAGAGATCAGGGTCCTGTCAGCAGACTGAAAATTCGGAGATCTTTTCCAATGTGGATGACTTGCCCATGCACTTTCCACCATTTTGGCTGATTATATTAATATATAATCTCTTTTCCCAGGTAATTTCTAATCTAGGTGCTCCAGCCTTTTGGGGTTGAACAAGCACTGACCCTGCAAGATGCTACTTCCACCTATTCCAAGTCCTTCCCAAAAAGTCTAGAAAGGTCCTTTGCAACATATAACACCTTTCTTTTATTTCACAGACAACTAAAAGGAAAACTAGTGAAAATGTTTTTGAGGAAAGAAAAAGAGTGATGTGGCTTTGGTGTTGTTTTGGTTTTTGGTTTTTTTTTTTTTTTTTCCTAAACAAGAGTTTCACATTTCATGAAGGTGAATTATATAGCAAAGGTGAATTATATAGTAAAGATGAATTATGTAGTACTGAGGTCTGTAATTAACTTTATCACTTTATCTGCTTTTGATCTAGCAGGTCTTCAGGAGGAAACATTATTTAATCTACATTCATATTATCTCTTTCTCCCCTTACAAAAAAAAAAAAAAGACCTATTTTCTCAGTCTTTAGAATGTGAAGACAATGTTATTGTGCTCCTCTGTTCTACCCTGTAGCTTTCAATTCCTATTTAATAAGACACAGGACATCTCTCATAAATTCTGTGCTATCAGTGTAATGTTGCTTTGATGATGCATTGCATGTTAAGTTGGGATTGGCATGAAAGGATAGTGAGGGCTCAGGAGAGATTTTTTTTTTTCTATTTTCCCATAAACGTTCTGCATCTCTTGCTGTCAGAATCTGCAGAGAGCTCTTGGTATGACAGTTTGAACATGGGGTGTTCTGCTCTCTGGCCACAGGCCTCCTGCAGCCGCTGCCCTCTGGTCCTCCCTGTCTCCCTTCCACCTGGAATTAGCTCTCAGTGCCCTCCCTGCAGCTGAGGAACTCATTATTTTGCCAGCACCCCTTTGGATGGGCATGAGTGAATCTCAGCAAAAGACGTTCTGGAGCGGAGCAGGCCTGGTCAGTTGTCCTGACCCTTTTCCTGCGCTGTTGCACAAAGGGCGGGACTTTCCTCACAGGATCCCTCTTGGAGCTGACAGAGGGTACGGAGGTTTGGAAGCTGATTTCAAACCTCTGACATTTGAAGTTGCTCTTTCTTCATTTCCCTGCAGGTATTTATAGATACGCTGTCGTTCTGGTGGCTGTCTGCCTAAAAAGCAATGCATTTACTCTGTTACTGCTTTTCTTTCCATGGAAGAATGAGGATCTCAACTGCAAAAATGACCCTGGGCATGAAATGTAATTTAGACCCCTCAAACCTAATTTTGTTACAATACCAACTTTCATGGCTTTTTAATTTTTAAAAAAATATAAAAAATAATACTTAAATACACATATTAACCTATATTTCACATAGGATCCTATATTGTATAATGCAATTTTTACCCCCTAAAAGCTCACTCAAAGTTGTATTGTTCATCTCTAGTATAACTCTTGCTGTCTCTTCTTGCCCATCTTGTTATTTCTGTGCTTTTCATCCCTTTTCTTCGTAGTCTGTACTCCTTCCACACAAGTAAATTTCATCTCTTTTTCTTCCTTTTTGTATGCTAGTTCTTTCTTCAAGTTGCTATCTTTTTGCAGTGTAGTACAGAATAATCAAACCAGCAAACTTTGTCCTTTTTGAAGCAGGGGTGTTTGAACATTTGAAAACCCACAAAAGAAAGGCAGATCAGTAGTTCTGGCATTCTTCAAAATTGCTCTTTCATTTGAAAGGAATAGAGGAGCTCTGGGTGGGCAAACTGAAAGTTGTGGTGTCTGTTTAATGAGGCTGCGAGGGGAAGCAGGAGACGTGTTGGTAATGATTAGATGTGGTGAATGCAGATATGTCCACTGAAAGGCGAAAAATGTGCTTGAAGTGTAGCCTTAACTTTGATAATCAGGCCACAATTCATATGCAGCCAGGGGTTCTCAGGAAGCCCAGAGCTCTGAGAGCTCTTGCTTAAGTTCATTAAGTGGCCACAACTCAACTGCAATGTTATGTTGAAATCATTTTCCATTTATAATAAAATATCCACTCAAGCCTATACTTTACTTATGCAGCCAGGAGTTCTCAGGAAGCCCAGAGCTCTGAGATCTGCTCCCTGGTTGTGAAGTTCCAGCAGGCACCACCCTTGGCGGGGTGAGTTGCACAAACCTGAGCGTGCCTGCTGAAGTTTGGGATGGAAACTTCTGTCCTGCAGCTCCCTGGCTGCTCCCTGCACTGTGCCTGTGGGGTCAGCACGCGGAGCGCTGCTTTTCTGCCGCTGCAATCCAGGGATGTTGACAGAGTAACCTGACAGCATCCCTGGCACGGCTTCCAGGAGATGCTCAGCTGAAATCCGTGTGTGGCATCCCGGCTCCACAGAGCGTTTCACAGAATCACAGAACCACCAGGTTGGAAGAGACCTTCAAGATCATCGAGTCCAACCCATGCCCAAACCTCAACTAAACCATGGCACCGAGTGCCACATCCAATCTCTTTTTAAACACATCCAGGGATGGTGACTCCACCACCTCCCCAGGCAGACCATTCCAGTACTTTATAACTCTTTCTGTGAAAAACTTCTTCCTAATATCCAACCTATATTTTCCCTGGTGCAACTTAAGACTGTGTCCTCTCGTTCTGTCAGTTGTTGCCTGGAGAAAAAGGCCAACCCCCACCTGACTACAACCACCTTTCAACGGGCTTTACTGGAATTCACAGAAGATCTTAGATGAATATATTCATCAGTTCCACACTGCAGATTTTATGTAAGTCTGGCTCCTTCTCGAGCCTCTTTGGCGTGTGTAATGGGATTGTTTTTCCTGGGAAGGCTCTCACGCACCCTTAGCGCTCCGCGTGTAATGGGCCGCATTCTTCATCCTAATCAGCGGAGCCTGGGCATTCCCGATAATTGTTCCCCACACAACGCACTCCTACCTCCGGAAGCTGCCAGTGCCTGTCTTCTTCAGGAATCGTTAGCAGGAGTAGTTTGGGGGATTTATAATGCCAGGAGCACCTCCCAACGCAAATTTTATGGCTCTTAATAGCTGCTACTTTTCCTTACAAGTGCGTCTCTCCCCAGACACGTTTTTGCCCCAGGGCAATTAGTTAACAAAGTAGTCGTTAACTATTGATAATGATCAATTTGTCAGGGATTAGTGCCCAATAATGCCATATTGTCTATTAATTAGATAAACCCATGTTAATTGTAGATACTCTTAAGAGCACTTTCTTGGAGGATCAAGCGGGCTTGCCATAAGCCAAACTGAGCAGCAGCTTTGCAAATGTAGAGTAAGTTATATACGGAAATGAGATGTATATTTTTTATAGTGATATTTTTAGAAATGTTCAAGATTTGACAGGTTTATAATTTTCAGACATAGCTGCTCAGAAGGGAAAGAAATTAATCCAGTCAGAGTTTTTCCAGAAAGCAGGGTCCTTACTGGTCCTTTCTGACACCCTTTCCTAGAATAAAGGCAAGAAGAAGCATGCACACACGGACACATAAATCTATACACCTCAAAACTACCCATATTTGGGACAAGAAGGCTTCAGTGTGCATATTCATGAAAAATGTCTTGGTTTGTTTTCTGGCTGGTTTATGACTCATCACAGGATGGATGAATAATCTCTTCAGAGAGATGTGTATAGTCCAGACTAAACCCAAGAATACCCCCAAGCCAAAACTCGGGCAAATTGGAAAAGGCCATGGGCCTGAGCAGCTATGGCAAATCGATTTTTTTGGAGCTTCCAAGAAAAGGGTGCATTGATATTTGTTGGTATTAACAGATACCTTTTGTGTTGATGCTTAAGAACTGAAATTGTTATATCTGTATATATTTTTTTTAATTATAAAACTTAGTTTCTGTTTCTCATCCATTGCTTAGTGTCAAGTACCCAATAAAAATTTCTGTCTTCTGAAGATGTGATTCTGCAGTAACTCAGCATGTGGCACTCTCATCACATCCTGTTTGAAATATGGTCATGGAAACCGTGTCCTTATAAAAATACAAAATGAATAAAAACCCAAGAAAATCACTTGGTGAGGTGGGGAGGGCTGGGATTCAATGTGCTTACATGGAATTCTTCTTGGGCTCCATTCAGTTTTAGCATTAATATGTCATAAATTCTGAAGAGTTTTAGGCTGTTTCCAGCAGTATTTGGCATCAAGTAAAGTATGGGGTTGAGTGGATGTTTTGTTGATAATGGAAAATGATTTCAACATAACATTGCAGTTGAGTTGTGGCCACTTGATGAACTTGAGCAAGAGCTCTTGCAGGCCATTTCAGAGTGGAATTCGTTCTTCCACCAGCAAACAGAAGGTGAGGAAAAGCTATCACGTTAACATTTTGACAAGATAAAGCCCCAAGTGCCCCCCATTGATTGATGGGATCCTGGCATTTTTTAATGCCCATGTGGGGAATCCAGTGAGGATGACAGGTCTCTGAGCAGCAAGTGAGATCCCCTGGGCAGGTGGCCCAGGGACAGCATCTTCAGTGGGCTGGGGTGGGACTCTCTCCATCCTTCTGTGAGTTCTTTCAATCCCCCAGGAGAGAGGGAGAAGGGGGGGCGAACATGGGCACAGCTCTGACATCTGACTGCACCACAGTGACAAGGCAAACCCGAAATTCTTCCTCATCTCAAAGCCGGAACTTCAGTTCCACGGATCCTGCCATTTATTCCTGCGTTAAATGCTGCTTCTACATTTCAGGTCAGAAAGTGAGAGGAAAAGGGTGTATTGAGCTGCTGTGGAGAAAACCTTAAGGTGCTTTGAGTTTTAGGTATAAAACACAGTTTCTTTATAGCTCCCCGTCTTTGTCAGAATGTTTTCCATTGTGCTTGTGTCTTGTCGATGCCTGAGTTATTGATTTCCTGCCAGTGTGAACTGGATTCCCAGTGAGCCTTTTTGTCCTTGTCTTCAGCACCCTTTGGTAAAGTCACTCAGGATTGTTTGTTTGGTTTGGTTTTACAAACCATAAAATAGCATTTTATGTGTGACTTCCTCCTTGTAAATGTAGCAAATTTCCCTTCTTTTTTTGCTCTGATGCTAAGGCTTTAAAGTGGTAATTTTAGGAAAAAAAGACTGTGCAAACACAAGGTGAACTGATATAGCAGAGAATCGTAAGGATTGGTTTCCTCTGGTGCTTTGTTGCATGATGTTGGCTCGTGAACTTATTTCAAGGCGCAGATTGGAAAAAGTTATGTAGAGCTCACCTGCTGCACCATTAAAAGTGATTTCCCTTTATGCATGAGCAGTACCAGGTTATGTGTAGTAGTCAAGGAAAAGCAGTTAAAAAAATAGATTATAGTAGTTTGATTATACATTTAAAAAAATAATTTTTTTAATTGGATTTGAAAAATGCAGATGGCTTAGATAATAATAATAATAACGATAATAATTCTCCCTTGCTTGACTTGAAATGCCTGTGTCATGTTTGAGGATATGTATTAAGCAACACTTTTCTCTTGCTTGTTAAGTGATTGTGGGAACTTCCTCATGTCTGCAGATCATTGTTTGTTGGTTTTGGCGTAATAAAGAGCAGATTTCAGGGGCTCATGATCTAGTAGAGGTTTTTATGCTGATTCCTTTGCTGTATTTCAGCATATGTGTATTGCACAATAGTCTTGTCTGTACTCTGAGCTGCCTTACACTGTCAGTGCGACATCTCTGACACCCGACTCTCCCTAAATCCGCTGCTGTAACCTCTGCCAACATTTCCAGCCTGACTCTCAGTGTACTTTGAGCTTTGATTCATCATCACTCAGCTCTGCTTTTGTAAAGACAACAGGGCTGTGAAATCTCTGTTTTGGACTTTTGGTGGGTGATGCCCACGATCTTTACTCAACACTTCCATGTGCCACACGATTTGGTGACAGAACACGTGGCTGGTGCAAGAGGTGGCCATGCAGCAGCTGGGCCTTTCCTCAGGAGGAACCTTCTGCCCCTTTTGCATCCGTGGTGTGGAACAGCTGATGGGAATCACTATAAACATTAATTATGAGCTGATGGGCAAGGGCATAATCAAAGCAGAGATGAATTAGAACAACGGTCCAACACCCAGATCTTTAAACCAGCCCATAAATCTCTGCCTTTGATTAATATGAGGGAAATAAAATAGGAAGGCTTCATTGTCGAGGGCCCTAATTGCTCAGTTCTGTGCTCAGTAAGTGTTAAAATGCAATAGCTGGACCAAAAAGTCAGCCAAACCAAGGTCTGCACTGAATTAACGGTTCAGTAAAATGCCTTAGTAACATATGTCTCAACCTGGCGAGAGTCCTAAAGTAGGAGTAAAAGAGTTTAATTACGTGATTGATGGGTGCTCCAGGAGAAGCTCAGAATGCACGATGCTGCAAGGTCACAAGAGCTGTCTGGAAAGGGGAAAGGGAGCTCTGGGAGGAGGGCAACAGGAACTGCCCCAAGAGGACAGGGAAGGCCATCTGCCCCAGAGGCAGCCAGCAGCACGCAGCAGCCCTCCTCTCACTGGGGTTATCACCTACCAGGAAGATTTAAGAGCCTCGTGCTTGGCTGTCTCACAAAAAATTATGCAAAATATCCAGCTGCTTCCTGCAGTGTTCAGGAACTATAAAACGTCCGGATTTTTGCTAATAAACAACAGAAAAGAACTTGTTCTGAAGCAGTAAAAACCTTACACTGTTGGTTGGTGACTGGTGCTGACACGAAACTTTCCAAGGCACTTTGTAATAATTAGAAGTATCTACAGTGTTAAGCATTTTTGTTGAATGATTCTTGGCAAAGTGGTTGCCAGTTTTTTGGTGAGAGGCGTCCCTTATGTATGTGTGACTGCACATTTCTGCTTAGATATCACTGTCACATGTTCTGAGGTACTGATACGAGATAAGGAACATGGCCAAGTCCTGGTCAGGTTCTCCTTAAGTGCCTGTGAACTAGAATTTTGTCTGTGATTCTCTAAGAATCTATTATTATTATCATCATCATCTATTTTTTTAGCTGTGGTGGTGTAGCTTTTTTGCTCTCACATAGGCAGAGGATGTTCTTCAATAAACTATTTAGTTGATTGCAAGTTTATTTTGAATATTACTTTCTATTTCCATCAAGATATTGACAGCAAAGCCTTTCTTTTTGCGCTATTTTAATTTTTTTATCACAGCCATCAAGCCCTTTCTAGATATTGCTGCAGTTTTCTTCTCTGACAGCCTTGGTGGCACTACTTGCCATCAAGAAGAAAATACTATCCTTTTCAAAATACTTTCTGTCTGTGTCTTGTGACAGGTCATTGAGTATTGGCTCTTAAGGAAAAAGTGAAATGGTCTGAGGTGAATTTGCAGAATCTAGGTTAAATGACGATTACTTGTCCCAGTTTAAATTGTGTCCCAGATTTGAACATTAAGCTATACAGTCAATTCAGATAAATTAACAGTGAATCTGTTTCACAGAGATTATTAGTTTCCCCTGAGATGATATGATACTCTATTAAATTTTTTTTGATCTTCTACAATTCCATGTATTTCTGACTTTGTTTTTTGATTTCTCTTTTTTTTTTTTTTTTTAATGGCTATGGGCAAAAAAGAGGTGAAAATATTACTTTGCTTAGGGAAGATGTAGTTCTGAATAATTTTTGAGTAATTTGAAATATTTTCACGTTCATGGCAGTACAATAGACCTCAGTAAGTAGAATTAGGAAATTGGAAATGTTGCTTTCTGGGTCACCATTTCAAAAACACCTGGATGCAAAAGCCATGTGTTTCCCACAATGATCATCACTGTTATTCTCAGAAGAGCAGAGGATCCAGGCTCACCGTGCAGCAGGATTTGTCTGACTCAGGAAGCACTGCCAGGGCAGAGTGTGCCTGTTCCACAACTTCCACTTGCAGGAATCTCGGCAGCTTGCATAAATAGTGTAGTGCCAGAGAAAAGCACCCCTGCCCTGGGAAACCTGACATCAATTTCAGTCGTTGTCTGTGTGTCAAGTGTAATGCATTGGGTTAGGGTAACCCGAGCTAACACTTCTATTTTAATGAGACAGGCTGATAGGAATTTCCCAGAAAGGTATTTAAGGTTGGGGTCATAAATGTGCTCAGTATTGCTGTGGTGTTGACTGTTTGTAGCACACTACGTCACAGGTAGATAAACTGAAAGCAACAATAATCGGAATAACTGGGGACATGGTGAAAGGGAGAGGTGAAAAGAAGCAGAGGTTGTAAAGGCTGTGTGCTCTGAACAAGCAGTGAGTTTAACATCTGGAAATTTCTCTGACTCCTGAAAGCTGCTGAGGGCCCAGGTGGCTGTAGAAGACTTAAACCCTGTGGTTCCCCCAACAAGTGGAATGACAACACTCTGGGTACCCAGCCTTGGGTTACAGTTCCTGCACACTCCATGACCACTGGTCAAGTGAAATAAATCTTCCTGTTGTACACAGCTGTCTGTAACAAGTGCTCAGGAAACACAGAGGCTCCAGCTTTGTAGAAGGGATCTGTTTCAATGTATTTGATGTACTAGTGGCAGTAAAGGTGTATCATAATTAGTGGGCTGATGTCATAATGGAATTAATTGCAGATACATTCGTGCATTTTGAGCAACAGTCTGTTAAAATAAGCTTTGCTTTTTGAAGAGGGGCGCCGATCAATGCAGTGTTTTGGAAAGAACCAATATGTTTGGAAGACTGGAACTATAGCAGAAAAAGTAGTTTGAGTGTGCTGAACAAAAGAAGTCCTTTTCCAACACCTTGGTGTTGATCTTTCTCTCTTTGCTGTAGTAAATAGCATTTACATGGCCTTGTAGCTTATTGTCTTGTTATTAGGAAAAATACTTCATGTACAGATGAAATTTTACCCCAAAAACATAACTGACATTCAAACCCGATCTAAAGATGAATCACACAAACCACAGTGTTTACTTGCAAAATAGGGATTTTGTTTTTAGTTTCAGTTCTTATAGAAAGTACAAATCCAGGTGCATTGTACTGCAGACAGTTTGGTGTGGGAGAATCTGTGCTGAAAACACGGAGAGTCCTTCCACTGTAACAGTCATTAAATAAGAGACAAGGTGGTGGAATCAAAGGAAGGCGCTGAGGTGACAGTGACCTACTTTGCTAAATCAGAATAACTGCTTTAAGGTCCAACACGGCAGGAGCCAACCTTGAAAGCGCTGAGAATCTCAAGTTTGTGACATTAGCAGAGTAGAAATTAAAAAGCTATGAATCACTGTTAGAACAGGCTTATGCATCATTTCATCATGATAAATGAAAAAAGTCTCTCCAGCAATCTGCATGTGAAACCCTGTGCACTGCTAGGCTGATGTAACAAACAACAACCCCTGCCACAAATTTGAGCACTGCTTGCAAAATGCCCAGAGGAGGAAGATAACACTGGGTCAAAATGTGTTCTGCTGAGACTTCTGGCTTTATCATTTTTTTCTATTGGTCTTGGGCAGGACCTTTCCAGATGCACTCACTGATAGCTGATGCATTCATGACAGCATCATTTTCCCTTTGATTGATTCTCATTATCTAAATTGCCAGTTAAGACATGATTTTATATGTCTCTATTCAGAACAATATTGTGCCTTAACTAAGCTGCAGGTTGTGAGGGTGTCAGATGGTGCAGTTTCATTGATAGGAAGGAACCACGGTCAATTAACACAAAGTGGAGCTTTCATCTGGTGTCGGTAACCTGCACCTAAAACTATTAAAACTGTGTATTTTTTTTTGTTGTTAAGGTTTCAGATACCTCAGTTGCTGTATTTATGTTGGTTGAAGGTGTGGTGGAGGAAAGGGGAAAATACTGCTTTTGGCTTAATAAGTATCTTATTGTACATACTTCTTTTTATCTCTTTGTGGTAAATAATGGTGAAATTCTAAATATCAACAAAAAGAAAACAAACAACACCCCCCCCCCCCCCCCCCTTCAAATTAGAACCAGTGGCAGAGTTGAGATTTCTCTGGTGAAGCTGCCTTATTGTTAGTACCTGAAAGATGGGCTTTCCTCAGAGAGTTTTAGACCAGGGGAGGAGGAAATGAATCATATTTGCCTCGTTGTTTCCTTCCTGGACAAACAGGAATGAACATGGATGTGGCACCTGGAGTTTTGAAGCACTGAGAGACAGAGACATGAGACATGAACAGGACGTGGCACCTGAGGATGATCCTGTGCAGCACTGCAGCTGTTCTCACTGCCCTGCTTGGCAGTGATCATTAGTGAGAATATTAATGACATAATCATCATTAATGAGAGTGCAGAGGCTGCACCCACACCTGTAGTGAGGTGACCAAAACATTGGTGTTGGATCCCACAGCTTAGGATTTCCTGCTGTTATTTGTCTGATTGGATTGTCTTCTCCTTAGATAATAGTGTGGGGAGAACGGGGATTGACTGATCGTGGCAGAAAGTTGTCTTCATTTTTGTAGTTCACAAATGGGTGAATACCTCTAATTTTGTCATGGTAAGGAAGAAGTGATTGTGTTGTTTGTAAGGAATACTTTTGCAATTCTGTCTGGCACAGCAAAGTTTTCATAGGTGACAGTAGCAATAGCTGTTGGTCTAATGGGTAGTCATTATGAGGAGGAATTAAGTTGTTCTTCGCAGTAAAATTATCCAAGGGGAAATTGCAGTACCAAAGCTGTTGCTTGGAGTTATTTGCCTTTCCACTGATTGAGTTTCATTACACTCTTTCATGATGCTGAACTTGAAATTTCTTTACCAATTTGTTTTCACTAATAGCCAGCTCTGCTGCTGATGTTACATTACATTGTTCTGGGGACACGACCCTCGACTCTTTTCAAAGTCTCTTTATCATGTTTTTCTACAAACTTCTTAAAATTTATTTTAAACCATTTAATATATTTTTATCAAAGTACTACATGGTACTGTAGCAGCTTTGTTTGAGTCCTGTTTTCAGCCCTCTACTCTCCCTGTACAGCCTGTGGAACACTGGCCAGCATTGGCATTTGATACGTTCCAGTTACATCAGTTCTAATATTCTCTCTGCTTCCTTTCCCTCCTTGAATCTGTCCTCCCCTTATTTGTTTGATCTGTTATTTATGTTTCATCCTATCGTATGTTTCACTTTGCAACAAAATTATCATTTTGTCTGAAGGATTTACAAAGCTGTTGGCAATGCATTCCCTGTCGGGATTCTTTAGTATCAGATTCTTCACTTTCCTTTTACCTTTTAGGCAGACAATAGCAATCAAAAATCCATCTGGGAAAGCTGGGAATAAACTCATGATAGATCTGATTCTTCATGGATACTGGTGAAGCACGTCTGTGCTTTATCTCCTGGATGCTGAAAAGCAGAGAACACATGGATCCCTTGGTTGTTATGGCATTTCTTTGTGGAAGTGAATGTTCAGGCCATTTTGGAGACTGTCCTTCACAGAAGACAAATGCCAACACAGTTTGCTTTGAAACACTTTTCCAGGGTTGTATCCAGTATAGGGCACATCCCAGCAGTTATTTCGGGTGTTCTTAGGCCAGAAGTATTTGCTGATGCATTTGGAATACAGCAGGGCTGTAAAGGGGGCTGGGTTCACTATGGCACTCTCAAATTAGATTGTATGATAATATTCCCCTCACAAGCACAAGGTGATAAAGAGAACTGTTTTCCTTCAGAGGAAACAAGGTGTGGTCTGTCTTGGGCTGCAGGGAAGTCAGTATCCTGAAGGGGCTCTCACTGCTCCTGACCTTGTGGTTTGTTTGAAAGTGGTACTCAGAGCACGAGTCTGGCAAATGAATTGTGTGGCGAAATTATAGAAGAGAGGATGTGGAAAGAAGCTTAGCATGGACACTTGGATTGGAAGCTTAGTTTGCTTCATCAAGGTGCTTATATTTGGTGGGATAAGTGCCAGTTGCTTTGAGCTCTGTAGTGATTCAAAAAGGTTTTAGACCAGTACGTGGAACAACTGAAAATTGAGCCGTGTTAGGTCATAGATAAAAAAACGTTGGGTCATGGATTTGCTTCTATCCACAGAGCATTTGTTTAAAAACACTGCAACCTCTGCTTAGGATGAGGAGCTGCCGAAAGGGGAGCTGCTTCTGCGGCAGTAAATGTAAAATACTACAGCAGAGTTATAGGTGTACAGCACAAACCAGGAGCCAGAAGCTGCCACCCAGAGGATCCCGGCTGGGCGGGGAGCAGGGGGAGGCCAGGGACTCCCCTGAGCATCAACAGGAGTTCCCAGAACAAAATGTGGAGCAACTTGCTTCAAGTTGGAAGGGGACCCTACTGTGAGCAGGATGGGGACTGGAGCCCTCCAGATGTTCCCTCCCCCCTCAGTCACTCTGATTCAAACATTAATTCCCCGGGCAGTTGCGTAATTGAAGGTGCTGTGGCATTCCAGTGTGGCTGACTGCACCGACAACAAGTGCTGTCCTTCCAGATAATCCAATCCTGAAGGGCTGTTCTTTTCCTTATTTGTTTCTTAGGTAACTTGTTTAACAGGTTTTCTATTCCTTCTCAGCTGTTCCAATGCATTTAAGGAGAATTGAATCTCTTCAGTCAAGTTTAATTCCATATTGTATTCAGAATAATTGCTATAAGATTCGATTGTCTTCAATAACAATATTTGTTTTGTTAGACCTTCAAGTAATTTTTCTGGATTTTTTCTTTCTCCTCTTTTTTTATTTATTTAAATTTTTTTGGTAGTAGTTGGCTTCAGGAAACATGTTTTATTGTATTATTTAGAGAATGACCTTCTGTACTGATAACATTTTGTTGTTGTGCACTTTTTTTCGTGCACTGTTTAAATAATGAATTGTAAATCAACACAGTTAAATGAGATATGACTGCATAGATTTCTGTATAAATTGGGAAACTTCACCACCTGCTCTGCAAGGACAACCTTTACTAATTGTGGATATTTTTCTGTTTCAGAAAACCTTTCCACAGGCATTCCAAACCTCTCACATCCCAGGTCATTAAGCAATATGAACAAATAGTCCTTGTACAGCAGAGTGGTTGAACAGCAGAAGAATGTTTTATGTGCTAACTTTTTCTAAGCCACTGCTTTGAAAAGGTTTGAAGGAACAAAATACAGGAGAAATTCCAGGCAGAACAATCTGTGGTTTAAAATACATAGAAAACAGTAAAAGAAAAAGGTATTGTTTTTCTTTTTTGTGTCCATCACATGGTAGTTTTTATATGGATTTCAGACAGTATTGATATTAAAAACTTCAGGTATTTATTAAGTTTGAAAAGCAGTTTAATTTTTTTTCTTAAGAAGTGTGAGAACATTTTTTTTTAATTTAGATTTGGCTAAAATTATCTGTCATATGCAGAAGATTATGCAATATCTGCCAGCATCCTACCCTAAGACAGTTTTACCAGATGGTCAAGCGTGTTTCATGTGGCACTTGTTTAAATGCAACTATATCTAATTTTTCCTGTAATTATTAACATCATGTCACTTCTAAGGACTTGATCTGTAGTGAATTAACCACTTCTAGACTATTTCTGCCAAATTTTGTAGTGAAAAGATGATATTTTGTCATTTGTAGTTGGCAGGACAAGTATTTTGCTTTAATATCTAAGAGATATATATTATCACATGGAAAATTTACAGTAGGAATAACAAATATTTTATCCAGTGCTGATTATGCTGCTGTATAAAGAAAATAGGGGTTGTCATTTAATTTGTGTGTCTCCAAGCAAAATGAGACTATGGCACTGAGACTTACTAAACTGATTCTGAGCATTGAAGCAGCAATTTGGGGTACACATGACAAATACAAACAAAGCCTCTTAAAGATGCATTTGCTTGAATAAAACCCAAAAATAGGGATGTAGGCAGGCTTGCATTCACATCAATGATGGAAGATGGTAACCAAACAAGGGGGATGGATAATTCCATAGTTTTATAATATGATTATTATTCCACGTGCACAGTGGAGTACTGTGCTGTTCCCCCTAGTCCCTTGCTCTTTACATCTTTGCTTGCTGTAGTTTCCGTGGGATCCTCCTTTAGAATCATCTGGGGTTTCAGCTGATTTTTCTGCTGTGCTCTGCTGTAGACATCCTGGTGAAATGTTAAATGATGATCTCTGCAATATAACCCAGTTTGTAACATTAATTACCATTGTGTGTAGATAAAACCCCATAACATGGGTAGATAAAACCCAGCAACATGGGTAGTTAAGTCAGCTGTGGGGTGCCCAATGTGCAATTTGGGCTTTTAAGGTTAATTTCTGAGATTCAGGCTGTGGTTTTGCCACGGGTACCATAGTTGGCAGTTTCTCATTTTTTATTGGGCATAAAAAGTAATAATGTGGGACTGTTATTAGCTACAGAATAAAGCACTGTTAGCACTCACGTTTTATGTTAAATCCAAATACTGTATTGATTTTGTGGCAGGAAGACATGCAAGTCAGAAATGCAGTAAACAATAGCCATCAACAAAGCATTGGTTCAGGATGTGGAACAGAACTGCAGAGCTCCAGTCAGAAATAACAGAAGGAAGGATATAGAAGCAGACAGTAGAAAGAGAAAGCAAGAATAAATATAAGTAAAATACTACTGAAGGCACATTCAGTCACTGAGAGGATTTTTACTGCATTCACTGTTTGCTATGGGGCATCATCCTGTGTATGTCAGTACCAGGTGTTTTGGGAGCAGGAACTGGAAGGCTTGGCTTGTATTTTTAGGATGCTCCCAACAAAAGTAATAAATACATCCCTGAGTCTGCTTGCACCTCTTTTTAATGGCCATAACCGACAGCAGTTCCAGTCTAACACCCCTGCTCTGCACAGAAGGAACTGACCCTCTAATCACTAACACTAAACTAATATCAAACCTCATCTAGCAGCAAGGGGAGAAAAGTTTAAATTGTCAGAGTCGTGAAGTGCAGACCAACCTGTCTTTGTAGCACTGGGTCAGGCAGGATAAAATTCAACATCACTTGCAATGAACTATGCCTCAACTACTGTTTAGTAGTGCTAAATTTATATTAAAACCATAATCTAAGTGACCGAAAAAATAACACTTTCAGCATGGTTCTTCTGGACAACAGGACTTGTGAAAGATATTTGAGCTGTGTAATTTGTTCCTGGATAATGGTGACTGAGACACATGGGGAAAAATGCTCTGGGAACACCTCTGATTTGTGAGTAAGCAGAATATTCGTATGCTCGGGTTTAAATGTAGATATTTGTGATTCTATTTGTTAGTTTAAGAAGAAAAGGTAATACTGTCATGAGCTATTAGTTATAGACTCTGTTATCTCTTGTTTTATGGGAGGGTGAGACTGTCCAGTTGTCCAGGGGTCCAGGCCCCTGAGACACAGGTGAGGAGGGAGAGTTTCCATGGGTTTCCCCTGGTAAGCTCCTCTCAGTCAGCTTGCTTTTATAGTATTGTATCTTGTCTTGGAGACACACATTTTGTGCAGTAAAACCTTTGTTAGCAAATGTATTTTTTAGGCTAAAGGATAAGATTTTCTTTTACTCAGGCAATGTGTTCTTGTGTACTTGGCATCAGGCTTAGAATTTTTGTTTTCAAAATGCAGTGCAGTACACAATTGTAGAGCCTCTTGCACATTTATTAAAACCTCTTTATTTTACAGGGTTTGGATTTCCCCCAGTTCTCTGTAACTTTGCAGTTGTTTTTCATGACCATAACATTCTACACTTATAATAACAAAAGTGAAATAGTAGGATGGGATATCAGCAAATACTGGAGGTACTGTAATGTATCAGGATTGATCCAGTAGCAATTTGCATCCAGCTGGGGGTGAGTTCGGATGTTGTGTGGGCAGGAATGATCTGAGGAATGGGTGCACACTGCATCTCTCCTGGCAAGAGGTGGGTGTCACTGTGTGAATGTTGCTCCCCAGTGGCTCACAGTTGCTCTTGTTTTCTTAATAAAGCTGCATATTAAATGTCCCCTTTTAGGTTGCAGGTGTTTAAAGAGGCTGGCTGTACTGTGCTACAGATGCTGGTCATGAATCAAAATACTGATGGAAAGTGGTGATAATGATGGAATATTCCATCAACTCTGTCGGTTTTTCTTCTTATTTTAAGACTTTAGAACTGATTTGTGATTAGAGCTGTTAACCATCCCATCTCTAGCACTAGGAGTTGGTGTGGTGGTGAACTGGTAGGATGCAGGGGTTGGGATGGGGGTAAAGATAACCTGTGCTTTTCAGGATGACACAAACAAGCTCTAAGGATGCTTTATTTTTCAATAAATGCCCTTGCTGGTTGTCATGGCCGTCTGTAACAAAGCACTTACAGGTCCTTGTGATTGCAGCAGCCCTTGAATGGGGATGTTCTTGCGCTGCTGAGCAGGAGAGGGTCAGCACTGAATGTTTGAACCACGTTGTTCCTGACCTATGGAAATGGTTTGAACTCTCCCAGGGGCTCTCACTCCAGAAACATGTAGAGCTGAAAGTTCCTGTATGGGAAGGGCATTAGAAGAGCCTGAAGGAAGGGCTAACTGGAATGTTTGAGTGGATTGCCAGGCACCTCTTTGCCTGCATAGTGGAGATGGTCGTTAATGTCAGGTAACCATTACTGAGATCATGTATTCAAGAGAAAATAATGAGCCGTTTTTCAATAATTCACGTATTTCTCTTTTCCAGCCTTTGCTTTTCTTCCACCTTTCGTGTACTTGGAAGAACTCTAATAAATGTAGGTGTTCGTCGTTTCTTCTAACAGACAATTGTGTGAAACTTGAAGCTCTGCACTGTTTCCAAGGAATCGGTGTCATTAGTTGTGGACCCACTCCTCAGTCAATCTGTTACCTCTCTTGCTTTTTGTAGTATCAGTTACCCATTTTTATTTTTTCTTCCTTCCCTCCCCTCAGCCCCCTGTTTTGTTTTTTTTTTTTACTTTGTTTTCTTCCCTTTTCTTTTTGACTTTATCGTCTTCTCCCCTCTCCCTTTTTGCTTTCCAGCTTCAGTTATTTTAGAACACGGTGTTGTGAATCCCTTTTATTCTCATGTCAGCGTTTCAACCCTCATCAAAGATCCCATCAGCTAAAACCAGATTCTGTACTCACGCAAAAACCCCCATCCAAATTCTCTGATGTTGTTATGAAGGGCTCAGACAGATTTTCCTTCTGGGAAGAAGGAGAGAAGCGGGAAAGGGAGGAGGCAGTCACTGCTAGGGAGTCTCTTATTTAATTTCCTCCAGCTTAAAACTGATCTTTTGTCTGCACTGCCACTGCTGCCCAGCTTCTGGGCCTTTCTCAGCCAGCTGCACTTGTTTTCTCTCAACACTTGGCTGTCTACCTGCACAGAGTTTCCTGCTCTGTCAGGAAATAGAGGTAAATAGTTTACTCCCTAAAGAAACAGGGACTGCACTGGAATTTATTTTTTCTCCCCTTCCTTTTTGCTTCTATTGCACCTTTCATACCATTGCTTCATCCTGAAGTGATGCTTTATGTCAGATGAGGGACACACATTCTTCTGAAAAATGAAGGCCCCCCTCAGTCATCAAAAAGTCCTGGGCTCGTTACTCTGTGGAAGGAAAGACCAACAAAAGCTGGGATGAGAAAGAGCTGCTCGATGACAGAAACAAAACATAACTTCCAGTGTATTTGTCTTGGAGTAAAAGTAATGTACGCCCTGTATCGAACAAGTAACCTATCGATTACAGAGGAACCAGTGCACTCTCAAATCCCTACCAGGCTTTTCCCTCTAATGGATATTAATGTCTCCAGCTTTTCTCATGTTGGGTTTGAGAAATACTGAGGGTTACAGCCAGTGTAACAAAGACCTGCTTAACAGTTCTGGTATCTTCTGACTTGAAGAGCCACTTTATCAACTTTGCAGTTGTCTAAGGATACTGATTAATTTGCATTCATGTTATGTAATTTAAAGATAAAATGATTCATGTTTCATCTATTAAAAAAAAAAATTCTGCAGAGGCTTCCTTCTACTGTCTGAAGAGGGATTACATAAAGGAATGTGCTACTGAATGCATTTATCAACTAGAAAAAGCCTCCCCTTTTATCTGAGTAGCTTTTCATAGTGTTTCTGTTTCCTTTTCCCACTGTGTTTTATATAAATTCGTGAACATCAGGAATATAATTTCTGACATATCACTGGGGAGAGATCTTGAGGGATGAACACTGTTGCTCTCACACATCAGTGAAAGGCTGGGGATGTTGAGTCTTTAAGAAGGCAGCTGTTCCCAAAATGTTCAATTATTCTTGTTAAATAAGATAACAAATAGGAACGGCTCAAAACAGAGCGGGTGTCTCATCTACTCTCTGCATTGTTCAGGTTGATTTCTCTTGTATATCTACTGTCATGGTAGTTTTTCAGTCACTACAGAATGATAAATATTGATTAACATACATATTTCCTACAAACAAGCATGTGTACATGTAAGTACATATATATGTATATAAGAGAAGAAATCATATCATATATATAAGAGAAGGCTGTTGCAGTACATTTCAGCTTCTTATATTACCAAAGTTAAGTGAAAAAGGTTAAATGTTCTCTGCAGCTGGTTATCTGTTGTTAAAAATAATAAAGGATTTAATTACTCGGGATTTTATATTAATGTTTAACAGACAATCTTTTGTCTGGACACAATTTTACACTCAGGACAGAACTCTGTCTCAGTTTGCACTGCTTCTGCCGGTAGACTTAGTTCATCGAGAGCATTCAGATAAGTTTTTTTGGATAAAAACCCTCTGGTTTCCTCCCAAATAGTGTTTTATTTTGGTACAGTTTTTTTGGTTTTTTTTTTTTTTTTTTTGCCCCCAGAGTTTCAGCCGCCTCCATGTCCTCTTTTACTTCTCTCCTGTCTGCTTGTGTTCCCCAGGAAAACTTCTCCGTGCCAGATCTTGGCACACCCGTGTCTCTGCGGAGGTTCACGGGTGGTTTTGTTTTCCGCCTTCTGAACAGTGATCAAAGCTGTCAGATCATTCGGTTTTATTTCATCCATGTGAAATTTCTTCCTTACTCTCACAATTCTTTTATCTTTGTTTCAACTACCAGCAGCTCCAAAAGTTAGATTCACTTCATGAATATGCATAAAGTTTCTATTTGGCTGTTCCCTTCTAGCAGGACCATTCTCCTGCTAGAAATCCATGTTTAAAGCCCTCCAGAAGTTTGGAAGTCAGGGGAAGTTTGAAGTTACTGTCTCCAGTGGCTTTTCCTCACAGAGGCTGACGGGTCCTGCATCCCTCTGCCATACAGGGATGTTTGTGGCTGTCTGAAGGGTTTTCTTTACCTTCTGCCATTCTTGAAACTGCTACTCAGGGATTTCCTCCCCCCAGTGCCTTCACAGAACCACAGAGTCAGGGCACTCTTCAAGTTTTGTGTTTCTGTGTTTCCTCTTTATCTCTGCTTTGGTTGTAAAGTTAGGCTTTTAAATCTTTTTTAGCTATCTGGGTATTTTAAAACCGCTTCAATGTCATTCTCACCACCACACAGAATAACAAGTCCAGTTTTAGTATTGCTCAATTAGATTATTTTTGGCTGTTTTTTGAGTTCTGCTGAAATGGAGGTTCAATTGGGTCGATATGGTGCCAAAATTTATGTTATTTTTCAGCAACTTGTTTTTACTTACAAAATAAGAAGTTGGAACTTCAAGCAATTTGATTCCATAATATTGAAAGCTAATCAGTTCTGTTGTGTGTTGAGTGTGCAAGGAAAGAAGAGTTTCATTGTTTGATGTTTTGTCTGCAACTGTAAACACAGAGGCCAAATATTCAGAAGAAAAGCTTTCTAAAAACAGGTTGCTTCATTAACTCACAGCTATTATGCAGGGGTTTGATTAGAGTTAAATCATAGAATCATGGAATCACAGAATGGTGTGGCTTGGAAGGGACCTTAAATCATTTCATTTCACCCTCTCCCATGGGCAGGGACACCTTCCACTATCCCAGGTTGTTCCCAGCCCTGTCCAACCTGGGCTTGGACACTTCCAGGGATGGAGCAGCCACAGCTTCTCCGGGCACCCTGTGCCAGGGCCTCACCACCCTCACAGGGAAGAATTTCTTCTCAATATCCCCTCTAACCCTGCCCTGTGGCAGTGTGAAACCATTCCCCCTTGTCCTGTCACACCATGCCCTTGTCAGAAGTTCCTCTCCAGCTCTCGTACAGGCACTGGAAAGCTGCTTTAAGTTCTCCCCATAGCTTTGTAATAATCTGGAAGTTCTGGTGCTGCCAGAGCCGTGCCTGTGTGTGTTTGACACCACACGCCACAGAAAAAGCCACATGGGGGTTGGAATGTGTGGAAGAGAAGGGGAAGGGCAGCGAGGGCTTGCTTTAGGCTGGATCAATAACGTGCTGTGTACTAAACCTACCTATAAAAATTCAAATACTTTCCCATTAATGCTGCTGTCCATTGTCATTACAGGACGCCTTGAGCTTTCTCACATAGTGCGTTGAGGTTTGGTGAGTGACGCTGCTTTTCTCAGAATATTGCTCCAATCCTTGCTTGCTGAATGCAATCCACAAGCCGTGGGTGTCAGTCTGGAGGAAAAAAAAAACATGTCTGAGCAGCAACATTTGTCTCCTTGACGTTTAAAAAGAGACAGCTGGGGTAGTGGCTCTCGGTTCAGTTCTCACTTTTATCCTGCACTTAAACTTCTGATTAAGGTCATGCAGGACACCTTGTCATCTTTGCACCACTTAGCTTGACTTTTATCTGATGCTGAAGAACTCGCTAAGTTGTCTTTGAAGAATAATGTTCTGAGGAAAATGGATCTAAATGGATATATTGGGTAAAATAAATTCACCTGCAGGTCTGGGAAAAAGCACTGTAAATCTTGCCATGACCCTGTTCACTAAGGAGGTTTGTTGATAGCATTATATTAAATCAGGAGCAGCAGAGGAAGCTGTGGAGATATTCAGCAGTAACTGAAGAGGGAGAATTGCACAGCTTGTGGGATTACAGAATATGGAATTCTGTACTTCCAGGTCATTACTTTGAATTCAAATACACTCCTGGTAGTAATAAAAATCTGTTACCAGATGACAGCTCTCCAGTTCCATGTATGAAATGAGCTGAGGTTTTCTCTGCACCTGGTAATGGGCAGATGCCCGCTACAGAGAAAGTGTCACAACTGACACTATCAGCTGCTTCTGCTGACATCCCGAGGGGGTGGGCAGCAGATAAATACCTCATAGCAGAGCCTCCTCTTTGACCTTAGATTAGATTCTTCTCTGGTGTTCAGCAGGGAGCTACGTGCAGAGAAAAGTTTAGCAGATAATATATCTTCCTCCTTTATACAGCATTGTTGAGCACTGCTGCAACGAGCAGGAAGTAAAAATTGAGGGCAATTTCCAAGTTATTGCTCATAAATTAGAGGCTATGTGTTGTTCCTTGTTTCATGTGGCACTAAACCGGGTTTCAACAGGGGACGCATCTGAAAGAAGGTGTAATTAATAAGTATTTTGGCATAGGCTAGCATTACTCTTTCTCCCTTATTCTCTGGGGCTTACCATTGTTGACACCACTGCATAAGAAAGCTAATTTATTCTGGCTGTGTAGGTGTTACAGAATACAGCTGCTTTTGAAGAGAAGATGTAGTGCATTTAACATGTCTGATTTAAAGACAGTCGTCCTTTGGTGCTTGCAGAAGTGGATTCTGTGACAAGTCCCTGTGACTTCTGTGTGACTCATGAAGTGGGAAGTCCTACAGGAGCTCCCACAAAGTAGCTTTTCTCTCTTGAAACCAAATCATCTGTGTTATGCTTTCTCTGGGGTTTGCTTTGCTCGCAGTGTGAGGGAGTTTCGTGTGCAGCTCTCGTTACCACACGAATAAATGCAAAAAAGCGGTCGCCTCATGATTCCTGAGACAGAGGCTACCATGAAAATCCCCATCTGTCTCCAGATAACTGTTATTACTGATAACCCAGCTCTCATGGGAAAGAAAGGTGTGGATTTACAAAAGACCACACGCACACGTGGATGCGTAAGCAAAGGAGGAGGAGGAGCAGTTCCTGGTGGTGACAGGAGGGCTCCAGGTACAAACATCCCTGTGCCAACCTACAGGACAACATTTCCACCTGCAGCCCTCGAGCCAGCTCTTGACTTGCTTGAAGGTGCTCACCAGCCATTTCTCCATGGCTCACCATCAAGCAAAGAGAGGGCAGATGCCATTCCAAGCCCAACAAACTGATCTTGGTGATTGGAAATCAGATATCGTTTATAAAACTCTGTGACAAGATTGCACTGGATATCAGCCCTCCCTTCTGCTGGAGGCATTGTCAGTACAGGGGATTTGAGGACGCAGAGAAGAAAAACCTATAGAAAGCCCCCTGCAATTATCTAGGAGTTTAAAAGGGAAAAAATATTATTTTCTTTTGCTCACGATCTTGATGTTCACCTTAAATTGAAGTGTATTATACTTTTTTCTCTGGATCAGATCTTAAATATGCTTCAGAGAAGTAACTCTACTTCTGCCAGTCTTACTGTATAGCCTGTTATATGCAGCATTTTTGGTAAATGTCATAATTTGTAAACAATTATGAACTAACATAGGATGTTAGTTGCCCTGAAGGCACTAAGGTTAGGCAAAATTTCCAGTACTATGTGGCTTTGTGTTTTCTGTTCGGAGTTTTTGGTATTATTATGAGAAGTTTTAAGTAGAAATGCTGATAGATTTTTAGCATTGGTACAAATAGCAGCCAATAAAATCAGACTTGGCTTGGAGCAGCAAACTTAATGCTGATGAACATGGCAAACATGCACAGTGTCCACCTGGGGATGGTTGACACAGATGGCAGAACTGATTTTACCATGTGCTATATGTCTTAGTAATTGCTGTGCCAATTACTAGAAACTCCAGAGCCTGCTTCTTTGTTCCACTATTGTGGGCAGTTTGTCTGCTGTACGTTTACTGCAAACTATCAGCTTTCTGTGTTTATTTTATGAGTATTGTGGCTTCTCTTTTCTTCTCCTCCCTCTCCCTGCTCTCCTTCCCTCCCCTGGGACTTGTGCATGTGACTTTTTTTGGGAAAGACGATCGAATCCCACCCATTTCAGAGGTGGCTTAGCATTCCAAGCAGAGAAGAGTTGGGGTGATGTTCTAGAAACAGGTAAAGTGCGTGTGCAGATTCCTCAGCACCATTTGTATCCATGTAATATGGACAGTTATATCTTTGAGCCCACTGTTTCAAGTTTGTAAAGATCTGTATGACCAGAGATTCTGTGTGATTCCTCGGGGTGAGCTCCTGCAAAACCATTAAAATCACTGTGTGGAAAAGCAGATGGACAGAACTAATTGAAATCCCCAAACTGTAACCTCTGGAGGGATTCTGCCCCTGCTGCTACCCGGTGTGAACCAGACAAAGAAAGTATCGAAACTGAGTGAAGCATCTCATAAATTATTCTGGGTAAAGGGAGGATACTAAACCGAGAAATCACATGAAACAAAAAGCGCACTGATGGCAACAAATACTGTGTCAATTGCTATTTTTTCTGGGTCTGACAGCATTATAAGCAGCCAGTGGGTAGTCCTAGCTAAACACAGGAGAACAGTGTGAGTTAAATGTTTTCTCAGGCCTCGGCTTGTTCTAAATAGCTGGTGCCCTGTTCTGGGGAATTGGATTGAGTTGTTATTGCCGGTCAACAGCGTTGTCCCTTACACAGTCGAGCATCTCAGATGCTCAACCAGTGTCAGGCTTGCTGTGGTAGCAAAAGTGAATTGTAATCAAATCCTCTCTCTGGTGGGACAGAGCTTAACAATGGTTATGGTTGGACGCTTGAAATTCGAGTGGGCTGTCTCCTGGGGCTTCCAAGGAGTCAGAGAAGTCCTGGAACTGTGACAATTAAATTAGGACATGAAATCTTTTACAAAACCATAAAACCTTTGCGAGCCGCAAACAAGGTAAAACCCCCCCTGGGAGCAAGGCAGGCTGTTATAGCCCCCAGCAGCAGCTCAGAGGAGGGAGGACGTGCAGCAGATGTCACCTTCTAACTCACACATTTCATCTGTGTCACTGCCTGCTCTTGCAGCTGGCTGTGTTTGACTGGTGCATTCAGCACTGGGAAAAGTTATGTTTTTAACAATTCCAGGCATGTCTATTAAATCTATGGTGCAGCTGGAATTGCAGCATGGAAAATAACCTTCTTACAAGGCAATTACTGTAAAATGTTGTTCCTTGCAAGCACAATGTAAACACGCTAATTGCTAAAGGGTTTATTTGTCATTTGTATTAAATAGCTGTTCTTCAATTATTTAAGGGTTTCAACAAAAAATATTAGCAAAAAAACCCGACCAACCAAACAAACAAACAAACCCACAAATGTTACCAAAATAGCCTCATCTCACAGCTTTGTTATCAACACTTTGCATTTCACTTTTCACGCCAGCTTTCACAACATCCAACTGGGTACAATTATGGATTTTTAAAAATGCAAAATGATTTTTGACACATTTTTTTTCCCCCCTATTCTTTTCTGTTAGAGGATGGCACAAGTTTAACTCTCAATACATATGAATTACAAGATTTGGATGAGCTAATCCATAGCCCATTCTTTTTTACATGCTTTTTATATTGGTAGAATCACTAAAGTTGGAAAATACCTCCAGGATCACAGACTCCAAGCTGTGCCCAAGCCTCACCTTTTGTTTCATGGACATCACATTATTTTGCAGTGTCTTGGTTTGCTCCTATTCATGTACAAGATTCTTTTCTTTTGTTTTGTTTTTTAAAGAATCCTTGAGGCTGAAGCAGTTGTAAACCAGAGTGAGAACTATTTTTTTACTCATTTAAGGAATGGATAGAAGATGTGTTGTGGTTAGCTGATTCTTTCTCTTGAGTCGGCTTATTCCATTTTATACAGGTTTTTATTGCAACAGCAATAAAAGCACTACTTACACATTTTTTTCTTTAATCCCTGGAGAATTGTAAGTGTTGTAACAGGTTATAAGGTTTAAATTCTGTTTCCCACGACTTAAAGTAATGTGATGAATATTAAAGCAATAAATTACAGACAACCAGTATATTAATAAATTGGGGGGGAAGTTAATTCAGAAAACAGGCTGAGTTTTGCAAAAACAAGTTTTTTGCTAGTGTCTCCAGGAATGTCTGCTATGGAGACTGGTCTAGCTGTGGTTAAATTATGGTTTGAAGATGGGCCTGTTGAGATTAGAAGTAAAAAAATCAATATCTGTTTTGTTAGTGTGTATTATTTTCTTTTTGAGTCATTTCAGAGAAAATAATAATTTCTTAGCAAATGTTGTTCCAGAGGTGCAGAAAGACTAAATTGTTTCTTCAGCCACAGAGAGCAGATTTGAATTCCTGGCCTTAACAGGTGCTTCAGAAGATTCCCATGCCTCAAGTATGTTTTGCAATATATTTTGAACGCAAATCTACCATCACTCTCTATAGAGAAGAGTCTGCTGCATGTGCTGACCTGAGCTGGGGCTGTTTCCAGTGAACGTGAAGTACAGTAGAATTATATTTCTAATAGAGGATATCATCATAGCAAAAGTCTAACCTAAATATGTGGGATATTTACAAGATGTTTGTTTAAGGATAATTTGATGAACACAAGGTAAACCCTTCCATTCCTTGTTTTCTTCTCTTTTTTTTTTTTTTTTTTTTTGATATTTTATGGATCTTCAAAGCTTTCAAAGATGCTTATTTGCATTTATTTTAGTTTTAAAATCAAAACAGTAGCATTAGAGAAGTTCAGGTTGTGAGTATCAGGTTTAAAAACAGGCAATGGTTTCGCTTTAACACCTTCACACATGTGGCCTTTCTATGCACATTCTGGCACTAGAAAATCAAACCCAACACATATAAGACAAAACCCAATTTAACTCCAGCTCTAGGCTGCTTGTCGTGATGTATCACAGGGCTTTTAAGGCTGCACCAGCAAATGTGTGGAAGGCATCAGTCTTACAAGTTTTAAAAGTAATCCCACCTTCATAAGGAGTTTCTTTTTCCTGGAAATGGAGCCGTTATTTTCAATGATTCCTTTTTTCTATAGTGCTGTGTGAGGGGTTTAGAATTTTTCATTTGCCTCTCAAAGACTTATTTTGCTTGGCCCTCAGTGCAACACATTAACATTTTCTGAAAGATGTAGATAGAATTCTCCCAAAGACCTTCATTGTCTTAATTTGAAGGAATGTGGATTTGATAGACCAGGGAACTTTGGTCATTTGAGAGCTGGTAGATATGGCAGGTGGCAAGAGGTCAGTAATGACTACTCAGTGTAATTTGATGTGAGGGACATTTAATATTCCTTACCAATACGTCATCAATTCTTGGAAAATCAGTGCCAGTGGGACTAATAGGACAAATCAGAATATCTGAACCAGAGCTGCTTCTACAGCCCAGTGCAATTACAAGGCTTAAATTCGCCATTGTGGCAATGGGTCACTCAGTGGAAGGACGTGGGTGATGACACATTGTGCACAGGAAAGCCAAAGTAATGAGACAGCCATCTCCATCAGAGCAGATTTGCTGTTTGTTCATGAAGAGAGATGATTTGTTTGATTAATAATAACTCAGGGACGCAGCCGAGGTGCTGCATACACAGAAGACCTCACAGTGAAGTAATAAGGAAAAGGCATTTTAGAAAAGAGCTGTTTTGGAGACAGGGAAGTGACAATAATTGCCTGCTTACGAATACTGAATAAATACTTGAAAAGTTCTGAGCCAGGATTGACTATCATTTACATGCTTCATGTGTCCTAGTAAGCTTCTGTTTGCTGGTGCCTTGCTTGTCAAAATGTAAATGTTGTTCTTTTAAAACATGGGAGTTTGAAAACCTAAATCAGTTGTGTGTCAGGGTGTTGCTTTGGGTTTGGTTTGTTTTTTGTTTGTTTGTTTGTTTGTTTTTGTTTTCTAAGATAGCATTTTTGTGACGAAAGAGTACAGAGAAGGTAGTAAACTAGCAGATTTGGCTCAGACTGAAGTTGCACATACAGAATCAGACACAGATTAGGGGCCCTCTTTAAGTTAATCAAGAAGAGAACTCTATAATTGTGCGTGTGACGTAGGCTGGCAGTTGCAGTGTGTTCTTAAATATATGGGATAACCACGAGAACTTCGTGGATATCTGAGCTCAGTATGCCCATTGTCCAAGTGTGATTACAGTGCATTTGTTCATCTCTCATCCAGCCCTGACATCTTTTCCAACACAACCCACAGGGATATTATACAGTGAAAGAGATTAATTCAGGTAGGCTTTGCCTTTCTTTCAAGCCAAGAGGAGGTGGAGGGTGTTGCTCATGTTTTGAGATTATCTGATAACATGCCTAGAAGAGAATAAACAGTATTCCCTTGGTCAGCAGGGGCCATGCTGAGTGTTTCATACTCTATATAATCTCTAATCTATACTCTGATAGTTTCTTGACCATTCAGACTTGTTGAGTAACTCCTAGAGGATCCTTGGGTATTTCATGGCAGAGAGCTATGCCTCTTTCCACTGCTGACAGAAAGGTTTTCCTTTCTCTTTGGTACTGGTGATGCCAGTTTTCCAGCTGCATTTTCCATAGGGGAACGTGCTGTTACATCTCCAAAGCATTTTTTTAAAAAAGTTCATGGGGTTCTAGAATAATTCCTATGATACAGCAGTGCTGCTTGATGAGAAGCTCCTTCTGGGAAGATGCTTTGTTGAAATTGGGGTCCTGTGTTTTCGTTATTAACCCAAGTGCAAATAAGCTTAAGCCTTCACAATAGTTAAAAGTATTTATAGTGGGCAGAGCAGAAAAAAAGTAAAAAGGGGAAATAAAAAGAGAAGCCTTCCTAATTTGCTCATTCTGAGGATGGGATGTTATTAAATTGCTGAGCCAGTTTAAGTGCAGCTGGGATAAAGAACCTGTTCCCTGAACTTTCCCTCCCTACTAGGTTTGAGATTAATGGCCCAAACGTGTTTTCAGTACAAAGGGATGAACTGTTTCCTCCTTTGGTGATTGAATAAAACAAACAAACCAAAACTGCTTCATAACTGCAGGTTTTCAGTTTCAAAACTGGGGGTTTGGAACAACAGTGGAATTTGTGGCCTTCAGTGGCTTAAAGGAGTGTTCTCTATCCTTTGCAAAAAGCATAATCTGATCTGGAAAATCAGTTGAGAAATGCACTGATTGTATTTAAGTATTCTCCTCAATCCACTTCTGAACTTAGCAATTAGAATTTAATGTGACGAGAATGTATTTACATGCATGCTTTCACACACAGAATGAAAACATCTCCATAAATTAAGAGTTCTGGTAAATCCCATGGTAGCCTGACAGATCAGAGGGAGAAAAGACGTTTTTAAAACAATTCTCTAAAAACTGAGATTTTCCAACTGCTCTTTAATTTAGGATGCATGCTGATATTTACATAAGCTGATTTTTTGTTGTCGGGTGTTGAAGAAATGATGGAAAAAAAATTATTTACAGTGTTGCTCTCATAAGCCCAGCCTTTTATGAGCTTGATATCATCCTGTGATAAATACTAAGCAAAAATAATCCTGCAGCTGCAATTCCTTATTACCCCTCCTAATTGTGCATGGTCTGTGGTACGTGAGCATTAGATTTACTGTAGCCTGTGTTCACAAGGTTTCCAGCTTTCCCTCATCTCTCCTGAGGTGTCTTTTTTCTGTGTATGATGTGCTTGGCTGTCAGGTTTGTGAAAAGAATTGTAGTACCAAGGAAAAAACACGTGTATTGGGGTGGTGTTTTTTGTGAAAGCTGAGAAGAGGCTGCATCTTGGAGGGCTGGCACATGGTAGGTACCTGTACCAGGTAGGTCAGGCAAGAAAATAACCTTTTGTGATGCTTTGATGGGTCTTTCTTGGGTTTATGTTTGCTTTTTGGGCATGTGTTGGCTGCATGTTAAAGGCAGTGTGGGCTGCTGTTGTTCCCATCACATTCCGTGGGTGCAGCTGGAGGTTTTGTCAGCTGCTCTGGGTGTCCCTGCCAGGGTCTGGCACTGGGGGGACCTTGGGCACCCTTGAGCCTCAGCCGGGCTGGGGACACCTTGGGGACACCTGGGGGACACCTGGTGCTCCAGAGAGGATGGAATGCTGCACAGCTGTGAGGAAACAGGGTGAGCCCCAGCCCTGGGAGAGCAGGAGGGGCTGCACTGCTGGGGCAGAGTCCCTGCAGCTCCCTGGGGGCTCTGAACGGCCCCTGCTGGGCTCCAGCCTGGAGCTGTGCCCTCCAGGACCTGGGGCTTGTGCAGAGCCACGCTGGAGCAGCTCCTAGAGCACTGACACCCCTGGGAAGGGCTCAGGCTCACCCAGTGCAGCTCCACTGTCAGTGTGGAGCTGCACTGACCCCTGAAGCTGCCTGGGGTGGTGAGCTGGGGTTCTTTTCCATAGTTTCAGCACCAGTCACACCAACAAGTTCATATCATTTCAAGACATAGAGAAGGAAAGTCTCTCTGTAATTCATGAGGTGTAAGTTTTAATTATTGCAGTGACCTTTCTGGTTGTCCTTGTCTTTCTGCTTATCCACTGAACTGTGCATTGGACTCCCTGACTTGAAAGTGGAATGATTCTCTGACTTGTAAGAGAGCAGAGATCCCAGAGCAGGTTCCAGCAGTGCTGCTCTGGCCCACTCCCGTGGGCAGTGCCAAGTGTGTTCCTCAGTCAGAACAGAACCTGGAGTGGGATGAACATCACCTCACAGGAGGGCCCTCTGGGGTTTTAGTTTCCTCAGAAGGGCTTTTTGAGTTTATCCTTTCAGTTCCCAAAAAAATTCTTCCCGGTGACTCGAGTGAGTGTGGAATCTTGGTTGCGTTATAGTATTGGTCATTTAAATGCCTCTTCACCTCCTTTGCTGGTCCAGCTATGGACCTGTCCATGCAGGAGGCAGATCCTCCTGTGCTCCTGCAGAGAAACAAGAGCTTTGGCAGGAGGAGGTATTTGATCACTTAGTGTGTGAGCTGACACTGGCAGGACTCAGGAACAGCCACAAACCCGTGGGTGAATTGCAAAGACTAAATTTCATTCCATTGCAGCCTGGGGGATTCCCAAGGCAGCACCAGGCCAGACACACCCAGGAGGGAAGGCATGTCCCACACAGCAGCTCCTTGCTGCAGGATCACTGAACCTGCTGTTGTCACCTGTGTCCCAGGGACACACACAGCTGTAGTTTGCCCTGTGCTTTGATCTCTCCCACAGCAGGGCAGGGATCCCCAGCGTGTTGGAACGGTCTATCCAGGCTTGTGTTATCTAAACACAGATGTTCTACTTGTCAAGTACTCAAGACTGAGCAACAATTAGTATGATATATGTGTTCTTCTACACCCCAGCTGCAAGTCACTTGAACGTGCTTGAAATCCTCCTCACCTTTCCTCCATTTATTTTCCTACACCTATTAAAAGTGATTATGCAAAACACCCTTTTTCCTGCTCCTTTAGCAAATTCCTGTCTTGCATTTTCACCTCCAGTTTGTCAAAAATATGCCATGTGCAAAATGTCCCTTTATTAGATGTGTGAGCAAAAGAGCTGCCAGTGATTAGATTGGCTGTTCATCCTCTCTCTGCTGGTCCAGCATAACCAACATTTGCTTCCTGAACGTTAGCCAAAAATTATCTTCTCTCCAGCTGGATAGGGATGTTCCATCATCTTTAAAAACTGAGGTGACCATTATGTTGTTATTGTTAGGCAATTATTTCCTGTTCTCGTGCAAATTTACCCTCTGACCAGTTCTGGCCATGATGTATCTGGCAGAGAAGCCAGGGCAGACTAATCAAGGCCTGTGAGGGCCGCTGTTGCTGTAATGCAATTTGTCACCTTCTACCCCTGCTGCCTTTGCCACTGCTCCTGCTCGTGAAATGCATCTGTCATCTTTATCAAGGCTTCCAATTACTGATTACCTTGCCTGCAAAAGGAAAAACTGAAATTCCAGTGGCTGTCCCAGAGTGGAAGAGGAGCACGAGCTGGTTTTATAGGGTTTATATTCCGTTTGCACAGTGTTTGAGCTCGGCAGGGAGTTGGTTGGGGGCTTGGCCGGGGTCGCTCTGTGCACTTGCTCCTGCCTAGGGCACATGAAGCACGAAGAGGTGCAGGGAGAATGGAGTCTGTTTGCAGGACCACGCTGGTGCTTTATTAACCAGCTAAATGTACCCAAAAGATGGAGCCAGGCTCCGAGGAAGTGCAGTGAAAGGATAATGGACAGAGGCTGCAACACAGGAAGCTCTTTCCAGACATTAGGAAAACATTGCTGACAAACAGGTTACACAAAGCCCAGAGCAAGGGTCTAGAGAGGCTGTGGAATCACTGGGTTTGGATGTACTCGTAGAGTTGTGAATTGTTTTAAAAAGACACTTTTCTTCTGCTCAGAAATATGTTGTGATTGATTTTTCCTGTAAGCACCTGTATAGGTATTCAAGTACCTGTAAATAAGCATTTTGTCTCAGCAGTGGGTTAGTCGCAACTGATTTTTGGATACGAAATAGGTGTGGGGAACAGAGGCCATTTGTTTCTGCCTGTCTTTGAAGCACCTGGAATGAGCACAGGGAGAGAGGAGAGGCTGAACTGGGTGGGACACTGGTCTGAGCCAACACTTCAAAGCACGAAGCTCTGTTCGGACAACTGACTTGCTGAATGTAAAGCTGTTCCGTGTTTAGTGGTTCATTTCTGTGCTCTGCATTAGAATTCTATTTCTCATACAAGTTTCCAAATTTTATTTTTATCTTGAAGTAGATTAGAAAGCTTTTCTCCCCTCTCCCACCCCTCTCCCAGCTTTACAACCTCAGGTTACAGATGGTACGACCAATACGTGAGACTGGGTAGGGAAATCACCCTTTGAGAATTCAGTTCTGTCTGCCCTGTTACATGACGTGTAAAATTTATTTTGAATCCTAAAATCATGACATTAATCTCACACAGAGGTATGAGTTTTAAAAAAGTGTCTATTTGTGCTGGTAAGCTCAGAGGGGAAGAAAAGGAAGCAGCTGATTTTCCTTTTCTTTTTTAACATTTCAGCTATTTTAAAATTTTTTTTACTTACTTTTTCCATACTTTCCTGCTTTCCTCCTCTTCCATTTCGTAATACTGTTATGCAGATAAAGATTTATATCATATAAGCTTAATAGTACTAAACACTTGTTTAATTGGTAGAGTTTTGGGAGGAGGCCCAGACTAATTAACACCAATTTCTACTCTATTGCCAGTGTTTAATGGATCTTAGGACCAGATCTTTTTGGAACTAATGTTATACTGAAGACATGCTGAAAATAGAAAATAAAATCATATATGGCCACCTTGACAAACCATCTGTTCCTGGAATAACGCTTGTTTTTTATACGTAACAAGACATACATGCAATATAAACAGTGAGTTTCCCTTTTGAAGTATTATTTTTAGCCACGTAAACCCTCCTGGAATTCTCCCCAAGTATATCCACACACCTCTAATTTCACAATTTCTCTTTCTTAAGAATTGAATATTTAGTGAATAATGACCAATTTTACTACAGAAAGTCCTGAGAGTGATCTTTATTAAAGCTCATAATTTAACTGGTTGTTTATAAAAACCCAGCAGCTAGAAAAATGTGATAGAACTCTACATAAATACTTAGTAAAATACCTTTAAAGGTCCCAAATTAGGAAGGGATAATTACGGTACAAACAGGATGAGATTTAAGTTCAAGTGTATTAAGCATGTGGTCTCTGGCTATTTCAAGTTCTGTATGGTACCCTCAGAGAAGGATCCTGCTCAGGAGAGCCCTGTCTCAGTGAGCAGCAGAGGATGCCCAGCCTGGCAGAGCTGCCTTCCAGACACTGAGAGCCAGTTCTGATGAGCCCAGGCTGGGAGAAAAACGGTTCCGCATCTTTCGGGTAATTTTCTACAAAGGCCTTTGAAAGAACAAGAACGTGAAGGAAGCTTTGTGTCATCAGGGTTTTCTGCCTTTTGAGCCTTTTCATTGCTTGGCTTCCATTTCATCAGCTGAGCTGATATTAGTGGAATTCTCACCTTCTTCAAAGTGTCTGCTTGACCTTTTGTTGGGTTAGGACCCGAGTGCCCTGGTATTAAAGCACGATGGCCTGTGATTTAATACACAATTTCTCGACATTTCTCTCCCTTCTTCTTTGCTCTCCAGCTCAGGATTGTCTTAGCCAGCTGTGATTTTGTATTCCTCTTGTCACTGCAGCATACTGCTGCTCATAAATCTGACTTGGGAGTTGCCATTGTCTGCTTTTCACTGTTCAAACAAGAAGCTCTGGTTCCAGCCCTCTGCTTGCCCTCTGGAATGTGTCAGGAGCGTCAGGGGAATGGGGGCTTAAGTGGCCTGTCACTGGATGCTAATGCAAATCCTTTGTTGTTAATCTTGGTGTAAGGAAATAGAAATTTGGAATTACTTGACAGGATTCTGCTGAAATCCTTGGCCTTGGATGCCTTGTAGCTCCCACTAGTGTTTGAAATTTTGGTCTACTGGCACATACTAGACAATATTTCCTTTCAAATAAACTATCTAAAATGTCCATTGTGTTTTTATAGGAAGATTTTCTTGTTTCTTAAATTAAAGCATCAAATGCAGTCGAGTGTTTTCACAGTGTGCCCAGAGAGAAGGTGGAATTCCTGTTCAGGGTTCTTTTTTAAGAAAAAAAGTCAATAAAAATGGATGGTTGCTCTATATGTTTGATGGTGCTTCAGAGATGCTGCATTGTCCAGAGCACTTCCAGGCAAAACTGAGAGCTGGTTATTTTGTCTTCAGAATGAATGCTTCATTCCTGTTTGTGGAAATTTAAATCGTGGCTTCTTAGGGAAGAAAACATAATTTTTCACCCAAGCTGCTGCAAGGTATAAATGCATTTAGCATGTCTTCATGTCAAATTCTGTAGTGTGAATCACGTGAAAATGATTGGAGCAGAAATATTTTTGGTTGTAGGCCAGATTTTAATTTTTCACTGCCCAAGTGTTTTTCACATGTTTATTTACCTGAAGATGGGAGAGCACCAACCAATTAGCATATGGTTACAGGAAACACAACAGATATTCCAGTTAGTAAAAAAAAAATTTAAATGTGTTATTTGTCATCAAGGTGCATGATATGTGACTGGCCTTTTAATGGCTTTTAGAAATGTGCTTCACATAATTTGAAGCAAGCTTTCTTATCAGTATGTCGTGCAATTAATTTAATCTTGTTTCTGTTATTTCCACAGTATTTTTCAATTCAGTGAACCTCATTACATTTGCAAGTGCATTAAATTAGAGTCTGGATAGAAGAAGAGAGATGATTATCAGTTAATTTAATTATATTTCTAGGTTTGCCCATTTAATGATATGTCTGCCATTGTTGTTGCAGCCTTTACAGCAGTAGCACTGTGCAGGAATTAGTTCTGATTCCATGTAAAGTTTGTGTTATCTGATAACTCCCGACAGCTGCTGGAGCCACACGTTCAGTAATTTATGAGTCTAATCAAAAGTCATTTACTTTAAGCCTAAAGGCTGCAGTATGGAATACTTGCATTGTATCCTCTATATCATTTTTTGCCTCTGCATATGTTGGAATGTTCTTGCAGAACTTGACACCATGAATTAAGAAACACAACTTCAGGTTCTGACGGCGATGGCAGGAGCAGGGAAATGTTCCACAGCACAGGGCTCTTCCAGCCATCTGAACGCCGCAGCTGGGAATGTTCTTGTTTTTAAGGAGGAGGCAAAAACCAACGCCCAACATTCACTATTATGCAGTCCTTCATATAAAATGGTCTTGACTTTTACTAATAAAATGATGTGGTCATTTAGGGAGATGCTTGCAACCCGAATTGTGGTGCTCAGCTTCTAATATGGTGCCTGTCAATGCTTTTTGCAGTAAATAATATTTTTATGCTTCTTTTGCAACTCTGCAATTTTTTTTTCCTAAAATTTTGTGCCATATGTTTGAAATTTCAAGGTGCCTGGCATTTGCCCTGGCATCTGGAAATCCTAAGGATGGGGCTGCTGAGACTCTCCACAGCAGTGCTGCTTTATGTGCAGTAGTGCAGCCTGGATCAGTTGTGTAGCTCATTAAAGGCAGATCTATTAAGGCAGCAGTTTTGGTTTTTAGACATTTATAGACATCCAGTCTGAATGTGAGAGAAAAAGAAATTCAGCTCTGAAGTACAAAATGTTCCAAGTTCAAATGTTTTAAGATGGCTGCTTCTGAGATTTTTAGTGATTTAAGATTTGGAAGTAAATCTTAAAGGTATTTTTAAAAATGATTGCAGAAATAACCCATAAATGAGAAAGAAAAAGATTAAATCCAAATTTTACTAAACTCTGAGAACTGTTCTTCTATTCCTATGTTTTCGGAAGGTAAAACATTTAGGTTTACATTTATATCTACTATTTGTACGTGATGAACCATCCTGTGGCTGCAATGCAAATAATGCATCGATTGTGTACATGAAGTGGTTTCTCTTTCTGGAACTGCTTGCCACTAAAACAAGACTCTCAAGCCACAAGGTCCCACAGCCTGTTCTGTTAGTCTGGCAACACGGGGAGTTGATGGACTGTTTTGCAATGGACTAGATGGATTAAGCTTTTCAGGATAAAGCTATTTCAATATTTCTGATGCACTTAATGGAAGAAAAAAAGAAAAAAAAAGGCAAATTTAGTATATTTTTGAAACTGAGACCTGTGTGTGGGTGCAGCGTGGAAGAATCAGACTGAACAAACTCTAGAAAGGCTGGATTTGTGAAGCTGTCATTGCAGAAAAGTCACATTCTCCCTGCTGTTCACTTCAGTGATGGGGGCTACCAGTGCATTATTGCCTGCTATGGCTGAGTAAAGTTGTTGTAGAGCTTGTCAGTTGTGGAACACCAGTTTGGGTGTGCAGATGGGTAAGAGATAGACATATCTCCTGGGTTTTTTAAACAACTCCTTGCTGGCTTCTGCCTTGCCTGATTTGGTGAATCCCATATCCCATGGCACTCCTTCCCTTCTGTTTACACCTTTCTATTTTTTTTTTTTTTCTCACTTTTGCTTACTTTTAGTGTGAAGTTGCTTTTGGCAAGCATGGCTGATAGGCAGGCACTTATTCATGCAGGATAGTGCAGGGATATGCCAATATTGGCTGGATCCAATGGATTTGGTGAAAATTAAAAATGTAACAATTACTATGTAGCTTGTGTTTTTGTGAGGAGGAGTTAGTCAGGGGACAAACCTTCTTCTCTGTTTATCTTGCAGGTTTCCAGTTAGGCTTTAAGGACCACGTGTTTGTTTTGAGTTGCAACTCACAATTTTGTAACAATGACAGTTTTTAAACCTTATTATTTTTCTGAATAAGTACAGTCTCTCTGTTCAGCTCCATTGGAAATAAGCGCTTTGAATTTCTGCCAGTACCCAGGGTCTCTGGCAGAGTCCCCTGGAAAGTTGCATGGGCCAAAATGTAATGTTATGCTCCTTTATACTGGCAAAATCATCCCTTGGAGACTGCAGAGCAGGGATAAATCCAGCTGCTTGTCCAAACACAGAAATGAAGCAAGGATTCATTAGCTAGTTTTGACTGCAATTTTGTCTGATTACAAGAGTCCTCAACTAATGCTAAGGGCACAAAACCAGACCTGCTCTGGCTCTGGATTGCAGTGGGGAGAATGAAACAGATTTAATTAATAGATCAGTGAAATTTTTGTTTAGCTATGATATATGGGAGAATAAAACCTCTTCTTAAATGAGGATAAACCTACTTGCTTGATCATCGTCCTACATTACAACAGTTTTGTATTCTCTACTTAATTTTTCTAGGAAATGTTTTGTTAGTGGGGTTTTTTTGTGTGTGGGGGGGTTTTGTTGTTTTGTTTGGTTGTTGGTTTTGTTTTTTTTTTTTTTTGCTTTGTTTCAAATCAGTGGTAACTTGTTAATTGCCTATGATTTATTTAATGATGCTTGCTGTAATGTGAGTGATTGCTACTCTCCTTGTTTTTGTCAGTTCACTTTGGTATTTTCCCCCAGCTGGTATTTTTGGAGGGACTGGAGTGGAAAGATTACATCCCTTAGTATTCTGTGTTGGAAAAGTACTGTACTTCCCTTTCTGTCGGGAAGAATTCTTCCAAATCCCTCCGTGGTCTGAGCTGCTGTGCTTGACATCTCATTATTTGACTCAGCTGTTTCCATTTCACCTTCACCCAGCTAATTAAGTAACTCATTGAATGTATTATTCAGTATTTGATTCTGCTATCTGAGTCGGTGAGAGATGGAATTTAAAAACATAAGAAAATAAAAAATTAAAAAATCCCCTTGATGGGATTAGTGGAAGGATTGTTGCTCCGACACGGCGGGCTGAAATGAGCCCGAGCTAATGGAGTTGGCGATACATGAATCACACTCTGCTTGAGCCAGGCTTTGGCTGCTGGGGAAAGGGTTGGGATTAGTGCTGATCATTCCTTAACTACCCTGTAGTGACCTGTTAATTGTTTCAGGACATCTGCGGAGTGCGAGGCGTTCCTTGGCTTTATTTACATCTTTGTTTCCCTCCTCAGCCGCGGTCCTGCAGGGCATCCATGGTTCTGTGTCGGGTCTAGAGATGGGCTTTAGCTACTTGTGGAACTTGGCTGTGCTCATCATTCTGGCTCCATTGCCAACATGGATTACTTTCCAGGGCTTTTGGCAATTTGTACATCATTTATTTCTTTCTCTTGGATTAGAAATGTAAACAGGAGTGCTCTGCAAATGAGCAAAATCCAGTATTCAACTGTAAGTTATCCATTTGCATTCCCGTCCCTCTGACTTTGGCCGCCTTTGTGACTAATCTTTTGTATAAAAGGGAAGTGTAATTACAATTAAATTAATTCCCTTTTTGCTTTAGACTATTTTTCCTTAATGTTTGCATTAAGCTACTGAATTAAACATGACTATAAATAATATTCACATAAAGCCTACCTATTTTTGTCATATCAGTTAAAGCAAACCTTCTGAAATATCTTTTTTATAAACTTAAATTAACACACCAAATTACTGTCACCAGAGCGATCTAGCTTCAGAGTGTGATATTGATTTCGGATACAGAAGATTGAAGTGTGTGAATTCCCAGACTGATCCATACATTCATGTGGTGTATGAATCAGGTACCATAAGGATTTGAATATATTCCTTTAGAATCCCAGAATAGTTTTCTGGTCAGCTTGCTGTTTATTGTTCTGATGGAATTGCCTCCCTCTCCTCCTTCCAGGGCTGGGTTGTCCTTTCAGCTTTGACCAGAAGCACATTTCTGGCTCTGGGAAGCCTTAATTGGCAAGAGTCCTGTGAAAACTGAGAACTCTCAGTGAGCTGTTTTGGGAGTGACACTGGTGTCGGCCACCAAAAAGCCACTGGAAAAATCCTAATTGAGCCTTCCACAAAACATCTGATGCTTTGTCTCTCGAATAGTTCTTACAATATATGAAATAGTTTGAGTGAATCAGTGCAGAAACAATCACTAGACAATTATTCTCATTGGTTTTAAATGAGCAATACGTTTTCTCCTGACGCAGCTATGTTCTATTTAAGAAGTGAGAACTCCATTCTGAAAGGTTTTGTGGCAAAGCAAAAAGCAAATTGTAGCAGATTCTGGTTTTGTGTAATTAATGTTGTTTTTGCATTATGTTTTGAAGACTGGGATAGTTCCTAAAGCAAAATTCTAGAGCTTTTTGAATGTACATGCACTCTAAGTTTAGGGTAAAAACCTCTAAGTCCAACCATTGTCTTTGTTGAGCATATACCTAATATTTTTCATTTTTGAATAAGAGCGCATTTTGTCTTTAGCTTAATCTGCTTTTGGGCTGAACAGTCACATACTTTTGGACCTTCATATACCAAGGGAAAAGGATGACTTTTGGTAGGAGTGATGGCTTTGGAATAGACTCTGACCTTGCTTTTGCAGATCTGGTTTTGTTAGCCCAGAAGGTTATTGTTCTCTGCAAGGAAAAATAAGTATTTGGACTGGGATATCTCCAGATTAGTATTCGGGCAGGTACGCTTTTGTACTCGTCTTCTCACTAACAAGAAGATACCTAAATATTTTATTAAGCTACTAAAGGACTGAGAACATTTTATGAGACATGAACTTTAATGAGACATGAAGTAGAAAAAATTAGACTCAGTCTTTCAGTAACTTGGAACAGTGAAAAATGTTCACTGTCTCATCACACTAACAAGGGCTCAGAATACACACAATTGTGTCAGCAAACTGAATTTGTATTCAGTTATTTTCTTGGTTTAAACTTGTTTTGAATCTGTACTTTTTACTTGCTTTTCTAGAAAAAGGCTCTAGCAATATTTCTCTCCACTTAATTCCAAAGAGAAAAATACGTTTATGCATATAAAATCTTAACTAAGTTTGGAGGCTAATTTAATGTACAAAAACTTAGCTAGATGTGTAAGTAATAAGCAGTTAATCAGATTCCTTTTTTTTAACCTATGATTGTCTTAGAGTTTATGACTGGTTTATTATATCATTGTATATGTTCAGTCACACTCAATCACATTGTACTTTTATGTGGTGAATTTCTTTAGTATTTGAATCAAAAAATAATTCATGAAATATGACTTTTTCTTTCATTTCTTCACTGCTTAAATAAGGCAATATATTAATTATGCTGTATAGGGTAATAAACAAGCTTCTCAAATTATTTTAGCTGTGAAAGTTGAGCAATGACTTGGAAATTGACGTATATAGTTAATGAATACATGTGGGTTTAATTCATTTTCACTGGTAGAATGTCTTCTTTTCAAACTTGAAATATTCTTCACCTAAACTTAGATATCAAGTGAATTATTTCTTTTAAATTCTCTAAAAATTCTCAATAATATTTCAAAATATTTGAAATATTTGTCTCCCAGATGGCAAGAGCAACGGTTGTCTTTTTTCTCATCATGTGCTCCACCCAGCCCCTTTGCTAGGGACAACTTGTTTTCATATCTCTTAATATTTATCTCCAAGTACCTTTCAAGACAGTTTTCCCCTCACACAGTTGTACCTATAGCTAGAAAATATTCCTGAGAGAAACCTGCTGCTCTAGATCTCCAGGTCTACCAGCAGCAAGATGCACTGGCACCTGCATCACCTTATTTATGGCTGAGCAGAGGGAGAGATCAGCCAGGTACAATGAACACGACTTCTCCCTGCATATTTGGGGCTGTGGTGAGTCACAGGAATTATAAACACCAGAGTAGGTGAATATCCAGTTTTTCATAGTGTTTCCTCTGTATTTTCATTGCTCTACAAATCTAACATTATTATTTTTTAGAGTGCGTGACACATCAATTTCCAGTTCAGTTCTGTGTTCTTATCTCAGAATTCTGTGCTCGCACTTGAAATATTAATGACTTTAGGCACCAGTTGTATTAATGGCACAGTTATGTCTTTTGGGTTTAAGTATCATTAGTTTTAGGAAACTACTTCTCATGACAGTAATCAGAAGCAACTGTTGGTTTTGCTGCAAAATATTAATGCATAATTAAAAAAAAAACCCAGTGCCTCTTAGAAAACAGAGCTGTTTGCTGGAAGCATACCTTTGCTCTGCCTTGCTGTGGCCACATATTCCCAAATTCAAACACCGTGGTGGGTGTTCAGTGTGTACTGAATTTTTAGCTTTCACTGTGCCTTTTCATGCACCACACTGAGGTTTGTTGAAAATGTGTGCACTAAAACTTTCTGACATGTTTCTTCTTGAAATAAAAGACCTTACAGGTATTATTCACATAATATTTCAAATTACAGCTAACTTAGTTCTCTACTGTTCAACTATTTTCCACGTGTAAAAGGTGGGGGAAAAAAAGCCACGAAGCTGCTGTAAGTTATTTTCTGGCTGACTTTTTTGTCCTCTGGAAGATTTACCCTGAGTGCCTCTGGCTTGGAGCAAGCACTGTGTGCTGAGTTGTGTTGGATACTAGATCATACACAGCTTGTACTGGGTGGGGAGCCTCTCCTGCCCGGGAAGGTGTTCCAGCAAAGGGGGAAATCACTGCCCCCAGAGAAGCTGTTGAAGGGGGAGCGTTGTCCCTTCCAGACAGAGCGGAGCACCAGGGCTGATGGAGATAAGGATTTTGCTGATGTGCAAATCTACAGTGTTCAGAAGCAACCCTGCATTTCTGAGAGAGATCAGAAATAGCCGGACAGTTCTCAGTTGCACTAAATTCCTTCCAGTGTTCTGCTGTCCCTGTTCTGTAGTACCAGAAAGGTGTTCCCTGTGCTGCTGTAGAGCTGTGGTGCCTCTCACCCTGGAAGTCACACTCGCAGATCCTTGGATGTCCTTGTCACCTTTTTTCAGCTCCTTGGAGCCAGAGTCTGTCTGATTATAAGTCTTCCTTTCCAGCGGTTATGCTGAAATCTTTGCAGTATTTGTGAATTTCTCTAGAATTTCACAAGACAGTTGGTCAAATCCATTTCCTTGCCGTACCATCAGCTGCCTAAAGCTGCAGCCTTGCAGCATTATCGAACAACCAGACCTCTGGGTGCACTTGTCTTAGCTGAGGGACCTCCAGGATTCAGGAAGCCACGCATCTGCTCAGATACTCAAACATCTGAGATTTTGTTTTGCTCCAGCTGGGAGTTGCACACCTGGGAATGTGTGCTGCTGAAGTGGGTGCTCATTTTGTTCTCCCCCAGGAAGTGCATGTCCATCTCCTCTGCTGTCAGCCCTGCCTCCCACCAAGTGACCAGGCAGGGTTAGAGAAGAACTCATAGGATAAGCAAGGACTGTGGAGAAGCTTCACTAACCCAAGAAAGGGACTTTTTAAATAATTATTATGAATTTGGTGAGTTCATTTCATTCCTTTTGTTTGTCTTTGTAGTTGTTCAGGGTGATATTTGCAATGTGAGCCTTTGGATCACGGCCTTGGAGTGACTCTTCTTCTGTGTTTGTGTTGGTTAGTGCACCATGACAGCGGGTAGAGATGAAAGTAACAGCATTGCTGGGATTTCTGTCTCATTAAAAGTACTTCTTTTGAAGAATATGGAAACAGCTCTGGTTTTAGGTTATCACTCCTGAGCCAGGAGACCTGTTTTCCCATCTCCCCCAGCCTATCTTAAGCTTGTAGGGACCCCGGTTTATACAATTCTCTACAGGGCTTTCTGTTATCTCCCTCTCTCAACTGACAATTTCCCTATCCAAACATAAACCAGACTATCTTGCTTTTCCCTCTTCTTTTCTCTATTGCATTAAAACATTGCTTTGAAACTCCTGTTACTACTCTAACGTTGGCTGCATATACATTTGTTTTCCTGCCTTGAGCCCAGATCAAGGCTTGTCTGCACTGTGGGATGACTCTTCTCATGGATGAACTTGCCCAGTTCTGCATCCCAGCTCAGGATGTTTGTGTGTTATCACCAATACCTTGCAATGTCCTTAATTTTCAAGTACCAATTTTCTCAATCAGCCAAAATACCATTTTCTGAATAACTTCCATTCAAGTCGGCTTGCTCTCTCTAGGCTTCAACCTACCTGGTATTGCTGGATGTGGAGTTGGAAATATTTTTTCTAGTTTCAAATAAACAAATAATTTCTCTTTTGAAGTGTGTATTTGTAAAAACATCACAGCAGTTAACTAAGGTGTCATCACAGTGTCGTGGTTGCTAAAATTTCAGTGGAGGATGTAAACATATGGCCTATTCTAAAGTAGATTTTAAAAAATGCTCCTTTTTAGTGTTGTAGATTGTCATTCTCCCAATTTCTTTTTCCTTGAAACATTTATATTTATGTCATATCCATGGCTTTTTATTTAGTGTGGTTTCTGTGGTCATTAATAAGCCTGTGACTGACTTGTGAGTAAAATAGAAGAACCTACAAAAAATGAACTCAGTGATTTATGAACACATACAGTAAATAATTTTTCATCATTGTAATGTTCAATGCCTACAAACATGGATTACAAACGCTTTTTTAGGCATCTAATTCAGAAATGAGAGTAAAGGAAAGTTAAATATGCATAGGCTCTTATTTTTTCTAAAGATTTGAAGCATCCACAAAGAGGCAGCGTTGTCTGAATGCTGTGGCAAAGGGAGGTGACTTAAGTAGTCATTGACGATAAGTCATCGTGATTATTATTTTTGGAATGAAGAATTGTTATTTCACCTTGCTGAAAAACCTAATAGTCTTTTTTTGGTCCTAAAATAATGTGCAAAGAAACAAGGTGGTCGGAACAAGAGCTGCTGCTTTGTAGAGTACAGAGCTGAGACCATGGGTAAAATGGTGGTGGATGGCTGGAATTCCTGCTGGGGAGGTGGGCATGGAAAACCTCATCCAAAAGTCCTGTGGCACTTCCAGAGTCAAGGTTGTTTAGTGTCTCTCTGAGCTTTTACACTGCTGCATTTTTATTATTCGGGGGTTTCACAAACACAAATGCAGTTTTTCAGTGGTTTTTTGAGCTGTCAGAAATCCTGACTCTGATTTTTGATTGTTTTTTTCTGCAAGTGCAGTTCTATGGAATGTACTTGATGAACCTGGAGCAATCAGAAGTTAGACTGGGAAAGGTGCTGGGCTACAGAAACCTTCTCTGTCTGTTGCTGTTCAGTGCTGTGCTTTTTACCCACAGTCACAAACCTCATGTGTTCCATATTTAGGATATTAGAGTTCCTGCCTCTGTTGCAATACAGGCAGCTATTATCACTCTCAGTGCTCTAGTTGCCTCCTTCTACCCTGTGTTGTTATTTAAATATTTGCTTTACATATTAAATATATTAAAGTAAGTTCTTATACACTTACAGAATTGTGTATGAACTACCCATCATAATTTCCTAGTCACATTTCGACTCTGAAAAATGATTCATGATCTTAACTAGTTTCACATATGAAGGAATCAGCCTGCTGATCAGAAGCTGCCTCCACTCTTGTGGAGTTCCCCTTGCGTTTCGAAATTCCTTACAAGTAGCAGACAGTGGCTGATAAAGTATTTGCCATGAATGGCAGCTGAGAATTCTGTTGGTTTTGCTTTGGAGGATGCCAGATGGGAATTATGTAAAGTACAGTTACCTGGGGCCTTTGAAGGACAGTCACATTTGGGGAGCTAATTCTGCAAGTGCACTTTTGTTGTTTTGTTCCTTCAGCGTTGCAGGAGGTCTGAGGACAAGAGGAGATCACTGTCCTTCATCTGCTGCTTGACTGCAGTCCTCCAGAGCCTGTGACAATTCTGATATGGGCTGCCTGGGTGTTTTGAACCTTTATGCATTAATTACACGTGAAATGTTTGCATCCTGGAGAGGCCAGCAGAGACAATATTTAGAGGAGTAGCTCTGCTGCAGAATCTCAGCGTTCATCTGGTCCCAAGCCTTGTCCTGGGTCTGCTCTTCTGAAGTTTCTTGAGATCTCTTGGCCATCAGCTTCACATTGGCTTTACTCGATCATTATACCCCATCAAGAACTGGATTTTTCCAGCCTGATGAGTGAAAAAAAAATGTTAGTTGTAGGAGACTATCAGATGTGATTTACTAAATATTATCCTTATCATCCTTGTTATCCTTATCATCACACAATTTTATGGAATGTATTCCTCTGGCTGCATCATTAATATCATTAGGCTCAGTAAGAGTGATTCCAGTGCAAAAGGATGATTTTCAACATTTTTGTTGTAAAATTAGCCACAGTTTCAGATGTTCTTTTGAACATACTGTAAAGAATGATGAAATTGCATGTTTAATCAGTTTAAGCAGTGAAAAAATCACTAGCAGCAAAAAGGAATGCTTTATATTTGGTGGGAATTTAAAGCTACAGAAAGAAGGAAACAAAAGTGGTAGCAGATCTCAGATTAATTTACTTCAAAGTTCTTTATTATTGATCAGCTTTGAGGCCGTTTTTACCAGTTATGACTGCAACTCCACATCCTTCCAGCAATTCCAAAGGGAAATAACTGTCTTCATCAGGATTCCTTCAGTGAACATTGCTCACCCGAACAACTTGCTGATGCTATTTTTACTTTTGGATTTATGGCATTTCTTTTATGAGATAATGGATTGTGGAAGAGAGACTTTGTGTGACCAAGGTGTTTTAAGGACAACCTTTATATACAAAACTGTCATATGGTGGAACACAAAATGGAAAGCAAGACTTTTAAAAGCAGTGACTAAAAAAAGGCTCTTTTCCTAATTTTGTACTAATGCACCTGTAATCCTTCTAAAAAATCAGAATTTCCAACAAATTACCTTATAAATTCATTTAATATTTTCAATTTTGATGAAAATATGCTTCATTCTACCCACTTAAAGGGATTTTAGGATCTTTCAGGTTTCAGTGAGTGCTGAAAAGCAGTTAATTGTGTTTGTGTTTAAGGATACATGTTTTACAGAACAGCAGCTCTGTTTTAGTGGAATTATTGTAAGTCTTTTGTTCCTGTTCAGCTATGACAAAACGTAAAGGTGTTTTTGTTTTAGAAAATTGTATAGAGAGGTTTTCTTCCAGAGGACTTATTTGTCCTGTTTTCACTTGGTGGATGCATGGCCATACCTGAGTGGCTTAGTGCTGTTCTGAATGAATTTATTAAAACATCACTCTCTGTTCTATAACACTGAGTTAAAATATACTTAAAAAAACCACTGTTCTTTGCTTTTGGTGAGAAAATTTAAACGTTTGGCCTCGCTGTAACGAGGAATCTGGACCTTAATCTGCCAAACATATGAAACACTTTCGTGTTCATGCCTTGTGGTTTGGGTCAGCGCCGAAATCAGCGCCTTGCAGTGGTTGCTGTGCTGAAATAACCCAGCCCTGCCATGGAATCTCTCATTCCTGGCTGGAACGCAGCGAGGACACCGCTTGAAACGGAGCTCTCGTTGTCATCTCAGTTTTAGTGAAGAGTACACCCCTGAAATTTGCTTAAGAGCAAGAAGAAATGCAAAGCTTGTGAGTGTAGCGCTTAGGAGAGTTTGTGATTTGATGCACTTGTATAAATGAAATCAGGGACTGGTTAAATGGCAGGAATGGGACTAAAAGCTCTCTCTTATTCAGGTTGCAATTTTTTTTTTTCCCACTTTTTTAGTGAGCAGAGAGCACGGAGATAAAAAAGTTTCAGTCTGTTTACATTATAACAGTGATTCTTTTCACTCATTCTAGTAAATTTTTATTATTATTATTATTATTATTACTATTATTATTATTATTATTATTATTATTATTTAGTAGTAGTAGTAGTACTAGTAGTAGTAGTACTACCACCACCACCCCAGTAAGATCCTTGCAGTTGATAAGGAATAAGAAAACACTTTATGGGCACATTGTTTACTAAGCTGACATCCTACATATTAGTTGAGGCACAAATTTTTTAATGGATCCACCCCCACCCCCCCCCTTCACCTTGGTAAAGAATATTGGATTTTCCAGTTCAGTGAGTGTCTGGTCGTTATCATTCATGTGCTCTATTGCAGTTATTGTTAATGGTTATATGAACAGCAAAATAGGAAGCATATATCACCTGTCAGCCTGCGTTCTCTAGACCCATCTTGGGTTAAATTACTGTAGGATTGAGAGTGGAAGCTGCTAAAACTCAGGTTCCATAGGGTAGTTGTGGATTTTTTTTTCCCTCTAAGGTTTAGGATTTGTGTTCAGTCTTTAAGGAAAAAAGTTTCAGTATATTAGGTTCATAAATTCTGAATTGGTCTTGCCAAAAAGTAATTTAGAAAATTTACCAGATCAAATAAAAGTGTATTAACCCGGTTTATTGAGAAAGAGGGAGAAATACATTTTTCCGCTATAATGTGATTCTAACAACTTTCTAGTTTAAGGGAAATGTGTGCAGTTTTACTTACCATGGGCTGAAAATAATTCATCAAAGCAATGTTCTGAGTTCAGGAACAGTACCATTTGTGCTCCATCAAAAAGTGGGCTTTATGTAATCAGTTTTTTTAGCTTTGAAATTGATCTACTGTCACTATTTTACTTTGTTTTAAATTGTGCAGCTTGGATACTCTCCAGTATTCATGCTTGGGTAACTTGATTGAACTGGAAGAAAAACTTTATCAAAAGCACAGACTTGTGTATTTGGCCTATAATATAGAAAGAACAGACAGAAAATGTAATGTGGAGGTAGCAGGTGGGGGTGATCACATCCCTGATGTAAATTTGTCCCTCAGATTCTTTTGGCCATGCTGAGTTAGCATTTCTTAATATGAAATTCTTCATTTTGTGCAGATTTTTTTGTTTTTTTAGAGTCAGATTTGGTGAGCTAATCTTTTAAATGGAATTTTGAAATAAGTATGGCAGTGTCTTTTCCCTGGGTCAACACATCACCTACTTCATTAATTAAACTGGAACATTCACATTTTATCAAGTGTCAAATAGTTGAAGGTTACAGAGAAGAGATGAAGGATTCTCCTTAGGATTGAGAGAAATGTGTTGGCGTGAATTCTAACATTTGAGAGAGACCTCTGATGCATTTTAAATACTGGTCTAGTCATTCACTTTTTCACTGGTGAAATGAACTGTTGATATCCAATCAACTGTTGAAGAACTTAAAACCAAACCAAAGGGTGTATTTTTCAATATTGTATGTAATTAAACTGTGGGATTGCAATGGGATGTTTCAGAGGCCGATGAGGCGTTTCTGAAACAGGATGGACTAATTAATGAGAGGAAGTCTCCTGGTTATGAAATGGTAAAGGAGTCCTTACCCTGTTCCTTATCCTGTTTGGGATGGTCAAGAGCCTGCAGCCTCAATCTTAAGGCTCGGCTCATGGCTGGTGCATTTAAGTAGAAAAGCTTTGGGTTTAGGCAGGAGGGAAAATGAGGGTTATAGAGGTACTCCTGAGGTTTTAGTCCTGGACAGCTTCTAAAAGTCAAGAGTGTGATGCTTGATGCTTCATTTCTACTGGGTTTTCTGCTGTGAACAGATGATTTAACCTGTCTGGTGAGCGAGAAATTGCAGATTAAGAGACTAATAAAGATAAAACCTTTTTTAAAAAATGCATTTAGATGGCAACTTTTTTCCTTTCATTACTCTACTCATTCAAGAAAAGGAGGAGGAAGCTGGTTTTCATAATTTTTTGATTGACCCAAATCTGTTTATTAACTTCTTGTTGTGCTGATTTAAGATTACCTGACTCCTCTCTCTCCCAAATGCCATACCTCATTTTTGCATTCATCTTTCATACACACCTATGGGGGAAAATCATTTGCCAGTCCGAATATACAGTGAAATCAGTTATAAAGAAAATGCAGGAGCTGTTGTATTTCAGTTATATACTGAAATGTCCTCACATGGAGATGTTTATTATCTGCAGATTAAAAATACTGCATTGGTTTATTAGATACTTAAAGTATTTACTACAACTAAGGGATCAATATTCCTTATTTAAAAAGAAGGTTTATTCCTCAGTGCACATGGATCTATATACAAAACCACAAAATCTATGGGCACAATTGAAGAAAGGGGTTTAGGGGAGTGAAGAGGCCGTGTGGTTTTATGGTTTTTGATGGGAGGGGGGGTTTGGTTTGGTTTGGTTTGTTTGTTTCCACTTCATGGTACATCTCCTGACCAGCACTGAGACAGAGCCATCCTTTTGCAAGGAGATGCCAGGGACGATTGTGTTGAGTGATCCTTTGCTCATCACTTTAGTGCTGATGTATTGGGCAGAGCATCTGTCTGGGGGGAAACGGCCAAGAAAAGATGTAGCAGGAGCAGTATGCCATGTGCATGCTGACTCCAGAAGTCCATGGATGCTGGTGCTGAGACGCTTCAGTGGAAACCAAGCGTTGTGAGCAGCAGCACTGGGAGGAGAGGACGTGCTGGGAATGCTGAGTGCTGAACATTTTGGAGCAGTAACACATCTGTGCCACTGCCATTTGTCTGTTTGCCTTGGCAGGCCTCCCTCCTGGGCTGGCTTAGCTCCTCGCTGTGCCAGGGGAATGGGTGCTGTACACTGGCTCTAATGGGACCGGTGTCTTTGTAGCTGTGTGCTTCTGCAAATGTTGGGAAAACCAAAGCGTTCTGCTGTCTTCAGGACAGTACAGCTTGGCAGATGTTTCAAAGGAAACTGGGCTTGTTTACCCTACACTGGGCATGGAAGAAGAAATGACATCTCAGTCACTCTCTTCTTGCCAACAAGAACAAAAAAGTCTGACTCTTGGTCAATAAGAAAACTTCTCAAAGTTAAATTATACAAACTTACTGCCTGAGGCTCCAGTTCAATTCTTTATTTCTCCTGGATGTTAAAGCGATATCTGTCGCCACCAGAGCTTCCTTTGAATTTGTTCATGATAAGAACAGTCCTTTGGATGCCGTGTTCACTCATGCCTTTGTCATTGCATTCTCATTAGTGGAATGACATGGAGTTGTGGCAGGAAGCTGAAATAATTTTCGGTGTATGAAGCACCAGATAATTTGTGACCTGACTACTCGTGACATTGGAGAATAGGTGGGAACTGACACGTTAGAGTGAGTTTCTGATTGCTGTGGGTCAACCCCAGTAGGCAGCAAAGCCCCACTCAGCCACTCACACCCCCTCAGCGAGGCAGAAGTGAGAATGTTCATGGGTTGTTTATTGAGGGAAGTCTTGAGTCCAATATGAAATTCTGCTTCACTCTTTCTCTCAAGAAAGCAAAGTAAACACACAGCCAGCTTACTGTGAGTGTAACTGTTTCGCTGCATAGAAACAGCGATGTTTTGTGAAAACATATTAAAATCATAAAACTCTTTTTGATAATCAAAAGTACAGTGTAATATCAGAAGAGAAAATAGATTTTTACGGAGTCCTAATTTTCCAGGGCACTTCTGCAGTTATCACACATCTTCTATCATTAAACAATTTCTGTCCTGTCACTCTGTAAGCTTGAAAAATCGCTATTTAAAATTTATGCTTTTTATCACTACATAGCCCAAAATGATTGAACTCTGTTTAAAAGTTCAACCAAAATCCTCTTCAGTCCTGAAGGAACTTATTTTGTTAAAATTGGACTTAAGTGAAATAGTTTTATTATTGATTTATACCCTGTGCCCCCACAGTCCCCTCTCAGTAAACACAGACTTCACAAAGTGACTCCTCCTCGTCTCAGCATTCTCACCTCTCTTTGGGGTCTTTTATCAGCTGGAGTAGGGCATGGCTTTGCAAGTGATGTTCTGTCTTTTCCTCAGGCTCTAATTTATGAAAAATACAGGAATATCTTTGGGCTTCTATTTATTTCCCTGTCAGATAAGGCTAAACTTAGTAAAGATATTCTAAAGGTGTTCAGGTGTCTGAGGTATGAAGCAATTTTATATTCCTGTTTCCTGTAGGAAACCTGACTGGAAAATGATTCCTCGAGCAATTGTGTTGTGCCCTTGTGCTGTTGTTAATTTGAAAGCATAAACTCTCAAATTAGATTTCTTTCTATAAAAGTTGCACTTGTACTCTGGGTATATATTGCCAGTTGTCACCTCACCCAGCTTACACAGTGTGGCCCTGCTGAAATCACATCAGCAGCTTTCTCAACAACACCTTGAATTTATCAGGAATATCTTTTGACCACCTAGATGTCAGTGACTTCAAATATACTACTATTTATGTGGCTGTTGGTCTACCTGACACCTTAGGCCATTAGATAAGTAAAATTTAGTTTGAAAATCCAGTTTTAACAGTTTAAAATTTACAGTTCTGGAAGTTCCTGTGTATTTTCAGCCTTGAAAGTAGAGGGACATATAGAAAGGGAATTTCAGATTTGACCTGTAGATCACATGATGTTACATTTAGGAATCTTAAGTGTTTTTGTACTGTCCGAACTGATAACTTTATCTAATGTCAGTTTCTGTTGCCATCTTTGAAACTGAAATATTTACTAGCCCCAAATTAAGTCTTAACCCGATCTAGGCTTCAAAAGCAAATAGATACAGCTGGGTACTGCTACATGACTGATTCACATCTTAAAATTACGTCTATATCTTCTGGGACTGCCACCTATTTTATGTGTGGTTTTGTGCAGTTGGGATATCTAAGGATAAAGGTGGAAGTTTTACACGGGTAACTGTGCACCACTGGGCTAATGAAACATCTGTTTGGAGAGAGGAGGGGAGTGTGAGGCACGAGGATCCTGTGCTGTGCAGAGACCAGAGACGTGTCTGTGCATCTCTGAGTGTTTAGAGAGCACTTAAGAAAAGGACAAGTAACTCATGGAGGTGAGAGAAGGAAAAGAAAGAGGAATGTAAAGGTTTTATATACTCCAGTCCATAAAGCTTCAGCAGCAGCAGTACCTGTTCCCTCAAACAAGTCTTTATTTATGAAAAAGTCAAAGCTTTCCTTGGGAAAGAAAAAGTTTTAACTCTTGATAGCCTTGGAAAGTGTAAATGAGCATGAGCAAATGGCTGGAAGCAGAAGAAAGCAGAGCTGGGTGCTCACTGGCACAGCCGGATGGTGGGTGGGTGTGTGGGAGGGCACACACGAGGCCTTTCAAATCTGTATTAAAAATACTGCAGTATTTTTATAAGCAGTAATTTTTTTATTATAAAATTTGTCAGTTCAGTTTCCAAGAGTTTTGCAAACCTTCCTCTTACAGTATGTCTGCTTTTATCTAGAAACAAGACAAGAAAGCTCCCTAAAATCTTGAGAAGTCTGATTTTAAATCCGTGATCAGATGGGTTGTTTCCTTTTTGACTCTACTCAAACAGCCCCTAGGCTGCCCTGAGGCATCAGAAATAGGTGCAGATGGCCCAGTTTTCTCCTTGTTTGAGCTTGTAGACACAAACCTCTTGGTCCACAAATGTTAGTAAATAGAGACGAAGCTATTTCTTTCAAAATAAAGCTCCTCTCCTCCATCTTTAACATTGCAACTGTTGAAGCCATTCAAATCCTTGAATTGGTTTGTTAATTTGATGAGGCTTCTGCCTGAGTCCTTCAGTTGCTGGGGACAAACTTAGTGAAGACTTGAATGTCACATTCTAAGGTTTCATTTTTCATTTATTTTCTTCTTCAGTAAGTATTACTGTGTGGTTAATTTGTTCCCTGGGATGGATGAAATAGAACTAATATGAAATTCAAATGAATTCTTCTGCTGGCAGCCTGTTTGTTAGCAGCAATAATGAAATATAATGGCCAACGGATAGGGAAAAACATTAAGTATTTTCCTCAATAATTCAGGGCTTTGATATATTTAAGCAGTCAATAAAAATATCCAGAAAAATTAATAACCTAGAATTTGACTGTGCACTTTTAAATTTTCTATATGTGTATATTTATTTTCTTATTTTGTTTGAGATCGTGTTACCTTTATGAATGCTTTAGTCATTAAAAGGACTCCATTTCAGTTGTACTAATTTCAAACCTGAAAAACCCCCAAACGATGCAAACCACCTTTTATCTCTAAACTACTGGCTGGTTTATGAAACTGGAAGCCAATATTGTGAAAAAAATCACATTATTTGTTGGCACCTGTTGGGGTGCCAAGGACACGTGTAAAACACCTGACCAGCAATAGGTGCATCTTTCACGGGAAGCTGAACAGGATTTTACAAGGTTATTTGCTTCCACCTACTGCTCATCCTTGATATTACAGAAAAACCTAACCGAGGGAACACTGGGACAGCTGGAATTCCAGAGGCTCATCTTTCCTCCCCCTGGGCCGTGGGAGTGGGGCGTGCACACAGGAATTCAGGAATTGCCTTTTGTACCGCCTTACGTCCACGCGAGGAAAGAAAGGCTGTTGGAAATTCAGATAATGTCTAAAGTTTCTTGTTCCTTGTGGTTGTTTTGGGTGGTTGGTTTCTGGCAGCCTGTGCTGGCAGGACGGGGCAGCAGAGGAAATGGGGATGGGATGGCGGGGAGAGAGCGAACTGCACAGTGTGGGATAAAGCACACGGGCACTCGGGGTGCGGGGAGTGTTAGCAGGACTAATGGGTTCTTCAGGGTACTGATCTCACTGTTCCTGAAAACAGGAATACTTCAGGATACTGATTTCACTATTCCTGCTTGCAATTCAAGGGGTAAAATTAAATGTAGAATTACAAAAACTATGTAAAATAAAGTTTATGCAGGTTTCTGTGGATGCTGAAAGCTTGGCTATGGAGAGATTTTCCAGCTTTCTGCCAGCGTACGTGTGAAAGTCTTGCTTTCACACGGATGCTGGCTGAAAACAGTTAGAGGCTTTTGTAAACCAGTCCCTTTATCTTTCAGGTGCAGATTGTTATGCAGTATTGTTGTGATACCGACTGAAGAAATATTTTGAAGTAGGTGTTGTAGGGTTCAGCCGATCGCTCTGAGAGGTGAATGAACAAGGAACCAATAACTTTATAGCACTAAGATATAGAAACGAGTTTGTATATTAATAAATGGTTCCATTCCCTCCTGGATCGTGTCTATGTCACTTTCTCTCCATCCTCTGCACAACAGCGACAGGTTTCTACTGCATCCTAAAGCCAAAACATCATGCAGGGTCATGCTACTACCAATAGTTACTTTTGCTTTCTAGAGCTTTTACTTCCCTCTGTTCAGTAACATTTTTAGAATGCTACTGTTGAATGAAGGTGGTAGATTTGCTTCCCAAGAGCCCAGTGTGTTACGCTTCAAAAATCCCAGCTCTTAACCTCATGCTTGTCCTGTGTTGCTCCTGATGTCCTGCAGAAAACCTTGCTTTGTTTCCCTGTTGCTGCTGCCAAACAAAACAGACCAAAAAGGCAATATATAAAACACAGAGCTCTTAATTGTTTGTAATAATGTTATTTAATTGGCTGTTATGCAGTGACACCTAGAGAAAAAAGGAATTGTGTTGGTTTTAAACTGAAATGGATGAGAGGGCTTTCTATTTAATTCTATCTTTCCCGTGAAACATCCTATGAAATATTCTATCATTACATAGTTTGCCTAAAATAATTCTTCAGAAGGAACAGATTTTCTGGGTTTTTGCTTTTTTTTTGTGATGTAACAACATTAAAGAAGGTGCCTGATACATTGTTCAGATCTCTGGGGTTTTACAGTTGCTTTACAGCAATGGTGCTTCTCCATCTCAAATAATTCACAGAGCTGGGAAATTTGCAATACACATATGAAGTGACAGCACTTTCTCATTTTGCGCTTAGAGAAAGTAGCACAGATGTCTCCCAGAGAAGAACATTCTCATTTCTTCCCTTCTTGCCCTGAGATTGACAGATGATTCATTCGGATGATTTTTAAAGCTTAGGGTCTGTGTACATTTATTCTTTAAAAGAGGTATATCTAGGATGTAGATGTATACTCAAATATTTACATTTAAACATAGATTTGATTAAGTCAGTAGCCTCACTGGTTTAAAAAATTACAACACTAATTGCTTCAGAAAATTAATTGGTTTTTATCTCGCCCTTGTGCAGAAGTCTAAATCCAACATTGAAGACATACAGCTACTTCTTTAGCTAAATCTGACTTTACATAATTTCAAAGATAGCAAGTGCTTTCTGGCTTCAATATCCAGTGAGATTGAACCCATCCAGATGTGGTTTTCATCGCTAAAGATGCAGTGGTTAATTTGTAAAGATTCACTTTCCGTATCTTTAGACAGAAAACCAAACACTAAGGGATGAAATGATTGTTTAATGTTCAGTGATAAAACACAGAATAGAAACGATGTAATTTGCTATTGAGCCCGAATCTCTTCCTGGTGGCTGGTCTCAGCCAAAGGCAGGGTCTCAGTTCCAGGTGAGGCTCGTTGTCTCTTTAATTCCTGATTGAGCATGGGCTGGCCCCACCTGTGTCCTTGTGGGCTGAAGGCTCCACTTGTGCCCTTTCCTTGCTGCTCCACACAACCCTGGTGGATAAGCTGTGCTGGGAGGTAGGTGAGTTTTGTTTCATCCTGGTAAAACTGCTTTTTTAATTGGGTAATGAATGCTTATGAACTCGAGTTTCTTAGAAATTGCTTTTAATGGGAAAGGACAGTGGTGAAACAGCAAACTAGAATATTCCATGGGCAGCAGAAGGGATCAGAGTGCTGTTGGGACTTCAGGAATATTCATCATACTGAGAGCCTGTAATAGCCACGACTACAGTCTGAGAGGAGCTACTTTATTCTGCTTTCAGCTAATTTAGGTCAGTGTGTGAGACAGAGCCACTCTTGTCCTTGGTAATGTGGAAAGATATGACTCATTTTTGATTAACCAATAAATATGTTAGAGAACATTACATTCTTCCCAAAAGGTGACTTAGGGCATAGCCAGGACACGAAGAGCACTGGTGCTAATGAAGTTTGAATTCATTCCCCTGAGGTAGAAGGCTTTTTAAAAGCAGAGCTTTTTTGCCTCACTCACTCACCAAAAAGAAGTGAATGTAAATACCCAAACAGTCTCAGGAAGTGAGCCTGTAGGCAGAGAGAGTATTTCCTTATCCTCCACATGGGAGACATGGTGAGAGACTGCCTGGCTGCCAGTAAGTCACACTTGAAAGAAAATTTTTCAGTGTTATATTCCACAAAGTACAGTCTGGTTCCCCATGAAAAGTGGTGGAATATAAAGAGCATTAGAGGTGCTGATTCATATGTCAGACTGGCTAGAATAACAAATGGTTTAGTGCTGCTTAAGTGACACAACTTGATATGCCTCATGAAAATACCTTTAATATAATTTGCTGTGAATTAAAGTATTTTTTTCCAGAAAACCTTGCTTCATCCTATTTGGTTGAACAATTTAATTTCTAAAATCTTTTATAGGTGCAGGTAAGAAGTCTTTGGCTTTGAAGTAAAACCAGTTCTTCATTTAAGATGAATAGGCATGCTGTTGAAGAAACATAAATTCTTTATTTTAATTTGTTTTCATTTTTAATAGGGGCTGCTATTTGCTATCAGCTTTAGATTTGCAGCTTGGAATTTATGTGCAAGTAACTAGCCAATAATCCAAAATCTGATTAGAGTAGGTCCAGCTTGGGTGAGAGGTTGGGGAAATACTTTTAACAAAAAATTGTCCCTCCTCCATACGTTATTCTTTTCCCAATAGAAATCTCTAAAGCTGCAATAGTTAGGTAAAATTTGCTTCCAAGAATAGTAAAGTTCAAAAGAAAATTAGTAGGTCACTTGTCTACAGTGAAGTGACTTGAATTGTATTGGTTTACTCAGTTTCCAGCAGTTGTAAAAAGGGTGAATGTGAAGCAATAAATGCATTTCGGAGTAAAATTTTTTGTGATAACTGTTATCTCTGCATGTCTTCAGTACAAAAATCCATAGGTTCAACGAGTCAAAATACCTTAGGAATAAAAGGACCCTGTGTTGGGTGTCATTATGTTTAAGATAATTTGTTTCATTCCTGAAGAAAACATGTCCAAAATACCCACATGTGTACAAGTCTGCACCCACACATTTACATGTTTATCATAAATGGATGCTTTGCTGCTCTTGCACGTTGCAATGAGATTCAGACACAAATATCTATCAAATCCTAGTTAGCACTTGGTAACAGACAGCAGGTTGAGCAGTTTTTCCTCTTTAGCTTACCTTTATATTTCTTTCAGTTTCCATCACCAGTTTATTAAAAAAAAAAAGGGAGCAAGAAATATATTTTCCTCAGGATGGAAGTAAAAAAGAAAATGTGTACTATAAAATCATATTTTTTTCTTAAGAGCTGACTACACTGTATTTAAATAGGCTTGGGGTTTTTTTTGTGTTCTTTCAACCCTGTCTTTAAATTTATTCCTGTAGTAAAGTTTAATAAGCTTCACCTAAAGGTACAATACTAAACATTGTATATTTAAATACACACTGTGTACAAAAATAACATCTCTTCAGCCTGAGTTATTCCCCAGTGCTGGTCAATGTGCTTTGTGACACGGGCTTCTCTGTTTGTGCTTTCAGGACACTAAAGCAGAGTGCAGTTCTGGTGTAGAACCTGAGGACAGAAAAGTAAGTGGCTTGTTTTAATGTGATTTGTCAGGCAACTCTAGTAGCTGGGATTTTCTCTGGTTGTTGTTTGGGTTTTTGGTTTAATTAAACCATGTGAAATTATTTTATAGTTCTTTACATGTGTATGTGTTCATGTATTTTTACTTTAATGGGGACAAAACAGTCTTACTCTATTGAATACACTTGTTAGAAATTTGAATAACTGCTTTTTCAGAAGGGAATTATAGTGTTAATCTCTTTATACTACAACAAGTTTAAAAGGCAGTTGCACTTCCTATTCTTAATTTACATGATTAAGAAAGTTATTGTGTGTCTTTCATGATAAAGTTGGCATACCATGTTAAATATTTGTTAGACAGCGAGATGACTGTTTTTTCTTGCTCTATAAATAGTACCTTTGAAACTTTTTTTTTCTTTTAAAGGGTTGATTAAAACAAATGTTTCCAGTTTTATTTTCTCTGGACAAATATAAACCAAGTACAAAATATGTTTTCAGTTGCGTTCTTCACCTTACTCATGGTAAAAACTACCCAAAAACCAAAGGCTTCACCAAGAAACCTTCAGCCTAAAAAAAATTTAAATTGTCAGAAATAAATATTAATCCAGTTTTGAAGACAGTAACATGATTTGTTTAAATATCTGTTGCTCCTGAAATTTGAAAATCTGGATTACTAGATCTGTGCTTAGGGTATTTCTGTGTCAAGTAGTAACTAAGTTTGAGGAAGTGTTGAGCACATGACTTGTGATTTAAAGTCTTTAACGTCAGCTGGTACTCCCTCTGTCCCACTGGGGCTGCAGGTTCTTAGCTTTTACCAAACTCTCCAGGTACTTCCATTTAGGTTCATGTTCTTTCAGGGTGTGCTAAAATCCAGGCTGAGACCTTCCTTCTAAACCCCAAGTTTTGACTTTTTTTGATGCTGGTAGCAACTACTAAAACTGCGCAGCCCAGAAGTTCTTTTTGCAATGTGAATTACAGGAAAAGGTGTTGGGGGCCTGACAAGCTTTGGACAACAATTTATTAATGTGCTGTGTTTCTTCTTCCTTGAATTGCAACTTGCCTTTTATCTAGTAGAGGCACCAGCCTGTTGCCAGTAAACTGAGGGGTTTTTAATGGTGTATGATATTATGGTTTGTATTTCAGTGAGAATTACAGGAGATGTGTGTCTGATACTTTCTCTTGTGACTGCTTGTGACTCACAGTGACTGCTCTGAGCTGGGCTGGTTTCCTACATCCTTCACTGACTCAGGATATCCAGCTTTCATATGCAGAGACTGCAATTAGCAGAAAGGATTGTCTAGAAAACCCCTCAATTTTTCTTCTTCCTTCTGTTATTTTGTGGAAGCACTTTGAAAGGGCAGAAGTGTGATAAACACCTGTTGTTGCATGATACGTTTCATCTTTTCTGTGTTTGGTCCCAAAACTGAAGCTTCCACCAAGTTTAAGTGGCAGTTGTTCTTTCCAGTCCGGGGAGAGGGTTACCAGTGATCATCAAATACAGATACATCAATCTTGGTTAATGCTAATGCATTGTTTCACGTTTGTTGAAAGCATCCATTAAGAGTTCAATGTAATTCATAAACCTGAAACATTGTAAATAAATATTTTTATTTCCTCTAACTTGAAATCAAGACAAACTACTGCAATTAGGGCATGCATCATTAGTATCTAATAATTTGCACTTCCATAATGAAATATACTACTAATGAACTATATCATTAGTAATTGATGGGGAATTCTCCCAGTTAACCACAAAAGACAAACCTGCAAGGTGCCTTTTCTTCTGTTCCTTTTTTTCCTGAAGTTTCCTAATCTGTAATTTCTGAAGTAGAAATTTATGTAACCATGACCAAAGCATCGCCTGGAGGCAAACTCAAATTTAATAACTGCACTTATTATTTTGAAATCTATTATTCTGTAAATTACAAAATAGCAGTTAATTATCGTAACCACCTCATCGCTGTGATCTGTCTCTCCTTCCATTGTCTTCAACTGACGTTTTCATGTAAGATTTTTATTTATTTTCTGCAAGGCTAAAAGCTCCCAGGTTTGAGAATGCAGGTGACAAGTCATGCACAGTCTGCTCTCTCTGGCCTGGGTGGTTAGGCATTACTAAATTGCCTTTACCATTCCCAGCAGAGGACCCACAAGTGCACGTACAACTCATTCCCTGCATAGTGAGTACTTTTTTCTGCATTTGCCACTCCCGAACTTTCTTGTATGGATCTCATACCACCATTCTGAACATCACAATACTGGGTGTTTAGTGAATCGTGTGATCACAGAAATGGCTCAGCTTTACTTCTCAAAGGAACATATGTAGAAAAGTGACCCTTAAATTGTCATGGGAAGAAACCTGTTAAAAACAGACCAAGTGTGATTTTTGTAAAAATACAGTGATGTCTGCAGCTAGCCACGTGATGTTTTGGAATGTGAGTCGTGATTTCAAAGCCTGTGTGATGTTTTGCTATCACAAGGACGACGACAGATGGTCAGGTTGTTTTTCCTTCTACCCATGTTTTCTGATATAACTCTGTGTGTTGGACACAAACAAAACGGTTCTGGTGGAGGGCAATTAATAAGGATATTGGCCATTTTGCCAGGAGGGAGAGCACGTGGATTCCTTTGAAACCCTTCCATTTGATATAACCAAACCATAATCTGTCTCTAAGAAGACTTCTAATGTGTACAGCCTTTTTGTTGGTGCTGGTCTTACCCAGCTCCATCATCTCCCATTACCTGACAAACTTGCCCCTCATAAATCTTATTTGCTTTTTATTTCATCTTTACTTGGTCTGAGCAGTTTTTGTTTGTTTTGTTTTTGGGTTTTTTTTATATGTTTATATGGGACTTGCTTCAAACAGTAGTCTTCAAAACTATAAAAAGAAAAAGAAACTGTAGATAAGATTTCTCTCAGTCCTGCTCTCTCTTTGAGATCTGAACAGAGCACATAGGACATATTTTGTTTTACTCTGTAATTGTCATATCATCAGATTAATTCATGGCAATGCTGTTAAAGCAAAACTCTGATATAAAGTTGTCTCCTCTGACATCCTTTGTGTGTCATTTCCACCTGAAATGGAAAACTGACACCACAAACTGAAAGTTAACTCACAGTGACCTTTCTGTGCTGGATAACTTTGCCTCAGCTCGTTTTTACTATGCTGGGAATGTTTTATTCTTTAGCTCTGGCTGTTTCATTTCTGTTTTATTTCAGTTTATTCTTCCCCTAATGGGGCTGCGCTGGCTGTAATGTGCAGTGACATTCTCCTGCCTGTTCCTTGCAGGCAGCAAAATGCCCCCGTTCAGCAGCAGCTCAGCACCATTAGCGAGGGGCTCAAGGTCACCCAGGGTCTCCTGCTGCATTTTCCCTTCTGGAGAAGGGAAGGGGCTCGTGGAGACAACGTTTTTGAGATGCATCTTGACTTAAAAACTTCCCAGTTCAGAGCAGGAGCGCAGAGCTTTATGAGAGCTGTCGAGTTTTTGGGAGTGCATTAGGGCAGTAACCTGATAGGTCAGGAAGTTAGGAAAGTTCCCTGGAGTGACATAATGTTCTATAACTCCCTGTTACCTGCTGTGGGATATGGGCTGGGCATCAATGCCTTTCCTTTTCTCTGCCTGCTGTGGAAAATATTTTATAATTTTTTTTTTTTTTTTTTTTTTAGTACCTTCTGTCAGTGGATCTCAAATTACTTTACAAACAAATTAAAAACACCTATGAGGAAAGTGCTTACAGTTATATGGCTTGAGTTACATATGGGGAAGTAGAAGTGTGAAAGGCAGATGTAGGCAAGGTTATAAAGTGTGTCTGAGCCAAAATGAGCAGAAAAAGAAACAGCATTACAAATATTTTTGCTTTGTCTAGTCAATGGCTTCTTGCAGGTTTGGGGTTTTTTTTAAATTTGTACATAGTGATCATATAAAGATGTTTTTCACAGAAGTTTAAGGGAATTTTTTTTTTTTGGAGAAAATATTTATCCAATTTCTCAAATCTTCTTCAGATTACTGTAGAATGGAATTAATAAGGGTATCAGTGGGGAGCTGCTAAGCACCATGGAGGGACTAAGTCAACTACTGGCATAATGGATGTGGCTTTGTTATTACACTGTTTCCTTTCATGGGAATCCCTTTTGCTGCTGTTTAGGGGCTCGCTAGCAGTGAATAGGAATAAATGTCATTTTTATTCCCTTGTGAAGGCATCGTGCAATCTGCGTAATTGTGTAGATTATTGAGATGCATTTTTGCTCACATTAAAAGAAATTATTTTTTCTTCTGAGGGAAGATCATAGACTCAAATGGATTGGTAAGGAAGAGTTTAAATTGTATTTGGGTATAGATTTAGAGGGATCTAAGGAATTTTTGAATGTTAATGGCCCTTCTGGTGTGTGACAGAATGAACAAATGATTCCTGTTTCTCCTGCCTCTTTCACTGTGGTGCAAACAGTACCAGGTGGTGTTGAACCATTGCAGGACAGGACCACACAAAGTGTGGAGGGTTACAGAATTCAGGAACCAGGGGGAGTAGCCCAGAGGGGGAATAATGAGCTGCTCCAGGAATAGCATCCTCCTGTCACAGCACAGCAGATGTTTCCCCTGACATCTCAGCTCATGTAAGTCAGATTTCTGTGACGCCTCTTGAGCCTTCCTCAGTACAGAGCTGGAAGTTTCCCCAATTTCTACAAAAGGGTAAAGTTATCTAAGGGGCGTGTGTGTGTGGTGTGTTGTTTGTGTGTTTATTACCAGAAAATTTACTTGAAATTCATGGCTGATTCCATCACAATTATTTGAATTCAAGATCTGTTGCATTCCGAGGATCCTAAAACTCAGAAAGTTTTAGAATTTCAAGAATCAAACCCATAACCTACGTTGTTTAGGCAATATTTATTGTTATTCATACTACTCTTAGTGATATTTTGTAATCAAATGATTTTATTCTCCGTTGTCTTAGTTTTATGTTCTTTTCAAATAACAGCAATACTCCCGGAAAAACAGGGAGCTGAAAGTTGCCCTGGAACTTAAGACACTGCATTAGTCAGCCTAATAAATATTGGCAATTCTAATGTGAGGAATTGCTCAGAAATCCAGTCCATTTCCTGGCATGTGGCTTGACAGAGTGCAAAGTCTTGCTGCAAAGTTTCCTGGTATTTGAATGCTCATAATGTCAGCCCTATTACTGCTCTCTTGTTCTTGCTGTCACTGACATGCAATTATGGGATTTCACAACTGAAGTGGTGACAGTTGCTCCTCTGTGTGTGTGTGTGTCTGTCTTTCCCCTTAATCCAACTCTATCTAGCAATCTGTAATTTGATGAAGTGGAATTGAAGTGACAGGCGTGACAGAAGTGCCAAAACAATAATTTGACCTCCCACTGAAGTGTCAACGTGTTCTGCTGCATGACTTTTACATATGCTGAATACACAGGAGGGACATGGATAGTGTATTTTCTGTGCTGCAATACCTGGTAAGGCAGGGTGCTAAAAAAAGCTTTTACTACACTGTGTCTTTTTTGCCAGCGTGTTCCATCTTGAACTGCCACATCTCCTATCCCTGTATTACTGGGTATAAACATGATTGCTGTTGCAAATAAATTATATTTTTATTGGGAGATTTTTTCAAATCTTCATTTTGAAGATATTTTGATGAATCTTGAAGTTATAATTCTGTGACTGTCTACAGAATTAGTTCTCAGAATTTATTTTACTTTTTTTTTTTTAAATCTCTTCTACCTTGAAATAAATTTCATTAGGCATATGACACATTCCTGCTAATAACTCCTAAAAAGCTCACCGAGCTAGAAAGAGCATTCTTTCGTATGCATGAATAAAATATTTTGGTATCACTGAAGTGAATGTATGCGCAAGTTACTTTGGCATATATTCATATGTGCTGTACCTGCATTGCATACAAGTAATTATGTTTCACCTGGGGACGAGGGAGGGGGCAGAAGACAGAAACTTGTGCTTTAATACTTGGCTGAATGTAAAGTTAAAATATTGAGATTCGGGGGAAAAAAAATCAGAAGGGAGAAGGAAAACTGAAGCCCGATTTGATGCTAATTACCTGTAGGAATTAACTGAAGAATAATTAATGGAAGACTCAAGTTTTGCTGAAATTTTGTTTACATTTGGCCATTAAGTTTTCCGCAGGCTTAAAACCAGAGGGGAGTTGGCTTTTGAAGTTATATAAAAAAGGGAAAACCCCACAAATCTATAAATATCAGATGCTGTGAATGGGTGCATGTCTTGGAGCTTGTCTGTGTTTGTGAACCAATAAAACTTCACAGCAATGGGACAGTGCAACTTTTGCTACTGTGGCAGAACACTTCCTTTTAAAAGGTTTTGGGCATTGTCAGCTTTTCATGGCCCAGACTCCTCAGTGTGTGGTTTTATGTTGTTTACACGTTCCAGAGAGTTTAGTGGTTGTTGATACTTTAGAGAAAAGTAAGTTTCCAGTTGACATTTCCTTCCCTGTCTTTTTTCTCTCTTTTTAAAATAAAAATGTGGGAGATTTGATAAAGAAGGACAGAGTTAACGACATGTACGTATGACCCACCTTATTTGCAGGTATTTTTGTGGTCACAGGGTTTTTTGGACCTGGTCTAAAGAGCACTGAAATGAGGGGGGGGAGGCCTTACATTGGTGTGAACAAAATGATCCCTGTACAGAAAGAAGAGTCTCAAGTCGGGGGCTTTTTTTTTTTCCATTTCACTTACTGCCAGCCGGTGCTTAGGCATAGAAATGTCTTGTTCCTACATTTCAGTTTTCCTCTCAGTAAGGAAAATAGCCACTAACAGGCCCGTTTTCATGAACTATCCTTAAAGAGCCGTGTTGGTGAGGTAGAAATCTAGAGATCATGTATTTCTCCAGAAAAAAAGAACGGAAATGTGAATTATTTCATGATTTCTCCTAAGTCCTTGTAGTAGAGCTCCTGTTGAAACAAGCCCACAAACATGCTGCTAGAGAGGAGGTTGCAGTTGCTTTGTCTTTATTTAAACCTGACAAATGGTCTGATCTCAGGCTGCTTCTCTGTGGTGTAAAAGTTGTGTAGTCCTGTGTGCTCTTCACTGAAACTGTTGTACAGGAAACTTGGAAATGGTACTTGAGATCTGTGAGAAGAGCTCGGTGCCCACCACGGCTCTAAATCATAAAATGGAGAGAGATAAATAACATTCCTTCTGTGTCAAATACTGTATCTCTGTGGGAAGTTTAAATTTTGATATTGAAAATTGGAGTCCTTTTAGGAATTGAACTGCCGCTTAGAGTTTTGCATTCGTTCTCCTTATAACCAGTATCAAAAGGATTCTTATGGAAATATTTAGGAATATTAGGTATTAAAAATTCTCATTTGTGTCTTTTCCTTGCTAATCCATGTCTTCCGCATAACTATGGATGGGAGCAGAGGTTGCTCTGTGGGTCAATTCTGTACCTGCAGCAACTTCTGAGTCTGTTGGACTGGCTTGGAATCCTACACCAGGAAAGTTTGGTTCCAGAGGCTGGAGCTCTGTGATTCCTCCTCTTTGTTGACCCCCTCTCTTGGTATCCAGGTATTGTCCAGGGTTTGGCTCGTTGTGGGGATTCTTTTTGGGAATTGAGGCTCTCTGAAAACTGTGATTCAAAGCGAAGTATTGCTTATGCTGAACAGCATTGTCACAGAGAAGAAGGGAAAGAATGTCACCCAAAGGATTTAACACACTGGGAGGAGCTGGCTGAGGCAGCAGCTGAGTTACCCCCCACCACCTGACAGTGGGATTGGAGAGAGACAGGAAAGGTAAAAGCAAGAAAATTCATGAGTAGAGATGAAGACAGTTTATTAAGTGAAGAGGCAAAAAAACCCTAACCCAACCCACACTGCTAGGAGATGCAGAGGAAGTCTCCAGCTGCTGAAAGTGTTTCCAGGAAGGAATCCCAGCAGCAGGACAGGATTCCTCTGGTCAGTGAGGGAGTGATGCTTTCGCCTCCTTCTGAGCCAGCAGTCTTTTGTTCATGCACAGCATTGGTTCATCTGTAGGATTTATTTATTTTTAGTCGAAAGGAGCCCGTAACTCTTTGAGCTGCCTCCTTTCACTGTGCATATTCCAGCAGTTCCTTGGGAAGCAGAGGGCACAGTTACACACTGCTGATGGATAGGGAAAGCCTTATGGCATTTGTGTGTGAGCGCAGATTCTTCTCTCATCTCGGCACACATTGATCAGATGGCTTTCCAGGAGCACGCACGTGGCAGGGTTATCAGTGGCAGATTGTTTGCAGCATTTTTGAAGGGGACAGACTGAGTCAGACGATTGTTTAGTTTGCCAAATTAATATCTGGGATGTAATCCAACCTGATTAACAGCATGGCTGTGATTGGATCATGAAAGGGTAAGCAGACATTTGGAAGGTTTTTTATACCTGCTGGCTCTGTTACTTTCCCAGTAGCTCGAACACGTGCAAGAATATGCTTCTGCCCAGTAATCCAATTCATTTCTCATTGATTCCAGTTTGTCTTTTTATGTTGTATTGGATCTCTTGCCAGGTAAATCTTTTCTCTGTAGCAATAGATGGCTTTTTATGGCTGCCTGGTGCTGGGCAGCTTGATCAAAACTTCCTAATTCCATTATTCCAGAGCTGATTCCTTCAGCAGTGATGCAGGGTGTCTTTTCTTCTAACGAAGCCTGTTATTATAAGAGCGCTTGCATTTAAATTTATATATATCTATATTTAGAGACCTGAATATGTGTGCATGTTTCTGTAGTCTTTGAAACCTTGTTGAGGATTCTTAGGTAAGGAGTAAAATAAGGGTTAATGGATTTTTTTTTCTTTTGATTTTTCCCACGGAGGTATGTTTTATTGTCTTTCAGTTTGATGGATGAGACAGAGACCATGGTTTATATATAAACCATGTGCTTTCCAGATTAGATTGATGTAATCATAGCAGTTTTGCACAGTTCAGCTAAAAATTTGTTCTTCTTGATCAAGGTCAGGAAAATCCAGGGATTCTGCCATTTATCTCATCTCTTCAGTACTAAAATAGCACACCCAGGGCAACATTAAAAGGACTGGGGTACAGGTATGTCCCACCATGTCATACTTGCTGTCTCACAACTCTTTTTTAGAAGATCAGGGATTATTTCTGAAAAAAAGACAGTACAAATATTAAAAGAAAAAGCTGATATTCAAAGTCTAACGTAAGGCTTCTTTTATCCTTCCTTCTATCCCTCCCTATCAGCAGGCTAATGTACAAAAGAAAGTTAATTTAGCTTTTTTCCCTAGATAATGGCAATATGCATACCATGCAAGGAGCAAACATTTTGACTTCAAAACAATGCCATTTAAAAAAAAATCTGATCTCTGTTACTGTCTGTCACTTTCAACACTTGATAAATGTTGAAGTCTAAGGAGCAGAGCAGGTTTTTAACGTGTGAATTGTCTGCAATCCAGCACGGAACATCTGTTTCAGCAAATTTGTTTGATGTGTTTCTTAAAATTTTTTGGTTTGATGTGGCCTTTTGCTGAACAGGTAATTGCTTAATGAGTGATGTAAGACAGAGTTTGCAGGAAGGGGTAAAATCTTCCTTAACTGAGGTGCTGTCACATTAGCTGGATGGAAAACACTCTTTGTGCCTTAGATGATCACAGTTAGGACGCTGTTACTGCTATCTCCTGAAAATTTTTGCCTTTGCACCCAAAGTTTCATGCTGTTTTATTGTATTGCTGGCTTGTATTTCCTTTGTCCTCATCTGCCTGTATTATTACATTTCTCCTTAGCGGACTCCATTATTTCTTTGGTTCACAGCAACCAAAGAACATCAGGCTTCGCTTTTTGACTCTGAGATGCCAGGTGTGGGAGGTAACATCCAGGCAAGAACATATTGTCTGGCTCTTGTGACCTTGGCAAGTCAATATCTCCACCATTCTTCTTCAAAGCAGTAAAACGCATTTCTAGATTGAAAGGGTTGGGTTTATATCTGCTTTGATGCCTTTTCTCTGCCGTCGAAGATGCAAAATGCTTACTCGGTTTATTTCTAACTGACATTGGGATGAAATTTCTCCTGACAATATTTGAGTAGTTTTCTTGAAAAGTTGGAACAACTGGAGAACTTTGTCCTTCTATATTGGTGATATTTTATAAAATGCTTTTGAAGAACTGTGATGCACTGTTTATTAAAATGTAATGAATTTTGAATCTTTGCTACACAGTCTAAGTAAAAAAAATGGAAAAGGTAAATTGAAAACCTTTAGAATCTGTATTGCATCAAATCTGTGAGAGCATTAAAATTCAATGGCATGCAGAAAAGGAACACTCAGTCTGCTCAGGACAGCTTCATTTCTATCAAAGTCAAAATCTCCTTAAAAAAGTTTGTCGGATTAAGAACATTATTAATTAAGAGCATGTGTTAATTGTTTCAGTTCTGTAAAGTGCGAAGTTCTCCCTAATTCAGTGACCAAGTTTTGTGTATTAAACTGTCTTGTCTTCCGCCACCCATACCAGTCTTGGTTTTTCAGGTGTTCTTCCCTGATGTTTTAGTCTACAACACTGACGTGGTAATTTCCCTATATATTTTATTGTAAAGGATGAAGTCATTTCATATAATCACAGATAATGTGATGTAGAAATTAATTTTGTCTGCAGCTCATTCTGGGGAGACATTTAAATGTGCAAACTTGTTTTTCTGTTTCCAGGTAGTTACAGAGCACTCATTGATTTGATACTTTAATTATATAACATGACACCTACTTTTTTTTTTCTTAATTTTGCTCCAGCAGATGGACTTTACTGAATCTGCCTTGACACTGTATTTCCCTTGCAAATAGAGCTTGTTTTGTCAAGTCATCAAGTGCAAAAGTTGTCCATGTCCACCATGTACCTAGTTTTGATCTGAGCCCAAATTAGCACATGCTTGTGTTTTCCAGCTGCATTTGTTTTCCAAGTTCTGTCCCAAAAAGCTGATTGTATATCAGCTGAAGGCTGGTTTCCTTAAAAGAGGTCTGTGCTGTCACAGCTTTCCTACACTGTGCAGAATGACCCACCAACACACCAGGTGCTGGAGTTCTGGCCATTTTTGGTTTGCATGGAGGAGCAAATGCTTTCAAAGGACATGGAAATTCATTCTTCAAATGAGCCCAGGTGACCTTATTGACAGTCCCTGGCATTTCCAAATGAATTTAAATGGAATGTTGCTGTATGACTGAAATTCCTTTGAAAAAACATCCAAAAACTTTGTAATTCTGGGCATTCCCTCAGTCCTCAGCATGGCCATTAAGATAATTCAGGCAGCTGGGTAAGGTTGATCCATTTATGTTGCAGCTGTGATTCCACTGAGGCTCTGTCTCACTGCATGAGGAAAAAAGCATCCAGCTACATCTGGGGGAAATATAAGGATGATGTGGACTCACTTGCAATGCATCCAGCCTCAGCTGGAGTAGGTGCGAGCATTAGTTGTTGCTGTGAGGTTTGGAGATTATTGGGTTCCAAATCTTTTAGTGTTTGTTCTTAAAGTCAAGTCCTCAAAGGAAAGTGTCATAATTTTTAGAAGTTTTGCACAGTTTTCAAGATTCTTAACCAGTACAAGCTCTGTCAGTGTCCATATTTATTTTGGAGGCTCTCTAAGCTGAACTCCACTGGGGATTTATTAACTTTATGCCTTTAAACCAAACAGCAGCGTAGTCAAATATGATCTGTTGTTATCTGGCACAGAGGACTGTGAGAATTGAGTCAGATTGGAACCTAGACCAAGTTATCCTGTGTGCTAATGAACTTATCTTTCAAAACATTCCTTGTACTTACTCTTTCACCTCAAACACTGCTTCAAAATTAATTAAAAGAGTTCTGAAACATCACACTCTCTTTAAGAAAGTTGTTGGTGTAAATGTCACAAACTGCTCTTACCTTGCCTCTGACTTTCCTGTGTATTTGAAACCTACCCACGCTTATTGTGAGTTTTCCCAGGGCCACATACACCATGTACTGGGGATTTTTTTATCCTATATATCTGAATTTTAGGACCAGACTGAGGATCTTAACAGTCCTTAGTTACCAAAAATGTCTCTCCATTACTTTTATTTGAGCTTTGTCTAAAATATCACTCAAGTTGGATTTGCTTACCCTTAAAGTTGGTAAGCTGTAATTCCAGAAACTAGAGAGGTGCTGTTATAATCATCATAAGAAAGAAAATGCTGTTTGTTTTTTTTCCTGGCATAGTGAAGTACAGAGTCGATTATATATGTGTGGCTTAAATATTACAAGATATGTAGTTTAAAACACATTGTTGTTGTAGTCTCTTCATTAATGAAATATCCCTTTGTGCATTTGCCTCTAAGGTCCCCAGTCATAAACTATTTAGCAATGTTTTTCAAATTACATAGTTTAACTTAAAGTTTAAGCTAATAGCACTATTAAAAAACCAAAACCAATAAATGACAAGGCTAGCATGATTCTACATTATGTGGCATTTTTAGCCATAGGTTATTCAGTTGATTTGAATGTTCTGCTCTCATGTTCTGTCTTTACTTGAGAATCATATTTTCATTTATGCATTCAATGCTTTTCCGTGTAAATACTGCAGCTCCCCTCAGTATCATGTATTTTTTACAAATGTGCCTAGTATTAAGGCGTGTTCCTTTTTTACATTTAAATGTTTAGCTGGCTGCATTTCCCCACCCCGTGATGATATAGCTTCTGTAGCCAGACGATGGCACTGTAGGCTAAAGAACATACCTGCCAGTAGATCCTGTCTCCTTTTGAAATGGAATAGGTGTTGGTTTTATTCCTCATCCCCAAAGACTTCATTTCATAATAACTTCTAAGTTATTTTAAGGCTTGTTCCTCCTCGGCAGAAGCCGTGGTCTGGGTTCTCCATTATGGTACTGTCACTGCAGCTCTTCTCTATGTTTATTGGACTTGGTTTAGGTCTGATACAACACCAAAATAATTCTTACTGTCTGTGCATGATTCTTTAATGTGGTGAATCCTCACTCCACTAAAACTATTTTTGTAAGTGTTTTGCACAACAAAATTCGTAAAAATAGCTTCTCTCAGGCCATCCTTCCTCTTTCTACTTCTTTTCTTCGCTGTTGTTGGTTGTGTGTAGTAAAAATTGAAACATTCCAAGGGCCACATCTCTGTAATCCATTACAATAGTTGGAACTGTAGTTCCACGTTTGTATGTCGCATCAAATCCACGTGTGTGACAGCAGCTGCTCTTTTTCTCTGAACCACACGAGAACCAGGAAATGCAGAGATTAAATTAAGGCATTACAAAATGCAGTTTATTTTCCATGCTGGGCCCTGGAAACTAGTCCTAAGCACTACTTTTGCACTTCAGCCTAAAATGGGAGCACTTTTTGTGACCAAGTGGCCTATGACAGAAGCCTCAGTGCTTTTCTTTTACTCTTTCACCTCCCTCCTCCTTTTCTCCCCAAACTCTTGATGTCATTTAGGCATTATTTGTATTAGATTATTTTATTAGAGGGAGAGGATTACTGCTGGATTTACATATCTTGATAAGGATTTCCTTTTTATTTATTTATTTCTGCTCATAATGAGCAAAGAGAAGCTGGGGTAGCCAATTCTCAAAGCAGGAATATGAATGATATAATACAAAACCAGCTTGGAGGATTTGGTGATAAGTAGGTGAATTGTTCTGGGATGATGCTTTTGAAAACAGTTTATTTTATTTATTTTTGTAATAGTCATGATGAAATTCTTTCATAAAAGCAATTCTATTAATTTGTTCAAACCACAAGTGAATACATTACTAAACTGAAAAGTACACCACAACCCCCACCATTTCTAAAGCACTTGATTTTGCTGAGATTTGCTTTGCTCTGTAATATGATTGTTATGCTTAAGCGTATTTATCTGAGCAGTTTTATTACCTGTAATAGTGGGCTTTATTTATTTATTTTTACTTATTGCTGTGTGTGGGATTGCCAAACAACTTGGGCTTTCATAACGAGGTTGATTTTACAATATCACTCACAAAAACCATTTGCACGTGAGTCCCTCAGGGCTGGGCTAATACACGATGCTTGACATTTATATAAGGGAGGGTAAAATTAGCAGTGGATTCTTTCACTATGGAACTGCAATGTGGAACTCCTGGGGATGAACCAGAGACCCACAAGTATTACCTTGCCTTTTCCAGCCAGTCGATTACAGCCTGGCTGGCGTGGCCTACAGGGCACAGCACAGGACCTGGCTGCTCAGCCAGGCATTTATTTACAGCGTCTTGGGGAGCTGAGTGGGATTTTTTGACTGGCAAGCCTAACAGCAGGTGGGGGGCATAAGTGCCATGGCTGTATGTAGGGAAAGCTGCTTTTTTTCTGTAGGTATTATAATAAAGCGGTTTTTAGTAATAAATCAGAACTTGCCTGACCTGTGTTACTCCCTGTAACCTTTGTGCTGCTGCTGCTGAGTTGCTGATATGATAATGTGCATTGTCTCACAGAGTGTTTGATCTCCTGCACTTGCCGATACAATTGCCTGTGCCACAGGAGCACATTTGAAATCTGAGTCCCGTTGCCATTGCTGGCACTAAACTTTTTATCAGAATTTTCAAGTGTGGTGTTATAATTATTTACACACAGCCGTTTGTAGTCTGTAGAAGGGGGAATTCTAGTTGTTAGACACATTGAGGACATCCAGCTGCATTCTGGACACAACTGAAAAATAAGTTCTTACAGAAATTGCAAGTTGTGAGTTGGCTCAGCTACTTGTGTGCTGCTAGTAGTCCATGGTTGTGTTTCAAGCTAGCTGGAACAGCTTTTTTGTCTGCCTATCTAGAGATCTGATTAACCCAAATGGACCTGTGACTGTGGCCTTGGAAATCTATAAACTTGTTCAACAAAACTCAGAATTTGCAATTTCTGTAATGAAGTTTGCCTTGGTTGTTGGGTTTTTGAGTTTTTGTTTGTTTGTTTTGTTTTCCTTTTACTGGGTTTCCTAATCTTTATTTTCTCAGTAGGTAATGCAAATTCTTTGGTACATAGTCTTGTTTATCCATAGTTTCTCCCTGTTGCTTTTGGTTCAGCAGGCTGACTTTTATTTTTCATTTGTATTTAAGAACCTGTTAAAAAGTTAGGCTAAATTTAGTATGTGTTATCCCTTTTTTAACAGTGCTCTTTGAAGGAATAAGATACATGTTTATGGTATTTTCTAATTATTCAATAATCTGTTTAAGGCTTAATGAAGTTGAAATCAACAGCCAGTGACATTTTAATATGGATGTAGTGCATAAGAAATTTTGGTGTCTGCATGTTGTATTTTGAATATGTCTCTGAGCTGGGCCTGTACAGCTGGGAGTGGAGGTGTACACTGTGGAGTTACCATTTACAGCTTTTAACTAAATTATTCCTAATTGCATTTCTGTTAGTATAGTGACTCCTTGAGAATCCTGAAAGATCTTTCACCATGAATAAGTCATCCAGTGGTATTAAATATTTACCTGTCATGAAGTGGGAAACTAAAAAAAAATAAACAAGCTGACAGAGATTCAATGTTACATCAGGGAGTTTCTCTTGTAGAAAAAGAAATAAACTGTATCTTACTAGGGCTTATCTTCTAACTTAGTATTTCATGCTAAGTGCTAGTCAGTGAAAAGTGGTTCCTAAAATATCTCACCACTTTTTTTTTTTTAGTAATTAAGACAGTTTAATTCCTTTTGAAAATACTGAAATGACTGCACAGTGGATGACTGGATATTGCCTGAAGGGAACTAATTACCTGCTTAGTGAATTGGATGGAGAATTTGGCTGTTTGAGGAAGAATTCCTGTTCTGTTCTACTTAGGAAAAGTTTTCAGTCTCCAACCAGCTTCCCTGGCACAGGGTGCCCAGAGAAGCTGTGGCTGCCTCATCCCTGGAAGTGTCCAAGGCCAGGTTGGACAGGGCTTGGAGCAACCTGGGACAGTGGGAGGTGTCCCTGCCATGGCAGGGGTGGCACTGGGTGATCTTTAATGTCCCTTCCAACCCAAACCATTCTGGGATTCCATGATTTTCTGATGCTCTGATTTTTCTCTGTGTTTTTTGCATGACTTGTCTTGTTCCTTTTCCTATGTAACCTCCAAGTACAGTTTGTTGCTGTGAAGCCTCAGGACAGGTGGAACTGTTTACTGGGGTCACAGAAGAAATTTGTTTATTTATTTATTACTCCAGAAAGAGCTCATCATATAGGGACATAAAAATGGTTGTTTTGAACTGTCTTAATTTTTCAGGCACATACAAATCTCCTTTAGAATGATCCCATGATATGGGTTTTTTTTTATTTGAGGAAGACAAATGATGATATTGTTGATGTGAGATGTGTGCAATTCTCAGTTTAGGCACTTCTGTCACTGCTCACCAATTCAAGTTTCCTGTTTTCTGTGTGTGGTGGTAATGTGAAGCTAAGGGTTCAGCCTTGTGCATATGGTAAATATACTGGTGAGGTGTTTGTCTGCAGCAAATAACAAACCAGTAATGCTGTTCTTCAGACAGGGCTTCGTCTGAGAGACGGGAGGGGCAAGAAATCAATTCTTCTTATCTTTACCAATTTCTTATAGGAGATAAGAATCTCTTTGAGTTGACACAGATTAATTATACAGATTATATCAGTTGTCTTCATCAGAATCCCTTGCTACTAAATCAGTCTCACTAAAATGGTTAATATACCATCCTTTTGAGCAACTCGTAACTTCTTTGACAAAACAGTATTTCATTTGTCTCTTGTTACTTTCTTTTTTAAATTATTGTTTTATTATTGGAAGTTTTTGTAAAGCAGATCCACTGAATTCAAACCTAAAAATGTGAAATCAATCCTGACATTTAATTAGATGTTCCAGGTTCTCTTCGGTGTGAACATGAAAAAGCAACTGATATTCTGAGGTCATGTAATTAAAAACATTGTCTATAGCTGTCTTTTAAGGATTTTGTTTTATTTAGATATACATGGGCATTTATGGAAACATGCAGCTGCCTTAAAAACTCTCTATAATTCTTACATATGCAGTTTTTTTGATTACTTCTTTAATAGTCTGCTTTTTGTAATTTCTTGTTATGTCAGTCTTTACTCTTGCATACTGAATAGCGGGCAAATGGTAAAAAAGAATTTCCATTTCTATCTAGTGGTGGTGAAAATCTTGAAAACACAATGCAAGCAGTAATAAATGCAAAAGGGATAAAAGGGGAAAAAGTGCACTATTGTTTCTGTGACGGTATCAATACAATCCTTTAACCGTGTACTAGGGCCTCTTTGGCCATCTTTAGGATGCTATGGTTTATCTGGATGTTGGAAACAATCTCTGGAACAATTATGACACTGTACTGGTTTATTTTACACATTAAAGGTACAAGTGATTTTAGAAAACTATTCTTTTTGTATTCTTTGTTTTTAAGGTGCTGTAAAGTGGAATGTCATTTTTAGTATAATTGGTTTTCTTATGAGGGAAAAGTCAGACACCTTCAGTGTTCTATAGAATATGTTGAATTTTTTAATTAAAGAATACTTTTTTTTTATGTTTGCCCAAGCACATTATTCCAGAGATAAAATGCTGCCTTAGATTCAAGTGGAAGCAGGAAAAGAAAGACTAATGATGGGCCTCTACCATGAGTTTATTCAACATGCCCGATGACTCTCTGAGTGTTCTGATCTTAGAATTTCCTCTGTGCAAGAGGTGTGCAACTCACCTGTTGCGAATGCAGAGGAGGAAATGTGAGGGACATTTCCAGGAGCTTTGAGCTCTTAAATCATTCTTGTATTCTGATTTTGTGTGAAACATTCTTAACTGGCTTTCGGTTTTTGTGTGGTTGCATTGTTGTCCGCAGTAATGGTTCTGTGCTAAAAGGGTTCTCCTTTTGTCGTGGCATTCTGGGGGTGGGCAGAGGGCTGGGTGTCCCCAAGAAAGCTGTCCCCTGAAAAACGTTCAGGTTTTCAAACAGAAAAGAGTTTAGAACTGCTGACCTCCAATGTTCTCTGCAAAATTACCTGTTTTAATGAGGGGAAATATGATGGTTACAGGAGCTGGCTGAGGAAAGAAATGTATTTATTGCCAGTATGCAGATTTTTTGTTATCTGATTCCTGTGCATTGAAGCAAAAAAAAAAAAAAAAAAGGATAGTTTAGCTGTTTTGCTCTGAAGTTTTCCTATCTGTGAGTTTTTACTCTCTCTGCTAAATTGATGAGACATGCATAGTTCCAGATAAAACATGCAAAATACTTAAGTGCATGGAAGGAAGAAAACAGTATTTTCACAATCCGTTTTCCCCTTATAAAGCACCAGGTTGATGTGGTTTAACTGTAATTTTTCCAGCCAATTCAATTTAGAAAGCATCCCTTACTATTAAAAAAAAACAAAAAAAAAACCCACAAAAAAAAAAAACCTAGGCAAAAAAGCTTCATAAGTTTTTTTTAAAAAATTGGATTTGTTTAATAGGGAAGACTGATTCATTTATGGGAACAAATAAAAATATCTGCACAAGTTTATTTTGATGCTTACTATATATAGTTTTCATATTACACTGTCAACTGAGGTTAATGCACACGCGTAGGAATAAATATATTTACACTGGCAGACTTTACCCCTCTAGATGCTGGGAATAAGCACCAAGATGGAGGTAAGTGGGGATAAGAGTGTTTTCAGTTTTTTGTTGTTGTCTGTTAATAAAACATAAAAAGATGTAAAGTGTTGTTTTCTAATGACTCCCTTTATAAACTACAAAGTCTACAAATGCATTTAGTTATTTGCTGATTATAATTCTATACTAAATCAAAAATTGCTGCACAAAAACACTTCCGTAAAGCCAGCTCAGTCTTTTTAAATGATGGTCTGGAAACAAGAGCTCCTTTATTCTTTCCCCCTCTTGTTTTCCCTTGGAGTAATGAAAAATGAAAAATGTTGTGTAAATGTCAAAAATGCCATCAGGAATAAATCCTGGGGGCTGGTTAATGAAACCTTGGTGCCTGGTGGCGAGCAGCAGGCCCTCAGCACTCCAGCAGGCAGCACCAGGATGCTGGGAGCAGCAATATCTCAAGAACTGTGTACCACATTCCATCACTGATTCCTCATTTTCTTAAAGTCTCCCAGGCACGTGGCTTAAGCTGAAACTGGAAGCTCCCACTATTACCAGTAGATTTGTAGCTGTCTGTACCATGTATTAAAAACCAGAGGATTTGCATGAGTTACGCTGTTTGTTCTCTGCCACAGTTTCATTATTTAATGTGTTATATAAACAACGTGTGTGTGTAATATCTTAAAGTGAGATTTTTGCTTGTTTTTATGATGTCAGACATGCACTCTGTGCTGGCACAGTTGCACTGAGACACAGCTCATGTTAATGGACTAAGAATAACAAGAAACTGAATGGAAAAGTGAAAAATAAAGTGTGTGAGATCCCAAAACAGGACAGTTAATAGTTCAGGAAACTCATTCTTTTCTGTTAGATCCAAACTACTTATGTTGGGAAGAATGTCCCTAATGAGGAAATGAAAATTTCTCCTGAAAATCTTGGGTACTCAGGATAGGTGCCTGCATTCCCCTGTTTACCGGGCAGATGATGAATCCAGGCTGGCTGGCTGAGGGGCCAGTGCTTGCCAGCAAGCCCAGTTCCACATGGACTGTCCACAGGGTGGCCACAAGCAGTGCTGCAGGACAGGGCACAGATCCTGTGCCACTTTCACTTCTGCAGTCTGAGCATCTAGCAGGAATATCTCCTTTGCCTGCTGCCAGCCTGAGCCTTTGTGAGAAGGCCCTGGGCGTTCGCCTCGAGCCGGCCGGGGCTGGAGAAGGCTTCGAGCCGGCCGGGGCTGGAGGATGCCTCGAGCCGGCCGGGGCTGGAGAAGGCCTCGAGCCGTCTGGGGCTGGAGGATGCCTCAAGCTGGCCGGGGCTGGAGAAGGCCTCGAGCCGGTCGGGCTGGAGAAGGCCTCGAGCCGGCCGGGGCTGGAGAAGGCCTCGAGCCGGTCGGGCTGGAGGATGCCTCGAGCCGGCTGGGGCTGGAGGATGCCTCGAGCTGGCCAGGGCTGGAGAAGGCCTCGAGCCGGCCGGGGCTGGAGGATGCCTTGCTCTGAGAAAGGGCCCTCGGTGGGGGAGGCCAGGGCAGATGGGTGTCAGTAGTCTTGAGAAGAAATGGCTCACTGGTGTTTGTTCTCAACGGGCAGGAGTTCATGACAGAAATGGCATCCTCTCTCCTGGAGTACGTTTATGGAGGGGCATGTTCATATACTTAACGATTGGAATGACGAGATTTATTTAGGAAGGAAAAGGAGTATTTGCTGACTCTCAAATACTGGTTAAATTAGCGGCCAGTAAGTGGATAGAGAAGTGGAAATGGGTGTCCGCTACAACCAGGTTTAGGTTTTTCGGCCACTGTGGCTTGTCCAGTTGCTATCAGGGAAAAAAAAAATATAACCTGGGCATCTGTTCCTCAGAACTTGTTAAGACTGTGGGAGCACTGGAAAGGCTCCTGAGTGAGCAAACAGATCTTTGTGTATTGGTGATCCCCTGGGCTGTGCTGTGGTGTATTTCTAGGAGTGTGCTTACAGGTTTTAGAAGTAAATTCAGAGATTTGCAGTTAGCTTTCAGGAAGAGATCTAAGTTAAAGAATGTGCATTGTTTTAAAGCAAAAGATACCAAACTTTGGTTGAAAGCTAGAAACCAGCACTCTATTCCTTCCTTCTAGCAAATGCCAGTCTCTCTTTATTGCTATATTAGATTTTTCAAAATTATTTTCAATCCTAAATATCCAGTATGTTTTTTGTTGCTCAATTTATTTAGAACTTTTACCTCTATACTACTGAGAAACCTAAGAAGTTCATTAAATACTGAACTAACTGATCTCTTATTTTCTAAGATGACCCATTATCTGTTCCTTCTTTTAGCTGGTTGATACAAATTTTTCAGTGTGCTTTTATAAAGGAGAACCTCTTTTGATCCCACACTAAAAACCAGTTTGTGGTGTGTAATTACTATGTGCAAGGTGATTTCAATAGTAACACCTATTCAAATCTGTGTCATTATCCACACAGGAGTGGAATTATTCATACACGTTTATGAAAAAAGATTTGAACCTTCTTATTTCCTCTGCAGCTTTCCATATATAATATACCACATCTGGGAAATCACCTGAATTATTAATATTTATTTCTTTTAAATCTTGTCAGACCACATGTTTTGTGTCTTACATATGGTCCATTATGTATTTTTTCTTTCTTGTCAGGATAGAAACATCTTGTTCTGTTATTGGTGAAGGAAAATGTTGGATGGAGAGTTTCTCTGTGGCAAAGGCTTTTTCCCAGCTGCTAGATGAGTAAAGTGGTTTCAGAGTCACTCAAATTTATTTTCTCAAGCTTTGCTGTCTCAGTAGCAGTAAGGTAACATCCCTCTTGTTTGTCTCCAGGGAAGGAAGTCAAGTCCTGCCATATACAGCAGCACAAGACATGAGTTGATAATTGTTGGGAATAACCTACAATATTTATTGTTTGTAACTTGGTGAGATTTCTCTGTGAATGGATTGCTGGGTGTATGTGCTCTTTCTTATGTTTTGGCACATTAGTATCAATTATGCACGTGGTTGGATGGTTTTAACATTACATAAAACCTTGAGTAGTATCTCAGCTGCTTGACAGACAACGTGGAGCTTAGCAGTGATCTTGATATTGGCATCTTTCCTGTGGATGGAAGGGTGGTGGTTCTTTTCGTTGAACTGGCAAAGTGCCAGACGGACTGGAGAACAGAATATGATAAATGGAAATTCAAAGGACACATTTTTAAATAAGTCAATTTGGTAATTACAAGTCGGTGTACCAGTAGATTTTCACAGCAGGGAGGACAGCAGGGAAAGCAAAGAGCGCTAATTTTATTTTAATTAAGCTTTTCTGTTAATCAGGATCAGAGGATTCTGCCACAAAGTCGGAGAGGAGGAGCTGTGTGATGATAGACTTGCTCCACGCTTGACTCAGTCAAGTGGCTTCCATTTTACTGTGGTTACAGCATGAAGTGTTTTCAAGTGTTGCTGAAGGAGCTCTTCAGGTTGGGAATGAGCATACGAGGAACAGGATAAAGCTCTCTTGATCTCTCTTTAGTTCTATGGCTTTGACAACTTTCAGCAAGCTCACAGGGCTGCCACCCTTGTCCTCCCAGAAGGAGAAAAGAATTAGTAGCTAGAGTCCTGTTTAGAGGGTAGGTGAAGAAAGCACAGATTATTTCTTTTTTCGCTTTTGATCTTTAGAACTCTCCACTTAAACTAAAGGCTTTATATGGTTTGCATCATGACACAATTAGTGCCTTGTGGGAAAAGAGTCACTGTGATTAGACATGAAAATCTTCAAATCTTCTGCAGCTGCCAGGTCCTCTTAACTCTTGGCTATGGTTAGAAATTAAGCAGAGCTGTTTGCTTTGTATGAATAAAGATTTTTTTCTATCTACAGACCAGCTAGTAAACAAAATCCAGTTTTATACAGGAAAGAGATTGTTTTAGGTAACTGTGATTAGGTTGCATGTGAACGTGCCTGAGCCTCAGCAGAAGCATTCAAGGAGAAGAGGCCCCTGGTAATGTGCCTTTTCAAAGCTGACACCACTGTCCCGCTCACACAAACACATCCCTTCCTCACGAGTACAAAACAAATGATTGGCCCAGATTTTAGCTTGGGTGTGCAGTGTGGCTCTGGTCTCCTGATCCATGCCCTGACAGGCTCCCTTAAACTGATCAAGATTAATAGTAAAGGCAACGTTGATTTTTTATAGAACTCCTAAAGAACTCTTCTGTTCCAAGAACTAGCTGTGGGCTCACTGTTCTCTTCAAAAATTTTCTGAACTGCCTTACCAAATACTTGAAAGGATAAGAATAGTAAACCTATTATCTGATAATTACCTGCTGCAGGCTTTCTACTCATTTGCATGTTCTGATTCTGGCTTTGCATTATATAATTTAAATCTTTTGATAATATTCCAGTTATGAAGGGACTTGGCTTTTTTTCCTGTTAACCACACTATCAAAAGGCTATTGCAAGACGTTCTGGATCCAAATGGTAGTGTTTGGTCCAAATATGTCAGGGAGCAACTGGGTTTCAATATCCCCAGCTAGGCCTGTAGCTGTAGCACTCAAGTAATTTTGAATTGGAGTGGACCAGTAATCAGTGAAGTCAGAATGAAAAAGAAACATCAGGACTCTATTTTGGCAGATTCTTTAACCAATGCTGGAAAGATTTTTATGAGGCAGCATAAGGAGTTCTTTGTTGAGTTACTCTAAAACAATTCATTAAAAACATAAACCAAAGATTCATCTGGGATATAGCTTTGCTAATAATTAATTGATTAATTATTTGCAATCTGAGCCCTTTCCTGAGGTTTCTATGCTTTCTGGACTCTACATATCTTCCTTTCCCACGCTGTATGGCAGGAAGTCAGGAGGGCCCTGTTTTAATGAGAAGTGTAAGGTATTTGTGTTTTAAGTTCAGGAATTCACTTCTTGTTAGGGTAGTTTGTTCACAGGTTTTAGTTTGTGTGCAAGAGTATCATTACATCAGATAATTCTGCACAGATAATTCATTTCCATGATTTAGGATGTTCTTAATTGCTTTACTGAAGGGAGATTGAGCACCTTTTAACCAAACAGCTGAACGATTTGCTATGACAATTCTGCCACTGTGCATTCACTTAATTTCCAATTAATCAAACATTCAATAAATCATTAGTATAATTACACCTGCTCAAATATTCCTACCCCAGCACATTAGCTATGCTCAGGCAGACTCTTTTACCAGCTGTGTGAATGGATTCATTTGTCTGACCCAGTTGGTTGCACGTCCTTGCTTCTTATGAGCCTTGAGAAATGATAGGGCAGAAATTTTAATTATTTATAATACCAGGCATTCTTTTGATTCGTTGTTCATGCTTTTTGCTTGGCTGCTTCTGTAGCAACTTAAAACAAACAGCAGTGCAGTAGTGGCTGGTTAATTTCTGAAGATTTTGAAATCATTTCTATTCCCCTGCTGTGCCACTTTCCTAATTACACCGTGTCCCCAAGTGCGTGATAATTCCCTCATCACTGTGCATCTAAAGCACAGATGATTAAAACAGTATAGCCTGGGTCATATAAATGTAACCACAAGTGTATCCTAAAAGTCCTTTACTGGAAGCCAGTCAGCTGGTCCCAGAAACTAATTTTAGGACCTGTTTTTAAAAAAAATGGCACAAGTAGAAATCCACTGGCACGTCTTCAAAATATCAGTGTAGTTGCACTTAGTGCCTGAGGAAGGCTGAAACTTGAGGCAACTCTCCAAGCATTGAAGAAGGTAGCTTTGAAACACCTGTGCTACGTAGGTGTGTGTTGCTATTTGCTCCCTCCACACAGATGAGAAATCTCAATTTCCTCAGGTACAAGTGGGATTACTCAATATTTGTATCTGCTGATTGCTGTAAGCTTTAAATTGTACTTAATGTGTGTCTTGATTGTGAGACTCAAAGTAAACAAACCCGGACATGCAACCTCAGTCTGTAATATTTTAAATAGGAGCCTCTTTATGTGGGTGTAGACACATTTTAAATTGTGCAACGTAGGTTCTGTTGCTTCAAAAATAAATTTACTGGTTACAACTTGCCTGTATTTTATCTTTGAGTTAGGAATTGGAGGAGATTCATAATACTTTAATCCCTTAGTACAAATAGGTAAGATTTTTTAAAATTAACTGAAGGTGTCACGATCCATCCAGATAGTAAAATAGGTTGACTTTCCCCCGGCAACCCATTCCCTATTCTGTTTATACTTTATTTTCTTTCTACTGAATATGCTTTGTGTAGTACTTAGGGGAAGTTCTTTAACCTGAAGGGAAAAGGCATCAAAGAATCTATTTGAAAAAAAAAAAAAGGGAGATGAGAGAAAGATACACTAATTGGACATTATTTTAATTACTTAAACATTTGTCAAGTTTCTTTCTCATCTGTTAAAAAAAAATATTGGTAGAGTGCATCAGCACATGGGTTCTCTGACCCTTCCAGTCTGTAGGAGCACCGAGCGGAAAAAAAAATCTGCTCTGGATAAATGTTTCTGGGCTCCTCCTGGCATGGGGCCTTACTGCTGGGGCTGACAGAAATGTCTTAGTGCATAGAAAACAGGGAGATTTATTTATCCATTAAGCTGCATTTGGGTTTGGATGTTCTGCCCGGCGTTATTGATTAGGTGCTTTCCTAATTGTTTGTTTACATTTCTAATAGTGGCTCAGCATATGATGGGTCTAATGTGTCTGCCTGGCTGGGGTTGAGTGGAACCCAGAAATCTTGCTGTAAGGTGTAGTTTGAGCATTCTGTGCAATGCATGGAGTCCTGATTGGAAGCTTTACTGCCTTGTTTTTAGTTTCTCTTGCATTTTTTGAGTAGTGCAGTACAGCAACTTCACCAGATACTCTTCCCTACCTTTGCAACCTTAAGATTCCCTTTTGCTTCAGCCCTGAAAACTTTGAAACGAATCTATATTCTCAAAATTTCACTTCACCCATCCATATTTTATAGTCAATCATTACATTTCCTTTTACAATTTTCACCCTCTAAAGCTGACAGGATTCTTTGTCTAGGCATTTTATTTTAGTTCCCCTCATCCCGATCTTTTTCATACCTTCAAAATGTCTTCCCAAGTCTGAGCTCATTTAGCTTTACTGAAGTTTGTTGTAAATAATTTATTACCTTGAAACATAACAGTCTAGGAAATTAATCATCATAAACAACAGCACAGCTTTTAGTTGCCTAGGGACAGGGTCATAGTCTGAACAGAATCCTCTTCGCCTGTTAAAACAGGGATATAAAACTCCATTTTACTTGGCATTACAAGGTCCTCTTCAGGAGTTTCCTTTAAGATTTACCTTTGTTTCTTTTCTAGCTTATCAAGTACTCTGTAATGTGTGGATTCTTTTTCTGAAGCTCTTCAGAAATTTAGTGAAAGCATTATAACATTTGATTTTTTTTTTTTTTAATTGCTAAAGTTTTTTTGACCAGTATTTTGTAACAGACCTTCTCTTCCCCAACATCTCTCATCCCTCTGGGTCTGGAGGGGGACAATTTAATTCCAGGTCCACATTTTCAGAAATACCCTGCCAGGTGTTGGTGAGTGTTTTGACTACTAAAAGATGATAGCTTGCAACTGGTTTGAAGCAAAAAAACAACGTCTAGTATACACAAATATTAATTAAGCAGCGAAAAGAATTTCGGCACCCTGGCTTGGGTACCACAGGTGTGGAAGGGTGGCTTGGTGGGCAGTGGCTTTGCCTGGGCATTGGCCTTCCTCTGGCACCTTATCTCTGTCAGATGGAGCCAGTTTGTAACTGGTGGATACTGGGAATGCAAGAGCTGTGTGTTTCCTTGCCTAAAAGGCAAGGCAGCCTAAAGACAGTCAGCATGAGGAAGTGGAAGATGAGATGTCTGGTCCAAAGCCTTACTGCAAACCTGTGGCAGATTCTGTAATTCACCTCTGGATTATCCTGAGCCTTGATCAAAGTCTGTTTGCAGTCGCAGAATAAACAGTATGTTAGTTTGATGTCATCATTACCTATGCAAATATAATCAATTTTCAGTTCTTCCTCCATTCATTCACCCCCTTTCCATCTGACAATGTTAACTAGCTTTGTAGCATGAAATAAATAATGTCACAGCATAACATAGAAGCATAACAGATAGAAATACTCAACACCTGGAGATAAAACAAGCAGAAGAGAAAGTGAAAATGCTCCCAAAACATGCTTAGAAAAGAGAGAAACAAGGCTAAATTAAAATAGTTTAAATGTGGACATTCACATTTAGGAAAAAACTCATCACTTGAGCTCTAGAGCACCATGTAACTCTATCATCTTGGTGAGGGCAAATCAGTGTCCGTCATCCCAGACTGGATTTGAAATAGCAGATCACATTTCCACTCTTCATTATGCAGAAAAATGGCATTAATGTGGGTAGGATTTCCTAGCAGCAGCTAGCCACATGCAGCAGTTGCTCAGCTGAAGCATACCACTGCATAGACAAATCCATTTAATGCTCTCTGCAATGTGAGATTTATTTCAAACGTAGGTGAATTAGCTTCCCAAATTGTCAGATTTCCTTTTTATGGACGATTTCAACAAGTAGAAGACCACCGTGGAAGCAGGCATCTAGATGATGGAAGAATCGAAAGAGATTTAAAGTTCCTCTCTGTGCATGTGTTTGTCCCCCAAATACCACCTTGCCTCTAATCCCTCTGAAACCTGGTGGCAGATACCACACACCTGTAGTGTCTTTCCACAAGCATTTGGAGAAGGGGGATATTTAAAGGCAAAATATGAACATAGAAGGCTGCTGTTTGCATGGGCTGAGCAAGAACCAGGGCTGCTGATTTGTACGACAAATTCCCCCTGCTCTTTGTTTTGAAATCTACAACAATTATGATTTTTTTTCTAAAATTTTATGCCAGATTCTGATATCAGACAGATTTCTGCTTGTCAAGCCCCCTTTTTAAGATTGTATCACTTTCAATCTTTTATTATTTTCAATATTCTTGATAAATATTCTTTCTAGATCTGAAACAGATCTGCATAGCACCTCTGAAATCATAATTTATATTTTATGGATTATAGACTGCAGAGTGAGGAGAATTTTTTTGAGGACTACCTACACCTCCCAATATATAATCAGTAAAGACTGTTCTATGAAGTACTTATAAGACCTCCTAATTTCATATTAACAGTTGATTAAACTTAATAATACAGTGAGTATCATATCAAACCATATAATTGTAAAATGCTTTGCCTTTTGGAGCCCAGAGGAGTTTCTATGGAGATAACGTTAGAGGCTTATAAATGTTTTTATGTCTTTTTCTCAGATTAATAAATTTTTTATTATTTTAGAACTATGTTTGGATAGTCTACAATTAAATGAGTTTCATGAGCAAACTAAATTAAAAGCCACAGTCATCAATACAAAGTGAGTGATTGGGCCAGGGTTCCATTTGTGATGTTTCTGTGTGTCCAGATGGGTGTTTTGCTTCACCGTATTCATCAGCAAGGAAATCTCAGAGCATCCTAACATCTGTGGGAGGCCTGAGCACACACATTAGATTATTTCCAAACTGCAGTGAACAGCCTATTTTTTTTCTCTCGTAAAGAGATGATGGTTTTTGTACCCTGTTTGTGAAGGGAGAGTGCCTTCACTGAGCCCAGAAGGAGCAGGAGGAATCTGTTGATTGTGCTGCAGAGTGGGAGAAGCAACCGGTTACTGTGATCTGGTGCTGCACATTCTCATGGCTTCAAATGATCTCTCATTTCAGAGTTTGGAAAAGCAGAGATATAGGGCAAACACCTGAGAGCTTCCTCTGCCAGCATAAAGTTAATTTCCATACCAAAAGGCAGAACTCTGTGCAGTGATCAGTAGCCACTGCTTCTACAATTGTAGTGCTGTTCCTAAAGGATGTGCTGAATAAAATCCAGCAGAATTTTGGACATAATCATCAACTTATCACTTCCTGGTGCTCCAGGGAGGGCAGAAAGGGTCCCAAACTGAAGCAGAAAGCAGAATTCCTTTGCGTGGCCTAAAATCTGTGGCAATAAATATAAAGTGGACTGCAGAAAATAGGCAGATTTGATGTTGGCAGAAAGGATGTCCGTGCCAAGTCTGGGAATTTATTGAGGTGTATTTCACCCTGGGAGAAGTGCCCTGACAAGGTCAGGTACCAGCTCAGCAAGGCCCAGCTTTGTGCCCCTGGTCCCAGCTCCGTGATCTAATCCTACCCTGGCAGTGCCTTGGGCTGAACATCTCCTGTTTGAGAAGATCTTTGCTGTGTTTGTCTTTCTGGGCCCCTCCCCTCACTCACTTGAATTGGAATTCATGTACCTTGTCCTTCTGAACTGCTTCTCCTGTCTGGCTGTCATTTCACAGGGACTTCTCAAGCCTTATTCCAGTTTGTGCCAAGAAATGTTGTTTTTTATGAAGTTACTGCCTAAAAGTAGTTTGTAAATATAATCATATTAATTGTTTTCTTTTGAAGTATAAAATCCTTTTATGAATATTTTTAAAAGCTCATGTAACTCATTTCCTTCCAAATTATGTGTTGGTTTTTAGTGCAAGTTAAATTTAGCATGGGCTACTTTTTCATAGAATTTTTAAGCTGAAGTAATACACAGTTTCTGTTGGCAGGATCAGCTGGCATTTTATATTTCTGTCATTAAGAAAACCAGTGTTTTCTTAAAATCTTGAGTAGTAAGGCATCATAGGCATAGACACCGTACCACTACCACCCTGCAATGCAAAAATCAACACCACAACCCAAATCCGAAAGAAACCCAAGCACAAAACCCCAAACCAACCAAAAAAAAACCCCCAAACAAACAAAAGAAACCCAAACACATAAAACACCCCAAACAAAAAACAAAAGCAACACCAGCTTAACTTGCATAAATAAAGAAATATTTATGTTCTTTCGGACAAAAAGCTTTTCCCCTTGAGCATGGTGTATTTTTCTCGCTTTTATGGAACTACGTGGTGTTCTGCTGCACCATTTGGCCATAGGACAGAGAACTTAAAGATGATTCTGAGCAAATAATCCAAAAGTTCTTTGACTCCTGTGTTGAACTTGCTGCTTTTAACTTCCAGGAGTCACGCAAAGTCATCACCTGTTCTTCCAACTTTCTGTATGGATGGAGTCTGCGTTAACTGATAACATCATCCGTGTGATTTTGGGAGTTGAGAGAAAATGTAACTTTGTTTTACCAGTCCAGGAGAGGGCAGTAAATTTCTTTTTATTGTCTTTGGAATCAAGCCGAACCTTCTCTCACCATAAAAGGCTCTTCTCTTAAAAATAGCACTTTTTTTAATTAGAAACAAGTATTGTTACTCCATGATTTCTTAGCACTGTCATTGTTTTTAACTCCCTTTTCCTCACAGTCTTCCTTATAAAATAAAAAGTTACCAGAACTTTCAAAATCAGTCATTTGTAGCTTTGATCTTCAATATATTCAAAATGATCTGTAATATGATAGGCATTTTAAATATTAAAATTTCATATGTAATTTATTCCCTTCTTTTGTCAGTTTTGTTGAAAATACTCTTTTTTCAAAGAGCACTGATGAAATGTGTGCTCAAATAATCCCTCTGTGCTCAAATAATCTTGTTTTCTTTTCTTTTCTAACCCTAATATTAATGTACTTATGTATACAGAGGAATCAAGCTGATTTTAAATACTCCCAAATTGCATGTTTGCATTTCTCAGTATATTACAGTGAAGTAGAAATGAATAGGAGGCAAAAAAGTCTGGTTTGTATGAATGCACATCATTTTTCTGGGCAGTTTTTATGATTCAAAGTTATTTTTCTTACTTGGCTTGGAGGTAAAATGGAAATGATTATTGGCTCTGAGAGGGAGAAAACAGAAGTACAGATATAGTGCATATGACATTGGTTGGGGGAGGACAATGAGCAGTTGCAGTCAGTGGATTCTTTGGAGTTTTGTTTTTGCTGTTGGGAAAAGTTATTAGCATGACATTTCAGGTGCAATTAAAGCAGTGTCGTGATTCCAAATAACCTCCTTGAAAGTTTTCACTGTTTGTAATTGCTGTAATTCTCAAGAAGTTTCTGGGAAAAAAAAAAATTCCCACAGAACATAAGTGATAATACACTCATAGTTGGTCCAGAGGTTCATCCCAGAGGGAGCAGAAATAGCATTTCTCACCTTGATCCTCCTCAAATGGGATATTTTTATAAGGTCTGTTGAGGTGTGGTGGTGGTGGTGTTATTAATTATTTTCAATTATTCATTATTATTAATAACTGTTATGTAGGCCCACATACTCGTAGGCTGGGTGGGAGCTTTGTGAAGCCCCGGCTGTGGTGTTCTGAGCAGTGGAGATGTGTTCAGTGCCCTCGGTGTGATTGGTGCCGGTGTTTGGAGGGTGTTCCTCGTGCCCTGGGAACACAGAGCGCCCCTGTGGCGGCACAGGTGGTGTCCCACAGCAGTATTTGCTGTTTATTTGGTGGATGAATCTACTGGAATATTTCCCAAACCAGCTCTTTTTCTTCACACCCTGTAATTTCTGTGTTTAAAATGTGTTCAGCTGATGGTTCATGACCCTGGTCCACCACAAACAGCAACAGTTTATTTCTTCTGAAGGACAAATGTCTGTCACAAAATTACTTTGCATTTCACTGCTTTTATTTATTGCTTGTACTACTACTACCATTATTATGCACTATAATGATTATTTAGTGAAAAAAAAATCCCAACTGCATCTTCTTAATGCCATTTGTGGAGTTAGAGGGTGCTGATGGGAAAAGAAATTATTTCATATGGAAATGTGTCTGAAATAAGTTCTAGCCTACAAATTTAGAATAAGAGTGGGCTGGAAGAATGTGGGAGAAACTTTGTGAGTGACTTGAATTAATAAATGAAGTATAGATTTTGAGTGAGTGCCAGCTCTGTTGAGTACAATAGCTCTGTGTAGAGCTAAAACTCTCAGACCAAAGTTATGAAAATCAGGTGCCTCAAGTTGCATATGTAAATGTGATTTGATTCCCAGAGTGGGAGTCACCCACGACTGGTGATGGGAGTTGATGGGAATTGCTTATGGTACCCAGCTATTAAAAATAGGTTGCTGGTAGATATTTTATTGTTCCCCAACAGATTATGCCCAATATATGATGGGTCCCTATGTAACAGCATTTACTGATGATATGTAACTTCAGTGATATTTATCCTCCTCCCCTATTTTTGTTTTTTAAGGTTAAGGACCCAAGCACTTGATGACTTTATTTGCCTTTAACTTAAAAGTAACATGTCATGTAATATAATTATTTAGGATGTTTGTTTTATATAATAGCTAATAAATACAATATTTCATTCCAGTGTTTCCTCAAAAGAGGAGGAAAACCTCTGGAGACTTACAGAAGGGTTTTAGCTAACTATTTATAAGTATTCTGCACTGCAGTTATGTAGCTGAAGTCATCCTGGGGATGCTCCAATTGAGTCCTAAGCACATTCCTTTGAACAAACCCCTTTGTTTGTCTAGTGAGGAGCTCTTGATTACTCTTGTGTTTTCTAACTTAAAGTTTTCCAAGTTTCCCTGTGCCTGTTGGTACCTGGAATTCGGAGTGAAGGATCTCACAGGGCTGCCTGTGCCACACTGTATTCCAACTATCCTGCACTGGCAAGAAGAATCAGGGACGTTGGATTATACATTTAATGAATTTTGTGTCTTTATCATTCCTTACCCATTTTCTTTACTCTTTAGAAATGATGTATCCTTAAGCAGCAACACTACTGAAGCTATTTTTAAATCACTGTTGAGAATTGTTGCACACCAATATCATGCATTTTTCATTAACCTAATCTTTTCAAGATTTCTTTAATTCTCGCTTGACCTGAAATGTTTCCTGCTACATTTTGCGTGTGGAATTGCTAGTACTGTTTTACTGCCTCTGACTGGAGGCACATGATGGTACTAGACTACAAATTACATTCATCAGAACTTAGAAAATTCAATAGTCAAAGTGGGGAAAGGAGCTTAAGCCCAAACTCATCAAAGATGAACTTCAGTCCATTTTTCTTTTTATAGCTTAGTGTTAAAAGAGATAAAGATACTGCATTCTGAAACAGTGATACATAGCAAATAACCTGTTACTTTCAAAACAATATGTCATTATTCTGTGTTAAAAAGGGTCGCTTTTAGGTCCTTCTGTCTTCATAAGCTTCCTAACTATAGCTAATGTATGATATTGATTCTGAATAATTTAAATCGCAATAAAATTGGGTTTTCATGACAGTCAGAGACATTTTATATTTAATGTTCATTTAAAGAAACATAGTGCCTTCTTACCTTCTGAATTTCAAAGCCATTAAAGTAATTGCAGGTCGTTAAGCTAAATTTCTTTGAATAATCAGGACAGTTAATCTAATTCATACACCATTCAAACCAATGGGCAGGAAAGATTGGAATGGCAGGCATGGATTTTCGAGAGATTCACCAGGTGGATCTTCAGATGTGCTCACCAGCATTTCCTCAGAAATCCCCCCCATGCTTCAAACTTTTGCAACTTGAAATTGTATTCTGCTTTTGTCTTTTCAAAATGGATAGTCTTCAAAGGAGAGGAGGCTTAAGAGGATTTTCTTTCCCTTGGAGTAGCAAATCACAGTGTAGTCATAAAGATCTTTACTGTGTGCTACAGTGTGTTTTACCAGGACTTGCTTTATGGACATGTAAACTATCACAAAAACATTCCCAGGTGATGTCCCATATTTAGCAAGTGTTATGATTTAGTGTGAAGGCAGTTGGAATGCAATGCATAAACAAACAGCATCTAAAAATAAAAGCGTCTAGGTCTCATCGGGAGAATGGACACATTTCATTTCTTAAGGTTATTGCTCACTTATTTGGAGGTAGAAAGTGAGGGTATGGCAATGGATGGGTGATGGAGCAGACTTAAGGTATCTGAGTTTGCAGACAAAAGCAGTGTGTGCAGGTGTGTGTCAGGCTCTGCCCATCGCTGCAGTGCTTTCTCAAACATCCCTGCCCTCAACACGAGGCAAGGACAGAGTAAAAACTCTGACTGTCTCTAATTGCCTGGGTCATTAGTGAGTGTGAGACTCAGAGACAAGAATCTGAGAGTTTGGAGTCTTGGGTATTCGGTGTGCTGGGGTGTTTGAAGAAGGGCAATGGGTTTGATCCCTGTACTTTGAGTTATGCTAGATGAATGCAATTCATGAGGTGAACAAGAGCAAAACAAACTCTCCCTAGGACAAAAGAGGGGAGCGTGGGCCTCGCCCATGCAGTTGCTGTCCGACAGGCCTGCTCTGGAACGAGGAGGGAAATCCCATCAGACTGAGCCTTAGCAAACAAAGGATGTTTTGCCCATCGGTGCGAGCAGCTCCTGCTGCACTGAGCACCCCTCGGAGATGCAGGGTCAGCCTGTGGGGCTGCCGGCCCATAAAGCGACCTGGAACTGTCCTGGCCCTTAGGATCCCTGCACTTGGGGTCGGCAGCTCCTCTCCCGGTCTCTCTCTGTCCCCTCTCGATACACTCCCGAAGGTGCTCTCTCTGTCACCAGTAGATCTCTTGCATCTGCCTACACCTTTGCAGCTGTGTTTCATAATTGGGGATTTATACTCACACACACTGCTTTAAATAAGTTCCAATTTTCATTACAATGGACTATGATAAAATTAAGATTTTTTTTTTTGTTCTCTAAGGAAAGCCATAAAGCAGCTGTATTATTTTTATTCTTCATAGGAATTACAATGCACTTTAAAAAAAATCCAAAAAAACTTCCCACAGAGATTTAAAATTAAAAAAAGGCAACCCCCCCCATCTTTTCATACTCAAGACACATGACCAGGAAAGATTTTAAGCTCATTGTTTATCAAGCTTTTACTCTGTCAAAATCATGGCGATTAGGCTTGGTGGGAGATTTTCAGTCAAGATAACACTGGTGGTTTTGACTTTGCTTTTGGCTTGATGTTATTTATAATTAATTAGCTTACCATTCTTTTTCATAAAAGGTATTAAAGGAATGCCAAATTCCTTATTAATGTTCTACAGAGTCTAAATATCTCTTAGAAATTGAGATATTTTTCACAGGTGTCACGCGTGCTCTGTAAAGGGCTGATCTGTAGTCTTGCAGTATAAGCGAGTTAGGTGCATGTGTTCCAAAAAATGTAAGTCTCGAATTTCAGTACCAGCTATTAATAGTTTGAGGTCTGATGACAGAACTTTCCTGTAGGACTCACCTTGTTTCTTAAGCAAACTCATGAGATCTACATTTGATTTTGCTTGCTCAGTAAATGGATATGTTAGGTAACCTCAGTGAATTCAGTGCGACTTAGCTCCCAGCTTAGGCAAGATTTACAGCACTGATTTTAGTGGAATTGGCTATTTTTGTATTATGTTTTGTGAGATTTGAATTGATTTTTTTCAAGCTTAAAAATTAATACAAATTAATTATAAGAACTCCTGCTTTGAATTGCATATTCTTTTGATAAATATTCAAAAGTAATATCGGAATAGTGTTTTGAAGCTGCTGCTGTCTTTAGAATGTGAGGGAATGCACTTAGAATAGAATTTTATTATTTTTTATTGTACTAATTGGTTTTTTCAATTGTTTTAATTTTTGGTTTATATTCTTACTTTTACTGACATAATGTCTGAAATACACTCAAGTGCATGTTGCAGCACTCAACTTAATTACCTTTATTTGACCACTTAAATAAGGCAGAATATTTTCTTCTTATTCTGTCTCTTGTCAGTCAGGTACATTTCATTGTTAAAATCCTGAAGACAAAAAAACCAAACCAAAACCAAAGGCACCATTCAAGAACTTTGAGCTAAATGCACGTAGGCATGCTGGGAAAATATATAAATTATTCCCCAGAGTTAAATAATGGATGTATTTATTACCACGCTATGTGAGTGCCACAGCTCACATGCGATGTTCTCTGGAATTACAGCAATGATGTGCTGTACTTAAGCACATGTATTTTAGTTATGCCTTTTGAATTCTCAGGAATTCATTTCCCTTCCTTTGCTCAAAGATAATGAACATTTTTTTTTCAACCGAGTTGACTTGCTGACCTGTTAGTTTTTGGTTTAACTTCAAAATTATGTTAATTTTTCAAATTCTTCCTGAATTTTCCTTGATTTCAGTGACCAATTGCCTCCAAGTTTCCTTTGACCAAAATTAATAATGACATTTCATTATGCTCAAAGTCTGACCTTTTTAATCTGCATATTTCTTGTAGGCTATGCTGGCTTATTTCCACTGCAATACATTAGAATGGAAAACTATTAGAAATATTGATTTATCATTTATAATGCCCAAGTGATATATTGAAATGAAATTTGGATGCTGTCCAGCCCTCAGATAACATTGGCATTGTTGGATGAAGCTGCATGATCTCATCCTAATTAATGTGCTGGTTCCATGTGAAAAGCACAGGGAAAATAGACCTGGGAGCTGGTCAAAAGCAGCACTGAAGGCTGCTGAAGGTTGTAATTGTTACAGTGTGCCACCTTTAATATTTAATATTCCATATACAGAGAAATCATCACTTGGCTTTCTTTCCCCTCCTTTTTTGTTTTTCTTCCTGCCTCAACGTTCCGTTGTTCTGGAGCTGTTCTGGGTAAGGTGTGGTACACATACATAGAGGAGGTTGATACAACTCTGTGTTGGTTATGGGTCACATCCTGCAGTGCACTTGGTGCAGCAAAGCTTCTTTTAATCAGGTGAACTTCAAATCAAAGGAATTCAAAAGCATTTATCTCAACTTTAATGTATTTTTCTTATGCTAAATCTGATCCCGCCACCTCCTGCACTGAGCACGTATTCATTCTAGTACCTCCTGTAATATGGACACTTCAGAAAATAAAGGTGTTTCCAGTTAGCATGTGCGTGCCCTATCTATGGGGTGGTGCCTGTATTCATTGATTTTAGTCTTTATTCATTTGTTTGAGCTTCTTTTCCCCCTGCTACAAATCAATCCAACAGCCATTGGACTCCCAGGCTTGGTTTCCATATTGGCTTTTTCTTTTTTTAATGCTCTGTCCTTTTATCTCTGAGGCTTCTGAAGCCTCCCTTGCTGCTCTTTGTTCCCTGTGTGTGTGGAAGGCAGTGGAGGGGAGCTGTCCCCAGATTTATGTGGAGTGAGCAGCAGCGGTGCTGCCGTCGATGGAGTTCCCGTCTGATTTCACAGTGATTGAGCTGCCTGGGCCTCGGGGAGTTTGGAAGGGCTGGGCTTTTATGGTTGGTATGTTTTTGGTCATTTGTCATAAAATCATTCCACCCGAGCTGTTTACTGGTCTGAATACTTAATTACTGCGGTAGCAGCGAATGGCGCAAGCTGTAGTTTGCGCTGAATATTCATGTGGAAATAGGAAATAGGTGGTGCTTCTATTTTTTTTTTTTTTAAATGAGGATTTTACCTAAAAATTACCCATTTTATTTTTGAAATGACGGTCAGAACTTGTTTTAATTTAATCCTAATGTATGACAGAATCGTAACAATTTTATACCCCTAATGCATATTTCAAAGTTGGATTGATTTATTTCTAGTGGTCATCTGTTCCTCTCATGTTGTAGAGACTGTTTGACTGTCCATGCTTTTATAAGAATTTAACAATTCTTTTCAATACTTGAAAAATATAGAAGCAAGATGGAAAAGGTCAGTTTAATTTGTTTATGGGCAAAAGAAAGGAAACACTCAGAATTGTAAATATAATAACTTTGTCTTTTTAAAAACACTAAATCTTTTAGAGGCTCATTTTATTTTTAGGCTATTATTTAAAGAGAACCAACAAACCCACAGATTTTCATTTCCCAGTTCTCACATTGTCCCTTCCTACTCAGGTGCTTATTAAGGGAGGAGAAGGGTTGGATGAAAAAGCATAATTTTGGGTTTGGTGTGCTATTAGAATTTTTATATATCATATAATATTTTATCTTGCACTGTGCTTCTCAAGTGTAAGTCTGTTTCGAGTGTTACAGCCACACTTGCCATAGAGATGGATAAAACCAGAAAATTAATCTTTAAATGCTATTTTACATGGTTTCTGTTGAAAAAGAAACCAGCCATTTATCATGTTTGTTAGAGAAGGGCTCCAATTAGTTTGATTTCATGAAAAGCAACAGACTCAGGTCATGAAAACCAAAAAAAAAAATCCACAAGTTAAGAATTACAGTTTAGAAAAGTAAAAGGAATTTTTTTTTTTTAATTTGGGGAAAACAAAAGGCTTTGCAAACTCTAGTGTAAATGTGAACTATCAAATAGTATGGCACTACAATGTTTAAAAAATGAGAAGGAAAATGCATTTTTACATGCTGTGCCAATAGAAGCTGCATTCAACAAATGACTACCAAATAGAGTGCACAGTGGTGTTAGCCCACTGCCCTGGAGGAACTGCCATGAAAGCACTCTTCAGCCTGACATGATTTCATACAATGTTATGTGAGTCAATATAATGCAAAAGCTATTAATACAAGGACAGACTTTTGGACAGATTTTTGATTCAGGTCCTCTTACTGCATCACCTGCTTTGAACCTAAGAATAGAAATAACAAAATCCCATAGTTACACTAAAAAAAATTAATTTTGATCATTCCCAGGTGAGCAGTTTAGTTATAACGTGCTAAAAGAATTATTTTATATGTTCATAATAAAATGGTGACCTAGCTACACTTTTCACCAGTTGTCATGGAGGATAATTTCTCACTCCAAACCTTCTGATCAGAATGTTCATTGATTTTATTCAGAATGGAGAGTGTTTCTTAGCTGGGTGTGCTCACACTGCTCCCATGACCCCACGTTAGCACGCAGGGTTTGGAGACAGGGGTACCACTCCCCGAGTAACTCAGCTTGTCCAAATTTAATTACCAAATTACTCCTGTAGTGAAGCTTTGTGAGTTGTTTTTATGATTTGCAAGTATCTCATAAATTTTATTACTGCACCTTTATAAAATCAGTTGTCTTTGACAGTCCCCCCCTCTGCTGATTGTTAGAACTGGCAGCTGAGCGACTGAGTTCAGGATAGAGCTGCTCTAGTTTATTGTGCAGAAGGCACTCGTGAACTTGTTTGTCTAGTCTTTCCCTAAAGCCCCAAACATGTTAATACTCAGTGGTTTTCATTGCCACAGTGAAACTGAGAGTTCTCAGTACATATTTATGTACAATTGTTCCAATGGACAGAGCCTTGGCTTGTGGTTGTATGATATATTGGCTATTTCAATAGCACAAATGCTTTACAAAGCATTTGTAAATGGTTTTGTTTAAATGGCTGCTTGTTTTTCCGGTCCTTATCTGGGTTCACTCGACTAGTTCAGAGTTTGTAACTTAGATTGTGCTAGTGACCCAACTTCAACAGAATTGTAAGGTCATTTTACTGATGCATCTTAAAAGGCATTCTACAGGTGGGAGGAGTGTGGCTCTCTGACAGGGTAGGAGGCAAAGCAAAAAGCTGGGAGGCTTTTAAGGAGCCTCACTGAGAAGGCAGAGCCTGTAGCTGTGTGTCTGGGCTTGCAGTAGGCACCTACAACAAGTGATAACTGATAACTGGGTGTTTGCCAAGAGTGGGGGAGAAGTGGGAAAGAGAATGTATGAACTGAAAGCAATGGATATAGGCTGTGTCATTCCAATTCTAGAAAGGGCTTAATCCAAAATGTTTGTTCTGAGCAACTGGAGAACAGGTTGTGGACACCTGAGTTCTGGTGACTGGGACTTTACTGCCATGCAGATAAGAGATTATTGCTTTCCAGGTTCCAGCCCAAACTATGTAATGTCAGTATAGTTCATTGAGGAAAGTTTAGCTCCCCAAAAATAGAATATGACTGTTCTCCTTTTTTCCCAATTATTTTACTGTTCCGCCTTTTCCTGCTTCCATCTCAGCAGATGGGGATTCTGGATAGAGCTGGACAGTGTTCCCCAAAAACAATGTTGTTTCAAGGCCTGCTCAGAAGCCAGGTACTGTGAACGAGAGACACATGAAAGATCCTATGAATATGGAGCTACTCAAGTCCCCATTTGACTGGAGCCTCTAAATTGTACAGTCCACCTGAACTCACGATAAACCTTGCTAAATCTGGAAAGTTAGAATGAATAAGCGACAACAACAACCAAAAAAAAGGAGAGTTTTCCTACGTTCAAAATGAAAAACACACTATGTGTTTCATAAGCGGGTCATAAATCTATACCAACACTTCCGCATTGTCTATTTTCTTTAGTGTATAGGAAATAAATAACTTTCAATTATATTTACTTTTGCTTTCAAATCCTGGTGCTCCAAATAAAAAGCAAGGATATTTTTCAGAGGAAAGTATTCCACATGTAATGTATAATTTAGAAGCTTCTATGAATATTTGCTGAGCAAATGAAAGTTAATGTTCACCCTATTGCATGGGGAGTTGGTATGCAACTTTTTAATATATAATAATATATATCATTCCCTAGCACTGAGCTGAAAATCCATCCCTTGCTATCTCAGAGGTCAAGCTAGGTAATCCTGAAGCCATTTAGCTTTTGGAAGAATATATTAACTTATGAGAAGTGTATAGTTTGGGCTGGACAGTCTATATTGCACTGGGGACTGGGAGAGAAAACCTTGTCTCCCGTTGCTGGAACGCTGAAATCACAGATTCACAGAGGCACAGAGTGGTTTGGGTTGGAAGGGACATTAAGAATCATCCAATTCCACTCCCTGCCATGGGCAGGGACACCTCTCGCTAGAGCAGGTTGGTCCAACCATTACTATTCTCTATAAAATACACTCTACCTTAAGTAGGCATTCGCAGACATGACTCGTGTTTTGATCTTCAGAATGATAGAGAAGAATTCCAATGAGTAGGTTGGGCTGAGCCTTTAGCTCAGTCTCTTGCTCTGCCATGGGGTTCATGCATTGTTTTCATGCATTTGCCTGTGAAATGGTGTCCTGTCTTACAGTCTTCCTGCTAATGTGCCTCAGTCTACTTTCCATTAGTTTCAGTGAAACTCTGAAGTGCAAATAAAACGTGTTACTTGGAAATATTGCATGTGCAGCTCTGTGCAGCTTGAAATAAGATATTTAGAGAGAGACAAATTCTAAGAGGACTACAGGATTACAAATCACAATGTAATTTTAAAGTTGTAATGAGAATAAGTTGCACGGGAAGGTCTCTTAACAATTATTGTCATGAAAATGAAGTAACACAGCGTTAATGTTTCATGTATTCCATGAAAGATGATAATAAACTGTACTGCTTTGACCTTATTAATGTTCTGTAATTTGACTTGCTGGCAATTCGCATTTTTCTTTGGTTACAGCCTTAGTAACCTCTGAAGAAGAGGTAGAACTGACAGTGAATCTAAACATAACCGAGTACTGAAAAGGTCAGAAATATCAAGAATGATAATTCTGATACCTCTTTCTCATGACAAAGGTAGTAGCAAAAAGGCACAATGTGTGTGCGTTGAAATAGCAAACCTTATTACAGGAATTTTTCTGTTATTTATTGAAAAGTATAAACAAAACCACACTTTTCCCTTGTAGCTTATTGAATATGCCAATAATGTTTATTTTTTCCCTTTTGTAGAATCATTGAATCCTTTAGGTTGGAAAAAAAATCTTTGAGATCAAGTCCAAGTATCACCAAGGCCACCACTAACCCAGGTCCCCAAGTGCCACATCTACACCTTTTTTAAATCCCTCCAGGGACGGTGACTCCAGCACTGCCCTGGCCACCCTTTCCGTGAAGAATTTTTTCCTAATGGGCAATTTCAATTTCCTCTTGTCCTGTCCCTTGTTCCCTGGGAGCAGAGCCGGCCCCCACCTGGCTGCACCCTCCTGTCACAGAGCTGCCGAGAGTGACAAGGTCGTCCCCCTCCAAGCCTCCTCTTCTCCAGGATGAGCCCCCCAGGCTCCCTCAGCCCCTCCACACAGGACAGGAGCTCCAGCCCCTTCCCAGCTCCCTTCCCTTCCCTGCACCCGCTCCATCCCCTCGATGTCCTTCTGCAATTGAGGGGCCCCCACCTGCACAGAGCCCTCGAGCTGTGGCCTCCCCAGTGCCCAGCACAGGGCCACAAGCACTGCCCTGCTCCTGCCGGCCACGCCACTGCTGGCACAGGCCAGGGGCCACTGGCCTTCTTGCCCACCTGGGCACACCTGGCTCTGCTTCAGCCACTGTCAACCAGCAGCCCCGGGGCCTTTCCCCACACTCTGGCCCAGCCTGCAGCTGCAGGGGCTTCTTGTGGCCAAAGGGCAGCACCCAGCAGTCGGGCCTCTGGAACCTCATTTGGCCCTAGAAACAGCAGTGTTTTATTTTGGAGGGCCCCCTGCTCTGCACCTCCCTGGAAGGTGGTGGTAGCCAGGGGGGGTCGGTCTCTTCTCCCAGGCAACCACTGACAGAACAAGAGGACACAGCCTTAAGCTGCATCAGGGGAAGTTTAGGCTGGACATCAGGAAAAAATTCTTCACTGAAAGAGTGATTGGGCACTGGAATCGTCTGCCCAAGGAGGTGGTGGAGTTACTGTCCCTGGAGGTGTTTAAAAACAGACTGGACGTGGCACTCAGTGCTATGGTTTAGTTGATGAGGAGGTGTTAGGTCATAGGTTGGACTTGATGATCTCAAAATTCTTTTCCAACCTAGTTCATTCTATGATTCTGTGAACTGAACTACAGGTGAAGGAGACTGAATTTTACACTCTGCTGAAGCTTTTCCAGTTCCACAGGCCAAATATTTCTTACTACATATTTTGGCTATGTAACTGAACACAATTCTTAAAGATAGTGTAATCCGTAATCAGCCTGAAAGTTTCAGATTTTTTCCCTAAAACAAAAACTTCAGGTTTTCCAGGAATTTACAGAACAAAGTTGTGGTATTGAATGTGAAGGGCAAAGGTCTGATTAACATCTTAACAACATTCTTTGATTTCTGCTTACTTGACTGAACACTGAATCAGGCAAGTACAACCCAGCACTTTGTGATACTGAGCAATGTCATTGATCAATTTATTCCTGCATCATTGCAGAGTGAAATGAGTAATCAAACCTCCTAAAAAAAAATAAAGCTTTGTTCTTGGACGGGGGGGTTTGAGGAATATGTCAGTATGTTAATGGAGATAAAGAGCATATAACATGTTTCTTAATTTCCATGTGCAAATACACAAATAGATAAATCCACTGAATTATTTTTCTTTTAAATCTTTTCCTTGTTATAGTTTTGGGATAAGAAAGTAAAATATTTTGTGGTTTCCTGTTTGTAAACCTAAATCTTTTTCAATCCCTCTCTCCTTCCAGTGTAATTCTAAATGTAAAGAATGTAGGAAGCTGCTCAGAATGGTATAATGTGCTATTTTTCACAGTTGGTTTTATACGGATTGGCACAGTGTACAGGTTAATGGTGACAGTGGAGGTACCACGTGGAATGCTCTTGGATCCAAAAGTTTTTCTTAAAATTTTAAATTATATTCAGACCGTTTCTGTGACACCTTTTCAATTGTAAGTTAAGTTTTTTTCCTGGAAGTGTGTGTGAATGAGGGTCTTAACAATCTGAAAGTGTAATTTCACATACAGTCCTTCTCATGGAAAATTGAATCCATGAAAGAAAGCCAAGACAAATATCCATGGGAGCTGAGAAGCCCACATAATTCTGCCAACTGAGCTGAGCAGTACCTACATAGTTCCTTCTCCAGTAGCTGGATCCTTGGTAGGGCAGGCATAGCTTTGGGAAATGCCTTAAACAATTTTGAGATGTTGAAGATTTCAGTTGCAGCAATATTTAATAAACTTACCTGTATAATATGCATGGGATCAAAGTCTCCAGGCCAATTCATGATGTGTTAAAGTTAAGGAAATATGTAAACAGCAGTGACTTGAATACCTGTCCAGGTGTTTAGGGGACGGTTTCGTTTTTTTTTTCATTCGCAGTCACTATAGCACATTTGAAGATTTTTTTTTTTTACTGAGACCATATTAAAATTCTTTCTAGTGTCATATTTCCTACTTTTTAAGACTTCAGTGTAATTATGTAACGTTGTAGGAAATAATGCCAAAACATTTCAAGATTCACAGAACAAAGACCAATGCCTCAAAATAGTATTTTTTTAGTAAAGACTGACCATTTAGTTAAAGACAAAGAGTACATTCGTTCTTGGAAAATTCAAGTATTCTGAGCATAGGAGATGGTGTCAGAACCCTGTCTTATGGACAGTGCTTTTGCTACGGATGAGCCACATTTGGACAAACAGTTCCAGCTTTCTGCTGTAGAACGCACAACTTTCTCATGTTTGTGAGAATTAATTTTTAACACAACTTTGTGGATTCATGGAAAGGCTTTTTCAGACTCTTGGTTTGCACTTAGAAGTGCCGCTTTTCATGCTTTTGCCTTCACAGCTCTGCACACATCTCATCTCAGCCCCATTTTATGCCCAAACATACCTCTAGCCCACACAAACCAGCAGTTACATAATTTGTATTGTTGCACATCATTTAAAACTTAATGCTGAATCGAAAATCTGAGGCTGTAGAAAATGTTACATGTGCTGAAGAAATGAAGCCCTACACCAGTTTAAGATGTCTCAAGAGGCTGGTTCTTCATCGTGCCTCGTTTTGAGGTTTGGCAGGATGGGAGGGGTCTCTCACTGCTGTGAATTTTGTCTCCAGCTCCAGGTGTATCTCACAACCTGAAATGTAGAGCCTGAGAGTGATTTGAAATTGTGAGAAAGATACATGTTGCAATAGTACAGGAAAGTTTTGTGACTCCTATAATATTTTTTACCAAAATGGTCTGAAATTGACTTTCAAAGAGTTGTGTTTACAGTGCTGTTGTGGTTTGCTCTGTATTCCTTAGAAATTCTTAATTTGGAATAATATGATGAGGTTTCACTTATCTAAATACGTATTACAACAATTTTCTAGGATGTCTTGCTTGGCAGCTACTGTTATTTTCTACAGTGTTCAAATGACAAATTAGATTACCACATAAATTATACCATTAGTTTGTTATTAGTTTGTAATTAAAAATGACTTAATCTGTACATTACGGATTTTACAGATGGAAAAAAATAGTCTCAGTAAGGGCCTACTCTAGTCACATGGAAATGGGTTTTGAATAAAGCAGAAGAGCAGCGTGGTTGATAAATTAATTAAAAACAAATGTACATATCTGTGACTGCTTGGAATTTGTAAACAGCTGAGCAGTTGCTGCAGCTCGCAGTGTACAGGAACACATGGATGATAATTCCAGCACTGCATAAAGTTATATTGTAACGTTGTGTGTTTTTATTTGTACTTTTCAGAGAACACAACTATAAATCAAAAAGAAATGTTAGGTTTGTGTCAAATATTACACAATGCTTATTCCGTGGGGAATTCTCACCCGACTCTGAAACTAAAGATAAGAACTGCTGCTGCATTTCAATGTTAGTCTGGGTGAGCAGGAGCTCGTCTCACATGTTTATTCATAAATCCTCTTTATGTGAGTGCAGTATGGGTCCTAAAATGTGTCAAGAACGTGTTTAATGAAGAAGAGGAAAGGAACTGAAGGGAGGGTGGTAGATCTTTAAAGTCCACTGGCATTCGTAAAACAGATACAGGTGGGACATAAACTGCAGAACCAGATAGGTGAGGAACTTGCTTATAAAATCAAAATGTGTGTTATACTGCTGGATCTGAAATTTTGAGCAGCAGCTTTTAAAGATAAAGGTAAATTCCAAGAATATTATTTGATTTAGTGTACATTATAAACATATTTATGTAATGCAAGAAATATTGTCTCTATTTTTGTGTGGGAGATGTTGTACCAGAAAAGTAAATTGGTAAATTCCATGATCATTGTTTCTTTCTTTTCAAACTTAACTTGGAGAACATTTTATTTTAATAGTGGAGAACAAAAGTGCCTTCTCTCTCCGTAACACTGCACAAAGATTAGGGCAGTTTCTTTACCGGTGGTGATGACTTGAATTTGTCAGTGTGAATTTGTACTTCCCTTTTGTTCTTCTAACCCTGTGAGCACTACACAGCTACTGCAGGCGTTGCTGCATCCACTGTGGGCTTACCTTTGTTACTCAGCTGAGTAAAGTCTGGGCATCCTCCTGTCTTCACTGAAGGCCTTACAGCAGTTGCAAACTACTTTGCAGCTGCAAGGGACCTGGTGTTTGAGTTTGTGTTGGCTTTGGAGAGATTTACTGGAGCAGGTATGGGCAATGAACGTGGCCTGGGCAGTGTTTAAACAGAAATATATCTGTGGACAGAGCTCCTCAGTAAAACCCCCAGGAACACCCTAGGAATGTTGTGAGACACCACATGGCTTCAGTGGCGCAGGCTTCCATCGTCCTGGGGCAAGGCTTTGTATCCCTGCTTTAGAGTTCGATTCACTTCACTGATGGGATGAACCTCTCCTAGAGCAGAAGTATGCTGGGTGGAAACTTTATTTCACATCTTATTTTAATATTCAGCAGAGGAGAGACCAGGCCTGAAGGAGTAAATTGTTTCTTTAGGAAAAAGAAGTTATATGTAACTATATAAACATATATAGGTAAGTACACAACAGATGTACATAATATGTATATATACACACTTGTATCTATCACTCAGTACCTGCACATAAAACCACATTTTTAAAAAAAAATTGCATTAGAAATATTCTCTTGCATACAAGCTTTGAGTTAGAATGGTCTCTGTGCGTCACTGAGGGCATTCCTTCCCTTGCAGGGGACTACCAGTAGTGTATGTGAATTAAAAATATCTTCCAGCTGGGGGCTCAAGGAGAAAGCCCTCAGCCTGAGAGAAGAGGTAACAGCTACAGGCTGCTAAGAGCCTACACACGGTAGGAAATAAATAAAAAAGAAGCCTAGATTGTTGTTCTAGAAGCCTCTGTGGGCTGTTTTGTGGTACGCGTTGCTGCGTGGGGCTGGAGACCTTGAACATCTGTTTTGTATTCCTCTCACCTAAAAACCAGTGTAGCAAAATAGAGAATTCACATGGTATTCAGGAAGAAGAAATCCCGTTTCTCAGGCTGACACTTTCTTAACGCTGTGAATCTTGATGTTTTAATCTCATGCATTTTGGTAGTGCTTGATATTCATAACTGGTAGGTTTGATAAATTTTTAACAAGGAAGTTGAAGATGATGAGAAAACACAAGGGGAGTTTTGCATTTCGCACCTTGTGCTCAAGCCTTCATGTTTAATTTTCACTTTTTGCACCAAGAGCCTTCCTTGGAGGAAGACTGACTAGATCTCACGTTACCCTAAGCTGGCTTTGATCCATTAAGGTAAAATAAAAACCCAAACCCTGCAGAGTTAACTTTCAAAAACCCCAGTTTTAGTAAAGGCAACAATATCAATGCTTGAGACTCAGAAGAGATCCATTTAAAACTAATATATGTTTTTACTCGTAACCTATGGGATAAATCTTGTCTTTTCTGCATAAGTAAAATAACAGCTATATCAGGATGGGAATACAGTTCAAATATATGCATTGCCCTAGTTGTATTATGGAAAGAAAATATCATAAAAATAGATTAAAGGGAAGGCCAATAAAAATTGAAACTGAGACACCAGCTAGGAAGCACAATTCAATTTATTTTAATTTTTCAGTATCCTAAATATTTTATTCATAATTCAGAAAATTATATTAATATGAGATTGGAGTTCCTGAGCTGATTTGAAGGAAGCCATTACCTGCCTTTATGCAATTGTAACAATTCTCTTTCTGTTGCATGGGCCTATTTCAATTAATGTATATTAACTTTCACACGAGCATCGCAATTGTGAGTGTGCTGCACGTCATTGTGTTTACTCAGAGATGCATGTGGGCTCTAACATTCTTCTCATTAAGGATAAATTAGAACTGGTGACTGGAGAATGATGACACGAGTTAATTGCTCAGGAGCAAGAGGTGGTGCTTGTAACTCACGTTGGATTTACTGCCTTAATGAGAGGGAAGGAGGAGGGAGAAGCAGAAAAGTTGGCTCTAATAATGTCTTGGATGTAGCCTGTACACAGAATTCTGCTGCTGTGAGTAATGCCACTGGATTCACTCCTTGGAATAATCCATTGTTGACACAGCTTTGCACAAACAGACCTGACTGACCTGCTGAGACGTGCTGCTGCCGCCGTGCCTCGTTATTAAAAATATCACTGGTGTTAGAGAAATGTTTCTCATGCTTCTTCCACAGTTTGGGAGGGGGCTTTAATTTAAATGCTGTCGTGCTACTTTGAGCATCTTGATTCCCTATGAAAGACCTGTGCCAGGAAACTCATGATGTTTGGACAGGGTGGCTTGTTGAACGTCTCTGCGAGTGACGACAGCTGGTGCGTGGAAATAGTGCGGGTTAAAGGAGCGAAGGCACACGCAAGTTCCAGTTGCTCCTGTGGGAACTGTTCTTGATGAAACTGTACAGTAAAGAAAGGATTTTAAACTCTGGTTTATGTTATTTAGGAGCTCCTGCTGTTTACCATCTGTGTATTTGTACTTATTATTATTTAAAATATATTGCTATTTCATAAGATAGAATTACGAATGAATTGCTTCCTTTTAAAGGGATATAATGCCTTTTTTATTTAATTCCTTATGTATAAAATCCTATTAATTAAAATTCTATTACTACTCATCTAATTAAAAGAAAAGACCCTAAGAATTAAGGATGTTGACTTTGTTTACAAAAAATCAAGTGCAAGCATTTTTTTTGGGAGCATATTGTTACAGCTGCTGCTGTGTCCACTGTCATGACACAAGTTGTTGCTTCATTTATTTCAGGGACCTTTGTTTGGCACATCAGACATGCACGATTTGTAGTGAAAATTTCATGTTTTCAAGAACACGTACAGGCTGGCTCAGTGACAGAGAATCAGCAGGGTTCCTTGTCTGTGGGGCACAACCCAAACAAGGAACTCTCTCAGGTTATAAATGCACGTGTGTCCATGACAAGGTGTTGGCTCAAACCTTGTCCACTGGGCTAAATCAAAACTTGGGAAATCTTAGAAAAATACACATTTGTGTCCTCCATTTGAATTCTATTGGAAACTCTTGTAGGAGAATCAATTGTGATAAAACCCCCACAGCTTTGTAAAAAGCTGTAATTATTGTTATTATTGTAATTATTAAGGATTCACCTGCTTCTGTGGCGTCTTTAAAGTCTTTTGGCACCCTTCTGTGTGCATAACATAAATTCAACAACCTGTTTGCTTTTATTGTTGTTCTGTGTTTATTTTAAATGAGCCATGTCTTGCAGCCTCAGTTCAAAATGTGTGAACAGTTTCAGACAAGCAGATCTGTTTCAGATCCTGATTTGTAGAGTGGAAATGATATTTTCTGTAATTAATATATTAATTGTTTTGACACATTTACGAAAACTTTCATGGAAATGGAAATAGAGTGCTGAGGGCAATATTTCTGTACAAAAATACCCCTAATGATGGGGTGCAAGTTTTTATGGTTTCTTGACTCTCCCTTCACATCTGGATCAAATGAAGATAACTCAGGAAGCATAGATACCCTTCCTTGAGATAAGTTTCTGGACATTCGACTTATAATGATATAGAATACTTTCTTGGCGTTTGGGGCTGTAAGTGATAGAGATTTTCTTTTGATTTTCGTTGAAACTGTTGGATGGAAGCAGTGGGTATTTATGCTGCAATGCTGGTAGGGTAACCATGGTGGTGAGGGATGAAACTTATAGGCAGTTATTTTAAAAATGCACAAAATGATGCATATCCATGCTTGCCTTCATGCCTCATCATTCACTCCTTGCAACATCTTTTGTAACTTCTAAGAATACCGAAATTAATTCTAAGCATACTAAAATGAATAATTTTGAGTAACTGTTAAAGACCGAATTATGTTCAGTGTGGCAATATGAATATTCTGTTGATCACAAGCTCCTATTGGCTTTATTGGAAGTAAATCAATATCTCTGAACGGCAGTGCTGTGCTGCTGTCCAGCTCTGATCACTTCCTGATCAATTCCGATGGGAAATACTACGTTTGGTAGGATAGTTTATTGAATCAACTAGAAAATGCTGTTTAGCATTAAGGAAAGCCTACAGAGAAAAATGAACTGAAAATATCAAATAGACAGAAATGGAATAATTATCTGTTCTTAGCAGTAGTGTTCATTTAAGATATTAAATTCGGTGTAACATTTAAACTGGTTTCTATGGCATGTTATTAGAATTTGTGGATGGGAGAAGGAAGTCTGTGCAAATACTAGTATTGGTATTGCTGCTGGGGATAGCTTTAAAAATAGAATACAAAGCATTTTTATCTCTCCGGAGAAATAGGGTGGTGAAAAAAAAAAATATCCAGTGAAATAAAACTGAGAAAGGGAGAATAGTAAGAATGGTATATGATTCAATAACAGTCCTGAATTGCTTTGTCGGCCAGCTAAGTCAGCATGGAGTCAAATTCGGCTGCTGCCATAAGTCAGCGCGTTGCCAGCGCCCGTTTACAGCAGCAGGGTCACGGGGCAGGGCTGGGCGACTCTGAGCTGGTAAATCTGCTCCAAAAGGGGGAAGGATGGAGCCCACTGCTTTCTGTTCTTTGCAGACCCCAGGTTTCACATTGCTGCTGCATCTGTTGCATCGGTTACGCCGTCTGCAGGGGACTGATCCGTTGTTTATTGCAAAGACACGAGCGGAGACTCAACACAATCAGATTTTAAAACATAACATTTATAGTCCTGTGACAATAATTTTCTTAATAGATTTATGCTGTTCCAAAACTTTCAAAGCCGGAATTATTGCTGTTTTCTTATTTGAAGTATTTACCGTTTAAATTCTTAATGGTGCCGTTCCATTTGTTCCATGTGTCCTAATTTCATTGCTCCCTCACAGATCTTTAGGTTTCTTTGTGTGGAAATTTGCATTTCCATTTAATATCATTATCCTAATGACCACATATGGTCATTGTTTCAGTTGCTAATTATTTTAAACAGGTAATGTATAAACACGTTATTTGATTTAAAAAATATACCTATTTTAAATATGGCTTAATTTTGGTAAATTTGGCCATGAGTTGTTTGAAATTGCTTTCTCATATTATCATAATTTCAATCTGAAATATTTTTATTTTGTTTATAAATCAAAACTAGTGGGCAAATGTGTAATAAGAATTTGGTAGCTATGAAAGATAGATGTATAAAGATCAGAAAACAGATATCTGACTAAATCCAATTTGAGAATAAACAGAATGTTTTGCTGTTTATCAGTCCTGGAGAAAAAAAACAAATCCATATTCTGGTTCAATACCAATAATGCCAAAAGAGACCGTTTGTAATGAGTGAGATGCTTCTCTTCCTGGACTTCACTAGTGAGTATATTAGGCTTTTGAATTCCTCAGATTATCCTCTGCCACGGACAGAAAGGAAAAAGAGATGAAAAGAGACGTAGGGTTGGTTGGGCTGTGTTTAACTTATCTGGTACTGTTCCGTCAGTCCACTCTTTTGACTCGTGAGGAGCTGGCACTTCTTGGTTTCTTCATGGCTGTAAGGACTCTGCCGCCTGCTATTTTCCAGGGGTTTAACAGGATGAAGATACAGAAACATGGTGGCAAAGTCTTCCTGGCTGCAAAAAGCAATGATTTACTAGAATAAAAATATGATTTTGCAGTGATCACCAGGAGCTTTTATACAGTACTTAAATTTGATGAAGGGAATGAATATTAGCACCTCTCAGGCCACACAACTTTCTATAATGCTTTTGTTTCCCTTCCTCCTTCAGGGAGGGCACCTTCAGTGAAAGAAGTAAAGTGCAGGAATCTCCATGAGCCCTCTCTCCTGGGCTGATCTCAGCACCTTGTTTAGATGACAGAGGCCTGCATTCCAGCAGGAATCACTGCTGGAGTGATATCCCAAAGTTATTTTGAAACAAAAGCCAATGAGTTTAGAATGCTCTCCTACTATCTTGCAAACTCAAAGGAAATGAAAATAATCCTCCAGATATGTTTCACTCAGAGTTAAAAAATAACGCATCTGATATATTTCGGTAATTTTCTTGACACCTGTTTACAGGACAGACTATTGGAAGTTTCTGTGAAAATTGATGGTTTTCTTTTTCTGAAACCATAAATACTTTGTTTTTTCTTAGATAATTTTAACTACAGTAATCAGGCTTTCTGGGTGACCTAGCATATTTATGTGGATAAAATGATGAAAATAATCAATGGAGAATGGTAAGAGTAGAGTAAAAAATAAACTAGATTTACTAGCACAGTATGTTATTGACCTAATGAGATTAGATTGTATTCCCTATTGCACTTCAGGGAGTATAATTCAATCTGTACTCACTTGCAGTGGTTTAAAACACTCCTCTCATTCTTAATATAGTAAGTATCTATTCAGATGACTTCCCTATCCTTAAAAGCTGAGCCTTTTTCAAAGAGACATCTACAGCAAGTCTGCCTCAGTTTCAGAATGGGATGGGGAGTGCCTGGATGAGTCGTGTTCCTGCAGGTTATCAAACAGGCATAAAAGAATTGACTCAGTGGATCCTCAGGAGATGATCAAATCTAGTCTTTGGTTGACAGGGGCTCTAATGCCAGTGGTGAATCAGGTCAGTCGTGGATTTGTCTAGAAAAGTCATGAAAACCTCTGAAAATGGAATTAATATAAAATCTATGGCATGTTACGCATCTGGTGCAGAGCTTTTCCATAGCATCTAGACTCAGCCTACCCAACTGGTTTGATTTATTGAGTGAATGAAGCTGAGAAGAGTTTGCCTTTGACATCTTGCAACTGCTTTACAAGTAATTATAAGTTCCTGTTCAGTTGTCTTCTTTAGCCTTTTCTCTGCCAGACTGTGCCTGTCTATTCCTTCTTCCTCTGTGCTTTAGTCCCTTTATCACCATGGCATCAGCAGGACCTTCTCCAGTTTACATCTCTCTTAAACTGGAGAACTGAACTGGGTGTGGTTATAGTCTGTGACTTTCTGAGAAAAACCTACTTAAATAGCTGATCCAACAGAGCAATTACTCATGAGAATCCCTGAAAATATCTGCCTATGTACATTACCTTTTTATGCCAGCTGTACTGCTTCTGGTGTTCCTGTCAAGTGTTAACACTAGACACATGAAAAGAGTTGGGAGCTAGAGGCTTTTTTCATTAATCAGTAATATTAAATTAGTTGGCTAAATATTGCTGTGTTAGCAGAAATTCAAGGCAGTCTGAAAAGGATGCAAAACCTGATCTCAGCTTGAATAAAGATACTGGTCTGAGTTCCCATGAGGGGATCTTTAATGAGGAGGCAACTGTAAGGGGGTGAAGTACTTTTTGTGGAGATATTGGCAAATATACTGGGTCAGGAAAATTTTTAGACTCCTCATCAGAGCTGTAGTATCTGATTTGGGAACGGTCTTGGGAATACTTTCAGGTGTCCTTTACTAAGAAACAGGCTTTCTCAGACACATGGCAAGATTTTGGGGCTTGTCTCGTGCAGAGACAGGGGCTGAACTCAATGATCTGTGTGGGTCCTTTCCAGCTCAGGCTATTCTCTGATTCTGTGATTGATTTGCTGTTATTGGGACAGCACTTAAGAAAAGGGCCAGAGAAAAAATGGTATTTGTCAACCAGATACTCTAGGGAGATGTATTTTAAATCTTGGGTTTTAAAGCGTTTGCTTGTGCTCGAAACAAAGTATTGATTGCCACTGTAATCAAAGAAAGATTTTATTGGTTCTCACAAGTACTTTCCAAGCAGACAAGGCGAGGGTTAGTGAAATGACTTCCCATGATACAATAGGAGTTATATTTATTGATGTTTCCCAGAGTCATCTGGACTTTGTATGGGATAAAGGCTCTTCTCAATCAAATTTTATGGCATGGCTTTACGTGACTAATGATTTTGAAATACGTAGTTTGAAAATAATATTGTATATTGCTTACATAACTGCATGGATGTTAATATTTATTACACTTAAGATTTTTTAGCAGTGAGTCAATGAATGTCCCAGAATTATTTGGCTTATTTTAATTTCCTTTCCTATTCTCTGAATCGCTGAACAGTGATTATTCTGTACCTGTAAACTAGATAATAACACAGTCTCAAGGATCCCTTTCTTTTCAGAGATCTGTTGGTCATATGACAATGTTTGTTACCAGCGTTTACTCAGCTTGGTAACAGTGGAGTGGAATTACCAAACGCTGGATCAATTGTTCTCCTCAATCAATAAATCCGTCTCTGAATTTGTTTTAGGCTAAAATCATATTTATAGATTGAAGAGCAAAACTTGCCTGTCGTTTACCTGCTAATTGAAATGATTGTACGCAGCAGTGTTTATATTTTGTTGCCTCTTGTTTGTGCTGCTTTTTTCACCTCATGAATTCTGTACTTGTGTGAAATATCACTGTACATCAGGCAGAGAGTGTAATTCAGCCCCTTCTCATGTCAGACTTGTGAGCATTAGAGCAATATTATCGTTTTTCTAGGGCTAAGCCACTGAACCGCAATGGTTTGTGTCATTATCTCTATAACCTGGCAAATATAGCCAGTCCTTTTGGCTCCTGAATTATCAGATGTTTTATGAGCAAATTTCTTTTTTTTTTTTGTGATGCATTTCACTGTAAGGAAATTATATTTAAGCAGAAGTCGTTTGCCTGAATTCACACTATCAGTTATTGCCTGTGGTGACAGTGCAGGATTGCATTATGCTTTATGACTTTTCGTCTCCTTGAATAATGACATTTCTGTTCAACAGAAACTGTGCTAGAGCTTCAATCAACAATGCTGAGGACGATATGAACTAGAGAGTTAATCAGAAATTCCTCAGAGAGTAGTAAAGCATACACGTTTTACATTTATGGACACTGAACCAGATCTATTTTTTTAATAGTATGGATTTTTTTTTCTTTATTAAATGATGGAGCTGGCCATATATATTCTTGTCATTAATCAATAATTTCTACTGTTTTAATTTTATGTTATGAAAGGCAAGAAAGCTCAGCTGACTTAGGGAATACTAAGTTGACTCAGGTAAATGATTGCCAAGGGATGGCGATTTATTATGAAATCTGGGAAAGATCAGAGTGAATCTTCCCACTCAATCTTTTTTTTTTTTTTTTTGTTGATCAAGCAGAATCTGATTTGCCAAGTAATGGAAACAAAAAGCCTCCACTTAAGTCAATTATTTCAATCTCAATTAAAAATAATGTTCCTGTCAGACCGTTTTTAATCTAAGTAGTTCTTCTGGTCCGAGCCTGCTGCTTTGTGTACTGAACACCTCTGTTTCAATGGTATTAATGATATGAAACTTTGAGTAGATTTAGGCAATGCATAAATCTCTGTAGGATTAGAGTTCCATGTTGTACTTAGATGTAGGAAAGTGGTCTGCTGGGCTTGTACAGGTTAAACTGTACCCTCTATCATGGGGCACAAAACACCATGATAATTTTTAATTTTTTTTTTCTTAGTACCAAATATGATTGGCATGGAATTATCCATTATATTTAAAAATGTATTTTTACTTTGGTTGCAAAGGCAAGCCATATTGTAGAGGTATATTTTAGTTTGATGGCTCAGCGATAAATGTAATGTATTTGTCATTTTCAGGACTGCTTTTATCAACCTTCAGGTTAATTTTTAGGTTTGTATTTGAGGGAGGTGTCATTTACAAAGTCATTTAAGTGGTAGCCATTGGTGCAGGATTACAATAATAAATAAGAATGATTCCTAGTAGAGTGTTCAATTGCTGAACTTTTTAATTTCATTGTGCTTAAAGGCAAGGAATAGAAGTAATCCTGTTAGTTGCATTAGCCAGGAAGTTCCCAGCTCTGTGGAAAGACAGCAGCTTGTTTGTGCGTCTCTTGCACTCTGGAACTTCATCCAGACTGAACCAAAGCTCACTGACTAATTCCTCCATCTGTGGAGCACAAGGAAAAATCTAACCAAGGAATACTACACAAAGGGAGAATTCAGGCAGCTGAGTGGAATGAAAGGTGCATGAAAAAGGAACACAGTAAATCCAGTTTATGTGCAGAGCCAGTGTTGGTTTAGCCTTAGACTAGGGATTCAGTCACGTTTTCCTTTCAGAGTGGCTCTCTCTGTGCTTTAACGTGAGCATAAATGTTTCCAGATCTGTGCAAATGCACCAATCATCTTCAGCTTATGGAAGGGAATATGGCATGGGCTGTTATGTTGGGAAGTAATGAACCAAAGGCCCTTTGGCTTTAGCTGTGTCTTAGCAGAACTCTTAAAGATGGCACTGGTTGGCTGCATCTGGATTCCTGACTGCACACACTGGTTTGGTTTGCGTATTTTTTTTAATCTCAAAACCCAGGATGGGCCCCCTCCCTGGGAAACTGCCCTGAGGGATAAAGGAATGGGAAAGAGTTGATGGTTTTTTAACACATTTTTCTTACAGCACAAGAACTCTTGATTCCCATGTGTGAGAAATCAGGCAGGCAAGGCAGTAGAATAACAGGACTGAGTTAGGACCTCCTGGTGGAACTGAAGTATAATAAGGAAATCAGTCCTGGGAAGAATACAGGGATGTTGCTAGCATGTGTAGGGATGGGATCAGGAAAGGTAAGGCACATTTGGAGTTTGGAATTAGTCACGGAATTTGAAGAACCATAGGAAGGGCTTCTACGAGAACATTGGTCAGAAAAGGAAGAATTAAGAAAATGTACCCACCCACCCACTCCCAAACAAAATAAGACAGGAAATCTAGTGGCAACCAGCGTGGAGAAGGCTGGGGAGTTTTCACTCACAATCACTCTTCCCACATCTCTCAGGTCTCTGAGCCTCAAAGCAGGCACTGGGCAAACCAAGTCTCTCCCATTTAGGAAGAGGTTGGGTTTGAGACCACCTGAGGAACCTGAACCTACACACGTCTGTGGGAAATGAACAAATGTGTCCCAGGGTCCTGAGGGCATTGCCAGATGTAGTTTCTAGGACACTCTCCATGATATCTGAAAAGTCGTGGCAGTCAAAACCCTCAGTGACTGGAGAAAAAAGAACACATGCATTTTTAAAAAGGTAACAAGGACAATCTATGATTTGGAGATGCTTGACTTGGACAATTTGAGGAAATATTTTCCATTTAAAATAATTAGTGCATCCTAAAAGGAAGTTTTGATAGATTTTTTCCTAGTGTTTGTCACTTCAAAATGCGGGGTATGGAATGGTGTTTTTCAAGAACTTGAATCTACTGAGATAAAATGGTTTGCATTTCACATGTGAATACCTCAGCCCAGCTCTTGGTGACCAGACCTTTAAAACTTGATTGGTGTTGGAATATTTGGGGTTTATACAGTCTGAAAGCTTCTTAGAGCGCATTATAAATACATGAGTGTGTATGTGTGACCTGCATTGCTACCTTGGCTTGTTTTAAGGTGTATTTCTATCAAGATGCATAGAGCACCCTTCTAGGAGAGCTCTAATAGTACGTGGAAGTGTGGTGACTAAGGAATAACTGAAAAGATTATATTTTCTGGGTCTTTTATTACTGTAAAACATAAAAAGCAGCTTTGTGGGCCTCCTTACAGCCAATAGTCTGGATAGATGTTTACAGATATATATATATATATATAGATATATATATATAAATACTTAACTCATCTACTTATAAATCATCATAAAGAGGTAGCAACTTTATGAAAGTAAAATCGATACAAATTGCATATGGCTCTTGGGATAGATTTTATAAACTGGGTGTTTTTCTTGCAGTAACATAAACATCTATGAATATTAAGCCACTTTTTTTGCAATTCAATTTTAATCTTTCAAATATAGAACAGGGACTATTTTCCCCTCACTATGTAATTTCAATTCCCAGTTTTGCTGATGGCATTTATGATCATAAATAGAGATATTAAAAAATAGAGGCACAAAATTTGCTGAAGTGATTTCTGAACAGGCTGCATGTGCATGAGTAAAAGATGCTTAAGTGCATTTAGGACTTTAGGAAATAGTCTCCTTTTTGTAGTGAGGATTATGAAACTTTACTGGATTATAGCAAATATAACTGAGATTGTGACCCTGGCACAGATTTAATTTGAGTGTCTTTTTTCTCTCATTCGGGACTTCATGAAATAATCAATCCAGAAGTAGCGTAACAATAGAAACAATTTAGGAAGTTTTATTGTAAAGTGCTTAACTCTAGTAAGAATTTGTCTTGTGGGGTTTCTTCATTTCGTTGCTAATTTTACAGTTTGCTGGTTGTATGTGCCTGTACATCCGAATCTGTCTGTCACATGGGAGGGGAATAGATGCGACCTGGTTATGGGAGTTGCTTGCAAGCAGTATTTTAGGAAACGTTTGAAAAACAATTATGGTGGAGTAATAGTAGTTTTAATACCAGCAGAGAAAATAAATGTCAGGTGTTTGTTGGAAAACACATTTCAAGAGTGCAATCTGTAGGAAATTAATACTGCTGAAATGGAGACTGATTGTGAAGACATTTGCTAAGCTTGCTCTAACTTCGGTGCCACTTTACTTACAGCATAACTTCATTCCTGCAAAATTTGTACCCATGCAATTTTGCTGAGATTTCTGAAGGGCATTAATTTGCTTGCAAAGTTTCTGCATTTTTTAAATTAGCCAGTGAGTGCAGCTGACATTAATCACGAGGTGAAGAGCCACTGCTCAGAGTGACGATAGGGCTATGCATCTTAGTCAAGAATTTCACGCCAGCTGAAGTGACTAGAATGAAATAATTTCAGAAGATAAAACACAGAGGACTCTAATCTTATTAAAACATGTCAGTAAATAATAGTTTTGTGTTACTGGTTTAATTTCCAAAATTTCTGAGGTATTTAGTTAAACACTTAGAGGGACTAATTGTAAATGATATATACCCATTGTTACTTTGGTTAATAAAAATGGTAATACCTGTGCAAAACAGAACTGCTTTTGATGCCATAATGTAATTACATCTTGGAAAACAGCATAATAAGGCAAGAAGAAAACCCTAGGTATATGTAATTCAAGACTGAATTTCCTGTGGATTGAGAAATACTGTCTGGCTGCGGGGACCACTTTTAAACTGGGCAGGAGAATTACCTCTATCTTACTGTAGTATTCACTTTGATTCTTAATTCCAAGTGTAAAATTGTACCAGGATTTCTGTAGTTTTCACAAACTGAAATCAGATCTTTAAGCTGATTCTGAAACTATAGTTACTTCTGAGCTTTTTCCTTGTACCTCCCTATGGTCATTGGTCATGCCCTGAGTGCATCAAAACAAAATTAGGGCAGAGACAGCTAAAACTGTCCTTGTCTACCCTGGAATATCCTGTGTCCTACTCGGATCTTTCTGTACTTACATTCAGGACTAGAAGTGATTTGGGAAATAAAAAAGATTTTCATCTTTGAGATTCATGTTTGGATTTGACGAAACGATAGGAAAGAGAAATAATCAGAACCCAATGGTCATATTTCTGAATTTACTACTTGCGTTTCTGTTTTCTGTCTAATTTCATTAGGAACTAAGCTCATGTGGTAACACAGCCTGACCCACTGCTTGTCCAATATGTTCACACCTCGAAAATTTAATGCAGGAATGTCTGTCTGCATGAGACCTTTTGTATGGCATTTATTTTCACTTTATAGACAGGCTTTTGCTCTGTTAACCTTGCTACTGTAGCTGTGGGAGCATCATGTGTATTGATGTTATATGCCTGAATTTTTAGGCTGTTGTCTTTTTTGGTGGTAAATACAAATAATGTGTCTCAATATGAGCAGAGCACATTTTGAGCATTTGGCCACCTACTTACATGGTGTTTGGACATCAGTGATGAACAGTATTTAAAGAATCTTCATTTTCTAACTTTTGGAAAATTCAGCGTGGAAGTCAGAGAATAAAATAAAGCAAAATAAAAATGCATTTTGTTAAACCTAGCTGCATTAAATGATGTATTTAAGAGACACGAGCTCAGATCTCTACAGAAGTGTTTTGTTTTCTGTTTGCTTTCTTTGCAGGATGAAAATGTAGCGCTCAGGAAACACGGATAGTTCAACTATCAAGTAAGATAGAAACTAGTAACAAATGAAACAAACTCCTGCTTTAAAAGTCCCAAGACAAATTCATAATCTTTCTGGATAGATCCTAATAAGTTCAGTTCCCCTATAAAAGTTGAGAAAAGGGAATTATTTCAGAATTACTTTGTATCCTAACGGTTTCCCAAAGCAGAGGCTCTGGATGATAAGTCTGTGTGAGGAAATGTTTGTTTTCAGAGTAGAAGTTTAGTCACCCTTCAGTGTCCTGGGAGGGGATGTTTTGCTCCATTCTGTGGCCGAGGGGCAAGGAACAGCAGGAGATGATGCTGAACCTAAAAGTTTATGCTTGAGCCTGAGGATTGCTGAGCTTCCCAGTTTAACTGCATCCCAAAGCTGTGGTCCATGAGGTGTTGGGTAGCTCAGGGAGGTGAGAGAGAGCTTTGGGTGATGAATGATAGTGGTTCCTCCAGAGTGCTGCCCACACTTTGCTGTTGGACTGGGACGGGCTGGCTGTGTTCCCCCAGCACACTCCCTAGGAACAAGGTTGGTTCCCCTGGGTCTGAGGCTGTAATTGTCCAGCTGCCCATAGGGCAGGACAGCCACACAGACTGCAGTGTGATACAGGTGGTGTCACGTGCCCTGGCTGATAATCACCCTGGAATGTGAGCTTTGAGCTGCCTGGTAGCCCTCAGCTCAGCAGTCTTGTGTTGCCTCCCAACATTAAGAGCTTTGCAGCTTTGAGGTGCTTAAGTAGCTTTTTCAGTGATTTCTCAGGTGCCTTGTTTGCAGACAGAAAACTAGTCTGGTTTTCAAGTCTAAGTTTATATGTTTTCTGTTAATATGGTTGTCAGTAATGATATTTGTCATTCGATTAAAGATATTTCAGATTAAATCTGAGTCATCCACATAATGTTCTTCTGAAACTCTGCTGTGATGATCATTAGGTTCCTTGAGAAATTTCTCTTTATAATAACCCGCAGGTAACAGCTGCCCTGAGCTGCAAGAGCATTGTTCAATCTTTTGTTTTGGATTTTCTAATGTTTCCTAAGATATCGCACCATTAAAAAAATTCTCTGAATTCTACATGAATGAATATAAACCATGTTTCTGCACTGCTAGAAATTTCCTAAAAGGCAGCGTGTCTGTGTGTATAAATATAATTGTGGCCTTGATAACACTCCAGCTATGAAGTCTGTGACATGCTCTGGACCTTAAAAATGAGTGATTCAATCAGAGTACGACTCATTCCTTTTTGGGCCTTGTGGTCACTTCTTCACAAGTGGATGTAGCAAAACCCTTTCATTTGCATGAGACTTAAGTGTTGAAAGAGTTATGCATCAGGCATTCAGAAAATGGGAACACACTTCTTCTGTTCACAATTTTAACAGTTTGTGAACCTATCCCACACTTGCAGGGGCAGAGTGATCGTACCTTAATCTGGTGCTCAAAGGCACAGCCAGTGCATTTGCAGTAAGATGCATGTGGCTGTTTAGAAAATTAGATTTTACACAAGTTGGTGTGGCAGCTCAGCATCTTCAGTGGAAATTAGTTTCTTGTACATGTATAGCAATAGGAGTGAAATGAGTATATAACTTTATTTCTTGTAATATTAGAGGTCATCTCTTTGCACCAAATTGTATTTTTCATGTGTATGTTCTTCTGAATTCACCATTACGTGTCTGCTGGGTATAGTGGAGTTACCACTGGTATAAATTTGGACAGCAGATGAATTAAAATAAAAAAGGGAAGATGGCAGAGATATAAATGAAAAAGCCCTAATTTTGGACTGATATAGTAGAAGCTAATTTTGGATGTGAAGTTTCACTGTTTTTGCATGAGCTGGAAAACATGGTGCTCCTTGAGGAACTGATGTTTAAACTCAGTTTTCAGCCTGGGAGATGAGAACTTTAGAATGTTGTAGGCATGAAGAAGCACTTGGTGGGTTTTATTCTACAGTGCGTGCTGAGGCTCTCAATGCTGGAATTCACTGCTCTGCCTCTCAGCTTCCCTTTCTGATCCTGTTTTGCTCAAGTAGCTTTAGCAGTCAACAGCAAACTGTAGTACCATTATGTGAATGATTTTTCAACCAGTGTACTTTTTTCCCTGAAAATATGGACTATTAGAGCATAGGTTTTGCACAGTAAAAGCCCGCTTTTTAACATCTGGTTTTCGATATTCTCTGTTGAATTTGTACCTGTATTTAGAATAATCCTTGAAACTTCTGCTCGTGAGTGTTTCATCTCAGAATATTGCATTCCACTGAAACAGGAGGGACATAGATTCCAGATTTCTGTTGTTCTTCTTCTCCCATGGGTTTGTGCACATCTAAGCCATAGTCTGGAGCGTATTGGAGAGATGAGACTGCCCCTTTCCTGTCCATAGAAGGTGATTTGCACCAGGAATGGCGTGTGTTGTCACACACAGAAAGCCAGCCTAGACTGGTTATGGTGTGAGCAGTTGTGGCAAAACAGGTTCTGAGTTGATTTCTGATATGATTTTTTGGGGTCTCTCATAAAGCATCAGTCTAAGTCAAAGATTGGACGTAAGGGCAAACAAATAAAGTGGACATTGTATTTTCAAATACTGAAAATATTCAATAACGTTTATTTGTGAATGAGAAATGGTATTCTGAGAAAATTCAACTCTGTAAGGTGTGGTAATGACCTCCAGCAATCCGTTCACGTCTTTTACATCACCAAAATTTCAATATTGGTATATTTCCGCCTCCTGTTATGTGTGTTATTTAAGTATAATAGTTTCAAGTTTTTCTGTTTTATATTATAGATATATCAATGAATGTTAATCTATTTTATCTACCACTAGTTAGGTGTTCTGAAGAAAATAATCAAACAGGGTTTGGGCTAGTTGAGTCAGTCATTATAGTAGGTATAATAATAATATTATTCTGGAGTGGTGTTTTATTGGTTTTGTTGGGATTTTTTACTGTGATAGAGCTTACTCATAGAAATGAGAGGATCTCTGATTCTCTGGTCTCCTCCTTGGGTAAATATAGCCCGATTAAAAGTGTTTGGAAATGTGAGATCACGAAGGAATCAACCTCATATTTCATTTCACTGGTGTTAGTTTCAGATATCTCCATAATACATTTTTCCTACAGTAAACAAAACTCTTGAATAGTCATAAAGAATGAGAAGGAAGAAATAAATAAGCAGCACAGCACATAAATGCCGTGCAATCACTCCCTGCAAAAGATCATCTGAGCACAGGGAAATCACCACTGGCTCCTGTGAAAGCTCTGAGCTGACTAATGAGTCAGGATGTCTGTGAGGTGATGGAAACCGCTTCAAAAAGTCACCTGCAAGGCTGCCTTTGTGTGTAGACTTTCTCTAACAGTTTATTTAAAATTCAGTTGTGAATTATACTTCCACCAGGTTTCACACATCTCTCCCTGCTACCACACACACAAACGCTGCAAAGACAAATACTGCACCTCACACCTTGCAAGTTGTTTTGCACTGGGCCATTTCTACCTGAATAGCAATTTCTGTTGGAGATTTACTATGCTACAGGAACAGCTTTATGTGAAACCTTGTGAATTTGGAATATTCATGTAAGAAAAATTACTTTCAAATTGAATTTCAGGAATGCAATTGATTGTGTTTGCCTGGGAAGAACAAGGAATTATCCACACAGCTATCTATAACTTAGATATGCTGCTTCTGCAAAAGTAAGAGAATAATTTGGGAATATTTCTGATAAAGGGCAGTATATTTCACAGTGCCTTCGATTACTCGAGAATCAGAAAAGCAATGTTTTGGTAAAGTATACTTTCCATCCATCTTCTAAAAGTAAGGTAAAGGTTGAATTTTCAAGTTATAAAAGCAGAAGTATCAAAAAGTTTCTACCTTCATCTCTGAGACTTTTCTTCTTAAAATCTTTTCACATCTTTCAAAGACTTTTTCGTTGCAGGTTGTTTTTTTCTTTCATAGTCAGCATAGATTGGAATTTACTGTGCTCCTTAGAACATTGCTCCTATGTATGTTATTGACCAGAATTTTCCAGTGGTTATGAAAAGAAAAAACAAACCAAAAACGCTCATAAGACATGAAATTGGATAAATGGCTTGATTTTATTCTGGCATTCAACATATAAAACCTTTTCTACATCTGTCAACAGGGAAATCATTCTTGCAAATTATTCATTGGTACTAAAAGGTAAAATCCATCCAGGAGGGACAAGAACATTGGAAGGTCTCTTAATCAGCTTTCTAATTTACAGTGAAAATAGATTTTTTTATTAGTCAGGAGTAACTTGCAACATAACATGGTGTTACTCACTTGAAAAAATAATTTGTTTTTGATTGCAAAGGACTCAGCTGCTTTCTGAATGCCGGGTTAACAACGAATATCTTGCTTATGAAGCCGAAATTTACTTCTTCATCAAATGAGTGAAGAAAGAAACTCAAATGAACACAATAAACAAGATTTTCTGAAAAAAAGCAACACAGTTGGATTTGATTTGAAAAGAGGAATAGCAGGCATATGTCATGTGTCATTATAGGAGAGAACTGGCGACAGTATTATTCATTATGTGGTTTCAGAGTGCCCTAAATTGGAGTATAAGATTATTGGAAGTGGTTGATTTCCCCAGATTACGGCTTAATAGTGACTAAAGGGCCCACATTACTCATATTTGCAAAGAAAGTAGTGCCAAAAAACAGCAGTGGTTGACTGGAATGAAATGTGGAGCCCTCAGGGCTTTAGCTTGAGATGCAGCTTAATTGTGTGTCTCTTGCTTAATACAAATGTCCCTGAGTCTCTGAGGCTGGTGTGCTTTCAGCACTTGCAAATTGATCCAGCACTTTCCAAACTATTTACTGGGGATTTTTTCTTCACTGCTTTCTAAACAAATTATTATAATGACTTCACAGACCAAAGCAGGCTTCCCTATTTCTGACTGTTTATCGTAACCGAATTCCTCCAGCTTCCTGCCAGCTTTTGTTTATTTCCTTTATCTGCTTAAGCTTCTGTGCTGCCGTGGTTGGAAGAGGGATAGGGCCTGATGTCATCACTGGAACTTTCCTCTTGCACTTCCAGGAAAACAGAGAGGGAAGAATGACCCAGCTGGGATTAGGGTGCATTGCATACAGCTCTTGATAATGAAATATAAGTGTGGTGAATTACTTTTAAACTAAAGTACTTCATATTTTCAAGCGGATTTGTTAAAGTACTTTTAAGAAAGAGTTTGAACTTTCTTGTACTTTTAGGGGCATATATTAGTCCTACTTGGACAATGTTTTGCTATATTGTTTGTGGGGTATGCACAGAGCATTCTTGAAGAAAACCTAGATTAGAAACAACCTGACATTTACTCAAATATGACCAAAAAAAAAAATCATATTGTATTTCTTTCACAGGATTTAGAATTTCTCTGCCAGATTCTATGAAATTCAGCAAAAATACTACATTACTGTGAAAGAAAATTATTTTGCTGTGGGAAGGTGCTGGACTGCAGTGCAGAGGAATGAGTTTTAATTCAGTGCTATGTTGAATTCCTGGTATGGCACACAGGACTTTTAACTTCCGTAATTCTATTCCCAGGTGATGAAAGGGAAATTAAGCACTTTCTTTTTGCCTTGTGAAAATGTCAGGTCTATAGAAACATAGAAATACCTTGGGAAAGAACCTAAGAATTCATCTTGTGCATCTGCTTTAATAAGCAATACCTGGAACTAAAGTATTTAAATGCTCTATTACAAACAGGGAGACGAGCGAAGGAAGAAATTATTTCTGTATTGTGATCCTGATTTCTACCTTTCCTTCAATACCTCATAAATTTGAATAAGGTTTAAAAGAACCTCCAGATTCTGGAAATGATATTTCCAGGTTTTGAATTCAGAGCAATTTGAGTCAACACATGGACTCAGGAGGTAACTAGGATTAACTGCTAAAATCTATAAATATTAACGAACTAAAACCAAGATCTTAAATATATTCAAAATAAACTGAAGTGTTCACCGTCTGAGTGGCACTGATCCCTGAGTAGTGCATCTCATAATACTGATGTCATTGCCGCCTTCTTCAAAGAGAAAATTACTGATCAGGATTTTTAATTGTTATTTTTTCCTTTAGCTTAGAAGATTAAATCACTGCCTTACACTGCTCAGCAAAATTTCCAATGAACGTTTACAACTTCTGTAGATCCGTTTTTTCCAATATTTTTGAGAGACGTTTCTCCCTGAATTCAGCCACTTACACAAATGAAGTTATTTATTACATTGTATTCATTTCAAATTTCTCCTTTGCAGAAATTACCTTTGCAGTTCGCATTTCTGCTGTGCAATAAAATAGGAGCTGTGCAACAAGGAGCATAGTGCTGGAGAATCCCTGAAGTATTATGCAATTAATACAATGGCTGAATATCAGTAAAGGTGTCTGAGGTGTTTTGATATGAGTGTTTTTAATGTATAGGGGAAATTCAAGATGAAGAATGAAATTGCTTGTGTTCATTTTAAGATGAAAACTCAAAATTTGAATATAAATATTTTCTAGAAGGAGAAAAACTGTGTGAAAAGCTAGAAATTACATTTGAAAATCACAAGGAATAATTAAAGCAAACACACGCATGATCACGTAATACGCTTTTTTATCATCATTATTTATATCTCATGAATTTTTGAGATCAGTTATTAGGTGATGAAAGCTCCATTCCATTGCTCTGTGTAAAACCCCACTGAACTGATCAGATTCCTTCCATTTCTGTGAGGCAAGAATTCATTTTTTTCAAGGTTATGTTTTTTTCCCACCTGTATAGTCTAATATTGTTCTTCCACCCCTTGGGCAAAGAAAGGACATCTTTGGTTATGTTATGTTTCTCCTAAATCAGAAACTGCTTTCACTGTATCAGGATTACAGGTGAACCAGTGGGAGATCCTTGTTCTTCAGGAGGCTTTAGCTCCACCCAGGGTTTGGTCTCACAGACCTTGAGGAGTGTTATGAGCTGCCCTGCAGGGCATGTCCAGGAGGTGACAATTGCTGTCCTGTCCTGGCCTCACAGGTTGGATCCACCTGCCCGAGAGGGACTCCTCTGACCCTAAAATCTCTGGATCTGGCTCCTTCCTTTCCAGTCCTTGCTTCCCTTGGCTCTGGGGAACATTGCATTGCTCTCCATGTCCCAGCAATATTTGTTGCTCTGCATTAAGACATTTCCCAAGCATATAAAAAGAATATTTATCTCCAGCTCTCTTAAAACGAAATCTGCTTCTCCACTGCATTGGATTCAGTAAGGACGAGGGGCCTTGTTGCTTTTTGTTCTCTCTGAAGCATCAAAGCACAGACCCAGCTAGAAATAGGTGAGTGTGAAAAGAGCTCTGGTGTCTTGCTGCTGTGTCTGGTTCACATACCAGTGTTAGTAGCAGCTGACCAAATACAGAACAGGAATGGTTTGGATTTTGGTGGTTTTTTTCTCAGATCGTCTGGGACCTCTGTTTTCCCTTTGGGTGTTGTCTGCAGCAAAGAAAACAATTTGAGTATCGTACAATCATCCCCCTGCCATTTTGGGAGTGGCATTTGGTATTTGCCCTGCTCTGTCTGGTATCTGCCCTTTTACTTTCTTCCACCTCTTCTCCTGCCGTCTCAAAAGGATGTTAGGACTGATTAAATGGCCTGTGGACTGGATGTCAGACCAGATGATTTGGACCCATCAGTCTTGGGTTTCTGTGAAAGCTGTGAAGGGCAGGTGTTCTAAAGCTGACTGTGCTGGTTAGTTGCTGTCACAAAAATCACTTATGTGCTTTGTGCCTAAAAACTCTCATCTGAAAAGCCTCGATATTATTTAGCAGCCTCAGACATCATATGTATTAAATATGTGGGAAATAATTGGAAGTTTAATCTGATTAAAATACTCATGTAAAGAAAACAAACTATTTGGATTTGATCTTCCACATATTAGAGGAAGATTGGAACTCAGATCAGATATTAATTACTATTCAAATATTGCATTTTTTGTTGAGTGATTACATGCCATTAATCTGTACATTACATAGTTGGTTGTCTCACCCTTGTAATCTTCTCCTGTCACTTCTTTTCCTGGCCGATGGATGTGGTGCTTTGGCGATTACAGTTTTTGCAAGCTCCATGCTCTCAACGTTCTCCTCTATTAAATGCTGTGTCCCAAAGTGCAGAGCATGTGAGGGAATGCTAATAGAAATTACTGTATTTATTCCTCTTGCAGGAAAACTATCAGAGCAGTATAATAGTGTGTCTCAGGGCTGGAGAGGGTGGAAATCACGTTCACAAGAGCAGCAATCCACTTTGTGCTGCAGATAATAGGAGGCAGCACTTTGCTGGGAGCAATGACTTTCATGTCTGTTCTGTCGTGTGAAGCCAAAGCCTAAGGCACTCAGATCACACATATTAATAGGGACAAAACTTACAATATTCTGGGAGTAAATATTCACCACTTCCATGTTAATCCATCCACTTTGATTGTGGGATACAAAACTGAATGGAGACATATCGGCCTCTCTGCAGATGGAATATTTGAAAGTAGAACTGGCTGCATCCAATAGGCAAAGCAGCCGTGCTGTGTGCATGGAGCTGTGCAAGGGGAAGAAATTCGTGTTACCCTCACCTCTGAGAATTACTGGAAAATCCCAGTTGCATATGTCTCTGGAAAGAATCTGTACTTTCCCTGTGCTTCCCACAAAAGTCCAGGTCATCTGGATTTCAGGTTCACAATAGGTGGTTTCTGCTCAGGGTTTGCATAACCTTTACTTGCACAATATTCCCAGTGCTTGCTTATTCTGTTGGCTGAAAAATAAACCTTTTCCAAAAGCTATAAACTTGCATTCTTTACCTAAATAAAATGTGTCCTTCTCATTGTCGTGTAGGTTTATCAGTAATCACTTCAGTGTAGGAATGAGCTGGGTTTGCCATAAAAGCAGGCACGTCCTGGGAGAGCTTTGTTTTCATGTCACAGAGCTGTGCTGTTTTGTAATCAGTGCAGTCCTAAGCTAAACTTCTTATCATTTAATGTCATTGACAGCAGTTTATGCTAATAAAGGCTTTTTGTGGGCTTCACTCTTCCCAAGAATACAGCATCCACTGATATGTTCTTGTTTCCAGTCAGTCACCAGAGCATGTAAATGGTGCTTTTTATGGCAGGGCACAGAACAGGGACCAGGGGAAAGGAGAACAGCTCAAGCTGCTCAAGCAGTTTTGCTCCAGCACATAGCTTTTGTGCCAAAGAATTAAATAGTGTCCTAATGATGTTTAGTTGAGCTCTAATAATGATCTTAATGTAACCTATCGTGGCTGCTGTATTGGTTTGGGTGTTTTATTAGCTCTGGAACAGCTCAAATCTAATGCTCAGATCTAATAGTTTAAATGTATGTGATATTGCATAATCAAAGATACCATCTGAAGCAGTGTTTATTTGCATGTTTTCTGTTTGGTGCAGAGCTATGCCCACTGACTGTAACAGTTTGCTGTAATTTTTGAGAATGCATTGTAGCAACATGCAGTATCTGTTTGTATGTGATGCTGTTGTACATAAGATATGTGGGGTTTACATAAGAAATCTCTTGGATATGTTTTGAAAGAGGCATTGCCTAGAAAATTGCAATCCCAAATGCTTCTCTGTTCTCTAGAAAATAATTTTGTTCGTTTGAAAGAGAACGTGAAGTACTCCAAATGAAAGGGTTTTAGATTATCGTGTTAAGATGCAGTGAGAAATCTGATGAGAAACCGTAGAAATTTTGAAAGCCAAATATTGTTCCGTTGTCTACATCTTAGCAGGGAAAGCAGGAGCCTGTAGTGTGTATGTTTCTAGCTCTACTTTACCTGACTTCTCCTCCAGTGTCAAAACCTTAAAACCCTGCAATAATTCTATTCCGTTTTCTACTCAGTTCACTACGAGACTAAAAGGATTTTAATTACACCCACTCCACAAGCTGTATGAGAGCATCAGCAGTGCCTGTTCATGAAATGAAAAAGTAAATGAAGCAAAAAGGTGCACGAGTCTCTGGCACGTTTTACTGGGGTTGACAATGGTAACTTATTTAGCAGGAAAGAGGCACTCTCTTCAGGCCTTGGATTACTGGAGGAACTCTAGGATCTGTGTCATACAAAGGTTGCATTAGAATATCATGAGTACTCTGTCTTTCCCTTTAAACTTTCTATAAAGCAGTATTTTGGCTAGCACAAAAATTGCATATCTAATGTTTTCCTTCCTCTTGGTTTTTCTCGTTCGGGTTGCAATAAGAGATTGCATTTAGAGCAATGTTATCAACGTGGCACACACAAACCTGGACAACATGGATTAATTTGTTCAGCTTCTTTTCAGGGTTTTCAGAGGAAACAATAGAGTTCTTTTAAAAATAATGCAAAGTTTTCAACTATGAATAAAAGTGGTTAAATTACATTGAAATATCCAGCTCTCGTGTGAGGTTGGCATTGGGCTGTAATGGAGTAAATAGAACAAGAACTGCCACCATTACAGCTCTGAAATATTTTTTACCAATCTATTGGGCCTCATTTTGTAATTCACTAATTTGAGATTAAAATTCTGTTTGATGTTGTTCCTGCAGCATCCCTACCTAAATTAACAGTACTGAATTGTAACCTAATAGACCTATCTTCCACCCACACTTTGATTTGTCAGAAACTATTAAAAACTAGTCATTTATTATTTAGCAAAACATTATTGTGTGTTTTCTCTGATCTGTAAGCAAAATTTCAAGGCAGTAAAAAAATGTAGGAAATGGCAGTGGAGGTTTACATCAAGTCATCAGCTTCCAGCAATTAAGAGCTGCACAAATGTATGAAGCCAAGCAGACTTTTAAAACTTATTTTTAATATTATTCTTATCCTTGGTGAGTATTAAATGGCCTGTTTTTCTTGCTAAGCGGGTTCTGTCTCTGCTGCCTTCCTTGAGAGGAAGGACATGCATTGAGTAGGTGCATTTCTCTGCTGCTCTGCATTCCCTCACAGGGCTCGGTGGCTGTTCAGCTGAGCAAAATCTGTGGTCGTTATGTGAAGCAGAACTTTCCAGAGTCTTGTGCTTTAATCCATGTATCCATTTTTTTTTAAATTAGACTCACTTTTTGTATTTCTGGTGTACATATATTCTGTATATGGTCAAATCTAGTGCACATTCACCCGGTCAAAACTTAGAACATACATTTTGCTTCCTTCTTCCTCACTCCCCCCTCTAAATCAGACGGGTGTTATGTCACTTGTTCCCACCAGGGCACAAGAGAGAACATTCCCCGCTTGGTTCAACTGGATTTATCTCAGCAACCTTAGCTTCAGCCTTCTCCCAAGATTAAAGTTGTTAATATTCATTTAGCTCTTTTTTCCTCAGAAAGTAACAAGCTAAGATGCCCCTCAGACTCTCTGAAGTTTTTATCCCTGTCAGATATTGCGATCTGATAATAAGCTAAGAAACTTGTAGCTATTGCAAGACACTTCACACATCCCCTTCCCAAGGAAAATATTGTGTGGGCAGTGTAATATTTCATTACAGTTACTACCTTTTGCCTTTTTAGAGCAGCAGGGTGGAAGTGTCAAAGGACTTTATTTCAAGCGTTATTTGCTTTTATTGCAGCAGACAAGCCAATAAATTAATTTAGCTGTGGAAAGGAGCCGTGGTTTCATTTGTGGTAGTTTTTTCCCCCTTGTCAAATTGTCTCCCAGCCCCTAAACCAGATCTGTTTTGCCTTCCTGTGCGTAGGATGACTGGCATTGTCGACCCCTGCTTTAATCCTGGAGCTTCAGGTATCTCCTGGTATCTTAAGAAAAACTTTCACCTGAGACAAAAGGTTTGCAGCCCTCAACTTGATCCTCCAAAATAACTGATGCAGGAAACAGTCTCCTCTCTGTCTCTTTTTTTTTTTTTTTAATGCCACACATCTTACTGGCAAACAAAGATCGAGTCCAGGCTTTTGGGCTGGATACAGGGAAATATCAAGAATTGGTTAAACCCCGTAAGTTCAGAATTGTTACAGTAAGGCAGAGACCCCAAGGTCAGACGGTGACAGAGTCTGAATGTTTTGCTGATTTGATTGCTACAGTTCATATTTAGGAGTGTTTCTTGTCTCTGGAGGAGTATTTCCCGGGTTCTGGAATTTGTATGGTAGCTTGTACAATTCATCACATCTCCTGGAGTGATTTATATTACTGTGGTCTGCTTAAAGCCATTCCTGGAGGAATAGGCAGGTAAACCCTTGGTGACTTGGAGCAGGGCAGTGACATTTTTTGTTATTTGTTTTGTGTTCAGTCATCAGCTCTACAGTTGTTTGTTAATGCCTTTAAATGCAGGTAAAGCTGCAGCACAGAAATAATGGAACTTGGAATTTTGTGTCTGTAATTACTGGTGTTAAATACATCAACTGTTTCCATAGTGTTCCTTCTTTTCTGATGCTTGAATCCTAGAGTTTAGAATGGCAGCCTGCCTGTCTCAAAGATGGTCTGGGCTTTATGGTGCACATTAAAAAATTACAGCTCTCTCACCTGGACATCTCACACTGTGCTCCCAGCATCCACCTCTGAACACTGGAAATAATGACCTGCTCTCCTGAGCTCCTGGAAATGTCGCTGACTCTCTTTTGAATTTCGGGTATTTAAGAGGCCTGCGGGGGAGGGGGAAGTGTGTTAGGTGAGTGAAAATAATTAAGGTGAACAATGAGAAAGTCCTTCCTTTTTTTTTTGTTTCATCTTACTTGGCAGTAACTCCCTCATGTCTGCATAGGCAAATACCTTAATGTTTGTACACAAATGTTCACAGGTCACACATACAGATGTGTCCACATTAAACCAAAATCATGGGGTGGTTTTCCAGCACTCCCCAGCCATTGTTCACAGCCACAAACATCCTGCTCCTACAAGCACCACCACGTGCGTTTTTCTGAAGGTGGGCTGAATAGACTCTGTTTGACATCTGTTGCTGATGCTGCAATCAGATCGATTTCTACCCTTGTGTCAGTTTCTCACAAAAGTTCCATTTTCTGGTTGTTTTTTTTCTGGGTTTGGCAGGTTTTTTTTTTTTTGTTTGTGTCTTTGGCTGTTTGGTTTGTTGTTTTTTTCTTTCATTCCCAAAATAAACCCCAGAAAACCAGACCTGTTCTTGAGAAGAATTTTATGCTATTGGTAGTCAAAACTATATTAAATTTCCTTATTTGATTTATTTTTCTTTTTTTTCGAATTAGTCAACATAGTTGGCTTAGTATTAGTTGGTATATTCTGGAGCAGTGCAAAGGACTGATTAATTGTAATATGATAAAAAGGCAGGAAATTTGCCAATACTCATTAAAAGTCAGTTGGAGATAGGACTGCTAAGAATGTGTGATAAATGGGTTTTAGTTTTGCATATTGCTGGTAAATAAAAAAAATTATTAAAATTTCACCTTTTTCAAAATGAAATGCTTTCTCTTTTGTGTATTTAATTAAGATTTTCCCCCCCCCTTTAAAACCCATTTTGTGCTGAGCAGTTTCTGTTAAACTGGACCCAAGTCTATAAGATTTGTTTGCCTTTAACAGATTGGAGGCTTTAGTTAGCAAAACCCAGCCTTTTCAATCTAAACTGAAACTTCATTTAGTATTGTATAGATTTATCAGCTGGCAAAGCACGTGGTGTGTAGCAGCAAAGAGGAGAACTTGCATGCTCTGCTAGTGAACAGCCACGGGCTGTTATTTTCTTCAGTGTATTTCTTCTTAATTTCATGGCCAAAGACCATGTGAAAAGAAAACTGCTTTTCAGGCAAGAGGAAAAAGTGTTCTTGTTCACCAGAGGTAATGTCAAAAACGGAATTTGTAGGAGGGGGGAAAAACATGTGGGAATGAGAAAGGAATACCATGAATTTGTAGTAACAGTTAGTGAATGATTGGATGTAGTGAGAGTCAGTTTCAGAAATCACCTTAAGGCCTATTTACTTAGTGTATATATATATACACTAAGTATATGTACATGTGTATATATATAAAAACTGTAAATGAACCTTCTCAGCCTCTACCTAAACTGATTTAGAACCAATGGAAATATTTTAGAAGATATTTGTAGGTCAGCAATTGTAACAATTGTGGCTGCCATGGGGACCTTGGGTTGGAACCTCCAGCCCACAGGCACAGTCAGGGCAAGCAGTGATTATTATCCAACTATGTCGTGAAGGGAGAGAGGAACTTTGAGGGGTATAAAGTTCCTTAAATTCTAGGGAAATACCCCCGTAGGTGAAGAATGCAGGAATTCTGCTTGCCCCAAAACATTTCTGGCTACAATCCTCTCAGATGCCAGATCTGTCCACTCTGAGCTGTTGAATCAAGTGCTTGGTTTTTCTTTCTTTCTCTGGCAGTGATTTCCTGGTGTCACTGTGCAAGTCTCTGTTAATTTTCAGTCTGGAAGGATTTGCTGATTGCTGGTAATTCTTTGATCACTTCTTCAAACAACTGATCATAATAATTATAATGCTCTTATTTAATGAGGCAGCGCTCCTCTAAGGACTAAGCAAATATTATTTATGGCTCAAGTAATTCAGGTACAGAGAAGTTTAAATCATCATGTAGTACCCAAGGGAGGGCTGCACTATTTCTGTCTCAGATGTCTGAGAAGAAATACAAGTCCTTGCATCCTATAAGATTTGCTTGGTAGATCTGATGCTCTTCAAATTGTGCAACTTTTTATGCATAAATATGAAGGTATTGCATAGATCTTTGCTGTGATAAACAGTTCCTCCAAGATTTACTGCAAAGTGTTTGTTCACATATTTTTCAGTCCATAATCTTTTATACTTTCTAGCTCAACTGTCCCTTCTTCCTCTCTTCACAAAAAAAAAAAAAAAATTCCAAGGTTTTCTCAAGTTTGTGTGTAGGGACAATAGTTTTTACAAGGCCTTGTTTATACCCAGTTTCTGCCCATGACCTGTTTTGGTTAGGAATAGGAGCAAAAACCCCAACTTTCCTAATTACAGCCTCTTAACTAAAGCACCTCTGCAAGCACAAAGCCCTAAGAGTGATACAGTTATTTGAGTAAGGATTGTCCTTGACAAGAAATAGCTTGTTTTGTTCAAAAAGTGGATTAAGCCCCACAGAAGGTTTGTGCTGTTGAGCTGTTATAACTTTGGGCAGGCTGCCCCTCGAGCAGCAAAGGGCAGCTTGATCTTTCTTTGGTGATTTTCACACAAGAATGTTTGAATTAACCTATTGTGCAGCTTCAGAGTGTTGTTCCTCCCAAGCCTTAGCTCCCCTATGGCCTTGCACAAGAGGAGCTAAATTGAAATTAACACTTGGAGTGGGTAGGGGCATGGAAAACGTGCAAAGAAATTCTTTAATTGTAATTAATATTTAGAATATTGAATAACAACAAAGTTATACTAAGGTTAGTCAAGTGACTTTATTTGCTCACTTTCCTTTTTGTTCCTCCAAACCCTGTTTCTCTGAGATTTCCTGAAGGGCCTGTGTAGTGATGCTGGGCAGGGCTTTGTCCAAGCAGCAGCAGGACATGGGTGTCAGCATCTCCAGAGCTCCTGCATGCCAGCCAAGGAAAAGGAAAATATTTGCCAGCACTTCTTCCTGAAACAAAGCAGCTGATTGTGTTCCCAAACTGCCCAGCAAGCCCAGCCCTGCTGTCCTCCCTCTCTGAGAGCACCACCACCCATGAAATCCTGTTTGCTGGTTGTCAGGCCGTGGAGTCTCAACTGGCCCTTCCATACGTGATTCACAAGGGCAAAGGTCTTTATAAATTTCCACATCATCCTGAACTATTCTCTGTCCCTTTTAATCTGCTGCTCCTTCCCCTCGCATCATACCACGGTGCTTTTCTTTGCACTACGCAGCTCTCCCACAGTACTGTTCTTTTCCCTTGCATATTAACCTTATTTTCTCTTTTCCTTTTTGTGTCTGAATTTCTTGGTACAGAGAGTGGAACTTGATATCTTTCTTTCTTATGTCTGTCTTTGCATCAGAGACCGGCTGAATATGACAGGAATTTATACCAGGGACTGATTGTGTTCGTTTCAAATAGAAGTGACCTATGGGAAAAAGGATTTATTGAAAGGTAATGACGTTTGCTGCTAGTTCAAAACTGAAGGGAGCTACAGGGTCACTCACTTCAGTGGAAGGGGCAAAAGGTTTAAAATGGATGGAGTAGATTAAGACCATCATGTTCAGATATCTATTTTTCCACTTGAAGCAAAGAAAATTCTGGTAAGAGAACTGGGAAAAAAACCCCAAACAAAACACCGAAGGAACAGCGAGAGGGGTAGAATGTATAACAGTATCTTTAAAACTGCTAAGTGAAACCAAAGTGGGGATGGCAAATCTTACAAAAAACAGTCTGCAGTGTTTTCTAGCAACCAAGTAAATAAATCATTCACTGCTTTCATTTTTAAATGCAACAACAATACTGAAGATAATCAGCTGCAGAGAAAAGGAACTTTCTTGGTCTCTTGTGTGTGCGCACCATTTTATAAATGTAGTTTCAGGAATGGACATTCAGAATGAAATGTGTTTTTACGATTCCAGCACCAGGGATGGTAATTTCCCCTTGAGAATTGAGATGTACTTAGAATGGGTAAATCTTACTGTTGAATATCTCTAGATTTCGAGCACTGAGGATGATCAAGTTATTTTTCTATCACGATTGCTTGATTGGTTTCTGAAGATTTGAGGATGCCTCTACTGAAATTTCTGGGAATTGTTAATTCTGAAGTCTGAACTGTTTCCTTCCAAAAACAGGGAGGTTTTAGAACTTTGTGCTTGGATGTATCTTGTTTGTATGCTTTTATGTATTTTTTTAAAAAAATCCAGAAGATTTTTAGGAATTTCACCAGTAAAAATGTATGTGGAGGAGTTTTGTGTTGGGAGTTTTTCAGGGTTTTTTTGTTTAGGTTATCTTTTGTTTGCAGGTTCCTTATCTTTTGAAATAAATTTTGATTTTTTTTGTTTATTTTTTTTCACCAAACTCAAGCTACTCTTAGGAAACTGCCAAAAATCTAGAGTGTAAAGATTGTGTTTTGAAAGGCAGTGTTTCAACCACTGAAACAGTAGAGAATGACCTCGTTTTTTGTAGTGTTCCATAAATTTCTAAATGAGTCTGTATGTGGTTATGACCTTATTAAATCAGTGCAATCATAATCTGAATAATTTACTACTATGAGGTAATTATAAGGGCACTTTGAAAAAAAAAATTAGTTTTACCTCTACTCAGAACTGCTTGGAGTCTTTAAAATAAATTTCATGGTTCAGTAATTTGAGAAATCATAAAAACTATTGCAATTAAGGAAGTGGTTAATAATGTCTATCGTGTGTAGTTGCATTATGGAAACCAAAGTAATTCCTGTTTTAATTGTAAAAATGTTTAATTTAAGTGGTGGCAGGCAAATGGCTCGTGCAGGCACTAATCATGGAATCAGACAATGGAGCTGCCTTGCTTCTGGAGGAGGAAGCCTTTTGTTGTTATTCCAGCAGGAAATTGGGGTTGGGGCTGGAATTGGGGCCCTGGTGGCTGCACCCGGGGGCATCCCTGAGCTCCCAGACCGCTCGGTCAGACACCAGGGGCTTTGGGACTTCAGAGCAGACTCTGCCAACCTACTTATGACCAGAATGAATCTCTGTGGAGCACCAGGGCTCTGTAGCTCAGCACCAGGGTGGCCAACGAGCTGGAGGAATTGGTGGGGGCCGTTGTCCAGGTCAGCTCTGTAGAGCTCACCAGGAACAAGGGAAGGTGAGCACCACATTATGTAAAATCCTGCTCGTTCCTGACTGATTTAGGGCTGCACACAGCGGGTCCAGGGAAGATGCTGTTCAGAAGGGGAGTCACCTCAAGTGTAGAGTTTCCAACAGAAGGTAACTCTGAGCTACCCAGTTCATTTGCTTGGAGCAGTCTCTGGACATTTATCTTTACAAGCTCTGCTGGAGTGGTTGTCGTCCACAGCATGGAACAAATTTAAAAAAAAACAGTAGAAAAACCCTTATTTCAAAAAGGCAGAGTTTCTCATTGAATGATGAGCTGTCCCAAGAGAGTAAGCTGGAGAAAGTAACCATACAGTGTTGTTTAACCGAGGGAACAACAGGGGAAGGAAGGCAGGAAACAGAAGGGAGAAAATACAGGGCGACTGCAGAAAGAGTTAAGCCATTTTTCTATTTACATGGTTTATTTCACAAGTGTCTGACTCATTGGGCATAACCAGCACAGTTAAATTACAAAATTACTATTTGGTTCTTTTTTATTGACTACAATTCAAAGCTGCTTCAAGCCTTCCAAATTTAATCCCCCCAGCTCTTTGCCAAGAACATTACCTTTTATTTTCAGCATTAAACTGTGTAAGATACCCCGAAGGCTACATGTGAGCTCACCCTCCATGATAGGAGCTAACAGAGTGTATCAATTGTTCATGATTTCCTATTCTCCTGTAAATTGGGAGAGGCGGGAGAAGCACTGGGATGCGAATTTTGTGCTGTCAGCAGTTCCTCTGCAGGCTCTAGCTCAGGCAGTGCATAGCGAGGTAATTAATTGTGGGATGTTTGCAGCTCTTCACTCGGAGTTCCCGTTTAGCAGCCTGTCAAAACTAAACTAATCAGCCCATCGCATGTATTTTGATATGCTTACTTTACTTTAACTGTTGGGATGCTCTTCCCCCTCCTTCGGTTCCAGAGAAGTTCAGAAGCTGCCATGAGGCAGTTGACAGGGAAGAAAAGGCCTTTTCACAGGCGTGATACAGCCTCTCAGTGAAACTTTCCGTGGCTTTGTCTCCTGGCAAATTCATTGTCTTAAAAGTAGTAGAGATCTTTATGAGCATATTTTGTGTGTTTGTCCCCCTCGTGCTCCACCTCCTATTCTCAGATGAGGAGTTTTCTTATTAGCTGATTGAGGTGGAGGTGTGAAATGTTTATTTATAACCGTAATTGCTTAATTATAGCATTTTTATTTGTGGAAATTAGTGCTGAACTTATAGTATAAATTTTATCAGGTGCCTTCCCATGTATATTTTGAAAGTCAAGTTCTAAACCTATTTTTAATGGAATTATATTTTAAAATGCTTCTGCCAGTGTTGAGAAATCGGTGTCTAACAACAAAGACTGGGTGTGCCATGGTTTAGTTGATAAAGGAGTGTTAGGCCACAGATTGGACTTGATGATCTCCAAGGTCTTTTCCATCCTTGTTGATTCTGTGATTCTGTAAAAATAGTCAAATATTCAAATATTTCAAATATTTCAAATATTTCAAATATTTCAAAATCTATTTATTTCTCTTATTTTCTAAAAGAAACTCTAACTTTGAGCCACTTCCCCCCCCCCTTCTCCCCAATATTTCTTCTATTTTATTCACTACTTTACACACTGTTTTCCAAAATGGACCGCAAGACAGTTACAGACTTTCACTTTTCTGATGTTTTAAAATTTGATTTTTCGTTGCATTTTGATGTTACTTTGAGTTCAAGATGGAGGTCAGGGTGAGAATATGATTATGAGGAAATGCATGTATGAATGTGTTCAAGCAGTTGCGTATCTTAGTGTTAATGTGTTTAATCTCTGCGTATGTCTGTGGTTTGTGTGGAGGATGTGGCATTGACAGCAGCAGTCATTGAAAACTTCATGCTTGCTCATCAGCTTTTTCAGTGATAAAATCTGGCTTGTTTTTTGAAGATGTTCATACGCACGTAGAGAAGGACACAGTCATGTGTGTAAGAAACCAAAGTGTTGCAAAAGTAGCACCGCAGAAAATGTGTGTGCACTGACTGTAGCTGCAGCGTAGGTGTGCAGGAATGTGTGTGTGTATATACATATATTTATAAGTTTATGAGCTTATACACCACCATTGCAGCTGAAGATGAATTAATTAATTCAGGGAGGGTGGGGAGGCCCTGGCACAGGGTGCCCAGAGAAGCTGTGGCTGCCCCTGGATCCCTGGCAGTGTCCAAGGCCAGGCTGGACAGGGTGTGGAGCAGCCTGGGATAGTGGAAGGTGCCCCTGCCCATGGCAGGAATTGCCCCTGTTTGTTATAAAACTGACTCTAGTGTCCTCTCCTATTTAATGTTGGCCATATATGTTTTAGGAGAGTACTTTCATTAGTTTTAAGGTATTTTTGCAGGTTTTTTTAGCAGTCATGTCATTCATTATCTTCTCATCCTGAGAGTAACAGTTAACAAGTGATGCTTGCTAACTTTGCAAGAGCTAGTAAGTGTCTGGGGATCACCAAGGTGAAAGTAAACTGTGCACAAATGGCAAGGTGTTCGCTGCCAGCAGAAGTTATTGTGCTTGCAGCTGGTGTAGTTTTTCCAGAGAGAATCATAAATAAGTAAAGCTGTGTACTCTACATCTCAGCAATAATCATGGATTTCTTTGTAAAAATTGAGATTCAAATTAGAGGCTGATACATGATGGTGTCTTCAGTGACTGTTGGAGAACGGATAAAATGGCGTTTGTTGTGATTATTAAAATTATATATAAATAAGGTTTCTGGTCTTGTGATTTTAAGACATTCTGAAAAAAAGTAATAAAAAGAAAATCTCAAAGCCTCACTGCAGGGAAAAGCTCCAAAGGTAAAGCAACAGGAGGAAAAGTAAATATGATGCTTCAGGATATGAGGGGTATTGTTTTGATTTTACAGAATGATTCTGTGAGTTGAGCTAAGTTAGGAAATGATTTGTAGTGAAATGATTTCCCATTTTCCAGTAAAGTTTCCTACTTTAAGCACCTCCTCAGCTTAGCACAGGAAGCACCTTGTAGTCCAGAACTCTGATTTATACTTTGGCACTGCATATGCAGAAAGTCACGCAGCTTTAAGCCTGTGTTTGTATCCCTGTAAGATAAATAAGACTCAAAGATGAGTTTCAGAGTTGTACTTCGCCGCTGAGGTACGTGAGTGGTTTCTGTAGCAGCTCGAGCCCTTGGCACCTCGCGGTGCCCATTAGCTGAGTATTGATTCTGTTCAGAGCCCGGGGTCTGCCTGGGCTTCTCCAGCCAGGGATGGAATCGCTCCTGACAGCTCCTGCCCCTGGCCTTGGCTGCCCAGGCTATTGACAGAGCTGCTGTTTGAAGAGAAATAAAGTAAATGCTAAGCTTGCGTTTGGGGGCTGGGATACGGTTAGAAGTCACCTTTGTCACCAGAACAGCTTCATTTCTCTGATTGTGTTGTGATTAGAGAGCAAAGGTGGCAAAGGTTCCCCAGCAAACCTTCCTCTGCGTTTTTGTTGGAATTGTGCCTTTTCACTCCTGGCTTGAAATTTATAAATGAGGCAAAATATGCCAGTAAAACTGTTTGTTCCGTTCTTGGGTTTTCCTGTCCTTAAGCGAACACCAGTTGTGCTACTGTGAGTGTTTCAGATTATGTAGCAAGATTGTAAACACATACATTTAATTTTACTATCTCAGGACTCCAGACCTGCAGGTCCTCACAGAGAAGACATTCTGATTTTTTAAAGTCTGAACATAACCAGTATAATGAGTAGATACAATTTTAAATCATCTTGGAATATAGTTGATAAAAATCATTTTTGACCGATTAGATTTATACACCCAGTAATTAATAATAAAATAAGAATATAAACCTAATCAGTTAATAAGTAAATTTTTCATCTCCACAGTAAAGTACTTGAAGATTTTGAATAAGTAATAGAATATCAAGTTCCTTTAGTATTGCTAAGAAAAATAACTTGCCCAGACAGATAGGTTCTGTTTGTGGCAGGACTCACCTGAGAAACCTTTGTAATCTTAGAATACAGTTTGGAATTTTTCACCCACAATTTGTACACATAAATAGGAGCAATCATCCCTCAACCACTTTTAGATGATGGGGGTTTTATTAAAAATCGAACAAGAATTCTTTCAATTTATTCTTTCTCTTATCAGAGTAAGTGGGGGAAAGAGTAAAGTAAAAAAGGAATGTGTTAAGATGTCAGTAAACTCAGACCTGTTGTTAGATCAAATCCCTGAGTTCTTGTATCAAGATCCTCCAGGGCATTAACCATGATCAGGGGGGATATCAGATTGACTACAGATAACCATACTCACTTGAGTAAAACACTGTAATAAAGACTCATTAATAGAGCTTCATTAAAACATTTCTGGAAAAATGAACAGATGAAATGACACAATCTATTTTTAATGCTCCTTCACTCGGATTACATATTACTTAATCTGCTTTGAAATTATTTTTCTAACCTGTAGAAGTTAGATATATAGTTTTATTTATTTATTTATTAGTGTATTCTCCCCATACATAAATGCCAACTTCTTGCTCAATGCCTCTGAAAACAGGTAAATAATACTCCTGGGAATTCACATCTAGAAGCTGTTGTTTCCAGCTGTGAGCACAGTACTAACCTCTGCTTTATGAACACGAGAAAACCTCTTATCACATCAAATCAGAACTTATCTCATGCTAACGGATGAGGAAATCCCTGCCGTACTTCTGTGTCAGGAATTCACTAGAGTGTTATAATGTGCTCAAAAAGTGATCTTCAGATATTACAGGGGAGGATTATTTTTGTTAAGGATTCCACAGAATGTGAAGCGGTTTTTTTTTGTGTTAGGCTAAATGCTTTCAGTATGCTCTTACAGAGAACAGCTTTGTGTACAGAGAGAAAAGGTGTTTTTTCCTCAGAAGTGTTAGATCAAAATTGTCTAAAATTAGATTCTTTCAATTCTGGGCTTTTTTTTTTTTTCCTCTTTTTAAAAAAATATTTTAGGACTAAAGGATCAAGCTCAAATGTTTGTCAAATATATTGAATTTCTTAACATTTTTTCGACATGGTCCTTCTCAGATCATCTGCAGTTAGGATCTACATGTTTCTCTTATTGTATTTAGCTTTATGACTTTCCAATTGAATTCAAAATGAATATTCAACATCAGACAGTTGAGTAAGTGTAATGGAATTTATTTAGGATGCAGGTACAGAAGTCGTTACTTTCAGACAGTGGTGGGTTTACCTTTGCTGGCTGCCAGACCCCCCTGAGCCATTCTCTTGCTCCCTCTCTGCAGCAGATTAGGAGGAGGAAATAAGATAAAAAAGCTCATGGAGCATGATAAAGACAGAGAGATCACTTATCAGTTACCCGGCCGAAACGGGCTCAACTTAGGAAAGACTAATTACATTTATTGCCAATTAAAAATTGAGTTGGATGGTGAGAAACAAAGACGAAAATAAAAACACCTGACCTCAGCACCTTTTCTTTCCAGGCTCAACTTCACATCTTCATTCCCAGCTCCTTCCTCCTCCTCCACCCCAAGGGCCCAGGGGGGAGTTGGAGATGGAGTTTGGTGTCCAATCTATGTATTTAAGCAGTGAGTGTGAAAAATGAGGGTTTTCATATTCAGCATTGAATCATTTGAGCGTAGAGACTTGAGATACTTTGAACTCTTGAGCATTTGTCTGACTTCAGATTCTCTTTAAATGGTTCAATGTAGACATTTAAGTCTTTAGGAAGAGGAATGTGTAGTTGAGAACCGGTGTTCCCCCAGAGCAGAGCAGCAAGTAGGGATCAGCAGTGTCCTTGGAACCAAGATTCACAGGAAGGAAATGCTGCTAATTCCAGTTTTGACTTTCCTGGATATGTATTTGAGACCAGCACGGGAATTCCTTGATAGGCAAATCATATTACTTTTCTTTTTTTTAAAGAAAAAACATGATTGCAAAGAGCAAAATCTATTCCAGTCAATCCAAAGCACTCCTCCCTACCTCCTTTTTTTCCAAACAGCAGTAAAGAAACCTGAATGAGGATAGACTGAGGAATATTTCTTCCACATTAAATTGTACGATTATAGTTCTCCTTCATCATCACTGATGAGAAAAATGCTTCTTAGAACCTGAAGTCTGACTTGAGATGGCACTTATAAAGTGTCCAACATGACTTTGAATTTTTTTATTATTTCACCCGTTCAAAGTTTAATTTAAAACCTATGACTATCTTAAGGTTTTTAAAATACCTCTTTCTCTGGGTGTATTTTTAAACTCTCTGAAATGTAAGACTCTTGATAGATTATATGGTGAAGATGAATCACTCTTGAATCATATACATCATATACTACATCTTTTATGTAACTTGAAACAATGAATGTAAGGTTGGCTGTGACAGATTTTTACTTCACATATCAATAACAAGTCTCATAATGTGAAATTCTAAACAGGAAGAAAAGGAAATTGTGTGAATATTATTAGGGGAGTTTTTATACAGCACAATTTAATTATTTGCTTCAGTAATGTTAAATAATTATTTCAACGTGGAAAGCCCTCACAATCCCATCCCTTCAAAAACTAAATGGTTTCATTACCAGTAACTAATTTACAAGGCAATTTCAAAGTCTTGTGATTCCTTGTCTCTCTGAGATTTACATCCTCTAATAAAAGGCCCTGGCTAGGAGATATGAATTAACAACTCATTAAAAGGAGAGCATGCACTTGGTATCTTTATTTTCTGTCCTCACCCTCCCTGCTGGGGAACAGCCCTGTGTGCTCCTTCCCCTGCTCAGGCAGACACTGAGGGATTCCAAAGCACTTGTGGCATCTCCAGCAGCGCTGGTTTGGAGATCAGCCTGCGGCAGGAGCGGGCTGGGCTGATTCTCCAATGTCCTGAAATAGTCTCTATTCCAAAACACTTTCCATGTGGATAAAACTCGCCTTTCTGTTTGATGTGTTTCCGGGCTGAGGACAGAAGCTTTCTCCTGCCTAAATATAACCTCCTTCAAGATTTTTTTTGATACTAGGAAGATGATTTTCTTTTTTTTTTTTTTCCTACCCCAGAGACTGATTCTGGCCTTGGGCTTAAATGTGTTTCTTCCTGAAGAGAATGAATATTCTTTTTGGAGACCCTGGATATATTTCTGGCCTCAGGTCTACCTTTATTTACATTATTAATTATTTCATCCTTTAGAAAGGATCTAAAGTCAATTTTCTGACTATTTTAACAGCAATCTTTTTGTAACTTAAAAACCAGAGAGAGTAATCCTCGTATTTTTGCTCTGTTTCAGTGTTCAAGACCGCCTCTGCAATTTCGTCTTTGCTTTTAAGCAGACATTTAGTTCTGCTGCTCTCAGCACAATTGTGGTGACCTTTAATCCCCTTTGAATCCCCAAATTTTCCCCCTTACTGTGCTTCACCAAAAGGGAAAAATACCCCAAACCCTAAAACAAATCTGGTGTGGTCTTTTAAGATGTTCAGTTCTCAGTGGTTCTAATTTTCTATTTTATTTGCCTTGGGAGAATATCTCCCATGGTAACACCTCTGAACGTAGAGCAGGAGATCTTTGTTGTCCTTTATTGTGTGGATGGAGAAGAGCTGGAGCAGGGGCACGGTGGGGAGTGGAAGCTTTGCAGGAAGGGCCCTGGAGGTCCTGGGCATGAGTCAGCACCGTGCCCGTGGCACGCACACGGCCCGTGGGATCCCGGGATGTGCTGGGGAAGTGCTGCCAGAAGGTCGAGGGAGGTGATCTTTCCATCTGCTCAGCCTGGACTGCTGTGTCCTGGCAATGTCTGAGGCTGGGAACGCCAAAGGAGAGAATTCATTGTGGCAAAATAGAACCAGGGCTTCTCTTCTGCCCTGTCTATGCCACCAATGCTTTAAAGATGTGTGAACTCCTCCCTAGTTTGTGTGTACACATGTGAACACAAACCCCCCGAAAAATTCACAATTTACATGTTTGAAACCACACAGAATCGAATCTGTCTGTTGTTTTAGCCAAACATAGCTAATTATGGTCAGTGAACTGTCCCTTGAGGATCAGCACCACTGTGGATCAACCAGAGCACCAGTGCACACCTGCATTGCCCTGCACCGACGGCACATTCCCATCCCACCCCCGGGTGGCACCTGAGCCCACGCCCCAGGCAAGCTGGGAATCCCTGCCCACACACCCACACACAGTTCCTCTGCACCTGAGCTGCAGAGCAGCTGCCTTAACTCAACCCACAGCCTATTGTGGTTAATTTAAGAATACTTGCACAGCTACTCAAATCAACCAACAAACCACACTGCTGGAGAGACATGTTGTTGTTGTTGTTGTTGTTGTTGTTTTTCAAGTGAGAAGAGTGGCAGCCCAGCAGTGAGTTTCCTTGACTTTCAGAATGGGGGATTTGTGAGCATTTCTGGCAGTTCTTATTACCAGTCCATAAATTGTCATATTTACGTGAAGATATCCAAGGAATCTTGAACAATAATAATAATAATAATAAAGTGTCAGCTCTGTGCATGCTAATGGAAGATGACTTTTAACTTCTTTGTGCACACTAACTAATCATCGAATATCTTTATCCACTCAAAGTGACCAAAAGATGAATTTCAAACCCATAATGGCATTAAAATGCATCAGAAATGAAAAGAACATAAGGATTCATCATAGGTCAGAAAACAAAAGTGCTTTTAAACTATCAAGAGCGCAGTATATGCTATTCTCATTTTTTTTCTACTTCAAGTTTCTGAAATATTTATTAAGGAATAATCTGCAGAATAATGAATATTGCTTTCTTATAGAAGTACAGAATGTATGCTATATTTCTGCTATAGCATCTTATTAAATATGGATGTTATGAGTTTCTAGTCACTTTGGGGCCAGCTACTGACTGCTCTGTGTTTTAGCAAACAATGCTGGTTCAGTTAAGGTAAAAAACCCAAACCCATTACTTTAGTGATAGCTTCTCATTGCTGAAAAATTAAGAAAAAAAAAATTCTTTCTCTCTTTTGAAGGTTTGGTGATATTAGAAAGTTACATGTCCAATAGGGTACATCTCACTGTCTGAATAAAAGATAGATTTAATTTTTGAAAATATTAAATGTTTGAGCAGAAAGCTTTATGCTACTCTCATTAGTTAAGGTAATGATTCCTTAATAAAACAAAAGAGTGGTAAAAGAAAGTGTCTAGGATGTGTTCAGATAGTGTTAAAGCAAAAAAAAAAAATAAAGGCATCACTAAATTTTGGCCAAAAAATTGTAGGAGAAGCTACTTCAAACTCAGAGAAAAAAAGAGAAGACACAGCATTTTTCAGGGCTGTCACTGCTGTACTGCCTTAGCACGCTATCTCATAATTCCTGCTGGGATAGGCAGAATGTGTCCCCAGTGATTGCTGGGAAGCAAAATATTCCTGCAGACATGTCAGTAATGTCTGTCTCCCTGAAGTCACAGCTGTAGTTCTGTCTACTCAGAGCAAAATGCAAAAAAATAGATATTGCCTGTTTTTAATTAGCTATGGAATCACTGCGTCTGTGTCAAGTCACATCTTGAAAATCTAAAACAAATGTTCGCTTTTATTTGTGATTTAGGATCTTCATAATGTTTTATTTTCTAAATGATAAACAGCTAAAGTAAGAAAGTCACCACCATATTACCTGGTAGTTTTAAATTAGGAGAACATGCTTATAGAAAACCTTATTAATGACATAAATGATAGGGGTAGATACAATATCCATCTGATAGATCACTGCCAAGATGGGGATTTTGCTGTTGGTATTATAGGTTCATTTCACATGTGTGCCAGGGTATTTTTAACTGGATAATTTTGTATTGCTAAATTAAGGAAACACAATTTGAATATCTTTTTAGGCCCTGCTTTTTTTTAACCAAATGCAGCTGTCTGTTACTGAAAATCTGAATTAATGGCCCTGGTTTATTTACATATACTGTGGGAACAATGTCATTTGAGGCTGATTGTGTTAAATCACTGTGTTGCTCCTGTGACAAATGCAGTTGGTTAAAGGGGGTGCTTCTATCAGAGCAAAGTCTTCCCTCAGTGTTATTATTCAAGGCACTACTCAAATTGCCTTCATAAATATCCAGCTGTAAGGACTAGAGCATCAAGGTGTGATATATAGGTAAGAACAGCTTCTGAAAATGGCTTGTAGCTGGTATCTACACTTTGCTATAAATAATGCTCTCAACTGTGTTTTCCCCACAATATTTCCAGCACTAACTGGGCATTTCTGCATTTGGCACCCCTTTTAAAGACCTCTGCAGCCTCTTCTCTGTTCTTTGTATAAGCAGCACTCACAAAAGGAAGACAGGAATTCAAATGTAGTCCAAGTCTTGAGTTTTCAAACAGTGTAAAAAAAAAAAAAATCCTGATTTCTAAAAAAATAGTTCTTAGGTAAAACACACTGTCAGAGTGGAAATTAGAGAATTAATAATCTTTATGGGGTGGGAGGTTTGCTTGTCAGTATTAAAGCCTAGAACCGGAGTGGTTCTCGTGCATCACCGAGCAGCTGAAGAAGCCATAGCAAATAAGCTGATTAATTCCTATGTGAAAGTTTCACATGGAGGTTCTTGAAACAAGAATTAACAATATTTTATGAAATTTCGGAGGAAGGAAGGATAAACTTGCCTATTCAGAATTAGAACATATAGATAAATTCTGTTTATTTGATCCTTTAGTAATTCTGACTCTTGCTCACATTTTTTTTTCCCCATCACACTTCTTGAGTTCATTTTCCAGGAGAAAAACTTCTCCTTGATAGCCTGCAAGTTCCTTTAATGTTTTGAATACTTCAGTAGTACTTTCTTGATAGCATTCTGCCATTTGCACTAAGTGGTGACTTTCTTCCAAACCTGCTGTGCTGCTTTTTTTTTTTTTCAAATTTTCCCTTCTCACCGGGAAATGTACAGTGTGTGCATCATGGAGAGAAAAAGGCAGTACTTTTTGAGGGAAATTATTTTATATTTTTTTTGTACATATGAATGAAAGCTGAGCTGACAAGACCAAATTTTGAATAATTTTGGTATTTTAGAAGTAAATCTGAATTTAGCTTGGCTTTTGCCACATGAAGCAAAACTGTGAGATAAATTTGAGTAATTATGCTGTGCAGTTTGTTTCTTGCTGTAGAAATTTAGCTCCAGCCCTATGAGAAGTGTGACTCCCCGGGTGTTTTTGTTACCTGCAGCTTTGTATCAGTGCTGGAGCTGATCAGGTGAACTCTGGAGTCAGTGACAAACAGAAATCCTGCTGCTGTTGCAGCCCAGTCACTGCAGAATCAGGAGGTGAAAACAGGCTGGAGACGATTTGACAGTCAAGTAAATGAATTATAAAATAAGAAGGATATCTGCTTGTCTTTGGTATAGGAGACATCAAATGGGAGATTATCTAACGGTATTTGCTGACCTAAGAAATTGTGATTTAGTAAAAAACAAGCTTTTACACATGGATTCTACTTTGTAATGCAGCGAAGTTATGCTAGAAGGATGGAAATGAATGTTTTTTCCTAATTTACCTTGGTAACAGACTTTAAATGCACTGCCACCTTTTTTGTTAAACTGTCAGAGTTTACCTGGAGCTACAGAGCTGGATATAAATATAAGCAGCACAGAATGAAAGAGCTTTTGAAATGTTTGTGATGTCCTTATTTAAACCATCATATACATTATGTTTATATACTGCATCAGAGTTTACCATTCTGAGAGCTTCTGGACAGTTTATAAATCACAGTAGCATGTCACACTGTCAAATTTTAGCTGATACTGTGAAGTGTCCCTGTGCATCAAACCCGTCCCTTGCATTGTTCTGTATTTGGCTGTTGAGAAATGGGGTTAAAAGAAAGATTGTTTGAAGTCATTTTGAGGCACTTGATGATTTTGGTTGTTGGGCTGTTTTTTTTTCCTTTTGTTTGCTTTTTTAAAAATAAGCACTAATAGGATGATAGGTGGCTTTGTGTTTAGCTTTAAGTTGTCATAAAGCCTTAATATGAATATAAGTGTCATATTTGTTCTGAAGGACTGTAAATGGTTTATTGAACTCCCTGTGTCTTGGTTTTTATAATAGTTCTGTGTTCAGCTCTAAGGTAATTTAGAGTCTTTTTCTTCAAATTAGAATAATCTTCCTTTCTAATGCTTCCTAAAAAGTGTGTGTAAATTGAGACCACACAATACTTTGTTATATATTGTTACCAAGATTACAACTGCTTGATAAAATATCACTGAGAAGTTGATTTCTTGAGTAATGAATTTGCTAAGTAAGAAATTTGCAGCTGGAGAAAACAATTTTGGAAGCAGAGTTCTTAAATTAGTGATAGATTATTTAATTGTTGAGGATGTCACTTGTTGACTAAATATGCTTTCTGTATGTTGAGAAGAATGGTTCATTTTCTCTGTAACACTGCTGGTTAAAGTGCAGCACTGAGAGGCTTTGGGGAGAGGTGGGAAAGTGTAACCTGAGTGGAGCACTTTTGGAAAAGCAAATTTTAGTGCCTGTTTGTGTTTGCTGCTTGTCAGAGAGGATCGCTTCTGTGACTTACTGGTTCCAGTAGGCAGGACTGGCTCGGTTTGTAGGAATCACAGCCTCTGCTAGATCTAAGAATGCCCAACAGAAGGAATTCGGCTACAAAGGCACAGCTGGGGTAGTGATGAGGGAAGTGATGCACCTTGCAGGTTGTTCTGAGGGGACTCACGGACTGGTTAGGGGTTCATCCATCACTCGTGGCTGTTGCTGCCTTAAGAATGAAATGGGATTAAGTCAAGCACATATTGTCCCTTTGGGTCTCACTGGACTGGTTAGGTTTAGATGGTGACCAGGTGGAAAGTTTGCAGATCAATACAGTGAAATCAGACCCGAGCTGATGCCTGTGCTATTGACTCTGTGGAGAGGCCGAGAAATGAATGAGTCAGAGGTTCTGCTTTTCTCCCTGTTGCTTCTCCTCATGCAGGAAACAGGAACTCTGCTGATCCTGGTGCTTCAGATATCCAGCTCATCCTTTTTGCAATACTAGACACTAATTGTTTTAACATTAGTTTGTCGTTTGTGTGCATACACACAGAGATACATCTTTAAAATTCTGTTGTACTGTGAAAAAATGCATAAAGCTGAATCTTAGACTGTAATGTAGAATAAGAGGCAGGCATCTGCTGTAATAGATTTTGACATCTTCTGGCATGGCTACAGGAAATCCAAATTATAAATGGGAATCAATCTATCTTTTTTGGTGGTTTTGAAAGAATCAAATTCAGTTGTGTAATGTTATTTCATTAGGCTTCCTTTTCTGTTTTCAAATAATGGTTATTTTCAAATTTCAGTTCAATTTCTCTTTCTTATGAAACAATTTGGTCTCCATACGGTTTCCATTTCTGTCACTTATCCCTAGTGTAAAGTACAGAGAATATCTTAGTGCTTCATTTCTCCTTGTAAACAAGTACATTTTTTTTTTCTGGTAAATGACTATTTGACACAAGCAAATTCCTTGTTTGAGTTATCCTAATTATTACAGCAGCAAATGGGCACGACTGCAAAAGAGAAAGAAGTTCTGTGTCACCTCCCCCCCCCAGGTCACTCTGTTTAGTTCACAAGCAGCATTTTGTCACAGCTCCTTTGTCTTTGTCCTGCATTGACACCCAAAGGTGACTGCCATGGGGTGACAGAGATCCGTCTATGAAGGTGCAGGGTTGTGTTATGACTCGAATAAAATTCATAACACGCAGAATGGCAGTGCAGATGTTACGGGAGAAAAAGCCAAACGTGACACTGATGCCTAAATCTTCACCTTTGGACTCCAACTCTTTCACCCACTGCACTCCAACACCTTTCGTCTTCTTGGAAGGATCATGGAGGAGCTTCTCAAACAAGTCAAATGTGATTCAGTCGGCCCTGTGAGCGGTGACAGGTAGCATCAGAAGGCTCTCAGACTTGTTCCAGTTACATATTCATACATTTTAATGCTTGTTTTAAGGTTGTCTTAGCCCACATGTGGAGGAAGTGTGTCAAGCAATTTCCATACATCTGATTCCACTGATCGGAGCTGAACTTTACAGGCTTGCCACAGATGTGTTACCCCTGCCCATTCCAAATGCTACAGAGCAGCTGTAACAAGTGAGATTGATTGTTCTGATGGGGGGCGGGGGGAGGTAAATAAATAGAAAGAAACAGAAGAAGAAGAACAAAAAGTTTTTAGTTGAAAACAAAATTGCTTGGAGATTTCAATATTCTCTTTAGGTGAATTTTAGGTTTGAAAAATACTTAAAGGTTTGAAAAGGTTACTTTAAGAAGGTTCAGAACAACTGAGAACTATGAGTAAGTGCATGTGTTCTGTACGAGATCAGTAGGCTTTTTTTTCCTCATGATTCAGCCACTGTTGGTGACCTCAGCCCAAAAACCTGCAAAGATGCTGCCCAAAGGTATGGTGTTTCGCTACTGGTTTTGGCCTTAAGGAGGGGAGTGCAGAGCTGTCTGTAAGAGAAAGGTTATTGAACACCTATGGAGAAGCAAAGCCACTATTCAGAATGAGGAATTTTCTCAATATCATCAAGTCTTGGAAAGAGAGAGAAAGGAAAAGTGGTGCCCATAGCTTCCTGTACCGTGAAAATTTCCAGTGGGAGAAGGGGAAGGAAAAGTTAGCAAAGTGTAGGGTCTGTCAGCATTTTCCATGAAATGATGCTGAGCATTCAGGAGGAAAAAACCCAAAACTTCAGTAAATATTGAAGTGAGTAGAAAGGATTTCAGAGTTTTTTAAAGTACCTACCGAGATCGATATTGTGCCTGGGTGACAGGAGTGGGGAAGACAACAGTTTAAGTGCTGTTATGGCCTGCTGCTGTTTTACAGTGATATCCCCCAATCAACCATGAGCTGGGTGTCCCCATGAGTATTACAGCTTGTTATCGTGGGAACAGTGAGAGGTAATGTGTGAGTAGCCAGCTGCTGCAGAGTGACCATTTATTTAGAAGAAAAATGCATAGAACAAGGAGAGTAACTTTGCAAAGTGGCTCCTGGTGCCATCTAAAGTACTGAATGTCACCATTGAGTTTATATGAAACTATAAAGACAACTTTGGCCAAGTTCCTGCTGTTACAAATTGGTGTTTCTGTACTTAATTCAACAAAGTGATAGCAGGTTTAGCATACAGCAAATTGGATGGAGATGTGGTTCCTTTGTCTTCATGGTGCTCTCTTATACTTACATTAATAATCATTATAGCACAGTTATTGCTCAGCTCTTTCTCCCTTGCTAAAGTAAAACAAAAGCAGTCCATCTCCTTGATGTATTTTGCAGAGTGAACATAGAGTGAATCTTGCCCATAAAAGTGCTGTTGGGTTGACAGCATTGTGAAATGAAGTTCTCTGCCCAAATTAATATGGCCTATATAAAAGTACAAGTCTCTCAGATATTGTTTAGCTCGTGAAGGTTAATCTGCTCAGGTCCTGTGTTTCGCAGTCCTTGTTCCATCACTTTTTGGATGGCCTGTTGAGACTACTAATAAACACACGTTTTAAAAATATTGCACACGTAGATGAGTCCATAAAATTAACTCTAGTGATACCAGATAGCATGGGGTAAGGGAAACCAGACTATTTCCAAGTCAAACTTCCAAAGAATCGTCTTGCACTGACAGATTTTTATTCTTTTGATTTGGATCGGGTCCCAGCTGCACCACCTAAGACTGAAGTTCTTTAGATGTTCTTTTTGCACCTTCGCAGTGGATAAGTTGGGGTATAAAAATGCACCCTGATGTGAAAGGAACCTTCCAGCACCAGGTAACTGATGGGGAAGGCAGAACTGCTCTGGCACCCATCATACTGGGGAACAGTTAATCCTGTTCACTGCTTTTCTTCTGTAATGCTGTGTTTCTTGTAATGCATTGGAAAAGAAGTAAAACTTTGTTTTCTTACGAACCTTAGTCAGATATTTAAGTGTCAGTGATGCAGTTTTGTTATATTTTTAGTTTTTCATGAGAATCATAAAATACAATATAGTTACTTCGATTTGTTTGGTGATTTTTAGCACTCTGCCCCATTTTGTCTTGTCTATCTGCAGGCCATCCTACTTTTACCTTTCTTCTGAGAAAAAACCAGTAAATCCATTCCATTTGCTCACTGGATTGGAAAAATAACCAAAAAAGCAACAGGAAAACAAACAAAAAATAAACCCCCAAAAGCCCAAACCCAGGCAAAACAGCTCATCTTTTCTGCTGGTCAAAAAGCACACTGTAAGTACTGCTGTGAAATTCTGAGTTGAATGACAAGAGCACTTATTCTGATTCCATGTTGGGTTTGAATATAAACAAATCAGAGTTGTTAATTTTGTGAGAAGTTCCATCTAGATTAGGCTTTACCTTGAACTCCCACTATCATATTCCCTAGGACAACAGAACAATAATTTGTTGTATAAACAATAACAGTAGGGACTTGGTCTCTCTGGATACCCCCATCTGGCAGAGGAAATCTGGTTGTTAGCATATCAAAAGACCTGATGAATTTCTTTAGTTTATACAGATTTAAATTAATAGAACTTTGTAAAACTTTCTACCATTTCTATTATTTTTTAACTAAAATTAGGAATTTTATAACATTTAGGAGACTGTGTTATTTTTACTTTTAAATATTGAGAGAAAATCTCTATTCTCCTTTTCTTTATGCGCAGAATTTTTCAATTTCTTAAAAATCAAAATCCCCAACTCATTTATTGTCAAGTCCCTACTTTCTATATGAAGGTAAGTGCTCACTGGAGACAGATTGTTGCTTTCCTACTGCAGCTAAAAACAGTCTCAGGATCCCTCATGGTCATTTTTTGTTTCTTTGCATTAAAAAACCCCCATTTCTGCCAAATTATCCATTGTCTTGAAACACCAACAAATAACACTGTGTTCAGCACGTTAAAATCCCTGGTAATGTTCTGAAACTCTGGCTGATTTGAGGTTTATTATTATTTTGTGTTATTGAAGCTTTCATAAAAGCATGGGCTTGGGGGAAAATGTTTGTCCTTTTCGTGCTGCTTTTGCTCAGTGTTACCTGGGAGATGGAAGGAATATGAGTCTTGGGAAGCACAGGGTTAAACTGATGTGTAGTTATTCCACTTTATTTTTATTGCTTCTTTTTCTCCTCTCCTTTTGTTGATTTAAGTCTCTATTTTCTTGGATTCATTTAAAAAGGATAAAACATACACAAAAAAATTGGTTGCTTTTATATACGGGAAGAAGAAGCAAAATTTAAAATAAAAATGACTTGCCAAATATTTTATTTTCATTGAAGTATCTGAGAAGGTTTTGTGCAAGCACTTCTGTCTCAACAGAAAGTGCATATGCAAAAGTAGAATACCAAAAAAGATTTATTGGCTGAAACAATTCCCACTGTCATGTGGTACATAAGAATTAAATATTTATTCCTGCTCACTGGGATAATAAAACTCTATTCAATTATGTTGCAGACACTGCCAAATGATTGTTGAGGCCTCTAATAATGCTGCAAATGGTAAAATATATAGTATAAACAATACACGAGAAAACATTATGGGAAAATATTCTCTAGCCCACAGAGTTTGCTTCTTTGTTACAATAATTATTGAGACAGATGACAAAGCCATCAGCAGTCTGTGGTGCCAAAAATGTGAATTCCAAAGGTGTTCTGCTGTTGATGAGCCCAAAAGCTGCAATGGTTTGGGGTTGTGAAGGATGCTTGTCCCTTGTCACTGTTTTCCCCACGGACGAGTAGAGAAATGACACAAAGTCCAGGCTCAGGGATAGATGGACACGTCTTTAATGATCTCTCAGAAGGCTTTTATATGTTAGTTCACAAAAGTGTGTTAAATGGCATAAGGTAATTGGATTTTTGCCACCCACCCCTTAAGGGGATTGGTCAAGTTCTAAGACACCCATCTCTGAATGTTTTTCTTGTTAGAACCACAACAATTCTACCAAAACAACCTGCAGCTGCAAGAAGTTTACAAAACTGTAACACTGTTTTGAGTTACTTGCATGGGAAAGACAAAGCTCTCACAAAAATGCTGCAAAGAGCTGAAGAAATTCTCTGCTGGAGCTTTTTCAGCATCCATAGTCCCTCCTGGCTGTCTTAAGCCTTAAAAACTCCCAGAAATTCCAAAGAGCTGTTTTTTCTTTAGCCAGATTAAAGTAACAACAGCAAAAAAATCTCACTTATCCCCTTTCTTCCTAAATAAAAGTCACTCACTGGTCCTTTGGCAGTGGGACTCTGCAACATGGGTGCATTTCTCAGAGTCCCTGCCCTTAAACAGGGGTGCCACGGGGTCCTGGGCCTGCTGCAGCCCCTGTGCTGTGGTGCTGACTGTGCTAATTAGCACAGCCTGTGTTTAGACAATGAGAAATCTCCTGGCTTCGGCACCTTTGGCAGAACCTGCCTCCAGTGCCAAACACAAAGCAGCAGCATCTTTTGTTCAGGATCTCTCCTTGTAGGTTTACAATTCCTCTTAGACTTGTTCACTGCAGGCATGTCTTTGTTAGAAATTCTTCCCTTTATTTCTCCTGGGACTGCTGTGTGTGACTTTGCCAGCCCAGGAGCTCGGGCTGTGTCGTGACAATTTTGTAATTAGCTGTTCCTAACATTAACATTGCTTTCAGAGGGAAGACCATTCCTAACCCTTGTTTTTCCCCCTCATACCATATTTCTCTCCCTTATCTCTTAGAAGGTGGCGTGCACTTCTTTGCAAGCAGTTGTAACCATTAGTAATCAAAACCCAGCAGAGCACAGCATTTGTCAGAAATCCCATTGCTTCCAAACTGTTGCTGTAAATGAATCCATTCCTATGCGAGTATGATAATTTTAAAAGCATTATCAGAAGAACTGGAATTATTTTCTCATTTCCTCCCAGTAAATGGATCCATTGATCCTTAATAACATCGCAGTTATTCTGCTAATTGTCATGTTTCCATTAATAAGTTTAAAAATATTCTATCAGATTGGTAGGTGTGTGTATGCATCACTATGCCTTGAGTGCATCGAACTATTTTTAAACAGCAGTAATGAATTTTGGCTAATAGATAAATGTTTTCATACTTCTGTTAGTCAGCAGCCTCAAGTAAATGGAGAAAATGGGAAAATATCAACAGTGCCCATTGTCTGGGCTATGTGCCAGTATTGATAACAAAATAATTAAAAGGTAACAGTGTTTAAAAACAAACTGTAAGCCTGGCCAAAGTAAAAATCAAACCCAATCAGACTAGTTCTATGCTGGGTATGCACAATATAAGCTTGCATAATGTTGTTTGCTTTTATCCTTAGGAACTCTGAAAGAGCACTCAAACACACGTTACTTCTTGCAGGACCCTGATGATTCTTAATTTTCAATTAGTGTATAGTAGAACTGTAGTATGTCTTCTTTTTCTAACTTACTTTGTGTTAAATGAGAATAAATTAAGGAAAATTCCCCAAGTCAGGACTGTTTTGCCTGAAACATACACTCTTTTCAGGATGTCTGAGTAGCAAACTCCCACAAAATTTTTAATGTTGGGTATTTTTACCATAGAAGTGGCTCACTTCAAATCAGCGTTTGAGTGAGAGGAGAGTATTTCAGGGAGAGAAAAGAGACCATGTTTAAGAGATTGAACATGACACGAGAGAAGCATTTGTCATTAATTCAGGTTAGCATTTATCTAGGAAGACTTGTGTTGTAACATTTTATTATTTTGCATTAACTGTGGGGTGTTCTCCCCTCGGTTGGGACTGCTACTTGTAGGGACCGTTTCAGCCACCTTGAAACCGCAGCCTCCTCATGGCTGCAGCTCTTCCATAACGAACAAAAACTCTGCAGAGCCCTTGAGATCAGAAGTGCTTATCAGATACTTTAAAGCAATCTGCCTTTAGGAAATTAGAGATGTTGGAATTCCTCAGGAACCCATTGTACGTCAACATCTGGCTGGGTCCTTGAATGCTTTGCCAGTTGTGACCCTGAGCCTGCTAATTGTGTTGGGTTTATTTTGTTAATTGTTGGTGTGGAAGCTCCCCAGTCCCACCTGCGGAGAAGCTGTTCCATAGGGCAGTAATTTGGGATGGAGGATCCCTTCCCAGGGGGGATGAGTAAACACCGATGTACACCTGTGCTCCTGGCATTGCAGCCAGCACAGCCAGCTTTGGGGATTCAGGGGTTTTTTACCCTGATGTGCTGAAGTGAGAGACTTTGTCCACTCTGTGTGTTCAACATGGGTGATGAAGATCAGGGAAAAATCCTTTTTCCATTTTTTCACCAAAAACTCAGGCCCAATTTCTAGTACTATGTGCAAGTAAGCCCATATTTGGACTTGCTACATAGAAAAAAAGGAGCCATCTCTCAGAATGGCTTAACCCAATTCTAGAAAAGAGAAAGAAACAGACATTTATTCCCTGCTTTTTTACCTTTTTGCTTTTTCCTTTTCATCCATTACGGTTCCCCCCCCCCCCAAATAATTAAATGAATGTTTAAAGGTCTTTAACAGATGTTTTCTTATTTCACTCAGGTGGGATATTTATGATGCATTAGTCTCTTTTATGTCATTTTATTTTGGCAGCTACGTTCTGAACTAATTAGCACACTAGAGAGATCTCCCAATAAGAGCACATGGGCAGCCAGTGGTTAAGTATTTGGTAGCACATTGCAGAGTCCACGGACTGAAATGGGAGGCTGCAGCGTGTTTGCAGTCCCTGCATGGGGCGTAATTGCATTTCTGAAACACTCAGCTGTTGGTGCTCTGCAGGTTTTTTTTGTGCAGCTTTATGAGGGAAACACTAAAACCTTCTTAAATTGTTGTGGATTACAATTTTGTAGAAGTTACCCTGTGCTGGCTGACTAATGTATATATTATGTTATGCTTTGTGAAAAAAAGACTGGAAGCATTTAAGTGTGTATGAGCACTTTCTATGTGAATAAGATTCTGAGTTTTTTCTTTAATGCAGCTAAAATTTTTAGAGTTACATTTTACTTGATGCTGGTGTAGAGGGAAGGAATGCAACAAAACCTGTTTCAAATTTGTGCTAGAAAACTGTTTTCTCCTGGAGCATTTTGTGTCCTGTCAAGCATTTATCTGTAGCGTTACATCTACAGTATTTATCTTCCATAAAGCATAAAGTTTACTATCATACTGAAAGCTGGAGTGTCTGACCACCTTTGTAGCAATCCTAACTCACAGTCCACCTGGCTGGTAGTGAGAGATGCCATAAGCAAGACTGAAACTTTTATTTTTAGTTTTCATCAGAAAGGTGTGTCAGTAGGAGAGAGAATGAGTTAGTGAAACGGGCTGGAGCAGGTTCAGGAAATAGCCAAGGTGGAGGAGACCCAGAGTCCACAGCTGTTCCCCCTCATTTGGAGTAATTAGTTTTCAAAACTGAAAAAGCTCAGCGAAGGATCCCCTTTCTGCAGCTCCGCTTGCATGTTTCCAGCAGCTTCTCCTGCCATGAATCTTCTCAAGTGTCTCCCAGGCTGTTTTCCCTCATTCCCTGAGAGATGAAGCCCTTTCTGGACATCCCCGGGCCGAGGCTCCGTGTGCAGCTCAGGCAGGCAGAGGCTGTGGCACATGGGGCCTCTGTGGCCTTGCTGTCAGGGCTGTGGGGACACACCTGTGACTGGCCACCTGCACCCTGCTCGGTGTTTGTTAGCTGGTGGTGCCCATGCATGAGCTAATCCAGCACTTATGCAAGAGCTGATAGTGTGCTCACGTGGGAACTGACTGGGGGCTCAAACGTGAGCTGCTTGGACACTCGTGTGAATCCATTAGATGCTCGTGCATGGATGTGGTAAACCACACAATTTATGCCCCATACCCATGGCAATAACTTCTTTAGTTCCTCTTATTTTTCCTCAGAACTGAAACACCTCCCAAATCGGGCCTTGGCAGGAACAGTGGGGTCCTGGTTCTGTGTATGTGCACATGAATGCTGGTCTATATCCCAGAGGACTGAACAAGAGACAGAGCATTCTGCCTGCCAGAAGAAAGCCCAGGTTTTGGTTTGTCAGGTTTTGTCCTGCCTGACAGTGGCCTACAGGGCCTTTATCTGTATAATGTTCACCTGTCTGCCCAAACCTCAGTGAGGAATTGATTATATACCAGTGTCAATCACTGTCAGAATGATTAAAAACAGTTCTGCTTCCATCCTTTGAAGGAATTGAGGTTTTGGTTTGTCTTCATGGTTTCAAGTGAGCTGCAGCATCTGAAGTGAGAGTCTGTGAACCAGGAAATGGGCAACAATATATGAAACAAAAGCTTTTCTTTCACCTGTTTTTTGCCAATGCATAGTGGGGTTTTCAGAAGCCTTACTGGAAGAGTAGAATTATAGAATTACTAAAAAAAAGTTAGATTTTGGCAAAGGAATTTCAATGGCATCAGCATTCTGTCTATCCAGCTGTTTGTCTTTTGACACAAAGCAATTGCTGTTTATAGATGAATATACATAGCAAAAGTAGCACAATCTCTCTGCAGGAAAAGTAACTCCCTTGTCTTCTTAGAAATTAATTCCTGATTTGGCAAGAGGATTTTCACTTTTTCTTGGCTCTTTGATCCAAAGATTTATATGACTGTAACCTTGAATGCCATTAGAACAGAGCACAGCCGTCACTTTGCCACGTTTGAATCAGTTCAGAGATCAGTTTTTAATTAGATTGGAGAAATCTGAAAGAACCTGAGCCAAATCACGGTGTATCTGAACTGCAGTATAAAAGCAAAATTAAATTCAATATGGTTTTGTTGGTAGCACTTCGTTGGCTGTAAGAAGCACATGAGGTGTTTGAACTTGAGGATTGACTTTAGTATAAACTGTTCAGTAGAAACAGTCCTTTATAATCTGGGAAAGATTTTAAAATCCACCATACAGTTTTTCTTTTAACTCACTGAAATGTGAGGAATTCTGCTCACTATTCTGATCCTCTACTTGAACATACCAAGAGACTTTTTTTTTTTGTGCACCTTTTAGCTATAAATCAGTGCTCTTTCATACCAGGCCTTTGATGTATACTCAGTAAAAGATGCAAGGGAACAAGTTTGTCTTTATTAATCATGGTGAAAACAGAGAAGCTTTCCACCCCAGTGATGAGATTTGTGTAACTAAAAGACAGCAGGAGCCTTCGCACTCTGCAGCTTCCAACACTCTCCAGAGTCACTTCATACATCAGTGTCAACCTTGAACCGTTCTCTCCAGGGACAGAATAATTGTCTTCATGAAGTGCAACAGGCTGGTGTTTGTGAAGTGGTAAAATTGAATCTCAGTTTTGCAAGAATTCTCCCTGTTCTCGTGCAGCCAGCTCTCCCATTCGATGAGTAATTTGTTTCCACCTCGGCACGGTCCTGGTCAGGCAGCCCTGGGTGTCCCTGCTGGAGCCGTGGGGCTGCGCCAGGAGACTTGCAGAGGTCCCTTCCTCCCTCAGCCGGTGTGTGACTGATAATGCCTCTCTGGGCTGTAAAGAGACTTCAAGCTGTCCAGTGGCTTTGCAATGTTACAGCTGCACAAAGCTAATAGAGAAGGATGCAGTGGGTTTCCATCGTTAGCAGAATGCTCGTTAAGCGCTTGCTGGGTTTTTAAAGTGTGTTGATGGTGACACAGACTGTGGCAGTCAGCTGACAGCAGAGCTGGTGGTCACATCCTGCTGCTGTAGGAAATGGCCAGCTGAAGGAACAGAAGTACGAAATCTAAAACTGGACACATCTGCTATTTTGACAATTAAATTATGCTTTTTATCACACCAGTCCATTTAACACTGAGGTCCATCAGAGCAGGCTTTACCTTCCTTCTCCATTTCCTGAATGATGGAGATAATGGGATTGATTCTAAAGTTATTTAAGTGTTGTTATAAGTTAGAGGTGTGTCAAGTGGAGTTAATGATGCTGCATCCATGCAAGTGAAGTGAGATTCGGTAAATTGAGTATAGCAAAGAAGTGTGGTAGGCGGGGAGAGCAAAGACTGAGCAGGAGAGTAAATCTTGGTAGTGAGGATGGGAAATTAAAAAAATTATCCTGTAAAAAGAAAATAGCCCATGAGCCAACTCCTCTGGTTTGTTCTCACTATTCTCAGTATCTCCCACCTGGCTGAGTTCTGCTGTGCACTGCATACCACACCAGACTCAGATGTACTGTTTTCAAAAATGTATTTTAAAATATTTTTATCATTTATATAAGGGAAATTGTAACAAACTGGGCTTTCAAAACTGTCAGTCTCAGTTCTTTGATTATTATTTTTGCCAGTGTTTGTTCAAATTTCCCGGTGATCTACCTTTTTATAACTAGGTCTGTAAACCCTGAAAAGACTATTTAAAATTACTTAACTTCAAAAAAGAAAAAAGGAGAAAAATTGAAATATAGTTTAAAATTATGTCTGCACATCATTTTAGTGCCTGCATTAAAAATCAACCAGAATCAAGTCTGGTCAAAGATCAGTCAATAATGACCCCACTTCCTGAGGATCATTGTTATTATTTTGTGGTTTAGTGTCTTATCAGTTCTCCGTGTTAGCAGGCTTTTCATTGTCCTCTCCAAGGCACGATGCTCTCCTTCATTATCTCTCCCTTCTGCTCTGCTGTTTTATACACCTGCTAAGGCATTTCCCACTCTCACAATTAACAATTATCCCACTACTAAAAAGGATAGTAAGATGCACTCACAGTGTGCAAAATAATGTTTCAACTCGTTCTGCCAACTGGATGCATGAAAATAACTTATCTGGCTGCTTCATTGCTGAGGAAACTTGAAGCAATTTATTCTTCTTTAAACATGCTGTGCCATTTGTATGTATCAGGTACAGTAAATCTTGCTTCATTCATAATTTTAAAATAAATGCATAAAAAACAATAGCTACTCTTCAGTTAGTTAAAACTACCCACGAAGTAAATACTGTGCAAATCTCTCTCTCCATTGTATTTTTTTAAATTTAGTTTAAATTTCAAATTAGCACATTGCAAACGTGTGAATTCCTTGTGTGTCTGGAGAATGGTGGTGATTTTTTTCAGTTGCTTTGGAAAATCCAAGTATAGATGTTCTATTGTGCAAGTACATAACCACACACACCCCTTACTAACACTGAAGTTATTTCCCAGCTGATAATTTCAGCTGTTTTCCCAACGTCACCAAGGCAAGGGATGACGGCAAATAATGGACATACAGAAGACTGAATTTCTTTAAGAACTCCAGTACATAGTTTGAGGCTGATTGTTTGGGGAGGTCTGGTGACTGGGCGACATCCAAGAGTGTGTGGACCCGTGTCTAATTCCCAAGGGAAAATTTAAGATTTGACATTAGCTCTGAGTCCTAGATGTGGTAGAAATTCCTGAGACAGAGCCCTGATGGGACCATTCCGTGGAGCTCTTGGTCTGAGTGGAATCCAGCACTTTGGCACCAGCAGGGCTTGGGGCAGCGAGGGGGTTTTGCAGCTGGAATGGACAGCACTGATGGAAGGATCCACACACGGAGAGTTTGTTCAGACAGCACATCCTTACCAAGTGCTGGGGGAAAAAAACACCGAGAGGTTTGGGTTCCAACTTTCCAAAATTGTTCGTTTCTCGGTCATCACTTGGTGGACTGATCTCATCAGATTTTATAATTTAACTTGTGATACTTTGGTAGGAGTTGACCAAGGAAAACTCCAGACACAAAGCAAATACCATTCAATTGTGGTATCATTTTGTTTGTCTTACCCTGACTTTGGAAATGAAATTAGAGCCATCTCCACTAATAGAGTTTTCAAAGGAAGCAAGAGGGTGAAGCTTAGTGTGGTGGCTGGTTCCCACCAAGGATAATGGCACTCCTAATGTCCTTCTTTCCTATGTTAACCTTTTGGGATTTTTGTGTTGTCTGCTGTACCATTCATTTTATACTTCAGCATGGTCTATGCTTTAAAATAGCTAACGGGATGGAGTTATCAGAAACTCTTTTGGTAGCAGTGCTTGGTAATTATTGAAAGCTTATCCAAATTATCTGCTTGGAACACCTGCAGTATAAGGCACATATATCTAATAGTTTTATATTCACTTTCTAATGACCTTGTTTCCCCAGGTTTTTCCATTTAAAAAAAGGAGAAAAGTACAGATTTTCAGGCAAATTGGTTTTCACATTTGGGAGTTTAGTGTGGGTGAGACAGTTTCTCTTTTACAGTATTTTTAAAAAATTACGTCACTCATCATTATTTATAGAAACACACTAAATTACTTTGCCAGGTTGTGGATAAGTGTTCTGAGTAGAAATTTATAATAAAAAGAAAAAATAAATAGCTCATTACTTGTGAGAAGAAACATTTTTTTATGATGTTAGATTAAAAGAATAATGGTTTTGTATCCCCAACAGTTTCATAAACTGTTTTACTTACTTGCAAAACATGTTATGTTTTGGGTTTTTTTTTTTCACACGGCTTAAAAATCCAGCTGTGATGGAGAATGACTGCAAGGTGTCAAAATAATACATTTTTTTCCTCAAAAGGATCTTGTAGCCTGCTCACATAACCTGTACGTGGAAAAAAATGTGATACCATGGGTTGTTTTTCTTTTTAACTATTCGTTATTTACGAAGTGCAGAGAAAAATAGTCACAAAGTGTTGTTTCAGGGGACTTCCTGTAGCTATACTATTGTGTTCAAAGGATTTACTCAGAGTGGTTTAATTCCAATATGGAAAGTTCAGGCTCTTGTTTTCCTAACCTAGATTTCAAAAAAAGGTTACTCAATGTCTCCATATGCCTATATATATATATATCTATCTATACATATATATATATATATATATGAATATTGGTTGGAAAAGTCCCATTTGTTTAATAGGAGGTTATGATATGTGCCAAACATTTGTTAACTCAGCAATATTTTCTTATTTCCACATCAGTGTTGCCTGAATTTGCAAATGGGCGTAATAATATTTGCAAGTAAGTTTTTGGAGACACATTTCACATTCTGTGTTTTCCAGCCTGTTAAGGGGAAGAGAATAATTCCTGTCCCCACGGAAGAGTGAGGTGTGGGAGCTCCTGCTCCACTATCTTGAAAAGTGCTGGAAAAGAATTGTTCTGGCTCTGGGATTTCTCAGTAGAAGACACCGTACTGAGCCTCCAAATTACTGCTGTTCCACAGAAAGCACAAAATTCAGCTTAGTCAAGCAGCTAAAATCTGCTACCCCATTACTGTTCTTAGTTTTCAATGATCATTTATATAGCAAATGTCCTTTATGCCAGTCATAATATAAACGGCAAGACAGTTGGGAGTGCAGTGACAAGAACATCTGCTACGTGTTTCAGCTTAAAAAGAGTTCTACGACTTGGATTTCCAACTCCCATTTTTGGCCTTAAAAGTTATTTTGTAAGTAAGCAAGAATATATTTCTTCTCTGTATTTTCTGAAACCAGAAAAAAAACAAATAAAAACTGTCACTAAATGATTCAGGAGAAGGTCAAAGGGCTTTTTAGAGATTTGAAGATAGACACTTCCTGCTCAGGATGAATTTTGTCTGTCTGTGGATATTTTTGCTTCCAGCTGCAAGGATGTTCCAGAGCCAAATGGGGCAGGTAGGGAAGCACAGGAGCAAGGTGGGAGTTGTTTGTCAGGGAGGCAGCAGCTGATTGTACTGAGCCTTTCCCTTCACGGGTGTGGCTCTTGTGTCCTTGGAGCCTGAGAAGCTTCTTGGTAGCACCTGTGAGTGATGTGCAGCTGGGCTGAGCTGTCACACCTGCTCAGGCAATGCTTTCATCCAGTCTAGTCAGCCCAGAATGCCTCCCCTGGATTCAGCAGGGCGAGGTACTTCTTTCAGAAGACAGCCTAAATTATCAGGGAACAAAGTATTTGCCCAAAGGAAAAAGTTAGCTTTGTATTTACCTGAAATGTAACATATTATATAATAATAATAATAATAATAATAATAATAATAATAATATGGGTTATGTTGAAACTTTTAATTTGGTGGTGACAACTCTCAGAGAGAAATATACATGTAAAGCTGGAAAATCCTATCCTGGACTGGTGTATAAAACTAGCACGAAGTCAGAAAGATTAACTCTTTCAAAAAACGTTGGTTCTGTGTTGCAAGAACCATTTTTCTTTTTCCAAAGCCTGGTAGCAATACTAGATATATAAAAGTCAAGACCTTTTCCATGGCATTTCAATATGGTTTATGCTACACTGGCAGCAGACTTTTGCTGTTTGTTTCCTGCTCTGGGGTGGGGTGAAATTTCCTTCTTCTGTACCCAGAGGGGTTTCTCCAGCAGGGTGATGCAATTTCAGGCTTCTGGTGTGCAGGTCCCTCTTTCGAGGGATTTTGCTTGGTTTTGTTGGAAAGAGCAAAGCAAGATTCTCATTTTGCTCCATTCACCAAAATCTTAACAGTATTTAGTGTTTGAAGATACAATCTATGCATTGGACTGAAAATTGTCCTGCTTACTTGAGAATTAATTAATCTGTTCTGATACTGCCTGTAGTCCTTAGTGTTCCAACAAATGATGACAGGCCGATGTTTTCCCATTCTATTTTGCTCTTTTTTGGTTGTCAGTAATATGATCACACACTTACATAATGAGACCCTGAGTCAGCTGGATCTTTTAAGTGGATTTAAATAGACCTCCTCTTTATAGAGCACTCCCCAAAGAAAGCTAAAAGGCTTTTTGCATATTTTAAATGACAGGTTATATTAGAATTAAAACCAGAATACTTAGGGTTTTGAACAGAAGACACTCAGAGCAAATAAGCAATAAATAAAAGGGATTTATCTGCACCTGTTCTTCTGCCTGCTGTGTCCGTGGAGGCAGGTCCTTACCGACAGATCTGATTTCAGCTGGTGGCTTTGCAAGTTGCAGCAAGCTCTGCCAAGTTCCCTTTAGCCCCTGCGAGGTTCTCTGTTCTCAGAGCCCCTTCTGGCTGCCCCCTGCTCATCCCTGTGATTTTCCTGACTCTGGGCAGCCAGTTCCTCTCTGTCACCTTGTGCTGAACCTCCCCAGTGAGCACTCCTGGTGATTCCCAAGGGAAGGGCCACTCTTTCCTTTGCTGCAGGGCATTTCCACCTCATCCCACGGCTCTTTTCAGAGTAACATTGATTGTAAACAACAACATGAATTCTGTCACAACAGTTTTACTTCTGTGCTTTTAAAATCAAGGCCTACCCTGAAAACCATATGATATTTTCCATGTTAAAATGAGCACCATTCTAAGATGAGTGGAGGTTCACTTCCATGAGTGTTCTCACAGCTGTAGTCCTTAACTGGTGTGTTCATGTCACACAGTTGTATTCTCAGGAGGCAAAGATTGCCCAGGCTGTCTTCATTTTACACTTTGCATAATGGTTTGTAGCAAGGCCTTGGTTGTTTATTGTAATTGTCATATTATACTGGAAGAACTGTACTATATTTTAAATGACTGCTTTTTACATATATGGCCTTTAGGATGTGTAACAAGTCCAAGGGATACATTTCAAATATCTTCACTTTGTTTTGTCCAATTATGTTTAGTGATGTGCTCTGCCCTGTTTCCCCCATGAGACCTTCCTTTCACTGGGGGATGAAGTGTTCCCCAATGCACAGTTTGTATATCAGGTTTTTTAAAGTATATTGGTTTCCTCAGGGGAGAACTGTGGAACTGTCAGGTGATAGTAGGAAGTTGCTCTTGTAACCCACACCAGTGAGTGGATTGCCTGAATGGTAACAGAAGGTGGATCCAAATGGGGCAAATAGCAAACTTTGTCTATAATTTCACTCATCACATCCCTAATGCACATCATGTAAGTTGATCAGCTGTCACCTGGCAATATTCTCACTCAAAATAGGGAGTTCAACAAAACCTGGCTTCTTTCTTCAGAGTATTTTCGTTTGTTTTTATCTTTGTTTCTCAGTACTACTGGCATTGGTACGGAATGGAGAAGGAATGATCTAGGTGTTCCTGTGGCTGCGCAGGAGCAGGTGGATTGAGTCATGGCAACCTGCTTTCCTTCTCTCTAATCATCTTCTGCATGAAGATTCTGTTCTAGGGGTACAGTGTGATGACACCTTGATCTGAAAATTGTTGTGTGGATTATTTGTTGCATTTCTTCACCATTCAAGAGAAACATCTGTGCTCTTGTGGAAGCCATGGCAGAAGAAAAGAATTTAATTTCTTTCCTCTGGTAGTAGGTTCCTCCTGCTCAGTTTTATTGCAGGGTTGTCTCAGGCCAAGGTAACCTGTTTGTTCCTGATTTGGCATGAGGAACTTTGAAAAAAAGAACTCTTGTGAGGGAGGTAACTCTGTGTGCTCCACACTGCATTTTCCCCTTTGAAGTTGGTTATTAGCCTGGCTGGGTTTGTGGGTCTGTTCAAATTCCTAGAATAGGAATTTTCTGTACAAATGCATGACCTGCCTCATATATTTCTTAGCTTTTAACCCTTTGGTTCCTGGTGTTAATAATAACAATAACAATAATTTGTAGACTTTATTTTTATTTTTGTTATTTGTCTCTGAATAGTGTCAATTAAATTAACTCCTAATATATTGACAATTTTTCTCTGTACAGAACAGTTAAGGGCAGATTTTGTCATCATGAATTTCTACAGGGGCAGGAGCATAAAGAGACGATAGTAAAATTGCATGGCAGCTTCTAGCAAAGGACATCAAAGCATTGCTCAAACTTCAATGAACTAAATCAAGGTAAAAGAAATGGTGAAATTAAGCAATTTTGAAACCAAACCATTTTCTAGTTGCTAGAAAGCACTGGAAAAGGAGCAGGAATAATAACATGTACTTTCTGTAGAGCTCCAGCAACACCAGCTACTCTAGTTTCTGAATTAACTTAATATTCAACATTTTGTCATGTACATTAGGTGTTATAATGCATGAAATGAATACACAGTCACATCCCAGTAGCTGCAGTTCCCAGTAATGATCGACAATACTGCCTCTAGCTAGCTAACACCTTCCCCTATGAAATATTTTCTGCATGGCCACATCCCATGGCAGCAGGCAGCAGCGGAATTTATGAACTAGCTGGAGCTATCAGTGCTGGTGAGGAAGCAATAGAGAAAGATGTATGTTAAAAAAATAGAAAAAAAAAGTGTGTGGGGGGAGAAGGCAAAAGATAAATATCCAGCCAGAAAGAAGTTGTCAATATGTCACACAGACACTTTAAACTAGCAGCTTAATGGCACTGCAAATTCATGTCTGCGTCCTATTTTTAAAATTTCCAGCTTTTCCTAAATATAGCTTCCAGTTGAGCCTGTTTCTTTCAGCTATAAATAACTCAAAAGAACTGACACAGAATGAAGCTTTCAGCTTTATGCCGGGTTAGAACCATGATTTGTTTGCATGACTGGGAGTTAGGAATGTTCAGGTTCTTATCAGGTCAAGTTTTTTTTTTCTGAAGCCAAGTCAATAAGTATGATTCTCTTAGAGAAAGGGAACTCAACTTTTCTCTCAAGTTGCAGTGGCTTGACATGAGTTTTCTTTTCCCTCCTTTTCTTGCTCTACAGTTATTTTTTAGCCTTTCTCCCCACACAATGCTACAAGTCATGCACCATATGAGAGAAGTAGATTACAAACAAGGTTCTTATAAATATATATACATGTAAGTGTAAAGCTACTAGGAAAAGCATAAATGATTTCTTTTTGGGCCTCTGTACCTGTGTGACTTGCATTGTGTTTGAGACAGTTATTCTTGAAAGCAAAAGTGTGGAATGAGTCCAGTATTCTTCAGATTTCCAGAACTAAATTCAGTGGAATACACACCAGTGAGATGAAGTCAGGACTCAACGCAATCAAGAGGTGGTAGGAATATAATTCATAATTTTGTGGGCACCAACTTTAACCTGTCTTGGTCTGTTAATCTCACTCCACACTAGGTTATGCAAGGAGTATAGACAAATAAATGCATGAAAGATATAGCAAAAAAAAATATTATAGAAATTCTCAGCAATCTTCTCTGCATTGCCCTCGTTTAAGTTTTGCATTCAACAAAAATAACTTAGAAACAAACATCCGAGTTAGACCACACTACAGTTATAACATAATTATATGTCTGCATTTTATATGTGGTGTTTTTGTGGAAAATTAGGAAAAAACCAGAGTATTTCGGGGCCAAAATTTAGGATTGGTGTTGAATGTCCGCACCTTTCCTGCTCAAGCAGGGGTATCCTGGAGTAGGCTGCTCTTTACAGTCTGGGCAGACTGCTCCTGTGGTCAGTTGCCCTCACAGTAAAGAAATCCATGGATTTCTGGAATCTCTGGGTGCCAGCATGACCCTCTGGCATATCAGCCCCTCCTCCCAGTTTTGTGTCACCAACCCCCTTGCTGAGGGTACTCTCTACCCCTCACCCAGGCTGCATCAGCAGGAATTTGTTCATCAATGCACTCCACATCCAGGAATCTCCTGGATTCCTTGTGCCTTACTGCATTGTCCATAATTTTGCTTTGTAGGCACTTCCTTGCTTTCATGTGGATGTGCTTGAGGAGACTCCGTGTAAGCCTCGTTCAGCTGATTTTGTGTTCCCTTTGCTCATCGGGCCCCTCCACAGAGCTGCTGGTACCTCTCCTCCTCCCCTTCCCTACTTTGAAGTCTTTCTCCCAGGTCAGCCATTCAGCTGGCAAAGCAGCCTGTGCCCTCGAGCTCCCCCACTTTGAGCAGTGTCTTTTGGGAGGTTGCCCTGGCACCATCCTCAGTGCCCACATGGAAAACCAGGCGGAGCAGGTGGGAGTGGGACAAGCGTCGGCACCTGGCAGCCCAGGTGCTTTGCTTTAAAGGACATTGGGGATGATTATCCCCTCACTCAGCACTTACTCTGCCTCTGGTTTTTAGCCCCTCAGAACTATAAAAACAGGTAACAGCTGGTGCAGAGGGTCCCTCAGGGTGGTCAGGAACACAGCCTAGCTTGGGAGGAGATCCCAAAGGAATAGGGCTTGCTCAGTTTGGAGAGCAGAGTCTGGGGGAAGCAAAGAGCAGCCCCTGAGTACCTGTGAGGAGACAAAGACAGAGCCTCTCTCCCCACAGAGAGAGAAGGCAAGAGGATGAGAAATGCAAGTAAAAACAAGGTAGGTTAAAACTGGAAAAGTTTTTCTGTGTGAGTTTTTAGGCTTTAGAAGAGGTTGCTTGGAGAGGCAGCTGTGCGATCTCTGCTCTCGGAGGTTTCCAAAGAGTATCTGCATCCAACCCAGTCTCACAGATGACTGTGCTTTAATCAGGAGTTTCTGCTCAAAATCTCTTGAGGCCCTTTCCAGCCTGACTTACTGTGTGAGGCTGTGATTCTTGAGACCAAAATGCAACCAATAGCTGAGAATTCCCTGTGTAAGGTAAACCAAAATACCTTCTTGGAAACATCCCTAAACATCCCTTCCTGGACAAGATTTGCCTTAATAAATGTAGTGAAGTATTCACTGGAGGTAAACCTTCACTCTGATAGCTCAGATGAGTTTCTTACCCATCTACATGTGGCTGGAATGCTTTTTGTCTGTTGAATTTTTGGATGGAAAGCTAAAGGGTTCAAACACAGGGCTAAGTAAATGCCCAGAGCAGCTGAGGTGATTAAGGCACCCAGCTGGAGGTGTCAGGTTCACCTTCAAATCCACCTGGTTCAATCTCTCTGGTTGCTCTTTTACTTGTTATTTTGTTTATTTGAGCTCTGCTGAAAGCCTGTAATTGAAGAGTCAGAGGTATGTGCATAAAGAAATGTTAGGCTGGAATGGAGATGCCATTTGTGGTATATTAGTCCCAAATTGTAGCCCTTTTCTAAATGCCAGACTTTCCCATGCTTATGCTTTACCCATTGTTCTGGTAGAAATTGAGTAAAAGTAGCAGAGTTCAATGAAAACATGTATTTGAATAACTAACTCGAAATAAGTTTCTAAAAGAACTCAGAATAGCAGTAAAGGAGTAAAAATAAGCCTTGATTGATGTTCTGGCCCATTATATTAAGATGTGTGCCTTAGCTTTGGCTAAGTCAGCCAAGTCTTAGAAAAGAAATTTCAAGTGGGTCAGGTTGTTGCTAAGTTGTGTGAATTGGAGCTAACTTTGGCTTGTCTCCTCTTAATGTGCTTGATCCAAACAGAGATAATCTAAAATAACTATTCTGAAGTTTCGTATCATTTAATCTCACATCTATACTTGTCATATAAATACAATGCCTGTCTTATTTTTATTCAAATACCAATCTATCAAAATTGCCTTTTGACAGGATTTTGACTACTACTTATAGTAATAACTAATAGTTCTTTTTTACTATTTCCCATGGGGGAAATAGTATGTATGTGTGTGGAGGAGCGGGGGAGGATAGAAATACTGAAAATAATTTTCATTTCTACCTTCCAAATGAATCAGGAATTTTAGGTGCCTGTGAATTTTCATATAAGGCAGCAATCTGGAAAGACCATTCTGGTTTGCTTTTGTTGTTTGTGTGTCATTAAAGGAAGGTATAGGGGCACTTTTAAAAAAAACTGAATCTTTAATTGCTATTTGCAATAAATCTTTTTTAAAAAGATGAAATTATTGATACACAATGCCCTCAAAGGGCTTTTAATATATTTGTTCACTAGTGATAATAGGTTAAAAAAAAAGGTTGAAAAGACTGATTGCAAAACTAACAATAAATCAATCAAATGGTTCTGGTAATACATCGCATGTCCACAGTGTGTGATGCTTAGTTTATGACATCTTAAGATCTCCAAAGCTGATTTATTCTTCCAGTAATCAGTGTTCTGATCCATTAGTTTTTATAATGTAGAGAGATGTCACTGTTTTTTACATGAATGATTTGTGTTTTAGAATTGCACATCTGTCAATCAAGACAAAACCAAAGACTTTTTAAAACTTAGTACCTTCACTGGAGGTTTATTTCTGTATACTGCTGCTGGTGTATATTATTATTGGTGTGTATTATTATTCAGTGAAATTTTTCATTTCACTTTATAGTTGGGGATTTCTTGGCTAATATGGAGCCTAAGAAACTTTTTATTCCACTCTGATCATCATCTTACCACTCTCTATTTTGATACTCCCAACACATCCAAGTTCAGAGTATATTTTGCATGAAGTTCTTACATATTTGTAATAGTTATCAACATTGCTTCTGTCTGTTAATACAAACAGCTTTGAAATCAAAAGGAGTTTTATCATTGAACTTGCTGATGTGCTTTCATCTGTTGTTTCTCAAATCAGAATTATTGATAACTCGCTGAATTCAGGTACATAAAAAAAATCCCAACAAAACCAAAATAAGGAGATGTAAACAAAATAGTCAAAACCTAAACACTTGAGTGTACCTTCAAGGTCTACCTACCCAGTTCAGGGAGAAAGAGTTAGAATGTATGGGTTATGACTTTATATTTTAATCAGTACAAAAATGATAATTTAGGTTTTATTAGCCTTTTGTGGGACAGTCAATGCTAACCCTGAGAGCTTCTCCTGAAATTGCCTCGTCTCTTGGCATCAGAATGCAAGCTCTGGGTATCCTGTATGGTATCAGCTTTTTTCACCTGAGTGTCAGGTGGGCTCTATTAAAAGAGAGCTGTGACCCAGGGAAAGGTTGGGAGATGATGGCAGTGCTGTGCACACCCAGGGAAAGGTTGGGAGATGATGGCAGCGCTGTGCACACCCAAGAAAGGTTGGGAGATGATGGCAGGGCTGTGCACACCCAGGGAAAGGTTGGGAGATGATGGCAGGGCTGCACAGATCCAGGGAAAGGTTGGGAGATGATGGCAGGGCTGTGCACACCCAAGGAAAGGTTGGGAGATGATGGCAGGGCTGTATAGACCCAGAAAGGTTGGGAGATGATGGCAGTGCTGTGCACACCCAAGGAAAGGTTGGGAGATGATGGCAGGGCTGTGCACACCCAAGAAAGGTTGCGAGATGATGGCAGCGCTGTGCACACCCAGGGAAAGGTTGGGAGATGATGGCAGTGCTGTGCACACCCAGGAAAGGCTGGGAGATGATGGCAGTGCTGTGCACACCCAGGGAAAGGTTGGGAGATGGTGGCAGGGCTGTGCAGACCCAGGAAAGGTTGGGAGATGATGGCAGTGCTGTGCAGGTCACTGGGAGGGGAATGAGGTGTCTGGGAAGCTGTGGTGTGTTCTGGGTGCTGTGTGTGTTTAGTCAGAGTGACTAAACCAATCCCTTCTCAAGTCATTGCCTGGCTGCAGGAGAGCTGGAAGCTGAAAACTTCGGAGTTGTGTGCTTGAAGCTTTGCTGATGATAAAATGGTCACTGGATAAAAACATTTCCCTAGGAGTGCGGATGTAAACAGATGTGTAATTTTTTTTTTTTTTGGCATTCACTCAAAACCCAGGGATGAAGACACCTTAGATCTCTCAAATGATGACAACTACAACAGATAATTACGTAATATTACCTTTCACATGTCTCATTCTTTTATTTTCTCCTTCTCTCTGGTGTGCTTTGGGCATCTCCCTCTGCTGCCCACGCACCTTGGTCTGTAAAACACGGGTGTGGAGCCTTCCTGGCCTGCTGTGAACCCAGCTCTGGGGTTTTAGGGGTGCCTGACTGGAGGTTTTTATGTAATTTTTTTCTCGATTCTGGCTACAGCTTATGGAGTATTGTGTGCTTGTACATGTCTATTGACCTCTTTTTGATTTATTTATTTGTTCTTGGGTATTGTATAAACAGGGGCAGGCTTGAAACACTTCTCTGCTGTTTTGATGCCTAGAGTGTACGCTGTCAGTAGGGACTCTGCTTCATCACACGCATTCTTGGTAATGAAAAGTTTGTAAGCTGGAAACCCACCCATGTTTTAAAGTGCAATTATTGCTTTGCTTTCAGTTTGGCTACTGGCTTGATATAAAACTGAAAAATAACCCCCGAAAAATAAATTAGTGATTGGGATCATATGAGTGAAATGTGATTGTGATTTCTTACTGTTGTGTTCAGGTTTGCTTGGGTGTTTGCTTTTTGGGGTTTACCTTTTACTAATTTGCTCCTCACACAGTGGAAAAGAGTCAGTGATGGTTTAGGTGGGAGGGTTTTCTTTTGGCAGGATTAAAAACAAAAAAAAAAAGTGGAAAAGGGTAAAGTTAACTTAATATGGAAAGCTACAAAAGTAGTGCCACAGCATTTTTTCCAGTAAGCTTGGCACTCTTTGCTGAGTTTTGCACTATACAGCCATTAGCAGGCTGGTCAATGCATTGCTTTATGAGGCAATTATTTCAGCATACTCTATTCAAAATACACATTAGAACTTAACCTTCTGAATCCTGAAGTAGCATTTTTATCACCCAACATTAGAAAAGAGTTGGAGTCAGCAATTTCCCTTTTCTTTTTATGATCTGGTATCATTAATAAAGCATTGGGCTGGTAGCTTCTTACAATTCTCCAGGATAATTTGTGACACAGAAGGTGCTGCTGTGATACAGTTGTCTGTTGACTTATTCAATAGCAGGGGAAACATAGAAATTGTGTAAAAATAAAAATGAGTAAGGGAGGGGGATTAAGAGCCCTTAAAACAAATGTACAACTGGTACACAGCACTTTAGGCCTGCTGCTGTTGGATATGCACAAGTAGAAATGGGAAGTTAATATGGAATTTCTAATTAGGGTCACATACTAATGAACTCCCTCTTCATGTTAGTTTTATGCTGCTTCAGAAATTTTTTATCATATGCTTAAAAATTTATGGCTAGAAACATTAATGAAAATGAGGCGTGAATTGGAAATTGTGCTATTATGGAGATGAGTATGGCCATGGCTAGGCTGATTTCTAAGGAGGGATCCTTTTATTGCCATTTTTTTTTTTGGAGGAATGAGAAATGATACAAGTAGAATTAATGACTAGACATATTCTTTGCCCTGGCTTGGCTGGCATTATTATATTTAAAGTTATAAAAGCTGGATTTAATAAAATTTTGAATTAATTATAAGGGGAATTTTAATCATAATTGGCAGTCTTCTATAAGAAATAAAACTGTAAATCAGCAGAAGGGCAAAATTAATACAGTGAAGTGCCTATACTTCCATCTGCCTATACATGTGTATATATGAAATATACATTATTAAATATTAAATATATTTATTTATAAGCAAAGACATGCTCATACACATATTGGTATAGTGAACATTTTTATGTGACTTTGTTGCTATAGCCTATCTCCTTTCCTTGCTGCTTGACAGCACAATTGCTCTTAAGTTCTGTGGATGAATGTTTGGGTATAAATTTTCCAGAAGTGGCATTTTTGTCTCTGGTATCTTGTAAAAATCAATCGTGCTCGCTATTTAAAATGTCAAACCTCTGAACGCTACCTGTTGTATTGTTTCCTTCGGTCCCACTAAAATTATCATGCAATCTTGTACAAAATATATTGAAAACATCTGGTAGTCTGTCTCATTGGAATTGCCTTTGGAAATAGTCTAGTAACTTTTGACAGCTTGGCTTTACAAGGATATTGATTTCGCTGTGGCTTTATCATGGAAAACTGATGAATGGTCAAAACCTGAAAGTGACATAAAACCTGGTTTATAGTCTTTATGTGAATCCGTGTAATAAAATAAAGTAGGTTTATAAAACATAGTAAGGTATGCCCTTGTGAAAACATTCGAGTTAAAAAAGAATTGTGCAGCATTTGTGTGTTGCGGATTACTCGGGCTGGGGACACCAGAAACGCTTCCAGGCTTGGAAGGGATGGGCAAAGGAAGGAATGTTCTTATTGAAAACAATACCATATGTTGCTAATAATTACATGATATCTGTGAGAAGGTAAGCTTGCATAGAGTACTGCTTTTGGATTTCAAACATTTCCTTCTGCAATAGGCTATTAATGGTGAACAGGAACCGATGTGGGAAAAATATTGTTTCCTCAGTCCAATAACACGGAGAAGTAGGCAGCAGAAACACAACTAACTGATGGGGCATGTAACGTGGGAAACAGGAACTGCAATCTAGACAAGAAATACCTTTTTTGTAGACCTGAGGAGCTGAACAGGAAGAATTAGAAACAACATTGGCCATCTGTATTGCACCAGCTGCAACAAAAGAAAGTAAGGAAAATATAGGAAACTAAATTGATTTCTTTCTGGAGGAAGTAATTACTTCACTGGTCAATTAAATATAAACACAATGATAAGGTGCTGAAGTAGAAACACTCGTGTCAATCCTGCAGAACAGTGAATTCTGTGTGAACAGAATCCCCTGAGGGCTGGAGCTACAGGTTCACCTACAGTCCAGCTGGGTCCTGTTCTGCGAGGAGGGGGAGAGAGATGGGGAGGCGTTCTTTCTGGATCTCAGTAAGAGAGAGGTCTGAAAAGAAATGGCTTAATAAAATGACTGGTTTAATAAGAGAATAAAAAGAGGAATAGCAATGGGGAGTAAATCTAGCATCGTTTCCCATGGTGGCGACCCTACACTGGTGTAGGATTGGATGGATGCTGGATGGGAGTCCCCTAAGGTGTTGCACAGACCTTGGCTGTGGAGGGAGTTTCCTCCTTTTTTGGGTCACTTTCTTTTGCATCGTGTTCTGGCAAACCCCAGCTGTCTGAAGGGTGTTTGCAGGAGAGGTTCTTGCTGGGCTGCAGGGGAGAGGCCAGGCCAGGCAGGCGGCTCCTGGCGAGAGCAGCCGCAGGCTCCTCGAGTCAGGGCTGGACGAGGCTGTGCTGCAGCTCAGGGACTGCCCAGCACAGCCCAGGCTCATCACAGGCTGCTCAGGTGAACGTTCCCCTGGATCACCAATGCTGGGATGTGCAGGGATCACCGAGCTGGGATCAGACAAGCAAAGGCAAACGGCCTCAGACACCTCTCCTTCACAACTGGACCGATGCAGTGAAATGAGAGCAACCACCAGGCTGCTTCTGACAATTCAGCCAGTGCTGACCAATTGCCACTGCTGAACAACAGATGTCCTGCCCCTTAAGATATGTGAAACATATCTTTATATATATATATGTATATATATATAGAGTGAAAACTGTTATGGGGAAAAAAAAAAAGGAAAAATGAAAATCAAAATTTGCATGGCCTGGATTAGCAAAACCTGAATTAAAACTGGCACCTGTGGATTTTAGTTTAAAAAAGCTTTTGTATAGTTCTCTAAATGATCTTTCATTGTGCAAAAAAGAAGCTATGGCAACTTCAGCTAGGAAACCTTGAGGAAAGGGAAGGTTGTCCCAGAGATCCCTGTTCAGGCTTGGGTGCTGTGTTTGAGAAATGCAGGCCCAGTGGAGAGAGCTCAGAGCAGCACGTTGAGGGTGAGCAGAGCATATCCTGCAAAATGTGATGTGAGGAAAAAGAGAATCAGACATTGTCTCCTTGCCTTCCCTGATTGCTCAGTAATTTTCTCATCTTTCCTATCTCTCATCTCTTTGAGCAGAGCAATTATTTCCTGTTGCCTACTCCCTTTTATGAGAACTTTTAGTTGGCCCTGCTGCTCCTGATGCACATTGTCATTAAACAAGGTAGAGCAAGGAGGGACTGCTTGAAGGTCGCCAATGGAACTCAAGTCTCCTGAATTTGATTAGTGGAGTTATCGCTAAACCATTCTTCTTCCATAAGAATATAAGAGAAGACATGAACTGTAAATGGTGGGGGGGAAGAAGGAAGTTTCCTTACTCCAAGTGAAAGGTCAGTCTTCATTCTTGGAAGAGTGACAAGCAGAATTGTTCGGCAGGTACAATTGTAAATGGAAAAAGGAACAGGGCATGAATTCCCTTGCAAACTCCTCATTCCTTCTGTTGGTGTTTTTCACTCTGAGCACTCACATGGGTACAGCCATGGTTTATTAAATCAGGGAAGGTAATTGAAACTAACAAATGAGTGTAGGATTGGTTTGAGCTGTCTGCGTGAGCTCCAGTCTCCAGGTGTGGTGTGTGCATCGGATCCTGGCCCTCATTCCCTTTGCATTACGAGGAAGCTGCAGTTTCTGTGACAGCCATTTGCAGAAGCCCTGCACTCCTCCCTTCTTGGGAAGTCCAGTAGTGCTTTGATAGTCCCTTAATAGCATCCAGTTCTTTGGGTTTTGAAGGTTAAAACTTGCACTTGGTTACAGGAGCAGGCAAACCATTGCTATCATTGTCTTGCACTTTATAGATTTGTGGACATGTTACCTTTACCTGACAAGGAATTCTGGCAATTGGATTGCTTCATCTTAAAAGCCCTGATTGTGATGAAAAGAGAAAAATAAACCTTCAAGGGTCAAAATATTTGAAATTTGATAGAGAAGTAACATGAAACGTTGGGATTTGTAGAAAAGTAACATGTACAAGAAGTTTGTGCTATGGCTTTATTTATTACGAACCAAAGTATTGGATACTTGCCAAACAGTAGAAAAATGTGTATCCTGAAAGATATTGAAAGAGAAGTATTAATAGAGTAAAGGCTGGTGTGTAATACAGTTGAAAACAATGGAGTGCTGAAAGGGTATTGCAACTTGATTTTTGAGATGATGGTTAGAAGAGAAAAAAATTCTATTCAGTTTTTATTAATCCTTTCATATTAATTTTAATTAGAAATGTCATAATTCAATAGGCCAAACATGGTTTATTAAGCAAACTTGATCCTGACTTAGGAAGTACAGTAGCTGTGTAACTATTAACCATATGGTTTTTTAAGAAAAAACCAAGATGTTGCCTGATATGTCTCATGAATTGCATTTTATCTTATATTTGGCTTTTGGGTGAATGTTTCTTCTCAGCGTTTTAGAGCTAGGGTTGTTTGAAACTCAACAGCATGTGATAACTCTGTTGAACATGGTGAAGTGTGCTGGGTTTGAGTTTGGAATTGCCAGTGGGAAGCATCCACTGACTCCCCTCTGCTCAGAGGGAACGTGGAGGAGGAGATCACAATGTGGATGCCAGGGGAGGGAATGTCAATTTACCTTTACAAAAATGAGCTAACAGAATTGAGACAGGGCATTCTCATTCCAAACTGTGAGAATTACTCTTATTTTAATTAATGCTGTTACAATATTGTTGGCATTAACTGATTTTTCAAAAATACTTTTGTAATTGAACTTGATTTTTTACATTGCTTCTACCCTTCTATGCTCCATTAAGATATTTTTGCTCATAATTCCAACAAAACACTTTTAGACTTTAGGAATCTCAGCCACTTATAAATGCTGCAATGAAAAGCTGAAGAAAGTTGATGTGAGAACATTACAGCACATCACTTGATGAGGTAACTTAATAGGATTGCTACTAGCAAGCTTCCTCTTAATGGCTTTTACAAACTATGCTTTATTATATCAAACTGCTGCTATAAGAAGTAAGGAATTAAAGAGAATGAATTAGACATAAAGGGGAAAAGAAAAAAACTTACACAACTTATGGCCCATCTGAGGTTTATTTTGCGTGTTTTAATTTTGTTAGGATAAATAATTGCAAATTTTTTAATTGTATATGTTTGTAGCATAAAAGTGTAATAAAAAAAATAGTGTAACTTTAAAACAGTCATCAGCTGTAAATGAAGTCGTTAGTCAACCCATCTCACTACATAACTGCTGCTGCTTGGCATTTTATAAACTACAGAACTGTGCTGCAGCTTTGGTGTTCCCTGAGGCAGAAAGGAGCTGGGAGTGCAGCCTGGCCAGGTGAGGCCGTGCTTTGTGAGCATCAGCAGCACATCGAGGTGTGGGTGTGGTGTGGTCCGAGCCCACTATTGCTGCTCTTACAAAGATGAATGGCCCAGCTCCTGCTCACTTAATTGTGCTTTTCAGAGGCACAGAGATGTTGCAGTTTTGATTCTGCAGCATGAGTCGACAGGGCTGGGCACAAATGAAAACACCCCGAGACATCCTGGTATTTTCCTTTAGTGTAAGTTAATTTTTTTCTCAGTTATTGTCTTGGAATTTGACAGGTCTGTAGGATGAAGAAATTGCCTTTTTCAGACCCAAGCCAGACTGGGGAGGAGAGTGAGGAGTTGGGAGCTCTAGGGTAGCATCAGTATCACCTGGCACAGTCACGATTATGCAGTCCCCAGACATTAAAGTGTATGTTTTCCCTAAGTCATGTAGCTATAAAAAACCAAAGGTATTTAGTGAGTTAATCTGGTTTGAGTAGTTATTATTTCCATTATCTGAAAACTAGTCAGTTAAAATGTCTTTTTTTTTTTTTTGATGAAAATATTTGAAATCAAAGTGATTTCTAACCTAGACTGGTCATTTATTGTTGCACTCTTTTTTTAGCACCTAACACATGCACAAGTATGCATATATAGCAAAAATGCACAGAGAAAAATGTTGAAATAGAGCAGTTTTTTGGATGAACAAATGTGCTTGAGTGGAACATACAAAGGACATTTTAACTGTGTGCTGGTCTATCTCAGTACAAGCTTAAAGACACCACATACTGAGTTACTCGTTCTTTTATAATTCAAAGTCAGGCTGCTGTAGTGCACCAATAGATTTTTTTAGGCTCATATTAAATAATGAATTTTCACAGTACATGCCATAAAGTGAATTGGCAGGTTTTGTGAGTGATTGGACTGTAAATCTGAAATGAGACTCACTTCGTCACAGTTTCACTTCTTCCCACCAACTGTTCAGATGCCTCAGGTGCCAGAAAGGATTAGAAAACCCTGTGAGAAGGGATGGCAGTTCTGCTGAGGATGGGGAAAATGCAACGCTATTTTTTTTCTGCTTTTAACTGAACACGGTGAGCACAGTTTGAAGCTTTACATTTTACAGTCTTAGCCTGGGCCATAAGATGATTCTATTACAATGCATCACTTACCTTTATGTTTATAATCAGGGCTAATGCTATAAAGTCACATCCTGCAGGTGTTTAACCCTGTTTTCAAGCATTGCTTTTTGTTATACCTTGAGATACAAAACATAACCAAGCAGTACACAGTGACAGAAAAGAATTTAAAGTAGTGGTATAACTTTAGAATTACTTTTTCTTGACTCTCTGATACTAGTACAATTTTACAATAATACAGTCATGTTTTAAAAAATCCTCCCTTTGTTAGCCATAAAATGAGTTTATGTTCCAAAAGGCATTGCAGGGAACGCTGTCATTAAGTGGAAGTGCACAGAAGGAGGCAGCTGACAGTGGCTCTTTGAACCATGTAATCCTGGGACATAAAGAGGTTGCTGTGCTTTGGTTAATAAAACTGCCACTGGATTTATTAGGGTTCCATTTTGCCCCCAAAGTTTAAGTTTTCTTAACAAAGTTCTGTTGTGCTGAAAGAACTGGGAGTAAGCCAGCCTTTGTCATAAACTGAACATCAGCTCCAGGCAGAGATTCCCTGCACAGTTAATTCCCTGTGCATTGCTAATTTCTGAAGGTAAGGAAGAGGAGTTTACTGGGAGTTGGTGGATTAGCTGTAGACTATTTAATCGGGGTGCCCTAGCCTGAACAGGACTGACAAAATTCCTAAACCCAGGAAAGCAACATCTCACCCTTGGGAGAAAGGTGTAGGTTTAGCATTAAAATAATTCAAAACCAAACCACAACAATCAAACGCCTTTTCATCACAGGCTCCTCATTCCACCACTGCCCACACAGACTGAGTTTTTCCTGGCGATTTTGGGGTGTCCAGGTGAATCAGGCCCTGGCTGTGACAGTCTTTTGCCGTAGACTGGGATCAAATGGATTTTTGTGTCTGAGAACTGGAGTAGAGATGTCAGGCAAGGAAAAACATGACAGCAAATGTAGCTTTGGGTGTCTCCAAAGCCGGGTCACTGTTCCATTTGGCTGGAGAGCCCTTTCCCTCGTTAATACATCTGGTGCATGCTACGTGTGCTCATACACTTCCAGAGTTTTTCGCTTCTCTTAAAAGTAGTGGATGATGTTTGTACATCAAGAGATTTGTTTAATGCATTGTTACCTCTGCAAGTTAGAAGTTACTCAGCAGCTTGGGTAGGAGGCATGGCAAAAAAAAAAAAAGACTTTTCTATTATTTTTTCAGATAAAGATATTTGTCTTGAGAGAAAAAGTAGGATGTATGACGTATTCTAGGCATGTTTTGCACATACTTGTGTTTATTTTGTGTTCTAAAATAACACTGCATGAAACATTATCCTGAGTGAGGTGATGCTTCTCTCTTTTGTGAGAACCATCAGAATTTACCCTGGAATTCTGTCATCCTGCTTGCCTAATTACCAGACAAAGCACTGATTAAGATTAAACTCAGACAAATAGATGTTGCGTTGTCTGAAGTACATAGATCAAAAGTTAAAGCAGAGTTCTTTTGAACAAAGAACTAATAATGATTAAGAGCTCCCTTTCTTCTCGTGTACCTTTCAATTGATTGTGGGCCTGCCTGGCGTGATGGATTAAAATCAGTAATTTCGAAGCTGACAAAACAATACATTACAGAAAGGATAAGAGTCAACAAAAATGATACAAATTATCCTGACTGTAACATTTAAAGCTTTTAGAGTGTAATACCTTTGGACTTTTCCCCCCATCTTCCCCAAAATCTCAGCGTTGCAAGCAAATTAATTGGTGTCATGTTTTCAGCTATGGAGAGGGGAGCCTGAACCATTTAAAGAATTTAAGAAGAGGAAATAAGAAGGGAAAAGGTTGGACTTGATGATCTCAAAGGTCTTTTCCAATCTAGTTAATTCTGTGATTCTGTGAAAAGAGAAAAAGTGCAAATGTTAGGAAAGGGTGGAGAAGAGATAGATCAATGACGAACTGTGGAATCTTGCATTGCTTTCTAGATGTTACAAAAGGCTATACTTTGGCTGCACTATAACCTTTCACCATGACTTTAGTGATGCCACTGATATCACTTATAAAGTGTTATATCACTTTCTAAATAATAAGGAGTACTTTAGTTTACAGAGGTGCCATCCTGCTTCTTCTGCTCATGAGAGAGATGGAAAGAAGTAGGACTGTCTGAGGGGATAGAGGGGGATGATGTAAAAAGGTGGCTGAAGTGGTCTGAACAACAATTTCACAAAGTTGCTCTGGCAGCAGCAATCTGAAAGGTTTTAAGTAGAGCCAAGATGGAAAAAAGAAGTTAATTGTAGTGTGTTGTGATGAAGTGAGAATTTAAGTCCTCCAGATGGATATGAAGTGCTAGATCTTAGAAATGTTACACAGAAAAAATCTGCAAGATCTTCCATGAGCTCAAGATGATGAATCTATGGGAAACTGAAAAAGGAGGGCCTGGAAGCTGATGGTCAATAGGAAAAATAAAGATCTGGTTTGAGCTTGAAGCCGTTGTTAGATATCCATGAGGAGATTTGACAAAGACAAGATTTAATTCCAAATGTCTGCATTAGAGAGCTGACCCCATGAGTCATATGAAAATGTCTTAGGAGGTGGTGATAGATGGCCAAAGACAAGATGTGTAGGGAGAAGAGTGGGAAAGCAAGGACAGGCACCTCTTAGAGCCCCTAGAAAAAGCTGATGGCTGTCAAGAAGCTGCCAGAGATAATGAGAGAGGGCAATTACAACAGGAATTATTATCAGCTGACGGCACAGAAAGTGGGTTAGAGATTGGGTGAGCATAAGCATGAAGAGCTGGCTTTTAGCCTTGCCTTGCAAAACATTCATTAGAGAGCTTTGTCAACCCTATTTCCTTAAACAGACGGATTGCTTGGGAGAACAGACTGGGAGCTGTGACTGGGAAACTCCTGGATATGATTGTAAACTCTGCATCCAGCAAGTTAAAAGAGGGCATTTTACACAGAAATGCCAGAGAACTGTAGAGCCAGAGGGGAGCAGAGTGGTGATGGAAGAGTGTAAAGAAAGGAAACTGGTGTCAGAAAGTGAAAAGAGGGAAGAATCTTTCATGAAGCAGCAGGGGCCTTAAGGATTCTGAGGAGGGAAAGGGCTTTCTTGAAATAAAGGGAGTGGGGATCATTTTGAGCAGGGCACCAACCCATGGTTGGCAAAGCCTGGCTGGTGTCTCTGGGAACTGCAAAGGCTGCAGGAGTTCAGAATGAAGTCTGTGTGTCTGTCCTGCTGCTGCCCCGTGCAGAGGGGCTGCACTAACGGGGATGAGCATTTCTGCTTTCTCTGTGTGGAAGAAAGCCATGATTTCTAGAAACAAAAAAGGTCTGAACAGTTTTCACAAAAACACGGTGAATAGACAGGAAGTTCTCCACCTTTATAACGAAATGCAATGTTAGAGTAAAAATAAATAGTAGCGCAAAACCTGTTCTCTTTAGGAGTCTGTAATGGAACTTTCTTAACTTCATACTTTCTTGTTTTAAGGAGAAAACTATTTATTTTCCTAATGAGGTATTCTAGTGCAGTGTTTTTTATATCGTGCTAATCTTATTCTTCTAGTTTTCCTTCATTTGCTTTTAATAATGCTTATAAAATAGAATAATCTGTAGGTGCTAGCAAATCTGAGCCTTCAGGCTATTACAATCACACAGTTAGAATGTAATTATTGTAAAGAGCCAAGTTGTTGTTATACCTGGTTATAGCTGGAAGAGAATGTAATTGAAATAAAATAAAGAGTTTGCAGAAAACTCTTGCATTTCTCAATAGTTTTGCTATTTTTACCATGTGTCACTTCAGTGTTTTGCAATTTTTTTTTATTATTTACTTATTTTTCTAACTAAGTATTAAATTTCCTGACCACCTAGCTTAGTTTGAGACAAAATTTCTTTTGCTCCATCTATGCTGCCCTGCTGGAATAGTTATGCATAATAATGACTTAAAGTTGATAATGACTGAAACTTCACATGCTATGACTTATTTTTGCCTTTTTATGTAGGTCTAAGGCGATTTTTAGGGAATAAATGTTCTCATTTATGAGAAATGTTCACACCAGAGGTAACACATTAAAATAAATGGCAAAGTGAAATACTCTTGAGGCAGATCTGTTTGAATCCATGTTTGGGTTAGTTCCTTTTGCTTGTATGTTGTACATATTTTTAGTGTAAAACACCTTTACAAGCATCTTACAGATGCCACGTGTAGGTCTTGCAACAGGATGTTGCCAATTCTAAATCTTGACTTGTGTCCAGGGGAAGACCCAAGGATTTAACAGAAAAGAAATCCATCAGGAAATAGCAAACAAACACAAAAATGTCCCAGGAAGTTTCAAACCCACAAACTGCTGCGACTGGGAGAGCGCTCAGGGGAGTGCTTATTCCTCCTCTGCCCTCCTACAAATGAGGGAATCTAAAATTAGGAACAGTTCAGAGAGTGGAAATGTGAAAGCAGACGTTTCCTTCAAAGGGAGGCATTATCTCAGTCAGTCCTCCTGTAATTATGAAATGTCTACCTGGGGGAAAAAAACGACAGATGGAATGAAGCTGTTGTCCTCAAAGTAATATTAAAAAAAAAAAAAAAACTTAGACTAATTATTTGTGATCTGAAGCTACCTGCCTTTGTTATTTACCTGCCCAGCCTACAGTGACAGCTCTAGGAATTAGTGGTAACCTAATTATCATCATTAAGCAGATGTATCCAGTGTGGGTTTTGTTGTGTTGGATTTTTTTTGTTTTTGTTTGCAAATCTCCATGACATCCAGAAGTAAAATGTAAAAGGGCAGACAACAATTAAGCATACCTAGAAAAATATCCCCCCAAAAAAGATATTTGGAATAATTATCTGTTTTGCAGTACCAAGTCAGCAGTTTTTGCGAACTTTAAAATAAGATTATAAAAGATGAAACAGGAAAGCTTACTTCAGCTTTTAAGAAAGATGTAAGCAATTTTAAACTGTACTCTTTCCCCAGGGAGAGTTTAGAAATATTTCTAATGAATTAAAGTCTAATAAAAGTATTTGCCTGGATGCTAACATATTTTTCCTAATAATTTCTTAATTTCTGGAGTGCTTAATTGTAGGTCTCAGGGGTGTGAGGTTAACGCATTATGTTTCTGTACTGAAAGTATGCACTGCATTCCTTTTTTCAGCAGGTGGTTTGTTTTTTGGGGGGGTTTTTTGTGTTTTTTTTTTTTGGTTTAGTTTTTTTTTTGGTAAAAGAGATTTTTCTTTCCTACAAATTTTTGAGAAATCAGAAGGCTCCTGCCTGATCTGATGGGACAGTAAAGAGCATGTGTGAGACTCATGTTTGTGAAAGTCTCTGTTTATTAGAGATGAATGGGGAGTAGGTAATGCCTTTCAAACAGGGTCCCCCCCCCCAAAAAAAATAAACAATTGAGCCTCAGTGGGGATTATCAGTGGCTGCAGTATCTGAGCAAGTGCAGGCATCAGGTGAGTCAAGAAGGTGGCTGAGTCCCTTATGAGGTTGTGCAGTTGAAAGATAAAAATCACCTGGTTAAACATTACCTCAAAAGGAAAAAATACAAAGTCCAAAATTAATTTCTGGGAACGGGCTCTAAGTTAGTGAAACAGTCACCAGTATAAATGGCAGTGGTCAGGGCTTTCTTCTGCAATTAGAAAGATGAGACTCCACTCCAGTTAACCTTGTAAACTTGAAGGGTTATTGGTTATAAAATGAATGGTTGTGTTTTCCCCAATTTTTTCGTTGCTGAAACTGTAATTGATGTTACCAATTTCAACTAGAAAGTACCTTTAGTCAAAGAGAAAAAACCTGCTGTAAAGGAATGCAAATCCCTTAAAACACTTGAAGTGATATTTTTTTTTTTCCTAGATTTTACAAGTTTTTCTGCAGTACCGAGGGATGACCTCATGGTACCTTTAACTCTTTTGTTTACCCCCGCAATTGAAAAGATTCTTGTATGTATTATGATTGTTTTAACCATAATTTATTAAGGTCTACTGAGAACCTATGAAGTAACACTGTTTTTCCCACTCAATTTAGATAATAAAGCAATCACTCTCACCCCTAAAAAAACCCCAAAAATATTATAGAAATGAAAAAGGAAGTAGAAGGTGTGGTCTTTTAGAATCTTAGATACATGAAACCATGCAAGTGCATTGGGAGCAGGAGTGAAATGTGGGAAGAAAATCTTTAGGAATTTCAATTAATGAGTGCATCCAGCCAGGGCCATGGCAGAGCTCCTGAAGCATCTGTGCTGCTGAGTCTGCTTGGGCTGTCCCACAGCTCCATCCTCTCCTCTCTCCCTGCCTGCAGCTGCCCACGTGTGCTCCAGCCTCCTGAGGGTCTGAACAAACTCCAGCCACACACCAGCACAGCGGTTTTCCTCGTGCTGTCTCAGAAAATGAGCTCAAACAGACAACAGAACATCACTGAAATTAGAACTTGCTAATCCGAAAGTTATAAATTGTATCCATTATAAAATGGGCAAAAATACTTTCTAATTAGTTCACTGCTTTAAAAATTAAATACATATAATAGTATACGGAATTTTTGTTCGTCTGATAGATTATGTTTTTGCAGTTGCAGCAAAATAATCCAATTAAACCTTAGAGTTTATTTTTTTCCTTCCCTTCCCGAGTTAGCCTACCACATTAGTAATCTGTGTGTGTACCAATTTTAGTCCTCGTTTCTGTGCAAATACAATTTTAATTGCAAATGACACATTGTTTGGTGTACATATTGATAGCTTCCCAGCACCTTACATACTTGGGATTTATGAAGACTTTAATATGGTTTCTTGTTGACACTTCTAAGTCCTCAGTTTCACAGTTACGTTAGGGACCTAGTTTATATATTTGCTTATAAATATATAATGCAACAGTATATCCTTAAAAATGAAACATAGGCCGATTTTAGAACTCTGTTTATATTCTCTTCCTAAAAAAAATAAATGGGTGGTTTCACCCATTTATGACAACAAAACCAAATCCCAGCCAAATTCAACCACATTCAGTAAGAGGAGGATGCGTAAGTTAAAAAGCAGGAGGGAAGATGTAAGTGGAAGACGTTTGAAGTCCATCTCTGTCAGTGAGAGCTCTTGTTAACGCTTCTCTCCAACCCTAATTCCTGTCTGCAGCGAGGCACAAGGGGCAGTGAGCGTGTGGAGAGCTGGGGTTTCATTGCTGCTTGCAGGGATGGGGCTGTGCAGCGTTGGTGTGCATTAGGTGATGCATTAGGTGATGCACTCAGTGCTTCCCATTCCCATCCTGATGCCTTAAGATGCCTCCTAGACACAGAGACTAGACAGAGTAAAGGAATAAAAGCAGGTATTTATTTGAAAGGCCTTCAAGGTACACCCTGGGGAGCCAGAGGCTACTGCCAAGATGGATCCCGAGATGGACCACAGGTCACGGGTTCTTCACACTTTTATAGGTTTGGTTCATTTGCATATCAGGGTTAATTCTCCAATTAAAGCCCCAGTTTAATGATGTAATTCCCCTTAGCTACCCCCTCCCTTCAGATACTCTTTGGTTTATACCCCTTGGGCTCAGGATGGTCCAGGTGTCCTTGAAGAGCAGTCCGGAGAGGCTTTGTTGTGTCTAACAGGCATGAGAGAGCAGAAAGTAACAGGCTACAAGAAGCTTCAAAATTGCACACTAAGCAGTACAGAATTTAAAAAATATAAAAGTTAAAACCTAAGGCATCAATCCCATCCCTGTGGGTTTGGCTGCAGCCCAGAGCCGCGGGCACACAGGCTGGAGCTGCCATCCATCCTCTCCAGGTGCTCCGTGGCTGCGGTGGGCTTGCAGGAACGCCTTGGAATGCTGGCAGAGCAGCGCTGCCCATTCCCAGCAAACCTCCCAGGGACTGAATTAATGGGTCTCATATTGTATTGATTGTGGCCAATAAGTGCCTAAATGATTTGATGCAAGGCAGAGGGATTATGAAGGGAAGAGGGAAGAGGCATCTTGAAAGAAATATGCGGTTTAATTACAGGATGAATTTCGCCAATCTACCTCCCCCTAGGAATTTAACAAATAGGCCTAAGTGCACTTAGCTGTTCTTGACATCTGTTGAAATGATATCTGCCTGTGATGAGGGAACCACGGGAATTGGTCTAAGGGTATTGTCAGGATCAGCGAGCCACAGGAAACTGCTTCTCTGTCTGCAAAATTAGACAACAGAAAAGCCTGCATTAGCAGTTTTAGGTCAAGCTGTAATGATTACAATTTCCATAACAGAATTCTGCTTTCTGATTTAATGACACCGGCTCTGTCTTTAGAAAGATGCTAAGCAAATATTTAAAATGGCGTTGAAACATAAGCAATGAAATATACATATAAGCTGGAATCAAAATCAGTTCCTGGGGCTGGTGTTGGTGGAAACTTGATATATGACTTTCAAGAGAAATGTCCAGGTTTATACCTTTTTTATGATGTGCTATGACACGTTATGAAACTCAGAATCTCTTAGGTAAACAATGGAGAGGGCATAAAACCCAGGGAACACAAAAGCTGGAGCTTCAGCTTAAATTCTCTAGGAAGACAAGCATGGTGAAGAGTGATGTTGTGTATTTGCTCATTTTGATTACATCTATAATTCAGCAGGAAGTATGTGTTGCTTAACGCTTTCTACTGCATTTTATAGTATTTATACTATACCTCTGCACCAGAGAACCTGGCAATACCTTTAAAGTCCTCAGAGACATAAGTTTCTTTGCATTATTTGAAAGCTGTGTTTTCTCGTGCTTGGAGCATTTATGTGTATTACCTCATAAATTACTTGTCATTTCCTTTGAAAAAGTAATGAACGTTTATTTGAGGAGGTGGAAACAGAAGGTGAGTGTGTGTATCCTGTTATCCAAGCTGCCTGTGCCTCACTGCCTGCCTGTGGGTGCATTCTGACTATTCCTTTGCCTATGTAAGAACTAAAAATCCACAAGATTAGGCCCAGGGAGGGGATTGTTTCTTTTGTATGTAATGCCTGCAGTGTTCTTTTTCTGTGATTTCCATGAAAAATTTGAAAGTAAAAATATATATGTCATTCGTTATACTGTAGAAGACAAATAAGGATTTATGGCTGTATGAAATGTTTGGGTTTTTACAGGCAGAGTAATTGAGGATGGAATTTAAGTTTGTATAGCCATGCAGCGTTTTCCTGGAAATTTGAATTTACATCTATCTAAACTCCTGATACCCTTCCCCGTTTTCCTGCAAAGACTGCAACGAGGTTAACTGGGCAAACACATCCCAAACATGGTAAATCACAGCAAGGTTAAAAATTCAGTATTCTGGGTGGGTTTTTTTTTTCCTGTTATGTACCTGAAAGCATAAATACATTTGCATGAGTGATCCACAAAAACACAGATGGCACCAGAGAAAGACACACAAGGTTTGCGTCCCTGCTCTGTTTTTAAAGCCCCCTGACCCCCAGTGTGTGTCTGGGTGAGGAAGTGGGCTCGGCCTCCCCTTGTGCTCACAGAGAGTTTTATCAAGTTGAGCTTTTCTTTGGAAGCAAACCTGGAGGGATCTCTGCAGTGCCAAGAGGCCAAAGTGGAGCCATCATTTCTTAGAAAGGGAATGAGTTCAGGAAAGCAGAAGGTTCTGTTTGAAAGTCTGATGAGGCTCCAATAGGCTACACCAATGTCAGAAACAAAACGTTCTAGTATCCATTTTGGCCTGCAGACTGAGTCATTTGGTGACTATGTAGAAAAAAGAAAGCAGCTGATTCCCTCTTGAAAATACAAAAAAAAAAAAAAAATAGCATGTTTTCCTGTAAGAGTGGAGTTGTAGCTATAATTTTAAAATTCATTGTTAATCTTCTAGTTGCAAAATTTGGAATTGCTCTCCAATATCCTTTGAAATATAGTGTGATGCAAAATAAAACCCAAAATATCTGAGATATTAAAAATTATTTGCACACTCAGCGTAATTATTACTTTATTTTTAAGGTTGTCTTTATTTGATATCTCACTGCTAACTTTTCTGAAACAGAAAATTTTCTGTGCTAAGTATAAGTCTCCTGGTAATAGGATTAAATAGAATGTTCATTTGTTTCTCTTTGCAGCTATAAATATTGTAGTCTTTTCAATAGAAATAAAATGGTTTTTAGCTTTTTTTTTTCTCCATAAGCACCCAACACATTAAATTGTAATATATTTATAATTATCAGGTTGGGGTTTTTTTCACTTTTACATGAATCTGAGCTCTCTGCTGTAGTGTATCATATCTCAAAGCAACTTTGAAACCTTTGTGATGTAATATGCACTTATCTAGGCTAAAATTCTCTAGGCTAAGTTTGTTCAAATCCTGCACCCATAATTAGGCATCTAAATATAATGGCCTGATTCTTGAAAGATGTGAGCACTTTTAGGTACAGTCACTTGCTGAGATTTGCTGTGCTTTGCATTTCTAAATCCAGGCCATATATGTAGGCAGCCTAAATATAGATTCATGAACTAATTTAGGACTTAAAGAGACTTCAAATGATTTGGCATGTTTCTTAGTTCGTGTTATTCCTGATGGAGAAAACCGGTGCTTCCAGCAGTGATCCTTGTCTGCCTGGCACTGATGGGAAAGGATTGCTCCTTGGTTTTCAAAGTGCTTTGGAAAGCTCTGTAACAGCTCAATGTTGTATTATATTATCCCTCTTTAAGGCACAAGTTCTGTCTTTTATATTCCAGATTTCCTAGGAATGTAATGGAAAATTGTTTAGGGTAGAGCCCTTTCAGTGGGACTGAATTATGTATGGATAATCTGAAATGCCTGCTCTCTTCTGAGCCAGGATGTTTAAGGGAAAACATTACTTTGAATAAAACTCATTTCATATTTAACAGAGCATTTCCACCTGTCAGACAGTGTGGTTCTTTTCCTTCTTGCATTGATGGTATTTTCAGGGCTTACAGAAAAAATGGTTCAGGGGTTGTTTTGCTTTTTGAATTGGAAGAAACTCTAAAAAGATTTCAGTTATAAGTGGCTTTTATCCATAAATTTAGATTCCTCAAGACAAAACAAAGTATTTAAAAATGTGGTTTCACTTTCAGAAAATCGCAGTGTAATTGTCACTGGTAATACCTTGTAGTTCTCACCAGTCCTGGCTTTGGCAACCAGATGAGAAAGAGTGATGAAAAAAAGAAATTATTCTTCACTTAATGAGGGCATTGTGTGTGCAAACCAGTCCAGAAAGTCCAAACTGTAATTTGAATGTATTCATTAACATTCTTCATTCTTTGTCCAACTTTCAATTAATTTTCTTATATTTAAATTTGGTGTATTTTGTTAATTGAGGCTTCTTATAATGGAGATCAGGCTGGGATGTAGGTGAATGGAAATAGAACTGTAATAGTGAACCAGCATTAACATTACTCTTTCAAGTTTCATGTTGGTTTAGTTTGGTTTGTGTTTGGTGATTTTTTGTTTTGGTTTTTATTTCTGGTTTGTTGGTTTTGTTTTTTTTTTCAAAATCATGTTTTTTTATGCACATTAAAAAGTGTAGGCATTGATCTGGCTACATTCTGTAGCAGGCAGAGAAAAGACACATTTCCAAAGAGTATTCAGAAGTACATTATTGCCCTTTTGTGTATAGTCTGTGCTTCATTAGAAAATGACAGTAACTCTATTCTCCTCTGTAAAGAAAAATTTCAAATATGGATAGCAATGTTTGTGACACAGGGTAACAGAAGAGTGGTGTTAAGCAAATATTGTGGTTCGCTGTTTCTCCTAATGCCTCATCATTTCTTTCTCCCTCTCACTGTGAAGAGAGATTTTCCTGCACACTTCTTTACCCTCTGAAAGAAGAGTAAGGTTTCAAAAATGATTAGAGCTATCGCCATGTTAGAAAAACATTAACAGTCAGGTTGTTGACGTATTTCCACATTTCACAAACCTGCTGTCAGTCTAAGCAAGGAATGAAAACCCTTGCAGTCATAGGAAATCTCTGCAGTTCCTTGGAAGCTCAGTGTTTTCAGGTGCAGCGTTCAGCTTTCAGACTGGCTGTTACCGAGCCAGTCCAAGAGTGTGATTTATTTAATTTTTTACAAGAAAATTCTTTTCAGTGATGAATTTAGTTACTTTCTTGCCCTCTCTTTTTTTTCATGCAACGTGAGTCATTCATAAACACTTTGTGGTTTAGGCAGCAAGGTGGGAGCAGAAGTATCTAAAGAAAAAAAAAAAAAACAAGAAAATGTGTAGCCAGAATGACAAATCCTTAGGCACAGCTATAAAACATACAGATCAGTAGCACAGAGCCATAAGAATATATTGACTGTGGCTCAAACTCATCAGAAGATTGATCAATCCAGCTGACTTGCATTAATTGTGAAATAGAAGGAACGCTGCGATCAATGATAGGCATGAAAGTGCAGCGGTAATGATGCCACATCCAGCTAATCCAATAATGGAGAAGCTGATGGATAGCATATTGGAATTCCACTGCTCGGGCCCCTGTCACAATAAAGTATATCCTGCAATTATGGGGAAGAATCGAGCAGGCAGCAGCGGAGGCAGCCTAAGCGGGCCGTGCCGCGGCCGTTTTCCTGATTAAACACCACGTTAAGTGGCACTCAAACACTGCAGCTTGGCCGGGTTCTAAAAGGTAATCCTTAAATTAATGCGAAGCTGTGTGTTTTAATCAAAGCAAACTATGAATATTAAGATGTGTGCAAGTGAACTGTGGGCATTTGGACATTGGTCACTGGCCTCTCGCTGTTGGCCACGAGGAGTAAGGACCATTGCAGAGTTGTGAGCCACCAGCGGCCTGTGCTGCAAATCAGTTTGAGTTTAGAAAGGCTTAAAGAACTGGTGGGAAAAATAATACTTCTAACAGGCCCTTGGAGAATTCAAATTTAGTTAACTTCTGCCCGTGTTTGCCTATGGTTACTAATTTCAGTCTGCTCAGTGTTAGGTGTTGATTGGAGGAAGAATAGATTTTTAGTAATACAAGTTCAGCCAGACCTGTGGCTACAGTTAAGATTATGGTTATCTACTTATTATAAAACCAACCTGAATCCTCTCAAAATATAGCATTTGTCACATTAAGGACTAAGTCTTTCTGTTGTTATTAAAGTATTGACTTTTCTACTGTTACTTTAACCCCGATACTTAATTTTTATCATGAAGTTTATCTCTACAAGCCTGCTCATTGTCATTTTGGCTTGGCTTTGCTGTTGGCTTGACTTTTTAAGACCCAGCTTTGCGTGGGGGATGTCAGGAGGCTGCAGGGTCCATGCAGGAACCCCTTGGCAGTGGCTGTTTAAGGAAGGTGTGTCCTGCTCTCCTGCCTCTCCCTGGGACACTGGGTTCTTCCTGCTGTGCTTGGACAGGACCACGTGGAGCTGCAGAGGAGCTATGACTGGTTTTTCCACCTTCTCCCTTGTCAGCAGTATTTCTCAATTGTTTATTTTTGTTGGGGGGATAAATGACGGATCTCGGAGCTGCTCGACATTCAGGGTGCCCAAGGGCTGCTGTTTCTGTGGGTTTGAGCAATCAGGGGGGGAAATGGATGTCTCCCTCATCACTGAGGAAGCACCTAAACCCATCTGTGGATCATTCTGCTTTGCCTCCTGGAAATCATTGCCTGCTTTAATTCCAGTTCTGGATGGGTATTTTTATGTTTCAACTATAGAAATTTGCCACTTTTCAGATACAAGTTGACACTTCATAGTTCTTGAAACTCTTCAATGGAATCTGGCTCTATTTCTGTGTGCAAATCTAGGGAGTTTTTCATGACAAAATCACTTTGCTGCTCTTGCTGGGCTTTCCTCCTTTGAAGAAGTTGAGGCAGAGAAGCTTAGGGACAATTATTTAAGCAAATAGCAAGCAAACAAAAAACATTCCCATTCCTGTTAAAGTGTGCTGGTAACAACTGTTATGACAGATTAGGAGCTCTGCATGCCTTGCTGAAGCATCTTTGATTCTGGAGAATCCAGCTGGGCATGTGTGAGAGGGAATTGTCCAGCCATCTCAGCTTAGTGCCCTGGAGTATAAAAGCCAGCCCTTCAGGGCTGCAGCTCACATCTTCTGTTTCTCTTTTAGTGTGGTGTAATTTTCTTAGTGTTTTGGGGAAATTATCATCCAGTGCTTGTATGGGGCTTTTCTTCTTCCTCCCTAATGTTGATTATACCTGTGGGGACTAAAGGGACAGAAGAAACAAGACTCCTTCCACGGCTACAATGCAGGGATGAAATTGAGGAGATAATTTATCCTAAGGGTTCTAATTATTCCAAAGTGTTTGTTTTCAATAGAAAAATTTAATTAAATACTAGATTAATAAGTGATCAATAAGTCCTGAAATGGTTTTCAGGCTGCTTAAGCGAGCTGGCAGCAAAGACTGCATCTTTCTGTTTCTTTGCAAGTAGAAGATAGAATTCATGCTCTTCAGGGTTTTTTCCTTTCAAAATACTGCAGTATAACCAAAATATAAGTTGGCCAAGTTGTGAATGTAATACCACCATCCTGGGTGTTAATAGCGTCTCTTTCTGTGAGGAATGGCCTGGTACAGTGTGTATTTTCTGAACCTATTTTTGATTGTGTGAAATGTTAACAGTTCACTTTACACCTCCCATCATCAGAGTAATAATGAAGAGGAGGCGAGTTCAGGCTCTGTGATGGTAGCTAATTGCTGTGGAACAAACCCTCGCCTTCCCCGAGACTTTGTTCATTGCTTTTGGCCACTAGGGAATAATTTTAATGCATGAAAACTGTATTCAAGTTATGTTCCAGCAGTAAATGAGATCTACTTACTTCTTTCCAGAACAATTAATTTCAAGGCAGCCTATGTTAAAGAAAGTACTGAGCAGTGTGTTTTATAATTGCTGGAGAGCTGTACATGCAATATTAGGGTAGAAATATTGGGTTTCTTTTCAAGTTTTGAATAATCCCAGTAGACTTGCAAGCTGCTATGAATAATTCTATAAAGTCTAAGTGAAAGAGTTCAGATATTTTCCCTCCTCTCTTTGAGATTACTGCAGTTATTTGAGGCAAAAAGCCAAAACACCTCAATATTATGGAAAATGAAGACACTTTGTTAAGACTGAAGCAGTAATGGATAGCCTGAAGGCATTGGTTGAAACAAAATTACTCCGGAAATGTTTTTTTATGTTTTTTTTTCCTCTCAAGTTGTTAGATGCCACCAGTCATCTGTGAAGTTACAACACGGTATCTTCATAACAGAGGAACTTATGTAAATGCTTCGCTTTGCTGTCAGCAGTTTAACATCCTTTACTAGGTGTGTAAAAATCCTCACAGGCCATTCCTGAACAGGGACAGGACAAGCAGGAATGGTTTAAAACTGTCAGAGAGCAGAGCTAGGTTAGATTTTAGGAAGAAATTGTTCTCTGTGAGGGTGGGGAGGCCCTGGCACAGGGTGCCCAGAGAAGCTGTGGGTGCCCCATCTCTGGAAGCGTCCAAGGCCAGGTTGGATGGGGCTTGGAGCACCCTGGGACAGTGGAAGGTGTCCCTGCCCATGGGAGAGGGTGGAACTGGATGATCTTTGAGGTCCCTTCCAACCCAAACCATTCTGGGATTCAGGGATTGTTTGTGGTACCTGCAATGAAGTGTCTTAAGGCCTCTGCCATACACTGTTTTAATTTTATTCATTTATTTATTCATTTATTTATTTATTTTTCTTATTTTTCATTTTTCACATATAGCTAAAACTTAGTGCATGGCCAATAGAACTGGGCAGGTGAAGAACCACGATTCCTCCAGGGGAAAATGGTTGTTCCATGGAACTGCACTGACAAGGTGCTGCTGCCTCTGCTTGCCTTGCGCAGCATCGTTGCCTTTGCTAATTCTGTGCTGTGCTCTTGAAATGAAACTTGTAATGCAGATGGTGACCCTGGAAGGTCTTACAAACTTGCAAGTGCTTGAAAAGGTGTTAATGCTTTTCCCCAGGAAAAGAGAGGGGGATTTTAACCTCCTCCAAAGGATTGTTTCATCTGTAATTAGAAGAAGCAAGATCATACAAATACAGAAATCGGTGAGCTAATTGCAGTAGTCTGGCAATGAGGGACTCTACTGGGATCAATTAACATGATCTAGATATTAAAAGAAAGCAGAATGTTCCTTCTTTTTTCCCCTCCTATGATTTGCCACATTTGTCTCTTAAATACAGACTCTTGCAAGGTAAAAAAAGAAAGGGTTGTTTTTTTGTTTTTTTTTTAAATATTTCCAGGGCAATAAAAGTCATCATAATGGTCTTCAGTTCTGCTGACATCCTGCTTGTTTCTTTTACAGCTGAGACCAAGTGGCAGGTACAGCTGGGTACCACCGGGAAGGGTTGTTGACTGGTGATCCAAGTTTTTTCGGTATTTAACAGCAGAATTGCTCTCATGTTGAAACAGGCTCTGATTCTTAAGCTCAGTACACTCTGGTACATATTTGTGGGGGTTTTGTACTATTTATTTGTGTTGTGGGATGCCCTTTGAACTAAACATAGGTGGTTAAGATCTCTTTTTCCGCCGGTATTGTACATGATAATACTGTATTACAGCATGCACCTGGTTATATTCTACTGGCAGTCACAGGGGAAGAACATCAGCTTTTTGAAACCTGTAAATACAGGGGAAATCGTGTCAAGCTTGTCAGCAATAATGCATTAATGTTTGAAGTGTTCTGTGCTCTTTTTTCCATCTAATTGAAGGCATGCACGTGGCATTTCTCAGCTGACCCAGGCAGGTGGGGGCTGCTGGAGCAGGGGAGGGAGCTGGTGTGAGCTGCTGCGGGTTTGGTGCACTCGGAGTGCAGCTCTCTGAGTGCACTGAGGAGGGACTGACTGCTCTGTAATGTGCAAGCTCAGAGTGCTCATTAGGGGAGGAAAGACAAAGCTTCAAGCACTTGGTACCAGGCTTAAATGGACTCCAGCTCCACTAGAACACGGCGCTTGATATTCCACCTGAAACCAGTTTAGTTCTCGTTGGAAGTGACAGGGTGCCAACAGTTCGTTCAGGAGAATATTTACTGCTTTTTGGAAGGTTTAATCTGTGCTATCCTGATCCAGTGTGGGGTTGTTCAGCTCGGTAAGAGCTGACTACCAAGGCTCAGCAGGAAGGGGAATTTCTCACCTCTCTGGCAGTCCCTATTCATCTGTTTCTCTTTGCCTCTGAACACAGAGGAAAAATGGGTTTTGAAACTTGGTTATTGAGCACTACAAGGAGTAAAATGCAGTGAAAATGGTCTGCAGTATTCTTTTTCATTTTTAGAAAATAATTCCAGACATCAGAGAGGGATTTTATATAACCTGGTAATGAAGAATATTTATTCCCTTGTTCTCCGGGCCCAAGGCATTCCACATTACTGATGCTGGAACATGACATGTACAACAAGAATGTATGAAACCTTTAAGATTTTTTTCTTTCTGATGCCTAGATAGCTGCTGAACTTATTTTCTTCTCAAAAAGAAGTGATTATAGACATATTTCTTATATAATTAGTTCAGAGCTATCAAATAAAACCAAAAATGACTTGTCTTCCTTCTCCATGCTCCCTGTGAAATGCCAAGTTTGTCTTATTTCTCATGGAGATAGATATTTAGATAATGATAGCAAAGCTATTTAAAATGCAGGCAAACTCCTTCCTTGCTTTATTTTGTGTTTCACTCAATCCATTTTCTATTACAATGCCTTTGGACTTGGATATCAACCCTTTCCCACACCCCCATCCCCTATTTTGCTTATGCTGTTGACTTGCTTTGAGAAAAAAACATTTTCCCTTTTTTTCTTTCTTTCTTGGTAGGTTTGGTTTTGCGGTTTGGTTTGGTTTTGGGGGTTTTTTTGTGCATGTGTTTTCAGTTTCTTTTCTCCTAAAGACAGATGGTGGCAACACTGTTCTTTGTGAAGCAAAAAGGAAACAGCTGGTGACGTGCAAGGCGAGGCTAGACCAGCAGTACATGGCTCTTTCCAGTGTTTCAAAGTGTTCCTTGGCTTTCCAGAGGAGCTGGTAGATAAACTAAGCACAGACTTATCTCCCCTCTAACTGTAACAGTAAAAAAATAATTAAAAAAATTTAAAAAAATCACAAATATACTAAATTTATGGCATAGCACAGATTCAGTACCTTTCCATCTTGGCTCCCCACATTTAAATCCATTCTTGACTTAGGAAAAATTTGTTGCAGTCTAATAACTATAAAATATTAAGAGGAAATAAAATCAATGTTGGCCCCAGCCTTAGAATGCAAACCACACACACACACGCACTATAAGATATGGTCAAATACTGCTTACTCAGGAGATTCAGCTCTAGGAATTGAGCAGCACTGAGAACCACTATAAAATATGCAGGAAATGAAAAAAATCTGTTTAATAGATGCTCACAAATCGTTGTTTTCATAAGATCAAGGTATTTTTTTATTCCCTTCAGGTAAAAAGGGTTCTCATGATTGAAATCTATCAGACCTGGGCAGGTGAAAGCTGCTTGGTGTTTTTTTCCCCTTATTTGTGGTGTTATTAGTCCTGAGTCTCCAGGTTGCTAAATGTACACATATGAATTACAGTGTTTCAGGAATCAAATGAAAGGCTTTGGGGGGAAAAAAAAAAAAACCAAACAAAACAACAACAAGGCATCTCCATGATGTATTTAAAGTCCGGCTTTATTTAGTAAAGAATGCTGGGCAGTCATTGCAATGAGTTATTGCCCCTGACTAGCGTGGGCAGCGTGCACTGAGCGAGGAGTGTGGCTCTCTTGCCAGTCTGCATCTGTAACCTGTCACACTGCTGCACACTTGCCAAGGTTAGAGCCTAGAAGGAGGTTTCCCAATTTTACAAGAGGGCTTTATCTTCATCAGCAATCAGACAGAGGTACAGTGAGAGCTCAGGCTGGGGTAAAGGAAAAAAAAAAAGAAAAAATGGGGGGAAAATATCCAATTTCGTGGAAAATCTGATGTTGTAGAATAGATTTTTGTCTTTATTTAGAATGAAGACTTTTTGTCTTTATTTAGAATGGAAGTATTTTTTTTTTAATTACACTTTTAGAAATGGAGCTTTAAATAAAGAGCTTTACCATGTGGATGCTCTAGAGCCACTGAATCTCCGTGCCTTGGTGTCCCCAGCTCTCTCACTGTCCATTGGCAGTCGGCAGCTGCAGCTTCTGGGAACCTGAGTCAGGTGCCTGGGTTGCTTGGAAGGTTCAGCTCCCTAAAAAAACCCACCACAGCAGCATCTCAGCAGCTGAAGGAGAGGGGAATGAGTTTACAGAAACTCTCGGGGCGTTACTGAGCAGAACACTCCCTGCAGAACTTCCCACTGTTGTTGATCTGGCAAATCTGATGAACAAATATCTCTATCAGAGGGTTTGTAACCAGCTTCTAGGTATGTAAGGATACCTTTTAAGCTGCCTATTTCATCACTTAAGTAAGATTTTGCTGTCTTTGGACTTCTTGGAAGCTCTTGCTGCTTGTGGCCAGTTTGTCAGTGCTGCTTGGTGGTAGGAAACAGCGGCTCCTTCCCTCCTGTGTTGGACACTTGCTTGTTGTTTCCAGGCTTTCAGGACTATCCCATGGTCTTCCTAAACTTTCCGGGTTCAGAGACCTTCATGCCATGCAGCAGATGGAAAACTAAGGCTGGGTTTTCTCTAGGGGTGCTTAGTTCCTGCAGGATTTATTTCTTTATGTTATGGGTGCTAAATACCAGACATACCACAGTTTAGACTTATTTGTCTAGGGTGGGTATCACAGTGTAGCTGAGGCCAGGTCATCATTCTTAAGCAAATGAATCTTTTCGCAATGGAAATTAATTGTTGTTTGTAATTGTGTGTGCCTGTTTGAGACACATCAGGAATTTTTATCTAGGTAATGAGACACCCCTGTCTCAGAATATGCGTCCTGAGGTGTAAAAGAGGTGTAAAAGGCCTGAATTCCAGTCTCTAGATACAATTAGAAATCAAAACAATTGCTGTGATATACTGAAAAACCAGACAAGTAACCTCATGCAGAGCAGCATTGCCTACCCTTTTAATTGCTGCTTATCCTGTCTCAGTAAGTGAGGTAATTGATGTTTTACTCTCAAAATTGATCTCGGTGTTTCAGGTAGTTAGCAGGCTAGAATGGCTTCTGCATCATAGCACTAAAAATCGTTTTATCTCATAAACTAATCCCAGGCTCAAAAATGTGGCACACCTGAAGGCTCCCTAGCTTAAAAATAATGAGTTTGTTTGGATCTTGGGTCCACTGAACCAGATTGTGATAAATCTGAACAACCACACAGAGCATCACAGCACTGGTCCTGCTCCTTGCAATTCTCCTGCTCTCAGTTCTCCCCGAGGGCCACCTACATCAGAGCTTTGAGAAGCTCCAAATTATTTCTGCTGGTACTTTTCTTATTCCTGCTGGAGTGGGAGGAGTTGTTTGGGGCTGTAGCAAGCTGGCTGAACAGGGGGTGGGTTTCAGTTTGAGCAGCTTGACCCAACACCTCTCAGGTGATGTGCACACCCTGCAAGTGTGGGACTCACCTCAGGGCCTTGGCTTCACTTTGCTTCTTCATGTATGTTAATAAAACATTTCTGGGAGGAAAAGGGAGGACAAAAACAAATAATGCGTAGGTCAAAACACTTCCTGTACTATTGCACATTTATCTCATTGCAAAGTTTAGTGTAGGAAGAGCTAGAAATTCAGATGTGAAAGCAGCACGGGATTGTTACAAACGTTGGGAATGCAATGAATGAAAAATAGTGAGTAAATGACACCTCGAGGCTACAGCTGTGGTGCATTGAGCACACAGGCTGGGCCACCACACTGGCAGTGCTACCTGCATGCAAACGAAGGGGAAATGTTCCTTTTGAATGGTGTGTGCAGTTATTATATTGAACCTGTATATCATGTGACATTGAAATGAGTCATTAATATTGTGGTTTGGTTTATACCCTCCTGGAATGGAAACACACAGACCCACATGGAGGTAGAAGAGATTCTCCTCTCCATCTCTATTGTATCTAGGGGTACAGATAAATGTGAGAAAACTTGTAGATGGAATTCTTTGTCCTTGACGACTTTCAGTCTGGGCTAAGGTGTGGTGGAAAAGTGAAGATATATGCAGTTATGTGAAGAGGAAAAGAGGTTATATTTATGGCAAAAAGAGATGATATTTAGATCTTTCATGTTTATATGGTAAAAGATTTCTATCTGCCTTCTCAAGGGACGGGGTTTCAGGTCACAGTTTACCTCACCTCGTCATAGCTCATCACAAAGTTTTTCAGAGGTGTTAGGAGCAGCACTTTCATGCATGAGGATGGCATGCAATGTGTCATTGCAGTTATTTCAAAAGCTATGGACACAATACAGTTTTGAAGCTACAATTTCAAGCTTGTTATCGTGGAGGTCATTGAAGAACGTGACATTTCGTTTGCAAAATGAGCCTGGCTGTGCATGCAGGTGCATGCACATACACAAGTTTTAAATGTTTCCCTCTACTTTGCTATTTTTAGGACAGTAAGGCCACTGCCGTGGTTTCATTAAAAGGTGAAAGAAAGTTTTTAACTTTGTCAGCTGCACCTGATTGTTGCCAGTAATTGTTCATTTTCTTAACAGAAAAGCAAAGAATATTTTAAATAAGACTTACTTGTTCAAGGTAACCTTACCACTTCTGAGTGAGAAGAATACAGTGCCCTAATGGATGCTGTTATATGACAATCTCTAAATGTCTTTCATTATTAAGTGTCAAGGTTTCTTTTAGGAAAGCTTTAGAAATTCTTGGGAGAAATGTTTCATTGCAGCAAGCTGTAGCACCACCACTAAAAATATATTGCTAATTAAAGTTTATTGACAGTCTCTGTAATGCGTTCCTGGAACAAGTCAAAGCACTGAGTAGTTATTGAATGCGAGGCACTGCATCTTCTATAGTTAGTTAAGCTGTTTAGGAGAGGAGATTAAGGCACTCTGCCCTTCCTTCCCTGTGTAGTTATTGGCTGTGACCATTGTGCAGAATAAAACACTTTCCTCTCAGGATACCAATGCTGCAGACTCCAAGAATCTTTAGCTTTGTCACGAGTTTTTTCACTTGGTAGGCATGGGCGAGTGGGGAGGCCAGTTAAACACTGTCAAGGTCTGAAAGGTACATCTCCCCAGGAAGGAAAAAAATTTTGACTATTCAGAAAACAATTCCTTCACGGGTGCAGCTCCTAAGTTGAGCAAGGGAATGCAGAGTCACTTCAGCTCTGTGTGTGGATATAAGCAAGGAAGGTGTAAACCATGCCTGTGCAGCTCTAATGTGGGATGCAGTCAGGGACAGGCTTGCTCACGTGTGGTCACACTCAGCCCTGGTGCAGCACTGCTGGACAAGAGAAATTGTGTCTGTGAGTTTGACTGCTCACACTATATGGTCTGTGCTTTACTGATTTCGCTTGCACTGCTTATTTAGAGTCATAGAATGCACTGGGCTGTAAGGGATCTTTAAAGGTCATCTAGTCCAAACTGAAGTCTGTGATTTCTTACTGATATAGTGAACCTGGAAAACTCTTGCAAGTTATTACAAAATGATCCTTGAGTGTAAGCACCAGAAGCTTTTGTGCTGTCTTGCCACATCTCTGGAATACTCTGAGACACAGTGAATCTATGAGCAATTTTGTAAATGCAAGGAACAGGATTTATTCTTCAGATGACTGCCAGAAGACTTTTACCCTTCTTTAAATCACAAAATCTAAGCTACTCATTTCAGTAGTGTTCCTCTGCAATTCTGTTGCTGTAAGCAAGGGCAAAGCACTGCCTTTGGGAAGTAAGATTTACAGTACAAATCAGAACCAAACCAAGATTTTTTACATGGGGTACGAGTGAGTACCAGCAGCTTTCCAAAGTGATTGGTTTGTGTCTCTGAGAGCCAAACATTCTGCCTGCTTGTACAACCTACAGTTCCACTGAGGAACATTATCTGAGTTGTAAAAAACTATGTAAAAAGTTCCTTATGGCAGGTCTGGTCCTAGAGCTCATTAAACTTCTGCCTGCTCTTTCTGCTGATTCAAGCTTCTTGCACGTACAGAAATGGCCGGAGGAGTGGTGTGATGGAGAGGGCGAGTGAGCCCTGATGCAGAGCCAGGTTGGGCTCGTGCTGTGAGGGTAAGAACAGCCCCAGGGCAGGGGGGACAGATGTGATTTTTCCCTCTGGGACTAATTCATTAATTGATTAAAAACCAAAGAAGATATCCTCCTGATTTTAGGTGTATTTACTGAGCATCGCATGTAGGGTGCCAAGTTCTCTCTCTAAACTTCACCACAGCATAATTCCTACATCTTTGCTGTGCTTTCAGGAAATAATCTCACCTGCAGAGTCCAGAAGTTGATAAATTAGTGCAGCAAAGGCAACCTCTGCTTCTCTCAAAAGATTCATAGCAAGAAAAAACCCCTGTTCAGTGTGGCAAAGGGTACAAAGCTTATGTTTGGATTTGTGAGTGCAAGTACAGAAGCTAGCATTGCATTTCTAGTGCAACACAGAAAGGTATCTAAATGTCATTAATGCCTAAATTGCCCCTGTCATCCTATTGCAAATGTGTGTGGATACTAATGACCAATTTTCATCTTGTATTCACATCCTTGAAATTCTCTCCTGACAGCTAAAGATAAGCAGCATGTATATGTTTCATAAGTAATGAAGTTATCTACCATAATGTCAAGTTTTAGGAAGAGTGGGACATGAAAATAGACTGTCATTTTATTGCACTTCATGGTCTTCACTTCTTCTTTGCATTCAAATTTTATTGAGAATATGTATATAAAGAATATGTATATAAAGTACGTGTCTGTATCTGTGTCTATAAAGAAACAAAACCCAAAACAAAAACAAAGGAAAAAAAAAATCAATAACTTGATTAACCAACTAAATTGCACTATAATAGGATGCTATTTATTATCAATCAGTTTATATTCTAGGATTGTTTTTAAATAGTTATTAATGTTAAACATTCTAAGGTTTTCCTTTTTTTATCTGCAGATTAATAAAATAAGTTTTGCAGATCAATTTACTGGTGATTGATCTATGAGGTTAAATCTACAGAATGACCATTTAGTATGCTTTGGATCATTTCATATAAAGTAAACTATTTTACATGTATAAATATACCTATACACACACAGAGTCTTGCTCTTTATGACACTCTGAAGATTAATGTTTTAATTGGAAAAAGGGCAACTCTGAGGAAGGGGACAAATGAAAGTCTGGATGTCTGTCAGTTCGCTGGCTTCTTGCTGACCTGGCAATATCTGGTTTCTCAGACCAGCTCCTCCTGTAATGACCTCTCCAGCCAATAATGTGGATCTGCCAGATAAAAGCTGTGTTTTGGGTTTTTTGTAATTTGTCAAGCATCGGTGGCTGAATGAACTTGACTCACTTTTATCAGCACACAAGCACTGCAAGTAGGCCTGCAGATGTTTGCTGATAGCACACAGGCCGTGTCTATAGGAGCGATTTGTAACATAACTGGCTTTGGTAATTGTCTGGAAATCCATGCCTGTCTCCAGTGATATCCTCATCGTCAGGCTGCTGTTCTCTCCTCTGCCTTGAAGTGTCTTTCTGAGTTGTTACCTGCAGCTGGAATAACTGCCACCTGAACAGGCTAGTAGTAATTTTCTAGAAAAAAAAAAATCCATGTAAAGCGGAGTTTTTACTTAAACCTTGTTTTAATTTTACTATATATTCTTGGCCTACAGTTTTTAGTTGTCATCTCTGTCCATGATCTTTACTTCAAAAAACTTATTATGCAGCACATCAGATTTATTTCCTCATGTGGGTAATACAGACCCTCAGAATTCAGCAGTACCTGATACTCAGATACTAATTAGTATCTCCAATTTCTTCGTTCTATATTTACATTAACTTCGGAGTTTATCACCTAATTGGTATTCATGTCATTATCTCCAATTTTAATTTTTTTTTCTGCATAGAGACTTTAAGGAAAGAAACTTAAAACTATTTTCCCCAAAGGTACAAGCTTTTACTAGAGTAAATTCTTGTAATAATAATATGCTTATGAAACAAGAATTATTTGTGCTGCACTGAATAGGGTAATACATGTAATATGCCAGGCTTGGTTTGGGCCTATTTACATTGTAAGATAACATGCTTCAATTCTGTACTGCTTGCTGTTTTAACATCATAGTATTTTTAATTACATTTTTCATAGTGTCCATTTATTCTCTGGAGTACATTGCCTTTGCCTTCAGATTATTCCTTAAAATATTTTCTGTGCTATGCAGGGAAATTAAATAAAATGCAGTAGGGGTAGTCCTTTCTGTATAAAAGGAGTTTATGTTCGAATACTGACGATAGATCAAGTTTCTCCCGGGATTGCTCCATGCAGAGCATGCATCCAGAATTTCATCCTGAGGCTTTGCCACACAGGTGTTTATCTGGAATGGTACTTGCAGAAGATATTTTCTTTGAGATAATTTTCCTAATTTATGTTAAAGTCCTCTGTAAGGTGATTTCCAGAGCCTTAATGTCCAAGGGTTGGCCACAGAGTGTAGATCCAAATTGAACCCAGCACTGTCCTTGTCTGCACCGTACTTTTCACAAGGTCATAGCAAAGACCCACAGCTCCTAAACTGTGTTTGCAAAAACGGGGAACTAACTGTGTCACAGGATATGAGCTCGGGGAAAGCTGCAGTGTTGGCTGCTGTTGTGCCATCCTGCAGGGATTTTACTCACGGGGATGTTGGAAAAGGAAGAACTTCCAGGCTCTGCTGCAGCATCACAAGTTTCCTTGAATACACTCAGGGAGCCAGAGGCAAATTTGGTCACATATCTGTCTCTGTGATCTGCAGCGTGCTTTGGGCATGCAGCTAAGGCTGTTAAAAAACAAAGAAATTGAAAATTAAAGGAAAAAAAACCCAAACAAACAAAACAAGGAAAACCCCAAACCGTGGTGTTTTCTAGGTAACAGTGTTGTTCAGGCAATATAGAAAATCTTGGTGAAGAAGCATCTTATCCTGAAGCTAAGAAAAGGGTGAAAATTGGGCTTTAATGTTTCTCAGTTGGTTAAAGGAGCTATTTTGCAAAAGGAAATAACTGCCTACAAACTGTTTTAATTTAATGTAAAAAAAATCTTTGCAGGTGTTTCTCTTTTATTTTTGGAGATTTTCTACTTTTCCTTGTCTCAGTAAAATGATCCTGTCTGGAATAGGTTGCTAATATGAGGGCAAAAAGAAAAGGAGAGGGAGAAAAGCCTATAAAACTATAGATTATTTTTTATGGATGATGAGATGGTCCCCATTTGCATTTACAGCTTTACAAGGATTGTAGCACTAGGCTCTTTTTCTTTTTTTTTGATGGAAATGCTTAATCTGAGCTCAATGGGCCATAATAATTGCCTGTTTCTTCCAGTAGAAATAAACCCACTTGTACGTGACACTTGAAACCTTAACTCTGCTTCGTATTACCCATGGAACTGGAGACAGTTCTTCACCCAAATATATTTATGACAGCAGCACCAGTCGATATACAATACCCAGCCAAGGGCGTTGGAGAATAAATCAGTCCCTCCAGCCACTGCTGGAGCACGATAACTGATGGTGGTAATAAAACCCCAGGAAATTAAAATTCCGTGCATGCAAACGCACGTACCTAGCCAAGAGAAACCCGAAGCTCTCTGTTCTGGAAAGAATTTGCATATGCATAGACATATACATTCTGTGCCCCTTTGTGTTAGGAACACAACGGGACACAAAGTGTATGGGTTGTCAGCACGTTGTCACTTCCTTAGACTTTCCTCAGCGTTTGGGGGCTTTCAGGAGACGTGTCCATGAAAATTTAGGCATCTTGTAGAGGAAAAGGACGATCCCAGTTACTCCTTGAGGAAGAAATACTGATGTTCTGTTTGAAAGCTTCTAGATGTTGCTGTGAGTGACTACCAAAGACTCTGAAACCCTCCTTTCCAGTTCAATTCATGCTGCATGTTTATGCAATTACTGGTGTTTTTAATGAGTCCTCTGTGTTCGAGCACCTTGGGCTCTACTTTGTGGCATTGTGAGCTCTTGGGATGGATGCTGTTTCTTCACTTGTGTTTTGGGGTTTCACACATAGTACTGAGAAGCAGTTTTAGATTAATACACAATATTATTTATACATTTATGTACAAGCCCACACTCCCTCCACATATTAAATAACTTGGAGTATCATTTCTTCTGAATTCTGCAGGGCAATGAGATAATGAACACTAATAAGTAATAAAAAGATGCCTGGGAAGTGACTGTTTCCAGATGAAACACAGCAGTGCATGGTGTGTGTCCTTGTGTTGCACAGCCTTCTTGTGTAACGTGGCAAGGAACAACTCAAGCATTTAATTTTTGACAGAAGACTTTTGCAGTCAGATGAGTGTCTAGTGAGAGGAAGCACTGACAGATGGATTTTGCAGATAGTATGAAATGGTGTGGACTGTCTCAGAGTGTCTGGTGAAACACAACTGCTACAACTGTGAAAGGACAATCTATGGTTTGATTGCAGCTGTTTAATCTATGTATGAATGAGGAGAAATACAATTTCTCAATCAGATGATGAGCACTCAAATACAATTTCTCAATCAGATGATGAGCACTCACCAGTTGGGAGGTAAGTTCTGTTAAAGGCACTGTGGCTGCTCAGTGCCAAGCCTTTCTCAACTGGCTCTCAAGCTCCACAGTTCGTGTGTAGATACTGACTGTAATAATAAAAACAGGCATCTTGGTGAAATTCTGGTAATCATATTTGCACAATCCTTTTTGAGGTGGAAAAAGAAAGGCAGCAATATCAGGGGGCCTTTCATTTACCACACATGTTTAGTTATGGCAAAATATCTAGAAGATAAAAGACATTAGACCTGTTATTTTTCAACCACCGTGCTCCATTTCGAATAACCTCAATCCTGAAAACATTTTGAATTTGAAAATGTAAACCCAATACTTGGGAATGTTGTACTGCAACAAAAATATTCTTTAACATTTAAGAAGACACTTTCTATAAATAACCTTACTACCCTCCTATTGTCCTCTTTTCCCAATCACCTAAGCCCTTTTATTTAAAATGACACTTAAACTTGACAGCAAAAAAAAAACCCCAAAATTCCCAGGTGGACTGTTGGTATTCCTTAAGACCTGGAGTAATGCTGTTGCTCTCTCAGTCTGTCCATTCATGCAGAGGTGGGTCCCATTTTCTATTTGGTTTCCTCAGAGCCAGGGCTTGTGTGTCCTTATGAAGAGTGGATAACTGATAAATACTTTTAACAGATATTCAGTCTCCCACCTGTTACTGTTTCTTAAAGAAAACAAAGCAGGCTTCCCCATTCTAGTCCTGAACTCACTGGGGAACGACACCAGCAGGTTGCACAGTATTTCCACAGGGCCTTTTTTTGGTTTAAAATGATGGAGCCTGACAGCACAAATGTCTTCTAAGACTGCGGTCCTATAAAGAAGCCTGTAGTTCTTTCAATTTTTTTTTCCTTGATGAAATCCTTTAAAGGGAATGAATCTTTTAGGCATTCTTCCACTAAACTCAGGATATGTGAGAGCTTGACACAATGACACTCAACATACTGACCAGTCTTAAACTAAAAATAAATAAATAGTTAATTGTGTATGGTTCAATCCAGAGCCATAACAAAGTAAATTTAGGATTGAGAAGCAACGTATTTAAAATTGCAGGATATGCACAAGGTTTGCTTCTAGGGTCTCTTGATCATTAATTAAATATGTTATGGCTTTCAGTTTTTCTCATTTATCTGTACAGGTTTACATATTGTAAATGCATTATTTATGTTTTCCCTTAAGTGCTCAGTACTGCCAGGATGTTTCTCTTAAACTGGCACAGATAGCAAAAAAGACAAAATGAGAGAGCAAATTTGGCACTGGTGAAACGCACAGAGAGCTGCTCGTGTCCAAGTGAGCCTTTCCCAGATGTATTCGAATAAACTTGAACTGACAAATAGAGGGCCAGACAGGCAGATGGCATCCCTGTTTGAACTATGAAAAGTATTTTTTTTCATTAAGGTAAGTTTGGTTCATTTATTTTTTCCTTTTACTCTCATCCTAATAATGCCTTATCACCAAGCCTTGCTGCTCTTTTTTCTGGAAAGCTCCGAGTATGAAGGGTGATGAGGGAGCTGTCTAGGTGGATGTTCATTCTGAGGGAAGCCAGCTCTGAAATGGATTTTGTTGTTGTAGCTAAAACACAGTTTGGAATCAACCATTTGCTCACCTTTGAACCAAGGGAATTGTCACCATTGGTGTGTCCTGCACATTGCCCCGGTTGTTTTTTTCCTTTCAGAGTCAACAGAGTGTCATGGAGGTGGTTGAATCAAGAAATACTTTAAAATACTGCTCTCACATTCATATGAAAGCTGTTTATTTTAAAGTAAATTGATGTTTTTCTTCTGTTGGTTTTGCTGCCAGAGATGCAGGAGCAGTTGGATGTTTAGATGCAGTCCTCTTATTCACTTATTCATTCTTTGCCCCTCTATTGTATTCTCCCACTCTTCATAATCACTTCTTTTCCATCCTAAATACAATTTTTCTGGTGTCTGAGATGTTAGGTGTTTTATGTTTCAAATTACAGTAGCAGACAGCTGCTAACTAAACACAGAATTAACCATCTGCTTTATTAGTCAATAACTACAACCCTTGCTCCACTCTACAAGTAGTTGATACACTTTTTTGCTTGTTATCTTACGAATTTCACCTTTCTTGCATTCCAAAACTCCCCCCTCCATCCCACCACCAGAAGTTAAAATCTCTAGTGTGGGGGCTTACACAGAAAACCTAAGTAGTAAAAAAAGACCCTGAACAAAACAACTCAAATTCACTTCTAACTCGGACTAGGTGATCACTGTAGGTCCCTTCCAACTGAAATATTCTATTATATTTATTTTCAATCAAGGTGAAGAGGTTCATGGGGAATTCAGATCTGAAATTAACTCTCGAGACTTATGCAAGCACACTTACAACGCAGACTAACATAACCTTAAAGTGACTCATAAATGGTGTAAAGCCATGAACTTTGGAAAGTGGAATCGTTAGTCTGCAAGTGACAATCGCTTCAGCTGTGCTTAATTTGACTCCTTAGGGGAATTGTAATTAGACCTGTGCTGAATTCCTTCACTTCTTGTTCCGTGCTAGGAACTTCAAAGAGCATTTGTTTCCGTTAGGTTTGTATTTTCATACAGGGGCTCTGTTGTAAAACTTCTGCTATACAAGTAGAACGTTAAGCCTGTAATGTACTTTTTAGGACTCCTTCTGTGCTGAAAACCAGGCAGTTTTATTTTGTTTGTAGTAACCTAACTTTTACTGAGAAGTTCCCATTTTCATCTTCACCACAGAGCAAAAATATCTTGTACAAATGGGTATTGGTTGGTGTTTCAACTGTTTCTAGGCACAAAGTAGTGGTAAGTGTATTCCGAACCTTTGCAGATATCCTCAGAGACATTGCATCCGATTCCATGTTTTATGGATTGTTTGCCATCTACACTAACGACAGAACTGACAGTGATTACACTTTCAAGGCTAATTATGCTCCCTAATGATTCTAAAATTATTCTAAAATTATTTTTAAAAAAACAAAACCAAACCCAACCAGACACAAAAACCCTCTCTCCATACGAACAAACCAACACCCGAGTGCCTTCCTGAGCAAAGCTTTGAAAGTTTGGTTCCAGAGGTCCTGGGGCATGACTGAGTCAGACATGAGGGAGCTGGAAAGCAGACTGGGAACTGAAAAGCAGACTGGGAACCGGGTGTTTCAGGGCTTTTGTTGTTTCCCGAGCTCTTTCTGGAGGAGCCTCTTCCTTCTGACAGAGTTGGGACATCCCAAGTTGTGCTGACACTGCCACTGCCCCGTGTCTGCTGTCCTGGGGAGTGAGGTCCTGCCCAGCCAGCATCTCTCACTCTGTGAACAGTGTTTCTTGTAAATCTGGCAGAGCAGAAACACAGCAGTACAGAAAAAAATATGCTGTGGAATCAAATCACCTTCAGAGTGACTTTTACACCAGATTAAAACTGGAAGTTTTCATAGGAATGTGTTTTATCACTTTTTAGAAGCTTCTGTATCTTTATTCCTGAGCTGTGCTGTAAATATATCACGGTATGGAAGCAGTGGGATATTCACAAATACACCAGACTCGTGATAGAATACAAAAGGAGGAAAGCTTCTTCCTGAGCTGGACTGCCAACGAGGTGTTTAAAAGCTAAAAAAAATATTCTTTTCTACTTTGGATTTGATGTGGGTTCTGGTGTTAATTTCATTTTGACCTTTGTAAATTTAAAATATAAGTGGAAAAAATATTTTGTTGCAGTAATGATTCTGTCTGGATGCAAAGGACAATATTGTGTTCAGATAAATGGCTGCATTTCCAACATTTATATGTGTAAGACAGGTAGACTTAGCAGCTTTGTTGTGGCAAAAATATTATGCTTTCAAAGTTATTTTGGCTTTTTTTTTTCTTCTTTTTTCCCTTTGTAGAGTTCAAAACAACAGATGAGTTGTGAAAGAGAACAGCTAAGGGTAAGTGCAATGATATGCAAAATGTTCTGTTTCTTTAAAACATAAGCAGAATCTAGTCTGTGCTATTGACAGATGGGTTACTTAATTTAAGAGGAACATATTTAGTTCATTTGTTGCTTATTGGTAAACACTGTACATCTCTCAGTATCAAAGAGCTACGGCAGATCCAGGCTTTTCTTCCGTAATGTGGTGAGATTTGGCAGTAAATGCCTCTTCATGGGACCCGTGACACTCAGTGAGCTCTTCCCGCGCACCACGTGCAGCTTTAGCAGTGCCAAAGGTCACTGTGCTTCCCAGAATTTCTCCACTCTGAGGTTGTTTTGAACAAGAAGACGTTATCCTCTGGATTTTCGTAGTCTGTGCACTGTCAGAGAGGAAGCAGTGCCAGGGCTGTGAGGGAGCTGATTTTAGTGTGTGTTGGTTGTGTGAGATCTGTACAGGAGACGGAGTTCCTGAGCCCAGGCTGCTGGCTTCTCTTTTGTTTTCCCCCTTTCCTGTATTAAAGTGACCGTGTTAAACAGCTCTTGGTCTCTGCTCCCTTTAAATGCCCCAGATCTCTGAAGATGCTTTTCCACTGCAATATTTTTTGATCGATTCTAGTATTAGTTTGGGAAAGTAAAAGAGCCTTCATTAACTAAAAGAAAAAAGCAAAACCAAAAAAAACCCCAATCAACCAAAAGCTTTTTGGTCATCTGAGTGTTGCTTAGTAGATTTACCATTGATACCACATGATGAGTGTTCACTTGAAATCCCACATGCAAGTAGAGAGGGAGAGGCAGGCCTGAAGGAAGGATAAGTTTCTGTACAAACAAAAATATTGTTGGAAATAGAACAAGCAGCTTTTTTTTTTGTTTGTTTGCTAAGCATCAACAGTGCCTGCATGACTTGCAAGTATAAAGAATATACTTGTCTTAAAGTACACTGTGCAGTGTTCTTGTCCATTCAGCCATTCATTAGATTAACTTCATCAAGATACCTAGATGCTTCAGCTGCTCCTCACCACACTTGTAATGGGATTTTTGGTAAACGAGTTATGCAAGAACAACGCATCACAAATTGTCCTCAATTCTTTCCTTGCTGACATGTGACTGTATTCCATTGTGCTGGAGCTGGAGTGACAAAGCGGTTTTATCAGTAGTCATGTCTCAACAGAGCAGCTGTCAAAGCTAAAATATTGCAATAGTACCTGAAGGACAAGCTTTTCAAGAGGTAGCAGTGTCTTGAGAACAAAGAAAGTTTTCATTTCTTTTTATTGTTTTTATTTTCTTCCTGGAATGAAGGAAAACATTGTTTTGAAATACAATGTGAGGAGGCCACCAGCTCTTTCTTCAAGTAAACATGTGTGCTTTTTCAAAGTAGTGGATAAATGTGGTGCAGTGAAACTTTCATGTGTCTTTCTGTTCCAGTATTACACATTTATGTTTAACAATGAGCTCAGTGCTTCGGATTCCTTTGTGTCATAGCAAAACCTTGACACCTAAAGACAAAACCATGTCTGTAACCTTCTAAATTTAGGTACACCTGCTTCCACAACTCCTGTGATGTTCCTGTTTCACAAAATGCAGTTTCCAGTGTAAGCTCTGTTCCTGTAGCAGGGATCTCCTGTGGCTTTCACAGCTTATCTGTCATGTCAAAAGGTCACACTGAAATTTAAATATCCTGTGTGGACCTGTTGCACTTTGAACGCTATGAGGGTGTAACTTGACCATTCTGGCACTTTTAGGTTGGCTCCCTAACTGAGCAGTGCTGTTAAAGAAATGTTTCATTGGCTGAATTAGGTTTTGCAGGCCTGCAGTATTTTCTTTTGGGGTTTGTGACCTGCCATGAATACTGGGATGTCAGGCAGTCTCTTTACAAAAAAAAAAAAAAATAGTTCTTCATCTCATCTGAAAGAATAGAACAAGGAAACAGGATTAAAACAACAAAATGCCAACATCCTGTTGTTCGTTAAATCAAGTTAAAACCAGATTATCATTAGATCATCTAATAATACAACAAAAAAAGGGATACTATCTCCCACTTCCTTGCTAAGTGTAAGATGAAAATGTCTGCCACTGTCCTTTTTTGATTTCCTAGTAATTCCTTAGTCTAAGAGTCATAAAAAAGTTTCAAAAGAAACTTTTTGTTAAAAGCATAATAGTATAAATAAATAATTAGTCATTGTGTCGCTATAGAAAGAAATATCCAAGTCTGACTAAAATCATTTATTCAGACATTTCTCACCTCTTATCTGTTTTACTGCCTTGTAAATTCTAAATGCAAAGCAGAGTGTCACTGTTCTGGAATAAAGCATTTAGAGTAATGAAACTCATCCACATTCGGTCCTCTGACCATTACACATTATATTTACAATGAATGATAATCCTAATAATTAAGGAAGCCTGTACATTTTAACCCTTTTCTACTTAATATTTGAACTTAACCACAAGTGAGTACCTTATTTGCCTTGCCAGTCTGGTACAGTCCCCAGCTAGACATGAATGTCTTTACCTGAATGATTTAAATGAGAAATCATACAGAAAACTATGGGAATTTTTATCTCTAGCAAGGCTGGTTGGGGCTTTTTTATTCCATTTGGAAACATAACCTAACCTAACTTTGGTAAATTCCCATTTGATTTAAAAAAAATAAAGCATCAATGCCATTTTTCGAGTTTTATTTTCTCTTGGCAGTGATTTTCATTACAACGTGCTGCCTTGAATATTAATTATTTTCATGTTTGTTATGTATTTTTGCTTTCTAATCTGGTGTCACTTAAATCAAGTTGTACTAAAAAAGACTGTGTTTTTAAAGGCAAATTGACTCCTCAGTATCGCTCTCCCCACCTCTCTCCACACACTGTGCTTCATCAGTATTTCCTTTAAAGAAAATAATGAGACTCTTTACTCCCCTTCATTGTGTTTTGTGTTAGCCAGTCCTGGTTTATAAATATCTTCTTGGACAGTCACACCCTCTCCAGTTCTCTGACTCTCTCCTGCTGCCCCTTGCTGCTCACGAGTTGCTGTGTGCTGTTGGCATTCTGATGTATTAGAAGTGACCTGTAAAGACACAGAACTCACAGCTTGCTCAAAATCATTTAAAAGCACTTTTCTGCTTATATCTCAGTCTGAAAAACGGACTTTGAGATGTGCCTGGTCCAGGTTATTTAAGGCTGTGAAGAAAATTGGGATACGAGCCCTAAGTAGAAATTAGCTGGAGTACCTAAAGCTATAAATAAGGACAGTGGCAGCCTCAGAAGTCTGTCTGCTGTTCCCACTGAACCTTCCTTGCTGGTCCGCCTTGAACCTGGGATGTTATTTTTTATCATAGCCTGAGGACATGACTTAAAGCTTACTGAGCTTTACCCAACCTTTAGCTCATAATTCATTATTTTGCATGATTAATTCAGTGTAACTGTTTAAAATGAACTCCCGTATCTGTGCTGGCATGAGTTGTGCTATATAAGCGAATGCTTTGGGTCCTGGTGCAGCAACACCAGGTGAGCTCTCCAAGGTGGGCAGAGAGCAATTTTAAACTCTAATGTTAGGAGGCTTTATTAATGTTCCTGTGAATACCAATGAGGTCTAATGGTAAATGGTGTGATTAGCTTCCTTGATCTGAAATTTTAAGTGACCCAGTTGTTGCTCTAATTAACAGCTTCTTTCACATGTGCTTATTATCAAGATGCATTATATGCAGCCAGAGTTCCTTCTCTGGGCTGAAATATTGGCAGGGCAGACTCTTACTATCATCTTGTATTTAATACCAACTTTTATATTTTTATAGTGCTCTAATCGTCAAGGAGACAGAAGTTTCGCATTCAATATTGTTCTATTTGTCTTGTCGCTAATATGGTAAATGAAATAAAGTGCAACATGCAGCCAAAAATGTATCAAAGTTATGCCAGGTATAGAGAAAACAAAAGCAAATGCATTGATGCCCAGCATAATTTTTAAGCAACACTGGTCCTGCAGTATTTAGCTTTATTTGTGTCTTTGTCCAGTGCATTAATTTATCAGGTTTCTAATGTGCTCAGCTGTATTGATGAGGGTTTTTGGAAGCTTTTTTAGAGAAAATTTTTGAAGCTCATTGTTGTGGCATTGGCTTTCTGCAGTGATATAAGAATAATCCATTGACATTTTTGTGTAGGGTGTTCCTCTGATGCACTAAGGAGGTAAACTGTGATTCAGTGACAGACACTAATTTTTCAATCAGTTTGAGCTGAGCGAAAACAAACAAACAACTGGAGAGAGGAAGAGAATCGGAGTGGAAGTGATTTGTTAAGTAGATGTTATTCTTGAGGGGTTTCTGAAATTACTTAGGGTGATAGCAGGGCAGAACATATGTGGTGGATGGCCAAAAACCTCTGCTCTCCATCCACCTCTTCCCACACTGGACAGGAGGCAAAGAAATGGGTATGAGCTTGTTTTGTGAGTCAGTGATGTCTTGTTACCAGAGAGCACCATAGTAATTCATAGCATTTCTGCAAAACAGGGCAGCTGGTTCTGGCCAGTTATAAAAATGTCACTTGTTGCCTTTCCTCTGAAAATCTCTTGGTCTGCATTTGTAGACAGCGTGTGTGTGTTTTGCCTGGAAGAGCAATCTGGAGCTACCAAGTATTATATGTCCCTCAAAGGAAAAAGGGTTACAAGGGGAAAAGCTAAGATAACTTCTGAATTTGGATGAATCCAGTGTGTTTACTACTCATCCTTTCCTTAAGATTTCACATGTGCTGCTTTTGATGTGTCAGACGAGTGGCTTAAAGTGATTCTTCTTTAGTTCCCGTAGTTATTCTTGCAGTGAGCTGTGTGTGCCATCACCCGTGTAGGTGTAGTGTGGAGATACAGGTAGGTGAGATCAATAAGGAGGTGTATTTTTGGTCCCTGGTTTGTATTACACGTTGACGTGGAATGAAATTGGAGTACTCTCACTCACTGTCTTACCAGCTATATTCCCAGTGGTTCCATAAAGAGTAATTTACATCACAGCTCAGGGAAAAAAAAAAAAATCTTGGAAATAAGATCTAAAAAAGTCTGGGGAGAAGGGTTAATTGTAGGGATGTGATTTCATTTAAATTTTAACTTAGCTTGAAATAAATGTGTGCCAAAAAAAAGGCAGCTAGAGAAACGTAAAATTCAATTGCAGTCTTGCTTTGCAGTTCTGCTAAATTTTGGGAGCCTTCCCAAGAATAGTAACTCATAATGCTGGCCTCCAGTTTGTTGTTTAATATTATTGTGACTAAAAACAGTGGCAAGGTAATGAAAACTGTTGAGGTTTATGTTTCAAGTGCCATGGCCTCTCACCACAAGGATCCCGTTCTCTTCAAATGCTCACTGCTAATAGGGCCCTTGGATCAAGAGAATAAAGCGTTTGCAGCACTTTGTTCAACAGTGGTGCCACTCACTTCAGGTTTGTTTGAATTCTTTCAGGACTTTTTAAGAGGCCTTTAGGTATTGTCCTGACTCTGCTCTTGGCGGAATGCTGTTCAGAAAACTTTCCATTCCTGTTCCGATGTTGTTTTGGCATCTCCCTCTGAGAACAGCAGGCAGAGGCTTTTCTACTGTTCAAGTGCCACTTTCTTTTGAATTCAACTTTGATTTTTGCACAGTCAAGTATTTTCTCTGTATGGTGCTTCATAACTGCTGGACCTGAAGGATTACAGGAATTTTTGGTGAGGCTGAGGCAATGTTTGCACTAAGTACCTGTCCGGTTAGGGTGACTGGTTCCATTCAGAGCTGCAGCACTCTGTGTGGAATTCAGCAGCTACTCAATGTGTGTTTAAACTCATACCTGTACACAGACAACCAGGGGCAGGGGATAGCTCACTGAGTGTACTGAAGGTTCAGGAAGTGGTGAACCTGTGAAGGGATAGAAGGAAATATATTTGGACAGTTTAAGGGCTGCTGAGACAGTACCCGACATTAATTCAACATCCCGGTGCTCTCTTCCTTGTGCTGCACAAACATGATCAATGCTCAGTCCGGGCTCCACACTGCATTTGGGAACAGCTCTGCACTCAGAGCAGCAGCTTTTGGTTCAGGCTTTCTGCAGTGGCTGCACACAGCTCCTGCTGTAGAACACTCGCTGTGATCAGGGAGGCTGTCCTAGAAAAGAAGAAAGGTTTTCTTGCTTAGTTTGTGTTTGTTGAGAAGGAGCTCTTTTTTCACAGAGCTTTTGTAGTTTCTCTTTGATCATCTGGAAACCAGACCTTTGAGTGCACAGCTTTAACAGTGTTTATACTATCCTGGCTTATTATTTCAACCTCTGCTGTTGCCGAGGCAATTTGACTAGCAAAGATCGTAGTCTCTGTAGTGTCACACCTAATTCAAGCAGCAAACACTATCTGGTTTACAGTGCAGCTTGGAGGGGTTTGTGGTTTTGGGAGTTTTTTTGGTTTGTTTGACTGGTTTTTTTTTTTCTTGGTTGATTTGGGTTTTTTGCAGTATTTGGGTTGGTGTTGGGTTGGTTGGTTGTTTTTTTTTTCCCTGGGTGTTTCCAGGAGGCCTTTGTGGCTTGGATGAGGGTTGTGTGGTTTTGCATGGGTAGATCTGTTGGCTTGAACTATTTATTTTTCTTTTTCACTTGGGTGAAAAAAAGTCAAAAACCAGGAAAAGCTTTTCAGTTGCGGGTAGTTGGACTGGATTTTTAACACACTCTTTGGTCCTTCTGCATGGTGGATTTCTAGTCTCATTTACTCATACATAAAAGAACAGACTGAACAACAAGATTTTTAAAGGGAACAAGAAAGGCATTGAAAATACTGTAAGAACTGAAAAAAACCCAAACCAATTTACATGAACAATCCAAACAATGTAGTGTTATAGGGATGTATAGTCACTGAGCCACATTGACTTCTTGAACCAGTATTTTTTCAAGTAGAGAGAATGAAGGAATATTGATTTTAATATGGACATCCTGTCCTTGTATTGATGTTAATGGTCATTTTCTGCTCTGCAAGATCTTTCTAAACCTTACTTGTTTAAACTGGTCAGGTTTACTACTCTACAAAAACACTTCATCATGCTTTTTTAAGTAGCTGCCAACGTTTTTTCAAAGCACAAAAATTATGAGGAAAAATAAATTCATCTTAAACCAGAAATGCATGAATCTATATTAATATGCAAATATTTATGTACAAATGTGTATCTGTAGTATACATGCATATAAATACAGTTAAGGATCCAGTCCTACTGCCTTGTGCTTGACGTGCACATACACCACACTATCGGATAAAGAGTGAAATCTCAGCCTTGAATGGGCCGGGATTTTAGAAGTCTACATTTGTTCTTAGTCTTGACATTTTTAATAGTAAGAATAAGTGAACTGTACCTGTGCTCTGTTCTATTCTGCAGTAAAATCCCAGCTTGTCCTGAAAGCCAAGGCTTTGTGTTCAACGGGAATGGCTTTCTTGGTACAAAATCCCAGAAACATCTCTATTTAGTTCCCAGGAAATGGGATAGAGAAGTAAAAAGAAGCTACACCAAACAAACAAAATGCGTGTTTTATCAAGCTGGCAGTAGTTTTGTGCCACCTTGAAGTTCTGGGCTTGAGCAGGGAGCTATACCTGGTGTTGGAAGACGAGTGAAGAACAGAATTTTAAAAATACCTCTGGTCGACTAATTTTTCTTTTCTTCACAAAGGCTTGCGGCAAAAATTTGTTTAGAAAAAGAAGTGTATTATCCAGAGTTTCACACTTTTCCCTGTGTGGGCCTGGACAGGCTGGAAAGGTGCAGCCAGGTGAACCTCATGGAGCTGAACAAGGCCAGGTGCAAGGTCCTGCCCCTTGACTGAAGAAATCACCAATATCAGTCGGTACTGGGGGACAAATTGATTGAGGAATGGAAGAAATCCTGAGCTGGTATTTTTGTATCTGTAGCATGGTATCAGGAGGATGCATTTTATAAGCCAGGAAGTGGAGAAAGGTAAAAATGCTCTGCTGATTTGTAGCATCTTTGTTGTTTCTCACCCCTGGGAGAACCTGACCTTGTTTCGGGAATGTTTTCTCCTCCACATCTGTGTGCAGTTGTGTATTTCGAAGCTTTGATCACCTCTGTTATCTTTAAAGACAGTGTGGCTTAGGCAGGGAGAGGGAGATATAAAACCAAAGTACATCAGATCACAGGCATTTTCTGTGCTCCACTAATACCAGAAATTTGAGCCCTTAATGTGAAGGAGTGGCTACAGATGTATCCCAAGTATGTAATCAAGTGCCACGCAGACTGTTATTCCACAGGTGATGGGCAAAACCACAGATGCACTCTGCACTCACAGGTTCCATTCCCAGCATTTCTCTTTCGTGCAGTAGTTATCTCTGCCTTTGGATTCTCCAGATCTCTTTGAGTACAGCACTGAAAGTGAAAAAAGTGGTGTTCATCTCAAGGTCACTTTGCTACTTGAGAGCAGCTGCCCTCCAAAGAGCACATAATGAATAGTTTTATTACCTTTTGGTTGGTTTTCCCTACATGCTGTGGATTGCTTCATATGCTATCAGCTCATTTCTCCTTTTTTTTTTTTTTCCCTTTGAACTACTGCTTTCTACAACTGTTTTCATCGCTGTTAAAAATCATTTATATAGTGCCATAAATTACAGGCCCTTTACAAGCACAGAGTAAGATACTGCCTTTGCCCCAAATACTTTACGGTTCAGATACACCCTTGATATCTGGTGTACCTTTTTTTGCTTAACACACTGCCTGGGAATTTTAAGGTAGATTGCATTAATCTCCTGTTTTATTCCCACAATTTTTCACGATCAAATGATGGCGAGTCACTTTATGTGGTGCAGGTAAGCAATCATGTGTTTGCTCCTTACCATAAAGGCATTGTAAACATTCTGCTTATGGATAATTCCAGGCACACAGTTTCGTGCACATACATTTGCATCTAAAACCTGTAGGCACAGGGAAAAAAAAAAGAAAAATCCAGCCTTTTGATAATTTAGCTCCCCTCTTGTTCTTTTTTCTCTACACCCTAACTGGCATTTCCCATTTTTTGGAATGAAATCTCCCAGGAATTTTCATGTGATATTGCCACAGTGCCCAAGGAAAAACCTGGCAGTGTGTTCTGTAAAGATGCCTTTAAAAGGTAGTTTATTTTTTTGAGTTTTGGCTCAGTTGCTAGGCTCCAACCTCAAGGATATCTCATACTTCATTTACACTCCTGCTTCCACTAAAACACATATTTAAAATCTAATTGTAATTAGCATTTAATTTGAAATTAAGAAAAATATATTTTTATATATTTTCCCAGATGATAATAGTCCAAAATACATTAAAGATCTGTTACTGTAGTTATTTACTATTCTCTTTCATCTTTAAACAGAGATTTTTTTTTTTTAAACCCCAAACAAACAGCTGTAAATCTAGGAGAAAAAAAAAAATAAATTCACTTAACAACCTAATTTTTCCTAAGCCCTTGAAATGTGCAGGTCTTGGGTGCTGTGCACCTTTGCAGTCATATTCTCAGCTGGAAATGTGGAGTCCACTATAGGATTGTGGGGTTTTTTTTTCAGTTATGATAATCTTGTATCCAAAGTATCAATTTTACAGGAGAGCCAGTAAAATATTTTGAATATTCATCAGTGTTAAAAATATAACAAAACTTTTCTTGACTCATTTGTATCCAAATTTTAGATTTTTATCCACGTGTCGACATCAGAACAGAGCAATCGTGGTTTGCTAACATTGCCACACAGTTCTTTCTGGTTTGAAAACCAGATCCAATGGCTGCAAAAAATTGCTTTCCAATATTCTATTCAGTGTGTTAAAATTATGAGACCTCTGAGCCAATTTTTTTTAAAAGTAGTTTTTTTTCACTATTTTCTTTGAAAATGTATTAGACACTGCAAAATAATGCATAATGGTATTAGGTTTACATTTAAATCTCAGAAAGACTTTTACCATTTTTAGAGAACTCTGTGGCTTATATGACACCAAACATTTAATGATGTGAAAAACATTGGCTCTTATTTAAAAAAGGTCGAAGGGAAAAGAAAAAAACCCAATTTTTCAAATTGATTAATGAAAATATATTTCCATGTTTTATTCAGAGTAATCCAAGCTTTATTTTGAAAATGCTGGAGAACACTGATGTTATTAAAAAGGGAAAGAATTTTGGTAAGTGTTCATCTGTAACCATACTACAGTTAGTGTGGCAATATAATATAGAGGAAATTCAATTGAAACAAAGATTTTTGACATTATTACAGTAAATACCAAAAGCAGATTGAAGTTCCTGTGTGTTTTTCCGAACTAAATCCCACCCAAATGCTTGCCCTGGTCCTGCACTGTTTATTTTGCTGTGCTGCTGGCACTAAAGCATGGTATTGATGCACTTCCAGTGCATTACATGGAGCACTCAGCCTCTTCCCTGCTTAGGTTCCTGCTGTGGAGACACAGGGGATGCCTTTCCTTGGCCAGGTGGAGGAAAGAATGTAAAATTCTTGGAATTGGATTGGAATTTGGAACACAGAAATTGTCTTAAAAGATGCGTCTTAGGCAAAGAAAACTTTAGCATGTGCTTAATTAGGTGTTGGTGCTCGTTTGGATTTCCACAGCCACAGAAGAGTTTGATTCAGAGCGATGAGTGAACGTGGAGACTCACTCAGTGTGCAGAGAGCATCTGAGTTCAGGGCTCAGAGGAGAACACAAAATATCACCTCTGAGAGGCCAGATGGGCTTTATGCAACCTGATCCTGCAGCCCAGAGTCTCCCTGCCTTGTAACGAATTGCATTAAAGAGCTCTGCTCATGGAGAATTCCCTCATTTGAAGTGCAGGTCAGGATGGAAAACATGCCCTGCTTGTTACCCCTCTGCCCTGGATGTGACGTGTTCTTAGGAGAGAGTAACTGAATAGAAGCAGGGTACCCAATGCTAAATGGTCTTTGCTTGTTTGGCACATCGGCACGGGAAATTTCATGTTAAAAAAAATCAAAAAATCAAAGTATCTTTTGAAATGCTTTAATATTGTTTGCTTGCAAAGATCAGTTTGCAAAGATGCTGTGGTTTAGCAAGGTCTTGCTCAGTGAAAAGCGGTGAGTGCTGTGATGCCTTTGATCAGCATTTTGCAATTTACTCTGTGAGTGGAGCCGAGCTGAGCCTGGTGCAGTCCCAGAGAGAAGGGATATGGAGACTGTAACCCAGCTCTGTGCTCGCAGAAGCTGCTCCCGTTCCTCACGTGCGGTGTTTTTGACAATAAGAGCAGCAGAAGTTTGCTCTGCCACTTGCTGATGCTCTTTTAGTCTCAGTCAAAGTGCCACCAGCCTTTTGTCACGGGAGGTGCTTCAGAACTGAGCAGTAACCCTGGGCTGCACCAGAATGGTTGCCACCGTGTTGGCGATTTGTCTCTGATGAAAGATGGAACAGTAAAGTGTGGAACAGTCACTCCTTGTGATGCTACTGGAGAATTTCCCTCTCACAGGGGGAAAAGAAAAAAAAAAAAAATCTCAGTTTTCACACATGCACTAAGTATTATCAGCCTGTACTACCAGAAGAACCTAAATTTTGGGTTGAGAGAGAGGTTATGTTTCCAGAATGTCACTGTTTTCAGAACAGGGTGTAATTTGTTTTGTTTTGGGGTTTTTTTGTTTGTTTTTGTTTGGTTTTTGTTTGTTTGGTTTGGTTTGGGTTTTTTGGGGTTTTTTTTCAGTGTCAGTACCTGTGCATTTGCTGTTGGAAATAGTTAACTTTACATTTTGTTGCTGGGAAAGAAGTATCCAACTGATGTGAACCACGAACCCCCTAGGAAAATAGAAAATACATAGATTCAGAGCATCTCAGAACACCAATTAAATATTTAGTGTACAGGCTGGATCCCTCCTAATGGAGAGTGTCTGAGGTAAACACAGCATCTCTAATGTACAATCAATTTAATAACAGAAAGGATGGGCAGCTCATGGAAGGGGAGACAATGCAGGGAGTGTTTTGATTTCAGGCAAAAGAACTGTGTGAGAAGTGAACTTTTTAATTGTGAGAATGAATGGTCAGGGAATCCAGCTTCACTTTGCTGAGGAAATGTCTGAGAGCACTGGAAGGCAGTGGTGGAATCTGAAGTACTCTCAGGTTGGTTTGGTTATTGCCTGGTTTACTGGCTGTGCGAGTGGGTCTAGCAGCAGAACACCGACGTGCTTTGTAATGCTCGAAACATGCAGGAAAAACTATTCTGAATCCGACCTTTTGCAACAAGCTGCATATTCTCACAATTTTTTAGGACCAGGAAAATAATTATTCCTACTGTGGGGATGTTGGAAGGGGTGTGGTGACCTGGTTACCAGGTGCCTGCACTGGGGGGAAGCAGTGCACAGTCTCCTGTCCCAGGGTGTTCCTTGTGCAGCGCTGCGTGCATTTACCTGCAGTGTGCACGGGCAGCTGCTCAGCTGCAAGGACTCCTTTACAGTTGTGTTGCATTTCTTCTAGAAACACCTGTTCTTCAAAAACAACCATGTCCTGTTTAAAGAAATCCTAGAAATGAGTCTTTGCTCTTTTAAGCTGTCAGTGTGAACAAGAGCAGACCACGGATAGCTGCACTCGCACCCATTCACAGATGTGTCCTGCTCCAGGATGCCAGGAAGGCATTCCCTCTGCCAGACTCCCAGAAGGCACTCTTCATCTCATTTTGTCTCCTGACGTGCCCTGGGTTCCCTCTCATAGTTTAGACTGATGGACAGAAATTTCTCAGTATTTTTGAAGTGGTGTCAAAATAATTTGAGGCCACTTCTGAAAATCAGAACCATTTGGCCGTCCATGTCCACGCAGCACGTTGCATGCTTTAAGAAAGCACTGATGCAGCCTTAATTATTGTCTCACTACTTATCTGTCTTTAATACATAAATGCCAGGTTTCAGAAAATGTCAAGGGTTTCTGGAAAAGCATAGTTTGAGACCTATTAAGGAGGAATGTTCTGTGAGTCTCATGGTAGAAGCCAAAAAAAAGAAAAAGGGTTATGGAGAAAATCTGCAGACATCAAGATGATGGAGAGGGTCCTACAAGTCATAAAATGAAACGCAGGCAAAGATGCCCAAAGTGTTTTTGTGGTCTGGAAGGCAGCCAAAGAGGCATTGATTTATTAAAGAGCAGCATCACAGCTTCCTTTTCTCAATGTGATGGTGCCATTAGAGCTCCTCAAACAGTCTCTGGTTTCCTTGAGAATGAGGAGTAGGAGAAGATTCTGAAGACAGCTGTTATTTCCAGACTGATGCCACTGCCAGACCATGTCTTTGTGTGCCTGACTGCAGAATTCCGTGTGTATGCAGTGGGTGCACGTGAGTTATCAAACACAGCCACTACTTGTGCAAGAAGTAGCCCAGCAGCTGTGTAGGCTTTTACACTCTGTAATTGTGGTGTAAAAAAGACAGCTTCAATGAGACAGCAATCTTGAGGCACCAATTGTCTCAAAAGTGCCAAACTCAGCTGTTTTGTTAATAGAGTTAACTCAGGGCTGTTCTCGTGCACTGCTAATGTGCTGGGAGTGATTAGCACCTGTAGCATCAGCTTTTTTGTCTATTTCTGTAGATATCTCAATCCTCTTATGTAACTTTTCCCCGTTTTCTCTCTGAATAGTCAGTATTAGTTTTGTAGTTTTCCATTCCGAGCACACGCCTTGCCCCTGCAGTGCCTCCCTAAAATCCTGGCCCGGTGTCTCCTTGCGTGTCACTTGTCCTGCCTGGGGGTGGGCAGTACCTGCCTCCACCAGGACACTGTTGCAGAGGCCTTTCTGATACTGTGAGCAGAACGGGAGATGCTGGGCAGCCTGTTGGCAAGGCTGGTTCTGGTGCTGTTCCCGGGATTTCAGGTGGCAGAGGAGCAGATTTTTCACCTTTTCTATCGCAGGGCTGTCGTGCGGTGGTGCTGCCATCAGCAGTGGTGCTCTGGCAGCCTGGGAGCAGGAGAAGTGTGCTCAGCACACACTGTGCATGTGCCAGTCCCTCACCGAATCACAACACTGGTATAACCCACCCTCAGTTACCAGGCTGTTCTCACCGTGTTAAAAAACAAGTGAGACGAGGAGACAGAGCATGAATTAGTTTTGTCAGATATATAGTCAGAAGTAGCAGCTGATAGGTTTGCTGTGATAAGTTCTGTATGATGGCTTTGCTGAAAGGTAGGCTGTTCCATGATTTACTGAACTATTATAAGTGGTAAAACTGATCCATTTGTTATCATCCAGTGCATAAAGACTTCAGGATTTAAGGAGCCTGCACTAAATAACAAAGCAATTTATACACTCATAAACTGAAAATTACAGGGAAGAAGTCCTAAAGTCATTGGTAATAGGAACCTTTTATCATATTAGTGATGATTATCAAATATTAACCCCTACTCCCCTTTTTAAAACAAAGTCTTACCTTAGAATAGTTGCAATTACTTAAAGAAATCCTAGAGACAACTTTGTATTGATTTACTGTACAAGTGTGGCAAGTTTTATTTATTTATCTGAGTGCCGTCCCTCTCCCACCCCATCAGGTCCCTGCATCAGCTGATGTGAGCTGATTGATGGTTCTGCCAGCAGCAGCATGTGGCTGATGTTACCTGAGGAATGGCATCAGCTGGCTCCACTACTGGGGAGCAGATCTTTACCCAAAGCAAATTGGAGTGTAGTGTCTTGAAAAGATATTTTTTTCCTGTGTTTCAATAAATAGATAATAGTTAGCAATAGTTGGTTTCAGATTAGCCTGTTCTAAGGAGGATATAATTATGTGTCCTACTGTGAAGATGGAAATACCCTCTGCCAGGTTTTAAAAATGCATTATAAGATTGTGAGTCGTCTTAGTGTTCTCTTGAATCGAAGATTTTATGGGCAGTGGAAAGAAGATGTTGACTAAAGCTAAGCAAACATTTGCCTGGAGGTAATTTTACTGATGACATTAGTTTCTTTTTTCTGCTCCAGAGTATCCTGAGATACTTAATTCATTCAATTTTATTCAACCAACCTAAGTTCTCAGGGAACAGAAGAATTGAGAGCCACTTGTTACCAGTACTCAGCATTTGATATCCAGCTTGCTTTGTTCAAGTGCGAATGATTACATGCTGAAACAGATTTGTTTCTTTTTGTGATCTGTGTAAGCAGAGTATCTAAAGTCAAGGGGAAGATTTGCACACACACTTGGGCATTATCCAGCAAAAAATTGGAGAGGTGTACTAACATTTCAGGAAATTTAGTTAAAACTCTTTTCTTGGAGCTGGAAAATTCTGATCCCAGTGTCCTTGTGTTAATTCTCTGGTACTTTTCTTTCACAGACCCTATTTAAGTAAAGTCAAGTCCATCATCAACCCACAGTAACACCCTCCCTGATCAGACTGAAGTTGGAGTCCAGCTATGACATCTCAAAACCAGGAGAGATTACGTGAGGTTTTCCTGTGGCTGCCAGGGCTTTCTTTGGCAGGATTATCGTCTGAGTCTGTTCTCACCAAAAAGAGTGAAGAAGAGGCAGCAATACAGCACCTGCCACTGAAATTATGGATAAGGGGTTGAGCTGGTACCAACTGAACAATGATCACCAATAATTTGGCTTAATTATAATCACTTAGTTACCCTGAGTCTTGTCAGGATAGACTGTTTGAGTGTTGGGAGAATTAAGCCACTGGCTTTGTTCCGGATACATCACAAATGAAGTGTTTACACCAGACAAAGGGTCAGACTCCTCATGTTTTTCTCCCGCCACCTTGCTATGCTAAGGAAAGGGGAAGCAGAGTTTCCTACTCCTGGTTCTGCTGGAAGTGATGGGCTGTGTGCATCCCCTGCGTGTGTCACGGAACGTGGGGGCTGAGGAAGCTCCCCTCTGCCTCCATCCTGCTCGTCCCCCCTTGGACTGCACACTGAGCACAGTTCATCGAACAGCCAGGAATCCTGACTGGGTGTTTTAAATTGTGCTGAGCTCTGATGACCAAGTGGTTGGCTGGTTGCTCCTCAGGCTTTCCTGGGACGATATTCTGACCTCACATAATCTCTCCTGGTTTTAAGATGTCATAGCTGTACACAGCAAGTGAGCACAGAAACCAATTTCTTGCATCGAAAGTGACAGAAGGGCTGAAGTAGTGGAAATTAATTGAAAATGGAAAAACACCCCGAAAACTGTGTGGTGAAAACACAGAGTTTATAAACCAACCAAACTGTACATAAAGTTGCACTTCAGTTGCTCTTCTGCATTTATGCTAAAATCCAAAAAGCAAAAGCCAGAAAAAATATGGCAAAACCCACCCCCTTAAAACTGCAGTGACTCAAGAGCAGATTAAGGGCTTGTTTTGTTTCCATACTTCCTAACAATTTGCAGTTTTTCATTTCATGTACGGCCGTGATAGATGAGGCTGTTAAGGTGTGGACATTAAGCACAAACACAAATATTTCTAGCCTTCTAAATGTTTAAAATTATTTTCTGTATTCTGTGTAAATTATGTGAGATTTTAGCATTGTTGCAGCTCATGTATCATGTGCATCACTGGTATCCTTTCTTGGGGAAGTTTAAGTGAAAGAAACCAGTTCATTACTAGTAAGATCCATGTAATTACTACCATCACATTCCCTCCCTCCTTTATTAGGCTTTTTGGTTTTTAAGAATTATTAAATCCCTCTGGTTTAAATTCTGAAGAACAGAGCCGTTGGTTGAAAGCACAGACTCATTAAAGTCAGTGAGTTTTGTCTTTGCAGTTCATTAGTTAAATATATGATTTTGATACCCTTCTGCATGATCATATAGCACCTAGAAAAACAACTGTCAGACCATCGAGCACTGAGCTTGTTTTAATATTCTTGCAGTTCTTTGGAGGTTTATATCCCCTGCAAGAGGAGGAACTTAGTCTGCATTTTCTTATCTTCCAATGCAGTAAGCAGCAATATCAGTGCTATTTCCAATCTTCTGTGTCATTAATAAATATGCCAAGATATGTCTATGAATTATGGCCCTTTAATAAGGTAATGGAACTCCTAGAATCTAGAGCTTGATATTTCAGAAGTGGGAACTGTTTAGGTGCCAATAAGAATGTGCTGATCACATATATAACCATTCTTGATTAATTATGAGTACAAAATTTATTATTTCATTTTTGCTATTACCAACTACTTTTATCTACCCTGAATATCTCACCAATCCCTCGTGATTCTGTAGGGAAAATAAATTATTTTCTGATTGATGATAAAAGTTCAGGCTGTGGTACGAGCTCACACAGCAACACTGGTTCTGAAGCTGAAAGTACCTGTAAGAGCCCCTGTGGAAGCTCATGTGAACATCTTTGGGCGGACCAGAGGAGCTGGGCCTTTATAGCAGCAAATAGCAAATGCCCAGATTTGTAACAGAGTTTCTGACTTCCTGTTTTTTTAAAAGAACAGCAAGGTTCTCATTGATTTCAATAGCCTTTGCCCTGAACCCGATGTCAGCTCTCTTTGGCCAGCCTTTGTTAAAATGATTGTGGTCAGTACCTTCTATTTACTCTTTTCGCACTGTTTGCAAATCCAGAATGTGTAAGAAGTGACCTTAGCAAACAGGGTTTGGTTTAACTTCAGCCATAGGTGCAAAAACCAGAGTAATACACTGGTTTTCAGTCATCTTTTTATCCACATTTTTCTACCTGCACAGGGACTACAGATGAACTAACAAAGTACTGAATGATATCTGTATGAAAAATAAAACACTTGAAATGAATGGTTTTTGTACAGCAGCTTGAGAAACTGTTCCTCTTGTCTGGTGGAATAAGATATGAAGAATTGCCTGAGTAGCCAATTTAATAATTAAGAGAATTTAGAATACAGAGAGAGAAGTTAAAAGCCTTGGGACACCATTCCCTGAAGTTTCATATGCTGCCTGTGCTCCAAAACAGGGAAAATTTGATACAGAAGTGATTTACAGGCAATAGCTGTGCACAGTCTTTTATCATATTAATAAAATCTTTAACCATTCTTTGAAAATTCTAAAGCCTCCTGTGTTCAGTTGAGGTGCACAGATAGAAAGAACTGCTGGCTGGCAGATGTTCAGATACATTACCAGAAAATGTATTTTCGGCCTAACCAGTATAAGGTAATTCATTCTAACATGATATTTCAGGTTTATTACAGTGTAAGTGACTGCAAAACACAGGGCACTATGCAGAAGACTAAACCAGGTGAAGGTGTACAGCTTAAAGGTGATGGGGTTAGGCCTGATAGAGTGCTGACAGATGGTTTAAACTACTCAAAACTGGAAACAAAATGTTTTTCTTTTCCTCTTGGAGTCTACGTATGTGAAGGAAGTGGCTTTATTTCATGAGACTGCACTAAACTTACATCAGTGTTATTGTCGTTGCATGTTACAGTAAAAATTATCACTTTAGGAACTGGTGTGTTAAATCGTTGCCTTTTGCCTCCCCTAAAAGAGGCAACAACATTTTACCTGGCCATAGTATTTTGCAGATCAAACATAAATAGCTCTCTGTGTGTATCTGTATCCGTTTATCTGTATAAACTTCTCTATTGAAACTGCGGCGTAAAATGCCACATGAATTGATTGTTTCACTTTTCTGTTAAATCTGCCAGCTCTGAACTGTCAGGGGTACAGCAGTTGTTTTCACGGGGGCTTCACCCTGGTGGCAGACTCCAGTTGGTTTAGTGCTGTGGATTTTGGTTTTGCTATTATGTCTCCTCGTTATGGGCTGTTCCAGCAGGTGCCTCTCCATTTGCCACCTGCCCTGGTGCAGTGAGTGATTATGCAATTTAGTTAATGCGTTTGAATTATTTAGGTGGCATTTTACCTTGTATGGTCAGGCTGAATATGGAAATGGACTGGAGTCTTTAGGTAAAAAGAATTTTTTTTTTTTTTTTAGAAGAAGTGCAAAGTCTGTGACCAAAGATAATGAATAAATACTCAAACATAAAAATAGGGCAAAATTTCTGTTTAATCTCATTCCCATGACTATTTTTATAACTTATCTCTTCAGTTATTATTCTTTGTAATAAATAGGTGATGCACTTAGTGGACAGACTGTGTGTATGGCTCTGCACATCAGTACCCGAAACGTGTCGTGGTCAGGGTGTGGCCTGCACCAGTTCACTCCATCAGGCTTGGTTTTCGAGTCCAATAATGCAGGCTTAGAAGAAAATAAGATTTGTCTCCTTTATATTTTAACATTGTTGCTCACCTGAGGATGCTGTCGATCGCTTTACTGGGTATGTTGTGTGTTTTAATGAGATGGGTTACATGAGTTAAAAATGCTTTCCTGTAGCAAAGGATGAAAGTCCAAGTGTCAATCAAAAAAACTCGAGTCCCTTGCACGCTCACTCATTTGCATAAAGTACCTTAAACTTAACCAAAAAAAAAAAAGTAAAAGGTTGCAGTTCTCTTTATTGACCTTTCTTAAATATGCAAATCGCCATCCTAACTTTGATTTTAAAATGTGTATTATGGCAAGAAAAAAAAAAAGAATCCTCCCATAAATAAATCAAATTAGCCCAAACATCTTTCCTATGGTCTGATTTACTGTTTGCATTCCCTGTTTCTCGTGCTGGCAGTTCTCTCCCGGCAGCAAGAACAGCAGCAATAACGCTGTGGAGACAGTAGATGGCTGTAGAAAAGTGTGTTGAACACTCCTGTGTGAGCGTAATAAGATTGGGAAAGGCCTTGACCTGACTGGATGCAGCTTTTATCTGAAGTACATTTAAAGAGATAAAGGAGAAGCAGGGTGCAGTACATGTTCCTTTCTTTCCTGTGGGAGCTTTGCTTTGAGTTTAAAAATTTCTGAAATGCGGGATTTGTGAATTGGGTCCTACAGCAGGGAGAGGTAATGGCTTGAGTGCCACCGGAGTCATTCTGAGGATTCCCCCCCTCCCTCAAGATGTCATAGAAATCCTCCTATAAATTCTTACAGAGGGGGCGTCCGTAGATCCCATAATAATAATAATCAGGAAGTGGTATATTCCCATTTATTTATTTATTATTACTTTTTTTTTTTTTCCCCCCTTCTCCCCCCCTTCTCTCCAGTGTAGTTGGCTGCCTTTAGTGCACGGACCTGCTCATTAAATAGATACACCAAGAACTGTTACCTAAGCAAGCTTGACAGTAAAGAAAGGACAGACTGAGTTAGGGAGGAAAAGGGAAGAAAAAGGACAGCCTGAAGCAAGTCACTTCACACGCAGAGAGAGCCACTGAACGAATGCTATTCTCATAAACAAACTAAAAAAAATACCTTGTACAAGAAGAGAACTGTGAGGACTTGACAGAAAAAGGCAAGATTTTCTACCCACTGTTTTCAGTTTTCCTTCCAGACATACTTGGTGAAGTAAGGAGACTTCTGTTTGCTGACAGAGCCCTTGGTTTCTTTCAAGATGATGATGTATTTGTGGGTAGGTAGTGTCTCTCTCCATGTCAATCTTTTGTTAATAAATTGACTTTGGGACTGTGGATTTTAGCCTGTAGTCGCAGCGTGTTTTGTGCTGTGTGAGGTGTGTGTGCTGCAGGGTAGCGTGGCTGGGGTGCAGAACATGTGCTTGCATTTCCAGGCAGAGTTTAAACAAACCGGTTCATTAACGTGAAGCTGAAATTTATTTTCAAGGTTTGCAGGATGTGGCAGAGTGCACTGCTTTCTTTTCCTTGCCTTAGAACATATTGCAATTGTGTAAGATTCACTGTGTGGTTCAGTTACACAGCGAATGCTGCATCACTTGTGGCTGCTCAGAATTTGCTTTCTTTGTAAGAAATGAAACAATCTTAATGTGATTAAAACTTCTAATGTGTGCTACTTAACCCAGTTGCTTTTATACTAATTGTCACAGTCTGTCTTGGCTTTTGAAGTTTCTGGCAATTGACAACTGCAGATAAAGAAATAGATATTGTGTTCCTATTTCTGTGATTTTATATTCAGCATTGTTCTGGTTCCTTGCAGCAAAATCTCCTCACCTTAAAAATAATGTTGTGTTGTGGCATGTATGTTTTGAATTAGTAAAGCTATTAACCTGTGAATTCATCCAGGTTTTGATACAGAACGTTTGTTTTTTTTTTTCTTAACAAAAAACCCACAAAAAGATCAGTGAACAAATCTGCATACTTAAAAGCTTTTCTGTGTTCCTCTTCAAAGCCTGTGCATCTTCTGGGAAAATATTTTAAACTAATCTCATTTGACAATCTATTTATTTATTTAATTTAAATGTATGTAAAAATAGACAGGCGTGCAGCTAATCTGGGCCACCTCTGCAAAACAGGCTGCAGAGGGGCAACACTGAAATCTCAGAGATATTATCAGCAATCACTTCTTCTCTTTCCAAATCACTCATGGTTCATGCTGTAAATCTCCCTTTATGCTTTCTTCTCATGTCTGTTGACCCTCCGCTGTATCTCAGTAACTTTTGTCATCCGTGCAAAAGGCGCCATACATAGACTTTTAAGTTTCTTATTTCAGTACTTTGACCTGTGCCATGGTTTCAGGAGCTCACCAATCACTGAGCCTTATGATTTTGTCTTTTTCTTTTTTTCCAGGTTCTGTAGTGCAAGTCTCTTAAATTTTCACCAGTGTGTCTGTGCATTTAACAGCAGCCCCGAGTGCTGCTCGTTTTTAACCCTTACCACGATTCTGTATTGAAGCTGCTGGTGCAAGGATTAATTTCGTTCTATTTTTAGATTTATAAATCAGATCCCTCAGTTGCAGCAGTCTGTCTTTCATTCAGTTTGTGTTGTGGTGTTGGAGCTGCCATCACCCAAAGGAGATGCACAGTAAATATTTGAGGATAAACCCTTTCTAATACGCCCACTAAGGTGAAAGGACGTGCATTATTCTGTATTATTCTGTTTCTCTGTGGCACAGGCTCAAAAGGTTTAAAAGCCAGGGAACTTCTCCCTCCCCAAGCCTGGGAATCTTTGTTAATTTGAGATTTAGTGAAATTCCTTTTCTTGCAGGTAGCTATGCAGATTTCTCTCACTTTTAGCATCCTGTATTTTATATTATTGATGAACTTTTCTAGTTATTCATTTTAGAGATGTCTATAAATGCTTTAAGCAAAACAACCACAGTAATAAGCAGTTTCTGATGGTACCACTTCCTGGTTTTCAAAGCTTCTAGTAATTAATATAACGATTCTAGTAATTAATATTTCACATTTAAAAGTGTGTTCATTCCATTTTTATTTTGTCCTTTTTACTTGCATTTTAAGGTGTATGTTTTGTTTTGGTTTTCTGATTTGCAGAATTCTTTAAACAGCCTCTCTGTCTTTTGGCTCTACTACACCTGGGTATTAAGCATTCTTCCCATTTGCAACTGAACTTTTCTAGTCTAAATTATTTGTATAAGATCTCAAGATTAGTAGGAAGCAGCAGAGAATGAACTTTTTTTTTTTATTAATTATAGCAGAACATTATAACTTTGTTTTTTTATGGAAATAGAGGAATTGTACTCATAGAATATTTTTTTTTCTGAAAAGATATGATTTTTAAACTCTATACATTAACTAGGCATGTAGAGGTACCTAAGCTGCAGCATTTGTAAAAAGATGCAGTAGGTAAACAGGAGACTTTTAATGTATGTAGGTGCAAGGTTTAAACTCACAGCAGCACTTGAAATGCATTCTCCTGGCATTACATCAATATTTTATATAATTATAAAAAGCTTCTCAGCAATACTATTAAAATTTAAAGTAGCCAACTTGTGTGAAAATGTAGTCTTCCCCTTTTTAAAGGTCTTAAAATTAATTTATTACATTGACTGAGATTTTTTCAGATTGTTCACTCGCTTATGTGGCAGTGCTTACCTGTTGTTTCATTTCATATATAATGTAGAAACATTTTGCAATATTTACAAAGAAAAAGAACATTTTGATTTCTTCCCATTTTTTAATGTCTTACTAAGCAGTATCCTGCAACAGTTTGATGTCTTTTTTTTTTAAATTCTACTGATGACAGTGATATCAGGTTCTTTTTATTGCAAGAAAACTGAACTGAACGTGTTTAGCTAACTAAAAACATTTTGCAAGAATGCAGAGCACCGACACTAATTCAGTCTCTTGAATGGAGCAGTCTTGATTAGTTGCTGTTTTTTAAATACTTATTTCAAAATTTCAAAAAGTAGAGAAAGTTTTTAGTACTGTTAACCCTGTCAAGGCAAATCCATATTTGTTGACAGCCTAAGCAATTAAATGATGTTTGTATTTATTCTTTCCTCCTTCCCTGGACAGAGATCTTTTTTTGGTCTGGTACTTGATGTGTAGACACCTGTGCTGTAGGAATCAGAGGTCGTCAATGTCAGAGTTCACACTGACCAAGAAACTTTGAAGTCTTTCAGGCATTACTGATTTAGGAACTAGTGAAGTCAAAAGGGCCTATATTCTTTCTGAGGGCTGTAGACCCTTTTACATCTGCTGCTGCTGCTGCAGGTTAATCCCCCTTCCTCCCCACAATAAGATTGTTGCAGTGGCTCAAGGCGTTCTGGATCACTGCAGATTATCATTCATATTTCCTGTGTTACTCCCCAGAGGTGATGTGATTTTCTCAAAGTGTAACAAATATATGTTTTGGGTTTTTTTCCAGTTATAGGGCTCTAAAGTTGCTGACTTGTGCTCAGCTTGGCTAAAGCAGTGTAGCTACTGGTGGGGGAAATGAGAGCTGATGGCAGAAAGCTGAGACTGCTCCCAACCTTTCAGAGAGTCCCCAGTCTTCCAAACCCCCTCGTTCTGTGCAGTGTTCCTCCTGCTCTTTTTCAGAGTTTGAAAAATGAGCGTAGTTTGTCCACATGAGAGCACAAGCAGCTGCCTGATTCCCCAGCAAACAGTTCCGTGGTTGGTTGTTTTCCATCTGGTTGTTCAGACTGGACTATTTTGAGGTCTCACTGACCTCATGTTCAACTTTCATATTCTGACTTAGAAGTCAAGGGTTTATAGTTACTATATGTTGTGAAAGTCAAATATAATTAAATGTTGGCCTGACAAAAACTGGAACAAAATCATTGGTAAATACATTTTTAAATGCAAATTAGTAGTTTTCCACATTTTGTTGTAGGCTATGAAAGTGCTGGACTAAAATTACTTTAATGTACCATAATACAGTTTCATAAATTTTATAAACATCTAATTAATGTCTGCTTAGTCAGAGGTGTGCTTCATTCTTGTCAGTCTGCTGTTCTTTTTAATAATAGGGAATGAGTTGTCAGAAATTTTGTGTATATTTAGCAGAGATTTTTTTCAGTAGCAGCTTCGGAATGATACTTGATCAAACAAGGCAGAAAGCATGCCAGCAAATGAAATTTGTTTTTTTCCCCAAAACTAGAGTAGGCAGATACAGAGAAACAAATTCAAAAAAAATGTGTATGCAATAGCAACAAGACAACTTCTTCTGGCAGTAGGACACTGTTTTGACAACTCTGTAGAAGAAAGCTTTTGGGTCCAATATAGAGAATTGTACTTGTCTGAATTAGCAAAATGTTCCTTAGATGAACATCTGGGAAGAAGTCTGGAGGAAAAGGAAGTAACAGACTCTAGCACAAATTTAAGCTGGATAGTTAGGAGTTTAAACTTTTTATGGTTGCATTTCTGGTGCTTCTCCTATTTAGAGACATCCTAATATGCACAGGAGTCTGTGTCAGCTCACATATCCGAGAGCAGATGGTATTTTATTCAGCTGACCAAAGTCTGCACGTTTTCATGCGCTCCCAAATGTGTGCAGGCACAGAGTGTGCCTTTCTCCTGGCTTGGAGAAGGGTGTCATTTCAAGCCTAACTTGTGCTCCTTGTGTACTCAGTGCTGCAGGACACCTTTGTAAAGGCTTTTTTCTAAAGGAAATGAGAACCCTAAACAGATGAGAAGATGGCTAAAATGATAAAGGAACAAAACCTTAAGACTTTTTAAATTGGAGTAAGGAGCAAATCCAATGCTCGTATTTTTTTGACTGACTTTACTTACTGTGTATTTTGCAGTGTTGGCACTGTGTGCATTAAGGAAAGGATTGCTCTCTTAAATGAGGACTTTCCAAAACCGCCCTAGACTAAGACAAAATGCACAACTGACTGTGCTTCAAGAGCTACAGACAGTGAGATGCAGCATGAACCAAGCTGAAAGAATAAATGACTATGTTGGAAACATTGTCAGTGGAACACTTCAGCAGTATGGATTTTATTGCATAGAATTATTGAGTAATCAAAGTATTTAGATCCTTTTAGTTAAGAAAAATCAAACATGTTGGCTGAAAAGCTGCAGGTATCTTCAGAGTCAAAGTGATCCTCATTCTGCTTTCCACTGAGACCTTGAATAAAACATGTGGCTTTGTCCTCTGTATCTGACTGCCTGATCACTGATGTTGAATAAATATGTACCTTTTATTATTAACACAGAAAAATACAAAATGATTTCATAATAGAGTATGCTGATGTGAATAGTAAGGATCTTCAAGGGTATCTGACTCAATAAACTTGAATAATGAAGTATTGCCATTTATAAATCTACAATCTTGATGGCTAAAATGAAAGGACTGACTGAGTGGAAACAGGGTTGCAATTAGTTATGGTAGAATCTAAGACAACTCTCAGTAGGCTGTGTTTATGTATCTCTTGGAACACACACATAAGTTGGCTTAAAAATCATCTGTATAATAATTCATGTTGTGATGACAGAAGCTAAAAGTCACACCAGCATGCAAAACATGAAGACATTCAGCAAAATCACCTTTTTTAGTGTGAAAAGAGGAATGAAACAGAAGAGAAAAGCGATTTCAGTTCAGAACATTTGACGGTAACTTTTGGTCGTCCGGCACATTCAGTTCTTGAAGGGTTTTCTTGACCTGCTACAGTGTTTTGTAGGGCACTGTTCTGTTATTTATGGGGGGTAAGAATGGGAAGAGAGGAAATCAGGATGATGCTCCATTATGTCCAGCACTGCAGATAGGCAAGCATGGCAGTTTTGGTTTATAAAAGCAATGTACATTCCTTTAGACACATAGAAGTGTTTGATGAAACTGAGTTTAAGCAGGATTAAACTGAGTTTAAGCATCAAGAATATATGTATTATTATTTTTACTGATTCTTGCTGCAGAATCAGTGCATTTTGTGTAAAGCAGTGTGACAGGCTTGCTCTGCCCTCTTCTGAAGTTGCATTATATACTCTGTATACTTTAATTACCTAATCTGTTCTCCCCCCTTACTTTAGCAAGGAGTTACACTTGTCCAATTAACCTTATCTTTGTCGTGTCCCTCTTAATAGCATTGGTTTCCATCAGAGCTGTGAATGAACTGTGCGGGTGTCTTTATCAGTCCAGGGACGTTTGTGTGAGGAAAGAATTGAACAAAGACTGCATGAAATGTGGCTGGGTGAGCAGGTTAGAGTCCTCCTATTGTCCCACTATTATTATCTCTTAGTGGAAATCCTTCCCGAACACCATTTCTGTGACAATCTGGTGAGTTTAAGCTACTACATCTACAGCTGTAGAACCGTAGCTACTGTTGGAATGGTCTTAGTTGGGGAGGCAGAGGAATGAGCAAGTCCTCAAGATTTTTCTGGGCAGTGGAGAAACCTTGTCTGTATCTTGAGTTTAATTTCTTGGTGTGCTCCTTTCGGGTATTTATTCCAGTGAAGTGTGCCTGTTCGAGAAGCTGTCATAGTCCCTAAGCCAAGATTTTGCTTATCTTTTCACTTTAATGCGCAAGTGCCACTAGGCTGGATTTACCTTTTATAACTAGTTTGACTGTCTCACAGTTTAATCAACAAAAGGGGATGTTTACTAATCAAAGCCTAGGTATCTGTTCACATCTTCTTTTGATGTCTTTCCATATGGCTTCCTTTTTCCCTTCTGCTCCTGGATTGATATCCTTTCCTTGCCAAACAGATGAATCTGTGTTTGGATCCTTGTCGTAGCCTAGAATGGAAATCCACCTGTTCTTACTGCAACCAGAAAGCTGAAGCCCCACATTTCTGCAGAAATGACTGCTTTTCACAGAGGCTTCTAATACACTAGATAAATTTTTGCCCATCAGGGTGGTGTCATGGGTTGGACCGATTTAGCAGCCAAATTCCCTCTCAATCTCCGCCTCAGTGGGACGGGGAGGGAGGAGGAGTGGGAAGAACTGGAGTGAGAAAGCTCATGAAACAGCAGAAAAACAGGGAGATCACTTCCCTGTCCCTGTCACAGACACAACAGATTTGCCTTGGAAGAAACGACATTATTTATTGCCAATTATAATTTCTGCCAATTAATTTTGGCAATTTAATTTCTGATTCAGGTAGTGGAAAACAAAACGAAGAACCTTCTTTGTTATCACCAGCAGTTAAAGTCCCTTTCTTCAGCAAGGCAGTGAGTGATGTGGAGGGATCGCAGTCAGGACCCAGGAGTTTCTCTCTTCAGCTCCTTCTCTCTCTTGCTGTGCTCCCTGTGTGTTCCTGCATGGGCACAACACAGATTTAAGTCAGCCAAACACGTCAGACCAAGCCTGATTATTGGCATTCCAAGTTTTCCTCAGAGATTGTTGTGTTTGTAGAGTTTTGTACATTTAATCTTTTGTGATGTATATATAAGAAACAGGGACTCCTTTTAAAGAGCAAAAGATGATGTACATTTGGATTTTACTTCCAGTGAGCTTCTCCTCAAATATAATTTCAGGAATTCAAGGAAGGATAAAATGTGACAACATATTTGTGAATTGCGAGATTTAACAGAGACCGAAGTAGATCTTATTATTGATGTGCTTCCTGCTTCATTTAATTCCCCTTAAGGTTTGCAGCATGGATATGGATCATTTGCAATAATAATTATGCAGTGATCGATAGATTGTGTCTGACATTGTACTTGTCACCTTGAAATGCAAAAACCATTTATTTTCGAGTGTGTGAACATTCCTCCCTAGTGTTCAACACCAACATGCACTGGTTTGTGTTAGAGAGGGATGCATTTCATAAAGTTGGGAACTTCATAAACCTTTACCTAAAATGAAGTGCCGCTTGTCGTTTTACAAAAATGAAAATTGCCCAGCCAGCAATGGTTTTAGATTAGAAAACACAGTCTAAAGTTCAAAAGGATTGTTCAAGCTGAAATGTTTGTATTTCGATTGATTCCTGCCTGTGTGTTACAAGCACGGGGCTTTCAATGGGTCTGTGATGAGCTAGGATGCAATGAGCACACTTGATGAAACTGAGGTCTCTGCTTTTGGAGCCGGTGTGTGTTCCTTGGAAAGTCTGTCTGCCTCACTGGGACTCTGATTCACGGCAGTACTAATTGGAAAAGCAGCAAGAAACGCTTCAACTTTAGTCATTCTTTGAGTTTAATACTGTACATTTCGTGTTTTGAGTGGTGTAATCATCATGACCATGTAATCTTCCTTTTATTAAGAATATCTGTAGTAATGAATGAAGCTCTGTCCTTTGGGCTTTCAGAATTTTGTTTGTGTTGAAATTCCAGTGAAGCAGCTGGTTGGTGGCTGCAGTTAAAGTGAAGTTGATCTGTGCTGTCCCAACTAACATTAAAGCAACAGCCAGGAGAAATGTTGCATTTCTAGATATTCCACTTGGAGCTTTTGCAGAGCATCCATTGTTATGGAATAAGAAGTGAAGACAAAAACTGTGTTTGGTGAGATGTGATTTGATTAAAAAGTGATTTTTTTCAAAGCTAAAAGCTGGCTTTAGATTACATCAGACCAAATATTTATAATTACTTTTATTTGAGATTTAAACTTTTATTCAGAGGGCTAGTTTATTTGAGCTTTGGTTTGTTTTAATCAGGATTTTTAAAGCAAATATATGTGTTCTTTTATTGAAAAAATAAAATTTAAAGTTGTCAACATTCTTTAGGACGAAATGTTGTGCAGTTGATTTTTTTCCCTACAAGGGTGAACATCGGTAAGCATATACATTGGAATATGGAAATTTTTAATATATTGATTCTCATACAACCAATTTGAAGAGTAACTGCAGTGTTAATATAAAGGTGACAATGTTAATTGTACTGCTGATTTAAAAGTTAGCAACCCTAGCTTTTACCATGGTATGGATGCTGAATAGAGCTTACAAAACTGCTTTAAAACTGTGACATAAGAAAAATAATTCATTTTTTTTAAAGCAGTTATTTTTTAGTCAACACACATTTAAGATGACTGAAACACCTAACCTGAAGAAAAGACTGGTTGTGCCTTACTGTTTTCAGCAATTGCACTTTTTTAGCTTGTGAGTTTTTCAAAAATATCCCAAGTCAGTGCTATTAGTTTGTAATTTTTTACTTACTTCCCATGTTCTTTCTCCAGCAGAAGTGGAGAGAAAACTGAGGGAACTTTGTTTTGTGTGGGAACACTCGCAGTGGCCGTGATTGTTTGTCCAGTTGTATCTTCACCCTCCAGTCTCGTCTGGGAAACGCAACATCCCAGTAACAGCAGGAGCAGTGGGGGAAGAAGGAGAAAACAAGAGATGTCACTGAAAGGGAAGGAAAATGAAGGAGAGAGATGTCAAGGGGCTGAAATGAAAGCAGAATATTTAAGATCAGAACAGTCACTGTCCTTTTTAGTTAAATGTGAAGAAATCGTGTCCTCTTGACATCACCAAGGTTCTACTTCTAAAGCAACCCACAGGGTGAACTTATTTTTTGTCTTCGTGTGTTTCAAACCCTATTTGCTGTCACAGAATCTGGAGTAAGTTGGGAATGCTGTTAATAATAATGCCTTTGCTGTACTTTGGCTGTAGATGTAGATGGCACCACCTTAGATAAGGAAAATTAATTCCAAAAGAGATCATTTGCAAAAAAAAAGAACTTTATTTTTTGGGGAGGGGTCATTTTGGCTGAAAGGCAATTAAAAACTTGCTTTAGAAAAGGGTCTATTTTACCTTCCCAGTGGGACTTGGCTACAGTTCTTTGAATTAGATGGTTTAAGAGAGTATTTTGGTTACTTTTTTTTTTTTTCCTGCACATCTGGCAACATGTTTGATGACTCTGTAGACAGCAACAGAATAATAATAACAATAATAATAATAGGATGCAAATTCTGATTTATGTATTGGATAATTCCTCATGAGAAGTAGGACAAGTAGAAGAGGCTCCTCTCAAGCAAGGGGAGAAAGCTGATCTAATACAAAGACAAAATTACAAATGCTATAGGAAAAATACGCTGGAGACAAATGAGCAATGTGGAATTAAGTCTTGTAAAGACTAGGAAGGTAATTTAATAATACATACAGGCCTAGCTGAGGTGGCATAAAACATCTCATTGTACAACATGTGAGGAATCCTGCGGTGTGATGCAGTGACGTGTTACTGGCACTTGTAAAAGTTCCTCATGCACTTCTGTTTCTTGCTATTCATTATTAATGTGTGTGTTAAACATTTACTCTCTCATTTCAGAAGGTTATCATATGCTATCAATGTAAAACTACACAGTGAAACCAAAGATAACAATCTTGTTTTAGGTTAATATATGGATGTTCACAGCCAGCGAACAAATTCTTAATTTAAATTGGTTTATAAAAAGCAATTATAAACAGACAAGTCAAATTTATCTCTTAGCTATAAAAACCACACACAAGTGAGCCACATGTTCAATTGGAATCTTTCCTGCTGAAAAGCAAGCCTGTTCATGTCTTATTCTGTTGGACATGGAGAAATTAATATTTGCTCATGTTTTGCAGCAGTGTTTTACACACTGAAGAATTTTTTTTTTCTATGATACTACTGAAGTGATATGGTTCAGTCATCTTTTAAATGAAGTTACTCCAATTTACTTTAGAGATATGTCTTATCAGGGAACAAATTTAATAATGTTATCACAGTCAAATAAGCTAAATATGACCAAGCAATCTTGTTTCTATTTTTGTTAGATGCACATTATTTGACTGGCTAAGTATTTTAGTTCAGCTTCCCTCACAGAAAACTCAGCATACACAACTAGTGTTATTTTAACCTCCTTTCAGTCATGTTACACTGACTTTGTTCAATTCAACCCCACCATTTTCCACATCAAGACAGGTCTGTGGGATGAGTTTTTTGTACATTAACAACTGTATGGGAATCTTGTTTTCACGTAAATTTTATACATGTAACCAGCTCTGTTGATTTGGGACGATTTCATGTAAATGCCATCATGCTATCACTTTTCAGGTGAGCTGCTCTTCAACAGAACAGTCTTAAACAGTAAAATTTATTGGAATTTTGTTGAGACAACTATAGAAATTCCAGTTATTTTGCTTAATAGCTTATCACTGAATTATGAGTGTGTATTGGAAAAAATCCTGGGCCGAATAGCCAAGGAGTTGTAGGATAGGCCTGAGAATGATTTCTCACTGTCACATCATCACAGCACAGTATCCTTTACTCATTGTTTTCAGCCCTGATCATTTACTGGGAATTGCTGATTTTTGAAACCACATGTGTGGCCCTAAAGAACCCAAATGTGTTGAGCAAAACATACTTGCACGGCGTGAGAGCTGATTCCTGGCCATCCATTTAGCAATCACACTGCAGAAGTTTGTCACTGATTTCTTTAAACCCCCCTCATCTCTATTCAGGAAGAATTTCACATTAAAAGCTTAAATCTGTATACTGGGTCTGGTTGTGATGGAGTTTGTCTTCCCAGAAGCCACGTGCTGCTGTGTTTAGGTTTGAGGCAGGAACAGAGCTCGTACCAACCCCTGTTTTGGCTGCTGCTGAGCAGTGCAGGCACAGCATCAAGGGTTCCTCTTTTTCCCACCCTGATTCCTACAGTGGGTGGCTGCTGGAGATGGCAAGAGGCTGGGAGGGAGCACAAGCTGGGCACATCCAACCTGAGCTGATCAAAGGTGTGTTTATGCCCGTCACTAAGAGTGGGCTTAAGCTGTGTTCACTTGCCTAACCTGGCCCTTTTCCACCAAGGGAAATCCTGATCCTTGCTGCACTCTTTCACTGCTTCTTAGCCAGCAAATCAATTCTTCCACCCTTCTTGTAGTCATTTTCGTCTCAGATTTTGAGATTCTGCTGGGTGATTACTCCCATCCTTTTCAGTTTCTCGGAGTCATCCCGAGTGCTTTGAGTTCAACATGATGATTCCATTATTTTGGTATTCATATCCAGTTTTTTGTCAGGATGCCAAACTACTCTCTGAGAAGCTCAGGTCACAAACAGAGAAAAATATTTTCAAATTGGTTATATCCTTGATGACTCTAAATGAAATGTAATGTAATTTAAGGTTGGAATTAAAGCATGTAAACTTTGTGGAATGCTTTTTTTATGTTTTAAAGAACTCTTGCAAGCAGCAAAGACTGCTCTTCCAAAATTCAAAATGCAAAGTGCTTAAAATGGATGGTACTCACCCATGTGGATAAGGAAGTTCTTTGTAACAATATATTGTTTCTGCCTTGTAGATTGCAACATGGTTTAGAATAATGATTTTTATATTCAGTAATACACCCAGATTCACTTGTAATTCTTAAGTTACATGTAGTTCTCCAGGAAAATAAATATTTCATTACCAAGTGTCAGACTTATGGGCTAATTAACATTTCAGGAATGAAAGAAGTCGTGTCATTAGCTCTACTCATAGAACTATGCAGGGTGCTGTTCCTCACTACTCCTGTGGAATTTCTGCAGTGGAACTGGACAGACAGAATTGTTAACAGTTAAATGTTGGTGTTGCACGAGAGGAGTCCAATTTATGATGAGATGGCAGGACACAGAGAAGCTTCCATAAAGCCAGTTCAGGGACCCACGTGCTCCAAGAGCTCAGTAGTGAATATGTGGGAAGTCTGTGAATGCCAAGAGCATTTTTCAGTCCAATTAGCAAAATAATATCTGATCTCTTTCGGTGACAAGGAGGAACTCTGGCAGTGTATGAGACTGAGATGTTTGAGTGTCAGCTTATGTTAAATGCTTTATCTTTTGAGGAAAGGGCTTGCAACTAAAGCACCTGGGGTCTAACTCCAAAAGGGCAATACTCCCAAGTTTAAATATTTAATGCTTGTTTTTCAGCATTCATCTGTTTGATTATTTGTTTGCTTGCAGCCAGCTAGTGTTGCACGAGCTGTCTAGGAAGGATTGAGGGGAAGATACATGGGGGAAAAAGCAGACATAAAATTCAGGGCTTGAAGTAGGCTTTCCAGTAGAAAGCTGGCTTTCCAACTCCACAGTAAAGTTCAAGGTAGCAATATTTTTGCCCTGCTGTCTCCTGTGAGACAGGTGTAGAAGCCTTGTGACGATATAAAGCACAGTGCTAAACTGTTTAATGATTGATTTGGACAGTTTAGTGCCCAACATGGTTGTTAGGGCAAAATTAGCTACTGCAGTGAAAACCCAAAGTAAAAGACTGAAGACTGTCAGGCTCTTCCCAGTGAACTGAGGTGTGTGATTTAGCCTGGAAAGGTTTAAGCAGGAGGGGAATTCTATCCTTTCATTTGGAGATTTTCTGTCACATTTGGAATGTTGTGCAAATCTGTCAATGGCATTTTCTTTCTGTCTTCCCAGCTGGGGCATATTGCACATTGAAGACAGGGATTTTCAGAGAGAAAATTGTAGGAATTTTCCCTGGAGTTTTTGCATGAGGATGGATAGTTCTGTCCAGAGATCCACTGTGAGCAATTTTAATGGTGATCTGTGCACTTTAATAGTTGCACAATTAGACCACAGACCTGTCAGTATGTAAAGTCACTTATAAAAGGTAGGAAGCTGGCATTCTGTATAATAACATGTATCAATGCAGAATTTTTTACTCAGAGCCTTGTGGTTTCGGCTTTTACCACAGAGTATCATTTGGGTTATTTCAAGCAAGCAAAATATTGGCTATTTCTTCTCAGTTTGTTACAGAATAATTTGTTTTCCATTGACAAAAAATATAGAAAGCTTTATTTCCGTTGCTGTAAGCAATCGTTAATATTAGGGACAAATATTGGATTATTCTGGATCCATCAGTTCTTCCAGATGTACATTACAACAGGCATATTTCAGAAAGAACTAGGTTTCATATACTATCTACAAGCTCAGAAATCCACTAGCTTTGAATATTTCAGACTGGAGGGAGAAGAATGATCAGGGCAAAAAGGAGCACAAAATGAAACTTTATCTGAGCATTAAGGCTTTGTATTTTACTGTAATGAAAAGTACCTGAAGTGCTTATCACTGATCATTCTAAGGGGTTAAAGTATTTGCAGCCTAAACCTGCATTATGCAAAGTAATTTATTAATTTACATGTATTTGTATCTGATAACAGGTCATTGAGGCATGTTTCTCTGATCTACCGTGCATAATAAGTGTATGAAATATCTGCTCCACAGTGTCTGGACTTCACAGTAACAGGCACATTTTGAAATACTATGGCTAATCTAAAACTATCCAGCTGAACAGAAAACCAAAACCAGTCCCAAATATGAATAAATGATTTGCTACTTAATATGTCAGTGTTTTTTGTCAGGTTGATAACATTAGGCTCAGCTGCATTCAGTTCTAAACCCTGCAATATCTGAAGCCTGATATTGTGCTGCGCTAAATTTAATACATGGACCTCAGTAATAGAGGAAATCACTTTAGCACTTGGCAGTTTGTAATGCTGTATAAAATTGACTGCCCTGCAAACACAATAGCGATAATAAAAATTGTGGTCAGTAGGGGGGTGTAATGCATTTTCCAGCTTCAGCAAAGGTCCAGAGGAGATTTATTGAGATTTTGCTGTTTGGGTGAGGATCAATAGAGCTTCGTTAATAATTTGTTGTAAGGGCACCCTTCAGGGATCTGACATTTTACTTTAAAACTTTGATAATTTTGAAAGCATGCCTGGTGATAACAGTGTCAAGTCCCTGTGTTTCGTAGGCATGGATTTTTGCATTCAGTTTGTGGGAGCAGTTACTTTCACAGCAATTACATTTGAAATCATTCAATATAGGAAGCAGTCCAGTATTGATAACAAGATTCCACCTGTTCCAATGCAACTCTTAAGAAAGAATCCCAAGCACATTCTCAAGTCCTCCATTTTGTCTGCTGTTTTCCTCTCTAAGCAGAGAACATTTAAACATCAGTCTGTAATTTCGTAGTGGTATACAATCTTTACAAATGCTCTGAAACTACACTCTTATTTTCATGACTGTGGAATTAGAAGGTTTCATGTGAAACTTATCCCTTTCCCTTCCTATTGCTGGTAGCACTTTGCATAATAACTGTTAGGTTGACTTTGATGTCGGTACTTCTTTTATGTTCTCCTAAAAGAAACTTCACTTTCTGTGCTAAGCAAGCTTTCCTTTTCTGCCAGCAACTTTTGATGGACACTGCTGTTTGTAAGGAAACAAAAATTTGTCAGGACTTGCAGCTGGAACACAGGGACAAGGTACAGCAGAAGGATTTATTGTCAATGAGCACGCACAAAGTAAGATTTATGACTTTTGCAGCGCTGATGACGTTCCTTACACAGTTGCCGAGCTGCAGCAAATTAAAGGGATCCGTGAATACTGAGGGGTGTGTTTTTTGTAATGAGGGAAAAGAGACAGAAGCAATAAGAGATAATTAAGGTAACAACTTGTGAAAAATTAGAGTGTTTCTGTCTTTCATTTTTGAATCTCTGAGCATAAACTTTGTGGTTGTTAATTTAATTGCTGATGTTCTCTGTATCCCTGAAGAATATTAAGGATTAATCATCTGGTTCATTCCAACAAGAGATAAGGCCTAAGTGAATTGAAATTTTACCAATTTAACCCTCTCTCCCTCCTAATATGACATGATTAACATTCTTCAATTAACAACACATAATTATTCTAAAGGCCTCATTGCACTTTCTCCATTTTTCAGTTTCAGGTTGCCCTTTGCAGGTATTTCAAAACTGAATAAAAGGCTATATTTTTATTCTGTGTTATCAGTCACTTAAGTTCAGCTAAATTACAAGAATTAAGATTTTTTGCTTTTACTTCTTTTGGTCCTTATTTTCCCCCTAATGATCTCTATGTGCATGTCCTTAGTTCTGATTAGTTAAACATTTTTTATGGACAGCCAAGTATTTATTTTCCAACCTTTGCCAATCCGAATAAATTTTCTTAATTATTTGTGACAGAATACTGATTTACAGAACTAGCAATTTCACTGAGCCCTAGAATGCAGAGCTTTTCATCTAAATATTAGTGCATAATGTTTTGTTTAATTTGTTTCGTAAAAGATAATGAAATTATTTACATTTTTAAGACTTCGGTTTCAAGCAACACTCAGTAAAAATGCAGCATTTTTATGTAACTTGGTATTTACTGAAGTGCTTTCTGGCATCTTTCACTGGGCAAACAGTACAGAGTTGCCTTGTGTCTCGTGGATAATCAGGTAGCTGTTAGTGGGAAAACATCATTAATTTATGGTAAAATGAGACCAAACAAAACTAGACAGGAAGAAAATACATCTGTTTTCCTTCTGAAAGCAAGGAGGTAGGAGAAGTTTACTGCTTTGCAGAGTTATAGTTCTAGATTTGTAGATTTATAGCACTAGACATGGAAACATTCCTGTTCTCCTTTTAGAACTTTTAAAAGGAAAATGGTGTTGCTTCCCTACCTAGAGCTTAAAACATTCCATTTTTTTTTCTCTTTAAGGCCTGTGAACCTTTAAATACCAATTATTTTCCATTCAAATTTTAATGGAGCAGATGAATGATAACCATGAATATTCCTGCTGTATTTGTCCTGTGAAAATCTGGGATATTTCATGTAGGGACATGATGAGTCCAGTGTAAGACTGGACCCCTCCAGTTGTCAGTACATCCCCAAGTATCAGCCTAAAGTGACGATGCTTTCTCCTACACATCAAAAAAAGCTGCATTAGGGAAGAAATTAATCAGGGCTCTCATTCATGCATTAAAGTTGCAGGACTTTATTGAAAACTGCTAAAATCAACAATGATATACAGGGCTACAGAAGAGAGAGAAATTAACTTTATAGAAAATACAATCAAGGGTGATTAGGTATAGATAGATGATCAGGGAGACAGTTTTGTGTGTGCACACATATGTATATGTTTTTATATATATATGTACAAACTTAAAAGACATCCAGGTTTTTATCTTTTAGAAACAAAAACATCAGCCTCTCTACTTTTGTGAAAAGGAGACTTGACAACATTAGTGAACTGAAACATGCTGTCTTCTCATGGGTGAGAAAAATTCCTTTCCCAACAATTAAACATAGTCGTTATTTTTGTTTTTTCTAGAAGTTCCTGTTCACGTGATGATCGTGACAGGCGGGCAGAGGATGCCCACAGACAGCAATGGTTCCCTCCACTGCTGCATTTTTAAAAATGTGTCAGGGCTGAATTGTTTGAAATTTTGCTCAAGAGGAAAAATACTACCAGTGGAATAATCAGCAAGTGAAATGACTTCCACCCCAGGCACTACCTGTCTTTGCAAATTTCTGCCCTGGGTCCATCCTTCCAGCAGGCAGGCAGGAGTCTTAGAATATTAATGTTAAATGTAAGGAATGCCTTGGACACTGTTGTTCATGCACCTGTGCATGCAATTGTGCTTTCGAGGTCAGGGCCTGCTCAGGGAGCTGGGCTGAGGAGCACAGCCTGAGCACTGCCAGCATTCCAGGGAATACCTGAAACCAGGATGGCAATTAACACCTGCACAGCCAGCACCTCCTTCCCTTTCCTGCTCCTTCTGTGTTGGATGCAACAAAACGAGAAGCAAACTTTATTTTTTTCCTATTTTTTCCCCCTACATTCTGCATTAGTCATTATTTTGGGGCTCAGCGCCTGTTTACCCCTTGTTTAGAAGCACTGATGAGCACCTAAATGATCACGGGACCCGTGCCAGGAAACCTCCTCTGGATGTTTCAAACCCTTTTTCAGAATCTTTCCTTCAGAGTAACCAAATCTGCTTTTTGGAATTAGCAAAATAATTTATTTTCTCAATGAAACTGAAAACAATTGTTCAATCAAAGCACGGCAAACAGGGATGTTTCACTCACTTTGACAGCTGTGATACACAGGATGTGACTCTAGTCAAGGCAGTGATAACTGTATTTAAAAATTAGCCAATATTACAGGAGTAACTAGGATGAAAGAGAGATCCTTATTTGAAATAAATTAGTATGAAGAATGAGATATGAATCAGGAACTTCCATTGTTGTTCTGCAGCAGAAGGCATAGGAGCACTGGTGGTGTGCACAGAGAGAAATACTTCAGAGGAGAATAACTTCTGATTTCTTGTGTGTTTTGTTTATTTGTTCCGCAGCTGGGTATAGTTTCAGATTTATCAAAGAAAAGCCATAGGAAGGCCACTAAATCACAGACTTAATTGCAGTTTCTTCCTCTGCCAGCTTTTGGGGAGCCAGGTGCTCTGTGGTGTGAGCAATGCTCAGTGTACTCATTAGCAAGACAGCTGAGGGGAGCATCTCAGGGGGTTGCTGCTGGCCTGCAGCCCCCACCAAGACCTACAGCCCAAGCTCTGTGGCATCCTTAGGTATTTTACACTTTATTTTACCCCCTACAAAAGGACCTAGTCTTTCCTGTTTACTGCCATGCTATGTTACTGTAATGCATGAAGGCAACTTTGCTCTGCTCTGGGAGGACTGCTGAAAATTTTCATCATAGAAGCAGCCTCTGAGGTTTGGTTTAATTTATTCTGAGAAACTCTGCAGAGAAATCTACTAGTTAGTGGAAAAAAAAAAACCAACCCGGTTATTGTATGGTCTGTAATGTACTGTGTGCTGTGGGAAAAGAGTGAAAAATCCTGTACTGTTCAACAGTTTGGCTACTTGAAAAAATATGAGGAAAGAGGTAAAATGGTAGACAACTGAATCTGTAACTCCTTGGGATAAAAGACTCCTGTATTGTTCTCTACTTTTGTCAGCAAGCATTCTCAGGTTTAGTCACTTTATTTCTGCAGAAACAATTTCTGCAGTGCCAAAAATTCCTATTAGGCTCCTGGACTTTGGTACGCTCTTATTTGTGGGGTAAAAGTAAGCACAAGACTGTAATATTCAGCTGAATGACAGGTTGTCAAACCCTTCACAACGCAGGGTTTCTGATGCTGTTTTCCCCATGGACGAGCAGAGAAATGACATGAAGTCCAGGCTCAGGGATAGATGGAAGCGCTTTAATGATCTCTCAGAAGGCTTTTATATGTTAGTTCTCAAAGTGTGTTAAATGGCATAAGGTAATTGGTTTTTTGGCCATCCACCCCTTGAGGGATTGGTCAAGTTCTAAGACACCCATCTCTGAGTGTTTTTCTAGTTAGAACCATAACAATCCTGCAAAACAACCTGCAGTGTAAGAAGTTTACAAAACTGTAACACTGTTTTGAGTTACTTGCATGGGAAAGACAGAGCTCTCACAAAAATGCTGCAGAGAGCTGAAGAAATTCCCTGCTGGAGCTTTTTCAGCATCCATAGGTTTCCTCAGCCGCCGCCTTCTCCAGCTGCACTGGGTAGGGAACGTCTGCGTGACCACGGAACAGGACGCAAGGAGCATATCCTCGTCACCTCCAGATGTAAATCCTGCACAATTCATCACCCGCAGAGCTGACTGTAAGGGGATTTTAGGATGAATGTAATGTACTTTTATGATAAGTTTTGGTGCTAGGACAATTTACTGCTGAAGTTTAGAATATACTGAAAAAAAAGGAGCTGTGCTTGGCTCAAATTCATGTTTGGTCTGGATGGGGAAGTCTTTTTGTGGAACTTGTGTTGGCCTCTACCCAAGGGACAGGGAATACTTGAACAGCTAATCCAGGTGAATGCACAGAATTTATCTGTGCCTTTCACTGCTCTCCTTTCTCTGGGTTTACCTTTGTTTATTGTCTTATTTAGTTATTTTTCAGTACAATACTCTTGTTTTGGAGCATCAGTGTCGTCCGGGTAAGTCCTGAAACCTATATTTGCTACACTCGATTACAATTAAGGATGCACTTAAATTCTCAGGTGTGCAGTGACTCTGATTTCCTCTGTGCAGCCAGACCCCTCCAGACCTGAAATACTTTCTGCAGTAGGACTACAAAGGCAATATAATTCAACGTAAGGTAAATGCATTGTTAAGCTACTGACATACAGAATTTAGGTAAATCCCAGGTTTACACCATTTTTTGATGTCTGTGAGCTGTGACCTATCCACATGCTCCTAAATTTAAAGGGTTTGGTATTGATTCAGTGATAAATTATGAATTACAGGTGTTTTTCCTTTCTTTTGTTGCTGGGAAGACATGCTAAATATGATACCTTGCTGCTGGTAGATTTACACCTTCATATCCAAACAAAAAGCAACTGATTATGGCTACAAAAACTGACTGCCTGACTGCACAGGTGAAGTGCTAAAAACTCACTTATACACTGTGGCCTGTCAGAAGGAGGTGGTAAGCAGACTGGAAAATATGACATTCCTTCTCTAGAATCTTTCTCTAAGGATGGTTTCATATGCAGCTTAGAGAAAAAAAAACGAACAGGAAATAATAATTTAAAAAAATATCAAATTTTATTTGAATGAACAAATAACCCAGTGTGAGTAGGGTAATTAGGATGCAGGTATCTTTTGAAAAAGTCTAAATTACAAAGGTTTGTTCTTACTTTCTTAAGTATCACTGGGTAATTTACCCATTATTATTTCTCTCACTATTAAATATCCAGGAGAAAGCAGGATCAGTATTTTCAAAGGGTTGTTTCTAGCAGCATGAGCCTTGCAGTTCTAGGATACTCAGTTCCAGAGTGTGGCCATGTATTGAATATACTGCATTAAATTTTGAAGTATTATTCCCCATTTTTAACTTCCTTAGTGATAGCAGAGTAATGACTGTAACCTCTGTAACCTTCAGTCTCAAACAATTTACTGAATGATATGCAGATTAATGAAATGTAATTGGCAAGTAAAAACCTGTGTTTTTATCAATTTGTGGGAAATACTGGTTAATAGATGACAAGAGTGTCCTGTATTAAGTTAAGCTTCTGGGTTTTTTTTTTCTTTTGAAATCTTTCAGAAGTTCAGTCTTGCACCGCCAAAAGCACAGATAGGTGAAACTCAGACTTTCATCCCACATATTGTTTGCAGGATATTTAGTCATACAACAAGCTGGCCCAAAGAGATGATTGCTGGTGCTGCCTGTGTTCCCAAGGCAAGAGGTTCGTGCTAAAGGTGACCAGAAAAGGACCCAGGCTCTCCTTCATTACCTACAAGTGTTCAGCTTTTATTGGCATATTAGCTGGAACACACACAATGGCTCTTGAATTTCATGTGCCAGGGACAACAAGGACTGGCCAGTTCAGTTCTGCCCCAGCCCACAGCAAGGCACTTCAGTAACCACTTTGGCAAAAAAAATGAAGTTAAAAGTGTCAGTAAGCACTGCTGTTAAATCTAACAAAGCCTTTTAGACCGTGGGAGCCACTCCAGGGCATTCCCATTAGCACAGATTCCTTGTTGGTTAGACTGTGGAGCAAGCAAGCTTTGAGGTAAGGATAATTTCTGTGTTAAATGCACACTGCTAGCTAGATTTAATTACATCGGACAAAAGATCACTAAATTTCCCTCTAGTAATTAGTATGCATTTCTAGAGCAGTTTATATCTTGCATAAAGCAGCAGTGCCTATAGTCCAAAAACATAACAGTTGATAGTTATTTCAACTGACCAGCAATGCAGATAAATACATAAAAATGGGAATGGGGGGGAAAAAAAGTGTGAAAATAAAGAGCCTTCTGTGAATAGAAAATATAACACAGTATTCAATTCTACCCTTGCAGAATTATCTTTTTCCCACTGACCATGGTAACTCATATTTTAAATAGAAAATGAGGTTTGCAGTTCTGGGTTTTTAATCTAGTTTCAATAAAGGGGGTTTTGTTTGCTTGTGAGGCTTTTTGTTTGTTGGTTTTGTTTTGTTTTTGTTTGTTTGGTTTTTTTTTACAATTCAGGTATAGAATTCTGTCTTTACTTTTTACCAGGGTCTGTTATACTTTTATGATAGTTTCAGTCAAAGTCATTGAGGCTAAGAAACAGCAATTTTGTACTGATTGCAATTTCTAGATTTTTCACTATAATAAGCAACCACCATTGTAAAATATGACATCATGATGATGCCAGTGAAAAAGCAATAAAATTTTATCACATGTAGTTCAGTAACCAAACGAATGATATCACTGCATGAATATGTAACCGTATCACCAGGTTAATTAACAAGAGGGGAAATGAAATCCACACCAAAGTAATTAAATACTCTCTGATGGGGTACTGTAAAGAAGTAGCAAGAGACATTTGAAATAGGGATGCTATAGGAACATTATATATGTTCAAGGATGCTACATCATGCACAGTATTAGCAATGTGGATAAAGTATTAACTCTGTGGCACTATAACTGAAGCAATGTAATTTAATTAAGTCTTTTGACTTGTGTTATGCTGTATTTGGATTGAGTGGATTCGTAGCATTGGATTGCTGATTGGGGTTGATCACATGACTGCGGTGATAAAATAGCTGCAAAATTATTCACTTGTCTACATCTACTGTTTTTAAATGTCTAAATATTTGTTTTAATATGTGAAACCCAGAGTTAGGTACTGCATGAATTGAACAGTGCATAATCAGAGCTATGGTGCTCAGAGAACACAAAAATTGATGTGATGAACAGTGTCAGTTGTGTTTAATAAATATACATAAAGGTGTCCCAAGTTCTACCCCCATACCTTAGAGAGGAATTAGGAGCATTTGGTGTCTCTGGTAAATTCAGAACTAAAAATTGAGGCTAGAAGTCTTTACGTAGTCTTTTAAAAGTAAGAGCAGTGCTTGTTATTTTCAAGGTATAGCCGCTGGATTCCAAGGCAGTCATCTAGAGATGCCTCTTTGTGCCTCACACTGTGGTTTTGAGATGTCTCCTCTGTAACAGATCGTGCAGAACAGCCCACGGGTTTTCTCTTGAGAGGTAGGGGACAAGGTTTATAACTTAAAATAAGTTCACACCATTTTAGAAAAGGTACACTGCATACTTTTAACTGTCTAATTCACTTCCAGAGAATAACGTGGATGTCAAAACTTGCATAGTTCAAAATCCATTTGATAAACACGGAAAACAAGTTCATGATGCATTATTTAAGCAGAAGTGATTGAAACAGTTCAGTGCAGGGAAGTCCCATTATATTGTTGTCTTATTTCTCGTTGTCCAAACTCTCCAAGCTTTAGACAAATCTGGAGACAGAATTCTGGGACAGACTTTTATTTGATGAAACATAGTACAATTGCTTATATGTTATGTCCCTGTGTTTGGCAGTGCATGACTGAAGGGTGTTGTTTATCACATTTTACTTGCAGACAGATCAGATGAAGAAACTTGAGCTCAGGGAAATGCTGCCTGTTTCTGGCACACCTTGCTGTAGAGGCAGAGTTCAAATCAAAAGGGGAAACACTGGGGTGTCTTTTGGGATGCAGAGTAATGCTCTGATGTTGGTCTGGAAAGGTTTATGTAAAACAGAGGTGCAGCTTTATGTTTAACCTTAAAGACACAGGCCATCAAACATAGATTCCACATTTGCTGTGTCACCCTCCTTAATCTGTTTGAAACAATCTGCCTTCCAGACTCTTAAGGGCAAGGAGGGGGAGAACCTGATTTGGTCCCAAAACTGGAGTCATTAACCTTGAACACTGAGTCACTGAACTTCTTGTGGTGAGCAATGCTGCTTCATCTCCTCTAATCTAACAGATTCTGCCTTGGCAGTCTCCGGTGGTGATTTCCCCAAACACCAATGAAGTCATGGAGAAAAGTATTGAAATAAAAAAAAAAAAAAAGAGAGAGATAAGGTAGAAAAATAAAGGAATCAAATCTTGTATTGCTGATATGCACAACTTTTACATCTCACACTAGGTCATTTTAACACACACCACAATATCTGACCCACTGTGATGAATCAGGAATAGATTCAAGGATAAGATTCCTGGTTCTGAAATGCATTAAGTGTTTATTCCAGCTGCGCTGGTGAGTGCTAATAAATATATAAAAGAGCCACTATTGTGGAAAGATAATTTGAACAGCAAGCAGTTGTGTTTCACAAGAAAAACACATACACACACATATATATATACACACGGTGGTATGGATTTCTAAACATGTGTGAGGTCTTTATCTCAGAATGATTTCTCAGAACACTGAATGTAGTCTCTAGTTCAAGGCTGCACAGGAGGCAAAACAGCACCATAGCTTTCCAGTGAAAATCACCAATCCCCAAAAATAAAATGCATATTAAAATGTTTAATCCTACAAGTAGCTTTTGTTCAAAGTCAAAATATCTTGACCTTTTAGAGACAGCAGAGAAATCTCGGTGTGGTGTTGTTTAGTTCACAGTTCAAAAATGCAAGCTGTGTTTCTACTGTAACTGCAGAAGGTATTATTCTGGCAAACGATGTGTGCGTTAGGTCATGCAATGATACAACTTGTTTAAGCCTGGCTGCAACCCTGTTCTAAATGCAGAGGAATTCAAACCACGTCCTTGCATTCAATATTATTATAGTTGATTATTCACTAAATATTCAGAGGCTTCAGTGTCATTAAGAGCATATAACCAAAATGATATGGGCAGTATTGTCCTCATCAGTGTAGGTTAATGAAAGGAAACTCATCTGGGTTAATGAAAGGAAACTCCTCTGATCATCTTTTCAGGAGTCTTACCCATTGCAAAGCTTTTCCTCATGCATATATGCAGTGTGACAGGCAGCTCTGAGGGGCTCGGGGAATGGGAAGCAGGACCATATGCTTAGTCATTAAATACATTCACAGGACAAACTCAATCAGTGGAAACACGTGTAGTACAAGATACCGTTTCAATTTGAAAATGAATTTAGGGTAAACAGGAGGTTGTATCCCATGCACAGTGTTATAACGTGGTGCTGCTATGGAATCAAAAGGAATTTTTTGCAAAAACTGCTGGAGTGTATATTCAGAGTGCTTGTACATGGCATTTGTGTTAGGGGTGGTAAAGTGGTGCTGAACGTAAATGAACCCAAAGAGCAGGGATCTGCAGCACCTGTGCCAAACTGAGATCAGGTGGAAACTGCTGGCAGTTGCATCAAAAGAATTCTACATCTCACCATCAATATCATGCACCTGATCTGGAGTAAGATCAAAAATTTACTATTTATGCTTCTTCATTAAGGATGTGTATCTTTAGAAACATCTTTCTCAAGATACTTGGAGGAAAATGTTGTGGGGATAAACCCTTGGCCCTATACTGTATTAAACTTGAAGTCCTCTTTCTGTTCTTTTAACACATGTATTTTAAGCAAAGAGAATATATTTATGTTCTCTGAAAGGCATACTCATCTAGACGTTCCCTCAACACCTTTGTCTCAGTGAAATACCACTGGAAGAAATTAAATTTAATCTGTATTTTAAGTGAAATTCATCAGCATTTTAACATAATAGTCCATTTCCCTGCTAAGATTAGACTTTTTTCTATCCCATTTCTCAAGCCAACACCATTCACAGGGACTTTTTTATTTTCAAAGCTTGCATGAAATTTAAGTAGGGAACAGCACCTTTCTTTCACTCCCTGCGGCTGAAAGTGACATAGCACTGACTCATGTTTTATGTCATCCTTTTACTTATAGAACAATTACAAGAACTTAAACTTTGACAATAATGAATTATAGAACTTAATAGACATCTCTAAATTATTTCATGAAAAACATTGCCAAAGCTGGATTTTTATTATCTGCATGTTGAATAATGGTGGTTTTTTTAGTGTTTGCATCTAATGATACACATTAATTTTTCTTTTAGTTAGTGCATGTAGGCTTAGGAATTTAAAGGGGTTTTTTTTTAAAAATAAAATAATTAAACCCCCAGTTCCCTCAGTGTTTGGCAGGCATGGAGTTACAGGAACTCTTGGTATTGCTGCTCAGCTGAACACCGCCACAGAATTGTTACCTCTGTACTGCAGTTTGAGCAAGGACTGATTAACCAACACTTTTATTGGGACATTTGGAGGTAATCTGTGAATATGGCAATGTTTCGTGGTACCTCTCTTTCCTGTGATGAGGATTGATGTTATCTCAGTTGTCAATCGCTTATCTGTGTCAACAGCCAGAATGTGCGGCTCTGGCTTCTCTCTTATTAGAAATAACTTTAGAATATTTTGGGTTTATGAACGTTTTTCAGATTCCACGTCGTTAATTCGTCAGAGGGTTGTGGAGTTTTTTACTTGTTTTGACTAGCAAAGAATTTTATTGTGTCTTTTATGAGAGCAGCAGATAAATTTCCTTTTTATTTTTTGCTCTAGCAGAAAAGGTATTTAATGCGATATACTTCAGAGTTGTCAAGAGTGGTGAAAGTAAAATGTTTGAGGAACAACTTGGAGGAGGTGCCTCAATTCAGAGCAGGTAAAAGCTCATGTGGTGAAGTCCATTTTTAGTCAGTTCATACTGGATGCAACTTTTGTGAGGAGTCTCAGCTGAGAAGTGCTTTTGCAGACCACCACTGTCAGTTAGAGTTTCTAATACCCTTTTACTAATTAATTCAAATGGTACCACTCTCTTTTATTCTCATTAGAAACAGTAAGACTTGAGGAGTCAAGTCCTGGGTTTGTGCCATCCCCTTCTTTGAGGTGAAACTGAAAGCACCTGTTAATTACTGAAACTGATGTAATTATTTTAGGAGAAAGTGATAACAGCTGTGTGACACTATCAGCTGGATTTCTTTGCTTAAAAGAAATTGTCTGCTGTTAACTGCTCACCTTTAAACTTTACATGTTTAGCATGTGCTTTGGAGGCCTTTTTTTTTTCACTTGAAAGTTGCTACTAGGAAACCTGAAACACACATGAAAGTGAGTATAGGAAAAACACCATTTTGCCTGTAGGTAAATTTGTTATAGTGATTTTAGGAAGCACTCTTGTTTCATACGCTTTGGATTAGGAACCTGGAAGTCAGAGAGGTTGGCTTTTGTCACTGGGCACCCGAGGGTGTGACTTAGACAAACAGCTGGACAAAACTCCCTAACAGCAGGGTTTTATGTACTTTTGCCAAAGTTTTTGTACAGCTCAGCACCCGAATTCCTAAAAAAATTGCTGAAGTGGTTGCATTGAAGGCCAAGAATGCACAGAACACTCCTGGCACCTGTAGCTCTGAGCTGGTACAGACCCCATGCTGCAGCTGGGCCTAAGGGCTGGTTCTTAGAGCTCCCTGGGTTTCTTTAAACTCCTTCTTTGCTTTACAGCAGCGCATTTTGGAAGGAGAGGGTCCCTGTGAATAGAGATGGGACAGGATATTGTATGTGTGCTCATTACATGGCCAGTGCAGTGGAGCGGGATGGGATCACTACTCACACTACGGGGAAGAAAGCTGGAAAGTCAAAGACTGGAAGAGATTGTGCCCAAGTAAGGCAAAATGGAGCTTCTCAGAGAATAATTTATCTTTTGTTGTTGTTGTTATTTGTTTTGGGGTTTGTGGGTTTTTTTGTTGTTTTGTTTTGTTTTGTTTTTTTTTAATACAGCAGTATGCTCCAGGCATTCAGGGATGCAGGAACTTACAGATATTTATATATTTAAAAAAAAAAAGTCTTCTACACCCTAAAATTGAAGTATTAATTTTGCATAGAAATACTTTGCATATGCCAGTACATATTAAAATTGCTTTTTGTCTACTACCCTATGCCTGGTTTATTTGCTTAAAAAGAGCAAGTCCCATGTTAAAACTCAGTAGATACACATTAGTTTAGATGTTTTAGAAATATTGCCCTCTAACTACGTACATATGCCAGGCAGAAGAAAAAACGATGCCTTAAAATTAATTACTCAAAAGCTTTTTTGCGCTGGAGTTTCTATTCTGAAATTTCCTATAACTAGGGTTTTTTTTTCCTTTCCAAAGCAATTGGAAAGATTTGGTCAGTCTCAAGCATCTGTTTGAATATTTCCGAGTGGCAAGGTCCAAACTTGGCCGAGCTTGACCACTTGGCTGTTGATGGACAATTATGTGATGCTGGAAAATGTCCCTTAGGTGTGGTACCCGTGACAGCCAATGGAAGGAGCTAACCCTGCCCTGCACATCTGGGGTTCTCTTGCACACACAAATCCATTTCTTATAGGCCTGTATCACTTATTACACAACACTTCATAGTACTGTGCTTAAAAGGCACTGCAATTTTCTGTTCCTCCCAGAGCCAATGTCCTACAATGCCCAAGGACTTGTACACTCTGCTAAATTTTTAATGTCCTTTTTATCAAACAAATGCTACCATTATTCTGTGTCATAAAACAGTTTAAAAAGTAAAATGTATAAACTGTTTTGGTTTTTTTTCCTAGAATTATGTGTAAATTTTGTTTTCCGAAGAGCTGGAATAAGCCATAAGCTTTCCACAGAGTTGTTCCCTGGGCAAAGCTGGAAGCAGCAGAGGAATAAGCCGTGTTGATGTTTCATTGCTGCCCATATGAGCAGCTAGATCATTGCCTTGGTTTTCCAATATTAAAGCCATGCTGCTGGTTTGTGATGTACGTATGGCCTGGGAAGAAAGGAGATGAGTTTTTGTTTAAGTAGGCTAATAGGTCCCATGGTTTCCAGAGCTCAGTTTGTTTGGATTTGGGTGGTGAACTTATAAAGGCTTACTTGTTCCAGCAGCACAGCAGGCAGACAGGTTCTCCCAGTGGCACTGACATTTACTACAACTTGTGTGTGTGTATCTATCTTACAACTTTAGTGGTCTGCTCACCAGAGGGTTCAGCGCTGCCAAAAGAGCACTCTAGGTTTGATTGGGAGGCTTGGGTTATCATGGATATGCATTTGCTTGGCTGCAGGTAAAAATGTAATGAGAAACAGAGAGGGTGGTGTGTATGTGTGTGTGTAGAACATTTATATCTGAGAGCTTTGCTGCTTTATCTGGGAAAACCCTGTTTGCCTTCAAAGGCCACGTGAAAGCTGAGCTTGTGTTTATATGCACAGACTGTGTGATCTTGTTCTCTCGTGGTGAAGGATAGCAGGTTTTATTCCAAATTATATAAACTATGCTCAAATCCTTAGATGGACCTACTTAGCACAAAATGTGTGCTAAGCTTTTAAAAAAAAAATAGGGGGAAATGCTCTGCACTTCATTTCTGACATGTGCTGGGCAGGCAGGGAATGTGTGTGTGTGTAATGTGAGACAACATTTATACTTGGATATAGGTATGTGAGCATCCAGATTTATCACTGATTGCAGGTGTTTTCTTATATTGCTACTCTGTACCTTTATCTGATGCATTTGTGTTGGATCGTTTTAGTGACTATGAATCATTTCTTTCATGTACAAGGAGTTCAGTCGAGTTATTAGTGCTGGATATGTTTGAAACAGTAATAGTAATGTCTTCTATGTGTACTTGCAGAAATAGGAATGGTTTGCAGAAGTATTTGGGACAAACCTAGTTTGTGTGTTCAAATTGCAAATTGCTTCTGACTAAAGTTTTGATATAGTGAGATTCATTAATGTTTGGAGAAAATGAAATGTCAATATTAAGATACAGAAAAGCTTTATTATGAAAACTTGGAATTTCTAATGTTCCAGTAGTGATTTTGTGAGGTTTTTTTTTACTTTTTTATACCCTGATTGGTTTTAGAGCCTTGGCCATGTCTACATTAAATTCCTTTAAAATAAAATTAAACCTTCAGTTTTGTCTTTCATATTGTTTTAGGGTAGTGTTTGGACTGAGAAATTAGTTTAAAAGTTCTTAAGAACCAGGGTCAAAATTGCTCCTGCTACATTGTGGATTTAAGACAATGCCCTTAATAAGATGTTTTAACTTTCAGCCAGCCCTGAAGTAGTCAGGCAGTTGAAGGAGATGATCATTGTAGGCTCCTTCCCACTGAACTATTCTATTCTGTTCTGTTCCCTGCCAGACGTTCTGTTTTGCTTATTTTTACTGTCACTGCAGAGGAACAAGTGTGCTGTGGAAGCTGAGCACTAGACCAGTCAGCAGCAACTTGAACATTTGACTGTAGAAAAACATGTTTGCACCATTATAATGGTGATGGTGCTGCTTGTTGCAGTTTATCCCATTAACAAACTGTGGATGCTCCTCTGAGCAGAGCTACTCTGAGTTTCTAAAATAAAACCAGACACCTCTCCCTTGCTGGCCAAGCAGAATAAATTAAGAAAATAATGAGGTTTTTTTTTTATTTTCTGAATACAAAGCACCTTTTTTTTTTTTAACTGCTCCATAAAGGAGTGCCATGATTGATTCCAAAATAAACCAAATCGATGAACTGAGAACACAGAAGTTGTGTACAAAGGGGTTTGAACCCTAAGGAAGTGCAAAACTTCCAGGATCCTTGTTCCCTCTGTCCGTTTGTTAAGGATCTGTGACAACAACAGGACTGTCACACGTTTTCCACTCTCTCCCCCTTCCATCCCTATCAGTATCATATTCAGAAAGCTCTGAAGCTGGTTTAGATCTAAGTCTCCAGATTTCTTGTCAGCCTGTCTGGAAAGCAGCAAAGGTTGAGGGAGCATTTAAAATAATCCATCTCTGGATGACAGGTGAATAAAGAAGAGATTGAATGAGTAGAGAAAGGTGTAGACTAAAGGAGAACTGTAATATGGCACTTGGAAAGGGGAGGGGAAGGGATAGACAGGATGAGAAAGAAAGCAAGGAGGGAATAAAAGCAAAATGAGAAAGGATATGTCAGATTTAAGAATAGAAAATATAGCAGGAGGACAGCAAATGTTACATGGGGAATGCAGGGAAATGTATGTTGAAAAAAAGAAGTAGGAAGTGTTAGAGTTTTCCTTGAATCTCCCTGCTGAAAGAATGGAAATGACGTAGGATGTCTGTACACACAAAAAAGCTGTGGCTGCTGCAACTGGATACTGTCCCCAAATTCCCCCTTTGAGTGAGCACTGGGGACTGAAGAGAATGGAGAAAGGAGAAGGGCATTACTTCTTTAATGAGGGAGAAAATGTTTTCTGCAAATCCTGACTTCTACCTCACCTTCATATGTCAAACTTTGTGTTTCTGCTATTCTCCAAGGAGCTTCCCCAGAGTTTTGCTTCAGTGTAATACCTGTTTTCTTTATTAATTCTTGAGGCTGAATGGTAAAAATTGGAAAATGAGATGATGGGAATAATATCTTAATTACGATATGTGTATTTAGTCTGTTACTCTTGCTATTATTTACTTCAGAAAATAAGGAGCATTATTTTTAGCAGTATGGGCATTAGTGATCCTTGTTGATATGAGTATGTTTTTGCCATATCCTTGGAGTTAATACTGGGCTTTGAAAAAGTCCAAGTTTGGAATCAGATCAGGGAGTATGTTTTCAGTTGTTCTGTAAGTCTTAGGTCTTATTCTTTAGATCTCTTCTCATTTTGAGCAGGGTGATTTCTTTGTAGTGTAGTTTGCAGTTTTTGTAAGGTATTTTGAGGCTCTAAGATAAAAGCATATTACTGGGGAATTTTGATATTTCTTTACCCTTTTTTTTTTTTTTTGATATTTCTTTATCCTTTTCCCTTAGAAGGAATCCAACCCTTTGTAATTCCTTGGAAAGATAACTTGAAAATACTCACTTCTAAATCCAACCTGCATGTTAAAGAAAACATCTACACTGTGAGAGGGTTGGTATTTTTCAGTAAATAAATTAATATTACTGGGAGCAAGCAAAGGCCTGTTACAGTAGCTGCAGCACAAATGCAGAAGCATCAAAGATAATGACAGCTGTTTATCTGTTTGTGATATTAATGCATAACATGTAACTGAGCCAGATAAAGAGACCAAACATCGGTGCCCTGCACCAGATCCTTCACACAGAATGAAAAAATCCCAGAGCGCAGAGGGTGCACCGATCAACCCTGCGGATTGTGTCAGACCCCAGTGCTGCTGAGATCTCATCACAAACCTTTCCTAAGCATCTCCAGATTAAAATACTGCTGGGTATTGGAGGTGTTCAGGCATCTCTGCCACACTTGGGTTTGTGCTGTTTATGTGTGTCAGAATTCACTACTTTAAAAAAGCCCATAAAACAATAGTTTGTCTCTTTCTGCTGGCAGCTTTATGGTTCTGAGCTATGCTTGCTCACCTTCTTTTTCAGCATAGTTGCTCAGAGAACTTAAAATCAAACCCACATACTTTCAGCTTGGTTTTTGGGAGTTGTTTTGTTTTTGGTTTTTTTTAGCTATATTAAAAATGTGCAGTTGTTCAAATCATCACAAGTTCCCTATGGTGTACTTCAGAGGTGCTTTCTAAAAACAGTTTATATATGACAATGCTTGCTCATGGAATGCCATGCTGGGGTATATTTAAATTTGAAAGTCTGTCCCAGCACAAAAAATGTTGTTCTGCTAAAAGGCATTGGCAAGACAGGAACAGTTTGAAATGAGAATATTACCATCCAAGAGCCAATATTGCATATTTTGATTTAGAGCGGATAAAGGATGTTTTCTTTTCTTTCATAGTTTGAAAATTAAAATCCCTTGGAATATTTTAGAACATTAACTGTGCTTAAGGGATTAAATGAAACAAAATGGTTTGGTGTATGTTGAATCAATCAGAATTAAAGTTCATTTATAAGTGACAGATTTTCTATGCACAGCAACTTTCTTTCAGTACCTCTGGCGTAAATGACTCTTCTTTTAATATGCCATGTTACCTGTGTTTAATGAAGTGATTTAGGTGTGCTAGGTGAGTTATTTGTGAATTTCAATTCTAAACAGGACGAAAATTGCTTTTCAGGAGTGCAGTATGGCAGGCTGAGCTTTCCCAAGATGAGCTAGGTGGCAGAATTGACTAAGAAAGTGGTGCTTAGTTATTCCTTAAGCTCTGAATGCCGGTTTGCTCACTGAGTCATGTAAAGCGCAGTCCATTTTAACTTTATACCTTACTGAAAGGAATTATCTGTTTATATCAAATGCATTTTGTAATATTTTATGCAGAATACCTTGGAGCAGATGTATGCTAATTTCCAAAATGCTACAGGCTCGCAGTGAGCTGGGAAAATGCATCTTGTTTTGCAAATCCAATATGGTTATTTAACAGTTGTGTGATACAATTATTTTTCATGTGTATTACACAATGCAAGGTCTACAGAAGGATTCTGCTGATAGCATATTTCCCTGAGGTTCTCTGCTCTGCCTTCCCAACTTTGCCTGGTTTATACACTCAATTTTTACCGAGGACAAAGGTGAAGAGTGGATAGGAAAACAGGGATGACAGATGTTTGTCATTACTGTTTAATGCTCTGTTCTTGGATACCAAGATGAAGAGTGTCGTGTGAAAACAGAGCACGAACATGTTTTTAACTTACTTATTATTGATTCAATGGCTTTACATACAAGGATGTAGCTATTAAATACCAAGTAGTGGTTCACTGGTAGTTTTGAATGTCAGTGGAAGAAGATATGTTTCCCATGAAGCTTTCTTGTTGGCAATTGTTACACTCTGATCCAGTCACACACCACATCATAACTCCCTTCAGGTTTATCTTTTTCACATAGCCTAAAGAGGATTCTGGTTTTATTATACTGGTGGAAGATGAATCAAGAAGGGTATTCTGGCTTTCCTTTTCCTACCCCCTTCCCTTTCCCCTTCTCTTTCCCCTTCTCTTTCCCTTTCCCCTTTCCTTTCCCTTTTTTCTGCCTAACTCCTATTTTTTTCCTTAACCCCTCTGATGCAGTAATGCAGCTCTGAAGGCACAGAGAGGCAATGCTGTCTCAGGAGGACTGAGTGTGCACAGCTGGGAATCAGGAACTCCTGGAATTTGTGCCTCTGCTGCTCAGTTGTTTCATTTTATTACATTTGTTAAGTCACTCAGGTTCTACTACATTTTTCTTCCCATGGAGTGGCTGATAACAGGTGGTGATGATGATGGGTGGTGGCAATAGTCACTGCCACTGCAGTGGCTCATTAATCTCTTTGTAGGACCCTGTTCTGTGAAGGACTGGTCCAGCACAGCCTTCCTGGTGTGGTCTGTGCACTGTGAGGGTTCATACATCACATGTGTGGTGAGGTTCATTCCAGAACACCCATTCCAGTCCATGACAGCAGACAGGGTGAAGTAGAAATAAATATGATAATTAAAAGAAAGTTGTGCTCATAGATGGTGGTAGACCAGAACGTGTATTGTTCCTCATCCAGAGTCTTTGCATTCATTTGCAAATATATGTTCTATTACTGAAGTAATCCAGGGTGTTTAATGGAATTCACTTTCCAATAAAAGGGAAACAATATTGAACCTATTAATCTGAGAGTTATTCCAAGAAAGGATCTTGCTTTACGCAATGGCCTGCTAGGAAGCAATTGTTATCCAGCTCACTTTGGGTGTAATCTCCATTAGTCAATATGTGTTTTTGAGATTGAATTTGCAGCTGCACTTAGTGTGCTTTGTTCCTGCTTTAAAAGTAGTGCTGTATTTGTGTTTTTTCTGTCCTGTACAGTATCTTTCTTGAACACAGAGCTTCTCTATGATCATGACCCAGTTATGTTGAGTTTACTAACATGGTTAATAAGAATATCAATAATAATTCATAGTCTTCTTTGGTACATAGTAGTAGTGGCCTATTATAATTTTCCTTGGCAGCACATATGGGGGGTGATAAATAACTAATAAAAGTGCCACATGGAACATAGGTCTGCTTTTATTTTTTTTACAACTGTTTCTATCATCCGATTCATAATTAATGTGCAAGGTTTAAAATAATTTTGTGTGTGATTTTAGCTTCTGCTGATGGATTCTGAGCTGTAAATGTTGTGTGACAACAATGCTTCTCTGACTTAATCAGCTTCATTACTTCAATCACCATTGTATAAATCAGCAAATGAGGTTGTCCAAGCCCTATTCACTCTTTAAGTCTTATTACTAGTTCTTTTAAAGGAGATTAAAAGTAATTATAAATTCCACTATAGGTCTTGTGGCCAAGAAAATGCATTATCTTCTTTCTTTCCTTTGCTGCTCAGAAGTTCAAGCCCTTTAGTTGGCTTTTTAGTCCTGTCTTCACAAAGGATGAGATGCATCCTGCAGCCTTCTGCTCGCAAATTGGCTTTTCCCTGTGTCTGCCTGCTTTAGGAGAAGAACTGCAACTCTTCTGCTGATTGGAGAACTTCAGTGCAACTCCAGGTTGACCTTGAACAAAGGTGAGGAAAGGGACATCCATTTTATATGTCCCGTTTGTTCTCTCTCTTGTCGTGGAAAGGAATTTTGTAGTTGTGTTATTCACATTAAAATGATACAACTGTTACCCCCAACCCTCATCTTGTAGATCTGACACTTTATGATGCTTCAAGTGAAAAATGTTGACAGAGTACACCCCCAAAAGCATTTGTAGAGTTTCAGCCTTTCATCCTAATCAGAAAATAGCTGTGTTATAATCAGCATGTCAATGCTGGTTTTCTGAGGCTGCTGCTCGTATCACTACTCTCTCCTTCCATAATCCAGTAAATCTCTGCTTCTCAAAGCAAGCTTCCCATGTATGAACGTTCAAGATGCTGGTAGTACAGAGACAGCTGTATAGGTGTGTAACCACAGTATCAATGAGAAATCTTCATCTACCCTGTACGCATTCATCACAGATTTGGTGCAGTGTAGGAATCTTAATGAGCAAACTCTCCCAGGCTCTAACCTACTACTGAGTGTTGTCTTCTCAACCACACCTGGCTGGATTTAGATGAATCACTTGTTGCAAGACAGATTCAAGGGTCTTTCAGTGAAATTTCTTGTGAAGGAGGAAGTGCATTTCCGGGTTTACAAGGAGAGGTTCTTGGAATTTGAATATTTTCTCCTTTCGCTCTCAGTTTGTTTGTCCTTCTTAGTTTTGCTGCTTGGGTGTAGGACCTTGTGCTTAGAAACTTCCATCCGTCTGAATGGAGGCAGAATTCCAGTAAAGTTAAGTAGATACATGGTAAACATTCTCACTGGCTTAAAGCTGTGATTTTTTTTTTTCTTTTGTGATCGACCATAGCGCTGCTGAAGCTTCCTTGAGAAAAATAACATCTGGTCTTGTGAAGGGAAGGGAAAAGTAGTGGATGTTCAACTCTTTCATTTTATCAAGGTTTTGAACCCATTCTACCCTAGCGTTCTTACAGCCATATTGGTGCAGGTTGGAATGGATAAATGGATGGATGATAAGGCAACTGACTGCTGGATTTATAGGGCTGTGATGGTTCAGAGTTCACTCGGTGGCTCCTTAGTGGTCATGTGCCTCAGGGTTTGACTTGGGGGCAGTACTTTAATAGCAGTGTGGAGAGGGGGCGAGGAAGCACCATGTGTAGTGGGAGACAGGGCTGCCCTGTAAAGGGGCTTGCATAAGCAGGATAGAAAAGGTAAATAGAATCATAAAGTGGTTGTGGTTAAAAGGGACCTCAGGGTGTGCTCTGGTCCGACCCCACTGCTCAGGCAGGGACACCCAGAGCTGGCTGCCCAGGGCTTTTGGGTGTCTCCAAGGTGGGAGACTCCACAGCATCCTGAGCCAGGGCTCAGCCAGCCTCAGACAGGAACAGTTCCTGCTGTTCTGAGGGAACCTCCTGGCTGTCAGTTCGTGCTCATTGCCTCTGGCCCTGTCACTGGGCACCACTGGGAACACCCTGGCTCAGTCTTTTCACCCTCCCTTCAAGTATTTGTGCACATTGACATCTCCCTGAACCTTCTCTTCTCGGGGCTGAACCAGTCCAGCTCTCTCAGCCTTCCCTCATAAGAGAGATGTGCCAGTCCCTTAATCATCTTAATGGCCCTTTGTTAGACTCTCTCCAGTAAGTCAGTGCCTCTCATGTACTGGAGATATTAATAAATATTGCTAAATATTCATCCTGTAATTTTTCCACCTCCTTTGATTTCTTTAGAGTACATTGGGCATTTTAGAATAGACGATTCTTCAGTGAATACTTCAAAATTGTTTAACTGTAGAATTGTGGGTCAAGTTTGGTTTTTTTTTTTACTTTTTGTTCCCTTCTTTGACACAGACCCAGGATATTCGAAGTTAATAGTGCATTATATACATGTGTATGATTGTTTTGTGCTCTTTATAGAAAGGTGCCTAAGGAAAAGACCAAAGTTGTTGATAGAGATTGTTGATTGTGGATTGGACCTGAGTGACCTGAGGTGTAGGACTGTGCTGTCAGCTATGCAAACTTGTAACCACTAATCCTTAAATGGTAAAGTTTACAGAGACAAAAGCTTTGAAGGAAAAAAAAATAGTGTTCAAATTGTGAATCTGAGGGTTTAGACATTTCTATACTTCATCAGCAATAACAATTTCCCTCCCTGGGGAACAACAAAAAAAAAGAACCTCATGTGCTTTTTGGTTCTTCAAAGACCTTGAAATTTTTTTTAAAGTTTTATTATCTTAATAATAAAAGTCGACTTCGTGGAATTATGAGAAATTTAAAAAATATATTTTGTTTCCTTTGGCAATGCAATGCATGGTTGATAAATTACTTAATTCTTTATGTTGTTCAACTGCTTGTGGACTCAACGTTAACATAAGGAAAACTGAACTGAAAGCAATTTTATGCAGCTTTTTTTACTATACCCTTGAGCATTTTCTAAGTTTGCATTTAATCACAGAATCTTGGCCATGATATTTCTGACAGGTAATTTCCTTAATGCGGTTGACAGAGATGGATTACATGGAAGCCTATTGGATCCAATGCTTTTGTGTGCAAGTGATAAGACTAGATTAGGGTTATCTTGCTCTGAGTGCCTGGAAAGATACAGCCACCTAATAATTCCCCTGGTAATATGGATGGGTTTGTGGGAGCAGAAATTCATGGCTAGATACTGGCCTGAAAAAGCATTACCAGATTCTGTTGCACCTTGAGAACATCTGGGGTGATGTGTGTTTTTCTGTCACATGATAATAGCAAATTATATGTCAGGGAAAGACAAATGTGTTAAATATTCGTCAGATTGGGAAAGTGATAAGGCAAGAGGCAGGCATGTATCTTGGAAATAGCAATGGTATTTAAAGATAAAATTATTTTGGTCAAAACTGTGAATACTATTCTTATTTTAGAGAGAAATAACAAAAGAAGTAACATTTATCCTTTTAGTTGCTGTAAATGTTCGTGTGAGAAAATTGATGTTGTCTTGTTACCTTATTGAAAGATCCTAAGCCTGAGTGTTCTTAATCAGGATGGGTTTTGGAAGAGGATTTAATTGTAAATATCAAAGTCTGAATAAATTTTAGATGCTAAAAATATTCTCTTGCAGTCAAGACTTTTGAACACTTGAGTAGAAAGTTGTATACAAAACCTTGGGGGAAATAATTAAGAGCCATCAATGTATAGCATATTTTTATTTACCTGTAGCAGGCATTCACCTCAATGGAAACAGAATTTTTCTAGTGAGCTCTAAGATCTTGGCAGTTTTCTAGCTTCCTCAGACTTAACTGGATGAAGAAAATAAATTTGATGGGCTCGCAGTTAACAGTGTTGCAGCCAAAGCTTCTGTTAGTGGTGTCTCTTTTGGAAACAGAGTTGTTGGAAAGCTGAAGGCTGGAGACAAGAGTAGGTCGTGCTCATAAACCAGACTCCTGCCACTCCCTGTGCAGTCAGCAGAGACAGAGATGTGTCTTCAGGAGGCAGTTCAGAGTAAGGGTTTAATTTGGATGGTCTGAGTCACGTCCTGGTGGATCTTCTTTGTGTCTCTCGGCAGGTTACTGAGAGAGCTAAAATGAGTAGTTTCCCTAAGCTGGAGTCAGCTTTTGGGAGTATTTTCTGGAATAGGGAGCTGTGGAGATTCAAGATGCAGAGTGGTTCTTGAGGTTTTACAGCTTTTTCAGCAATGGAGTTTGCTGTGTAGATAAAATGTTCAGAGGGATTTTGCTGGGGACTTGGAGAGGGGGGAATACAGCCACTGTATTTCTTGGCATCATGGCTCTTGGCTCCTCTCTAACCAGTGCTTTAAAGTCTGTGGCCACGTTATTTCTGGAAGACACAGCAGGTGGGAAAAACCATCCCTCTATTGCAGTGAAAAAGGAAGAAGCTTTCTTCTTTTCTTTAGAAGCCAAACAAACCCACGGAGAATATTTGGGTTTGGTGTTGCAGAGAAGCTCTGTGTCCTTTGTGTCCTTACATCTTGGACCTATAAAATATATCACCTATCTTTTCCTTGGTTTATTTTCCAAGGGAAAAAAAAAAAACCAAAACAACCTTTAATACAGAGACTGTCTCATGAAAAAGGATCACGTAGGTGTTTAATATATGCTGTGATGAGTAATTTTGGTCATGGTACATCAGAAAGCTACTTTCCCCCACCTTCTTTCTAATAAGAATTTTAATCCATTGATGACAAAACCTCTAAAGTATTTCCTTGCTGCACTGTAATACACTGTGACGAATTATGTCTCAGGAGTTGTAAAATTTTCTCATAGCTTGTAATACCTCATTTAATGAATTGATCACACTGAAATGTAAAGATGAAGCAGCATTTATTTTGTATGTTATATTGCATATAATTTTTAGACTTGACATTTATAGCCATGGAAGCTGTTATTTTACATATCATTTTCAAACCGTATCAGCCTTAAACACATTTAAATTTAATAAGCAAGCAGATTAGATTTGCTTTTAAGCTAGGCATATCATTATAGTTTGTGTTCCCTTCAGTAGGGCACATGCTTACTATTAAATGCAGTATTTAGTTGTCTTTTAAAACCTAAAAATAATAAAAGGAGATGTATTTTCAAAAGTAATTGAATATGGAGCTGCTTTTGGGGACAGTGCCTCAGTTGTAATTTTTGTAGAGTGTAGACATTAAAGTAGGTTTGGAGTTTTATTAAAAATTGCCCTGTTTTGAGGAAATATTAATATAGAAGCTATATGGGTTTCAGTTATGAAATACCAAATCTGTCATAGTAACATATGGCCTGATCATCATCTCCTGCAGAAAAAATCCATGGGAGGGGAGAGCTTATTTGGAAACTCTGCATGATTTACCAGGCAGACTTTCTGATGCCTCATCTTTCGCATCAGAAAGAATTTGTAGCTGCCAAGGAGGTGGATTCTTACAGCCTTCTAACTATTTAAATGCCTTACCGTCCATAAAAAATGTTGTTAGCAGTGGTGGAAAAAAGGCAGCCCTTGTTTCTTCAATCCTGGCTCTTTTCACCGCTAGAGAAACTTTGTGGAACATCACAGAGAGAAACTCTGCTGCCTTTGTGATCTGTTTGTGCTTCCCAGCTCAGAATCTTGGTGGATTCTGTAAAAGCAGCTGAGAGGAACCTAATGAAAATCCAAAATTTATAAAATCTCAGTCTTTCTCAGAAAAAATCACTTTTCTCTGGAGATTGTTGTTTTTCCTATTGTATCTGCTAAAAGATAACTCCAGCATTGTACTTGTTACTGTGGGACAAAACAGGATGCAAATAAGAAACTTTTCACCTTAACTCAGAAGGAGGAATTATTTTTTTTCTCCCATTTTCATTCTTCTCTAAAAAATAAGTTTAGAAATACGGTATTGAGTTTTTCCAGACTTTTTGAAAATATTTTTTGCTTTCATCAAAATAAGGCTGATGATGACTTTTTATCAAAGTCCTTCCAAACTGGAAAACATAAGTAGGATACCTTGTCTTAGAATGTCTTTGAAGAATGCAATTTTAAATTACATTTTGAGGTGTTTCTCCTCTTAAATACATCATTTCACATCGCACTCATGTCCAGCTGGTTAATGAGAGAGAAATCAGATGGGTTGCACCAATACTAGTGAAAAAAAAAAAAAAATAGTGAGGCAGACCAAAGATTGGTGCACACTTCTTATGGTGTGATTTGGCAAGTGTTTGGCCAGAGCCCAAGGGCAGTGCCCCCCGGGCCCCGGAGTGCTCCTGGCAGGGACAGGAGGCAGAGCGCTGCTCCTCCTCCTGCAGAGGTGATGCTTTGCTCCCAGGGGGATGGCCAGCAGTGCCACAGAGCAGCTGCCTGCTCTGCCTTGCTGCGCAGCCATGGAGCCCACATTTCATAATGGCATGGGGGTAAAGAAGGCAGGATCCTTGTAACCAAGGAAAGCTATCTCACAGGGCTTCAGGAAGCCGGCAGGTCTCTTGTCTTGGCCGTTCTCATCTTTCTACACTTAAATCCGTTGTATGTGCCATCCACACTGTCCACAAAAGGGTTAAAGGAATTATCACTGCATTGAACTTGAGTGTGCAGTGCAAAGGAGGCAAAAATGGTCTTCTTAAATTAAACCACGTCCCTCCGCTGACCGCTCTTTGCTATTTATTTAATGCCCTTGCATATAAACACACCTATGGCTGTGCACATGGGAGAAACAAGCTGTGATGAAAGCAGATTTCCCAGCCACGTCAGGAGATGGGTGAAGGGACTGCAGAAGGCCAAGGGTTAGTGAGCTGATAAGCTTCCAAGGAAGTGCAGGGTTTAGTAATCAGCAGGGTAACACAGAAAAAGGCATCAGGAGAATTAGTTGTTTGCTAGGGGCTTTATAAGAGTGTTATTTAAAAATTAGGTCCATAGTTACCATTCCCACAAACTCATATAAATGACCCTGAATTCCATCCTGTGCATTTCCCTAGATTGTGTGATCTCTGAATTTTTGTTGATAATTTTTTTTAGCGTAGAAGATTGGCAATGTACGGTGTCAGCAAAATATGTCACGTAGTCATGAGGCGGAACTGAAGAACTGAGTAATTTCTATCATGTCTTGCTCACAAGGATAATTAAATGGAATGGCATTTAAGTTGATGGAGCTACAGGGGTGGCCACTGGCTAAAGAATTGTCTCCCGTTTTTTTCCGGTAAAATGATCATCAGTATTTTGTTAATTTTCCCCCTTGTCAGCGTGTGTTTTAATATCCTTATTTGTCCTTGCACTTGCAGCAGGGATAACTTAATTACAGGGACTAGAAAATAATTCTAAAACAAAATTACTTAAATAAGAAATCATGTGTTTGTGGAAATGAACATGTTGTAGCTTTTATTCAAATGCAACCTTTCCGTTCTTTCGTTTAAACAGAATGTTCTGCACAGTGAAATTAAACTTAATAACATAAAAAAGTAGTTTAAAATACCCAACCAACCAAAACAACACCAAAATACTAATTTTGGGGGGTTTGTAGCAATGTATCTTTAAGTTTACCTCAGCACTGAAGAAGCCATTTAAAAAGATGAGCTTTTTAAACACCAGACATCAGTGATGATAATTTCCTGCAATATGATAATAAATATACCAGAGTACCCTTTTATCTTTAATAATTCCGAATCATTGAGCTTTTAAAAGTTTTCCTGCTCTGTCATTTAAGAAATCTGATAGCAATTTGTTAAAAATAATGAGACATATCTTGAGAATAAGGAAAAAATGGGTGCTGGGTGTAAGGGATGCTATTTCAACATGGCAGCTGTTGCTGTCTACATTTGCATAAAGGTTTAAAGATTTTCACCTTACTTGCTTACCTGCTTGGAAACTGTAGTCATTAGGATGAAGTCACATGAATTATTTGGAAGACATCCCCTAAATCAGTTATTTTATAAGAATCTGCTCAACCCTCCCCTTGAAATGATGTGTTAGAAATCTATAAAGTAACTTTGTACAAAAATAATATGTGCTATGCTTTAACAGGGAAAGAAAATCTGAATAACTCTTTCTGGACAATACGGTACTTCTGAACTGAGATTTACAATTTTATTTCTATGATTGTTCTAAAGGTGTGCATTTGGATTTGTAATACAGTAAAGGGAATTGATAATGATTTCAGCTAATTATACCATTTACATGTTTTTTTCAGTGTCCCCTTCAATGAGGACAGAGTATAATTATGTATAATTGGAACTTTTTTTTTTGCTATTTTTGCCCTGAAGGATACCATTCTAAGCTGAGCATTATTTGATTTTTCATAGTCAAAGCATTCTGAAGCAAGTTTCTCTATTACAGATTGTCTTAGTCTTGAGTAGACTCACTTGTGCTTAGAGACCAACACGAATCACGAGGGCCAAGATGTGACCTGAGAGCAGGATCTGAATTAAGATTTCACACTTGGAAGCAAAAAAGAGCACGTTTGAAACTGAATGAATTAAATACGCTTATTCAGGAACTATTCTGTTAATTAGAACTAGTTAGAGGTTAGACAGTGGGTTCCTGTGAGAACTCCCAAACCCCAGCTCCGCTTGCTGGCTAGTGACGGGTTTGGGGTGTGCCTGCAAAGCCCACCAGCATTGCTTGAAGCATCAGGTCAGTGCAGAGTCATTTCTGAGATTTCTCAGGCATTACCTCCAGCTTGAGGGGCTTGCTTAGAAATATACTCAGGCTTCTAGGATTTCTGTTTGGGAAAAATATTTTTTTTGCAGTAGATGAGCAGAGAGCTCAGCATTGGATCCGAGTTATGCATTGCACTTCCCTTAAGTTGCTGCTGGTTGTCATGGTAACATTTTAACTGGTGGTGGCTGTGGCTTGACATCAGAACATTTTCTGTTAAGTGGAGATTTTTCTGAGATTGTAATGGAGTGTTCTAAGTTAGTGGACCTTTTGTACTCAATAAAATATTTAGTAGGTTGTAGTAAATATTAATTTGTCCTCCTTTCAAGATAACACACCATGCTGTGTATTTACAGTTCTAGGCTAAGAGCATGGTATTCCTGGAAAAGAGTTAATCCATTCTGAAAAGTCAAATTTGCTAAATATAAATTTGCTAATAACACTCTAAATAATAATTGTAGAAGCTGTTTCACTTTATCCTTTCAAAATACAGTGTGGCAGCTCTTTTTATGCATTCAGCGGAGGAAGGATTTTAGCACTCATTTGTATTTAAGGCTGAACTTAAACATCTTTACACTGGGACTTTCTTGTTTTGAGTGAGTGAAAATAAATGCATTTACAAGAGCTTATACTGGGGGGGGGGAGGGCAGGGTTGGAAATGACTTCAGTACAAAGCTGGTAATGGAACATCTCTCTGTCAATCACATGTTGCTGTACTTTGTGTCTGGCCGTGTTGTGTTGGAGATGAAGCCATGTGAATGCTGCCTTATCCCTCGCTGAGATAAGCTTTCAAAGGTGATCTCCAAATCATGTCTGCCACAGAGCAAGGATTTGCTGAGAGTGACAAACACATGCCCGCGACATTTCCCGTCTGCTTTTCAATAACTGCATCCCGAGGCTGCTGGCAGAAAGGAAGCATCTTAGAAAGCTCTCAATAGTGAACTTCAATACAGCTGAATACATTAAGTGAAAAGCAGAACAGTTTCTGCAAGTCAGGATTTATAAACTTTAATAACGCACTTATCGGGCAGAGACGGAAATTCAGTGTAGGGTGTTTGGAGAAATCATCCTGACGGGTAATGCTAATTCATTCCTTCTTGCTGTTGCACTGCTTCATTGATAGCTCACGCGGTTTGATGGCCTTTTGGAGCCAACTTAGCCCTTTGTGGCACATCATAATCTCACCCTTCATCCCTGTGATTTCAGAGGCTTTATGGAAATACCAAGATGCTGTATGTGCTTTAGCACGGCAGATAACAGTGTCTTAGATGACCCCATCCATCTTAATGACATTTTCTATTAATCAGCAAAAGGCTTGAAATGTATTCCTCCTTTTATTTTCTTCATTACGTTTTCCTCTTACCTGTCTATCTACTAAACAAAAGAATAATCAAATTGTTCTCTGGCTTTGCCTTGCTAAATTGAGTCCTCTGCATACCCACCAGGTATCGTTTAACTGTGCACAGTTTTGCTTTTTCAACTGTTATTCTCATAGCTACTCTTGGCTGATATAATTGTTTTGTCTCTAGTCTTTTCCTAGACAAGATTAATCCATGAGGAGTTGCCCTGTGGCCACCTCATAGATCTAAAAGTTGTAAGACACTCAGAAATTAGAGAAACCTGCTTTAAACTACGCCTTTCAACATCACGTTTCTTGGAGTTAGATGGAGGATCCTCAGGAAGCAAACATATGAAAAAAGAAAAAGAGAATGACAGCACTTTTTATACATGCAGGGAAATACCGAGTTTGTTTTAAGCTGTGATTGGTATGTAATAATTACTGGGTTCTTTTCTGTTTGTTTGCCATTAACAATATGAATTTGGAGTTTTGCAGCAGTGACAAACTGAGCAACTGCAATTTTCATTTTTCTCACATAAGCTTTATTTCAGAAGGACACTTCAAGGCATACTTTTATTGAGCAATACGAGATAATCTTTTCAATGAAGCATTAAGATTGGACGTATTTATTTCTGTTTCTGCATTTTTTTAAAATGTCATTTATGAAGAAGCACCCTGAGTTTTAGAAAGCAATTTTCATTGTATCAGTGAGCCATGGACTCACTCTGGATTGGAATTTTGCCAAAAGTGGAGACAACATAGTATTTTTAACTCTATCATCAACTAGAGCGAACGTAAAATACAAGGAACAGAATAATAACAGAACATTGCATTTCAATACATAAAGTGAAAATAAATCATCAAGGTATGTGCAGCTGCTTTTTAGACATGTTACTTTTTATATGTCTTAAAAACCCACGAGGAATACACCTCTTGATTTAGCACTGCACTTAACATTTCAAGATGTAAGTAAGATTCATTTTTATTACTGTAACCATTGAGGATCTCTATGAGGAAGAAAAAAGAGAAGGTATCAGGAACATTAATCTGCATGTACAAAAACCGTTCCTGAGAGCAAAAAATATAATGAAATTTTATTCTCACCCCATGTAACTATTTTTAATCTTGCCTGGTGACAAAATCCTTTGTGGGAGCTCACCCTCACCCTGGCCAGCCGAGCTCTGTGGTAGCACAGGAGCCTCCCTGTGTTCAGCTGGCTGTAAATACTTTCCTGTTGTATTGTGCTGTAGCTTTTCTTTCCTTGCCTTCCTTGCACTTTATGTTGCTCATCTCGGAGCTGATGTGTTCTGGTGCAGCTCCCCTTTACCTCCTCTTTGAGTCCTTTATGGGTTCAGTGTTTCTTTATAAAACTAGTCAAGGTGCTCGGGATAGAGGTTTTTTTGATTCATCTTTCAATAGTTTGCTTCAGCTCTTTGGAGGTGTAGATGCTATTCTGTCAAATCACTGCTTTTATTTCACCTGACTTGACAAGGGTAGGGCTTCCCCATTCTTTTTTGACTTTGGATATGAATTTCAGTGGATTTTTTAAAAAGAAAAATTCTTTTAAACCTATGTCACAGTATGTATTTGGCAAGACAGACCTGCTATTGGTGGCTAAGGAGGGCTAATGCAGTTCCACATTTCTGTTTTCATTGAGAAAAGCATTAAACAACCATTCTGGGGTGCAAGTGAGATTATTGGGATAGCCAGAGCCACTTTCCCCTCCCCAGATCTAATTTGGAATTCTACTGTGAAAAATGTGTATACAACTGTTTTTTTTCTCCCTGTTTTGGCAGCAGGATTTAGTAGATCAGATACAGCTCTGTGCTTGTCTGCTTTCCATTTTGGATCTGGTTTGGACTTTGGCACAGCGAGCTCAGATCTGGCTTTTCAAAGTCACTGTAGAGGTATTTCAGCAGCAAGATTCTGCCTGACAAGGTCCAATGAGCAGGTGTGGTGTTCCTTCTTCAGAAAGACATCTTGAAAAACTCTATTGGACGTGGATGTAAAACTACTGCTAAAAAAACCCAGCACACCCCCTCAAAAAAGTTAAAAAGCCCCCACAAACAACACAAACAAAACAACAACAGAACAAACCCTCAACAAAGTGCCATACTCCAAGAAGAGATGTAAATGGCTTTCTGTCAAAGTAGATTAATGGTTTTGGAACAATTTTAGAAAAGGCTGGTTTAGGACTACAGCTAAGTGTTTTCATTATTGACATGAATGGTAGAATAGTAAACATATTTTAAAAATTCCCCGAGAATGTCAATCTGAAAGAACCTGCAAGCATACCTTTAGAATTAAAAATTCCCTTGATGAGTGGGAGACTGAACAGAATGCAATTTAGAGCAAATTAAAAGGTCTGCACTTAAAAATATTTACCTGTGAACGTGTAAATGCATCATGACTGCATAGGTAACGTTCTGTACAGTGATTTTGGTTTCTAGTAAATCAAAAGTTGGACATGTTAAAGATATCCTGCTATTGCAAAAAAGGCATGTACGTGCCGTAGTTTTTATACAAAAAACAGAGTAAATATCAGTAAGGCCTCTGCAATAGTACCCTTGAAAAAAATGGCACTTGTAAGGCTTCAGCTGCAAGGCAAAATTCTGGGAATACTTCAAGAACAAAGTGGCTGAATCAGTGGAGGTACTGGGGAGAGCAATATAAAGCATGAGAACTCTGGAAAAGGTGACCTACAGGGAAAAGCTGGGGAAGAGAAGCCTGAGCAAGGACTTGATAATAGTCCTCATGTACATAAAAGGATGCTGCAAGAAAGTAATCAAGTTTTCCTCTGTATTCCCTGTGCAGTGGGCTCGCTTTGCAGCAGCAAAAACTTTCTAATGGAAAAGCAATTGAGAACTGGAAGAACTTCTGTAGAAAGACAGTGAAATCTCTAGGGCTGAAAGTGTACAGAAAGAGTTCAGACAGAAGCTGTAGGTGCAGCCTGTCTTGGGAGCTGGAGGAAGGCGTGGAGGAGTGAGGGGGCAGCCAAACTATCAGTCCAAATCCATTGCATTTCTCTGTTATTTCCTTACCTATCTCACACACACTGGGGACAGGGATGATTTTTACATGTTTTTGAGAAAGTATCCTCCTCTGCTTGGTTACCTTGCTTTATTTTGTCTATTGCTAACGTGTTTTGGAGAAAAAAAAAAAAACAACTTGAAGCGATCAGTTTTCAAATATAGCAGCATTTATTTGCTTTGTTATGTGTGTTTCTTTTGCTTTAGAAACTAAAAGGTAAAAAGCTTATTTAGGGATCTGGCTATTTAATAGAGTATATTAATTGATTAATAACTACTGAAGCAAGGAGATATATGAGTTTTTGGCACCAGAATCAGAATCCCAACTTGGAAGCAGCGTGTCATAGGCATTCACTGCTTAGTCCCTAGGGCACCCTTGCAGATGCTCTTTATTCATTTAGCACTTCCTGTTGGCTCACTCCCAAAATCCAGAGGACTTTGCTCTCTTTCCCTCCAAGTTGGAAATAAAATTTTACGATCACAGTCGAGGAGGGGATATGGCACAGTGCAACTTAGTGCACATATGTCCAAATGCAGGGAATTGCTGTGGGCTTTTAGACCTGTGGGGGCCTAACAGAGCGTGCCAGCTGCATCCCAGTTATGTGCCATTGAAGAGATCATTTGGAAGGAAAAGAGGCGTGGATGTAAGAAGAGAGGAAGAAGTGATCTGTGCAATTTAAATTGTGTAATGCTAGCACAATAATTCAAATGTCCTAGGAGCAATGCTCTTTTCCTAGTGCCGATGTCCATGCAGCACTCGTCTTTCCCGTGTGTGGAACAGAGTACATCTCACTGTTTAAACCCTTTTTTATACCTGTAGGAAGGAAAGTTGTTTAGGCATGTTGTGCATGAACCTGAATGGCTGCATGTTTATTACTGAGGCTTTGCTTTCGCTCAGCCTTGGTGGATCTGCAGCTCTGCTCTGGGTTTGATTCCAGCCCGCTGCTTCCTGATGGGGTCAATATGAACCAAACCTGAGTCCTTTCCAGCTGTACAATGCCACCAGCTCTGCTTCATTCCGGACTGGGATGTGGAGTAGATTAATGGTTTTGGAACAATTTTAGAAAAGGCTGGTTTAGGACTACAGCTAAGTGTTTTCATTATTGACATGAATGGTAGAATAGCAGACATGTTTTAAAAATTGTGTCCAGTGCTGGCCCTTGGAACTGGGGCAGTGTGGGCAACGCTTTGTGTCCCTGACCGAGACACAAACATAACCCAGCAGGCTGAAGCTTGGAGATAGAAAGAGGCCAGAAGGGGAAATATCAAAGTGACTGAGGCATAACAAACTGATCACTTGACAAACTGCCTGCAGACGAGTCATTTGTATTAACAATTACAATTGAAAACCGTATATGTGGCAGAAAAGAATATAGTCCATCAACGGGAGCTTTTGCCATTTCACTAGAGCCAGGAATCGGATCTGGAAGGGATAATGCAGGTTTTGGATATTCAAGCAACTGCCTTAGCTAGCGTTGTTTTATTCAGACCTCTTGACTTCTGCTGGGCAGTGTGTGCAGCCCTCACACAACGAAAGGTCAGGGATGTTTGTAAACTGCAGAGAAACTCCACGTAAATGACCAGCAGGCTGGGAAATGGACTGACCGGTGAAAGATGCACAGACTCCATAGGACTTAAAGGAAGCAATTAGACCGGCTCGCCCAGGGCTGAGAAGAGGTGATTGTTCCCGAGTGATACACAAATCCCGAGGGAGATAATGAGCTGACAGAGGTTTCTTCAGTTGAAGCAGCAAAAATGCAACAGCCAACACCCAGGCACCAGCTCTAGACAAACTGAAGTTGCAATATTTTGGTACTGAAAGAAATGAAGCATTGGTACAACTTTCTGGAGAGCTACTTCTGCATTTCTGAGAATTTGAGATTTTGGGTTTTTTTCCCAAAGCATATGCTCTATTTTGAACAACAGTTGATTCAGATTTTTTGTTTTGTTTTGTTTTTTTTGTTATATGTGAAATCAAAGGATTTTTTTTTGTCTTACAAGCTCTGGAGAATACAGTTGTGGATGTTTAGTGCCACTATATATGTCACTGAAAAAAGTTTGGTAATGCTGATGGTATGTGGGAATAGGTAATCTCTGCTGAATTACTTTTTTTTTAGGTTGTTTCTGTTTGGTTCGAGTTGGTATAGAAGATAAGGAAACAAAGCCCAACCCTGTAGAACTGAAAAGTGTAGAAATGCAGTAGCTGCATGAGAATACTTATGTGCCAGCTGCTGAACATAAAACATCGTCACTGAAGTATAAAATCTGACAGGGAAGTGTAGCTGCTGACAAAGAGCATTTTATCTGTGTGACAGAGAAAAAATAACACATATGGAAGAGAAAAAAAATCAATTAGCTACCTATGGTATGTAAGCTTTCAGTTTTGATGAATACTGGCTAAAATGATCATAAATCTATTTTTTAAAGATTGTTCGTTTGCCTCACATATGCTTTCTGTTAGGTATGCAATTCTTAAACTTCCACGTAATTTTTGCAGCTTCTAATTAATATCAACCTAGGCAATTATCCAAGAAATTCTAAATATCCATTTTTAATTCAGTATTTCATACAGAAATAGCAAATAAGAACTGCACAGGAAATTCAATGGGAATAGCTAGCACTGTAAAATACACTCCTGATAGACCAGCTGCTTCTAGGGAGAAATAGGGAAAAGTGCCTTGTTTTAGGACCTACTTTCAAAACTCTTTCCTAAAATAATATTGAGACAATGAGCTACCACAGAAGAAATGCAGGTAGGGTGAACAATTCTCCAGAGTATTTCTTTTAGTCTTGTTTCAGTTACAGAATGGCTGTTCAATCATGTTCCTGTAGTCCAAGGTTAATTTCTGTGTCTTTGCAAAACTACTTCCTGATGAAGATAAGGAGTAATAACGTAGAAAATATTTCACGATATAACCTTGCCATAGCTTTTCCAAACTGTCTAGGAGCAAGGAGTTATTAGAGTAGAATAAACATAAAATTTCAGTGCAGATTTTCTGGCAGTAAGAGCAAAGAAACATGGTGTTTATAAATTACTTAGGAGCTCACCGAGGAGAGGAACTTAGCAAGAGACAGGAAGGGAAGAAGAAATGCCTAGAGACAGGTTTGTTGGGAACAGGAGACCGCAGACCTGTCCAGCAGTGAAGCATCTGTAGCACTGAGCAGGATCCAAGTGAAAAGAGAAGGGGGATCCTGAGAGGATTGAACTGGAGGAGGAGAAGGAGAATTGAAGCCAAGAATAGGTTTAAGAGACTTTATATGGGTGTGAGAGAAGCCAGCTAAAGCTTGATGAAAAGGGAGTGAAAAATTAAGAGAAACCGAGTGAGAAGACAATGACAGCAGGGAGTTTGTGATGCTCAGAGAGTGCTGCTGCAAGGAAAGATGGAGAGGTCAAACATGTAAAGGAGGAGAAAATGGAGAGTAAGAAAGAATAAATAGATGAAAACTTAATCTGTTAGTTCAGTGAGGCTCCACTAATTCAGTCATACAAGAAAACAGTGGGTTTGTTTCATGTTTTATAGTATTTCTGAGGACATTTACGTACAGAAGGAGGTACACAAAGAAATGTCTGTATTAATAATATGAATATATTGTGGGTTTGGAGTGTCCTGTAGTGCTGAACCACGTAAACACACAGGAAGATGCAGTCTGTGTACTGGTATACTTCTAGCCTGAGAGAAATAACGTAACAGATGTTGGTAAAGTGGAAGAGGAAAGTAGAAACAAAAGAAAAACCTGGCACCTGCAATTCTTCAGCACCTGGGTGATAGGTCTGCTGACTAGAGCTTTGCTTCTTCCATCGGGGGCAAAAGCCACTGGCAGGGAATAGACCATGAGGTCTGTGCTGCCCTAGAGTCCCTCTCATCTCCCACCCTGGCTAGAATCACCTGAAGGGTAAATGCTTTCGATGTACAGATAAATCTCTTCGTTTGTTGTTTTAGGGTTTAAGCTTTCTGTAGGAAACATTTTTTTCAGTGTTTCTTCCTCTCTTTATTACTTGATCTCACTGCAAAGAATTAATAAGGACTTCCCAAATATATAGGGAGAGAAGTACAGAATGAAAGGGCTTAGATCATAGGTTGGAATGTATATTCAGTTGTTTGTGAGGGTTTTGTGGGTTTTCTTGGTTTTGTTAGGGTTTGTTTGAGGTTTCTTTAACCCTTCAAATAGAGGTATTAGCCAGTGACAAACGTGTCTTTTTATCAGTCAGAAGATACCTGGGGTGAGGAACAAGCACTTTTGTTTGTAGCATTTACCCCCTCGGTGGTAACGCGAAAGCTTCTCTAGGCGTGGTTTCCAAGATTGTGAGCTGTAATTCCATGGATTCGAGATGGTAACTTCTCAAGGTTTTTCGTTTGTAGTTTGCAATGCTTTACATCTCCTACAATGCACCACTGCTCTATTTTAATGCTTTGCTTTTCAGAATTTCCAGAAAGAACTGAAGTAGCTCATCACAGGCTTTATCTGTTGCTTTAGTCTCTGTCTCCCAGCAGTCTCCTCAGTGTAGTGAAATTCAGAGTGCTCTATCCGAAGTCACGGAGAGCTGATCTAGAACTTGGGTGTTTTTTGGGGGTTTTTTTGGTTGGTTGGTTTTGGGGTTTTTGGGGGTTTTTTTTGGGTTTGGGTTGGTTGGTTGGTTTTGTTTTGTTTTTTTTTTTGTTTGTTTGTTTCTGTTTTTTGTTTTGTTTTGTTTTTTTTTATGGGGGAAAAAAAAAAGGTAGTGAGAAAAGCTCAGCATTAGTCTTTTACCAACACTTGCAGTTAGTAAACAGAAACAGGATGAAGGCATCCAGAGGACTTCCATGTGGACAGTGCCTGTTTTTGCTGTGCCAGTGGTAGTTTTGTCTTTAGACAAAGCCCCAGTGTTTAGTGAGCTATCAAGCAATGAGTGATTTCTGTACACTTAATGGGATGAGATCAGTAAATTATCTGGAAATGGTTTTAGGAGCAAAACCATTTCAGCTGGGCTAAAGGTCCTTCTCTCATTCTTCGTGCTCTGTGAAGTTATAGTGTTTCCAGATCCATTATCTGTGCGTTATATGGAGATTTATTTACTTTCAGCAGCAAAGTTGATCTTGTTTACTTCAGTAAGTGCTTGCTTTAGATGTTTTCTGAAAGGGATAAGGAGGAAAAAAGCTGATTTTTGAAATAAATATTATTTTCTGACCACTGCTAGCCTTCATTACCCACTTTTTATAAACTGGAGTTTGCTGGCTTTTTATCAGCCTCATTGCAAAGCTTTGTTAATACATTGCCATGAAAATGAAAGTTTCATACACATTGACATAATTAATGAAGAGGCAGGCAGCATGCTCTACCAATTAACACCACAGGGAAAAGTAAAATTGGCTTCCTTTTTGCGTGTTGTGCCAAAGTGAAGAACTGTAAAACACAGCAAATAAATAGAGATCCTTTTAATGAGCTGCAAGATCGAGCTGAATAACTCTGAGAGGATGTTGTGTAAACATTGCCAACTATTTAGAGTGTTAAGAGTAATTGATGAGCTTAGTTGAAAGTTTTGAGGGGTTTTTTTTTTGGGGAGTGGGGGTGGAGAGCCTTTCAAAGAATGGAAATACTGCTTGTTAATAAATAAATTGTATTTTCAATGCAGCTATTAGGCATGTTAAAGAATGTAACAAGCACTTTAGAACAAATATGGAAAAAAAAGAAGCAGTTTACTGCTTGCTACTTGACCAAGTTTGTCAGAACTCATTTTCTCAGCTGAGTATTTCTGTATTTAATAATTACTCTTAATGGAAACTTGACTAATTTTTCTCTGATGCTGATTCCAAGCAGCCAGATGAGATATCACTCAACCTTGATTTTTTTCCAGTTATCCCAAAGTCCTAATAGTAACAATAACAGGGAAGTAAACAGGTGAAATTTTTCTGTGCTTTATGTAAAGCATTGTGTTTACCTTGAGATGTATGTGTAGAAAATTCAGAGCAGTTCAGGTTCATTTTTTTTCAAAAGATTTTTTCATCAAGCAGAATTATCTTAAAAGCTTTCTAAGTAAGACTGAGTTTTCTAAGAATACGTAACTCCAAACCTGTAAAGGCAATTTATAGGTGAAAAGACTTAATGTGCATTGGAAGTTAGAAGGCCAGCATCATTTAGATCAAAGTCTGTATGTAATAACAGAAGTGCAATTTTGACTGTTCAGTGGCACCAGCTAGCTCAGAGTATCTTTATATAAGAAAATAATACATCATCTTCACTTTTTGTTCATTCTAAATGATTTGAATTTTGACAGTAATCAATTTTTAGTGTTTTATTTCAGCCCAAGTAGCGCATGAGGCTAGATCCAGCTTATCATTTCACATTGTATGCAAGCAAATCACCAAGATTTATCTATGAGACTCTTCAGCCTCTGCACCTAAATAAATCTTAAAATAAGTCAGAACTGTAATTAAGGAAGCAAAACATGGCAAAATGAAAAGTAATAATTAGAAGTCAATGAAGATTATGCTAAACTTGCTGAACAATTGACCTTTGTAATGGTCATGTCTGCTCTGAGTTATCACCACAACAGAGAATTATGTGTCCTTTCACTTGGAATGTTAAAGGTGAAACCAGAAGTATCCAATAACTGTACAACCAAGAATATTAATACGCAAAACCAGCTAGAGACAGTTCCTTGTGACGGTAGTCCTTCTACTATATGTTAAGAGACATATATTGCTGAGTAGTTATTTAATCAATATTTTCTCTTTTTTTTTATCTTTTTACTGCCTCCCCTCTGCATCTCTTTTATTTTTCTCTTTAGCCTCTCACATAGCCGCCTCTAGTCTTTCTTGTGTATTCTCCTTACACATCTTTATATCGCCTAACCTCTTTCTAACCTAGATTTTGTCCTTCAAAATGTTTAATGGACTCTATTCTGTCCTTACTGATGGGCCAAGTCTCTGTTGTGGTGGTGTTCAGGACTGCCTGGCTGTTCCCAGTTAATCTGAAGGCTGCCATCCTTCCCTCTCAGCCAGCTGGCTCTGCCTCTGCCTCTGCTCTGGCTCTTGCCACCACGAGCATAACAGCGTCTCTTCTCTCCCAACTTCCTCTTGTCTGACATCATGTGCTTTTTTCTGCCACCCTTGCTGTGGCCCAAGTGCCTTCCACTGCAGCCCAGCAGAACAACTTCCAGAAGATCTGTAATCCAGAAGGACAACGACTGAGTTCCAGCAGGGAAGATGCAGTAGGAGAGAAAGGACAAAATCCTCAGTAAGGATTTATAAGAAACTACATTACGGCTACTTTTGTGGGGATTCTGTGTATAAATGTATCTTCTCTAATTGATTTCTGCTTCAGAAAAACATTTACTCTCTTCAGTGCTTCATTTCTCCAGGATTTTAAAGAGATTAAATATTACTTAAGGGTTGTGGGTTAACCCCAGCCAGTAACTAAGCACCACAGAGCTGCTCACTGAGTGCCCTCACTGCTGCCTGCCCTGGGAGGGAGGAGAATTGGTAAAAAACCCCAAAGCCATGTGTTGAGATAAAGACACTTCAAAAGGTAAAGCAAAACAAGGAATTCATTCCCACTGCCCGTGGGCAGGCAGGTGTTCAGCCACGCCAGGACAGCAGGGCTCCTCATGTGGAACACTGACTTGGGAAGACGAACGGCATCACTCCAAACATCCCCCTCTTCCTCCTTCTCCAGCTTTATGTGCTGAGCATGGCATGGGATATTCTGGAATGTCCCTTGGGGCAGCTGGGGTCAGCTGTCCTGGCTGTGTCCACTCCACTGTGCACTCCCAGCCCGTGGCTGGTGGGGTGAGGAGCCGAAGCAGCTTTGGCTCTGTGCCAGCTCTGCTCAGCAGTGGCAAAAACTTCCCTGTCTTTTCAGAGACTCCTTGTGTTTGCAGCACAAATCCAAACCACAGCCCCATACTACCTACCGTGGAGAAAATTAACTCTCTCCCAGCCAAAACCAGCAAACTGAATTAAATAATTTGTCTTCAGGTTGTGAAAGTTCCTTTATTGGATCTGACCTTTACTGGATAAAATATAATTAATAACTCGTTAACTGTTATCAAGAAAACATAAAGTACAATGAATGTATTAAAGACTGATGGTCACAATTTCTGTGACAGAAAACTGAAGTGATGTGGAGATCTTTAATGCTGAAATCCTTCTTGCATCCATGTTTTGTACAGCAAGCATATTTCTGGCCACCCACATGTCCAACAGGTAGAAAGAGAGAAGGTGAGAAGTACAAAATATCTTCTATTGGGTGGCATCTTAGATTAGGGTTCTTGAGCTGGAATGATGACAGATGAGTGGAAAGAGAGGCCTATACAATCAGCAATGCTTCAAAGAAAATGGAATGTTTTGCAGTATAGGAATTAGTACTCAGTGATATTGTCAGCCAGCATGTTCAATATTAGCATAACTAAGTACTTTTTTTTTTTCACATGGAGCAGAATTGTGGCACTTAGAATTTATTTGGGATCAAGCAGGATGGATCCAGTGCCTGGGTAAAAGTTCTGGCTCAGGAAGCTCAGGAGTCACTGGCTGTAGGGTTATATTTTGAGGACAAGGGCCATGCTCACAGGGCATTTATGTTCCTTCCCTAAATGTTTACCCCTGTGATTCTGGACTAGATCAGCCTTTTCTCCTGGGCAGTGTGGCAATTCTTAGGCATTAAAAATATGTCTGAACTAGATGTGGTTGTTACAAAATTGTTGTGATCAGTAAGGGCTAATTAAACAAATTTAATGTTCAAAATCCAATGAAAGAACAGCTTTGTGTGTTTTACGTTTGTGTGCCTTGAGTTACGTTTCTGCAACTAAATATGAGGTGCTTAAGGTGGACAGGTTAGAGCTTATTAATTACCTTGCTCTGTACATATAAGCAATATATGTGCCAGCTCCAATCTCTAATAAATCCATCAGCTCTGGGGGTTTTCCTGTTCGTTCCCACTGAACTGTGAGTGCATGTGACAGGCCGTGGTTCTGTCAGAACGAATTGTCCCCCTCAAAAAGCTGCCAGCACAGGGAAGTGACAACTTAATGGAAGCTAAAGCACTCTAATGGCAGTGCCTGGTGAAAGCCAGGGAAAGTCATCCACAGCATTTGCCCTGGCTCTTGAAAACGTCTCTTTGCATTTCTGGTTATGTGCAAGACATTGGAGCCTTGCTGGAGTCCCATTTGCAGGTATTATTCAATGAAATGCGATTCAGTCAAACACTTGTTTGCTGATAGACTTTGTTCCACCGGGGTCAGCCCCTCTGATGCTGTGACCTTTTTCCATGTGCTCTGAAGTCCTGCAGCATCACTCACTTTCGAACCCCTGGCTCTGGGAGTCACTTAAACCCATTTCCAGTACGTAAAATGAATGGAAGTGCAAACATTTTATCCCACAGTTCACACGAGTACATAGATATTTTTATTTAGTTATGAATGGAATATGTGTTGAATCAAATGGATGAAAACATAATGCACTTATTTAAGTATATTTGTTTGCAGGTGAATAATGTAGAGATTATTTCTCCTGCCTTTTATTAGTATTATGAACAAAAAGTTGTGTTGAACCAATGGATAAAATTATTGTCCTGAGATTATTTCATGTTGTTTTAATACGTTTTTAGATTACATTGGTGTATGTGAACATATTTGTTTATAAATAAATAAAAACCCAGCAATTTGCATACATTTGTGAACTGTCTTATAAGTGCCCAGTGATTACATTTAAATATTTTCATTTTAATTACATTTTAATATTTTAATAACTTTTTGTATAGTAAACTGTGGATATTTCATCTAGATTATTGCCTTTTTACGAGGTTTACATGCAAATAATTACCTTGCTCCTGGTTTTCTTGGTGTGGTGGTGCTTTTGGACAAAACCAGAATAGCAATTGCTTTCAGTAGAATAGTATTTCTTCATCTTTTAATAAAAAGCATGTATGCTTTTCAGGTTGTAATTAGCCAGATAGATTAAAAAAAAAAGTTAAAAATATTCCTATTAATATAATTTCAAAGATTTAGTGAACTTAATCAGTGCTACACCACTTGTCCAAGTTCACAGAAAGAGAACAGGCGAGGGCAGTCCCAAGAGGACTTCAGAACTGAAAAAAAGAAAGGCAAATGACCATTCTAATTTAAAAAAAAACAACCAACCCAAATGAACCAAGCAAAAGCATTTCTGTATGGTTATTTCCATGATTATTTGCTTTACAGTTGGGAGTTTGGCATGGCTTAGCATGTAACAATTATTTTTTTAAGGAAAGATGAATGATCTAAACAGACACTATTGTTAATGCTGTTCTTAACATGAATCTGCTTCCTCCTTCCCCTCTCTTCAGCCATCCTAGGAGACACAGGAGGCTCCAAACTGCCTAGTGAACCTTGGAAGGTTCTCTGTGGTTTCTGCCTTCCCCCTGCCAACCCAACCCTGTAACAAAACATTTCCAGCAGAGCCACTCTGCTCACCTTGGTTTGGGACAGCGACAGCTGCCCGTGTCGCTCCCTTGCTTTGTGTCTGCTTCCATTCAGGAGGTTGGGTAATTTTAAGGCTCATCCTAAAGCCATGGCCTACAGAAATATCAACAATATCAGTTTCTAACAACTGATATTAGCAAGTTTTTGCTATAAAATTGTTTTCAGAATGGCTCATTCTCACATATTTTCTCATGCAGCAAGTGCCACTTCAAGCACGGAAGCTGCACTTGTCTGTGAATTCAGGGACTGTGGGGTTTATATTATATAATAGTTCCCATTTCAGTTCCTTAACAGAAACGTTCTCTATTGGACATTGTTTCCTTCACACACAGAATCAATAAGTGCTCACACAATCTTGGCGTCACTTAAATTGGGGTTTTGCTCAGGTAAGATTTTGATTTCGCAGTGTGAGAGATGTCTCCCCTCTTTTACCAGGTGCACCAAGCTCCTCTAGGAGCCAGAGCAGAGGTTCCAAGTTGTTTTGTCACTTTGATTTTGCAGTTGCTTGAAATATTCAGTTAACTGCTTTTAAGCTCTTCTTTTGAATGACTTTGTGTTATTAGAGGAAATACAGACTGATTATCACTTTCTTGTCCCCTAAACTTAACCAGACTTAATTGTGGATTTACAGAACTATATATTTATACTATAGATATATTTTTTTTTCTTTGTATATGTGCATATATGGTTTTTTTCCTTCTTAGGCTGATGAAAAATTCACTGTACTGATGAGCATTATATTGTCAGCTGAAGATTAATTCTTGCTTTTTAACAATATTTTATTTTAATTTCTTTTAACTGGCTAAAGGCAGCAAACCAGGATCTTCACTATTTCACTTTCCTGCAAGCCACTGATTGATGCAAGGGATTTTTTTCCTTCATGCAGGTATACACGTTTGTGTATATATGTATATACATACATGTATATGCAAATTATTCTCTGAATTAATGTCCAAATTGCTAATTTCGCATTTTTAAATTGAAAAAATTGATATTCTGTGAAACAATGCCAAGTTTACACGCACACAAAAATTGAAATATTTGTCTGCATGCTGTGATTCAAGTAAAAGTGGGATTTTTCTGCTCGCACTGACAGCTCTTTTCCTCAGACCTCTGTTGCCCCACCTTGAAAAAGTAGCTTGCTTTCAATTTATGCAGAATAAGTGCTGTGCCTCACGCAGGGAGTACATTGGCACATGTAGGGGACATTTTTTAATTTGGGCAAAGTGTATAATATATCATACATGTTTGCTAAGTTGCAAGAATTTAAGATCACTTTCTTCAAGAAAAATCTGGACTCTGGAATGGTATCAAGTTTTGTTGGAACTGAGACAAAAGAGAAGTGTGCACAATAATTATTCAGTTCATCTCTGGGCTGCTTTTTAGGTGTTGTGAAGGAAAAAAGCAAGAGGAAATATAGTTGCAGTCAGAGGTCAATGTAAAGAAGTCCAGGTAAAACAAAACTATTCTACACTGTAAATAATTTACTCTTCTCCCTTTGCCTTGTCCTTTCCCACCCCACCCCTACTTTTTATTTGCCCCACCGCTGACCTTTTCATACCTTCTTTGCTTCTTTCTAGTGTTGCCAATCCAAGGTAGTTTAACATGTAGAAATGCTCCAGGTGGGAAAATCTGATGGAGGTTTGCGGTGTTTCACAGCCTCTTTATTGCCCCTAAAATTCTGAGAGGCAGGTAAACCATCTAAGATCTCTGGGTGGGTCTTGTGCAGGGTGTGCAGGGTCAGCAGGGTCATGCAGGACAGCGGGGATTCTGTCCCAGCCTCAGAGGAGCTGTGGCTCCAGCTGAACTCACACACGTGATCAGGGACCCACTGGTGTCAGCGATGTGCGTCCTTCTGTTTACATGAAACAAATTTGGAATTTACACAGAAAACTAATGGAGTCTCTGGTGTCTCACAGATTTCCTTGGCTTTATCTCCTCTGTATAATTAATGTAACCAAGTGAGTGGATGAGCACTTTTCTGTAGGAGTCAATAGGCAAGGATGTTTGGAAAATGAATGAACTGCTGAGATTAATTGCAAGGCTGCCCGCCTGAGCAGCCTGGTGAGAGACTCAGAAGGAAGTACCAACCCCTTTATATCCAAAAGATTTCTTTATTAAAAGTTGTTGATAATCTCAATAACATTAGATATCAGATTGGACTGAAGATAATGCTTTATTGTTACTGTCCTAGTTTTAACAATTGCAAACTATTAATTGCTGTTAGGGAACAATTCATATGAATATTGATCTCAATCAGCTCAGCTGGATTTCTGGTATTCTTCATAATGATGGCCAATTCCAATAATAATTAGAAAAATGTGTTTTCTAAAATGTACGGTGGCTGACTGGTCAGCAGAAAGATTTAAATCAAAGTTTTGTGTGAACTATTTTATGGAAAAAAAACAAAGAACGAAAAATGGGATGGTAACAGGATACAGTTAAGGAATTCTGGGTTTGCTTTTCATTTCTTTAATCATTTTAGAGTTCATTGGTCTTTTGAGTCTAGATTTTTTTTTTCTGTTTATTTTAACAAAGTGCTGCTCACCTACAGCTTGCCAGTATTTTTAAATATATTTCCTGAAGGGACGATATAATACAGGGTGGGTTTTTTTGGGCTAAGTTTTAGGAATATTTTGAATCTATTGGTTAATTCTGTCTGCAGACCTCTCTTGCTGTTTTGACTGCCACTCATGTAACACCTGACAGTGTGGATCTAAAATGTGCATCTTGTGAATGGCAGATAGGAACATGGAAGTGCAAGGAGGAAAATCCTGAGTACTCAAAGGAAGGAGCTTGTCAGCAGGTACTGTGTTCAAGTTCAGACAGAGGGGTTTTTTTTTTCCCCTCTACCATTTTAGCATGAAATCAATGGGGAATGCATAATTTTTTAGATGTGTCTGAGATTGCACAACAAATGGTCACCAATGAGACTCTCAGCTGCCACACAATCTGGCACAGCTCCTTTCTGCTCCACAGCTCCCAGTTGCATTCAGCCCACTGTTGATGTGATGCCGCTTTTTGGCTCCTTGCCCATCTGTTTTAGTAATTACTGTCATATAAACTGATATTTCTAGACTAGAAACCATGTTGTTGTGAGATAAGCCCGTTGGAGTTACCTTTTGTGATGTGTTCAAGCAGCTCACTGACTTCTTACTTTAAACTATAAAATTTGCATCAGCATTTCCTGCAACATATAGAGAAGGATACTGTGGTTTTTTTGAACACAAGGAGTTATAATGAAATATTATCAGATTTTGATAGTGCTTGCTTTTTATCATGGTAATGGTACATTCACAGTTTTAGCTCTTTCTTGTTTTTTTTTAGGATCACAATAAAAAACAGTGCCCTTGAATAAAGTATTTGTGTTAATAAGTTTTGGCAGACATAATTTTTTAAGTGTAAAATATACAAAGAAGTGGCTTGCCCTATCCAAATCATCCATTAGCACAACAGGACCATCCAAAATGACATCATTACATGTGCCAGCTAAAGCACAAGGATTTCAGGAGGATGAAGAGCAGCTTTATTCTGGCAGAAATTGACTAGAATCAAAGGTGAGTCAAAAGAAAGGATCAGGCAACATCCTATCACCAACTTAACCCACTAACAGACCCAGGGGCAATGGCAAAGGAGCCAACACAAATATCAGTGGAGTGTGCCAAGGAGCCAGATGCCATCACTGGAAAATCACTTCCTCAGCTTGGCATCTGTGCCTTCGGCCTGTCAGCCACAAAGGGAGGGAAAGCTGGGCAAGCAGAATTGTTTTGGGGGCTGCAGAGAAAGTGTTTCTCTCTCTCCCCTTTGCCTCTCTTCATAGCAGGGTTCTTGGCTGACTTGATGGGGAAAGTCGGTAACGAGTGTAGAAAGAGCATGGGCACTTCCATACACACATAAATATTTTATATATATAGATATATATGTGTATGTATACATGGATGCACGTTTATATGGAAATGTGCATATGTGTGCATTTGGGCACGTTGGACCAGAAAAAGGGAGAGACCAAGGAAGGAGGCAAAAGGAACCAGAGCAAAGTAAAACCAGAACAACACAGGATAGGGCTATGAAAATAAGTGTTTACTTTCCATACATCCCAAAGTGCTTATTTTCGTGTTTTTAATAGTGCAACTTAAATAATTTCTCTAACTTTTCCCAAGTCACATCTGCTCAGTAGCCAATTTGTTGATGTGTTCTCTTTGCAATGACATTCCACACAGGCAGGTTCAAAGCATTTGGCAAGTTTAATTTTTAGGATTTAAACCAAATACTTTCATGTGATTATTGCTCTCATTCTGTTACACCTGAATAATATATCTATATATACATCCAAATATTGATTGATTGCTCCTTTTTTAATTTAGAATTCTTATTTTAGTAGGAATAATTTCTAGCCATGCTGTCAGTACTCAAGTTTCTTATGGTGGGCCTAAACAAACTAAAGCATTAAAAAGAGGGTCTGCAATAGTTTGAGTGGCCTCCAGTGCTGGTGAGGCCACTGGAAACTGCACACAGACCTGAGGAACCGGGAGGCTTTATGGTTAGCCAGTAATTAGCTGTCCATGCATCAAAGGTGTGTTATCATATGCAAACAGCTGCACGTGGATGGATGGGATAGGGGGATGAGCACTGACCCTGGATGGCTTCCACTTCTTCTGTTTTCAAGAGTGAATATTCAGTGATATGGAAAAATCTGTGTGAAGCAGAGATCTTGTGAACAAAATCTTTTTTTTTGTTTTTAAGCGAAAGTAGCACAGTAGTAAATATGAAATAAAAGTGCTAATTAATTCAGGGAAAACTCTATAAATATATATTGATCAGAGAGAGACATTTGAGGTGAGCTGTTGACTTAAAACATGACTTTCCAAAGCTTAAAAAAAGCTCACAGGACATTGTGTTTATGATTCAGCTGTCAAACACGGCTGGAAAGGCCCAGTTTAGGGCAGACAGTAAAGGGTTCTGAGGAGCACACGTTCACTCTGCTACCCCATGGACAGAGCAAGGCTTCTTTTTTGTGTGGTAGTGCTGCATTCTGAAATGAAACACAGTGGGTAGGAGGAGGCTGAAAAGGCTTCAGAAGCGATCATCTGTCTTGGAACTAAAGGATTTTTCCCTCTTTAAGTTTCAGTACCCTGTGTTTGTCATGCATTCAGTACATGCTAAAGCTGTTAAAAAGATACCACTGTCACAGCGTGAGGAATTATGAGTAAGAGCAAAGTTGTGTCTAGAGTTGGTCTGGACAAGAGAGGATTATTGCTCTCTGAATTCTTATTAAAACCTTCATGTCCATTTCTTTAGGTTCAGTAATCATTGCTGAGAACAAGAAATAACAATATTTAATCATAAATATCATTTACTTTTTAGCAGCAACAGAGTTATAAAATTTTTGATAAATTTTAAATATTTTGACAGGATAGAATTGGCATTGTGCAGCTTAAGGTTTTTATGTCATAAGAGATCCACGTGCATAGATCTCTATAGTTATTTCAGAGTTAAATCTTTAGGTGCCTTATCCTAGAATAAAGTCTTTATAATTTGGTTTTGAAATCCAAGTGTGTCATGACTGAAATATTTTACCTTGGCAGTATTACCTCTGAGTTAATTCTTTCTTTCTTTCTTCATTCTCCTTCTCCTTCTCATAGCTGGTCTAAATTTTTTCACTTCACCTTTTTACACTTCAGTGCTTCACAGACTTCACTCCCTAAACCTTGCCACATAAACTCAAAACATTATTTCCTTTTAATTTTTTCTTGATTCTTTCATATATTTTTAAATTAATTTGTAACACAGACAGTCAAAGGTTCTGATTATCAGAGGGAGGAGCTGTAACTGAACTTTTAAAGATTTAAAGGCAATATACCACAGAGGCTTGAATAATTTGACATTTGTTTGGTAGTGGATGAAAAGTAAGAGGCTGATTATTTCAACACTCAGTAAAAGACTCAGAGTTTTGGTATTGTGGAATCACAGAATGATGCAGGCTGGAGGGGCCCTCTGGAGATTGCTGAATCCATCCACTGCACAAAGCAGCATCAGCTGTAGGAGAAGGTACCTAGGGACCAGGTTTGGGGTGTCTCCACAAACTCACAACCAGTATGGAAACACTGCTCCAATGTTTGACAGGTTCCCCTCCCAGGAGAGAGGTTCTCTGATATTTGAATAGGATGTAATGTTAGTCAGTCTGTGGCCATTGCCTCTTCTAATTTGCCTGGCCAGCACTGAGAAGTGTCTGGCTCCATCTCCTTCCCTCTGTCCCTTCAGGAATTTATGTACATTTGTGAGATCCCTCGAGTCTTTTCCTTCTCTGGTTAAACAGCCCCAGCTGTCTCAGCCTCTCCTGTATGTCCGATCCCCCCTTCCCTGATCCATCCTCCTGCTCCTGTGCTGGGCTGGCTGCACCCTGGGGAGCACAGAACCCCACGTGTGGCCCCACCACTGCTGGGTTAGAGGGACAGGATCCCATCCTTGAATCTGCTCACAGAACCCCACGTGTGGCCCCACCACTGCTGGGTTAGAGGGAAGGATCCCATCCCTTGGGATCTGCTCCCCAGGGCCTTCCTGACGCTTGCTAGTGCTGCACATGTGGTTTGCTGCCAGGGCACGTTGTTATCCCATGTTCACTTGTCCTCCTGCTCTTCCATGTGCTTTTCCCTAAAACTCCTTCCCGCCATTTGTTCCCCAGCCTCCTCCCTGGGTGATGTTTTGCTCCTCTTCCTTACCAGACTGCATCACTCTGAATGCATTTTCAGTATTAGTAGATTTTGGTTTTGTATTGCTTTGAGTAATGGTTAAAGTCTGATTTTAAGGTTTTTTCTTCTCCCAACCCCTTGGGAATTTATCACTCCCAGAATGCCCCTGTATTCTGTGAGTAATAAATCTTCCTGGTATTTTGTGATGTGCACTTCACAGGACAAATTATTCAAGCAACTTATTACTGTTTCATTAAGCCCCTTTTTATATGCTATATCACAAAGATATTTTGAATTCTAATAGACATTGGTGCTTTACAGTATTCATGCTTTATAGTATTTGTGTTGTTTAAATGTTTTGTCTTTCCTTTTGCTTTTCATTTCTCTCTTATCTGAGAGATACAATACTTTATTACTGATTATTTGGAAATCAACACATAATTCATATGGCTCAATTGCTGTCATTGATGTACTCAAATTACAGTTATGGCTATTAAAGAAAATCATTAAGATCTCAATGCCTTGAATTTCAGTGGCAGTCTGCTGCCTTATGATCCTTTTGAAACCCCAGTACAAAAACTTTCGGTGGTTATCTTTTAATTGTACATGTGAATGAGTTGGGGGAAGGATGAACCAAGCAGGGGCAAAGCTTCTGAGTAATAAAAGAAGTTTTAATGTACTTTAAACTGGGGAAAATGTTAGTGGTCTTTTTTTGGAGGCTGCAGTGCTCTATTTCTGTGGCTGTAGGTTGGAAACAGATTGGATGTCAGACTGATTGTCAGCATTTGTGTTAGCGGCTTTTACATGTGGGTGGTTTCTCAAGTACAGAATTTTGCATTTATTGTAAAAACTAGTAAGGTAATTTTCCTATGGCTGCCTAGGTATGAAAATACATAAGGTGTAATTAATGTGTAATAAGGATTTGGAAACTTACCTTCTGTTTCAAAGGGAAGAGACTCCTGAAACATAATTCACTATGAGAGTATTTGAACCAACAGAGTGAACACAAAATCTTTGATGTGTCCTGAAGGGGTTTGATAGGATAAGTTTAAAGTAGCTTCAGATTTTGTCTTTTCTCTCTGTTGCTTCTATCACAATAAAGATTAATTACTGTATGCTTGAACAATCATCTACTGAATCAATCTGTGTGCATTTTTACACCTATTACAAGGTGGTGGTGTGTAATCTTTGCTGGTTTTATACTTTTCATCTACCCTATCATCACACTTTGGAATATGAGTTAATTCAGTTCTGTGTTGTGGCTCACTGGAACATTTTGAGCACCTCATTTCCCACTTCTCAAAGAGAGGACTTCTCGGAGTTCTTTTGGGTCAGACTGTTAAGAGCTCTGTTTGAGGAGTTCTGTGAAATCCGGTTCAAGGAAAACAGTCCAGTTTTCCTGCACAACTTCGGGGTTGTGTTAATCCCTCTGTACTTACTGCTCCATTCTTGGTTATCAAAAGCCCTTTTCACATGAACAGAACAACAACTTGTGAAATGCCTGAGCATCATCTGAAGTCCTGCTGAGACGTGTGTGACAGACACAAACCCCAATCCCCTGTGCCTCAGTGCCAGAAAATCCCTGATACCACACAAACAGCCACGGCTGAATCATTTGATTTGTTCTGTATGTTGAACCAATCTTGGTTATGTAAATGTTACAACATAATTTATATTTGTTTACCTACAAATATGCTTTAAATCAGAGCCACTTTGCAGGTAGATGTTTAGTTGATGACAGGCTTTGTTTGTTTTGCTTAAGTAGAACATGAAATCATATTTAACTCTAGGTTTATACTACATTAATAAATGTGGTTATAAGGCAAAAGTTTGTTAAATTGGTGCAGACATCATCATGGAAGGAGAAAGACTTGAGCTGGAGCTGTTGATTGTCTGAGACTTTGATGGCTTGGTGTGTTTAGCTTCTCTGAAGCAAATTAAAAAAGGTTACTATGCCAAAAAGTTTGATGGCTATACTCAGAATAGTTGGCTAAACAAGAGAGTAAAAGTCAGGGACAAGTGGAAAATTTTAGGCTGAATAAGTATGAAAAGTGTTTCTGCCTTGGTAGATGCAGTGAAGTCTAACAGAAGCATTTTTGGGCTAATGCTGTAAAAATCCCAATCATAGGAAACCCAGAAAGAGCAGCATTGCCCTGCTCAAGGAGGTAAGCTCGGTGAAGCCTGTGTTTTAAAAGTTAGATGAAAGAACAAATTTTGGTGATTATAGAAAAATTTAATTTTTTTTTTTTGTGGCCATTTAATTTATAAAATTTGTCAGAAACACGAGGAAATATGTTCTTTTACACGTTTATTTTTATGGTGAAGGTTTATATGTATTCATAAAGGAAGAGTACTGAAAAAAATCTTTCAAAAGACAATTTATGTCTTACAGTGGGAAATAACTTCCTCTACTGTTGGCTGTTCTAGAAGCTAATTGTGATCTATAACATGGTTAATTCAGATAAACATTAAAGGTGTGTAAAGATATTTTTGTCTAAACAGTACAAAACTGAGGGTTTTTTCTACTATGTTTCTTTGGCTCCTGCTTTTGTTTAGTTTGATGATCTAGGGAGGATAAGTTCTCTCAGCCATATCCAGCTCTGCGTGAATTCATATTGTTCATCAGATAATAGCTAACAAAACAAATGTACCAAACAGTATAAAGCTAAAATGACAAAAATATAGTTGAAATTGAGAGAAATATAGAGACAGGGCAAAATATGAACTAATAAATCCTGCATGAAAGCATCTAAATACTTAATATTACTTGTGTAAAGCTTTTGTTTTGCCATGAAAGACCTGAAATATAATAGCTCTTTGGTATGTCTAGAATATAAATAATGTGATGACAGCATCATTCTGAAGTTCATGCATGTTTTCAAACTGATTTAATGTTCTCCTATAGTTCTCAATTTTATTCAGATGCCTTATTCAGTCACACCAAAAGTACATTACTGAACGTTTATTTATCGTTCTATGAAGCTTAATTGACTTGCAAGTCAGGACTGCACTGTTTTCAGCCGAGCTGCTTTTCACACCTGTTTGGAGAAAGAGAAAGATTGAGGTGGTTTTGTGTTTCAGTCTGAGATTTCTGAGGATGTTTTTTCTTGAAATAGACTCAGCAAAGTAGCAGGCTTCTGCCACAAATCCTGCATGCCATGTGCAATTAATGATTAATATTTCCTTTATCAACTGGATTACTGCTTTTAGTAAATCCACTTCTCTGATCTATAGGTATCAATGGAATCTGCTGCTAAATTTTATTCATCTAAGCAAAATCTGAAAATAACCTCCAAATTTCTAATGCCTCTGTAACTTTTGTGTTTAAGAGTCAGTTATCTTCCTTTGCAAAATGTTTTGCTCTTTACATTCATTGACAAGAGGAATTCTTTCAGGAATTCAGTAGGTGGGACACTTAGATGACATAGTGAGTGTGTGGGTATTGGCTTGTGAAGAATTCTCCCACTTTTTAATCAGTTCTGGCTTAGAATGTTTTCTTAGAGGTAATTATCCCCAGTAAATCCAGTCAAGGTCCTACTTGAATAATTAAAAAATTTTCTTCACAACTATTTGTTTGAAATAGGATGTTTGTTGGGGGTTTTTTTTCATCATTTCAGAGCATTATGGCTAATCATTGGGTTAATTTTTGAAAATGCAAGGGGCCCACATTTCAGTGGAAGAAGAAATTATCTTTGAGTGTATTTTCTAGTGTTTTAAAACCTTGTAGTGCTTGAAGATGAAAGCAAGGAGTAAGATGACACATTTAATGGAAGGATATCACATTTTTGAGATCATCTGTACCTGGAGATAACCGCCGTTTTTTCTTATGATTTCCTTGCAGCATTATCAGAAGCTGTCATTGACAAACAGATCTTTTTCTCTCCAGTGCCTCTGAATGCAAGTATCAATAACAAATAGCAGCTGTTCACAGCAGAAGCCTCGATGATGTGATCACCACTGAGTGAATTTTGGTGCTGCTGCACCTGAGCTGTGGCCAGGTGACCCTCTCTTGGTTGCTTCCAGCTGGGCTCAAGTGGACTCACCTGTTACTTTTATCTCCTTTATCCTATAAAGGATATTTTTGTAATTCCTCTGTAAGGAGTCACTTAAAACCAAATATTAAGCAAGTTATAAATGATGGATTTTGCCCTCTCCTCAGCTCCTCGTGTCCCTCCAGTTTCACAGTAAATTAGGCAGCTTTAAAAAGTGACTTCCACAAGCAATTAATGTGAGTTTGTATCTCATCTCACTGCTTTCCTTCTCATGATCATGACCAAGGGTGGAAAGGCCCAGCTTTTAGAAGCATGCTGCAGGAATCAGTATTCCACAGCTTACTTTTGGAAAGAAACTATCCTTTTGTTTTTCCAGAATTCCCATCTCCGACAAAGGTAGCATGGCTTGCCTCGCACAGACAGCTGCCGTTTGGAATGTTTTTCCTACTTCTCAAGTATTAATATCAAATCAAATCTTGGTCCGTGTATCTTGCTCCTGTATTGTTTGACTGAATGTCATTTTATACCCTCTTCAAGGATATTTTTTGAGATTTTGACACTTTATCATTAGTAAGAATCTATTAATGGAAGATGACCATTTGGAATTTGCTGTGCAAGATCAACTCAAGTTGCAAGCACTGACATGGAATTCAGCTTGAATTTTGGATTATTTTTTTTTCTTCAGTCTCTTTGTATGTCAAGGGGAAAAAAAAAAGCTGTAGCCTGTTCTGAAATACTGTGCCACATGCACATAAAAATATATCATCATTGGCATAACTGCAATTTAGTTGTAAGGATAAAATTCCTATTAGGAATCTACATATCATATTAGCAAAACAGTCTCCACCCTGTAGTATATTATTTTGGTAACACGATAGCTGGATTTGAAATGGAATCCAAAGGTCAGAGTTGGCATCATAATGGGAATTAGGCCACCACATTTTCCTTCCTGTCACTGACCTCATCCCTCTCCAGTCCCCACTACAACTGTCTGTATTGTAGCAAGTGTGGAAACCCTGCTAAAATATGTTTGTGCTACTTAATTTTTTAAACCTCCAGTGAAGAAAGTTTGCAGAGTGCACGCCAGCTTTTTTGTGGGGGTGGCACTAAACCAATCAAGCATTTGATTACTTGGGATCAGTAAATTTGTTGTATTAAATATATCTGTAATTTTCATTTTTCAGATGGTGTCTCTCAGTTATTTAAATTATATAAGCAAATACTGCATTTACAATAACAACAGATAAGGACAATAATAAATTAAAATGTTCATCCCCCACAGAAGCCCATTATTCCCTGCACTGCATTTCCTCACTGCCAGCAGGAAAACTGTGTTTGTAAACTTACTTTGAGAAAGTTACATAGTCATTATTTAACAATAAAGCTACATAAAAATTATGTGTAACGTTGAGGACTTAAGCACTTGAATTTTTCTTCTTCTGAAACCCAGAAATTCCTAAATTTAAACTACTGTTTTTCTCCAGGCATATGAGGTGGACAGTTACTGGCACAGAAATTAAAATTACGTGGGACATAACTAATGTAAAGCTGGGTTTAGTTTGAAAAAGAAGATGCAGAAACCAGTGTTAACTCATGATAGTGATAGCCCACCAAAAATGTTGTGTGACTAAGCACTGGCACACCTTATGAGGTGATGGCTCCTCTGACTCTCAGACCCAAGTGAATCTCACTGAGTCCACATTTGGACACAAGTGAGGTGTGACAAGCATTGGCAAGAGAGAGGCATCAGCCCTTGAGACCCACAGCTGGCCAGAGGTGAGCCGGGGTACTGCAGCTGCCTCTTTTTCACACCACTCAAATAGTGAGGGATTTGCAGCACATTTTTAGGTGGTGTCCAGAAATGTGACATTCATTCTCAAGGTTAAATTGATACATATAAGCTCTTTGGAATTAAATACTTGAGTTTATGCTGTTTCCCTGTACTTTCTTTTCAAAATGCGTGAGAGGTACTATTCTCAAGAGATTCTAGCAGTCTTTAATCGGTGGCCAGAGAAAGATGGGACTTTTTTCATGAATGTGACTTTGGCCCTTTAAAATCAGTCTGAATACCTGCTCAAATTTGACTAACAACTGTTGAATAACTCTCAGAAGTTAATGGTTGAAATCTCATGATTTTGCCTTTTCTGAGCATCTCTCCCATCCCAGTACAGCTGGGGCTGTGTGTGCAGGTCCTGCAGGAAGAGTTGATTGCTCTGCCCCTGGCTCACAATTCCCTGGCACTGGCAGAGCTGTATCCAGGCTGTGCCCAGGGGACTGGACTCCAGTTCCCCTGGCCTGCACAGGTGTTGGTGTCAGGGATTTGGAGCCAGTGGGAGCAGGGCACCGGGGCACAGAGGAGTCTGTTCTCCCTTTGTCTCCCTCCTGCTGGTGCTGAAGCTTTGCAGAAGGCAGAAGGTTTTGTTGGAGCAGGGATAAATGCTGGAGAACCAAAAAGAATGAATGAAAACCAGGAGCCAAAGATTTCTTGTTTTGTGATTCAGTCATTCCAGTGTTGTTTTGCCTATGCATATTCTCAATTGACTGAGAGAGGGTCAAGCTAAGTATGGGAAACATGTATGGAATAAAAGAGTCAGGATGTTTAAATTCTCATTACACAGATAAACTTAGTTCTGGTGTTTTGTAGGCTTTGTTATTTAGTTCACAGTCTTACTAAAGTATGTAATTTACCTTTGTCATTATTGATATATAAAATCGTTTAGGGGTGGGTAATAGGAAAAGAGTAAAGGCTAAGAGTTTCTCCAGTAATTAGGACTGCGTACAACTCCATTTTGTTGGTCAGATTTTTGCTTTCATCTTGCAAGTAACTGAGATCTAGAGCAACCTCAGAACTAAGAAGATACTTCTTTGTGTGTAGTATTTTTCAGTTAAGGTGAATGCTGGGGAGAACCTATTAATTCAGATTTCTGTGTAAAGTATTAACATTTGCAGTTTGTCTATGACTTCAGGGGTATAAGTTTTCTTTCTATGAATATCATTTGCCATTACAGAGGCCATAGGGTGGGTTTTGCTGTATTGTTTTATCTGTTAGTAATACATCTCATAATTCCCTAACTAACAATGATTTTTCTTAAGCATTGTTTAAAAGCATTTCTGTAGAGAACCTGATATTCATCAACAGGATTAAAATGACTGATGAATTATGCAGCAAGGCTGTCTAGCTCCTCGACTAAGTATTTTATGGCAATTGAATTACTTTGGCAAGATTTATGTAAATAAGATTGTTAAAAGTTTGCTTGTTTCAAATGTATTTCTTTCCATATTATTTCAGTCTTGAAAATCATATTGACTTTTCAGCAATAGGTTCTGAAATATTTAAGTAAGAGTGACGAGTACATGAAAGCACACCTTAGCTTTTTGCCAAGATAAATTTTTTGAGGATCAGTGGTGTGTTTCAGGTGTAAGTGATTATCCAGTCCCACAATTTCCCGTCTTGTAGTATTATTTTATTGTAGAAATTATAAAATTAGATACAATGATAAAATTACGATGTAATTTAACTTGAAATGCATCACTAAATTCTTGGGAAAAATGTTCCTGCTGCCTTCTCTGCAGCACTGCAGGTGTTTTGTGTTCAGAGAGCCCAGGACTGCTCTCACCGAGTGTTCAGACTTCCACCAGTCTCAGCAAGTTTGGCTCATGGTAAATGGAGGATGAAACAATGCTAAACATATTTTACTATTTGTTAGTTGTAGTCTAGCTGCTGGTTTTAGTTAGGCTGGCTTTTGCTTTTCTGCTGTTTAGTTTATCTGTGGGATCCTGAAGTTGCCCTGTCTGGAGATTACTGGTGAGTCCTTGCATTTAATTTTGCTCCTAACTATTATTCTAGTGAAGACAGTTCCAAGATTTGATGTTTTAGCTTTTTGTTGATAGGTAAAATTGTAACACCCCCAGCAAGGTTTCTTATCAGAATTAGGGAATGTGGTTGTGGTACCAATAACACTGGCTTCAAGTAAGAACTCAAGATCCAATAGTAAAACTGCATCTGTAATGCACCTGATGTAGCTGATCCAGTAAGGTCTGTGCCACACCTTAATAAGGGCTGAGATTGTCTCTGGAGCAGGAAGGGGTTCATGTGCACAGGGAGGAAAGCTCCGTGGCTTTGGGGTTCCCTTTCAGGTACGAGGGTGGCACTAAATGAGACGTGGAACCCTTTGTGTGTGGGTGGGGTGCCTTGTGCTGACTGAGGCCTGATGGAGGCAGCTGATGGCTCTTGGGTGGCCTGGCTGCAGTTCCCAGCTGATCCCAGTCAGTGTCCTCCAGCAGGGCAATCTCCATCACAGCTGGCACCTGTGGTGGGAGGAGCCCTGGTGGGTCAGAGCTGATATAAGGGTTTGGGAGAGGCAGACCTTGCGCTGAGTTCAGTCGCAAGGAACAACAGGTATGTTGGTGTTTGATGTGAATAATTTTGCAATTGCAGTTTACCTGATTTAAATGTTGATTTTATCTCTGTGATAATGCATAGGAGTCATACAGAATTGTGCTCTTTATTTAATGTGAGTGTTTTATGGATAGAAAAGCTGAACTTTAAGGAAAGTAAGTTAAAGTCTTGGCTTTGTATTGCTTTGAACAACCACTACAAAAACACATTAGTTAAAGCTTGTCAGTTCTCTGTCCCTTAATCTAAACACTGTATTTGCTAATGAGTAAATTTATCTGTTTGATGGTTTTTTTCTGCATTTTTTGAGTAGAAATTGAGTATAAGATTTGGCGATCTACTGACTATTTGTAGAAACATGTCCAGGCTCTGGATGAAGAGAAGGGCACATGCTAACTTATAACCTTGCTAGCTATAACTTACCTGTTTGGGCTAATATGAGTAATGTTTCTGCTCCTTTGGGGCTCTTGGGATGTCCATGGAGAAGCCTTTCACAGAAGACAAGTTGGGTTTGGTGGGGTGAAGCTACAAAATATTGGGTTGGAGAGTTAAGTTAGGCCCAAATGGGTTCTCTATGTGTGAGATCAATTAGACACCATTCTGGGCAGGACTGCAAGGCCCAAGACAATAGTCTGCAGGATTTCATATTGTGTTTGAGAATGCATTTAGCACCATGTATTCAGGCACTTATAAATATATGTTCTCTGACCTCACTGATATTCTCTGACTCCAGAAGTTGAATTTTATGTATCGTTTAGGTTTGCAAAAAAGACCATGTTCACAGAAAAGCAATTGTTTAAAATACCCTTTTAGGACTTTTTCTTATTTTTTTTTTAAGTTTTGTTATTATTATATGTAGTTTTAATGAATAAATAATACTATTTCTATTAAAATAAATCATGCTGTATGAATATTGTATTGAGCTATGACAAAGCAAGGGATAATTTCCTCACAAATATAACAGCTATGAGAGGGTCCAGTCTCAATTTTTATATGGTCAGAATTAAGCTAAAGCCAAACAACTTTGCTTTGTGTCTTTCAGATTTATATTTTAATCTGAGAGTCTTTGGAGGCACTCCATATATACAAGCTAGAAACTGCAAAACCAATTCAGGTGCACTAAAAATAAGTTAAATTTGAAGAGTAATTTATTTTCAATTTTCTGCGACAGTTTCTTTAATTCAAATACTTGTAGTATTTTTTTTTTGCTTAATTATAGTGTTAAAAATTTGATGTTGCTAAATTTTATCTTGAAATGATTTTAAATTTCATGAACAAATTCTAAGTCTTAAAGGAACAGATACATCCATCTCTTAGCTGGAGAACTAGTTTCAATAGAGCTAATATAATTCAAGAAGAGCAAAGAGAAAGTGTTATTTGTGTGCATAAAAAACATTTCAAAGGGAATTTTGCTATTTTTTTTCTCCCCTTCAAAGTACACGAATATGAATAGATTTGTGGGGAGGAGGATTTTTTGTGAGTATCAAGTGAAAAGGAAAAAGGGGAACTGGTCTCTCTGAGGTTTTGTTACTTGGAATTTGAGGCAAAGATTCTCTCTTTAAAAGAACCCTACAAGAAAATCCTTTTACGACTGGCACAAGCATAGCTGGAATAAACAAGGTTTAAGGCTTTCTTTCTGTTTGTGGGGATGTTTGTGCTTGTCCTGACTGGGAGATTCTTGGAAGTCAGAGGCAAGCTGGCCCGTGTGCAAGTGCTGCTTGTTCTGCTGGTGCTCATGCTGAGGAGCATCTGTGGCAAACCTGCTTCTCTCGAGTGTGTCCAGCCTGTTTCTGGTACACAACACTGAGCACAACGTTTTGTACATTCTGTGTACGAAAGTGTGTGCTGAACTCTATTTCCTGGAAGTCGCTTTGCAGGGGAGATGAAGGCCCCATCCAAAGTGAAATGTTGTTCGGTGCTTGAGTAGAGGAGTCTGGTTGTAGGTTTGTGACATTGATTATTGAGAAACTGAGGAATGTCAGGTAAACTGTGTGTAAATGTCCAACAGGAGTAGATTTTAGTGCTGAGTCTTGGATGGACTGAACCCTGGAGGATGAGAAACTTGAGCTTTTATGCTGAAAGCAGAAGTGGTGAGAGTACCAAAAAGCAGCAGAGGGGAAAAGAAGAGGGAATTCAGCGTTTCCAGTGTGAATTTCGTTGCATCAAGAAAGGCTAGAGAGGAAGGAATTACAAGTAGGAGAGGACAAGGATGGCCACCATAACAAGGGAGAGTTGATTAGTGTCGATGAAAGCAAGCAGCTTCAAGAAAATACTGTAGATGAATTTTCAGACTCTAGTTAGTAGCTGAGGAAAAGGAAGACTCAGTGGTGTGGAGTGTGACACCTTATCAATTGAAGTAGGAAAAGATGAAAAAAAAAGGCCAATTAGAGTGTGAAGGAAGGAGGGAGCTGATGCTGGACTCGTGAACAGAAAGAGGTTACACTAATGAAACAATTGGAAATGCAGTATGGAAAGGACAGGATCCCTGGAGGATTGAGGGGAAAATGAAGTTAGGGAAAAAAGCAACTGCTTCATTCAAAATTGGTGAATAAACTGGAATAAAAAGAAAGGAGACAATATTGACTCTGTATGTAAAACTGAACTTTCTCACACGGTACTTCTGTTCCTATCGCAAACTAAACAAGCCTTTATCGGCAGCTTTGTATCAATTTCATATGCAAAACTCCTTCCATGCCAAAGCTCGTCGTTCTGCAAGGGTTAGAGAGAGCCAAAATTCCTAAGTTTAAAAAAAAAAAAAAATAGAACCAAACCAACCTTCTTCTCCTAGGTTCTGGCACAGGAGTGAGATTGGGTCATGGCATCAGATATCTTTCTTCTGGAATGGGATTTTGGAGAGTGTATAGCTGCTTACCTTGGAAAGCCGTGGTAGTGCTTCAGTACATATTGGAGCTAAAGCTGAAAACCTCTCAGTTTTAGCTCTCCTGAGTCATATCTTTATCTCTTTGGGTGAAGCTGGGTATTTAACTAGAACCTGTCAGACTTGGTCATAAGAATTTGAAGTTTCAGTTAAAATTCAGATTGAAAGCCAAAAGAAAGAACTAGAGATGAAGGAGTCCTTGAGCTAAATTGGAAAGTGACTTAGCCCATGTTATGGGGTAGGGCCAGAATGATGAGGAATATTTTGGGTTTTGCTGGTAGGTGATGATAAACAAAGTCCTCGAGGGAGCTGCAGAGGAATCCTTCACTGCACTGGAGGGATCCCACACTCTGGGGAGTGGGCAGGCTGTAAGCAGGGGACAGGGGAAGTGGAGACATGGAGGATTTCTTGGATCAATACATGAGCATGTCAATATTTAGCTGTTACACATTAAAATGAGTCCAGCATTGAGGGCCAAGTATGGTGGATTTAGATGCAGTCAGAATATATGAGGGAAGGCCAGATGTAGACAGAATAATAAAATAAGTGGTTTCAATGTAGAGGGAAATTGTGCTGATGTCCAGTTAATTTAATTCCTACAGAAAAAAAGATGCAACCTTTACATAATAGCATAATTAATCTATCACTTATTCTCCTTCTGAGATTTGATATCCTTTTAATTTTTAAGAGATTAATAATATTTCATTAAAAACCTTCTTGATCAAGATGTGTTTGTGCTGTCCCACTATATATTCTTACAATTACATTTGATGGTACTTCGGTTATTTTGACTTTTATTCCTGTCACATGGAAACAAGCTCTAAATTTATGTGTTCCTGCAGCTTATTTTGCCATTTTGCTCTCCAAGTTAAATTCTTTCCTTGTGAATTTATAACAGCAGAAAAGTGTGAGATGTGGTGATACAAATTAAGGAACAAAAAAAAAAGTGGGGCAAACTTCTGTGGATTAATGAATTTGTGTGAAAATTTTAGTTTAAAATAAGTGTTGCATGCGTGAACAAAATTGAGTGTAGTACTGCAAGTAACTTGTGTCCATATAAAATAAGAAAACAAAATTTTGTACGAAAACAAATCTAAGTGAAACATGTGAAGTATGTCCTTATTGTCAAATGCTCTCTTTCTCCTGTCTGATACTTAACAAACTGCCACAAGTGGCAGCAGGGAAAAGTAGGCTTTGTCACTTCAGGTCCAGCTGTACACTTCTTTTCTGAGTAGTTTGTAGCCCTTCCATTTTATGGACCGAAGCTTAACAAGGTGTACGCAGTTTTCTGTGGTTAATACTCCCTAATTATTTGGATTACTTAAAAAAAAAAGCCAAAAACCCCCCAAAAAACCAAACAACCTGAGTTTTTAAATTTCATTTAAAGTTAATTTTCTGAGGGTCATATTGTCATGTCTTCTCATCTGGACTTGTGGAAAAACCTTATTGGGCAAGAATACACATGGCACACTAATTATCTTTTTAAGATGGTAATATGAAGAATAACCTAAATGGTCATTATTAAGCTGAACACCTGTGTTCAAGGGGTTCTTTTGTGATGCAGGCTTGTACCAATGTAAAGAATCTCTGTAAGTGCCTGTTTGTAAAAGTTGATTTGGTGTTGTGACAGTAACACATGGGGGGTGTGAGCACCCTGTGCTTCTCAGAAGGAAATGTCGTGGTGTCTACATTACCTTTGTGCTAAGGGGGTGAGAGTGGGATTGGCAGAGGCTTTTTGCTGCACCAATTTCCTTTTCATCTTTTTGGGTCTGCCTATGGCCCTGCTTCCCGACTTTAGAGGTAACAGTTTAGATAAAGCTATTTGGGTATTTTTTTTTCCCTTTTCCTGACCATGTAATGGCACATCATAAACTTTCCTAAATCAGTGCTGCTGCATCCATTGCCTCCTGCTCTGCCCAGCGCAGCCCTTCCTTTGTCCTGGCCATGGTTCCTATGCCACCGGCTGAGCAGCGCTTCCCCAGACCTTTTGCTCCTTCGGGCATCAGCCCCGCTGCCTTTCCAATGTCTGCCCGCCGAGTCTTGCTGCCGATGTAGCACAAAAATCTGACGGGATCGCAGAGAGGAGAGCGGGGCGATGGCGATCCCGAAGGAGCTGCTGGGGCCAGCTGCAGGCTCTGGCTGTGGAGGCAGCGGTGTCCCCAGGGATCGCCGGGGTGTTCCCCGCGGGTGCGGAGCCCGGGGCTCTGTCCGGGCGCTGGAAGGAGCCGTGTGCCCTGGAATGAGCCGTGTCTCCGCTAGATGGAGCGCCCGGAACGGCGGAGCGGGAGCGCAGCGGGAGCGCTCCCGGCCCGGCCCCGCTGCGGGACCCGCTGCGCGCACGGAGCGAACCCGCGCGCACCCGCACCGCCTCCAGTGCCTAAACCGCGCTTGTTTCCCTCCCCCCGGGCTCCTACAGAATGTCCCCAAAGCAGGGCGATCACCCCTGCCGAGGAACGCACGCGTTCTGCTCGGAGCTGCCCCTCTTTAAAGGCTGAACATTTCATTTGTTTTGTTCCCTTCCCCCGCCTCGAGCACGTTGGTGGGAATAAGGGCTCCTGGCTGCTTCTGTTGTGAAAAATCTAGAGTTAATGCTGAGTGCTTGTGAAACGCGTGTTGAGTGGTGCTGAAGAGGTTAACTCTGTGCGACGAGGGCTTTGGAGATATTGGGTATGAAGTACTGGAGAAGTCAATGGATGTAACACTGTGCTTAATAGAAACAGAAAATTAGTGATTCTTACTTGCCTGAGGTAAGCACGAGCCTCTGTAATGTTCTGATCTTTGTGCAAAAACCTAGTAAAGAAGAGCAATCTTAACATATACCTGATATTAGAAACAGGGATAGTCATGACAAGAAAATACCGCTAGAAGGATGAGAAGTTGCCTTTTAGTTTACAAGAATAGAGGGAAGCCCTTTTATTTTGTATTTTTGACAAAACAGATAATTAAAAAAAAAATCAGTGATATTTACCCACTTTATTTTAAAAATACATAGTACATCTACAAAAAATAGAATACTGTGTGAAATACAGGCAGAGATATTGATAATTGATAGTAATTTATTAAAATATGTTACTGATGTATTTGATTTTATAATGTGCTGGTTTTCCGGGTTTTAAGTCCTGGGAGCTGTTTTTTCATGTGGTGTTAGACAAGGAGGGCTTAGAGAAAGGACTGCTCTACTATTAGATTCTATGCCACTTGCCTGAATTCTTTTTGTACCGCATCACCACTTTATAAAGTAGAGAAGAAAATACCTTCTTCACATGGAGCATTTAATATGCAGTCATGATTTATTTTTTCTAATGCTTGATGTCTGGAGTCATACAATACATGGAATACTGCACGTCTCCTATATGTGTGAACTTCTTAATGTAGGCTGCTACTGAGATGAGTTTGAAGTGTAAAATGGTGTGTGGTGTTGCAGGTGATGTGTTTCAGAGCCTTCTTTTACTTGATGGGAATGGTTTGACTATTAGACAGTCTGCTGTGGTAATTCCAAAGGTTAACTTCTAGGTCAAAGGTCTGGAAAGGCAAAATTTGGACATAAGTTTTAGGTTGGCTACCAGGTCACCACAAACTGAGTGGTTGATTTTAAATGGAATGTGTTACATTAAATAAACAGATGCCTTGCAGTTATAAGTGGGTTTGGGTTTGTAAGTCAGCTGTGTGAGAAACACTGCTGGTCCTTCTTGCTTTGTTTCGAAGTTTCTTTGCTTTCATGTTTTCATTTGCATATTCAAGATTGATCCAGGCTTTGCAAAATGTTGCCATTTTTCAAATGGTGTTCTCAATGGGTGTGGGGGGAAGGTGCCTGTCTGCGAGTTCTCTGCCTGTGCCACGAGCCATGACATGGCCAACCCAAAGAGGCTGGAGGAGGGAGTTTTGCCTCCCATGGTGGTGTAGTAGGCCTTGCATCTCACATGGATCCATTATTAGTGTGGCAGAAGGTTTTATCTCCTAGAATGTTTCTAGGAACTCCCACAGAGGCTGATGTGGGCAGCGTAGATGATTGGCCTCTTTGTTTTTTGTGAAATGTTGTTATTTGTTGTTAATTGATAGGTACTTGATAATATCAGCAGGTGAGTGTGGGGTGAGTTCAGTTCTTGACCCAACAGGGCCGAACTGAGGCAACTGGGAAATGCCATGTGCTGTAGGTGAAGCGGCCTTTGCCATTGCACACGCTGGCTGTGGTAGAATAAAGGAAAGATGGAGTTGTTAATAATTTGCAGACGAGGCGTTGCTGGGGTCTGTGCTGTTCTGTGGAATCGCGTGGCTCTGTTACAGGGAGGCTCTCCCTGCGCAGGGGGAGGGAAGGTCAGGCTGTGTGCAGGCGTTCATGTCCCTTTGGCACAGCTGTGGTGGCACTCAGGGTATATATAGCCATAACTCGGACTGTGGGGGTGATTAATGGGCTGGGTTAGGGACAAAAGTGTGTGTAAACAAGGAAATGGCTTTAAAGAAGAGACATTGATTTTATATTTATAAAAATAAAACACATTTTGTTACCTTTTTTCTTTTTAGACATAATGACAAGTTATCCTTGGAAAGGATGAAAATTGGTAATGACTTTCTCCTGCATCTCTTGAAGTAGCATATATCAGGCTAAAGAATTGTGTTTCTTTTTTAGGTCTCCTACACTACTGAATTATGTATGTTTATTGTTTCTCTGTGTACAGATGATTTGGATAGTTAAGATACTGCTGTTCTTGTTTTAATAACATAATTATGTAAATGTCAGGAATCTACAGTATTTGTGGGTCATGTTTTTCTGACTTCAAATTGGGTGAAAATTAAGCATAAAAGGCCGGTGAGAAATTCACTTTTACAAGTACTGTTAGCTACATTGCCAGTGCTAAATTCTCTTGAACTAATTGTTCAACACACTGCCTTTAAGAATTTTATCTGTTTTATGGATGTCCTTTTAGCTGTAAAATAGTGCAATAGACAGAAGAAGCTTTGCTTGACCATCACCATGTTCCAGAACTTCACTTTGGGAAATTGGATGGACTTACATAGTTCCAAACTGTTTGGCTAGGCAGCATGCTGCTTTTGATTTTGACATAATGTACAAGGAGTTGGTTACCTTACATAACGTATTTGTTTTTCATTAAACATGCTGATAAGGTCTCATTAAAGTACCATGTATTATTTATGGCATTTCATGTGAAACTGAACTGAGGGGAACTTCTCTCAGCTTAGGGCATTTGCAGGATAACAGCCTTTCTGTGCTAGGAAAAAAAAAATAAAAAGAATGAAGGAAAGCATGACATACTCCTGTCAGAACAGGAGACTGCTTAAGGCACAGAGAAAGAATGAAAAAACGAGAAAAGGCACAGAGAGGGTTCATTTCTCCTCCTCCCTCGCTCTTGCTCTGTGGCATGAGAGGTTTTTTGTTTGGTGGTTTGGGGTTTTTGTTTGGTTTTTTTTGGTGGTGGGGTTTTTTTGGTGATTAAATAATCTGGGCTGTTCTAGTGGATGAGTCCATGATAAACTGCAAAAGCATGGATGTTTCCTAAGCCAAGCCCAATGCCTGTATTGTAAGTTTGTGCACGATTGTTTTGGTGTTGATTACCGAGTTATGAATGCATTGGTTTTGTTGCATTGACTGCTTTTGAGAGAGAAAATTATGTAATAAGTGATTCTGCTGGAAAATTTTCAGTTTTGCATGAAGAAGACTTAGTGGATCTAAATCAGTCTCTGAGGCTTGTGTGGGTGCAGGTATGTGTGCGCACATGTAGAATGAGAAAGAAACGATTTTTTTTAATGTAGCACCTGAGTTGCAGTGACGTGTTTTGATTCTGTTTCCAGTTAAGCGGGGACTATTATTTGTTTTTAAGGGTAGATCTTGTATCAAACCAGTTATGCTGTTGATGAAATAGACTTCTCTTGTACGCGAGTTATTTGTTTATTTTTGTTAGCATTAAACTCTTGGTCTCAGATATGTTTTTGTGGGAATTAGATATCCTATAAAATAGGTTATTTTCAAATCTTCTGCAGAGTCGTTTTAAAAGGAACCTCTTCAAAACCTCAGGTGGTTCTTTGAGGTTTGACCTTCTTTCCTGAAGAATTAATATTTAATTCATTTGTCAAATTCTAATTAAAAATAGTAATATCTTCTGTTATACTTGAGTTGTATCTCATGAAAAAAAAGACCTGTAATATAGGACCTCAAGGACAAGCTGTAGTATAAATTATTTGATTTGCAGGTCACATCCTACTTTATTACATAAAGACTAACTAGATCTACTAATGAATAATTATTACTCCATAAAATAAAAGGGGGGGGGGTGAATAAAAACCTGGCAAGAGTGGAATACTAATTTTGAGGTATCGTTCTCAAAGTAGAAAGTAAACATTAAATTCTGAAAATTGCAAATGTAATTTTTCCATGTAACCTGATAGGGCAGTCCTTGATAATAGATTGACTAGCTGTCAAATAAATTTGTAATTTTAGATGAGCTGGGCTTTAGACCAATTTTAAGATACAGTCTTTATCCAAGTGTGCTCCCCTCCCCCAGTAAAGTAGACACAGTATGCCACAGAATTCTGTTTCATTCCAAGTGTTTCTGCTGCAATGGTTGCACAGCTCCTGCACAGTTTCACTGTAATGCTTTTATAGGCTTCTCTGGGAAGCTGGATAGTGAATGACATGTAGATATAAAATTAATTTGTATTTAAAAAAAAATCTTTTGCTGATAGCACTGTGTATTTGCTGGAATCCTCTTGCCTAGCCAAGATTCTTTCCCTTTCCCACTTTGTGCTTCATACTTCTGTTCTTAGAAGGGGAAAGCCCTTTTCCAGTCAGGTGTGAGTCCCGGGAGGGGGGGGGAAGTGTGTGAGTGTGTCTGTGTGCGTGCAGAATCATAACAGGCGTTCAGTCCCAGCTGGGCGATGACACTAATTGCCCAGATCTCATGGATGCCTGTGATGCTGCGCGCTCACTTTCTCTCCTTTCCTATCCTCTCCAGGGATTTTTAAAATGCAGTATTTGAATTTTGGTGAGCGGTAAAGACCCTGCCCTAGGACCCATTTGACAAATGAGAAGCTGTGCAGCATCAGCACCAGCCGACTGAGCCTCGCTGAGTCTCTCTCTCTCTCCTAGTCAGCAGCTACTGTTGTGAGACAAGCTTCAGCTCTCTGTCATTGAGGAAGTTCCATTTGCTCATCAATAGGCTGCAGGCTGTGTCTTCTTTTTTTCCTCCCTGTTAAAAATTCGTAGTTTAAACCTACCAAGTTGCCTTAGCTGACAAACGAATGTAGGGGTTTCGCGCTGGGGAGAGGAAAGGCGTTCGAGAAACACCGTTTCTTATTTAAATAATCAAAAGGGAAAAAAAAAAAAAAAAAAAAAACAACCAACCCGTAGTGACAAGATAGGGCAAACGTGCTTGCATGCAAGCCCCCTCACTTGTTCTACGTAGACTTCAGAGCAACACCATGCAGCATCCCCTTACGGGTGCAACCTGCGTGGCACTGCCGAATGTGGGCATGTGTCCCCAGCTCTCCTGTGCCTTGACTTTTATGTACTTACAGCAGGTAAGTTTGCTTAACTTTTTCTTTTCCTTGCAGTGCTTGCTTTGTCAGCATCGTTTGGGGGATTTGCAGTCGGGGAGGTATTTTCTGTGTGAATAGACTGAATAAATGTCTCCCACCGTGTGGAGCGAGTGTTGTGCCTGCACTTAAGAATGTGAGAGTGAGTAGAAAATATGTTTTAACAGAGCATCGAGCCTTCGCATATCTTTTGGTGTTTTGGTGTTGCTTTATTTTATTTTATTTGCAGTGTCTCTGTTGGTGCTGTTTATAGATATTTAACACAGAACTGTCTCTGCATTTCTCATGGATACTGTAGCAGAGTTTCAGCCATAAAGGACTGCTCTTTATTCACTTGCAGGCATAAATTATACTTCTAATGTAAATGTGCCCAATGGCAATTTTGTTTAAGCCTTCTTTGAAGACAGGAATTTTAAGGCTGTGTTGAAACATGCTGCTGATTAAAGCCAAGCTGATTTTTAGTTCACAGGGAAAAAGATGATTTATAAGGATATATCTGTGCAGAATACTTCTCTCACTGAAGTATATTGGACTGGGTTTAAAAAAATGTTTGGGTATCAGCAAAACAATACCATTTTTAATTATTTTTTTAAATTTCATTTCGTTTTTGCTTAGAGGGTCTTTTTTTAAGTATTTCATCCCCCTCTCTCTTCCTAAATTATTTAATATTTGGTACCCCCTCTCTGCGATAATGTGAAATAACTGGATAATAGATTTTTTTTTTAAACTGGTATTTTGGAATCATCTTTGTATTCTACTGTATTTTATAACTGAATCCACCATTACAGAGTCACCTAGTAAGTATGTAGAGCCAAGACAGAAATATGTTATCATGCAAAAATGATTAATCTTGTTTATTCTGTTACTTCTGTTGAAACTTCAGGAGGAAAAATATCCTTGTGCTTACAAATAGGGGCATTTCTTCCAACTTCCACTACAGTAGTTTCTGTGCATATTGACTTCCCTGAAAGTCTCTAACTTTATTTCTGCATTCACAAATGCCTGAAATATGTTGTACGGTATTTCTTTTTGTTCCTAAAGAATAGATAAAACAGATTTAAAGCTTATTTTTATTTGAGAACATTTGTTTTTTCTGTTACTGCTGAAAGAAGAGAGCTCCAGTATTTTCAGGATGTAAAACCTTCTGTAGGTTGTTTTTTTTTTTCTCATGTAGCGTAGTATAAACCATTTCTGACTTCCAGTGCATAATAACAGATCCTTGCACGCGCCCTAGATTATCCATGCGTGTGGGAGGGATTCATATGTCTGCAATTAAAATTTGCATCAGATAAATATGATGTATTTAAATCTCAGTAATTTGCATGCCATAACTAAAATGTACGGTCTTGGTAGTTCTGTATTCTGGATCTGTTTTGGGAATGGCATTTACAGATCAGCTTTAATGATCCAGTGTGACTTGTGCACTTAGTGGTCATATACAAAATGTACTCCTGTGTTTTGTTCTGCATTTGTTCTTTTGAGTTTGTCAAAGAACAATTTGTGTGTTAAAGATAGAGCTTTTGAAAGGAAAAATGGGAATTAAGGTGAGAGGTCAACATGGCCACACAAGGAGCTGATAAAGGATAACGTAAAGATGAGACTGGGTGCTCTAATAACCTTCCTCAGTGAGATATTGCAGTATCATTATGCAAACACATCTATAGCATGGCACTGCTTTAAGGTTTAAGAAACTGTGCAACTCTAATGAATACTTTAAAACAGGGAATTCAATTGCATCTATTCCATTCGAGAGAAAGATGAGAAGTGATTGCTAATGCACTTTACAAAGCGCTATATCTAGCGGATGATTTTTAACTCTTTAAGTGGATTAACTGCCACACTTAAAGTATTTTTTTTAAGTGTTTGCTTTCTCATCTCCTTAATCCTATTGTCAGTTTAGAATCATTCTGCCTGTACTAATCACAGTTATATAATAGGTTGAAAAGTCTGCTAAATTTGTGATGAAAATTGTGGCAGGTTCAAAATTCTGTGCTTGTTGCTTCTTTTGAATGCTGGTTGGCATTTTACTTATTCTGAATTCCTAGAGAGTCAGGTAATCATGCTCTTAATTCAGATAGGATCTCTTATTTTATGTATTTGGTTAAGTATTTCTTTAGAAACAATGCTACTTTATCTCAAAATTATCCAGGCAGAGAGGACTGAGTTGACATCACCTGCAAAGTCAATGTAATGTGGTTGTGGTTTTAAACAGTAAAGGAATATGAAGTGGTTTGTTTCTGAAAAAAAACATTAATAAACTTTTACCATGACAATCTACTTGGTTTTTTTTTTCTACTTTTCCCCTATCTGATAGTTTAGAGCAAACCTACAAAAATACTTGGTTTGTATGTTTAGTGCAAATATCACTATTTCAGTGAAACTGTAAATGTTTTTCTCTCTCTATCAAGTTGTCTATTGATCTTAAATACAGGTAACCTAAAAGCTTTACGTGGCAACTTCATGACTAGTGAATCCCCCCTGCCTGTGCAACCTGTGACCAGCAGTAAATAGACATTATGTGAAGCTATCAAGTTTTTGTTTTTTTTTTCTCTCTCTAAAAATTGCACCTATCTGCTCACTTGCACCTCAGTTAAAATGAACTCAGACATCTCTATTACAGCTGAGCTCTCTCTTGGTAAACTTTGCTGCCTATTTAGAACTTATGAAAAGAATTATTTTTATTTTTGCGTATCTGCGTTGGTATTCTGTCATGTGTAAGTTTTACAATTGCATATGAGGCTTTCTTGAAAGACTGTGAAAGGCATCACGTTCTTCTCAAGATGGGCAAGCCAGTCTTTGTCAGTAAATATTTATTTATCCTCATAGCCATGAGGACGGTGGTTTTCTGTGGAGCTGTTTTAATCATTTGGGAAAACCTGTGTTTTGGTAGTCATTTAAAATTGGCCATTATTGTTTTGTGAAAGTGACATTGCTTGGCCCGTTTGTTTAGTATAAATGGATAAACTGTTTTCCACAGTGTACTACAGAAGTGCTCTACTACTTTTTCCAGGGTTAGAAACTTGATTATTTGCTCTGATATCTTTCACTTTACCCGAGTGTGTGATGTTTTAAGAACCAAGTGAGGAACTGATTTTTTTTTTTAAACAGTTTATGCATGGAGGATGCTTTACCTAAAAATATTTTGAGCTTAACTCTTGAAAATAAAGTTGAAAATAAACAAAGAACGGAGGCCTAGGTCATGTTATAGATTAACTCTCGATAAGATGTTCACTTGAAAAAGCCAACAGAAACTGGAAAATGCTTCTGAGTTAGTTATTGGAAATGGTCTGAAATGATGTGGACATTTTCTTAATAAGATAGTTCTAACTATGGAAATCCAGAGTGAGTTTTCAAAGAACATCAAAACCAAAATGACTGTGTCAGTGGCAGCAATGAACAGAGGGAGAACGTGGGGCTTTGCCTTGGAAGTTTTCACTGAGTCACTGTAAGGACAGGGTCAGCTGGGAAAGTGTGGATGCATTTGGGTGAGAATTTTCCTCAGTGCCAATATTTAAAGATACAGGAGAAGGGAACTTGAATTTGTAGCACACCCTATCCTTTGGTAGCATTTTATTGGGGTTAGAAACAGCTGCATGCATCTATTTTCTTTTCTTCCTCTTAATATGACACAGCAATGCAAAACCCAATTTCTGACCGCAAGTTTACATCAAATGCTGGCCTGAAGTAATTTTTGCAGCAAAATTGTTGACTGCTGGTAAATTGGGATTTCAGGTATATCAATGGAGGCTTAGATCTGTTCACTGGTGTTTTCCCATGGTCTGTGTTTTCCTGGTTATTCTGTTGGTGTTTTCTGAGTAAAGTAACAAAACGCCCTCTTGTTTTGAAACATCACGGAATATTCCATGTCATAGTGTACAGTGCTGCTGTCATTATTTTAAAATTGGTATTTTTTTTTCTGTTTAATGATGATAGATGTGCTTTGTTTTAAATAGTGAAGTGGTTTGTACAAAGGGTAATTCCTCTTAAATGGAGCAATTGCTCATAGTGGACATTCACAGATCGAAAACAATTGAACTGAAACTTCAATATCAACCTTTTCTGTCTTTAACAAAGTAGTTCATGGTACAGCTCTCATTTCAATGACGAAAAGAATCCACCATGGAAACAAAGCAGAAGCCAACAAAACCTCCATCTCTACCCCAGCTATTCCATTACTGCTTACATGGTAAATTAGTGTAATTTTATTTGGGCCTTAAGCATTATGACTATGGAGAAAAGCTGAATTCCCCTCTCAGTTACTTATGTCATGCTTCTGGATCTGATGATTTATAGGAGTCTGAAAGACTTTTTATCACATTCTTTCTTCATGGCTTAATTCAACGTTGATTTATTTGGTAGCATTTTCAATTGATGTAGTCAATAGTGTCAATAATGGAATAAGGATTAGAACAGATTATCTTTGTGCTAAAATTGTGTAAAGAATTGAATGGATGAACAATTCAGACAATTCCTGGATACAGTTTAACTTTTTTTAATAGCACAAAAGCACATCAAGTGCTGAATGCCACCATTGCAGTTACAGTTCTAAGTATCTGGTTTTTGCATTTAATACTTTGGCGACTCTTCAAAGGTTCAGGTATGTCAGTTGAATTCAATAACCAATGTTTTATGGTGACACTGTTTAAACCAATCATGAGAACACTGCCTTTCTCTGCCTAGTCCATTTATAGTACTCACTCACTCTATGGCTCTCCTGTAAAATCAGTTAATCTGACTTTAGTTCTCGAAAATTTTAAGCATCTGTTGTCTTACAAATTGGAGTCCTCTCTGCTATTTCTTGGGAATTTTCATGTGAGAACGTTCAACCTCTGCTTATGGCTGTGTGAGTGCAAGGAAGTCCACAGTACTAATGCTCACTCACCATCTGTTTTTCTTACAGCTGGGCCTTGAATAATTGTCCAGTAGCTGATGGACTGAGGGTAGGCAATATTTTCAGGGTTTTCTGATTCATTTAACGAGCTTCAGTGCCCCAAGAGAAACACAGTGCTTGTTTATTCATATGTGTAGGCTAAGAGCCTGTGCTATGTCAGACAAATCATGGCACTCTGTTAAAACAAAAAAGGAACTGCCGTCCTACAGACCATATCCTGTGGCTGCATTTGTACCTAAGGGGGCACTGTGGCACTCCTGGGGAATTTTAGTGTATGAATGAAACAGACCTCAAAAGGTGGGAGTGCAGCTGTCGCATCCAGGAGTGCTGTTAATGCAGATTTCAGCAATGATGTCTTGCTGTTTATCCTGATCAGGGTAAATAAGATCGTTTGGAAGCTGATATTTGAGACTCCACCTGTGATAGAAGCCCAATTTCCATGTTTACATATCTTTTGTCTCCCAAGAGCTGCTCTGTTGTTTTCCAGAGGCTAATGAGAAGTGGCTTAGAGATCAAGTGCTGTAGCAGCTCTCATTCTGAATGAGAGCTAGTTTGGGGCATTTAACTCCAGCCTTGTCAAACAAGGTCAGTCTTCTACAAAAGGGAGAGGAAGTGCTTTAGTGAAGTACTGCCCTCTTTAAATACTAGAAGGAGGGGGGGAAAAACCCCCAACCAAGAAAAAAGAAAACCAACTCCAGACACAAAAACCCCTCAACCAATCTGTTAAGAAGGTTACCTGCTGCTTTGGACTACAGGGGCAAGAGCAGTTGCAAAGGAGCTTCCATGTGACAGGAGCAGGTGAATATTTTTGGCTTAGAACCATTGTTTTTTTCTAAGTGGCCTCTTTGAACATTTTGAAACACTTTATCTGAAAAGGGATGGCTGGGTATTCTGCTGTGAGCTATTTGAAAGTTGTCCCCACTCATTAATATTTGCCAAATATGTATATGAATGGGTATTTTCTGAAAAAAAAAAAGTGTGGTGTGGTATTTTGTGCCAAGGAAAGTGTGTGGTGGTTATGTAAGCAGGGTTTTTTCTTGGGGCAGCCAGTAGGTATTTCAGTTTGTTTAGATTTTTTTGACCATAGCCATTCAAAACCAGACTGACTTTTTTTTTTTTTTTTTGGTTTTCAATGTGTGTATATCTGAGTTGGTAAATAAGTACTATGATCATGTTAATATTAATTCTGCTAAAAATATTTTTGAAGCATTTAATAGCCGGTATAAATGAAAGTGATAAAAATTGTGACACTGGAATTTATCACCTTGTTTTATAGAGTTAGAATAATGTTGGAGGAAAGGAGAAGTCAACACCCTCTAAGAATCCTTCAAGCTTTCCTGCCTTTTAAAGGTGCATGTGCGATTGATTTATCAGTTTTAAAGTGTGATGTGTAGTGCAAGAGCTCTCCTGAGAACCCCCTGTCATTTCTTTGCTGGCATTGCTCATTTCCCTCGGAGTTGCCTAGTGCAGCACCATTGACTTCTTTTACATTTTGCTTCCCCTCCCACTCTGTCAGTGCAGCAGCCCAGTGAATTTAATTAGAGAAAATAGCATATCTAATGTCTGTGCTATCCTGACAAGTTGTAGTTGGGCCTTTGGTCTTTTGCACTAGAGCAGGCTCCAGCTGTGGAGAGATCTCGCAGTGTTTTGATCCTGCTCTTTCTCGTTGTGTTGAACACAGGCAGAATCAAAATTAGATACTGTAGTAAGAACTGAAGCGTTCAGTGAATTATTTTTTGTTCACAGTGAGTCACCGATTTTTGCTTTTTCCTCCAGATACGGAAAGAAAGGCTGTGGTACTTCAAAACTGAAATACTTAAGATGTTCAGGTTCTCATGAATAAGAACGCAAGTGCTTTCATCTTAGACAAACTTTAAATTTACCTTTTAACCCTTTATTTCAAAAGGCACCAAAAACTGCTACTCTTCCTAACTATAACATCTTGAATATGATTTTTTTTTGTAACTATACGTTGATTTTATACTGTTATCTCATATATATTTGTGGTTTGTGTATATACTTACATGCCTTGCCTCAGTTCCTTACTGGCTTGCACTAATATTTATTACTATGTAGTTTTGAAGTGATTTCTTTGGTTCTCCTGCTTCTCATAGCATTTTGTTTTATAGCAATCATTATTATCTCTGTTGTAGATAGTAAGTCTTGTATACGTGAAATAGTTAATTAGAGATATTGATTATGGGCATGAAGCTTAATTTGCAAACAAAGATAAAAAGTTTTAAAATATAAGCTTATGATTTCCTAGTGGCACAATCTTTCGTGAGGCAGTGTGAAGTTAAAGTATTTCTTTGAAATAAGTTACAGTTAACATTGTAAAGGGAGGCAAAAACAAGGTTGAAAGTTCTCCCTGAGAAGAAGATTTTGCCAAAACAGAACTAGCGTGAAAATTTGGGGGTGAAAAGAAGTTAGGCAGCCCATATATTCAGTGAGTGCCCCCTCCTTAAGCTTTTTCCCTTGTCATGTATTAGTCCTGTCTCTGGGATGTTACATGGCTGCATGGCTCAATTAATGCTCTGTGGCAGGAGGAGGAAAAAAATGTCTCTGTCTTGTCAGAAGTGAAGTTATTTACTTTCAAAAGCTGACAGAATAGCACTGCAGGGGCTTCATTTATTTCCGTTCAGAATGTCATTATTGTGTAATGCAGAGGGACTCCTGCATGCATTGCAGGCTTATTCTCGTAATCTCGAGTCTGCTGGATGGCTGCAGGAGTGTAAAATGGCCCACTGGAATGTTTCCCTATTCTGACTTCAGCTTGTTCACTTTTGCAAAGCAGCATTCCAAGTGTCTTAAATATTTACGGCTCAGAAGGCGATAAATGTGTTTGTCGGTGGTGCTGATGCTGGATACCTTTGGAATCGTGCTCTGGCCTGGCTGGAAGACTGATTGTATCCTCAGTTACCTTTACAATGTGTGTCATTTTCCCTGATGGGTAGCATATGGTTGGAGACTGCTTTTTCAGCATTCCTCTGTCTGTCATGCTCTTTAGTTTTCCCAAGTCTAGCCCCAAAAGGAGAGTTTTAGTGAAGAATGTTTTATAAAGATTACTTGCTATTTCACCTCAAAGGTGGGAAAAACATTCAACTTTGAAGTACATGCAAGACAACAGCAGAAGCAAGATAAGTAGTTTTGGTATTCCCTACCCAAGTTCAGTGTGTCTTGCTGCAAAAATACAGGAGCGTTCACAAACTGCAATTCCAAGGGGCTTGGTTTATTTTTTTCCTTTCCCTTTGATACCATGTCTTCCAGCTTCGCTTGGAATTCCAGGCTTGGCATGTGCACGTGAAATTGCCTGTTGCTCTTTGGAAAGCTTTTTGGTACACCAAAAGTAAAAACACTGAAACAGCAGAGTTCAGGAGTTCCTGTGCCCTTCTTTCTGTCTGCTCTTAAATAAATACTTCAATGGAAAATTACTTAATGTGGGGAGGAGTCACATTTTTAGTGGTAGTTGATTTTTTTTTTTTTAAGGGTAAACCCTTTTTGATTAGATTTTTTTCTTTTTTTTTTTTTCAGTTTAGTGGTAAACTAAAAATTACTAAAATGTCAAATTCATTTGTTAGTGCTGGATTTTATTTGCACGCAACCCATCTTTAAATGAAGGCAAAAGGATTCTGCTTCTAAATGGGCTTGCTAGCTTTCTTTCCTGCTTTTCTCTTCCTTTTATTTGCAGACATAAAATCCAATAAATTTCTATTGCAGTTGCTGGGCTTGGGGGAGAGAAAGGAGAGGAAAAGTACAAAGCTATTGGGAAGCGTCAAACACGGCGGATGATGAAGTACATTTCATAGCAGCCAATTCCAAGCCCAAAATCCCTGTTGTGCAGGAAGGCTTCCCAGCTCACACAGGAAATTCAGCCATTGCACGGCAGAGTATTAATGATTTATACACCCCGCACCACTGCTTTTGTTCACTCGCAGAGCCTGGGTGTGTTAATAAAGGAATTTCAGGGAAAAGGGTCCTGGCGTGCTGAGTTGTTTTGCTCAGTGCGGTGGACGCTGCCTCATAAATCAAAGGAATTTAGTGCTTTACAACCTTTCAGAGCTGCTGAGGGTGGTTGTTGTTTTTTTTTTTTTCTTTTTTAATCTGATACACCTAGGAATATTTTCATTTCTTTTCTATAAAGAATGAATGAACTGCTGGATGAGATCTATCTCAGCTGTTTTAGGGTTGATTGGTTTGCTTCACAGTGGCATTATACTTCCATTTGTTTTCCATTTGGATTTATGCTTTATGGTGTTGTCTATGGAAGGAGACTAGCATGGTTTTATTATCATAAAGAGATGCAGATCACATTATATTCTGTCTTATTTCTTCGAAATAACTAAATGAAATATAAAGGCAAAATATGTTCGCAGTAAGCAAAGCAGTTTTATATTCTCTATCTTAAATAAAAACAAATAATAGCACTTATTAAATATTATCATCTTAGCTTATTTTTTTTAATAAAAAATATTTTTCGATGTTCTTCTACAGTACACATGAGTGATAATTTTTGAAGTTTTTTTTTGCCTGGAAACTTTGTTTCTTAGTAGCAACTGCAGGATTAGGTTCTTACTTTTGTATTGATTTACGTAATTATCCTTTTCAAATAGTGGATCAATACTGATATTATGAAAGAAAATAGGTATCTACATTTGATTATAGACATGAAGAAGGATTTTTTTAAAAATCTCTGAAATTTTGATGTGAACTGGAGTATTAAATAATGTTATAAGATGTTGTCCTAGCAGAAAACCACTTGGTTGGATGGTTACGGAACCTAATCTTTGCTTTCAGTTGCCTCTTGGAAAGCAGGTTGGGTGAGGGAGTAGGAAATAATTGCAGGGAATGTGTTTTGCAATTAATGGGAACCTGGTTTTCCACGGGCATCTTAAGGCTTTGTATGACAAGGCAGGCACAAGGTTTTTAGCCTGTTTGGGCCATTCAGAGTCATAGATTCAGGTGCCTTTTCGTACAGGAGATGTAACTGTCCTGTCCTGGCTTGGTCACGGCAGAAAAGGTGATTCCCTCTGAGCTTTGCGGGGATCAGCGTTGCAGAAGTTACAGCTGCTTAATACTGACAGGAATTCTTTGTTTGTAGTCTTTGTGGTCTGAAGGCAAATAAATACCTTCCTTTCTGTTTTCCTCCCTGGCTTAAATATCACAGATTAATATAAGGCAGGTGCCCAGTAAATGAGGTTTATGTTTATAGAGCAGCAGCGCTGTGTTTGTTTGTCCTCCATTATTTGGGTGCGTGAGTGTTTCATTGTATTTAATTATGTCTGTGAGGCACAAGACAACAGTCAACATCTGCTCTATTGTTGCCGTGGTTTACAGATAGCTTTGATGGGTTATTAAACAATCTATTTTTCAAACAGCAAACAGGGAAATAAGCTGCACCCATATTATGTAATTTTGTAAGGGTACATTATGTAATTAGTTGTCTAGTATTTGCACCCTAATCTTTTATTTTGATTGGATATATGCTATTCCATTTTAAGAAAAGCGATGATCCTTGGCAGTTTTTATTTAATAGTGAATTTCTAGTTTATCTATGGATTGAGTTAATTTTCCCACTACTAATTTGATTTCACCATACGTTTTATATTGAAATAATGCATCTGAGTTGTGAATGCTAATACAGAAATTAGAAATGTGCATTAACTTTCATTTATTACTGAAGCAGCTACTGACAAACTACTAAGACAGAAACACCATTAAGTATCTTGAACTATTTTTGAGTAAAGGTTTGTGCTGTTACCAAAGCATCAGTTGGGGAAGGCAAGGTTCAAACTGCTTTGCCTCTTAGATCTTACTCAGAGCAGAACATCCCTCAGTACACCCTGGGCAAGAGACGTTGTACGAGCAGGGGGATGACTCTGTAGAACCTGACTCTCATACAAATGGATTTCCTGATGGAAGTGTGTTTCCATGTTAATCTGCTTTTAATTTTGTTTTGGTTTAGTGTACCCGTCAACTGTTTCAAGTTTCTTTATGTAACACTGGTATCCACTCTACTGTATCTGGATGCATTAAGGGAAATCACTGAAAGATTGCAACTACCCAGCATGTGATTTGTTTTTGCCTCAAAATAAAATGTAGAAGAAAATGTTCCAGACACAAATGATGAACAGATCCTAAAATTAGAATTTCTGTAGCTTTTATCATTGCAGAAAGTCACCTATTAGAAATGTTTGAGAACACGAGTCTGTAATATTTTCACGGCTCCTGAGCTGCTACTGCCCGCAGTTCTAGAGCCGCAGCTTGCTGGGGTTGCTTCTCACAGCAGGGCTTCTGAGGCTTTGGAAATGTTGTTAATCCAATGAGCCTGACTTAGGGATGCAGGTTTTCCATTGGAATAAAGTGGTTAAAATCCTATGAACACAAACTCTGCTCTGGTGAGACCCCACCTGGAGTACTGCATCCAGTTCTGGATCAGATTGTCCTGAGAGGCTGTGGAGTGTCCCTCACTGGAGATATTCCAAAACCATCTGGACACAATCCTGTGCTCTGGGATGGCCCTGCTGGAACAGAGAGGTGGCACCAGGGGACCCACTGTGGGCCCTTCCAGCCTGACCCATCCTGTGGTTCTGTGACCTGTTGGAGCAAATCCAGAGGAGGCACCAAGATGATTAGAGGGGTGAAGTACCTCTCCTGTGAGGAAAGGCTGGGAGAACTGGGGTTGTTCAGCCTGGAGAGAAGAAGGCTTTGGGGTGCCCTAATTGTGGCCTTCCAGCACCTGAAGGGAGCCTACAGGAAAGATGGACAGAGACTTTTCATGAGAGCATGGAGATACAGGACAAGGAGGATGATTTTAAACTGAGACAGATGTTAGGAAGAAATTTTTTACTGTGAGGGTTATGAGACACTGGCACAGGTTGCCCAGAGATGCTGTGGATGCCTCATCCCTGGAAGATTTCAAGGTCAGGCTGATGGAGCTCTGACAAACCTCTTTTAGTGGAAGGTGTCCCTGCCCGTTGCAGGAGGATTGAAACTCAATGATCTTTAAGGTCCCTTCTAAGCCAAATCATTCTATGAACTAAACTATCCCTTCTATGTGCATAAAGAACTTAATTCAAAGAAAAAAATGTATAAAAAGCATGGTTACTTGGAAAAGTATGCATCCGAACAGGTAGGAATGGTGTTCCAGGTGCTTGTTGAAATGCCCTTTTGCAAAATGGCCATAATTTTTAGCATAGAATGAAAATTCTTCACTTTTTTTTTTTTTCTTTTGCAAGGGCTTGCTAGAAATACTTCGTAATCTTCCTCTCACCTACCTGAAATTGAAACAGGGTTTTCAGATCTGTTCCTTCAAGTGTCAGTAGATGCTCCTCCATGGATGTGGAGAATTCCTCTTGCAATTTCGATGAATGGAAACTCAAACAGGAACTCCTAATTAGTTTTGTAAGAACTGAAGGAATGCCGGGGTACTGCTCTTTGTTTTCAAGGTGTTTCCAGAAACTCACCGTGGATGGGGGAGGAACTATTGGTTTGTTGATTTTATTTTTTTATTTTCTATAATATCTATGACTAAGTTTGGCAGGGTGGGTGTCTTAGGAAGTGCTCATTATAAGCAAACATTTGCGTTTGCGTGCGACCAAACGACCCAGGCAGGTGTCTCTAGAAGCCTGCATGGGAATGGAGCATTCACGGGCTGTTTTCTGGCATGCAATGCAGACATGGATTTTCCTGGGTGAGAAAAGCAGGACTAGAATTTCTGGTGGGGTAGGTCAGTTTATTGACTTCTGCTGAGAATGTTAGCCTTGGCTTTGCTGTGAAATTAATGCATTGTGCGGTGAATGTGCATCTTCTGTCATCGTATTCTTGTATATTTTGCTCGAGAATGGTTTTAAGTGTTTATTCGCACTAAAATTGTACAAGTTGTGTGTGTCCATTTCCAGAAGAAAATGAACTTTGAAACTGCTTTATAAAAACTCCGAGGGAAAGCTATTTTCAGCTTTATTAAGGAAGCAGAGTTACAGCAGGCAGCATCTGATCTGTGAGAGTGATGGGCCCTGGTTACTCTCAGAGCTTCACAAGGAGTTAGGGCTGTGGAGCACAAAATATTTCAGTGTTTTCTTCGTGTGATCCTAAAGGGCTAATTAGGGCTGAAGAGTTGATGATAAATCAGGAAATTCAGCTCTTTGGCCATGAATGGCCAAATAGATCAGTGGAAAACAACAAATATTGTTAGGCAGTAGTGCCAGATCACTCAAACATCCAAGAAAGGAGGCTGTGAAGAAGACCTATCAATAAGAAAAAAAAGGAGGTAATTATAAAAGCCTTTGAAAATAATTTCTGTAAGAATTCACTAGTTCTAGTTGACTCATTAATTATCCTGAAATTTGACAGTTCTGTAGAGGCAGCTGTGTAGTGCTTTTCTGTCAGTGCAACGCAAGAGACGTTCCAAAAATAGCATTTATAATCCAGATGTGCAAAAGTCAGGTCTGTCTTATGAACCTCCTGTACAGTTCATGTTTGCTGAGCAACTCAAAGCTTGTAGAGGAATATTACATTTCTTGTTTTTATTTGTTCTTGGTGTTCAATCACATGTATTTTGGTGGTTTACTTCTTTACTAAATAGTATCAAATGTTTCATTCCTTCTGGTTAGGAACAAATCACTATTGAAAAACTTTTGAGAGAAGGTAAGATGCTCTCAGTCAAAGAGTTTGAGTTCAGTTTTTAGTGTCTGATCCCCTGATCTTGCAGTGCAGGAGAACTGACAACTTCTGAGGTCTTAGAAGGAGAATACTTACTCTTTGTCTTATTTCTTGCAACAGTAAAAATCTTACTAATGTCCAACTAATAACTTGAGTATTCACGAAAGTACTCATTTCAATAAAAATAGAAATAATCCTCCTCTGTTGTCCTTTCCTGCACAACTTTATCCCAGTCCTTTGCTGATCCCTTCCAAGGTTGATTAAAACCTAAATGAAGGTGAGATTAAAAAGGCCTTTCTTTCTCTATTCCCTTCTAATATCAAATGGAATTGACAAAAAGTAAAGAAGTGGGTGGCAGGAAAGGCTTTTACCATCTGGCACTGATACGACAGGGCTCTGATTTTCTGCTCTGAGGTGCTTTCTCTCCTCTTCTGTTATTCTGAGCAGTGGGATGATCCCCCCAGCTTTACATTGTCCTGAGAAAGTTGTGAGAGACAGCATTAGAAATCAAGTATTCCCATGAATTCAGTACGCACTGTGGTTGCTGGAGAATATGTAGGAGTGGAATGTGTAATGAATTAGTAGAATATTTTTAATAGGTCTTAGGAGAGGGGAGAAAAGTAGACACATGATGTGGTTCTTTCAGGTGAGATCTATTTACTGTGTTACCAGGAAGACTTCTTGAAGCTTAATCCAGGGAATTTTGTTCTTCCAAGTTAGTTCTCCTGTGTACCAGCACTTCACACAGATGTGGCTGCAGAGAGTACCAGAGCAATCCCACTAACAGTGATCTGGCTTCAGTCCCAGACCCTCAAACCGAGAGCAGGAGAGATGTGACCCATCTCAGGGAGAGCTAGGTTTTAGCTTGGTCTGGATAGGCCATGTGTATGACCCCACACTGAGTTTAGGAGTGGTGTTGAGTTGCTGAACGTGGGATTAGGTGTGTCACCAAACATGTGCATTAGGAAATATCTATGAGACTGAATTGACTTCGGGCATTAAGCAGCAATGAAGTTGAAAAAGCTTTCTTAACTTTCTGCCATTCAGATTTGGAGGCAAACTTCCTATCAGCTGAGCTTTCTAATGCTTTCAGCCAGATCCTGCCTGCCTTAGATGCTCCTTGCTTGTAGCTCTTGGCTAAACTTTAGTACTTAAACTATTGCCAGTGTCTTGAAGAGAGCTGAGTTATGGCTTGCATTACATCTAATGCCTTCAAGTCTTGATATTTTATCTCTTGAAAATATGAAACTTGTCAGTAGTGAACAGAAATTCCCTCTGATCCCTTTAAAGACCTATAGGGTCTTTATTATTTTGGGGTTTGAATTGGTTGTTTCTCCAAGGCACCCTGCTCACTTAGGATATCTACCCTATGCTGGTTTCTGCAATCAAGCCATAGCACTTGGCATGGTAGGGTGCTTGAATGATGCATTTATACAGGCAGGAGGCAGGGTTTAATACCATCTCATGATTCACTGTGCAGTCCTATTAATATGAACTTGACTCGGGGGAATAAGTAGCTGTTACTTGTCAGCAAATCCTGAGTGTATTAAGGGGGTGAAGTTGTATTGAAAGATTCTCGCAGTGATACTCTGCTGTTCCCAAGGGAAGCAAATGAAAACTGTGCTTTGATGAATAATGAATGTGCTAATTGGGGTCAAGAAGTCATAGCTTCCTCTGATACAGTAGTTAGAGTAGCCTGACTACAGCAATAAAGAAAAGTCTGTTTGACCAGATTTGGTAATAAAAATATGTGACTGTCTGTCATCTCCGCACAACTAAAGCCTGGGACATGACAGTGACAGGCAGGTGGTTTATCTCTTCTGCAACACGGGGGTGTATTCCTGGGATCCTCTTTTAGGTATTGGTTGGTGCCAATAACAATGTGGCCATGAACTGATACTGAGACTGCTTGAGTGTTCAGATATTGCCAAAAATTCTGTGTGGAATGGAAGAAGATCTGTCTCATGGCATGGCTTGGGTATATCTCTAGGGTTCATTAAGAGTGGATATTGGTTAGAGTCAGTCTGTTCCTGACTTGCAAGGAAAAATGTATTTGTTGTCGCTGGTCTGTATTTGCAAATGAATGTACCCTAAGGGGAAGATCACAGCCTGTGCTTACCTGCTGACAAAATACATGCAAAAATACATATTTCTTGGTCATCCCGTCTTGAGCACCCAGAAGAATAAATGAGAATAAGGAAGATAGATGCAAGCATGATTCCAATACATGTTTTTTTTAAATACATGGAACCTGGCACTTTAATAAAGATGTATGTGATACTGCTTATCATTTGTGGAAGTGGAAGATGTACATAATTTTCAGTAGTTAGTCTATGTAACTGCATGATATCGAACAAGCGTGAGATCTTGGAAGTGTTCTATGTTTCATACAAAATTTTCTAAGCTGCTTAACTTCTCATGGATTGGAGTCTAATCTCAGCTGGTTTAGAAAATGCAGATAATCTCAAGAGCAGAGTAGCGAAAGATATCTGAAGTGGCCTGGAGATGGGAGAGAGTGTGTTCTCAAAGAGGCCAACAGGGAAAATTCAACTGATTTGGTACAGCTCTCCAGCTGATAAGAATTATGTAATAAAAGCCAGCATGGAACTCTGCAAGAGAAGGAAAGCAATGCAGTGCTCACTAAGGCAGAAGAAACAAAGTGCAGAACTTTGTAACACATCTTCAGTGCTGGGGACATCGTGATGTCTGCATGTCAAAATCAACTCTTGGTACTTAAAGCAACAGTATTTTCCTCCAGTTTTGCCGCTAACTTTTCTGAGTGATCCAGGACAACTGGAGGCGCACAGAGAAGCTTTCTTCACAAATATAATTGTACAGGCTCATGGAAGTGTGTTCCACCACTTTTTGTGGCTTTAGGAGACTATTTTCTGTGTGGCACCTTGCAGTCCAATGTCACCCTTTCTCCTAGTGCAGAGCACAGCACATTAAATAACTGAAGTTTCTAGATTCATCCTGCTTTAATTTTGACACAAATGCTGGGATAAAAATCTGGTTGTGACGCAGAATCTTTCTAATTGGTATGATAGTGCAGCTAAGTTAAAAGTCACCTTTATCTATTTGATGGTTTTGGTTTTTTTTTTCAGAGAGTAGTTGTTGGCAGATTGTTCTTGGCTTTTGTGCCTTGATATGTAGAGATGATGACAGGTCCTTACGTTTCTGTGGTAGCCCAAGGGAAGTCCAGGCACCAGGGGATCCCTAAACTCCACTTTTAGCCTGCTTCTTCTCTCTAGCATACATTTATCACCTATGTAAGTGAACGTGTCTTGCAACTCACTGAAGGGTAAATCACTCTCCCTGCTGTCAGGGGACAAATACTTACCTTTTAGCAATCCAGTCCAAGCAGGGATTGAGGGTTTCCAGGATGTAGAAGAGGGCAAGCTTTGCCTTCAAGAGTTCTGGGAAAAGTGAAGCTAAGTAGGTGTATATCTTTTAAGCGTGTGTGTGTGTTTTCTTTTATATTGCTTTCGTTGTGGTGATCTCCTTGTACCAGATGCAATTCTTTTCAAAGGAATTTACAGTCAGAGGTGGATACAAGTGTATAGTTGACTTGCAGAGGAACAGGGATATTGGTCACCATGCCCCTGGACAGTCAGTTCATCCCCCAGTCAATGTTTTTGTGTGGCATTCTGGCAAGAGGAGGTTTTATGGGCTGAAAGAGGAGGTTCATAGATGTTTATAGAGAGTCTTACCCGGTAGCAGACAACTTCAGGAGAAAGCATCGATGCCATTTGGAGTTTGGTTAGGAGGTGAAGGAGCACAATATTCAAGGCAAGACAAAGAGAATATTCATCTTTGAATTGTTGACAGTAGTGGCTTGGGTAGGAATAGGCTGAAGTGAGCCTTTGAGGGGGATGACAAGTACTGGATAAAGGTAGTAAAAGGATGTGTTTTGGGGCAGTGCCGGTAGAGAAAGAAGTGGTCTTTGTGGGAGCATTCCAAAAGAAATGCCAAGTAAACACACCATTCTTTAGCCAGTGAGATACTAAAGCAGCCCATGACTCAGTGCACAGCACTGACAATAAGAAAGGAAGTTGAAACCAGAGAGAAAGGATTGGCTGTGTGCTCAGAAATCAACATTTACTGGAATATTGCACTTCACATGTTGCAAGGCCAATTGGCCTACAGGGCAAAAGCCTTAATTTCTCTGGGGCTACAAATAGTTTCTCAGATATGTTTCCCAACTTCTCCCAGCTTGTTTGAAGCTCTTGTGTTTGGCAGGACTGTAATTATTTACCTTTATTTATCTTTGAAATCCCCAAACTTACTATCATTGTATATTTAGAAGAAAAAGGCTAAAATCTGAACTTCAGTGGAACTGAAGCATTGTGGTTTTTTGGCTGAAGAATTGGCTGGGTTCATCTTGACCTGCTGCTAGTTTTTAACGTGCTCCTAAGAGCTAATGTAATTGTTAGATGCTAATGTAATTTTTAAACGGAAACTTTAAGCTGAGAAGAAAAATGTGTTAATTCTAAATATTCTGTATCCCACGTGCTTGAAAAAGATGGTTTATCCCAGTTTTAAACAGTTTCTATATCCTTGCCCTATTCTCTAGAATGAACTGAGATGCTTAATAAACTCAAACAACCCTGACAACATCTGCCATGTTAGCTATCAGTATGAGACCAGCAGATACCTTTGATTTGTATAAGTGACATTTTCTGCTTTAGAAGTCAGTAAAACATCCGTGCTGTGTTTTGGCTCTGCTGTCACGCGTGAGAGGAGCTGGCTGGGGAACGGGTACCTGGCATGAACAGCCCCTACACGTACTTCGTGCGGAGGAGAGCAGAACAGTGAGCAGCTGAGGACACGGGGCAGCTCTGGATGCTGCTTCTGGTGCACTTGAAGAGCCTTTGGCCCTGAATGGCTTTTGCAGAAAGGTGGAAATAGTCTGCAAGACAAGTGCAGCAGTTATAAAAGCATCAGCAGCTGTGCTGGGGAGGGTGGGGGAAGATGTGCAGGACAGCTTTTTCTGCCTGTCAGTATTTCCCTTAATGCCAGATCACCTTCTCTTTCAAAGCATGTGTGGTGCTGGTATCTGGTAATCCTTTTTCAGAAGCAGTAATCTCAAGTTGCTGTGGATGAGGGAAATTATCATGAGACTCAGAAACTAATTTATCCTTTCAGTTTTGGGGTTTTCCTTTACCGGAAAACCACTGAGAAACCTTAAAGAGAAAAGGGAGATCATTTAGAGAATAGGAAAGGTGGCCAGAAATGGGAGACTTGAACTTAAAAGAATCAAATATGACATAGCATAAGCTATGAAGAGGGTGCCAAAGTGGTACCTGAATTATTTATGAACTGAGAGACGGGAAAGTTAGGCCAGTGTTGGAAGGAAGTAGAAATTATTTGAAGTTCATTGGTGTTGTGCAGCATTTGGAAGAACTATTGTTTGTGGTATTTTGTGGATACAGGCATTAGGAAGAATTAATTATTTGGCAGAAAGATGGTCTAAATAGATTACTTCTGTCAGAATCTGATTAGAGCATACATCATTGATTGGCTGATGACTGCATTGCAGGGATCTGCCTTTTCCAGGCATTGTGGCCCCAGGAAAGTTGCTTAAGTCCCATTTTTGTTCTTTTCTTTCTCTCTTTATTTCTTTTTTTTTTTTTTTTTTTTTTTTTTTAACCTTGTACCACAGCAAAACTTAGGCATCTGTTTTTGCCGGGGGAAGTATTTTAGTCATTGTCTAATGTGCCACTTACATCTTATGTGCAGGTGGGATCAAAACTCTGGTCTTTCTTGCACCATTTTCACTTTTCTTGCTCTGCCTGAATGTGTTCAGTTTTCAGGCATATTTCTAGCTTGATTTCTGTATCTGTGCATCCGTACTGTACAGCAGTCTCCATTTCCTTCCCATTTAAATGACTTTTTAGCAAGTCTTCAGTGAAACTGCTATTAGAGCACTCCTGTCAGTAGCTTCAGTTCTGTGCTAGAACATGAGATTGTGGTGTTAGATTGCTGGGCCTGAAATACTTATGAATTTTGTGACCTTCTACTCCTCCCTTAGCTTGCTTAACCTATGCTCTTCACCATTAAAATCAGCTTTTCATTAATAAAACCTGCCTTTTAGCAAAATTCTGCATCATTGAAACAAATAAGATTGTGCATTTTATTTGTGTATATGCACTTTACATATAAAGCTAGTGTTCATGTGTTTTTCTTGTTCTTTCTTCCTCTCTCATTGCTGAAATCAATTTTCAGTTTTGGAAAATCCATGAAAAATTTTAATGGAAAAAAAAAGAACCTAGGGTTTGGGAACAGCTGAAAGTAACATACCCTCCATGAGCACACTGAAAGTGGCTTAGCGTGTCTTTTTTTTTTTCCTAACAGCATTACAATTTTCTAGAATGTAATGGAAACGAAAGCTGTGTAGTTGTTTAAAATAGATGATCTCCCCTTTTCCACCCACAGGCACAGTTAATTTTTTGCAGGGAGGAGGAACCCTGCAGCGGGCAGGCAGTAGGTGCTGTCACCACCAGTGACATCAGAGAGGTGCTTCATGTGCCTGTCCCGACCATTCTGGCTTTGTCCTCCCAAAAGTGTTTAGGTCCATGCTTGACCTTAATCATGCTAAAGGTCCTGCTAAAGTGAAACAGAACTCTCAGCTTAATTAATACTCTTCTGGCTCATTCTTTCAGTCCTCAGCACTCTTTGTGGTCAAATTTCATTTATTCAATATATTCTTGCAGAACTGGAGTGACCATTGATGCTAACTAAGGGTGAGCTGTAAAACTCAAGTCGAATTTCCTTTTTGTGTGGCTGGGAGGGAGGACAGATGTGTTGGTCTAAAGTGGTGGAGCTGATGCAGAGGCACTGGCATAAGTTCCGAGCTTGGCGCGGGGCGGAGACGCGAGTAAAGCTCTGTTGTGCTTCTGTGGTTTTGATTCACAGAGGTTTGTGCGAACTTAGGTAGCTGGTGCACGCATGGGACATCACCACAGAGCCCAGCCACCAAGTCAGAGCTTGGATTTGGAGTGCCCCACACCTAGACATTTAGAAGCATGTTGTTATAGTGAGGCAAGCAAGGCGTCCTTTCATTAAAACAGGTAAATACGGTTTATTTTCAGAGTTTGATTTTGTATATTACTATCTGCAATGCAGAAAATAGCAATGCTGCTTAGACATTTGATGTTTTCATTATTCTGGAATAATTATACTGCTTGCAAAGGACTGGAAGGGTCCTCCTGGAAGCTGCTGAGTTCACACTACCACTACTATTTGCATTATACAGTTGACTGTTATAAGCCACCCTTTTTTTGTTGCTGTGGATTTGGAAAGCTGTTCTAGACCCTCACTAGACAAGACCAAAATACTTCACAAAATCCCCCGAACTTGAAAAAATATGTTCAGCCTAAATTTATTCATAACTAGGTTTTTCTTGATTTTCAGAGTGTCAGGATTGTCCTTAGCTTAGACAGCCTCTTCCTCCTACTGTTTTTTTCCCTATTCACAGATTGCTTTGCTGGGATAAACAAATCAAATTTAGGTTCCTGTTGCAACATAGTTGTTCCATTCCCCTGAACACAAAAAGGAATTTCTCTACAATGTTTGTATCTGAATTTGACTTTTTTTCTTTTTAATTTAATGTGGATGAAGAGAACTGTATTCTGTTGGAAGTACCTCTAAGAAATCAAGAAATTGAGAATTAAAATTAAGAAATACTGCTAATTTTCCTTTTCCTGTTTGCATCTCACTAGCATCTCAAATTCTTTAAACAGATGCAATGAGACTGCTTTTCTTCCTCCTGAGTTTAGCTCTGAAGTTTATTAGAAGGAGCATGATCTTGCATTTTGTATTATTGAATTCCATCCCATTTCTATTAATGAAGCCCATAAGATTTAGCAGTTCTTTCTATGTAACATCCTTATCCTTTTCAGTCTTGACAGTACCTTCCAACTTTGTGTCATCAGGAAGTTTCATCAGCAGGTTGCCTTGTGCCAAAATAATTAAAGAAAATGTTAAAAAAAAAAAAATCTGTCCAAAAATAGATCACAGAAAAGCTTCCCTTGAGCCTGTGCTTCCCTGTACAAATCTTCCTCCTCAGGTTTTCTAACATCTTATCAAATGCATACATGCTGAAACAAAAAACCTGGCAGGTATTTTACAGAGCAATTTAACAGTCTGTATTTATGTCAGTTGTCCCACTGGAGTCATTTGAGTAAAGCTTGCAGAATCCATTTTATAATCTCCATTCCTGGGTGAAAGAAATCTACTTTCCTTTCAAATGCAGCTCACTCTGCTAGATGAAACAAATAGGCAATAGTTAAAATGAACCTTTTTTTCTAGAAATTAAGTATTTTTAAGTGAGTTGTGACTGCAACTTGCTTTCTCATATATACTTTTTTGTTTATGTATTTCTCTGTGAAAGTTAGTGACTGATTTTGTATTGGAATTTATGACAATCTTTTGGAAAATCCATGATGTGTCAGCTTGCTTAATAATTAAACTGCAGAGTTTCTCTTCCTTAATAAGAAAAGACCAAAAAATGGGATTTATAGCTAAGCATAGTCAGATAACCAGTGAGAACAGCGTTGTCCCCAACAGAAAAGTGAAGCGGTTCTGAAACAGGAGATGGAGCGGAGTAAACATCACTTCATCATGTGACAATTGCTGGCCTCGTTGGCAGCTTCTGCAGGGAGCATCACCGAGGGTCACAATTCCACATCTAAAGTTAGCAGTGGGGTAAGGCTGGCAGCAGGGAGGGCCAGCAGGCAGCTGCTGAGGGAGATTTCTAAACCCTGCAGCACGGCCGCCGTGATACACGAGAATCAATTACTGAAAACCTTCCACGATGGTCAAAATGTGACATTAAATAATTGAGTATCGCATCAAATCTTGTCTGCAATTAGTTATCTGGAAAAGTAATTATGCAACAAAATCAAGTAGCTGAAATTAGTGGTGTGAAGCGCCCTGGTTATTCGAAGACTGTAGGAGATTTTTTTTTATTTCACTTGTAACGTGAAGTTGTAAGTACCTAACTAACTCTTTGCTGAAATAAAAAAGTCTTGCTCAATTGTAATTCTTGTCATTAGTTACATCTGCAATAGAAGATACATAGCACATAAAACAGGTGTTAATGACTAAGTTGGTTTTGTCTAAAGTAAAAATGAGCTGTGGAAGAGAATGTCTTGTAAGTAGTACATTTAAAATCGAATCTGTTTTGATTTAGGGAGTAAACCAGCCTAAATTTCACTCTTTTGTCTCTTACATCAGTAGTGTAAGTTGATTTGGAGAACAGAGTTGAAATACTCCAATGGGAAAATGTGTTCTTTTAAAATAGTTATGATCAATTTAACAACACAGATGTTGTGAAAGGTTAGAAAAACCATTGAAATATAATTTACACTAATAGAAGTAGTTAACTTGCATTAGTTAGCTCCCATGTCCAAAACAAACAAGAAAAATATAATGAATCAAAAGAGTATGTACCCAGTATAACAGACTTAAGTGTAAACGCTCACATGAACATTGTTTAACAGCTTATAAATACAGGGAAATGTCTAATTCTGCAATCTTGATAAACCTGATGATTTTGAAAATGGCTTCTAATAGTAACTGTTGTCATGTATATGCCAGAACTGAGAGGAAAATTATTTCTAATCAGTAGATCTGTACAGAATTTGATCTCTATGTGTATAGTACTTAAAAATCTGAACTGATAAAGAGTAGTTGGCTAGTCATGTTACTTAAGCTGGTCCCAAAATAGCACCTTCCTTTTTGGGTAGAGTTAGGTTTGCAGCTGTTGTCTCTATCTGTTGTCTCTGAAGAAAATTTTAACATTAAGTGTTGCTGACGTCAATTTTTTTCTTTTTTTTACAGCTGATGTGGGCTTTGCCCCTGACAGAAGTTATTTGGTTCTAGCTCTGAGTTTGGAAGAAGTTGGTATATAGATTTTCCCCTAACTTTCAATTGATGTGTTTAGCTTTAGTGGGAGTAATACTATCACTTAAACCATGTTGTCGTCTCAAGGAGTTTTGCTACATCCCTATGGAGTGCCAATGATTCTGCCGGCAGCACCATACTTCGCTGGACTTGTTCAGGTAATGCAAGGCCGCTTCCAACAAGCAACTTAACTCTAGTGCACTTAGAGCAATAATTGGAATTTTTATGGTTGAGAAAGCAAACACTTTTAATACAGGCAAAAGCTCTCATGTAGTCAGTGAGAAGACAGTAGGAAATCAAAAAGATGGATCACCCTAATCTGTGTATTGACATCTCTCATGGCTGAATAAATGGTGTAGTTGAGCTATATTTGCTTGTATTGATTTGTCTGCTGTTTAACATTCATGCCTTTGCTTCACGAGGTTGACCACAGGGCAGAGGATTTGCTATCCATTCTAGGTTTCTGAGGGAGTCAGCATTCCCACGGCAGGTCAGAAGACAAAGTAACTTACCATGATGTGTTTAGGTTAAGTGTTTTAGCGCAGCAGATAGGAATAGTGTTAAATATGCATTAATTCACATGTCGCGCGTCACACGGAATGAAAAAGGGGTTGCGGTTTCGTGTGTCTAGAAATATATCACCTGCAAAGAATATTTATACACATCCTATTAATTCCTTTGAGCCCTCAAAGTGTAAGATCTTGCTGCAGGGCAAGAATTCTGTATACTTAGGAGTCAGCTGGCAACACTAGATTGTTGTTGTTGTGTTTGCTTTTGCTTTTATTTTATTTTTATCAAAAAGTGGTGCAACTGCAGTTTCTACTGTTAGACTTGGGATTTTTGATAGATCGTGCAGATGCTAATTAAGCAATAAGTATCCTGTCGTTTACAGTATTAGAAGACATTAGGAAAAGTCAAATAACATTTCTAAACACTGATAAAATTGTACCATCTGAGTGGCAGTAGTTAGATATTGTGCATTAACAGGGTCAAGACACACGTGTGTTAGGGCATTTCTGTGCTGTGCTAGTGAGGGAGAGGGAAATTGTCATTGTGCTCCTTTACTCCAACGCTTTGCTGCCACAGAGGGGCAATCACAGCGTGAAACAGGTGGTTTTCCATATAGGTCCCTTCAGTAATAGAAGACTGTGGGTTGTGTTCTTCACTTCAGGCTTAATATCAGACACATATGTCTAAAATAGAAATATGGCGTTGCACAGTGGCCATTATCAGGGATTGGGAAACTGTGTCTTGTGGAACACGCGAGCTGAGGCTGCTTTTTATGCAGTGAGACACATCGAGCAGGCCTTCATATCCATTAGAATTTGGGGGTGAAGGTCGGACGCTGGAGCTCACTCAGACCCTCTGCCATCCTGTCCAATAAATAATTACAAGCAAATCGTGCCTTTCACTCTATGCTGATTGATGTTGAAATTGCTTTTGAAAGTTCTCATAAGTTCCTGTTATAGATTAAGTGCCGGTGTAGGAAAAATAACTGCACCCAACTGAAATGGGTGAATGTAATCAGGTTTAATGGACTCGAGAGCTTGTTGGGAATTAAATAACTATTGATTTGTTGGAAAGTTGCTGTCATTACAAAATGCCACTCTGGACGCATTATCCAAGCAGATAGATTAGAAGAAAGGGCCCTTTGAAAATTTGGGATGCCTTATTTCAATCTTTTTCCTCTTCTTTCTTTCCTTAGAAAGAAATATCCAGGCCTGTGTTACTCCTTTAGCGTAGATCTAAAATAGTCAAGCAATAAAAACTGCTGAAAAAAAAAAAAAAAAAACAAAACCAACCAAAATATGTAGTACAGATGCAGTTGAAAAGTGTTCTTTGTATGACTACTTCTCTAGTCTCTTGTCTTTTCTGTCCCTGATGTCAAACCTGAAAATGGCATTTTGGAAACAAAGCACACATTTGAGTTATTGTCCTAAAGAGTGAATACAGCTTTAAATGGTCTGACCAATTTGTCCCCCAAGATTTTACCTGCATTTACAGTATCTCTGGTCGGCTTATGACACCAGAATGCTTATTGTTTTTCTCTTGGAGTAAATCTAAGTATCCAAAATAAATAATGCAAAGGACATTTGATAGGAATATTTATATCATCCTCTTCTAAGCAGTAATTACATAACACTCATGGAAATTTTCTTCAAAAATATGCCTTGATAAACTGATTATGTAAATGTTTTTTTCTGGGTTGCAGGTCGAGAGCCACAACCCTGAATTATTTTTGAATACGAAGCAGATTTAACATTTTATAGGCTTATAAGATGCCGATTTATTTATTTGCATGGATTTCTACAGAAAATAGGTGTACCTCTGATCAGGGATTCCTCACGATTTCCAACTGGGTTTATTCTAAGATTGCATACGAAAGCAGCGTAGAGTTTTGCCTAGAGATTTGGGGGACTGTTTTGGGAGGTTTTTTTGTGGTTCGTGAATGGTCGAGCAAGAGAGATCTCTGTGGAGCAAAGTTTGTCTTCAGAGGTCCTGCACCTTCAGGTGCTGTGTGTTATTTTACTTAATGCTGTGTATATGCAGCCTGCTCCAACCTCTCCTAAATTCATCAGTAGACCCTGCCATGCATCCTCTGCTTGCTTCTGTCACACCCTCTTGTTAAGGAGTGCTGGGATGTGCGAAACCTGGGACAAACAAAAAAAGGGTGGATACTGTGGGTACCTCTCTGGACACACCTTATAGGAGCAGCCATGTGCATTTTCCTAATTGCATGTGTTCTGTTAAGGAGAGTTGTATTCCTTGCACTGAGATGATGTGTTTGAGTGAGATGATGGAAAGTGAAATGCTTGTGTTCTTGGAGAGACAGAAGGTCCTGGGTTAGAGAGATGTTGATGTGTATCAAATTATGTTAAATATACATGCAAACTTATTTTCCAGTAAATAAATATACCTTAAACTTATTAGTATGATGGCCTCTGACTTAGTGGCACATTTTTAAATGAGAAAATACTTTTTCCACTTCCTTCCTTCTCCTGGGTAAAACTATTTGAGGAAAAAAAAAATCACATGGAAGTACAAATAATGCATAAATAGTTTTATGCCTCCTGTGGGTGGGGAGGTATTTTCTGCCTTGGCACAAAAGACCCACTGGTGGCTTCACGGGCTGTCACAGCTCCGCTGCCACAAGGACCCAGGCAGGGACTGCAGTGCAGCCACTGCGTGTGCTGAGGGCAGCAAGTCCCACGAAACTGTCCTGCTGCTTCTCCTGGCAAGGGAAATAAAAAAATGCCATCTTGGATTGAGTGTCAATCCAGTAAGAGCTTTCTTATCCTGCCCTTGGTCCCCATCCCAGTTTAGTCATTTGATTCCCCATGGGGAGCCCTTATGTCCGCATAAGCAGTGGAGTCAGGAGGTGTCGGATGGCAAAGGTCCATCTGCCTTGGCCAGGGTGTGGAGCGTGGACGAGTGGCTGTGTGCTCCTGCACCATCTTACAAGTTCTTAGAATAAATGTCAAACCAAGCTCTAGTTATCGTTAAATTACAAAGTTTTTTTTTTAAGGCTGCACTGTCTCACAAGTCAGAGGATAGTATGCTTTGTTAAATAATATCTGCGAGGTCATATTAGCTCCATCCTTCGTGGCTCTGAGTGTTTCTGGTATATCAAATGTTTGCAGTTACTCTGGTTATTTGGAGTGTTAAATTTACAATAAAATATTTTGAAAACGCATATGCAATATATGACATTTTAATAATGGATGCTAATTTTTTTATTACATGGCTGGGTTAGGTAGCTCCATTTCCATTTAGCAGAGAAAGAGGAGTTCATAGGCATTATTATAAAAGTTATTAAAGTTGAAATTGCTTAAATTTTTCAGTAAACTACTGGAAAGTTCTAAGACAGTTCTATTTAATAGAAAATGTTGAACTTGTATATATGGGATTATAAAGATGGGATTATTTATGAATATGGTCAGTATTTTTTAAAATATGCTTTTATTTTAACATAGTGACCAGAAAAATTCTAAGAGTTCTGAGGGTTTAAGCTTGTGTTCATTGTTAAAGAATTCAGACAACTAAGCTAAAACCTTTTTTTTTCTGCTTTTATTTGCTTATTTATTTATGTAGTGGTAAAGGATTGTAGTGGTTGGAGAAGAAAAATAGAAAATAGGCTGGTGATTAACTATTCCAATATATTGGGAATTACTGTACTTTTAAGTACATCGTTCTTAAGCTTAGGGTTTTTTTTCTGTGCATCTGATTTTCCATAACTGGTTAACCCGTGTGTTTGACTGACAACTGAAAAACTGATAATGTGGAGACTGTTCCATTTTATTTTAGGGGTGAGAGAATTGCCTAGAATATGCTGTGAAAAGTAGTGGTGCAGACTTCATCACGGTGCCATCGCTTCACCCATCTGGAAAATCCTTGTTTTAGTGCCGTGTTGGGAAGTGCTAGCAGTGGGTACATTCTGAATACTTGTAGGTGTTAGTGTGTTAGGCTACCTGCAAAATCACACTTGCGTTCCGGCAATCCAGTCTTGGGGAATGCTATGGATTTGTTGTGTCACCTTACATGAAAAAGGCTTTTGTAACTCGCTAGGTTTTATTTGAATAATACATTTGAAATAGCAATAAGGAGAGGTTTTAATTCTGCCAGTGTTGCCTGAAGTGGTGTATGGTTCTTGCTGTTGGTTTTAGATTATGATCTAGTGGAAAGCAGAGTGTAATTTCTGTTTACTTTGGCTGAATTGCCTCTTTGAAATGCAGTAAGGAGATGATTTAGCTTAAATGCAGATTTATTCTGGCTTGATTGTGTTGTTCTGTCTCTCCTGTTACTAGTACTGTACTCCCAGTGCTTTGTGAGAGGAGGATGAATATGTTTTACTATTGCAATCACTTTTCATCTGAGTGTGTCTCTTGTCTTGGTTTTGAGAGAGCACATCTAACATTTCTTCTCTCAGTCTGAGAGTTGCAAAGTTTTTCTCCCTTTTGTATCAAAAGTGCTTTTAGCACATGTAAAGTGCTGGTGTTAGTGATGAATATAGTCTGTATTATTTTGATAACTGAAAATTTTTTGTAAGCAATGTTTAAATGTCTGGAAATCATAGAATTGTTTCTTGGAAAAGACCTTTAGGATTATCAATTCTCACTGTTAACCCAGCAGTGCCAAGTGCAACATTAATCCATATCCTTAAGTGCCACATCTACGCTTAATTTTTAATTTACCATTTTAAATACCTCCAGGGATGATGATTCAACCATTTCCCTGGGCAGCCTGTTCCAGTGCTTGACAACCCCTCTCTAACAGCCAATTTAAATCTCCCCTGGTACAACTTGAAGCCATTTCCTCTTGTTCTGTTGCTTGGGAGCAGAGCCCGACCCCCACCTGGCTACAACCTCCTGTCAGGAAGTCGTAGAGAATGAGAAGGTCCCCCCTGAGCCTCCTTTTCTCCAGGCTGAGCCCCCGCAGCTCCTGGTGCTCCAGCCCCTTCCCCAGCTCCGTTCCCTTCCCTGGACACGCTCCAGCCCCTCAATGTCCTCCTTGTCATGAAGGGCCCAAAAGTGACCCCAGGATCTGAGGTGTGGCCTGAGCAGTGCCCAGCACGGGGGATCGGTCGCTGCCCTGGTCGTGCTGGCCACACCGTGGCTGGTACAAGCCGGGTGTCATGGCCACACACTGGATCACGTTCAGCACCCCCAGGGCCTTTCCTGCTGGGACCTTTGCAGCCACTCTGCCCCAGCCTGCAGCTGCAGGGGCTTCTGGTGGCCAAAGGGCAGCACCTGGCCTTGGTAGCCAAAGAGGACTTGGGCCTCTTGCTCTTCTGGCCGCTGCTCTCGGCCCAGCCATCCAGCCTGGCCAGGGCCCGCTGCAGAGCCTTCCTGCCCTGCAGCAGGTCCTTAGTGTCATCCACAAACTTACTGAGGGGACATTCAACCCCTCTGTCCAGACCATGGATAAAGACATTAAACAGAGCTTGTCCCGGCACTGAGCCCTGGGGGATCCGTGCTGGTGAGCTGCCCCAGCTGGAGGCAATTCCACTGCTCCCTCTGGGGCTGGCCATCACCCGGCTGTCACACAGGGAGCACTGCACCCATCCAAGCCACGAGCAGCCAGTTTCCAGGACAGTTCTGTGGGAAGTGGTGTCTGGGTAGACACATCCAGAGCCTTTCCCTCATCCATTAAGCAGGTCTCCTTAGGAGGAGATCAAGTCAGTGGAGCAGGAGCTGCCTTTTTAAACCCGTGGTGGCTGGGCCTGATGGCTTCATTGTCCTGTATGTGCCTTTTGATGGCACTCGAGATGATCTTCTCCGTACAACTTCGGATTAAATTGTTTTTCCTTTTAATCCACGGAGCAAGCAGTGTAGCCAATAAGCATTGTCAGTGAAACCTGCCAGCTGCTCAAGAGGCTGCAGACAGCTTGAAAGTATTTGGTTATTGCTGTTGCGAGAGTTTATTTTCTTTTAACTTGCCTTTATTTCTTGCTAATAAGTGCAGATCTCATCAAATACCTGGCGAATGAACCCACAGGGGCAAGAGGGAGGCTAATGACATAGAATGTCTTTCCCATTGACCAAAAGGACAATAGTAATAAAAAGAATAGCTTATCTAAATGGTTTTAGTTCACCTAAGAAACAAGTTGTTATTCTGCCCTCCCATCTGCATAATTTTTTTCTCGCTGGCCTTTCTTCCCGAAATCAATGGGTGACATAATTCCAATGACTAAGGCAAAGTTGCGTTGCCTCTTTCACCCTTATTCTGTCAGCTCCATCAGTGCTGTGTTATAGCCAGGGCTTCTTTCACCTGCCAGATTTCATCTGACACTTAACAGGCAGATTTTTTTTTTTCCTTTTCCACTTTTGCATGTAACATCAGTATTAGTGAATTTTAGACATGATGATCTATAAGTATGGTCGCTAGCTTGTGTGTTGGATAATACACTCCAATAGAGTATTTTAGTATGGCAAAAACTGGATAAATCTGGACCTTTCTGACTGCAGGGGTTTTCAAGTGGAATAAATACAAGAATATGTGAGTTTGTAGGGAAAAAACCTAATTTCTAGATATGAAATAGTTTTCATTAGGGTAAGTTCTATTTATTTTTTCATCCTCTGAACAAGACAAAGCTTTTAAGATTTGGATTCTCTGTAAAAGCAGATTGTTTAATTTGGCTCCCCCAGCTAGAAGCCAGCAAGCTGATACTGCTGTTTCCAAGGATCTGGAATTTCAGCTGTTTTTTTCTCCTTTCTGACTCATGCATAATCATCAGTAATAAAACTTTGAGGACCAGATTATGACAGGAGATACAACTTTGAAGTTATTTTGCTTTCAGTAGAATGATTCACAACTGATATAAAAATATGCTTGTACATCTAAATATAGAACAATAATTTTAATGGAGTTTGCTTGAATATTTCACCTATTTACCCCCTGATAAGTTATCTTGTGTTACAGAAGCTAATGTTAGAAACCCGGTTGAAATACATCTTTTGGCCTGTCTGCTTGCTTGCTTTTTTTAACTGAGGTGTGCAGGTAACTGTTTGCTCAGACCTGGTTTCAAAGAGGGTGTTGTAAAAACATATGAAATGTCTATTTCAGTAGATCAGGTTGTGCAAAAAATATGGTAAGGACATAATTATTTCAAGTAGAAGCACTTTCACCTGAACTAATTGGGAATTGCATTTAACTGCTCTATTACTACCTAAGTGTGGTGGAAACACACTCGGCAAATATTTGGCAGTCAGATATCTCAGATATCGCAGATAATTTGGAAAATTTTGGTGGTTTTTTTAGTGTAGTGACTGGTCATGAACACTGTGAATAGATAATTGGAAACTGACCCAGGTAAATTTTCTGTGTCAGACTTTCTACCCGTGTTTCACAAGACTCAGGTTATTGTGGATTAGGGTAAATTCTGATATCCACGTTCCTCTTCTTTCTCTGGGGGACTGATGTATGAGCTGGAGATATTGGAGAATGACTTAATCCTCCAGTACTGATGGGTTTACTAAGTCAGTAAAGAATTGAATTTCTTTTTTAAAATCTACATATGGTTTTGTTGCTGACCAAGCTGAGAGGAAAGTAGAAGTTTCTTGCCTGTATATTCAAGAGTCAGAATGGTTCATGTTCTCATTTTATCTGAGGCCCTGAGCTAAATAAAACATGGTGCATTTCAAGGAATGTTATTCATCAAGGAAAGCTATACAGAGGTTTGATAAGTCTCCTTCTGTAAAAGCAACATATTTCTTACGATAAAGCTAAAAGTACTCAAAGCAGTGAACTGATCTGAACTATGCTGATTTTATATTGTTTTGGTTTTTTTAATTCTGAGGGAGGAAAATATGATGAAATGCTTATTATCCCAAGACTTTTTCATGTTATAGAGCGGGAAGTACACTTTTGTTGCATCTCTGTCCACACTTTGCCGTATTATTCCAAAGCATGTAGTGCCCTCCTGTTTGCTAATTAGCAGCATTTAAAAGTCATGGAGGAGAAAATGGCAGGTTGTTTATATATTGGTTTACTATGATAAATGTCTGTGACACTTTGCTTTCTCTGTACCATTTTAATGTATAGCAGATTCAGTAAAATGCATCTCCAGGCATCTTTAGACATGTAAGCTTCAAAACATCCAACCCAGGCAAGAGAGTGCTGCCAAAATGCAAATACAAGGGTTTCTCTGTAAATTACCAGCAGCTGTGCAGGTACACATCAGCTGTCTTTATTTGCACTGACAGTGGTACTGAATACGAGCATGTTTCAAACACTTTGAGAACAAATCATATTGACACTTGAAACCAAGGAAGAGAAAAAAGGGAATTTCCAAACATTTTACTTCCATTCTGGAGGAAACCTTAGAATTATGTTAAATCAGAACCTAAACAAGGGTGAGCATTCCAAAGAGAATAGTAAGAACAGGTTTAGAAAACAACAGTCAGGCTTTTTAAAAGCTGTAGCCCTGTAGTTGGTTAAAAGCAAGATGACATTTAGTTGAGAAATAAAAGGTGACTAGAGGTGAGGGAAAGCACATCTTCCTGCACTTATGAATGATCCTGGAGACAATAATACAGAATGAATCATTCTTTCGTTCCCTGCTAGCCTCAGTGTGATGCTGACTTGAGTGAATTAGCAAACCTGAGAAGTCCTTTGCTACTCCCTGGAGATATCTTTGCTCTGTCAGTGCAGCTCAGGGGATTCAGCTCAGCTGGATGCTGAACAGGGTCTGTATGATGGGACCTGCTTCACATAGGTGAAAGCAAGTTTGAAGGTGTTTACCCTCTATGCAAAATGGCTCCTCATTCTCTAACTGTTGGATGTGTATTTTATGTGTACAGGATTTGTGCTGATGTTATTTTTTGTGACATTTGGTTTAGTGCTTGACCACCTTTTTAGTTTTTGTTTGTTTCTCTGATTTATTAGATCTTGCTTATGCAGAAAGGTTTTAGAGATACATTTTTAATTAAGAAATTAAGAAATACAGAGCAGCCTGTTTTTAATGAAATAAGCTCACTTTTGTTAGGTTTTCTTTCTCTTTGACTTGGAATTGTACTGAAAAATGCTATATGAATAATTTTTTTAAAATTAATTTTCATCTTGCTAACAATTGAGGTACAGAGCAAAAGTAAACCTCTACAACTGTATTTCAGTGCTTGATTAAAATGAAAATATTTTCACTTCAGTTATTAAAAAAACCCAACAAAGCAAAAAACCCCCAAAACACGAAAACTCTTTAGAGCCATCCAAAACCACCAGGATGGAAGAGGATTCTGACTGTTTGTATACAAAAACCAGAAAAGGCAAATTCTTAAGAAAGCCATGAGGGTTGTTAACAGAATCTCAACAAAATCTGATTCTATAGAGGCTGAGCCATACTTGAAAAGGTCTGATCCTCAGGACCTTAAATAATTTATATTTTGTTACGCATTTGTAGCAACTAATTACTACAGAGTGGTTTTTAGGTTTGTGGTACCTGGAAAGTGCCCTATATTGGAAAGCTGTCAGTTCAGGTCCCTGCTATAGAGAGCAGGGGTTCAGTGTTTGATCTCCTCTCCAAGGAAGGTTGCTCTCAGAAGTGCAGCAATCTTTTCTACCTTGTCCTGAGACAGAACCAGGAGAATGAACAATCTAACGTGTTCTGTTGTGACATGTCACGCAAGAGTCTGCTCCGAGATGAACATGGAAAACACAGCACCAGCTTTCCTCTCACTGAGGGAAATGAAATGTAATTGGAGCAACCCCTCCTTCTGGAACACAGGAATAAATTACACTTCTGATTATTACTTTTTAAAAAATCTTGCATCCAGACACTGAGCAGTTTGTGGGGGGAGTGGGGGTGTTTCTCTCTTTTTTTGGCCTTATGTCTAAAACTAGAAAAAAGCACACTTGAAATCCTGAATCTATCTTAAATTGTCTGTGACCAACTCTTAAAAAGATATCTTCCGTGTTCTCTTTGTCTTCTCTTTTCATTTAAGACAGAAATATGTCTCACTTTTGCTACCCAAATACAAGAGGATTTGAGGCCATCTGAAGCACAGCAGCTGGGGTTAGGCCCACTTCTTAAAAGACCAGCCAGTCTTTGGCAAATTGTACTTTCTACTCGATTTTCCCCTATCAGCTCAGCTGTGATGTTTCCCATTCATTTTAAAAAAGAGTGTGCAGAAATGACTCAGTGTAGTTCCAAGTTTGTTTACTTGTGCAGAAGCTTAAATATAAAATGAAGGCAAGCATTGCCTGTAAGGATTTACTTCTGAATACTTCTAAAGGTTACCTGAAATTGTTGATATCCAAAGGAATTTTTCAAACCTGATCATTCTGTAAGAAAAGAAACAGATGGATCGGTTTCATCACAGCAGTGGTTAGTGTGTCCTGGGAAAGTGTCCTCACGGGCTCCTGGGGTGACTTATTTTGTAGACTGAAGTTGCTGAAACCCACTCAAACCTTTGAAATGCTGCTGTTACAGGAAATGAAATCCACCTATTGCAGGATTCTCAGAGTACCATTTTTAACTGGCATGCTGTGCTGGATTGACTGAAGTGAGTCCATGGTCTTTTTACTGCAGAGATGAATGTTTTTATTTTTATGCCTTCCTCCGTGAAGGAACAGTTAAAATCAGGCAGAGGGAAATGTAACAGATGTTCACGCACATTTCCCATCTGAAAATGCCTTCCACTGGCCAAGACGATTGTTAGGCACAATTAAGCCCAGTATATACATCCTGTGCTGTAAGCCAAGGCTGCTGAGGATGTTCCCAACAGGGGAGCACAGGTTTGGAAAGAAGGAAGTTTGTGTGAACTTTCATCTGCAGCAGGTTTTGGAGTGTCACTGTGTGAAAAGCAAAGGAGACCTGACTGACGGCTCAGAGTCTGTGCCCCCATGTGTCCTTAAGATACAGCTATGCTATGTACAACTGTAGATTTAGGAGACACTTTCAGTCCATGAGCAAATTTCATGTGCGTTTCAAGGACGCTAACACTTGAAATCTGATTTTTGAGAGGCATTTGGTGTAATGTTGCCAACTGACTTTAAAAGTTTGTGATATTACGCCTTGTAATGTTCCACATTCAGTGTAATTGTCACTGTAATAAGCTTTATGATGGCAAATCTTCATGATGACTGCAGGGATATATTTTTTGCATGTTGTGTCTGAAATGTGAGTTGCTTTTTGATTTCAGAGGTATAGTGGTAGTGAAGGGAGGAAGGCACTGCAGACTTTTGAACTCATGTTTGAAACGTTTCTGCAGAGAGTGGAATTTGTCATTTCCAGTGCTGTGATAGCATCCACTGTTGAAAAAGACACTGAGAACCAAATGCTCTTATATTTTGTGATTTGTATTGTAATTGAACCCATTAGGGTTGGCCATTCTGGAAAAGCATGCTTTCCTGGCAGAAAATTGCAGTGATTGACTATTTTTGTTGTATCAAATATTATACAGACGTTGTGAAAGTGTGCTGACCTAAAAATGTCAGTGGGTATTTCATATCAGTCTCCTTTTGTGTTGTGTTTTGTTTTGTTTTGTTTTTTTCTAGGGTGGGGAGGGGTGACACAAAAATGCAAGACAGACATTGCTTTTCTGTTGTGTAATGCCTGGCTTTTAATAATGTAAAAAGCTCTGTGCCAGGTCTGTAAACAGAGTCTGTAAGTGCTGGGCAGCCAGCGAGTCTTTTCACTGAAATATGAAAGAGAATTCTAAACCAAACCTCTTTCCAGTCTTATTTTCCTGTAACAAGACACAAATCTACAAAGGGTGTTTCCCTCTGGCCTTAGTTCTCCACATAATGATTTTGTTAACTTCCTCTTTAGATGGATATAAGTTGGGTTTAATATCTTGTGATATTTTTACTCATGGCAGCAAGAGGGTGACACTAGTCCTGAGTCCCATGTGCAGATGATGAGACACAGTTACCTGTATTTCATAGGGAAAAAAAGTGGGACTCCACTCATTTTCTGGAAAACATGATTTGTTCCTGCAGGAGAGTATTTCTCAAATACCTCTTTGTTAGTCCACTGGAACGGATGGAGTTCTGTGGAGTGCCTGGAACCTTGCTTGACACAGCATATGGCCTTTATATGTGCCTAAAAATTATTCAGTGCGTGGTAACTTGTGGTGGCAATGTGTTTATCTCTGCTGCTCGTTCTCAAGGAGCATTGTCTTGTTTAAGTGGCTGTGAAATGTACTTTTTATATGCTGTTCTGCGGTCATCTTGAGGTCGGTATAATCCTGGCTTAAGGTGTCTGGCTGCAAATTTATCATTTGCATTATTATTGGTTGGTTCTTGCAGAACCAAGCTAATTCTTTTTTTTTTTTTTTTTTTTTTTAATGTATAAAATGCTTTGTCTAGAAGAATAATAGCAAAATGCCGAGAAAGGTATTTTTATTTTCTTGGTTCCAATAAGAAGTGGAAGATCAAGGAGTGCAGAGGTGATGCTTTAAGTCTTGTTTAGCATGGGAGAGATTATTTAAAAATATTAATAAATGTGCAGCATTGTGCTTCTGGATAGGAGGGGTGAAAATTTCTGGTTTACGTTTTCACTTTGTTAGTTGAGTGCTTTGTAGAGATTTTCCTCTCTGAAGTTCTGTAAGTCAAGATCAGACACCTGAAATACTTAAAAGTAGTTCTGGGTCAGAGCCAGACTATGTAATTATTAAAACCAGTATTTCATAGCTTTGTTTGTTTTTGAGCACTTCTTTTCTGAAACAGGAAGACAATATAACTCTTCATTTTCTTGATACCATTCTGAAGGCTTTTGTAATGTACAGTTTTTCTCAATGTTTGGCACTCTTGGTATTCTATGTACCTCTACTATTTCTTGCCATGTCTTTTAGATTTTTTTTTTTTAAATCTAATTTAAAACACTTCTCTGTTACTAAATGGCATAACCTCTTCTAATCTTATTAATTAAAATTATCTTCTGGTCACCATTCTTCCATTCCTTTGCAAAAAAATATGATCCGGCATTCACATGACAAAAATAGATCGTGAGTCGGGAATCAGACACCTTCAGAAACAGATCCCGGATGTATTTTTAAGGAACACTGTGTGCTAGCAAGCATTTAAAGTCTTTCTGGAATTATTTCTTGAGAATAGTGCCTGTTAGCTCCTGAGGTGGTTCTCAAATGTACTGCCTAAGTGGTGTCTATTTTACTCCCTGACCTAATGACTAAAGCTAAAGAATTAATTTGTCTGTGAATATACTGATACCATTGCATTGTCAGTATTTGTTAGGTTTACCACTTTATTCTTCTGAATGCTTACATAATTCTGCTTCAGCACCATGTTTCCTTGGAGGGGAGGATACAAGTCTTAAATTAAGAAAGATTTTTGTTGTTGCTTTTATTTGCTAAATAACTAACAGTTGTGATTCAAGAATACGATAAAGCCATTAATGTTAATTACCCTTCACACCTTTTTGGGAAAAACTAGTGTCCATACTTTGTGAATTTGTTTAACATTTAGCTCTTGTACTCTAACAGGACAGGAGACTTTGATTATATATTACCCAACGCAGAAATAGAAAAATCAAATTGAACGTGATATGGTTCTTTTTCTCTCTCTGTCTCAGGGCAGAACACTTTGTTAAAAATTGATTCCACACTCTTCAGTGAAAGCCATTTCTCTAATGTAACAAAACCTGAGGGGTTTTCGTTATCTTTTATTATTATTGTTATTATTTTTCACTTTCAGAATTAGAAAGTGGATGTGCACATTTATACATGAAAATCTTCTTGCTGTGAAGAGGGATTTCCAGTTCACAGGTTCAAAGATGTTCAAGCCAGGAAGGATCATTATGATAATTCAGCCTGTCCTCTTCAATGTACATGCTACAGAACTTCTCTTGGAGGCTGGCTTAAAGCAGACCTTTTGGAAGAGATTTAATCTTGTTTTAAACATCCAAGTAATTTTGGTTCCCTCAGTTTCACTGCTGCCCTACTGAACTGTTTGCATGTTTAATTACCCTTGCAGTTTGGACATTACAGGGCTCTATTTCTCTTTATTTTTGCTCCTGGCTGCTGTTTCCTGCTGTGTTTTCTGTCTGCGAGATTAAAGATGCAAAATATCCTCAAACAAATGAGGAAGCTGTTGAAGTGTGCTACCTCCTAGAAGAGATCTATATCAAAGATGTAGAGGAAAATAGGGGAGGAAGAAACCTTGTGGAATCACATAATCTACTTTTCTGCCTGAAAGCAGGATCAGCTTTGCCTGTATCATTCCTGAGAGACATTTGCTGAGCCCATTCTGGAACGACAGGGACTCTCTAACCTCTGCAGGCATTTTACACTTGCGCTGGAGGGGTTTCTTTTCCCCAATGTCTGAGTTAAAAATCTTTTTCTTGCGTAATTTAACCTCCCACTGTTTTATGGAGAGTGGGCATACAAAATGTATGATTTCCACCCTTCTCCTTGTGGGCCATTATCTACCTAACGATAGCAATGTCAACCTCAGCCTTCTCTCCTTGTAGTAGTGCAATCCTCATTCCTTCAGTCTTCCCTTCTGGAGTTTGCCTTAGCCTCCTACAGGTGTGAGCCATTGTGGGTAAGGTTTTTAGATACGCAGAATTTTTCAGGTATCTAATTTATTTTCTTGAGAAGAACACGTATGAAGCATAACTTTGCATCAGATACCTGAAACTGGAGTAGGAGGTAATAAAATGTTGCTAGTAGATACAGATGTGTGTTGGGGAGGAGAGGTGAGAGTTAACAGTAAGTCATGAGACACAGAGCACTGTGAAGGATGAGTTTATTTTGCTGTTATTAAAAATTTCATTTCAGGATAATCCCTCTGAGACTTAACACGTTATTTTAAGAAAAGCTTCCTAGAGCAGCAGTAAACAAGACACAGTACAGTAGGTTCAAACGATTCAGAAATGTTTGGATTTTTTTTTTAAACATCCCATTTATTGAGTCTGTTTCTAATACAGTGCTGAAAGAAACAGCAATCATGTTGCCTATGTGTTTGCAAAAAGTGACATTTGTAAAGTAATCTATTTAAATAATCAGCACTCTGAAGCCTTGTCTGCCATTTTTGGCTGTCAAATTTTGTGAAGTAGGAGGAAAAACGTTTAAAGCACAGGCTAGCTCTTTACTGATTTTTGCATATCCCTTCTTCAGCAGCTTGGCTGTAGCTTAATTTAGAGGTGCTGCTGTATGTGTGACAGTATCTGTTTGTGTGCATGGCTTTGGCAAAGCATCCCGTGCCTCTGGATGTCCCAACAACAGGAGCAGCCCATGCTTCCGTCTGGATTGGTTTATTTACATCAGTCTCACGATGCCCACATCCCCAGTACTACAGAAATGCAAGAGCAAACCTCGTTTTGCTGCACTGCCTTTACAGAGATGTAGGGCATGGTTCGATTCTTGCGGTCACAGGGGCGGCTTTTTGCACGAGTACCATGTTCAGTCACACCCGCTGTCTGAGAGGACACTGGCACTGAAATCGCAGCAGAAAGGCACAGATCTGGATACAAGAGAAGAGAAATGTGGCCTGCTCTGTGACCTCAGCACTGTGGGTAATGATCATGGTGTGTTATTGGTAGGGATAACTGATTATACTAAAGGCAAAACAGCAAACAAAATGCACATGGGTGATCTGTGGGTTACCTGGCCTTAATTTTCCCTTGATAATCATCACTGTACTTACAGAATTCCTGTCTTAAATACACAATTTCTCTTTTTTTCTTTTTAATTTGTGAAGGTAGGTGGCAAAACATAAAGTATGAATACACCAATTCTTCAGGTCTTTTAAAGCTGCAGTGCTGTAAAGTCTTGTGCTACAAATTGTAATTAATCCATATTTCATTTGACAGCCTCCAGTTAAGAAGCATTTTGACATGTGTTTAGCAATATTCCTGTTCAAGGAGGCACTGAAATTACAGTAAAGCACCTGTCGAAGTGCTTTCCTGAATTAGGATCCTAGCACTCTGTAGATGCAATCACATTTCCTCAAGTTTTCCCCTGGTGTTAATATTGATGATAGGATCTGAAACTCTGAAGCATGAATCAAAAATAGTCTGTGATCAGGAAAAGGCAGATAAGAGGTCAGGAAAAAGAGAGATGAAGAAACACAAGGTGAAGTGAAATAAATGAGCCTTAGCAACGTGGGGTTTATTTGCCAGTTTTCATTTGTATTGCTTTGTGTAAAGTGACTCAGAACCCCCCCATATGCGCTACATTTCTGCTTTGAGAAATCTTCTTGCCCTGAAAAAGAGCCTTGCTTTTTTTCCTTATTTATTTACAAGAGTGTTAATGTGTTGAGGTGTGTGGAGCACAAATAACCCTGTGAGCAAGTCAGGGTTAGTGAGTGATGGAAATGTGGTGGAACCTCACAGCCCTTCCTGAGGGCCTCCAGATGACCATCTCCAAGTCTTGTTCCTGTAGAAATGACTGTGTAATTTCAGAGAAGAATGAGATCTTCCTCCCCTCTTACTGACCATCACTGGGGAGAGCTTGGAAAGGGTCCAACATGATGAGAAATGTATAAAGATGAGAGTGCCTTTTGACTCCCTCCCAGACACAAAATACAGATACTGGAGCATCTTTTAAAGAAATATTTGCAGAGTTAATTTATAATTTTCTATTTATATCATGAAGGAACAGAGGGGACTATAATAATGAGGCTATGATTTCTTCTGCTTTGGGTTCATAATGATAAACAAGATTTTACTAAATTAAAACTATCGTATTGTATTAATGGCCTTAAACTGAAGAAGGATGGGTTTACGTTCGATATTAGGAAGGAATTGTTCCCTGTGAGGGTGGGGAGGCCCTGGCACAGGGTGCCCAGAGAAGCTGTGGCTGCCTCATCCCTGGAAGTGTCCAAGGCCAGGTTGGACAGGGCTTGCAGCAACCTGGGATAGTTGGGATAGAAGGTGTCCCTGCCCGTGGCAGGGGGTGGAATGAGATGGGCTTTAAGGTCCCTTCCAACCCAAGCCATTCTGGGATTGGATCCGTATAATCTTTCTGCAGCTTCTTTTTTTTCCCTGTGATTTACCATCCTCCCCTGTGCTGTGGTTTATGCCTCAATGCCTGCATAAATAGGAAGTGATCCCTGTAATGTGGACAAAATAGTGAGTGGAAGGCTGGAAACTCCTTCTAGTTTGCTTAATATGTTTTATATTCTGTCTCATGCATATATGGAAGGATGCCTGTGTATTTAATTATATGAGAGATTTCTGTCTGGAGCATTTGAGTAGAGTCCTGTTCCTCTTGGAGCCTAATATGGATCATGTATTTTCATTTCATGAAAGTTATCACAGCTGATTTCATCCTTTCAGGGACAGATTTTGAGCTATTTGCATATAGTATAAACTTAAAATACAAGAGTGATGTTTTGTGGGAGACTTGTGACAAAGACTTGCGTGTAGTTTTAAATTCTGTGGATAGTGGGAATGGAGGCGTGTTTCTTTAATTTATATCTAGATTATGAGCTATTTTGTAAAATACAAAATCTGCTTGTAAAGATAATAGAATACTTGATGATTGAAGATTGGAGTGAAATATCTCAGTAAGGTAGAATTTACGATGATTTTAAAACCAGCAAAGATTTGGCAGGTGCTTAAAAATTACCAAAAGGCTCTTTGTTTCAGGTGGTGTAGGCATGCTCTTTTTTCACTTGCCATGTTTATCATCACCAGTATGTGCTTAAATCACGCTCTGTACTCACTGAAGCTTTGCTGAAGAATGTCAGTCAATAGTTACAAAGCTGTCAAACACTTTTCCCTAAGTTGAATTTACACAGGCAATCTTCTTCTTTCAAGAAGAAATTAATGAAGTCTTGTTTCACTGCACATGTGTAGCCATTTTTAATAAACTTTTAGGGATTTGAAGTACTTTTCTGTGCAGTTGCATTTGTTTCTGGATTACAAAATGTATAAAAGCTTCGCCAGCCTTGGCAGAATGAGGGGAGTTGCAGTTTACAATTTTTTTGTGGCAAACATTCACTTTAGGTCGGTGATATGTGAATTTACTCGCCTATTTATTATAGCAGTGATAGATTATTCTCACTTCTACTTAAATTTGACAAGCTGCGCAGTGCTAAACCCTGCTAAAATGGTGCAAAGACCCAATTACATAAACTACAAAGGCATGCAAGAGTAAGCAAAGAAAAAACATATAAAAGGATTAAAGATCAAAAATAGAATGATTCCAGTGAAACTGCATTAGGAGACATCAGGCAGGAAAACATGAAAGAATTAGAGTATGAAGAACAAAGCTTTATAAAGCTTCTGAAAACTGGCAAACATATTTTTAAAATTACTTCTATTAACTCTTTATATTAGAAGGAAAATTATTTATTGGGAAAGTACATATTTTTCAGTGTCGTAATGAACTACACTCGAATTGTGTTCTTCTTGAGTTTTGTTTATGGAGTCTGGGTTTCACTGGCAGAGTAGTGGTAGCTGGATTTAACCAAGGGCTTTAAAAGTAAGTTGTGGTTTTAATTTTAAATAATATGCTATGGAAGATTTAAGAATTGCAGGGTGAATTCAATTTTATTCCTTCTGTGGCTTTAAACACCACCTTTCCAGCTAATCCGTATTTTCTTATACCATGGATGTGGTGTTGCACTGTCTTGAGAGGGCTGAAAAATAGAACCACAGTCAGGAGTGACCAAGGCATTTGGCCCTTACTTTTTCTCTTACAAGTGACTATTGTGTAGAATTCATTTTCCTTGCTCAGGGAACTCAGAGAATGGATAAATGAAAAATAACCCTTGCAGGAATAAGACTTAATTCATTGCAATTCTCCCACGTTCCCTGGAAGAACTAGACAAGCATAGACTCCTGTAGTATTGCAAAAAGGCTTTCTGTATTTCCCACAAACAGGGTTTCTGCTGAAGTTAAGAGAACCAGTTCAGTTACTAATTCAGGTCATAACCACAGTAGGTGGAATGTCTTTTAACATCTAATTAATTGACAATAGTGAGATGGCTTTCTTTAGATAAGTCTTCAAAAGGCTGCACAACTTTTGTATAAATCAATACTTGCCATGTATTTTTGGTCAGCACTGAACCCCATTCCCGTAGCAATTCATCTGAACTTATTCTGCTTTCCCTTTCTACCTCCTGGCCCAGTTTGGGAAGGGGTGAAAAGAGTTGTGGGGGTTTTTTTATAATTCTTTTTTTTTTTTTTTTTTTTTTTTTTGTGGCAGCATTGCCTCCTGGTTGAGGTGCTGTGTAGACAGTCCTTGTCTCTGCTCTGAGGTTGTTCTCATGTAGCTCTTGCAGGCTGGTTGAAGCCTGGGAGGGATACAAAGCAAGACAGATGGTTTCCCACAGACTTCCCCTCTAGCTCTTTCATCTTTCATCTAACTATTAATTCATCTGTTTGGATGGATACATTCACGCATGGAACCAAGATGAATAATAATGAGATTTTTAATAACTCCCTACATTTGCATTCCTTGTAACTCTTTACATGGTTCTAGCTGATTAAAATGAATCATTTACATAATTAACATATGGTTATAGTGTTGGCTTTAATATGCTGATTATCTCAGTACTTTTGTCTAGAGTCAATTGGATTCAAACTGTAACAATTGTTTGAAGTGAGAATAGTTTATTCCTGTGAGGGTTGGTGAATATTTGCCATGGGGCCTGATTAGAAATAGCACAAATGTCCAAGAAATTCTTTAATGTAAAGCATGTATTAAAAAATAAAAATAAAAAAGAGAAATGTCATCTACATCTGCTGTGTTTAGGTCAGGCTTTACAAATAGCTTTCTATGCTTAAAGAGACTTCTGCCATTAGTCCTTAGTGAGATACTAACACAATACCAGGCATAGTCCTGAGAATGAATCAAGACAAACAATACAAGTCTAATTGTTTCTTATTTGTAAATTTTTTTTTTAGATCAGGTTTAAAAATAATATTTTTTTTTAAATTACATTGAGGTAGAATTAGGAATTATTATTTTTCATTACACAAAATATGTTTTAGTGTCTTTATGTTAACTGGATTACCTTACTCTTAAGATTAAAAGAGGAATAGTTTTCATATTTGTTATTTTGCTTGTTTTCTCCAAGTACATTTTTGTAGCAAGTGACACTGAAGCAATTGTATCTTAAGGATTGGTGGAATATTTTCCAATCTTGCTCTCAGCCTTGGTGGTGTGCTCGGCTTCCTAGTGCAGAGGCTGCTTGAAAAGAGACAGGAATTGTCAGTTTTTGTGGTTAGGTAACTAACACTTGTGTCAACGGATGCTTTTTGAATGTTCATGAATATTTGAAGCAAATTTGTGTTAATTGCACTACTGTTGTCCACAATTAGTCTGTGGTAGACATGATTAATTGTAAAGAGCCCTGACATTTATGCATAAAAGGCTTGAGGTCAAACAGAAATGGAGAAAAATGGTTGCTGCAGCATTGGCAGATGGAATGCTAATGCATTTTGACTCATACTGAGAATAATGATATTTCTGCATCAATAACAAATAATTGTTTTAGAACTGTGGAATATTCTTCTCCTTTCCTTTGCTTTTCTTCCTCTGTTTAACTTTGTTCCACCCCACCCCAGGATGCCACGGTCACTGGTTATTTTTACAGGGCAGCTTTTAATTGGCTTGAGTGCTGTGCTGTGAGCTGCTTTACAGGAAGCACCCACCACACTGTCAGCTGGGAAAGGCCCCTATCGATTGCCTGCTTCAAGGAAAAGCATAAAGGAATAATATTCTGATGAGAATCATGTGTGCATTGTGAAGGAAGTCGCTTGAATCCCTGTTGGAATATAGATCCTATCAAAAAGTGAACTTCCTGCATTCGTAGGATGTGAACACGACTTCCGCCTGTTTATCATGACTGAGTAGTGAATAATTCAGCAGGTAGGATATGAGTGGTTTAATCTCTACCCAAACAGCAAACACACTGTGTTCACAGTGTCATGACTGGTTTGTGATGGTGACCTATGATGTTTGGATCCTCTTTCACCACGTCAAGCATTATATGGCACCCAGACCAGCACCCTGCAGTGCTCCCAATGGGTGCAGGTGGAGGGCTGTCCTTAAGGGGCTGCTGCTCCTGAGCCCTGGAGCTTGTTAAAAATCAGGAGCCCCTGATGGATGTTCCTGTTTGAAAATCTGGCAGCGTGGTTGGTTCGGTGACCGTGGCATCGCATCCACCTAAGGCTGGCCACGTCCACATGGAGTACAACAGTCAATAAATGTCTGTGTACCTGCGGCACAGGGAGGCTTCTTCCAGCTCTTCAGCGTTTGGCACTTGACTGATAAGTCTCCTTTGTTAAAATTGACGTTAATCTGTCTAATTCTTTATAAGCTATTGATGGACTCATTAGCCCAGTGACGTTCTGCTGGTTTAGGTCCTGAGTGAATGGAGTCTTTCGTATAAAGGCTGAACAGATAAAACTTTCCAATAAATTATCGATATTAAAAAGACTCTCTTGAGCAAACAGAGATCTCTGCCTTCATTTTCAGCATTTTAATAAGTTTCTGATTGTCCTGCATTTGCTGATGTAGCATCCATTGAAGAGAGCCTAAACCTTTCCAATATCCTTTGTAAGTTTTTATTTGTTTATATAAAACTTTGCTGAAAGATATGGAATATTCTACTACTTAATAATTCCCATTTGAAGTGCGAGGAAATTACATTTTCTATCTGTCCTCAAACAAAATTTTCTTTGCATGAAACCACCATAAAGTGTTAAAAACACTTATTTTTCTCTTTTTAATCCTTTGGGATAGAGCAAATTTTTATTTATTTACAATTTGTGCTAGTTGACCATTCACAATTGCTTTTTAGCATGTCTTTAAAAGTTAGAGGAAGCAAAATGAGAGTAAACTGGTAGCCTGGAAAAGTATGCTGATATTCCATGAATAATTTTAGGATGTCAGTTGAGAAAGTTCTCGTAAAAAATCCGAAGTTAAAAAACAAATGTTTCAAGCTGAGGTCTGACAACAGTGTTAAAAGTTCCATGGAATCGCCTCAACTTTGCGGTGTTTTTGGGTAAAAATTGTGTGATGATTGTTCGTGATGGCCGCTAAGAAATGTTGATGGCTCATAATGGTCTTTGCTAAATAGTCTGGGACACAGCGCTCTATGGAAAACCCCTGAGGGATGATATTTTGTGCAGTAGCTCAGCCTGCTGAATTTTTGCTGTACCGTGTTTGTATCAGACCCAAACTAGGTAGCAAATGTTTGCATGCAATGGAGCCTTATATAACTCTGGCATAATTGTGTTCATAATTTGTTTAACAAAGAAAAAAATCTCCATCACAAAAAGGCAACCTGTTAGTAGTTTGAGTCTGGTTTTTAGAATGTACAAAAACCAGCCTAAATGAGAGAAATCACTTGTCTACGTAACCCAGTAGTTATCTAGAACGACTAAATTAAGTGAAGTACTGTGGTTTTCCATTAAGTGGTTTTTGCATGGCTTGGTGACATTTGGTTGTGCAGTCTCATTTCAGGTGGGGCGTTCTCTCCAGGCAGGATGTGTGGTGCTGATCTCCAGCTCGCCTGCAATAAACGCTGGGCTGCAGACAGGAGATGGCCAAAAGAGAATGCCTGGGCAACCCTTAATCTTTAATAAGGTGCAGAGCTAGTCTATAACTGTCAGGGAATGACAGAAGAGCAGTGCTTTCAGCTTGCCTGCTCAGAATAGAAAATGGGGTCCTCTGACAGGCAAGAAAGGCTACTTTATTCTTTATTGGGTTTGGGGCTATTATTGTGGCTGTGTTATTTAGTTATTTGACATTTGTGAGTTGTTGGGGCAAAAGGAAGTTCAGTTATTAATGGGAAAACAAAATTTTAAATGGATCTTTTTATGCCGAGCTCACGTTGAAACTTCTTATTCCGACGCTCGGAAATGAAGCCATCTCTGATGCTAAATGAGTGCTGTTTGTAATTAGGAAATAGAAGGAATATATAGGAATATTACAGTACATGGGAAGCTTACAATGCAGTCATCAAGATGCTTATACACAAATACGTGACATTTAAATTGAGGAATATCAGAGACTTCGGGAGATGTATATTTTTGGAAAGGTTTAGGTTTGCTTTTAGAGAAATGAAATTAGGATTGCTTAGAATTTTGTTGTCTGCAGGCTCAGAAATTTTGTGTTTACAAAGCTCATCACGGATGTGCATATTAGTAAGTTTAGATAAAATATTGCTCTGGAGACATGAGAATTTCCATTGTTGGAGTCGAGGCCATCATGTGACAGGTATGCTGGCAGATAATATACTGCTAAATTACAATTCCAGACTTCTAAAATTTTACACAACAAAGACATTTCCCCCTTTATTCATTTGCTTTCAGTTCTTAGGTCTGTGTGAAAGAATTGTGTAGGTGTGATAAGTTCTTTACATTTGAAATAGTGTTGCTTTAAATGTTTTCATTTTTGTCTCAAATATATCATTTAGATAAAATATAGCTGCCAGTGGTGGTGACTGGTGTCATTTATGTGATGTGACTTCTCATTTGATGTTTGAACAGCACTTTTGAACCTCTAAAAAGACCTGATAAAAAGTGAGGTTTGCTCATTGTGAACTAATGGAAAATCACCACCTTTCTGCAGGCTGATTATTTGTATGTGGATTTTTTCCAGTCAAAAATACTTTTTTTTTTCTTAAATTCCCTCTTTATATAGTTTCAGTATGCATAGTCATAAATATGCTGAGCAAAACACCGTCCAAAATAAAGCTTGTCCAGAACTGCAAACTTGAGAACATTTCCAAAGCAGTCACACAGAACGTGTAGGTTTTTTTTAAAGTTTCTGGTAGGAAACTATTTGCTGGTTTCTAGTCTTTGTGTTCATGCTCAGACTTGCAGATTGTCAGCCTACACAACTTTCCAGGAAAACCCATCCAGAAAAGGACAGCATCTCGCAAGTGACAGGGATCCAGAGCCTGTGCATCTGTGCTCTGGCTCTGCTGATGAAAAATGATACAAGTATGGGATGTGGTGGGTTTGAATTCACAGTCCTTTTTCTGCGGCAAAGCTCTGTGAGATGAAACAAAATTTGCAATAATTCTACTGAAAAGTAAATAGTAGGTACTGTTAAGAAGGGGTGTTTCTGTCTCCTAGGCAGAAATTGACCACTGACTCAGAGGCAGCATTGATACTCACTTGTGGTTTCCTGGGAAATGCTGCCCGGTGAGGCAGAGGAACGTACATCATCATCCCTTCTGAATCATCTTTAGCTCTATCTTCTCTTCTAGGCTGAAATCACAAATTATTAATAGTTCCAGGAATTGAAAGAAAAGAGTCTAAAAAAACATTTCCAAGCAGTTTTTTGGGTTTTTTTTAGGAAACTTCCGGATGACTTTGCAAACTAGTTCTTGTGTATTTGCTACATCCATGTAGCTGTTTCTTTTTTTCTTATTTATTTCTTGGAACTTGAAACATTTGCTTTCTGTGAGAAAAGTATTTTGCAAGCGTGGTAAGTTTATTCTCTAAAGAGTGCCTTTGGACATACTGTTATCTATGTAGCTGTCAGTGGCCTTCTCATCGAATCCCATCATCGTATTACTCAGTGAGGGTCACAGCAATTTGGGCCTGGCTCTGTGCCATGCCGGGCAGATGGCACGGGCAGGGAGCCAGGCAGGCACGGTGAGGGCAGGAGGCTTTTTCAGCAGCCTCGTTCGCTGTGTGAGAGCCTTGGCCCACGTGCAGCGCTCCCGCACGCACCGCGGCCCTTCTCCCCTCGTGTGCGCAGCAGTGAAGGCAAAGCTCTGGTTTAGAAGAGCCTGGAACGGCCCTCAGATTTTCTCCTAAGAAGTGGCAGCCCTGGAGAAGCCTCAGCAAAATAGAGGGCCAGTTCTCTTTATTTGCCCCAGCTGAGTTCAGCCAATTTACACAAGGAATGTATTTAAATCAGGATAAATACAATTCCCTTAAAAAACTAGTTTTTCTCAAGGTCAGTTAAAAACTAAATATAGCAGATGAACTTTTTACTTTTTTTTTTTTTGGTGTGGATACTGTAACGATGTTATTTTTATTATTTATTATTATTATTATTATTATTATTACTTATTAGTATTTTGGCCACTGATTTCTTGACCAAATGGGCATTCATATTTCTTAACTGAGTCTTAGTTAAAGTTTATTTTCCTTACTCTTGTTTAAGTGCTGGAGCAAGTTTCTTTGAGGAAAACATTTGAAGACTGTGTAGCGGGGAATCAGTTAATAGTGTGTAAGAGGTGTGTACTTGTGGTTTAAACAAATTATCAGTGTGCTGAGTTTGGTAGAGCAGCCAGGCGTGGCTGCAGTTAAAATGTCACAAGTCCTCACAGATGCGAAAGGCTTGGTAACAAGTGCTTTAATAATTTGGTCATCCTGAGGATTATTGCTTCATGTGAAAATGAGTAATTTGTACCATGTTGAAAGTAAAGGTAGTTTGAAATAATATGTGAAGGTGGGGCTACATTGCCCATGGCTAAAACTGTCCACTTACCCCAGCAAGTACTGACAGGGCTTTGAGGTGTCTGTGTGCTGACTGTAAATCTTAGCAAAAAAAACCCCAAAACACCAAAATAGCAAAACTTTGTTTTAAATCTTAGTGTATTAGCTGTCAATTTTCTTTACGAAGAGGCACATACAAAAAAGTTGCTTTTTTTCTCTTGATCTCCTCCTCATATATGGGAGTCTGATCCATCCCTGGACACACTGACCTGAAAACTGTGGACAAACAAGAGAGTGGAGCTGTGTGATTGATGGCTGTGCATGGACAGCATGGACCGTGCCTGAAGAAAAGCTTTTAAAGTAATTGTATTGCTTCCCCTTTTATATGCAAGTTGCATTAGCAAGAGAATGGTTTGTTTTCTTTAGTCAATCCTTCTATCACTTGGTATCAGCCTTAGTGTATCTTAACACAGTAAAATTTGAGAAGAGAAAGGGAAATATTATTTTAGTGTTCTGGTTATTTATTTAAGAGGTTTGGTGATACTCTGGCACATCTTACATCACGCTGAATTTCATTGTACAATTCGTTCACAGAAAATTGGATTCTTTGAGCAGTTCTGCTCTTGCAGTTATTAAAACAGCTGAATCAGTTCCTTTCATAATCTTAAAAGAAGGGGTATGAATGCGGAATAAACTCCAGATAAGAGATGTGATTTTAGTGTAGCTCAGCTGTTTTTTCCCATAAAACACATAGGCTAGAAAGGGCTCCTGTAATCTTTGTCTGACCTTAAACCTGTAATACTTCTATATAGTCCCTGTGTTTTGTTCCAGCAGCCACACTGGTTTATATATAAACCTTTTTTTTTTTTCCAATCAGGGTGCTGGAAATGATGTAATAAACATCTGCTTAATACATGTTTCTTGGTGTCTGCGTTGTGTGCAGATTTATGGACAGAAAATACACACTTGAATGAAGCTTAGTGTGATCATATTATATTTTTTACAGTAAAATAGATATAAATAAATGTAACTGGAAAAAAACCCTCAAGAATTTATTTTCATTATATGAGATTTCTGTTAGAGCTCGGCTAAATTGAAGAAATTACTGTTTTGTTAGTGTTGTGTCAGCATCTACTTTTATATATGTCCATATAGTCAGGCATCTTGTGGTCTGGTGTGTATCAATTTGTTCATTTCAACCCATAAAGTACATTATTGTCACTGAGGGAGGTGCCATAACCGTGTGTAACACTGGAATTACCATCCCACCGTATTGAATAGAGCCCGTGCAGGAACATCATGTGGTTATATCAACCTAGGTGGTGTTTGCCTGTGATTTACTGCCAGGACATGTGTATGAAGACACAGCCTTTCTTCTTCCACCAGAGTGAAAAACAGAAGAAAAACAGAAACAAAATGTAATTTATTTAGGTACAGTTGAGAACTGGTCTTTGATGGCATGAGCAGGCTGCCCCAGTTGAGTTTTGCCATCATCATGTACCTCTTGTTCTAAAATTGTATTACCTGAGATAATGCTGGATTTTTTAATAAGTTAAAAGGCTGTTGGTAGTGCAGAAACTTTTTGAGGTCCCATAGCTCACTGATACACTCGACTAATTCCCCCAAGGTGATCTCTTTGTGCCTGAGTCCCAAACTTTGGGTTGATTTCCTGAGGGTTAAAAGTTGTTCTTTTTAACACAGAAAAAGTGTTTGTGTTGACAAGCTTCCTAATATAGACTATGTAGGTGATCTGTTTTAGGAGACAGGATGTATTATTCCTGGGAGAAAGAAACACACTTGTTCTCCAGCACGTGGGTGCAGGTGCTGGGAGTGCAGGTAGAGCTGCTAAGCTGGTAAGAATCTTCCCCCCAAAATTTAATTCTTTTTCTTTGCATTAAAAAAAAAAAGTGTTGAAAGGGATTTTTTTAACTGTCAGGTGAATGTTTTAAACAGTTGAGCCTCTTTCCTTTTTGCGAAGAATCACTGTATTGTGTCTTTCTCACTTTCCTTTTTCTTTCATAACTCTTGCCACGGGAGGAGTTTTAGCCTTCCCTTCTGGCACAACACAAGTTCAGCTGCCTTTGCCATCATGAAGTGTACAGACCCAGTGAGGTCTTGAGGACAGAGACGTGAGGATCTCTCTTGGCTCTGGGAGCCTCAAAGGAACGGTGCAGTTCTGCCCCTTGGGTGATGGTCAGTACTGGGAGAAGGGAGCAGTGTCAGTGCCTCTGGTGCTGTGTTTGCAGGGACTCCTGGGCACACTGATTTTTCACACCTGTAACAGACAGAAAGGGAGCCTCTCAACGGGTCACTTTTCCTGGCCTCCTCTATGTCGCTATTTTCAGAGCACTGAATATTCTGAAACTACACCCTTATGCCTGTGCAGCTCCACCAGGAAGAGCAGGCAATTTTTTCCTTTCCCTTTTTCTCTCTGCCCCTCTCTCCCACACGTAGCATGTAAAGCTTTGTTGGGTTAGTGCTCCTGGTTAGCAGCACCAGGGATTAGTGTTATCTCTGGAATTGCTGTGTGTGGGCCAGTATTGGGTCACAGCCTCTCCAGTGGCTGACTGGCAGGGGAATTCCATCTTCCTGTGTATTTTCTAGAGATTTCAGCATTTTTACTGTGGATATCCAAAGCACATTGTATTTTTCCTTAGGAGGTGGAAGGACTGAGATGAGGTGAGTATAGGAATAGGGAAGTTTGTACAGAAAACCAGAAACACCTCTTTAGTCTTCAGTCTGGTCTGCAGTTTCATACAAACCACATAGTAAAAAGTCAATTATAATAACTTAAAAATGAGGCAAAAAGCTTTTTCTATACTCACTGCTCATGTTTAAGATCTTCTGGCTTCATAGCCAGTTCTCAGAATAGCTTACTACTTAGTTAATGCATTTGACCTAATGACCAAATGTGGCAACTTTATGAATTATGTATCAGTCTCTTGGGTACCAAACGGTGTGCTTTGGTTTTATTAAATCATTTCTGATTTGATTATCTTCATTAGATCATGCAGCAAGTTAATTTCTTCTGAATTTATTGTTCGGACTTTACAATTAAAAGATGCAAATCAAATTGTACAGTTCTCCTCCTGTCTTCATTAAGCTATCAGTGAGTTTTAGAATTTCAAATACGGTTGTAATGCAGCTTTCTTATAATCTAAGAATAGAAGATCAGTGTAATACATGGATTATCAATTTCTGGACCCTGCATCTGTTCAGAAGAAGCATATTTCCAGACTCAGGAACAGCAGAAGCAGCAGTGCATGAGGGACTTCTATATGTTTCAACTTGCCAATTAGTAATAGAGCGATGGTTTTCTAAGATGCGTAAATCACGCTTTTTTAACAGCAATATGACAACTTGCCTCAAGTAAGAATATCAGGATCTCTTAAGCTGAAGTTGGGCACTTCTGAAGTATAGGGTTTATTTTCAAAATCAGCTGGGAGGTGATGTCTGAGGGTAGAGAGATACAAGTAGGAAATATCGACAAACACATGGAGAGTGAAGGCTCTGTGTGACTTTGATGTTCCCTATGCCCTGCAGAGCTCAGTTGTCCATGTTATTGTTCAGTCTAAACAATCAACCTAAATACTGCAGCTGAACCCAAGGACACCGTGTATTGTTTATCTTCTCATAATTGTTATGAACTTCTGGCTGAAGTGCTGTGTGTAATATGGCAGGAAGATCTAAAGGAAGGGGGAGCTCATCTTTTTTTGTGGTTGACTTGCTGTATTTCAATTTTGGAGCTCTTTTAAACTTGTGTATGGAATCATCCAAACTCTCTAATCTGGGGTACTAAATGGTTCCTGCATATGCAACAGTACTGTTCCAAAAAAAGGGCAAAAATTAAGTGATAGATGGTCTGTGTTATTATACTAATGCCTGAGGCTTTTCAGTATGCTGCAGCAGAGGGTTTCCCTTTCCTGAGTGTTTATTTAAAGTAAAATTAATTCGGTCCATTCATAATTTCTTTATTTGATTAACTGAAAAATGTAGTAGTTGCTTTGCAAGCCTTTCACTTCTCTGTATTCCTCGTGCTCCCATCTGTGTGTTACCGCCAGGGATTTTCTGTTTTGGTTTGGGGTTTTTTGTGTGCATGTGTTCAGTTGTTGGAGGGTTCATTTCTTAGGCCTTTAGATTGTAGTTTAAATACATTCATGTTGCTTGATTGCAATAACGCCCCATTCTTAAAGGAGAAAATTCCAATTTTCTTGGAAAAGATGGGTAAATAATTTTCTTTGTATTCCTTGTTAAATGTGTTCCATACAGTTGTCTTCAGAAACGTACAGTTACCATTAAGTAATTCTCTGGTGGTGAAATAATGCTTAGTCTATAAAAGGATTGTTTCTTTTTCTTATTTTTGGAGATAAAATTTGATTCTGACCCTTCAGTGGATATGTTTATGATTCAATAGTAAATGTTACTGAGGAACGCGTTCCTCCTGGTCATTTTGAGTCAGTTCGATAAAAACCTTGATTTAGGACAAGGGTACAGGATTTTTTGGGTAATGAAGTAGTTGCTGAGTAGAGAGACAAAATTTGTTACAAACGCTTAAATTAGGCAGGGATAAAGGATGATGGGACTTGTGCAGTTTGAGAGTTGTCATTTCATTTAAATCTGTGGAGTTGCACCAGTATAAGTGAAATCTGTTCAAGATTCCATTCTTGAATGCGGAAGTTTTTCCTTTCTTCTTCTGATTTATCATAGATGTACTCTTGGATGAAGATGATAAGTTTTATGCTCCATGTATTATTTTCTGCTGTGCAGGCTAAAATATTACAATTCCTTCTTCAAAGCCAACAATATATTTGAATGAGAACTAATTACCTCTTTTTTTATTCCAAGTGACAAAAGCTAATATATCACACTTAGCCACTATAAGAACTCCATTTCAGTAAACTAATTAAACTAATCCTATCTCTACTCATTATTCTCAGTTCTGCTAAATATTTTAACAACATAGATTTATTTCATTACATAAATTATATCATACTTAAAGAAAACAGTTTGCATAATGGCGTATTTGCATTCCCAGGAGTTTATTTTGGGTTTTTGAATTCAGACTTCAACTTTCAGTTGAAATAATATTATTTGCCTTATTTATGATGGTAATTCTTCTTAATTATTACTAATTATCTAGAATGATGTATAGCTTTAATTAAATGTAAGTGCTTGGCATTCTTGTTAACTTAGATTAAACAGTGACAGTTCTCCTGCATATAGACAATATAATGTTAGAAAGTTGTGATGTTTCCTACAGTTTAAACCCTGTAATTTCATAACATTGTGGGTGGTCCTTTCAATGGACCAATCACAGGGTAAAAAAAAAAAAAAGTTGCTTTTTGATTGTGATTTTGATTGTACTAAATAAAAAGATCATGTGCTTACTGGACAGGTCTTATGCTATATAATGAAAATAAAAATGTCTCCCTCATTTTTTTCCACTTAAACTATGAAACCAGGATATGTTGAGTGCTAAGAATTTAACAGCAGTGTTGCTAAGAAGCTGTAAAGGAAGGGTGCATAAGTACCACTTCAGACTAAATTGCTTTCTACTTAAAGACATGTAATGCAATTAAAAGAAGAACCTGTAAGCCTCCCAAATCTCTTAAGTTTAGTTTAGGTCTTGCAGTTTAAGGCACCTGTTGCAGAGCTTTCCAAAATGCTAAAGACAATGCAGGTAATAAGTAATTAATCAGAATGAATTTACAGTATGTAATTCATGTGAGCTGTATAGAAGATTCAGAAGTTCACTCATTTTTTTGATAAAGCACTTATATCACAGAAGTAATGGTGTTCCAACCTTAATGCCAGTTTTTATACTGTTATCTGAACTTTGACTTCTGTCACTGGCCCCTCATAGTGCTGACATGAGGTGAATCATGAGGATTTTAGGAAATTCACTCAGAAAGGGAATTAATTTTGGGTAGTTCTAGCTGGGGATTCTGCATGAGTTCTTAAAGAATGAGAGGCAGACAGACAACTGATAGACAATCTGTAAATTGTTTTATCCTGAGTGCTGTGGGTTACAGTCCCTCAGCTCAACACGTCATGAGAGCTCTCTCGCTCTCGTGCCTGCCAAGTCCAATCTGCCAGCTGGAATTAGCAGAACTGTAATTCATCTTCCAGGTACCAAGCAAGCATCAATACAGCTTTCAATGACACTTTACCCTGCTTTGCACCTGAGGTGCTTCTTGAATGCAACAGCGTAAATTGCTTTCATATTTTGCTCATCAATAATCAAAACCTTTCATTCATTGACTTATTTCATTGACACACTTTTGTTTTGGCCATTCGAGTATTTGTCCCTAATTCATTACAAAAGATCGTGATAGTTTTGTTTCCTATCATCTATGCTGTTCCTTTTCTGACATAGACAAGAAAAGTAAATCAGTGTGTGGATCTTTAAATTTGAGTTTTCTTTTATTCATCTTATCTGCAAAGATGTTACCTGCAAACAAGCTTTAGATGTGGTTTACAGAGATTAGCATAATAGTGTGATCTGGTCATGTTAAATATATTGCAAATAGATCTTTGAATGCCAGAAATTATTAGAAACAAAAAGGGAAATTGAGCCCATGATATAATCTATTTTGTCCTTCTCTGATACATCTTTCTCCTTAACAGTTTGGAAAATATCAAGTAAAATTTTGAAGAAAGGTAACTGTTTCGAATAACAGTTCTTAAATTGATTCCAAGTGCTCTATGAACCATTCAGTCTTAGAAACTGGGGTAAAAGACTAACTATCCTTTTGAAGAATATCTAGATTTTAATGCTTAATAGAAGATTACAAATACTGTTTGTAACATTTTTATTTAGTTTCTTAGAGTAATAATTGTAATGAAGGTGTTCAGTAAGGGGACAGAGCTTTTCACCTGCAAGAGGCCCCTTTAATTTGAGCTCTCTCGATAGTGATTGAACACTGGCAGTGCTGGTGCACACTCGGTGACCTCTGTGCAGTAACCCTGCTCTTCATGCACAGATCCTGGTGACTGGCCTCGAGGAGCTGTCAGAGCATGCAGGAGACTGCAAGCATTGAATGGCTCTGGAAACCAAACCAGGGACCTTTGTGTGGGCATTCTGGTCTGGCCAGACCTGGGAGCTCACTGATGTGTATGAAAAACCTGTGATCTCAGCCAGGTCTTGACAGGGGCACAGGTGACAGGACAAGGGGGAATGGCTTTAAACTGTCAGAGGGCAGAGCTAGGTTAGATTTTAGGAAGAAATCCTGCAGGGGCTGCCTGGGGCTGCCCCTGGATCCCTGGAAGTGTCCAAGGCCAGGTTGGACGGGGCTTGGAGGTGGAAGGGTTGGTGGAAGGTGTCCCTGCCCATGGCAGGGGGTGGGATGAGATGAGCTTTAAGGCCCCTTCCAACACAAACCAATCTCAGGTAATTCTCTGAAGCTGTACATGTTTAGAAAATGCCTGTGACATTGTCCCCTGGCTTTCAGTGTTTATCAGGTGTCCTGGATGTTACTGTGACTCTGTCTTGCTCATGCAAGCTGCTGAGCCAAGCTGTCAGAAGCAGAATGGAAGCTCCTTCTGCTGAAATCAGGACAGAATGGAAGGTACATAGACCTGGCTAAACATGAGGCTGTAGAGGTTGGGGTGAAAGATGCATAAGTAGACTTGGAGCTGGTAAGTGCTCAGAAGATCAGTAAAAAATGAAGTTTTCCTGAAGGTCAGGAGTCTCTGTTTTGGTGGATTTGAGAGTACTTTGTTCAGCTGAAGTGACTGGCAAGTAAGAGGGGATGGTGGGGAAGGCAACCTGCCTTATCACCCCTAGAGGCAGGCAGAGAGAAAGGGACTCTCTGCTGTGGAATATTTGATATCTGTCTTCTCAGTATCTTTATTTACTGTTTATATATTTTTCTCAGTACATCTTGCATTATGGAACCACATAACTTAGCATTAGTTCTCAGTATCAGTAAAATAAAATTACAGTTGCTAGATATGATAATACCTAATAACATTGGTTGTACTCTTTAAAGTGTGCTGTGCCTGAGTAAAACATGAGCTGTGTATGGAGCTTCAGTCTGCTTGCCTAGCTTGACATCAGGGTGGTGTTTCACTTGACAGATGTCTGCAATTACTAATATTTTTCATGGTTATGTGTATTTCATAAGTCATCTATAAGATCATGTAGTAAACTTAGAGGGCAAATTTAGCTGGTATTTTTTTAAACTTCTAATTGCAGTGTTAAAATTTCTTGGAGTACCTTGTACATACACATATGCATTTCTGTCTCTTTGTACAGAACTTATCTGTATCGTTTTTACATTTAAAAATAACTATATGTGTATATGTAGTGTAAAATACACTACATAATTTATAGAATTCTTTACACTTGTTATTTCTGTTTGTGTTAATTGAATATCAACCTATAAATCATGCTTATAACTAAGTTATTTTGAAATAAAATAAGATTTTCACTTTTTTTTTTCCTTTCAGGCACATCTTATTTATTTAACAATGACTTTTCATTTTGCATTAGCTTGCATGCTTACAGTATTTACATTAATTGGCATGTAAAGAACACCAGTTAAACAGACTCACACACATCCTTCCTGAATAATGCAGTGTGCTAAATGTGTTTGAAAATTTACGTGGTTTCATATCGGTAAATGAGATGTATTTGTGGATCATGTTGCTCATATATTAACTATGTTTAATTATATATTTATAATAAATTCCTCATTGGTCAAAAGATGTGCAGGTAATATAAATATTTTATGGAAGTGCCAAAAATGTGAAATTGTTGAGGTGGTGAAAGAGTTGTTAGATCACAAATTCCATGTCAGTTTGGTCTTCAGCTCTAGTAGCATAATATTTTGACAAGGGACAACATTTTATACAGTCCAAAGACCAGATCTTTCACTTTTGTGGTTGCAGCTCAGTTGAAGTTATTCCCCTTGAGGACCTGACCTCAAGTGCTAAATCTCCCAATTCTATCTTTTGCTAGGCGAAGAAGATGATGACAGTATAAGCCCATGCACTCACAGCAGCAGTTTCACATATTTGATGAGCTCACATTCACGAGACATCTCCATATCCTGTAGTGTTCAGCCAGGTGGACCAGGCATAACATAGTCCATAGTGAGTAGAGTCCTACATTCTATTAAGCTCTCTCTCTCCATTACTTTCCAGAACTGTGATGAGTGGCTGGTGGTGTTGGGGTGGGGGTAAAGAAATAGGAAATCTTCCTGATTGGTTAATCCAACAAAATGCTTTCTCTTTTTGTCATGTTCTTCTCCTCTCCTACCATACGTTCTGACCATTTCATCCCAAAGTGGCCACCTAACAAGGACACCATTATTCTAATATGCTTTGTAGCCTGTTGTAAAATAGCAAAAAAAAAAACCAAACTAAAGAAACTCCAGTGTATTCATTAAAAAATAATTTGTTTATAATTACTGGTGGTCATGATAATAGATAGAGAGGTATTTAGAAAGAAAATTAGCCAAAGTGAGCAAACAGCTCTCCAGGCATAGCATATGGGTATGAACAAAGGCTTAAAAGAACATTCTCCAACTATTTAAGCAGTCTTTGCATAGTGTAATCACAGACCCTGATGGTAAAATGACAGATAGTTATTGTGTTTATTTCTTGTTACTAGCAGAATTCTTAAAGTGTAATACTTAAAATGTTAAAAACAAAGGGTGGTCCTACTGAAAAAACCTAATCTGTAACAAATTTGGACACTTAAGAGCTGCTGGTTTTGCATGAACAGGCCATACAGCCTAATTTCAAATCTAGGCTGCTGTTCTGGGGGTTTTGTGCTTGACACCCCACATTACTTTGTGTCCAAGGCATTATTAAATACTACAATAGCTCCAAAGCAGCAAAGCCAGTGTTGTGCATTCTCTATCCCAAACTCAAACACACAAGCAGTGGTATATCTGAGACTTTCAGGTCCATGTAGTGTCTCCTCTAAACCAGATGGTGCAGCTGGGTGATGGCAGATGGACACAAAGTGGAATAGGGGCAGGGAGAGGCTGGGAGGGTGAAAAAATGGAGAGCTGATCATGCTGGAAAAGAGCTGAGCGTGGTTAGCCAAGCCAAGAAAAATGCTGAGAAGGGGATATTGCTCCTGTCTGTGGCTACCTGGGAGCAGAGGACAGGATATGGGCAGTTTTTTTTAGCTAAAAGGCACAAAGCTAAAGAGGTACGTGCTGTCCATAATAATTTACAGAGAGATGTAAAAGAACCTTTAAATAGTCACATCAGGGAGTTTCTGAAACAGGATTCCAGTTTGAGCACGGGCCAGGGGAGGTCAAACACTTATCAAATTTTAAGAAGGAATTTCTACCCTTAAGAAAAATTATATCATGTGGCTTCCTAGCAGGTGACTCAACTCACTGACTCAGGAGTTATCTTCCAGCTCTGCTTTCTTTCCAAGAAAAGTCAGTCACAGATGCTATGGCATTCTCAACTGCCAAAATCCCTGCAGTTGATAGGATTAACCAGCTAAATTTGTCCATGAAAAATAAGAAATCTGTGTTTTCTCAGCAACATTCAGTAATTCACATGTTACTACTATATTTGGTGATAGTGTTGCTTTTCCTAAGCCTTGTGTTTTCTGGGGTTCTGTGTAAATTCATGTGATAAAGGAACTATAGTTTGTATACTATAAAAAAAAAAAAAAAGTGCATGCTGTTCAAAGTTACCTTATTTCAGGAGAAGGTTTATTGGAAATGCAGCTCACGCAATGTGTGATGAGGTGGAAAAAAATAACAGAAGTGACCTCACTCAGTGCATGCAGCCCACGTGCTTGCCATTTTTCCATTTTCTTAAGCGTTTATGGACAATTGAACTTATACAGTGTGCTGCAAATAGGTAGTTTCCACATCTTTCTGTGCATGCTGTCATATTTGTATATTTCTAAAATTATTAATAGTAAATGCAGAGAAAGAAAAAATTATATGTTTTGAAATTATACTAAATGGCAACTAAGTGGTAACTACAGTGTGGCTCAAGACAATTCTGATGCTTGCAGAATCAACTCCATAATTACATTTTTCACTTATAAAATCTTACTCATAATTTACTTTTCAAGAACTCATATTTTGCGCAAAATTTAATTTCAGAGGTAAAATCTCAGTGAAGGGATGCCTCAGTGCTGCTTTTTCCTGTGGAGTTAAGTCTTGTACAGCTGTGTGCTCACCCTTTAATGCATGCATCAGAAAGTTCATACAGTTTGCAAAGGTGAACAGCAGCCCAGTACCTGCACTGAAAATTAAACAACTTTAGGCCAAATAGATGTCTTATGGTTCTGTGTATGTAGGCGTTGCCATTACTGCCTTGAGAAACAAATTAGGATAAGATCCAGCTTCATGCTGCGCCATCTTCAAGCTTCTGTGGCACCACATCTGCTAATATTCCTTTACTAGAAACTTTCTAGTGAGTAAGAACTCTGGGGCTTAGCATTGTGTAAAAAAGTGTTTATAACCTCATGAGTTTGTTATTGAGGGTGCCCAAAACTCCTCTTTCATGCCAGATCCTTTCCCAGTTTCATTTTACATATAGCTGTCTGTACAATTGTTGCTGTTCCAGCTGCATTAGCTTATACCTTCTTATATATTCTCTTTATATTTTTATTGAGGATTGTCACTAAACCAAAAAGAAAGTTGTCCTTTCCAGGTTAGGTAGCAGTACTTTTATTCCACCTATTTCATCAGATTTAAACCTTTCATGACACTCTTAAATAACCATCATATTTTCCTGCCTTGCCTTTTTGAGCATTTATTCCTGTTAAGCTAAATAAGCATTTTAAACTGCCACCCAAGTTACTCAGTGCAGTGCCAATGTGTACCTTGATGATTCATATGAACATAAAGAATTCTATCCATGTTTTCATTGTTATACCTGGATATATGATTCTTTTGGAAGTGAGATGAGGACCCATTTGCAGTGTGCACGTAGCAATATTTATGTAGGCATACAAACAGGAGGTTGAAATACAGAGAGGAGAATATGCAAGGATTAATATTTGCTCTCTTTCTGGCCTTTTTAAATTAAGAAAACATGCTGGTATTTTGGGTGATTCTGTGATATCAGTTCATTTCAACCACTTAAGTGAATTAATTTAAAAAGGATGAAAGGATGAGTAGTAAGGAGAGATTATAAAAAGAAAAAAAAATAATAGAATTAGTAACAAGCAGTTTGGTCTGTGGTTGTCTTAGCTGAATGTTACATGCTGAGAGAGTACAACACCGTGGACAAGAAATAGTCTTGAATATTTTGCTCACCTAAAGACTTCCTGCAGCTGATTCTTTCTGGAGGAAATACTCTGCCAACCACGTTCTTACAGTGTCACCTTTTGAACCGTTGTGCCTGGGTGTTCCTTTTGCAGCTCAGGACAGTTTTATGTGATATGTGAAATAATTCACATTTCTGGATTTTACCAGCATTTATTGGGTTTCTGCACAAGTATGTGTGAAATGATTCTTCACTTCTGATCCCAGCCTTTTGATTAATCAACTTTCCCTTGGGCAGTCATGCAGAATTTGCCATGTCATGCAGCAGCCAAACAAGCATTTACGATTTTCATTGTTAAGCTCAGTTAAAGTATAAATTCAAATTTTAGCAAATGGCTTTTTGCATAAATAAGCATGTAATATTATCCTCTGTGATACCACTTCTTTTTTCTCTTTTTGAGAAAGGCATCCGTCGACAGAAAGGGCTGCTCAGGCCATTCATGTTTTTTATAAAAACGTAAGACACATTAGGGTAGAATTAAGTGATCTTATAGAAGAGGAACAGAGTGACCTTTTAGCCATATAAAGTTTGATCAGGTGCCTGGAGTAACACATGAATAGAAATAATGCTGGGTTGGTCTGGCATCTCTGGAGAGCTGGGTAAGAGCACATCAAGGGCTCAGGGAAATGCCTGTTGCAGAAAGAGTTTGATATCGTACAACAGATGACAGATGCTGGACACATTTATAGTGTTAGTATAACTGCCATGTATATTATAAATTGATTTTTAAAGGGGTTTATGACATTAAGTTGTGATTGAGAAGTAAGAATGTGAGATAGGATTACAAAGAATCTCGGAAAAGGATGTGCAATTAATTTAAAACCCACCGGAACTCCACTAAGACACAGTTCTGAGTGAAGGACTCACAGTGCCTCTTTCTTATACCAACTTGGTTTTTGCATTATTGCATGAGAAAATAATATGTTGATACTTTTTATGAAGTGCTCTTTCATCTCCAACTACAACTTTTTTTTTACCAGTGCCACCTGCAACCCATAATTGATTTTTTTCTTAAAAAACTGATACTGAATTTAAAAACTATTAGCTATAAATTCTCATGCTCTCATTAATCGTATTGTCTAATTGAAGAACCAAATATTGGAGAACTCAAGAATGGCACTATAGTTCTAATCACTTCTGTAATTCTTTTAAACTCAGTGCAAACTGAATGATTACTCACAGAAAATATTAGTACAGAGAAAATACAGTGTGGACAAATGTTATGCTGCCTTCCCTGAAGTATTCAGGTGACCTTATTATCTACCAACATGAAAAACTGATGTTGGGAAAAGAAGGCCATTCAGACATCAAGGAAAAATCAGTCCTTGTCCTTTGCCATAGAGACTTCTGAGTATATATCAGCTGCTCTGGAGAGGAATCCCACAACTGATCTGCTGTGTGTGATATGTAGATAAAATCCTAGTAGGTTTTCCTTCCTGGGGATATAAATAATTAGGTAGTTACACAGTAAGGTAATAATCAAAGCCATTTTTGCAAAGCACAGGCCATAAAACCTGATTTGCCAACAAAACCTATTCAGTTATTAATAGGGAATTTCACATACACTTGTTGGAATATTCCATAGAGTTGCAGATAGAAAATGAAGCTGTTTATTGATCAGAACTGATTTTTTCCCTGGAGTCCGTGCCCTAACTGTAAAGTACAAGTGCTGACTGCCACACTCTGCTGATTGCAGATTTTTTTGACAGCCAAGACCTGACTCTTCCCTAATCCATGTAGCTGCATTGTAGGAATTACAAAGCTTAAGTGACAGACCTGTTCTGTATTCCAAGAACTGCAACACACCTGTCATCAGATAGAAGCAAGAATGCCCAAGTCATCACTTTACTTGGGAAGCAGAACAGATGATTGAAATTATTTCTTACTACTAACTAATTCCCCTTTTAGCAGAGATAAGCTGCTTTGTTCAGCTGTAAATGAAACATTAGGGTATTAGCTGTCAAGGCAGAAGTATTGGAGGAGCTAAGATTTTATCAGCAGTAGTAACATTCTGGGCAATAAATTGTTTTGTTGGGCAGAATACTATTCTCCAGAGGTACAGAGAAACAAAGCTCATTAAGGTAAATGCTTAAAGCACCACAAAAAAGCAAAGACAAAGGCTTATTACCTTTGTTTTGGGGATAGATAAAACATTTGCACTTTTTCATCTCTGTGTAGCAGTGAAGAATTATGTGGTACTGTTATTAAAAAGATGCATTTGTAGGCTTGTAGAATGCTTTCTGAATATATCCAAGGGACAAATACCTTCCTGAAATATCAACAGAGAGCTGTAGTAAGTGATGGCTTTTTGGAAATTGTTTTGTTTCCCTCTGGGTAAAATTAGGTATCTGCACATTGTCCTGTACTTAGCATTTGTCAGATTAATAGACTTGCATTATTAAATGAATGTTTGAAATGGAGAAGCAGAAATGTTGGAGTTATACTAAATATTTTTACCAGCATATGTACGTAAATTAAATTCATAAGGGTTTATGGCATGAAGCATTAGGATGATGGGAGGAGAGGAACTGTTGAGGGTAGGGACTGCAGCTAAAGAAAAATATTTGGAATGTTAGGAAGGAATTACAGCTCTGTAAACCAAGGATGGACATAAATTTGCTATCAGAAACAGTTATATAGGATGTAAGTAAAATAGGTTGAAGGAATCTCTGTTTGTGAGCTAAAAAGTAGCCAGAGGCAGATGCTGTTTTCCATCATTACTTGTTTGAAGTAGCATTTCAGAAAACTGTAAAATAGAAGTTTCATACATAACACAAAGGACAAAGACGTGTAGCTGAAAAATTGCATGGAAGATTCTGTTAATAGCTGACATAAATGTCCTCAGAATTTTCTCTGTGCAATATCTAGGATTTGGAAACACTGAAGAGAACTTTACAGTCCATCATGTTACCTACAAAGGAGTCAAAAAAAGATGGTTTAGGAAGAATCGAGTAAAAATTAGAAGACAGCTGACTAAAGAGTGGGTTATTTGTTAATGGCCTTCTGTAGACAGGAAATCCTACATAGGTAAAAACCAAAATTCTGAATTCTGCTAGTTGGTTTTATGTACTATAGAAATATCTATTCTTTTTATATATATATCTCAATATTATTTATATTAATGTTGTCTATTGTATATAGACATGATGTTGTTTAAATATGGATGTCACTGGATCATTGTCCAGTGGTGAACAAATCTTCAGAGTCAGTTTTCTGTCTCTGTGAAACAGAAATTATCATATTGGCCCAGCAGTATAATCTGCTTGATTTTGAGGGGATAAGTACAACAATAGTCAGCTTTGTTGTTGGCTAAGACTGAAATTAATGAAGTGTTTGTTTCTTCATTTGGGATAATTGTGCTCATCTGACAAAGTGTTAAGGGTTGATGAGGGAGGATTCAGTGATGCTTTAATTTACTATCTTATACTGTTGTAAAGAATATTAATACTTTATACAAGTGCTTTATATGCACCCCTCCAACTGCAAAAGAAGATGAACTTGATTTTAAAATTGAGATTTAATCTGAAGAGTTCACATTTGAAGAACATGCCTCTCCTGTGTGCTGGCGTGTCCCTTGTTCGGTCCCAGTTCGGTTGCCCCGCAGTGACCCGGAACAGCAGGAACCTTTAGGCTGTTGTTTCACTCCAAGTACTGCATCGAATCAAACCCAGCCTGCCTGGATTGTAGCCCTTACTGAAGGGCTGCTTTCTGATGAGAAAACGCTGCCAAGGCAGAACCCTGGTACACTTGCTGAAGCTGAATGGGAACATGGGAAGTTCCAAAGGTAAACTCAGAAGACCAAAATATCAGGGCTTCTTGCTTCTCGTTAAAGCTTTACTCTGCTTTCTTTATCTTTGGGGAAATCTGTTTTCCTGAATGTCTCAGGAGTTGAATGCCAGGTTTTACACACAAAGGCTTTTAGATGATGCATCCTTCAGAACAGCCAATCAATCTGCAGCAATTTAAGTAATCCTTGCAAATGTTGATTTCACCCATCAAATGTTGATACTTTTTTTCCTTTACTTGCAAAATAGGATTAATAGAGAGAATGTACCGTTTAAGTGTAGTAGATCATTGCTGGTTTTATTAAAATAAGACTGGAATATTTTGCGTGATGGACTCATCCCCAGGGTACTCTCTCACAGTTATACATAAGCTAAAAACCTCCAAATTTTCAACTACCACGAGCAGCAAATGAACAAGAACTGGACTTTGATCTTCTAAAATGCGTGGATTGGCTTTGAGGTGCTGCAGATCACAACACCCCACTGTGAATTTATCTGAGCCGAGCTGTGGCAAACATCCCAAGTGTTAATGGGAGAGCACCTTGAAGAATTCTTAGGGATCAAATCCAGGCATTTGCTTTAGCTGAGCAAGTTGATATGTTTGTATTTTATAACTCCTTTTCCCTAAGCAGCTGGTTTTCAGAGTTCTATCCCAGTATTGAAAAAGGCTGTTGGGAAGGTGAGATCATGGAGCTCTTCTGAAGAGGCCAAGCATGAGCAAATTACTTGAAGTACTTTAAGTAATTTGGGTATGGAGGATATCGGTTATGGTTACATTTTGTTTTATATTAACAAAAAGATCAACCTAGACAATAACCATAGTCCTGAGCCCAAAAGATAAGGTCCAAAGGTCTACTCTAATTTTTAGCTGGTACTCTAAAGTAATTTTAATCATGCTTTCATCTTGTTTCAAAGCATAAATTTAGTTTTAAATACACACTTATTTTGGAATAATGATGGACAATTACTGAAATATTCAGAGACCTGGAATAATTTGCATATTTACAAGTGGTTTGTTTATATCTGACATCTAGTTAAGCTTTGGGTATGTTACTGCCATGAAACACCAGGAAAAAAAAATTAAAAATAACCCCAAATAATAATCCTCATCATCATCAGCTGAAATATTTCTTTGTTCTTGTCTACTTTAGGAGCTTATGGAGCAGCTTGAAAGTGGATAGAGCTCTGAAAAAATACCAAAGTTGGTGTTTGTTGTTAAAGTGGAAGGGAAAAGTTTTCTGCACTGCGTCAGAAATGTCAGGCGAACAGGGGACAAGGTGCTGATCTGAGAGAAACTTCACCAGGCTCACTTTGCACTGACAGGTCTAACCCAAATCCAGAATTCTCTTACTGTGTCACTCTGACTTTATGCAAGATCAGGGATTTCTGCCTTCTCTCAGCTTTCCTAAATCCAGCACCAGCCCCTCTGATCCATGTGTTTATTGGATAGAACACTGACTATGGCTAATTTGCAAAGATTTGTGCTGCAGGTAGTCCAACCACTTAGTCCAGCTTTAATGCGTGTGGTTAAAGGAAAATGTGTATTTTGGACTGTTGTGAAACGAGAATCAGAAACATAAGAAGGCAAAGGTATCTCATCTACAGATCTATACTGGCCACATAGCAGTGTCTTTAATTTGCAATTTCTGTAGCTGGGCTGGTTTTTGACACGGATCAGAATCAAGTAACACTAATGTGAGTGCAGCGCAGAGCTTTGGCACTTGACTGTGCTGGAAAGGGTTGTGGTACGAGACTAGAATTTTCTGTTTAGGACACTGGTGCAGTTGTCTTTTGTTTCAGCAGCAAGAAAGGGAGAGATAAAAGTTAGGAAAATTATACACTTGTCAGAAAACTCCTGGAAGTGGCAGAGACTTTCATGGTCTCTACAACAGTCAGTGAAGAGTTTATGCTGCACTTTGTAAAATTGCTTACTGCAATATTTCCTGGTGAAGTGCTGAGTGTTTTATACCCACTCACCCCTGTGTTTTCATCTGTATAAAGTGACTTTTTCATGTCAACCCTTTGCTTTGACTTCCTGGGTTTGTATCTCACGGCAGCAGCGATTACTGAAGAAAGCAGGAATGGTATTTAGCTGAGAAATCCTACTGTGGCTGCTGCTGGGCCCAGGAATTGCAGGTTGTTCCTGGATCTTGCAGGTTTAGTACTCTGGAGTGTAAACCATTGGCTGACTTTCCACGCCTTGAAAGGATTTTTTCACGTTCTCTCCAGTCCTCTGTGTTCTTTATTCATTTGGATTCTTTGCATGATTTTCATTTCAATGAAAAACTCATCATTTTTCCTGTGTCAGTGTTTGTTTTCATTTGTGCTGTGGTTTAGAGTCCTCACTTGGCTAGCCAGGAGCGAGAATAATGGAGGGGTAGTGCTGAAAAAACTGTGATGTTATTCTGTTCATACGGCTTCTGGATAAATCCCTGAATTACTGTACTGAAGTTGCTTGAAATTTTACAGTCTTTGCTGACAGGAAAACTAGGAGAATCTATCAGCAGTGCACAGTGGATGGGCCACATTCTTCAAATAATCCAGTCAATTAAAAATTGATTTTTGTTCTAGGCAGCATGGTGGTAATGTAGTGGGGAGACAGTGTATGCATTACCAACAGAGCTCACATCAGTTAAGTGATATTTAGGTGATCTTCTGTCATGGGAGAAAGCAGTGCAGTTGATGATCTTTGCTACTGAAGAAGCTAAATTGAAGTGTCAGATACCAGAATTGCATTTTATTTCTAATATGTTGGCCTGCCAGCCCGGGAGAAGCTATGTGTAGTCTGCGAATAAAAAGGGACAAAAGTGCTAAATCTAGCAGAAACTGAATGGTTTGGGGAAGATACTATAACGTGGCTTTTAGAGCCTTCAAGTAAATTCATTTAAAGGAATTGAATCTTGTACTTCAGTTGCTGGATCTTTTGTCTACTGCCTTTCTCCCTTTCCTGGCAGCAGCTCTTAAGTAAATGAAAGATATGCATGATTTAAATTGCAACAGTCTTGTTTATTAAAAATAAATAAAAAATAATTAAAAAACCCCAAAAAAACCTAAAGTAGTTGCAGTGAGAACAAAAAAAGAAAGCCCAAATCTGTTAATTGAAAGATATATTTCCCTCAGATGTGTGCAATCCTGAGCTGCAGAATTTAAAGAGGCATCTTTCTAATATCACAAGTGTGGGAACATGCGGTCATGCAGCTCGGGCTCTGTCTTCAGCACACATTGTGAGCCTGCAGTATGAGACACGCCATTCCAGCTCACAGAGCTGAGATCAGTCTGCTCTTGCCTTGAGTCATTAAAGCATCTCTTGCTAAGGACAGCTTTGCACATTTTCCAACGAAACAGAAAATATGCAGAAAGTTTTACTTCAGGTTGTTAGTAACCACAGGATGCTGAAGTCACACCTGCTCTTGGTTATGAAACATTACAACCTAAGGTGGAACTTGGATTTTTTTTTTTTTTTTTTTTTAACATGATACAGGCTTTTCCCTTCCTTTTCTCTCAAAAGCAGTTGTAGGATGTCCCGGTTTATCTGTGCCTCACCTAAAATATGGCTGTATTTCAGTGGCAGGTTAAGTGATCCCTATGCTCTTCTCCAGACCTTTTGGAAGTTCACTTTGTTAATTACTGCCAAGTGCTTTATAGTGCTCAGGTGAAAGGTGTCAGAGAAATTGTAAGCAGGCTTGTTTAAGGTTTAGATCGTAATTTTTAAATGGACAGTGTTACTTCTATGCTTAATTACTTTACATCTAAACTTTGTCACTGTGATATTTTAGTGACATACTGGCATACACCTCATCTTGGCTGGGCTTTCAACCTGCAGTATTATATCTGTTTGTAAAATGAATGTATCAGAGACAGGCTGGAGGATGGGCAGTGATCTGCAAGGTATTGCACATCTGTAAAGTAATCCCACGCTCTATTTCTGAGCATTGCTTGACAAAAATGTTTGACATCTCAAAGCCAATTTGCAAAGGAGATAGTGCATTTCCAAACGTAAGAATCCAAAATTGTTTTCGGTAGAAGAGATTGGTGCCAAAAAAAAAAAGTTGGCCATCAGTACAGTTACTTCTTAGCATCATATTTTGTTTTAGCCTAATTTCAGTAAGTTGAAAGTCTTCCATAAAAGATAGTCTCACCTGTGTCAGTCAATTTCTTCATTAATTTATTACTAGGCTGTATAAAGAGAAAATAAATCACAAATGCTCTTTAAATATTATTCTTGGGGTAAAATGCTGCTGCGTTTTAGTGCTTCGATAGAGGAACAAAGATTAAAAAAAACAAGAAATGTGTTTGTGGGCCTCAGAACTCTTCAGCATGATTTGAATACAAGTGGTTGACTGTGATAAGTACATTGGGCTCCCTTCTGTTAATTACAGTATTTCTATCGAGACTAATTTGACATCCCCTGTGTCATATTACGCTGAATAGTTCCTATACTATCACTTGGAGGAGAAGCCTCCTCCCCACCATGTGAATAGATTTTGATAGATCATCATTTCAGAAGGTCTGTGCCACAAGCAGATACTTGTTCTCTGTTCAGTTGGAATGACTTCTGTCTGTTAACGACTAAACGGATGAAGTTTTCCCCAAAATTGACAGAGATAGTACAAAATGGAGTCAGACACTTTCTCTAAAATGTCTTTTAAAATCATGTGCCTTATTTCATTGTACTTTTTTTGTGTAGAGATGTCAGTTTCCTCGATTTGTTGCTGTGAGTGACAGTTAACTTACTGTAAACACAAAATCTTCTATTTTCTCTGGGTTACATTAAGTAGATGGTGTTTTTATATTTTATTTGCTGTTCTTTTTTCCTTATAATAGTGCAAAGCAAGCTGACTACTGATCTCAAGATCAAAGCTAGATATTGCAGTTATCGTAATATGGAATTCGATATTATAAAAATACCCACTGATGTTTTGTGAAACCCAGGAAAGTGTTTCCTCTTAAGTTTGCATTTTGAGAGCAGTTTAAGTAACTTCTTCAGAAGTATTTAGACAAAAGGTCCAAGAGTTGCTGTAACTTTTCTTTTTACAATATTATTGTAGTTTTATCCAAATTCCACCAGGTGTTGCCAAAGAACATACAGCCAAGGCAAAGTTTACAGCTGAAGTGGAAGTTGCTCAGAGCAAGTGTGTATATTTTCATGAACACAGCCGTTAAAACCTTTTTTCTGAAGCAGGAGCACCTTCCCTTACAAATTTAAGAGCATTCCTCTTTGTAACTAAACATCAGGAATCAAACAATTTGCTACAGGGTTGCGTCGTTTATGTGGGTATCACATTCTTTAAATTCATTTTTTTCTTATGAAAGGAAGATATTCACTCACAGGCTATAGGTGAATAATGTGTTGGTTTAACCATTAGTTACAGACTGCTGTAAATATTCCACTATGGTGCTGTCTTAATTTTGGTGATGGGATATCTTTTTAATGAGATGTTCAAATTACTAATGTTGTTTGTTTGGTAGGTTTGGGATTTTTTCATTCCAATACGCAAAGTTGCTATAGACACTTTATTCCTACTACCTTTGGTAAAGATGTTCCTTTCCTTTGTTTGCCTTTTGTCCTGCTGAGTCAGGAGTTTTGCAGAACACAAATCAGTTCTGTTTCAGGGTTTGTCTCATTCCGGGAAGAAAATGTGCTTCCAAAAGCCAAGGTTTGCTTGAGGTAATAAGAGACCCAAACTTGTGGCTGGTCACAACAGTGCAGTGCAGAATGCTCAGGCAAACAGCACTCGGTAGCAGCAGGAATCAATTCCGAGCCTTGGCGCAGAGCAGTTTCCATCCTGCCTCCCTGGTGAGTCCAGCCGTTGTGCTTATGGCATAAAAAGCAATGTGCATTTTAATTGCTGTTCTTGCTTTTGAACTGTTGCTCAACTATTACTGTGGTTTAAGTCAAAAAAGCTGGATCGTGGACAGCACTGGTTGCCAGAAAAGGTGTAACCAGGGACTGCTCGTGTTGGTGATGCAAAAAACCTGTGTTAGGTACTGCACTGAGCCAGGAACTTTGGGGGAATCACCTTGTAGCAGGTAATCAGGAGTCTCTAGAATGGCAGCTTTACGTTCTATAAATGCTGTGAAGTTTTGTTTTGTGCTTTAATTAAAGCTTTCGCTTTATTGTTGTGCACAAATGCTTTCTATTTGAATGTTTATTGAATGTTCAATAGCAACAAGGAAACCAGGATTATTTGGGGTAGTCTGGCATAATCAGTGTGGGCTGCAAAGACAAAGGTGGTTAAGGGAGAAGGAAGGAAAAACCTGAAAGGTTGCAGTGACTCGAAGCAGAAACACGTTCAGAAATGTGACTATAGCAAAGACTGCACAAAGAAACCCGCTGCTTGTAAGAAATCCAGGGCAGTGACTTCACCTGGTGGTATTATTTAATTATTTATTGAGCATTATGTCTGCCTTCCCTTGGGATATGATCTCCCTCCTTCCACCCAGAAGTGTCAACTAATTATTTGAATACAGAATATTTTAATTACTTTAGATCTCAGTAGATGTTAATATGTAAGTCATTTGCTCCCTTTCATAACTCTGAGTACAGTAGGTAATTCAACATTACTGTAGCTTTCCTGGGATCCCATTTTACCACCATCCCAATGCACTTGACAAAGAGGGTGGAAAGGAAGGAGAGGAAATATAAATTATCCTGTGGAGGTGAGATTGGATCGGTGTTTAAACTGGTAGGTGTAACACAGATGCTGTGATCAGGTGCTGAGGGCCAAAATACTCGCAGCCCTCGTGCCACTCTGAGCAAAGGTACTGAAGATTGAGCAGTTCTCTGATGTGGTCTTATCAGTTTGAGTATAATGTAAATCCTGTTACAGCAGCTTTGTCCGATCTGCCTGTAGCTTTGTTCTGAACCTTTCAGTAACAGTTCACTGAAGCAGAAAGAACCCTGTGAATTGATATTATAAACCTGCACGGTTGCTTTATTCATTGTTGAAGCAACAGAATATAACAGAAGTATTTATTTTAGTGGATTGAGGTTACTTTTTTTTTTTCCCCTATCAACATGAGCGGAGGAAAAATGTTCTAAATGCAAAAGAGGAAAAGCTAATGCTATAATCATATCCATACCCACTCAGAGCAAAATCCCATTGAAAGATAATGCAGAACACCGTATGTTTAAATTATTTTACACATTCAAAGAGATTTTTAAAATACCAAAGTGTTGTTATTTCCTGCTGATGTAGAAAAAATATCAGGTGACGCTATTATAATCAGGAAATAATAGTCCTGTGAAAGAAAAGCTTCTCATAATGCATTTAGTCTTTCCAGACAACTGTATTTTTCTAAGCACCACCTACCTGCTCTCTTTGGGACTGAGATGAGCCTTGGCAATTCAAGATTGCATTGTATTCACTTTCTTGCTGGTGGGCATTTCTTACTGAAGTTCAAGAGCGTGAAATTTCTCTTTAGTCTCACTGCTTTGATATGGTATTTGCCTAATAATCAAACAAATTAAAGTGTGGAAAAAATTGATAAAAATGCAATATCTTAAAATGAAGAAGCTGAAACAGTAAATTGAGTTCCTTGTAATAATGCTGTGGTGCCATGTTGACCCTCATTCTTGAAAATCAGTTTTTATGTTGTGCATCAGTAAGATGTGTGCTTTATGAACTTTTCAAGTGTCATGTAATCTAAAAATTCAGGCATTATACTTGAAGATCTTCTGCAGAGTTTTAATTAACATTTGTGAATTATGCAGATATGGAAGTCCAACTCTATTGGTAGATGTTTGTATAGGCTATCAATGACTTTCTGCTACTTAAGACACATTTTCTCTTGTGTGTAACACTTACAAAGTGAGTTCCATTACAACTAACGAGTTTTTGAAATGGAAAGCACTCTAAGATGAGAGTTATTTCAGATAGAAATATTTTTTGTATACTGCTCTTACAATTTCACTGCTTCTCTAGGTGTGGTGTAAGGAGTTTCACATTGAAGCAGAAATCAGAATTAGTCTGGATACAAAGCAAAGTCCGAGGAATTTTAGTATGTCATGTAATGGGTGCAGGGTGTTTTGGTTTTCTTTCTTTTTTTAATTTTCCCATCAAGGTAGAATAGTAAGAAAGGACATTTTCTTTTTGTTAATTTCACGTGTTTCTGCAATTTTAGAGTGGCAGGAATGCCCCTGATTTTCCACATGTATCTGTATTTCTCTTTACATAGCAAATAGTTGTGTGACCTTTCATGGGATGAGTGGTGGTGTTCATCCTCGGTAGAGGGCTTGGAGGTTTCAGGGAGTCTTGAAACAGTTGGCAGTGCAGTTTTAAAGTGGGTAACGCACAGTCAAGTGTCAATCTTGGGCATTATTTGCTTCATTCTCACTTCAGATTCCAGCTATGTAAGTCTGACAGCTGGAAATACAGTAAATAGTAAAGAGGAATAAATGGAGTTAATTTTGCAGATTGCTGTTTTCTATGTGCCCACACCACTCATCAATCCAGATGTTTTGTGCATTGACCACGAGATGCTTGCATCTCTGGGTTATGAAAACATGCCTGTTTGTGTTAGCAGGTTGAATAGTTAACTGATTTAGTAGCCAGGTCTTCTCTCTGTGATCACTGTAAATATTTGCATTGATTAGAAGGATAAACAAGGCCTGTTTGCAAGGCCAGGAAGTTGCATTGCCACAAGGTGCTGTGTGGTTTTTTTTTTTTTTTTCCCGTTTTACATGATTTTTATTATTATACTTTTTTTCTTCCAAAATAAACTTTAAACATTTCTGAAAGGTGTATGGAAAAATAAGGTGTATGTGTAGCATTACGTTTTCACGTTTACGTATCTCTGTCTTTTGAAGTTTGTGGAATTCCTTGTAGATCTGGTTTTTGTATTATATTTTCAGTCTGAAACAATTCCTCCTGTTTTGTACTCTATAGGACTGTAATATTTGTCCAATGATGAGCTGCATCCAACATTTTGTTAACTGAAATGGGAAGTGACAGACTGACTAAAAGAAAATGTCCATGTCAAAGAAACAGATATTACTTCTTTCTCACAGATTACTGAATGCCTGGACACTGAAGACTCTGAGATTGCAGGCACACTAAGGTTTCATATTGATCCGTGTTAGCCTAATTTGATCAGAAGAGTGACTTCTGTATCGTGTTATTTTCTCCTCTAGTGTTTGATTGAGATGGTCAAACACTGAGAATATTGTGCAGGAAAAGGAGGGATTGGAAAGGAGAGACATTCAAAAAAATAATACAAATTTGTTAGATAAATTCCATTTGCATTGATTTTCACCAGGGATATATATCTTTTGATGGCAGCTGTCTTCAAAATAATAGCATAATAGATAATACTCTGCTACATAATTTTGTATTTTTATTACTTCTTTTCACTGATATTTGTAGAATAATTTAATCATCGAAGTTGGTCAGTACCTGCACACTCAGCAAGGACGTTTTTCTTTATTGTATTGTCAGGGGTGTTTTTGGCAGAATACAAGAAAGGCATAGTTGTTATGCAAGAACATGAAGTTGGAAAAATGTTTGAAGAACTCCAAAATGGGCATGAGAAAGTATCAATTATTTCCTAGTCTTGCAGAAGTAGGTCTGGAGTACGGGGAGCGCTCCATCCTCAAGAACACGGGCTGTGTCTGCTCTGTAGTTGGGGTTTAGCAGAAGGTGACTTGCCACATCAGAGTCATGGTGCTGGTTTGAGAAGCCCCTGCCCTAGAGGGTTTGTTTCCGTGCTTCAGGAAAGGATGGGGGCAGGGGATGATAAAGCACTGTCAGATTATCACAGTTTCAGAGGTTGCCTCATCACATTTGTTGTGCAAAAACTGGGAGCCTCGAGAAAGCAGCACGGGCTGGTGGCTCAGAGGCTCCTGCACAGGGAGAAGGGGTGGCAGGGTGCTTCTGTCTGACTGACTGCTCTTCTCCAGATCCTTCACCATCCTCCTGGAGACAAGGAGCTGATCAGCTCATTGGAATCCCTCTCTCCCAATTCTCCCAGGTTTTCCTGAGGAGGTGTGCCCTGCTCTCCCTTTCCATAGTCCTAGCAGGAGGCTTAACTTTTATATAGAGGCACTCCTCTAGGGACAGGCAGCTTGCTTGAAAAAAAAGTCCAGTGCCAATCTGCGTAAAGGAAACACCTGATCTGAAAATAATGTTGTCTAAAAGTTTAATATTAAGACATGAGAAGCCATTCACTTGCTGTCATTCCCTGGCAAAGATCCTAATTTTGGTACCAAACTTAGTATTGGATGTCTTCTGTCCAGTCAAATAAAAATAGCACCAAAAGCATCCATTTTGTGTAAACTGAAAAAAGACTGGTTGTACAGTAATGTGGTAGAAGCCTTAGTGAGACTGGGTAGTTATCACATGGTGTCATCACATCATTGCAGAGCAGTTATTAGTTTTATTTTTGCTTGCAGTTATGGCTCAGGACAGGGAAAATGTGGTATATTGCTTTCTCTTTTTCTTTTTTTTTTACTCAGGAGATTGCATGCTTTGTCAAGAGTGCATTTGGTAGTCTCAGTGTCATATTTATATTAAAGACATAACAGAATCCTACTGCACTATCAATTGCTTTTCATTACCCTTGTCTTTGCTTGCAAAGGTCATCACCTCGCATGTGAATCAAATTTGGAAAAGAGTGTTTTCTTTAGAAGCAGAATTGTAGTCTGGATTTCAAGGCAGTGCGGTTTGAGAAAGTTCATATGTCATCTTCCTGAGCTTCCTTTTAACAGATAAAGTTAATTCAGCACCTTTGTGTGGGCAGATTGCATTCTCCCCCGTCAGAGTTGCAGTTGCTTTTGTTTTGTTTCACATTTGAATAATACATTTGATTACCATGGCAAATGTTGCAGTGTATGCGCGCCTGACTGTAGTGCCTAATTAACTGATGATAACAAGGCAGGATTGCCCTCTTCTCTTTCATAAGCAATCATATACATGACAGTTCTTTTATCTTTCTTCAAAATTGACTTGCTCTCCTGACCCTGGAGCAGCTCCTGTTTTGTGTGTTTACCTCTGATGTCTTTGCAAGACTGTTAATTTTCTGTGGCATATCCTATCTAGTTGTAATTAACACATCGAACAGTGAAGAAATAGTTCTGCTTGCAGATGCCTAATGGAGGAATGCTTTCTTCCAGTAATTATACAGCTTCGTTTTACTGATTTGCATTGACCTACAAGGGTTTTGGGTTGAGTTTTGGTTGTTTGGGGTTTTTTGAGAACAACTCCAGTTTTATAGTCCTATTTAGGCAGATAAAACAAACTAAAACATCAGTTTGTGTAAAAAAAAAAAATAGTTTACCTCCACATATAAAGTGAACTTAGGGGCAGTTGCTGGTAAGTCTGGTAAAGGTCTGAATTTAGCAAAGTTAAATTGGAGATAAACAGTGCTGTCATCTTGCATGTATTTAATCCTGAAGTTGAAGGCCTGTTCTTATAATTAGAAACTTCAAGAAGCACTTGACCTATTTTAAGGAAGCATTGAAGTTGCATGTATATAAAGCAAGTATTTTCCGCCATTGTATCTTTAACCGAACTTAGATTTCAAATAGATGAGACCAGGATTTCTATTTACTGTTTTATAGCTAGACTGAAAATAAAGCCATAATGAATACAAGTTCAAAGAGAGGAAGGTAGAAGAGGAAAGGTTGGTAGTTACAGCAATAAAAACAGGGGCAAAAAGAACAGCTTTTCTGAAGGACTCAGGCTGGAATAATAATGATAGAATTGTCTAAATCGATATATCTCTTGTCAGCCTCACGTCTGATGTTTGAATCAGTCAGGCCTTTTCTGCAAGAGCTTTCCTCAGGAATATTGAATTATTTATTATTTGTATCTTTTTTCCTTCCCTTTCTGATGATTTTTTCTTTTTTTTTTAATTTTTTTCCTAACTTAGTAAAATTTGTTTTTTATGCTGCCAGGTTCAATGTTGTCTGCTGTTTGATAAATAGCAGTAATTGGGTGTATAGCAGAAGTCATGTAAAAATGTATGACTTCAATTACATCTGGAACAATTTTTTCTTTATATTGATCTTTTTTTTTTTTTTCTGTATAAGATCTGCTCTTCATAGCCTCCAGTGCTGAGTTTTTAAAGAATTACTCTACGTCCATATGTTGGCATGCACTTTTGAACCCATGCATCTTTTTTTTAAAAAAATGGAATGCTGTCTCAAATCAGTTCTGCCTGAGCAGTAAGTGAAAAATTAGAGTCATTCAAATAGTGAAATATTCATATTGTATTCTAGTCAGATGAAGGATTGCATTACTTTAAAATTACAATGCCTACTTACAGTCCCTGTTTCTCTTGTCTGTGATAATGAAATGAGGGTTCTGGCCAATTAATGAAAACATCATTTATTAGCAATTATAATCCAGATAAAAATAAAATATGTGTTTTGAAAGTCACTTCCATGTGGTAAAGTGCTCTCATTTAAATCTACAGTTGTACACTGTAGTGTTTAGCTTTGTAAATATTATCAAAGGTGCCAATGTAATAGAAATGTACCAGCTGTAATTTCATATATCAAGTCAGAATTCTCATTGTGTTCCAGCTGTGATGCTTTTAAATTGTTTTTCCTCTTTATGTCAGGGCGTGAGGTGATAAATAACTTGATCCAAATGTTTGATGCTGATTTATGATAAAATGGGTGAATGTACTTGCTCTGATATGTCTTGATAGGTCAGAATAAAACATGGGCTGAATTTCCTGTTCGGACTGGCCTTGTGGTTTGCCCTGGCGTGGGCTGATGGACTGGTTAGAAATTGAGGTCTGAACTCAGGCTGTAACAGAGTTCAAGGTTGCCAGCACTGGAGTTTTGCATAGGATTTTGCATAGGATTTTGTTGTATTCTCTTATTCACATTGCTTTTCATTGTGTGCATTTTTGAGGGAAATGCAGTGGAATATTGCCCTGTCCTTATTAAATATATTTTCTGATCATTACGTAAGTCTTTGCTTTGCGTGCTTCATGCTTCAAACTCTTCTAAAGTGAGATTCAAAGTAAAGGGTTATATAAACAGTCATATTTATGCCATCCAGCGGTGGATCAAAGGGAATATTTCTCACAATTGTGGTTAATTTATGTCATTTGAAAATGTAATTACCTCATGATTACTGCCTGCTTTATGCAGCCCCAGTCTCTGTTTTTCAAAGCAGTCGTGGTCTAGGCTGGTAGTGGACAGGAGTGCTAAACAGGCTGGCTGTAACCTAAACTCTGCAGCTCTTTCTCTGCTCTGTGTCCTGCTGTCATTACACACAGAGGATAACTGAGAGCAGAAATTGCAGATTTTGCTTCACTAGTTGAGATAATTCATTGAATTGGTAGAGATTCTCCTGTTTCGAGTGGAGCTAATCCTCAGGCTGTTAATACGTAGATCTTTCAGAACGTGTAAATTGGCAGAGGAATATCTCCCGTGTCTCTACAGTAGTTTGTTTAGGAAACCCTAACTTTAAAATAACCTTTTAGGAGCAGCTGTGTAATGCAATTTATTTAAAGGCTGCCAATAAATGCTTGAATCATTATGTAGATGATCAGATGAAGCTGAGGTTAAATAGATAAAAAGAAGTTGGGTGGTGTTTTTACCCAAAGTCTTGTTTAAGCCTCACTAGTCTGTTTTTTCCTGTAGCAGTTTGACAAAATTGCCTTTCCTACCAGCAGCCTGTTAGGTGCTGTGCACAGAAACAAAACCCTATTGTTTTAGATTTTCTTTCATATCATGTAGGTGTCTGTGCCATACCACCCACACAGGAAAGCAAGTGAGCTGTGAAATATATTCATTGTTAGAGTACAGGGGAAATGGAGGCAAGCAATCGGCAGTAATAATGTACGACAGCAAGGGGAGGCTGCCAACATTACCTGCATTATTTCGGTTGCCTTTTTCATTATAGGTTCGGGAAATAGGCAGCAATTCGATTATGGCATGATTTGGGATGGAATTGCTTGCCGTTCACTGACCCTGTCACAAGGGGATCAAATGAGAAGTCAGCTCAAATAAAGTTTATAGTGTATTAACTGGACCAAGCATTGCCTAGCCTGGGAGCATGATTTTTCATCTTCCAGGGTTTTGTAACTGCTTCTCAGATATATTTGTACCTTAAGGCGAGGGGGGAGGGGGAGAGGGGAGGGAAAAAAAAAAGAAAAAAAGAAGGATTGGCTGAGATGTATAGGAATGAGCTCGCTGGCCAATAGTGAACATTCCCCTCCCCTCCCATGTGCAAATCTCAGCTCCTCTCTAGCTTGTGAGAAGCAGCATGATTAATAACACTGAGGGAACCTGCCTGTTGGATTATTAATTTTCCATCCTTTTTCCCTTCCCTTACGCATACCCCTGACGCTTTGCCTTTTTTTAAAGAAAGCTTTTCTTTTTCTCCCCCCCCCCTTTTTTTTTCCCCTTTTTTTTTTTTTTTCCTTCCCATGGAGCTAACCACTAGCCACTAATATTCTCGTGGCTACCCAACCCTGCAAGGGCTTACTTCACAGTGGGGTGAGTTTGTATATTAAAATAGGGGATTCTGCAACGAAGCAGCAACAACAGAAAGGAAAAAAGAAAAAAAAAAAAAAAAAGAAAGGAAAACCATCCCTGAGATGCTTGATTACAGTACAGTTGCCTTTAGCTACAACTGCTAAAACTAGAGTTAATGCTGACCTAGAAGGCACGAAATGTGTTGCAGTGTCTGCCTGTTAGTTTGGAGAGCACTGCACTGCATGGGCAGACAAACATTGCCTCTCCTTATTCCAGCTCATTAAAACCGGCCCTTTAGAAACCTTGATTGCATAGAGAGGGTGCAAATGGAGAGAAAATGGGGGTTAATGGTAGGTAATTGGACAAACTGCGGGTTTTTGTTGGCGATGCTCGTGGGGTTTTTTTGCCTTTTTTTCTTTTTTTTTTTTTTTTAACCAAGGCTTTTACAAGGCTCGTTGTAACGCAAATCATTTTCGGTGTGCAAGCCCAAGCAGCCGGTTGTTAGTTCGGTGGTTTCCGCGGAGCGATCCCGCCGCAGCATCCTCGGCAGCCCCGCGCTGGCGGAGCGCGGCGCTGGGCGCGGGTCCCGGCCCCACGTGCGGGGCAGCCCGGGGACACCGCGGGGCTCCCGCTCGCCATTCGCTGACCAGGTCATGTGTCCAGTCCGTATAGAGGGGATGGGGGATGGAGCAGCTCCATTTTGAGCGCTGATGGCCGGGTTGGATGAGTTTAGCGAAGTTGCTCTGTTTGTAATACTGTGCCATGTGTTTCGTTGTTTCGAATTAAAATAGCAGCGTGAAGATATTTGCTTTTGTTAATTCACAGTGTAATACAGTGAAATACCACCAATTTCTTGCATAGAAACACATTACAAGAGATACAAAACTTCGTAATTAAAATGTTGGTAAACTAGCACCAAATGATTTTATAAATGTCTCTGTGTACATACAGCTGGTAGTTCTGTTTGGGAAAGGAGCAGATGAGACAATGCATCAAGAAAACAATCTTCATGTGGTTTTTACTGAAGGTAGGATGAGGTGCTGTACTTTTTAACCTATTCCATACTTCTCAAGTGATAAGGAAAGAAGAAGAATATAGCTATTTTGAATTTATGTAACATGCATTGCAACTGGTTTTAATTTAAACTTTTGTTAAAAAAAGCGCATATTCATAGTTTCTCTCGTGATGTAAAAGCACTGATATATGAAAGACAAAAGATTCCTTGCCTAATACCTACATAGACAGCATACATATAGGCATTAAGCACATTCTATGATATTCTATCTCCAATTCCAGTTGGAAGGGAACCGTAAGAATGAATGAGTCCAAATCCCATATAGATATTGAAAAATCCATATATGTCATGCCTTCTAGAATTTAGCTGAAAGGAATTATTTCACAAACTTAAGGTATTCTTTCTCTTGTCAGTCTTTACGAGTGTGTGCTGAGAGGGAGCTGGTATAACAGTCTCAGTATTCAGTGTTTCTTGGTATTGTTTTAATAATATTGCTCATGATTCTGCATAGTGCACATGTTGTCATTGTTGATTTTCAGTTGCTCTTTATTGGGAATTCTTACCTTTCTGTGGAAGGGCCTGTTTTGTCCCTGGAAGGTAGTTTATAATGTTATTATGCTGTTTCCAGTTCAAGTTCGAGATGCGTGGAAGACCTGGGGGCAGAGCTTTTTTGTTTGGCTTATTTATTTATTTTCATTGCCTCTGAGATTATCAGTGCATTAGCAGAAGGAATTGTCATTGATTGATTGTGGAGCCCTAATTGTGTTTTTTCCCTTTTCTCTGTATTAATGTTAGTGGTAGCAAGTCTGGATGTGCATGAACACTTTGGCTTACAGTGCAACAAAAGCCCTGCAACTGCTGGGGCTTGTGCTCAGCAGAGAATCGATGATAACACATTTTATTTCTCAAGAACTGGTTTGATTTTACTATAACTGCTCCTTTCTACTGCTGAAACATATTTAAGCCTGAAAACAATAACTGCGTGTGTGGGTCAGGTCTCATTCTGACATTTGCATGTGTTGTGTGTTTCCATCCACTCTCGGTGAGCAACAGCCTGATGTGCCTCGATCAAGTAATGCCTTATTTTGAACAATGTCTTATGTTGTACTTTTTTTACAGCTTGGTTAAATATTCATTTATTTTGTTCTTTTTGATGCTAAGGGATTAGGTCATGTTAAACAATAGCAGGAAAAGTAATTTTTGATTGAACAGTTGAGCCCATCGCTTTGCAACTCAGACTACGAAGGCAGAATAAACTTTGTAATCTCTAAAATGGTAGCAGTTATTGGGCATGTTGATTTTTAGACCCCTACAATTATAGATCTGTCAGGTGTTACAAAGCTAGTGCTTGTAGTTTTTATTGAATTTTATAATCTAATGGAGGGTTATGATACATAAAAAAATTGAAGTCAATATCAATAAGATTGTCTCCAAATTAAATAGCAGGTGTTTGCGTTTTTCATTTTATTTTTATTTTTTTCTACAAGTGAAAATAGCTGGGTATAAAAAAAAAATCGACAGGGAATAATTCTGTAGCAACTACTGGAAAATATGTTCTGGGTAGAATCTCCTCCACTGTTCCTAGGTGGAACAGTATTGCAATAGTACGGCATTTTCTTCTCATTGTTGCTGACAGATTTGTTCTAATGCTGCCTCCAAACTATACAAGCCTTAGCTTATCTCAGCTTGCAGTCACAATGTTGACACACATATATCATAATCTCAGTCATCTGAAGATGTACACTGTTGGCGAAGGCAAATTCTGTGTTTTTTCAGCCATCATTTGTTTTATTATCTATATCCTTAGCTGTTCTATCTGTCGTAATCATACGTTTTATGGTCAAAAGTGATTCCTTATCTCTGTAGGTCGGTACTTATGATGTGTCCACGCTTCTAAAGACTACTGTTAGTAATTCCTAAAGCTCTTAGAGAAGTGATTAGGGAGTCATGATTGCTCACAAATTGAGTCTTTTTTCTGCTTGACACTGATCCTGTGATAGTCTCCCCACTTAATCCTCACCAGCAATTTGCCTATAGTTGCAGCTAACAGGAGGTGATTAGAGGGGAGTTGCCCACTGCCTTTTTACTTCTGTTGTAGTGGCACGTCAGACAGAGGCTACTGAATCAAAGCTGTTTTCCTATTAACTCAACACCTCCTAATGCATTAGAGCCACTTTTATCTAATAACAGTGTTCAGCTTCCAGCGCTATTTTAATGTGGCTTGGGATTCCTTTTAAAACATCACAATGAGCATTTTTTAAAATTAGAGAACAAAAAGCGTAAAGCAGAATACCTAAAGATGAAAGCGAAATAGTGACACTAACAGGTCTCATCTTTTATCAGCACATGCGTGTAACCCCGATTAAAATTACAGACAATTGTCGCCCTGCATTCATAGACAAGCAGACTCCACTTTCTCTAAACAGGACTTTAATTGCAAGCCTGGTGACAGGTAACTGATGTCATACTTTTGAAGTGATAATGGCATGCATTTACAAGTGAGAGCAGCACCAATGAAAGAGTGACAATGGAGAGTTAACTTTTCCAAGTAGTACTTCCAAGGAAGGAGAATATGAAAGGCCTCAGTGACAATTTCTAAAATATTTACTGCTTATTATTTTGACCCACTACGAAAACATATCAAGGCTATTTGGGTTAATTGTTTTATTGGTATGATACAGAATCTTCACCCCAAGCCTACATTCTCTGCTTTTATAAGTTTTGTTTTTTAAAAAAAGCACTGTTTTATACTTTGCTACTTTATTGACAGAGCTGTTAATTATTTCAAACTGTTCTAAAGAAACTATAGATATGGATTTTTAAAATTCTGCAGTGACATACAATGTGAAAAATGTCCAGCTGCTATCATTTAAACTTCCTTATCTCCTTTCTATTCTTGAGGTTTACTTTGATGATAATAAAGGTGTGTTTCAGAAATACCTTAGTGAATATATTTTAATTAATATTTTACATGCTTTAGACCAAACAAAATGAGCAAGTTATTTTAGCATGCATTAGCAATTTGAAGTGGACTGCTAAAATACAGGGAAACACACACTGACTGTGTGTGGGCTCTGGCTTAGCCAGCTCATCCCATTGAGAGCCACAGATGCCTCGAGAATGTTCACCTCTCATGACTATTAACTATCTGATTTGATCCTATGGGTCAAGAACAAACAAAACTGGACAAAGTTTTCTGCTTTCAGGCTGTTGAGAGATAATTTCCCGTGCAGTACCCATGTATAGATAAATAAATGCATCTGTCTATCCTGAAATTATAAAATGTATTCATTTCTGAATGTGCCACAGCTCTGTCATGTTTGTTGATATGTCTTGAAACACATTTTCTGCAAAAACAATAAACATTGCTTTGCTCTGTGGGTTTGTTTGGGTTTTTTGGGTTGTTTGTTTGGTTTGGGGGTTTTTTTAAAGAGAAATATAAAATGTGGGAAAACCCTGGTGCCAGTGTTATGTGCCTGTTTTCGTTTGGCTGGCTAAAGCAGACAGGGCAGGAACAAAGCCTGAACCAGATCACTCCAGAATTCCTGCTCCTTATTTTTCCTCCCACATATTGCTGCTGTCCTGCTGGAGCTGTCAGCTACATGGAAAAAACTTTCCCATTACGAGATCTGCTAGTCCAAAAACTCCCACCTTGTGTTAAATCCTTTGGAATGGGGTTGGATCCATGGGAGAATCCAAGATGTAACTGAATTCTGATGCAGAACCCATTTTGCAGGGAAAATTTTGTTGAGGGACCCTGTTATTCTTTGGTCATTATATTTTGTCTTCAATTGTACATTGTGTTTCTCATTTTTAATATGGCTGCAAAAATGTATCCCATAAATTTTTATAAGGGAGCCAAGTAATAACACCTATCATTTATCTTTTCTTGGAAATGGAAGGCATGAATAGACTGCTTTCTCTTGTATATTCATTTGTGGTTTTTCTTTATGTGGCAAATACTAAACATTAAAAATATCACAAATTCTATTATATAGAAACTGATGAGCTTATGGTATTATAAAATTATAAGAAAAAAAAAAAGCCTCTCAGAACTATTTCTGGATTGGTTTTGGTTTTCATGCTTTTTGAAGGTACTGGATGCAGAACCAGAGAAATAAATGTGTTCTCTTTGCAAGACACATCACTGGGAACTGGCAGGACATCAGTCTTCCAGACCTGTAGGACTGCTGAATGTCCAGGTCTTTAAAGTCTGTTTTGTTTATTTAAGTAGTTAATGTGCCTTAGTTGTAGGGTGAAATACTGCCAATTCATTATTTTTAGGGACACTGAATAATAACCTTTGTTTCCTATTATTCTGTGCCATGTTCGTAGAAAATGGAGCCTCTCTGATTTTTCTGAAGTGCTGTTAAAATAGCTGGAATTTTAGATTTGCACAGTTATGCAGGCAAAAACTATTTTAGGTCATTAACTGGTAATTGTGATCAGGGAAAGCATTATTTTTGTATTTCTTAAACCTAAAGAGAATAGATTTATCTAAAAGGCAGATTTCTATATCATATCAACAGACTTTGTAACTTTGTTCAACTTCTTTTCTTTCCATCTTTGCTTTTTTTAGAAGGCTTGAGGTAATGGACAGCTGTAGCTGAGAAGTAGAACAGTGTTTAATTGGTGATTGCAGGCTAGAAATGTGCAAAGTCTGCACAGATATGGAAGGGTACAAAATTGCTGCCCTGAAGGAGCAGGACTCTTAATGATGGGTAAAGGTGAAAAAAATAGTGTGAGGTGGATGAAATGTGAACAGATTCAGATTTCATTATATTAACAGCTTCCTGTAGTTTTCCCAAAGATTAATTATAAAATTGGCCATTGCAGGATTTTGTTCTTTCATCCTCAAAGTCCTGCTTTGAGTCCTACAAATGCCCTACTCCATCTGATGCAACACAGGTTTTCTCCTGGGGTTGCCGTGGGTATCCCGCATTCTGGCTGGGGCTGGAAGGGATTTTTAGTTCCAAGGAAATGCTCAGAACATGTTGTGAGGCTGTCAGGATGAAAACTTGTGTGCACAGCCTCCCCTGCCACGGGCTCTGGAAGGAACACCCAGGTGTCTCAAGCCGAAAGGGACAGGGAGTGCCGGACTCTCAGAATGCACCTGCCCTGTGCCCACCGTGATTCACAAGCCAAGCACAGCTCTGTTTGCAGCCACAGACCCTCCTGAGCTGTGGCATCAGCATGCAGGCCCTTTTCCTTCTCTTTCAGGGCATCATCTGTTAGCACATTGATGTTCTGCTTCCTTCGCCGTGCCGTTCCTTGCTTCACAGTGGCTGTTTGAATACCACTGGGGTGTCCTGCTTTCACAGTCTGTGATTGTAGGATAAAAAAGAGAAAGCTGGTAAGGGGTGGGGTGGGGGAGAGGTCTGCTTTGGCAATTTCCACAGCAAAAAATCCAGTTTAGTCTCTTAAGAGTAAAATTGAATTGTATTGTAGTGAAGTGTGGTGTGTAATGCAGACATGGAACATCAGGCAGTGACCTTTGGTGTTACTTGTGTTCCTTTTTCCTTTGGAGGTCAGGCATTACTATATCTGGGTGTAGACCTGGTTGGCAGGTAGTTTTAGAGTCTCATTTCTGAGAAGAGGCTTTTAAAAATTGCAGTGCAATGAGCAGTGCTGTTATTGAGGCCCAGACTGTCCTTTAGTGAAGTCAGGCCTGTAATGTTCATGCTAGCACAGTTTTAGGGGTGGGGAGGCAGGGCAGGCTTCAATGACTCCATAAGTGATGTGACTGAGCAGCTAGGGCTGATATTTGGACTGCTCTTGTGGTACTTTTATAATAAACTCCTAAAAAACTTCCATTTTTTTTGAGCATGTATTAAAAATTACAAACCCAATGCATTTCTAGCATTTTTGCTGTCTGCACTCTCCAGAGGACGATCAGTAAAAGGCTGATAGAATCATCTTCTTTTGTATCTCCCATTACTCTCTTGGCTGCTTCTGCTAGAGAGTGGAAAAACGTGGCTCCATCCTCACCCAGGTCCTGGGGGAAATAAGATTAACACTGCAAGGAATAGGGAGGTCCTGCCCTTGCTTGTACCTGGGAGAGTGTTTGTGCAGCTGCTCACTGAACCAGATCAGGAAACTCATATGGGTACAGCTGACCAATTTGCTCTGGGTTAATTTAGCCAAAGTCCAATCCCCGGTCTTGTTCACCCCTGTTCCTCCACAGATTTTGGGGGGTACCCCTGCAGAGGCCAGTGGGGGCCAGGAGCAGCTGCAGGACTTGGCACCACTTTTGGAAACAGCCGCTCCTGCAAGCTCATCATTGAGTCATGGCAATATTAGAGAAAGGAAAGAAGGAAAAAAAAAATAAAAAAAAAAGTGACTGGGTAGATTCAGGAATGTTTTTATGTTTCCTGCAACCATACAGAATATTTAAAAATATGTCCTGTGCTCGTTTATTTGTATTCAAATCAGGACAGCTCAGAACTGCACTTGGAACTTTGCATGTCCTGTATAGGACATTGTAAGTTCTTCCTTAATTAAACAGCAAATATGATGTGTTTGGACAGTGGCTGATGCTATGGAAATGGAGTCTCAACCTTGAAGATTTCTTGTCCAGCTGTTAGCATAAGGATTGTTTATAGAAGAATGAATTTTAGCTTTCTTTTTTAAATGTGTGAATTTGTTTCTTTGTTGTGTTTTCTTTTTCCTCAATAACATTAAAGCTTACCTTTTTTTTCCTTTTTTTTTTTTTTCATTTAAGCAGGTTGGGATGCAGAATTTGGTACATTATTAATTCCTTCTTTTTGTTCCTGAAAGTATCTGTGGTTAGCTTACAAAAACTGGTATATATAAAAATCAAACAAAATCCTATATAAGCAAGCAGTATTGACAGTCTAAGGCAGAAGTTACTCTGATGACCGATTTACTCCAAAACATTATTCAGGTTCATGAAAAACTTTTGTAGAGTGTCAAGGGTATTTTTCTTATTTGAATTTCATGCTTTAGTTTAAAAACTACTTAGAATTTATGGGGTTTTTTTTGGTGGGAAATAGTTCTTTGATGTAAAATTCTTGAAACTCCATTGCCAATATTTTAGAGCATTTATTTTGTCCTTTGGTCAAAGCTTCTTCCTCAGGAGCAAAGGCCATTTAATAAGTAGATGAAAGATAATGTGCCTTTTGCAAGGATATTGTCTTAATCCTCTGCAGAGAGATGCTGAAGTTAACTATAAGATGGAATATCTGTGCTATATCTGGAAGGTTTTTTTCTTTTAAAATGTGTAACTGTTTATCAACTTCAGCCCTTCTGCTCCTTTCAAAGTTATTTCTTTAAAAGCACCTGAGTGCTTTAATGACTTTTTCCATATATGTAAGACCCAGGGTTCACTAATAACAAACCTGTCCTGTCTGGCAATCCAGTTTTACCTTTTCCCTGACAGGCAGACATGTGACGTGTTGGCTCTTTAGTGTTTTACAGAGAGAAGGAAAACAAATATTTACTAAAATAAAAAGTCCCAAACACACTGTATTATTAAGGAGGGATTACCTTATGAAGAACTGATTTAAAAACCTGAAAAGTTTGTACAGTCAGCGTGGCTATGCTAATAATTCTGTTCCCAGACGCACCAAGACCTCAATTTCCTCACAGCAGTGAGTCTATTTCCTCACAAAAGAAGACACCAGATTGTACTGGGATATCCAAGTGGAAGATAATCACCTCTGAAATGCTTACTGTCTTGTCTTTAATACCTTGGAAAAGTGACCTGGTGTCACTGATTCTAATATTATAGATGCTTCTTTCTGTAGAACAGTGAAAAGTAAGCATTTTTGGTTTGCTCCCACTTGCAACAGTTTTGGTCCTTTCCTGAGGATCTTTTCCGGTCATTATTTAGGTTGTGATAACTTTTAGAGTTTCGAGTGTGAAAGCTACAAGCAAAGATTCTTCTGCCTCATCCTTGGAAGGTTAACTAAAGATGGCAGGACTTTGGGGGTGTAATTTGGACAACTGTAAGACTGATAGAGTTTTTGCTTCTGTGGTGGGTTTGATAGAAGTGTCTTGAATAGTCAGCCCCCTGAGAAATGTGCTGCTCTAAACCAAAATAAATTTGGTTTGCAAACAGACCCAGAACATTTTTTGCAGAACTGGTGTAACACGTGCCCAATGGATGTTATTCCAAGTAAAGGAGTAGTCATGTTTATAATTTTCTGTTCCTCGGTGTTTCCACCCTAGACCTACAGGATTAACAATGTAATATGTTGTATAAGACTTAAAATGGGCAATGAAGTGAGGATGTGCAGTTCAGAAAAAAAAAATCAAACCCTTTTATTGGATCTGTGCAGTGTGTTAGGAAGAGACTCTTGGCTGTCTGCCATCCCCACTGTTCCTGATACCTGGCTGACACTCAGTCTGGAAAAGAGAGACTCTCAGGTGGCTGTGGGGAAACACCCACAGGAGGTTGTGTGGCTCAGGAGTGAGTGTATGTGGAACAGAAATAGCTCATTCCATTCCTGGGCTGGTACCACCACTGTGTCTGCTGGTTCTAAATCATATAAACCCAGGATCCACCTCAGAGACACAATAACGGAGCCCTCTGCTCCCGGCTGCTTCATTGTGTGCTTTTCATCCGGTTCTTCAACGTTCCAAAACTTCAGATAAAACCAAGAGGGGTTACTGAATGTACAGAATACTTGTTCATCTCGGGACATCTGCAAGCTGAGCAGAGTAGGAGGCTAGAAAGTTCTTTTTGAGGAACACCATATAGTTTTGCTTTCTTTCCACTTTCTTCGCCAATTTTACAAAATCTAGTTATGGATGAAAAAGATGAGGAACTCACACATGAAGCCAAGAATTTATTATTAATGTAATTGAGATCTGAAGTCTTGTCAAAGAGTTATTAATAGCACAGTTTTAATTTTTACAAAAAGGATAACAAGCTATTATGGAACAAGTCTCCAGAATAATAAAGCAGGCAGAATTGATGCCTGAGTAATTGATGCCCTCCATTCTAGCAAATGGGGACATATAAATGCCTCTTGTTGACACCTCGCAGGATTGTGTCAGCAAGTCTGGATTTTTCAGAGAAATGGAAGGAACTTGGAGACATTGTTGTCACAGCACTGTTCAGAACTGTGTGATGGTGCTACCTGTTATTTCATAGAGAGGTCATGCTGTAAATGCCTTCTGGAACTCAGTTCTGCCTGGTGTTCTGTTTTATCCTACAGCAGTTTAATTTGACCACTCTCAGTATTGAATGTGATGTGTGGATATTTTTGAGCATATATATCTCCAATGTGGAAACCTCAGAGTTGCCTTTTCCTTCAGTTTTGGCTCCTAAAGCATCTTTTCTAGACCTAATAAAATCATACCAGATTTTAGTCCTTTAATCCTCTTTTTGTTTTTCTCATCGTATCACAATATTGTTGTTGATTCTTTCTGCAGGGAGATAGGAAGTTTGCAGTGTTGTCTGTTGCATAAAGTCATAGCAGAAATAATCTGTATTATCGCATGCCTTATTTATATTTCATCATAACTGCTTTTTCTGGGCTCAGCTGTGACCGTAAATGAAAAGGTCTTTCCTGTTCTAGGGAAGCATTACTTAATAATGTATAGAATTTGGAATGGACTTATGGTGCGTGTGCTGTGACTCCTATGCCTTGATTTCTCTTGTTCCCAGCATTTGGGTTGCAGTTAATTTCCATTAAACAGCCAGAAATGTCTGTGAGTTGAGTCAAAGCAAAACTGCATTATCTCAGCTGTCTGTTCATTATGGGAAATGATAGGAAGGTAAGGAAACACTAAAAGTGATAGGTGGCCATGGTGTCTGATGTGTCAAAGGAGATGTATAATTTGCTTTGTGTATGAGTGTTCGAATTTTTCAAGTTCGTGGGTTTGGAAAGCACCTCAACACAGACTACCCAGAAGTTTAATTATCTTATTCTGTTAGGTTAAATTACTAAACAGCTTCTTCAAAGATGCTGTTCTGTGTTTGAATAAACATAATATGCAAAAATGTGAAAATTGCTCCTAGTGTGATACCCAAGTGGGATACGGTGGCTTTGTGGTGTCATATTTTGAGAAGTTATTTAAACACACACAAAAGGACACTGTCACTCTGTTATTAATGTTCAAAATTGTTGATGCTGTGTGAAGTGTGTTTTTTCTAATTAGAGGAAGGCTGTAGAGTACCATTTCCATAATCAACATGGGAACAGAAACTCAGCAAAATTTCATGTATTTGCAGTGAAACTGCTCTTCAGCAACATAAAAATGGCTTTTATAACATAAAGGCTGTAATTAGAATAAGTCAAATCAGTTGGAAACGATTAAAGCCAGAACAGGCTAAGCTGCCTTCTAAATATTTGTCTGGAGATTAGCCCCACTCTTACAGCCCCTGAGAAGCATCTTTGATTTACTTATAATGCTTGACGTGGCAAAGATAATCCCGCAGAAGGCAAATGAACACAAATTTAGATGTGCTGTTTGGCTCTCTTTGTTGATTTGACAGGAGGCAGCACATTGGAAGTGATGTTGGAGAAATGAATATAGGGTCACATTAGACAAATTGCTTAACACCCCCTCACACACCCTGATCATAATTTTAAATTCTTTAAAAACCGTCCTCATTCTTTGAAGCTTTTAGGATGCACTTTAGAAGTCCATGTGGAATAATTTTCCGCATGTCTATGCGACAGTTGATGTGAGTCTCATTGTATTTAAAATTATAGTCCTGAGATGGAACTTTCTGCTTGTTGCTTGTCTGACATCAGCTATTAAAATGCAAGTAAAGCTTGGCAGGTATAAATTTGAAGAAGAAAAGAAATTATGTAAGAATATGAGGATTGTTAATATTAATCAGCTAGTTGAGGAGGAATGGTGGTTTACTCTGTAGACGAGTTCTGCTGGACAAGCAAACAAGCAGAACACACTTTGGGTGGCCAGTTCCTTACTGACACCCCTTGGAGCACTTCTGATAACCAGAAAGTAAAAGAGAGAGAACTATTGGGGTTGGCAAACTGTAAACGTGGATTGGCTGTCGCATTGGCTTGTAGACTTAATGACATCAGCTGAAAGGAACTATTACAAAAGCCAGCCTGTATTTTGGGATGATGATGAACCTCCACATTATTGTTAACGCTTGATCGCACCAGGTACAACAGCATAGAATGGTGAAAATTGTCAAGCATGTAAAGCTGAATGATTTGGTGAGAGTTGGGAATGTTTGGTATAGATCAAGTCCTTACTTTGTGTAGTTTTCCTTTCATTTATAATCTCCACAGCATCCCGAACTTTTTGTTTAGCTGCTGAAAATATAATCAGTGTAATGTATTCTCTTGCTGAATTTTAAACAAGACCATTAAAACTCCTTTAACGTGCTAAAGTAAGCTTCAGAGAGGGTTTCCATTTCATCTTTACTGAGCTGAGGCTGTAGCACTCTTTCCCTTTGCGCCACAGTGAGAGGCTGTCAATAATTCAATAGCCATGGCCTTGATGGGCCAAGGCCTAACTTAGACTTTAAACAGAGCCAAGCAGCTTGTCAAAGTGTGATGTGCTGTCAATGCCTGACTGATCTATACTGCATGAATTCTCCCTCAGCTCTTGATGTATCCCTGGGAATAAAAAGAAAGCAATTTCAGAAGTAGACCTAGTGTGAAACACCTGTTTGTTTGGAATTTTTAATAAGGGAAAGTTGTGTTAGTAATGAAGCTCAATGAAGTCATTGCATTTTTGCTTAGAGGACCCAGGCTAAATTTGTCTCTAATGGCATTGGTGTGTTTTCACTTCTGTCAGGAAAAGAAGTCACGGTGTTTGTAAATATGTTAGTGCCTTACAGCAAGTTCATTTGGAGCAAGACTTAATAACTAATGACAAGTAATCCAAATGCTTAATCCAAATTACCTATTTGCATCTTTCAGTTTTATTGATATTATGCTATTAACACTCAGTGTTGCAGTGAAGAAATCTTTTCAGAGCTATTTGTTTTCGGGTTTTCCCCCACGCAGTAAGTGACGTATATGATGCTTTCGCATCCTTTCCAAGTGCTCTACATTGAATTTGCTTATATTTTATGTTTTACTTGGAAGCCGAGAAATCACTTGTTTTTCTAAGAAAATAGTTTAGAAAAGAAGTAGAGCTAATGTGGTAATGAGTTGTATTCCACTCCCCTCACACTTTATAGTTAAATTTAAAAGCGGAGTTATATCTAAGGTGCCTTTGAAAAGCTGTAAGAAAGATTAAATAAAGTTTTACAATAGTTGACTAAGAATCAAAAAGCTGGTGTTATTAAATGCATATTTATTTTTATTTCAGAGCATTTGAATTTCAGTCGTTGTGTTGCTAAGCTGCTTTTTTGATAATTTTTATTGGTTTTTAAAGGAGAAAAGTAACATTGTTATTCTCACTCAAAATGCATTTGTATTGCCTTTGTCTTCTTTAGAAATTTATGTCTTATGAAGTTTCCGTATCTGCTGTAGGTTTTAAGAGGCATGTAGGTTCTCAGCCTTCAGGTACTTTTTTAATGGAGACACAAGAGAATAATAGAAAAATAAGCATGGCCCTTTTAATGTTTTCAAAATGCTGAAAACTTGTGCTATGGATTAGATAAAGGTTTTTTTAGTTCTTTTTTTTGTAAAGCTTGTTATATGTTTTAATTTTAAATATCTTACTCCCCAAGTTCATTACTTGGTTTGCATTAATGGTGTTGCAGCTTTCATCCTTTGCACAGTGAAGCAGAGGAAACAGTGCAAAGTATGGTTAATAATGTTTCTAACTAAGACTTTATTTTAGCGTGTGGGTGCCTCTTACTCAAGCATGTAAACGAATTGCAGCCCCCACTGCAGACTGTTGAATGGAGAGAAGCCACTTTTTCTCTAAAAAAGCAATCAAAAACGGGAATTGTGCTTTCCTGTTTTCTAAGCTGCTCCTTAAACTACCCATTAAATGGTCCTACTCCATTTTGGTGCAAAGTGAAGCTGATTTGCTTAACTTAGAGCTGAGAATTGTGTACAGGGCTGTTGGTCTGTGCCAGGGATTGTGTTGATGCTGGATAAGTGATGCTGTATATTGAGCAGCTGGGCAATGGCCTTTGCATGAAACAAACTTCACAGCCCATCAGTTTACCTGTGTTGCTAGAGGTGCTGCATGCTCATTGCACTTGACAATGTGCAGAGTAATTATATCAGTGCAACAGTTCTCATGGCAATAATCTTTTTGTTAGGAAAAATTGTGCATGTCGGACTTTATAGTCTTTGACAGTTTAGGCCTGTGATCTTCCAAGTAATTATTCTTCAAGATTAAGTAAACACTTTTGACTCTGGCTGCACAGTTGTACAGAAGTAAGGAAAGCAAAATAATCCTTTTGTTTTTTTGATTTTGACTTTGAAGAATGCTGTAGGCCTTGGGTGATGGGCTGAAGGCTGTCAATGAGATTGTTACACACCATCATAAGCTGAGTAGAGAATGAACTTGACAAGAGTAAGAAAGTATCCTGTATGTAGTGCTGTGTGTAAAGTGCAGGCAAGGTGAAAATACATGATTGAATATTAGCATGCTTGCAAAAATATAAATTAAAGCCACTCATCTGGGAGTGCAGTGGAATGAGGGCTTCTTCACTCTCACTGTTGGTTACTTTCTTGGCTTTTCTGCTTAGCTGGGCAAGTAGAATCTGGTTGGTTTTCAGAGCTGATCTGTAGAATTGTTGGAACACACTTGTTGTGCAGACAGTTCTTTGCTCCCCCAAATGGAGTCAGATACTCCCCAGAAGCCTAATGCATTATCTGGGCATGTATCTATGTCTGAACAGTGGTACCATGCACATGGCAGCAACTTTTGCTAGAATTAAGCTCTTCTAAGACCATTTTTAGCAAGTGTCATTCGAGGCTCTATCTCCATGGGTTTTCCTTTCTCCTGGTGCACAAATTGGCCACCAGATACCTGTGCAAGACTCACCAGCTTTTGTCATCACAGGTCTAGAGGGGTGGAAATCCACTCTTTGCAGACCTTTGCAGTTCTCTTTGTATGTGACAGAAGTAAGGAAGCTTTGCAATCACCCCAGCATCACCAATCTTCGGAACTGTGGACAACCATGATTTTCAAATTCTGTTGTATTTGAAACTGGGCTACTTATTACCATCCCTAAATGCAGGCATCTAATTCAGAAGATATTAGCGAGGTTTCCCAGCTGGTGCTCATGGCAAAAGTAACTTTTGCAAATGACAGAAAAGGTAAACAACGTGCAATCCCTGATTTTATCTAAACAATATTTATTATTAAGGAGAAAGGAAATATTTCCTGTTTTTTCCTCCCTCCCCTTTTCCCATTTAAAAAAAAAATTATACTTTTTTATTCTTGCCTATTTTAGCTACTAAAAGGTTCTAAAAACACCACATGAAGTACCAAATGCACTGAATCCTTGAGCGTGTGTAGCTGTTATTGTTAGTTCTGAACATCTTGATTTCTCTTTGGATTTTAGTGTGTGTTTGATAGTTACTCACAGGCACCTTTTGCTAATGTACTCAGAAGAGAATCCTCTGGGTTTCCTGATGCTGCCTTTCCATACAAAGCCATCTAAGCCCTACAAATGAACAGAACTCTCTTCGCTTTGGAGTAGAGAAGGAAGAGCATTTGTGGAACCCTGGGTGTAGCGTGAGTTTGGAAACAGCCTTGCTTATTGTACCAAATCATTGGAAGCTCTGTATCTGGGAAGCACAAGGAGCTGCAATGGCTAGGTGAAAGTGAATAAAAATGAGGAGACTTGCAAACTGCTTTTGCTCCAGGGCTGGTTTTAATGAGCTTGTCCCTAATGAGTTGTCCCTGCAACTAGCTTCAGGCCTAAACAGATGAGGCAGGGGTTCTGCTAAATTTTTGATGGGATTTGCACTGGTTTTATGAGAAAGCAAGCAGTAGACAGTGCAAAGTTGTGTCATGAATCTTTTACGAGAGTGGATTGTTGTCCGTCTTGTCAATAGGGATTGTAAGACTTGATTGCTAATAGAAGACATGCCGCACGCTGGTTGTACTGACAAACTTGAATAAATGAGGAAGTGTGCATGGCAAGGGAAGATTTGGTTTGTCAGGAGCAGGGACTTGATGACCAGTAGGTGATGCTTTCTCAAAGCTACTCTCTCCTTATGTTATTGATTGGTGAAGGGTGGTGGCTGTAACCAGGTGTGGTCACTTGCAGATCCCGTGTTGGGCACAGGAAGTCAGGCCCACATGGACCATGTTTGTTCTAATACAAAGATGGGCTAAAAAAATCATTCATCATTTGATGGTTTTGGGTTCTAAGTCTTGTATTGGTAGTTTAAACATGGATTTCTCATTGTTGTTGGATCTCTTTTAGCAGCTGTTTGCCTCTGGAAGTAGAATAGAACTTTTTTTGAGATTCTCTTCAATACGAGAGATTCCTTTTTGATGTTTCTGTTATGTCTGTTATTACTATTAAGAACTATACAAAAAAGTATTTCTTAGGTTTAACTTATCCAACAAGATTTTCCCAGCTGCTTAGGTGGTTACAGAAATGTGGTTTAACGTCCTTTTTTGAATTTCACATCAGCTTTTGACGCTCAAGACTTTCAGACAGTGGGAAAGTTTGCTAACTGCTCGAGAGTTTTGTTTCCAGTCTATAAATGTTATCTGGCAAGAGTAGGAAAAACATAACTTCTTTGAAAAGTAATGTTTCTTAGATCAATTAATGTCTTACATTGTTTCATAAGTGCTATTTGACTTCTTGTCTTTTGTATAATTTTCTTTAAGGTTATGTGGTGGAAGGGAGATAAATACAGAGTTAAACTAAAAAGTACTTGTGGGAGTAAAAATTAAATAACTAAGATGTGATTCTTTTATAATTATGTTACTCCATAAAGTTGAGCAACTGATTAACAATTGCATTACAATTTTCTCATTTTTTTTCATAAGTGTAAATAGCAGAAACACATTCATCAGGTAATTCAAAGATTATCCTGTTCAATGTTTATTCATGTCTCCGTGGTATTTAATTGAAATGCAAAGTCATGGTAAACGAGGCCAGGACTTAATATGTCATGTTTCTGTTCCTTAAAATACAACATTTTCTTCTCCTGGGTTTTAATTTCATCCTTTCTTTTTTTCCTGCTGCTGCTTTTAATTTCTCCCATGCATACCTTGTTTTTGTTTTTTTTTTTCTCCTAATCTAATTCTCACTTATTTATTTTTCTAATACTTGGTCTTTATAAGGTAAATAGAATGAGGAAACAGTATGTTCATGCAAGAAAAACTGCAGAGAGTGGCTAAAGTGGCTTGTCAGAAGTAGTGGGGAGGATCTCAGAACTTGGGTAACGCAAATGTGTGTAGTATTACAGGAGAGAAAAAGAGTCAAAATACTTGTAAAGGCTGTTCTTAACTAAACCAAACCTTAATAGATGTAGATTCTGCGTAGATATTGTGTAGATGTAGATAAAGTGACCTTCTTATGAGACATCTGGAGTGGTATCAACTGGAAATGACAGGTCTGTGAATCAAATGACATGATGAGAATCTGAATCAAAATTTCAAATGATTTCATTCCAGTTTTAGCAATGTATTGTATTTTCTTTGTCAAATACCAGATCACTCCACCCAGAATTTTTCATAGCAAGGTTCTAGTGAATGTTGTTTCATATACTATGTATGAAGAGTCGCAATATTTCACTCTAGGGTTTTAGTAAATGATGTATAACTTCTGCTCTCACCATTGCATTTTAGAGCTAAGTCAAATAACAGACTTCCAAACCTATTTTTTCCACTATTATAATAGGTCACATCATATTGCTTAACCGTTCCTCCTCAGATATCCTGAGTACTTTGCAAGTCTTCAACCTATTTTATCACAGCTCTTCTCTCCTTGCCTCCTGCTGTGTCTGCATTTGTTTTTCTTGCAGCTAGAAATTAAACCAAGCAATTTCTGCTGAATTTGCCACAGATATGTGGTTCTATAAACAGGAACAGACTTTAGGAGATGTGCGAAAAATGCTATTTTATTGATTCAGGTGGATAATATAACTACTTTGACTGAAGAGAAAGTCTGCCCTTCATTTTAAAATTTAGAATTTCAGATCTGTCTCCAAATCAATGTTTGAAAAGCTTTATGGGAATAAAGTTCTCTTAAATTTTCTCTGGCTCAAAAGCGAAACAGCAGGGAGAGACAGGTGTCATCACAGGAGCATTTAACACTCTTCAAAGACACAAGTAAATTCTTCTAGATAAAAGAAAAACATGAAGTTAGGTTTTCTGCTGGTCAGGTCATTTCTGAAGAAGACTAAAATAATAAGCCTCTGTTGCTAATTTTGATTAATGTGATTTTTCTCAGTGATTTCAAGTGCTGCTCTTAGCCAGCCCAAAGAGCAGGATCACAAGCACATGGAAGCATTCCCACATTCTCGGGGGAGCACAATGTCAGCTGCTCTGAAGGACAGGGAGCCACACTTCAAGGGAAAATAATCCTTCATTCCCATTAGACCTACGTTTGGAGGGGTTGATTAAAGAAGAGAAGCAGCTTTGATTGTCTGCACTTTTCAGTTGCGTTGCTGCTTAATTTCACATTCTTGGATCCATAATCAGACCGTGAGAGGTTCCCCCTGCCTTCAGCAGTGCCTTTGAGTGCTTGGCAGGCAAGTTTACATCCCCTCACTGGGGTAGGAGCTGCCTAAGGGTTTGTGTATTCCCTGGGAGATGTGTGGGGATCACTTTGGGGCAGATGTGCGCTGGTTTCCCCTTCCAGGATCTGGGGTTTCATCGGGAAGAATGTCTGTGAAGCTTTTGTCCCTGGTGAGCTGGGGTGTACCTGATCATCTTCAGCAGCAAAACCAAGTCCTCTTGTCTCACTTAGCAGTTTTTATAAAGCCAAATTCTCAGAAGAGCTGATGATTGGCTTTTAAAAAGAAGTTTACTTTTGCAAGGCCTCAACAGAAGCTCGGAACTAAGCTGTGTTTTTAAATTTGGCCTTTATTTTGAGAATGAGTGAATGAATGTGAATTTGCTCATTCCCAGCTAAGACACAAAAGAGGTTTACAAAATGAAGATTATTTCCTGCAGTCGCTTGAGTTTTTTGCTTTTTGTTTTCCTGTTTGTGCCTTGTGAGAAATGACCACTCTTTGCCTGTTCCTGTTCTGTCCTGAGATGTGGTTGTCATCAGGACAGCAGCAAAAATTAGTGCTTCACATGTAGTTCTGATCATTTTATTATTGGCCTAAATTAATTTTAACAATTAAAAAAAGTCTTTCACTTAGTTACGGCATTGTGGTTGATTTAGAGGTGCAACCTGAGGCATCATTTTGCTCTCCAAACGCTAAGTGAACTTAGGTTTGGTTTTTTGATGAAGTTCCTGTTCAATCAGCAGGAAAAACTTATCATTGCCGTGTCAATTTAGGGGCTGGAAAAATTACAGTAGATTCCTTCTTTTTTGTCCCTTCCTGCAGTAATTTTGTAACTGTTGTCCTTTTAACTACACAAGAAGGGTTCCTCTATTCTCCTCATAGAGCAGGGTTTAAGAATAGGTAGAGAGGATGCTTTCTTAGAAACATGTTAAATTGGTTTTTATGGCTTACATAAATGCCAAATGCCCATAGTTTTATGATAATTTTTAATCTATTGGTTATCTTTCTGTCATATCTATTTCCCCTCAATTTTAGTGTCTTTTAAATACTGAATAACCGGAGAATTTGCCTTAAAATTAATTATACTTGTGTGTGCTAGGTTGTGTCCTGGCCTGTATTAAATGTAGAGCAGTATAACTTCGGTGAAGTCACGGAAGATTCATGTCACATGTCAAGATTTTCATGCTGTAGGTTTCCATTTGTACATTTAAAATGGTTCCTGACAAACTCTTGGACCGACACCACAGAAACAATTTTTGTCTGTCAAGTAGATTGGCCCAGAGCGAGTTGTTCTCCAAAGCAGCCTGGTTCAACCTTCTCCCAGGACCTCTTCCCTTAATCCCATCGCTCCACGCTCGGCTCCCGGCGCTCCTCCTGGGATATGCACAGAGGAACTGGAAATTCAGATGAGTTTTTAAATGTCTGAGGGTATGGGTAGGGGTGATCAGCCTTCTTCAGAAGCATCAGAGCTGGTCCATTCACTGGATTGTCTGAGCAAAGCAAGAACAAAGGTAAATTTGAGCAGTCCGGATGTCCCCTGGTGACTGCTCTTTCCAGCATTATTCCTTGGAAATTGTCCTTTTCATGAGACATCAGGGCTATCAAATAACTCAGTTGTTTGAATAATAGTAAAAATGGATGTTGTGGTACTGATTATGAAATTAGGTTTATTAACTTTCTTAGCTCATTTTGCTTTCTTCCTTAGGAACAGGCTCACTGAGCATTACAGTGTAAGAGTGCAACGTGCTCCATCACAGCCCCACAGCCTGTACCAAATCCTGATCTCTTTCAGCTAAAACTGCTGGCCAGCCCTGCTCCTCACCTCCCAATTCCCTAATCTAATCTAGCTCTGTGGGGTTTATGGGGGTTCATTTAAGCAGCAGAAGCTGTGCTAGAATTGTTACATGTGCCAGCAGCGATTTGTACCATCTGGGTACGGAAAAAAGAGGTTAGTGCTACCACAGAGAAAGATCTTTATTCTATTACTAAGCCAATATAATTCTAGAGTGGCTGCAGAGCAATTGGAAACTGAGAAATGGGCAGCTCTGTAGTTCTAGTGAAATGTCAAAGTATAATGAAACAAGGGAAACGTACTGCTTCATGGTTGAGCCAAGTTACAAGCAGGTGGCAGCAGTAAATATGTATATAAATAACAATATGGATGAAATGTCAAGGTTTCCAGCTGGCTTTGTAAAGGCATTTCAGGAATATTATAGTTAGAGTAACAATGCAGCGTGACCGCTCAATACAAATATGTATCATTTCAAAATGTATATATTTACATTAAGGGCTTAGGTATCCTCAGGTTTTATCATGCTTAAAATTTAGATTCTGGCCAAAAACAGCCTAAGAGTTTGGGAAACCCCAAACCATGCTGCATGTTTTATGGGAGGCTTTGTTCCATCTGACACCTTGTTATTTCACATAATGAAACCTGCAGAGTTTCTACCTGTACCTTTTAAAAATGAATGCAGACTAAGACAATGTGTGTAGTGTTACTGAGTTATATGTGGAGACCTGTCTGCATGCCAAGCCCATAGACGTACATGTGGTGAAAAATGCAGTGAGGGCCTTTGCTGGCTGGGACAGAAGTTCATGCACAGAGGCCTTTCAAACTGGAGAGCAAAAAACCTGTCAGTGCCCTCTTTAGGACACTCCAGTCTCATGCTTAGAGTTCTACCTTCTGCTATCAATTCAATGATTTTATTAGCTTTGAGGAAAGAAGTTCTCTATGATCAACATTATAAAAATTTCACAATAGAGAGCATAAAAGAAAAAGAAGAAAAAGCATTCTAAAATAGATTTTTTTTTTTTTTTTGTATTTAACTTGTGGCTGTTCATACCACCTTCTCTGAAAGAGCTCTGACATGTTTCAGAAACTTTCAACTCAAATATTCCTAGTTAAGTTGCAAATAAGTCACATATTGATTGCAAAAGTAGTTAATAATGACAGTGACCTCTTAACAAACCTCTAAAGCCAAATACATTAACAGTTGTTAAACAACACTTGAATTTTATTTGCTGTGTTGGTCCTTTAGAGAGCAGCATTAGCATTGACTTGGGTTTCATCCTGGTTTCTGAAGATCAGGGGACTTTGTTTACATTGTAAATATAAGATGAACACCAGCTATTTTAAACATAGTGATATTATAGGGATAAATTAGATTTATGTCAAGAACTAGGACATTCTGCTCCAACACTATTGCCTTTATTAGTTTAAATACTTTTAAAAGACAAGTAATGAAATGAGGAAGTCCTTAGAGCTAAAGGCTACCAGTCCACTAACAGGAATTAGTACAATAGGCGCTGATAAGTTACAGACTGGGATTGTCAAAATCAACTTAAAACTGGTTCCTGAGTTTTTGTAACTAAAGCAGATCTCCTTATAATGCAGAGTCACTTAAGCACATCTGTTACGTTGATGTATCACTAGTTTTATGGACCTGGATTAATTCCAGAGTAAACAGTGAGCACTCTGCTGAAAGGCTGTAAACATAGATACAAGGCATTCATCTAGAAATCCCCAAGCATAATTCGCCAACGGGCTAAGTGCCTCAAGTATTTTACCTTTTTTGATGTAGCAAGATGCTCCTGTTCTGCATTATGTAATGCTGAGGGTGACAGGGGAGAGGTGGCAAGGTTTTCTCCTTTCATTACTTACGGTTAAATTTGCCTCCCTCTAGTATTGAAGTGCTATCAGTCCTGAAGCTGTTGCAGGAGTTGATGAAGTGTTACGAATTTGCTAACAGTGAAATCTGCAGTTTTCCAAAATCAAAGTCACTCTAAGCACACATGTTCCCAATGAGGTAGAGATCTTCTAAAACTAAGTACTGTCCTTCTAAACTCCTCTTCCAAATCAAATGTGAGTCCATAGGTCAGAAGGATCATGGGGCCTAAAGCCATTAATTACATCTGAACTGTATTTAACCTGATTTTAGAGTCTTTTTAGCCATCTCAAAATCTTAGAACAATTTGGGGGTTTGAATTAAACTTTTGATGTTCCTTGCATGTATTCCACCTTGTGGCTTTTGCTTTGACATACCTTCACCTTCGGCCATGGTATTGTTGAGACAGTTATGAAGAGATTAAACTTCTCTTCAGAGGTTCACTGGGAACAGGTTCAAAATTGTGAAATAACTTGTTGTTGTTGTTGTTATTTAATGCATGCTAATACTGAAAATGTGTCCTGAGATGAGGAAATGGCTACACAGTAATGCCATGAAGTCTTTATTAAATTGTGGTAGGGTAAGACCTTTTGTTTTGTTATTTTTTCAGTGTTCAGAGATTTAAAAAAGTGGGTTTGAACTCTTAGTGCAAATAAGCCATTTCATTTGTCGCTGGTACCAATCAAATCTAAGAGTTGGGAAGTTTGTCTTTCCTTTATTCAGGCCCCAAAATGATAGCAAAAAGTAGAGGTGCAATAAATGGTTTCAGCAGGTCGGATAATATAATTTGTGTTACAGAACTGAGTGTTGTCTGATGTTAAAGAGTCATAAGAATCTTGCTTGTTTAGAAGTGTTAGAATATCAGTTATGAGACATCAAACAACTGGTAATTACTACTGAAAAAAAAAAAAGACAAAGCTCAATTAATTTATGGAGAAATTTATTTCAAGTAGTCCTGAATTTTAAAGGACTAACAAATTTAAAAGACTAATCTTTTACATATTGAAACAAATCCCTGGATCACCACAGAAAATGTAAAGGTGGCTCAGTGGGAAAGAGAATAATTCTTAGTAGCTCTAATGTGAGGAAGAGTTTGGAAGTGGTACAAATTAAGGATTCTAAGATTTAATTTCCAGGTGGCAACTTTAAGATGACAGGGAGTTGGTGTAGGAGAAAGCAAGCTCTGGTTTGTGGCATGTCATATGGGAATTGTTCTATCTTGAGTAAATTCAGACTAAAAATTGTGGCTTCAGCCTAGCGAAAATGAGGAATAAGATATAATTTAGGTGTAACTTTAATAGCATTTTCATCTGTTCTTAAAATAATCAGGATAAATTTATTGGGCAGCTTCCCAGCACTTAGAGTCATAGAATCACTTAACTTGTATCTAGGATTTAGATCTAAATGTAACAGTGCTGGATCCATGCCTAAAAAGAAGGAAAGCATGATGTCTCCTGTAGAGATCAGTTTGGGAATTTTAGGCTGGGCTGAGTGCAGAGTACAGCCTTGCACCTGAACAATGGGAAAATTCAGAAATATTTCCATTTTAGAATCTGAATTTGGAATCTTAATCTTCTCAATGGTAGCTGGAATAAGCCTCAGAGGTCTAAAGACAGTGAATTTTAGGAAAATTTGAATCATTATCTAAAGTCCAGATGTCTGTCACATTATTTGTAATAGTTGTAGGCCATGAAATATTAAGGGAACTTTTAAGAATGAATTTCATTTTAGGATTATGTAACTTTAATATCAGTGATCATTATTTTTAATTGTCCCAAATCTTGTCTGGGGGATGTCTTTTGTCTTGCACTCCGAGGAGGAAGAGTTAATTTATTTTTACCGGAATTTTACCAGAGGTCTGCAAAAGCTAAAATAATTCTTATCAACAGGGAATTAGTTGAATTGAAATAGGCAGATTTTACTCCAGTTCTTAACGAATATATATAAATACATTAATCAACTGGGAGTGTCATTATCTTCCATAACTTACAAATTTAAAGCTTACAGATTTGCTGTAGATGGTTCTGATACAGTCCCTGCTTTTAGGCATTCAGAGGTAGCTGTATATCCTACCTCTCTATCATTAACATGGGCAGTTAACATGCTGGGACAAAGGCAGGAATGACAATTGAGCACTTGTGCTTTTGCCTTGGCAGATGTGGTATTTAGTGTGTAAATAATAGATGGATAGCCTGGTTCTATTCAGCTGATCTACACAGCACTTGCTACTTCCTACTGCAGATTTTGTAGTGCATTAGAAGCTACTCCTGGCATCTTTCAAAGTTGCCAGCTGAACACAGCTACGATATAAAGTAACTGGAGTGGGATTTGTGAGTGTCATGAATTTTTATCTGTTTATATGATACTTTTATAACTTGGTATTAAATAAGACACTAGCACTTGGAACTCAGTTTAAATGAGCGCAACGTTCAGATCAAAAGAGAAAACGCTCTCCTTAAAGGACAGGTCACTGCTTTTCCCTCAGAAGTGATCAAAGCTGGCTTCATTGAAGCAGTGGTTAAACACTGCTGCAGCATCATGGTGCTTCTTAGGTTTCTTTTCTTTCCCACATCGTTTTGCTGTACCCCCTACAAGGACAGTGAAGGACCTCCTAGAAGAAAGGACAGCATGTGTGGCAGAATTCCCCATGAGGTTCCATCACATTTGGTTTAAACATTTCGTATTCATATTGAGTCCCTTTTATGCTGGTTTTATGCTGATTATACCTAGAGGCCATTAAATGTTATCAGATACTTCCTATTTGCAATTTTGAATGCAATACATGGTATGAAATTCTTTTAAAGGGGGATGTTTGACATAGAACATGAACATATTAAAATGGATGTACTTCCAGAAACTCGTAGAGGTTGAGGGCATCCTTTTTCTGTTCTTCTAACTCTCAACTGCTGGCTGTTGCTTATGGCTCTGAGGTGGGGAAGGTGACGTAAATTTTAAATATCCATTCCTATTACTTTGCTGCTTTGAAGTACAAATCCACAGACGTTCATACAGCTGATCACGTTTGTTTACTCAGGTAGTTCAGAATATGGTTTTAAGGACTATGCTTAGGGATCTAAATCTGGTTCTATTGTATTATATTCCCTGTAACTATTTCAGTTGATATACTGGAGGTATGAAGTTGAATAGAAAGGAGTACTGAGCAGAGTCTGGTGTGAATAAACTGGTGTGTATTTCTGAGCTATCACTGAGGAAGTTTTTTTACCTAGTTGTAAGATAAAATTTCCTCTGTGGAGAGAGAGAGCAGCATGTTTGGGGTATGCGTAAAAATAGAAAGAAAAGTTCAACGCGCAGCATTTTAATCTTCAGAGCACCCCAGGAACTGTAACCTGACAACGTGCATGATGTAGGTAACCATTATAACCTGTTTCTTCAAGAAGAGACAGGGATGTGGATCAGTTCCCAAAACAGTCTGAAAGTTCTAGAATTCTCCACTTGTTCAATGCCTTTACGACCAAGACCAGCCCTTCGTTAAAGTGAAGGAAATAATATAAATGTACTCAAATAATATATTATTTCCACATTGTTCCACAGCAGAAACGTAAAATGGCCTGCACGTCACTTCTGTCATGTGGGTGGCACACACCTGTAGACAAGATGGTCATTGGGATGAGAATTAATGTACTTATAAATCCTGCGTAGGATTTCAGAACTGCCAAAGCAGGTCCTACAGGGATAAAAACCTCGGGAAGCTGAAAATAGCATTCCACAAGTTAGCCTGTTTTAAAATGTTTTTAATAACTTTTGAAATCCTATTCCTTGATATTTAGAATACTTAGAGGTTTGAACTTTTTAGAGTGCTAATGTTGCTTGTATGATATTGTCAAATGTCAGAAAAGAGAATTTCAGTTCATGTCCATAAATGAGTATTACCCGATCCTACTTTCCCATGACCCTGAGGAGCTGTGTGGCCTTGAACAAATTGTGAAACCTCTCCATGCTTCATTTCCCATATTTGAAATGGGTATAATATGATTTATGTTCTAAAAATTGACACTTCTCAGCAAAATCGGTACATACTCAAGAGGAGTGATCAGCTCTGGGAGCCATCATTTTCAATTTGATTGAGGAGTGGGCACAGCACCTATTTTTCCAAGCTGGCTTTGGTGTTCCCCTTGAAGCAGAGGAGTGGGACAGGCTGCCGGGAGCTGCAGGCTCCTCAGTGTCCCCAGGATGAAGCCCAGGGAGGTAGGAAGGAGGCAGTGCAGGGAGCTGTGTCTGCAGGGAAGGCAAATGCACTCCCCATGCTCTGACAGACCTTGCATCACCACGAGAGCTGCCTCCTGAACAATTCAATCGTTTCAGGTCTAGTGAAAGTTGAGTAAAAAAGTGGATTTTCTTTTTTTCTGGTTTGCTGTAAAATGGAGTAAATGTAGCACACTTCAATTGTCACTGAAGAGATTTTCTTGTGCTCTTTCTGTAAATGGTGGGATGGGCTTGGTGGGCATTCAGAGGCCAGGAAAAACAAACATGCAAAGCAAAGGCCCTACAGAAGGAAAAGCTGAACCAGAAATGCTGCACTTGTGTTCTTCTTATAAAGGAGCTGCTCTTTATAGCTTTTGCAGATGCCTGTCATGATAGAAAGACATCTTTTAAAGGCAGCAGGAACCACTTAAATCATGTGCATAATTATTTCAATCCAAGATTATCTAGTGATACAGCAGTGTTCTGTAAGAGAACACTAATGGAGAAGCAGGTTCACTTGTCACTGTTGCGTGCAGGTTTTTCAGTTGTGAGGAAGGAAAGGATTTTATACTTTTAAGCTTTTAAAAACTTTTTTCCACTTTCAAATTTTAAAATGACAAGCAATATGATGATTTGAAAAATAAAGCACAGAAATATAATGGTGCTGTTACCACCTACAAACCTGAATCTTTGCGTGATAGGTTCTATTTCACTTTTTGAACATTTTTCCCTTTTCCTGCTTGTTGTATGCACACCATTCCTTTGCATCAAGGATCGCTAACTTTAGACCTGTCCTCAGGTGATGCCTTCCCCAGGTGTAAGAGTCCACAGTTCTCACAGATGGAGTAACTCACACTCCTTAGACAAATAACTTTGTGTCACATCAATTTTATTTATTTTTTTGACTTTGTCTTTTGAAGTGAAGTAATTAGGGGCTTAATTCTGATTGTCTAAGGAAGTGCTAGGCTGTTAAGTCTGAAGAGTTTCAGACAGTTAAAAGCTGCACTTCTGGGCCCTTCGTTTTTACCTCCATTTCCTTCCAACTTCTTCACAAAATCCCTTCATAAAGATATTTTGGAACTCTTTCCAGTATATATTTATTTCTCTGGTACCTGATGCATCTCCAATTTCACCACCTTTATATTAATATGAAATTTGCACCTGCACCCTTAAATTTCATCAAATGCCTTCCAGGATGCAGAAACGCCAGACAAGAGAATGGTTCACTGATGGAGGTACATCCTCTGCTCAGTCTGAACAGTGGGACTTGGCCATTTTGGTTCATTTCTCAGCTTGATTTTTGAGATAACAGCACCTGCCAACATCAGTGTTGATTGTTTGGTATGAAAGAGAGAGAGCCATTTCCTGAACAAAACCAGATTCGGATCATTAAATCAGTTTGCCATTCCGTGTGTCAACAAGGATCAGAGCTGCACTCGGAGAAGTGGCTCTGGTATATTGCTCTTCTCTTCCATACAGCCACCATTCCTTGCAGTGTCTTAATAGCAAAATACACATTTATAATCGAATCCTATAAAATTTGGCAATATTTGCAATGAAATCTTAATGTGCTGCTTTTCCTTTAGACACATGTTGTATATAATACATCTCTCTGCCATTCCAGGCTATTAGAGCAGCATAAAACTTTGAACTGGTTAACAGGGTTTCAGCCTAACCTAAAACATTTTTTTTTTTCTTAGGTTTTACTTTTTTCAAGCAGACCTAGTTTAGTCTCAGCCTCATAAATACATCAGGAAACTGTGCTGAAGTGCAAAGAAGGTAACAAGCTGTGTCTGAGAGCTCTAGGATTAAACACATCCAGCAAAAATATTTGACAGAGCCTTTGAACACCCTGTTCAACAACAAAAAGAATGAAAATATCCCATCTTCTGTACCCTGCTTTTTATCATCATGGGTACATGAAAGAATTCACATTTTGCCAATGAATTGAAATAGGATCCTATGTGACCTACCTTAAATTTAAACCAAGCTTGAAATGTGTTTAGATTAGAATTGGTGACAGCATGCCAGAAACCTTGCTTACAACTTTCCTGAAAAACAGGCAATTATTTTTTTTTTATTTTTCCACACCTTTATAGAAGAAAACCCTAAATGTCAGGTCTCACAAAAATCTACATGAGTTTGCAGTCATTGCAGCATCTATTAATCTCTTGCAGACATTTAAATTCTATCTTAATTCAGAAAGAGAGCTATTTTTTAAAATACTGCATTTTGACCTACAGTGTGCTGATATCCTGCATGATCTTTCTGGAAAACTTGTGCTTGCAGAAGGAGCAGCATAAATTCTTAATGCATTAATGCCAGCAGGCACTGCTGGAGCAGTCACTGAACCAGGCAGCAGTGTCTGGGCCAGTCCCTGTCCCAGCCCTGCTCAGCAGCAGCTCAGCTCTCTGAGAGGAACCAGCTTTGCTTCCTCAGCCTGGAAAGAGCATCAGCAGAATGTTGTCACTGCCAGCACGTTTGCAGTTGTTGTTTTACTTCTCATCTTTCAGGATTACAGATTTCTGCGAGACCCACATGCAAAAATCTCCCTGCAGGACTGGTTTGTGCTGCAAGGGGATGTGTTCCCCAGAAATCGTTCATCCTCTCTTCACATTTCCACCTGAGTGCTGCAATGGCTGATGGCACTTCAAAAAAAAATTAAAATCAGTGTATTGGAGAATAAATACGTATTACGTGACTCAGTGACCCTTCTGAAGGGTTTTCTCTTGCAAGGAAGGACCAAGATAACCGTGGACTGATCAACTTCCTCACTGCTATCATGATCACTGTCCAGATTTTTATGGCCATTTTCATGCTGCTTTGAAATTGGTACTTCCTAGAATGCACCCAGGGATTCTCCAGACTCAGAACCTCCAATAAATTCTGAAGATGTAGACTTTCTAGTTGAAAGTGTAAGGGAAAGGGAAACATGGAGGTGACAGAGAAGGTATGGCAGTAAAGACTAAGATATTATGAAATCTTTACAAGTTAGGTCAGTGGATTTAGAGTTTGTTTTAACTGATTTTGTTGTTGTTGTTATTTTTTAATTTAGTGGAAGTCATAGTCTGTCTTCATCAGGCTCCAGTCACTGATTGCTACACAGTAGTTTATCCATTTTTGGTCAATAATTAAAGAGTGTGTAAAAGGGAAGAGTTCCTCTTTAATGTGTTTGGCTTGTGAATAAAGGTACTCCTAGGACCATCAATGAAATGTTTAATGACAGAGTAAAATATAATTCAACACGGTGAAACTGTCCTATTAAAAATTTAGTAATATGTAATTTTACGTATTTAATATTGAGTAGGAGAATAAAACATTGCTGAATAATACCTTGAGAACTCCAAATCAGGTAAATTAAAGTCAGATAAACATGCAAAAAGTCCATATATCCTTACCTATCTATGGAGTTTACTGTGAAGCACAGAGACAGTAAGGAATTATGCCCCAAGTATGGCCAGATGGGAATAAGGGTGACGATTCTGGCTTTTTTCTATAAAGAAAAGTCCTTATTTAATATTTATGAATGAAAGGTGTCATCAGGCTCTTGATTGTAAGTGGTGATTCACTGATTTTGTGTGCCCACAATAACTACTTGAATTTCAGGTGTTTTTCAGAGCAGTTGAGCAAATCTATTTCACAAAAAGCACGTGTGAGATCAGTGTTTGGTGTGACAAATCACGTATGGTGAGTCTCTGGGAAAACTGTTCTCTTTAACTTGTATGTCTTAGTACTTCTTTTGCTTTTATGCCTAGTCATGGGGCTTTGGGACATTTCATAAACCTTGCCATGAAATGATCACGGGAGATCCTGGCACATCTGCTCGTGGCTTCTTCCTCCTCCATGTGAGAAAAAAAAAAATCTCTAAGCAAAACACTTATCTGGGTATCATTGCTTACTACTTATTGAAGTTGGGATGAGATGCTACTGATGCTTCTCCTAGTTTCTGTAGAATGCTCTGAAGTGAGAGCTAAAGGGACAATTTTTTTAATTTTTTTTTTTTTTAAAGCTGTTGCTGGTAACTAGCTAAAGGTTTATCCTTTAATAGTGCTTTTATGACCAGTGTATGCCATTGTCTGTGAATATTCCCTAAAGAAAAAAAACAAACAAACTATAAAATTCACCAAAACTCTTGATCCATAAGAAAGGTTATAATCTGGACGTTTTTTCACATGCATGAGTGAAAAATACTTTAGAATATATTTTAAAATTATTTAAAAGTTATCATTGGAAACAAAAAAAGAAGTGGTTCACTGCAATGTTACGATCTATATATATTTGGATGAAAGATGGAAGATAGGAATCATTTGTTCCTCATGTCTGAAGTAGGCACATGTAATTTACTGTGAGAGATTTCATCCTTCTGAAAAGAAAACTTCTGGGCTGAGAGATACCCTAAGTTTAGGCAGGAAATTGCTTCATTGAAAAACAAGGATTTTTAATCATCAAGAATAGTAAATATTTAGGTCTTAGGCTTTATTAGGCTGCACAGTAAAGGACAAATTAGGGCCACTTGCAGATGTTCCTTAAATTTAAATTTAAACTTAGCCGTCCACATTGCTATGGTGGGGCAATGGTGGATCTCCACACCAAATAATGAGGATTAAGCATTTTTTGTCAGTCACCCTGCCTCCCTGGTGCTTTCTCAGTCAGGCTTTTCTTGCTGGGAAAAGCGGCCCAGGTGGAAGTGCCAGTGGAGCACAGATCTGGCTGTTCCCAGGTGTGCAAGTGCCAGTGGAGCACGGATCTGGCTGTTCCCAGGTATGGAAGGTGCCAGTGGACCATGGATCTGGCTGTTCCCAGGTGGAAGTGCCAGTGGAGCACGGATCTGGCTGTTCCCAGGTATGGAAGGTGCCAGTGGAGCACGGATCTGGCTGTTCCCAGGTGGAAGTGGCAGTGGAGCATGGATCTGGCTGCTCCCAGGTGGAAGTGCCAGTGGAGCACAGATCTGGCTGTTCCCAGGTGTGGAAGGTGCCAGTGGAGCACGGATCTGGCTGTTCCCAGGTGTGGAAGGTGCCAGTGGAGCACGGATCTGGCTGTTCCCAGGTGTGGAAGGTGCCAGTGGAGCACGGATCTGGCTGTTCTCAGGTGTGGAAGGTGCCAGTGGAGCACGGATCTGGCTGTTCCCAGGTGGAAGTGCCAGTGGAGCACGGATCTGGCTGTTCCCAGCTGGAAGGTGCCAGTGGAGCACGGATCTGGCTTTTCCCAGGTGGAAGTGCCAGTGAAGCACGGATCTGGCTGTTCCCCAGGCTCCTTTCGTGGAACTGGGACCAGTAAATGACACGTTCCAGTGCTGCTCTGAATGAACCTGTCTCCTGCTGTGTGCTATTTATAATCTGCTTGGGCATGCACTCACAAATATTTTCTGTGATCTAATAACAGCTATTACTGAGAGCTTAAATGATTTCAGCTGTTGAATCTGTTCACTGTTAAGCAATACTCTGCTATTAGGGTTGGCTGACTGGTGTGACTGCACGGCTTCCAAAGTCTCATGTGGTGGCTATATTTCTCCATCAAGGTGAAGTGATAGAGCCAGGGAAAGCCAGCTAAAATACCTAGAAAAAGCATATCTGAAAATAAGAAACAATTTAAATGAAAGGCTATCAATGTAGAAACAATTTAAAAAAAATGATTTAGTAAATAGAGATATATTGTTAATTATGATTTACTGATTAGATTCCCAGAAGCCTTTCCTACCCTGGTGACCCACGTCAGTGTAGCTTTCTTGGCTTACTTTATATAAAGAGATAACTTGAATTCCCTGGATGAATCCTAAGTGACACTTAAAGTATTCAAAGAAGTATTTTTTTTACAGCGCAAGATGTCATTTCTAAAGAGTTTTTCTCAGTACATTCTTAAAAGAAGTGGTTTAAACAGAAAATAATTCTGAAAAATATCCATGCAAGGCAAGTTCATCTTGCTGGGGGATGAGGTAAAATTCGGCTTGTTGCCTGAAAAAGAGGGGAATGCTGAAAAATGAGCAGTTTTAACAGTTCAGTTTATTAAATTAATCCTATAGTAAAACCATTGTTTCTCTTGTTCTCCTCCTTGTCCGTCTCCTGTCTGGTACAGTCCACAGCACACGGTGCCAGCAAGCTGTGCTGCCTTTCCTAACTGCACAGTCCTTTCCTCTCAGGATGGTCACGTGGCAAGGACTGTAAGTGTTTATCTAGAAAAATAGCATTAAAAATGGCATTATGTCTTTTTTTGTTCGCCCCTTTTCGGCTCTGTCTTTATAGGGAGTAAACAGAGGGGAACAAGGAGAGGAGCCAGCTCCAGGTGACTGGCCAGCTGCCTGTGGATCAGCACCAGAAAGTGCTCCACAGATTGCAATCTGAAACCCATTAATATAATGGATAAAGTCTATGAAGCATTTTAAAACCTCCCTTGCCTATAGTGCTGCATTTTATAAGCTAGGTGACATCAAAAGAATTGGTTCTGGCTCAGACCAACTAATAAAAATGGATAAGGCTTATTTTTATGCTGAATATCAGTAAAAGCATGTGCAGAAGATTACATTTAACATTCTGGCTTTTACCCAGAGCACAACAAAGTCTATCTTATCCCCATCCATCAGAACAGAATTTGATAGGTTTGGAGACCCCAGATTTTCATCTCCTATTGAAGCATGAAACAGCAGCTTGGGCTTGCACGGAGATTGTGTGAACATGACATTGCTCACTGTGTTATGTTTCCTTGAACACTTATAAAGAAGGTTGTCTAATTAGGCACAATGTTTAAATAGGACGTTTTAAATGATCGATACTTAAAGCTGATATAAAGCATTAAACGTTGTCGTTATATCTTTCTATATTAGGAATAATGGAAAGAAATGGAAAGTCTGGCTATTTCCTGTAGTCAAAGGGAGAAGAGAATCTTTCAGAGCCCAGTAAAAATCCCCCGTAGTTGTTTTCGTGCCTATACAGCTTTAATTATTGTTAACTTTTCTAGGTACCACATGTTTATTTAACACTGATTTTTTTGGTTCAGTAGCCCAGCCTGTACCAGCATTAGCCTCCAGATCTCAACAGCATCCTGTTTATTCTGATCTAGCTTGCCTGACTGACTCCCCAAAGATAAAATTCACTAAGTGAACTTGACAGATTCCAGGCTGTCTCCATATGGCAGGGACTGGGCTGCAGCTTCTGAAGCTGCCTGGGATTTAAAAGCTGCTCTCACCTTATTAAGATGGCAGCAGTTACATGCAAGGCAAGTTCGCAGGGGCTTGTTTTAATTCTTTTGGCTTCTGCTTGAGACCAATCCATACCATTTTTTTTTGTGCATGTGAATTAGAGCAGGACCAGAAGGATGACTTTCTTTTCCAAACGGTGCTTACACCAGCAAGGGATCAGAACTGAAAATGAATCTATACTTTTTAAGAGGAGTTTAGGCTTAGCAGGTGCTAAACAGACCAGACCACAAGAGATTTCTGGAAAAAAAGTGATGAAACAGTATGAATTTATTTGTTGCTGGGTCTTTGTTCCCTTTTGCCTCTGTGTACTATCACTTATCTGTTGTTTGGGTTTGGGCTGTTAACAAAATAGTTTAATTGCCCTGTATTAAAAATGTCAAACCTATATTCTGGCAATATCAAAATATTGAGCTGAATTGCAAGGAGCATTTTTGAGAATGCAGACCAGCTGAGGATCTTTCTCTACACATTTAGATCTATGTGTGGCAGACAGCCATATCAGTCACAGAAAATGGGTTCTCTTAAACTAACTCAATACTAGTGAAGGAAAATAGTTCTGGAAACACATAAAATATTAGTACTTGTCATTTTAAAAAAAATCTTACTGTTAGGTCCATTCTTTGATTGTAATTTTTTTGAGTGGGTTCCCAGGGCTAAAGTAAATTACTCTGGTAGTTTTAAGCAGACCGTCCTTAAAATCACCACATTAGAAAAAAAGGAATTTAGAAAATGTAGAGAAAGTATCCTAAGTGGTTAGTGCTTGTTCTGTGAAATACAGGCACTGCAAAAGATGGTTCATTAAGAAATTGAAAGTAGAAGTTGAGGTTTCCTTGGCTGTTCCTGCCTGTCATTGTTTTTCAGGAGTGTGTGCGTACCTGAAAGAGAGATCAAGAATGGGTAACCTTTCTAAATCTCCTTTGTCTAATCTTCTCTTCTTTTCATAGTCCCACAAGGGACTAGAAGTGATCTGATGTGAGACTTTCAAATTTAAAAAAAAAAAAAAATAGAAAAAACCTCAAACTTTTGTGAGTTAAGTTTTGTATTTAAATTAAAAGTAGCTGTGTTGACTAAGACAAGCAATCGTGTGTCATAGTCTCTCCCTGTGGATTTTGTTGTTTCTTTGAGAAATCATGTGTGGTTTTGTTGTTTGGTTTTGGGGTTGTTTTCCCAGATACTGGTTTTAAACTTGGGAGATTCGATTACACAGAGGCAATGGGGTTTTCTGGTTATCTGTGGTTCATGCCCTTCCATCCCTTTCGTAGCAGGAAGCGAGGATCTTCACTTGGGACCCTTTAATCAAGTGCTACATTCCTCCCTTTTCCGGAAAGAGAAGCTCTTGTGGAACCCCTGTTCAGCATCTCCACAATTCCCATTTTATCTGGAGCTGTGGGAACCAGTTTTCACAAACTGTCATTTTTCTCTCAGACATGCTACATGTTTAGAATCATCTGTGTCTTCCTCAATGTCATTTGTAATGGTTTTTATCTTCAGTTAATTTGCATTTAGCTGTAGATTAGTTTGTAGCAATAACTACCTCTGTATTTGCTTTCTGAGGCATTGTTTCTTTCTGAATTGTATAATGTAGACTTGTGCCAAATAAGCCCAGTAGTATTTCAGCTGGGAACAACAGGCTTTACCTCATTACTGTTTCTCACAACATTTGTAATGCTCTTGTGGGCACATGTGTAAGAAATGTCAACTGAGTCATTATTGGGGTGGATGTTCTTACAGCAGGTGTTTTAAAGGCAAAATTTCAAGTCTCTGAGCAAAAAGAGACCAAATTCCCAGTAAGGAATTTATAATAAGCAAATAGGCGAGTCCTTTCTCTTAGATCTAATACAGTTCTCTTTCCTGACACCCCTCTATCCTGCTGTAGGTAAGTGAATGCAGTTTGGCAGCTGAACTTGGCACCAGGGCCAGGGTTAGTGTGTAGGGACTGCCTTTGAGAAGGAGCCTTTAATGTTGCTTTTGCATAAAAAGGCAGGTGGGTTTGATTTTTAACAATACACCACAGTCATGTTGTTAAATCTGCTACAAAATTCAGACATCTGCCTTTTTGAGCAGCTGTAGCAGAGATATCCAGTGCCTCTTCCACACTCGAGTTTTATTTTGCCCAAACCTATTTTAGATTTAAACCCCAACAGAGGTGCCTTTTGCTTTTGTTTTTCACATGTCTTTTGTATTCATTGATATGAATCACTTGATGCTGCAGTTGTACATCTCTTGTGTTTGTGAAGTGAGCATCTTTTTAACATCTTTTTATTTTTGATTTTCTCTTGTATGGACTAGGCAGTAGGAATAATGCCACTGATGTAACAGTAAATTGAAATCTATTATTTGACGGAACAATTAAATGGCTTCTCTGATAAACCTGGATGTTAATGACCATGGAATGGCATAAAATAAAATGAAATGATCAGAACAGGCAGCTCGAGCTCACTCTGTAAACATCTAGGTTGGCTGAAGTGCAGCAGTCTGTGTTTACAGCAGGGCTGGCAGAGGGAGAGGTGTGAGTGTTCATCTGCACAAAGGCAAAATCTGAGTTTAAGCTGCTCATAAAGAAATTTGAAGCATTCTTGAGTTGTTTTCTTTTTTTTTTTTCACAGAATCTTATGAGGTGTCTTGGCACTTAAAAGATGGCAGGGTTGTACTGGGCTTGAACTGGTGCAAGCCCAGCATTGCACAGCAGAGAGAGAAAAACACCTGAGAGGTCTTCAGCACCTCCAGGTTAATCTGGAAAATGCCATCTGACCACAGCTTTGAGAGGTTTTTTAATCCTTCTAATAAGGTGGTTTGAGTTGGTTTTTATTTTTTTTGTTTGGGTTTTGTTTTGTTGTTGGGATTTTTTTTTAGTTCAGTTTTTATTTTTACTGGGCTGTGAATTTTTTGCGAGATAGTAGGAATAAGAAATTGAATAAGTTGCTCACTTTGGATAGTCCAGATCACCAGTTGTTTATCACAGCACTTTTAAAGATCCGGCATATTTCATTCCCCTGCTTTTTTCCATTACATGTTATTTATAGAACATGGTAACTTTAAATAACAATCGGTTTACATTCACTTATTTAACATTGAAGTGGTGCATCTTTTATGTGATAATGACATACCAAATATGTATGAAAATGTAAGGGACTGTTTAGTAACACAGAACACGCTGGTTTATTGCCAGTCTTTGTGAATGAAGTTACCTACAAACATTACTTGGCACATAATAATGAGGAGACAGAAACATTTCTGTATTTTAGAACGGCCAAACCTGTGTCTGAATTACAAAATATAGAAGTTTTACAATAGATATTGTTCAGGATTATTTGGAAGCTGAAGTTCATGTTTTCAGGAAAGGAGCTTCACAAGTTGTGGTAACATGTTCATTTTAGTGAAACTATTTCAGAGTTGTGCAAGTCTATACTGTCCAAGTTAGGACAGTAACACAATGGAAATACAAGAAATACACAAACCCCTGTTGTTAATTAAGAAATTGATAGGGAGTAAATGGTAGTTGCTTTGGTAGGGGGAATGTTTGCTAGATTTAGGATTAAGGGACCCAAGGATACTGCCTCAGAGTGTTTGTTTCCCAGAGGAGCCGAAGCCTGGGTGGTTTGTGCTGTACCAACACGTAAAGGATGCAGAGGATGTGGAGCAGCAGAGCTGGCAGGAGCTGGTGCTGCTCTGCTGGGCACTGCTGTGCCCGGGGTGCAGTGGCAGGGCTGGCACAGTCCCAGTCTTGCCCCGTGTCCCTGTCCAACACCTCCTCATCAAACACCCCACAGCAGAGGGGACCAGACTGGGAGCTCATGGAAACTGCAAGAGCTCCCCTAGAATCAGTGTGGTTGCTGGGTGATTACATCACGCAGAGATAGGCCTGGGAACAGTCTTGACCATTTTTTCAGAAGCAGTGACAATGTCTCATTTCCCAGCCAAGAGCATGAGTCAGGCTGCTCAGCTCAGTTTTCAAGGAAGAGGGCAGCTCCATGGACTGCTTCAAAATGTCTCTTGCTTGAAAAAATCAAGCTTTCATGTTGGCTTCTGCAGAGGAATTTTTTGCAGGCTGGTAATCTCAGTTTACTCCGTACCAGGCTGGTGAGGAGCTAGATTTACACATTTCTAGAGAGCAGTGCATTAGAGACAAGTTCTGTGCACAAGAAACTGGCCCAGGTTGCCTTCTGTTTTCCATTTTTACTTCAGTTTTCTGAGGAGATATTAACAAAGCAGTTCCCTATATTTAGAATGCTAATGGCAGTCAAGTTACGTCAAAAGAGGGATCTATTATTACATTGACAGAATGTCAGCGGTAGAAATCAGCTATAACTTCTTCTGCATGTCATTAGCTGGAAAAATCACATGCAGATTTTTAACATTGATCAAAATTCTGTTTCTCACTGATTTTTTGCTGTGTTAGACATAGGACAGAATAAGAAATTTTTCTTGGGTGTATTTTAGTACGCAACAGAAATTGCAGTGCTCGAAGCCCATTTTTGCCTCATGATAGTTTATACATTCATTCCTCCCTTGGAAATTATGTTTACTTAAGTTAGTGAAAGCTGGGCGAGGTCTTTTTACATTTAAAAGAGATTTCCCACATATCTCTCTTTGATTGTCATATCCTTCAGTGCGCTTGTCCAAATCCTACCCACATGCCGCTATGCAGATGAGGCACTCCCACATAGGGAATGTTCTGCACAGAAATCATGGAACGCCTAAGCAGCCTTTTTTTTTTTCTTTTTAAGAAATAGACTCCTAAAAACTATTCTAAAGACAGCACAATTCTGCCCACCAGCTGAGAATAATGTAGGGGTACCTTTAAAATATGTTGTTATATAAGCTGATAGAAAAAAAAAACCCAGCAAAAATGGCGAAGTTTTGCTGCAGCTTTTGAAAGTTGCCAGCTGCCTGACATGGGAGAATAAACTAGTTTAATTCACTTCAGCTATATCATATTTAAGTCAAAAAAACGACACAGATTTAGCTGGCAAACCTCTACATCCTTGACTGAAGAAAACTGCAATGATAAGACCAGGGTAAGATTCATTTGCTCTTGATACTTTTCCGAAGCATCAGCCGTCATTCCACTGCTGGTGATGACGCTTTTCACAGGAGCAGCAAAGCTGGTGTGTTGATTGTTGTTTGATTTGCAGTTTAATACAGCTTTAATTTGCTTTGCCAGGTTAGAAAAGAGAGCTCTGCTCTGTTGGCCAGTCCCAGGGACGACCCGTGCAGCTCCTTCACACCTTCACTGCTCCCTGCACTGTGGATGCTTTTGCTGCCTTCTGATAAAACCTCTTGTCGATTGTTCCCTTTGCAAATGCTTTTTGTGTCCTGTTTGGGGAGCAGCTTTGGTTCAGAGGGAGCTCCAGGAGCTCCTCTATGACTGCTCACGGTGAGAGGACTGTTTACAGGGGAGTTTATAATCATTGGGGCTTTAAGGTGGTAGATGTATGCAAAAATGTACATGCATCACAAATTGCTATTTTCTATAAAAATTGTGGTTTGTTTTTTTTTTTTTTTAACCCTAAACCAATGCTCTGAACAGAATCTAACATTGTAGCTCAAACAAATATTTCTAAAACCTTCCTTGTTCTGTTGCAATTTAAACTAAAGCAGACATTAGAAGCTGCATTCTTTTATGTGTTCTATTTCTCTTATATTTTTTCTTATTAGTCAAAATTAATAATGATAGAGTTTGCTGTTTGATTCTTCATAGTTCAGTGATTGGTTTCCATATGTTGAAATAAGTAACTATTTAAAGCCATCTGTTTCCCTTGGAAGTAAGAGTATTTTCATTAGTGCTCAGCATTTAGCAGATACTTGAAAAATTACATTCAGGCTAAGTTTAAGTTGATCTTTCTGCACATTATTCAAACAACAATGTATGGTATAGTTAAAAAGCTGCAGGGTTTTTTGATTGATAATATTTGAGGTGCTATTTGCATTTGGCAATCACCTAACTCAGACATTAAAAAGAAGTGTGATACACAAAGCTGAACAAGAAAGCCTCCCCCTAATTAGCTGAGTGGGATGTAAGACATGTATAGGCCTTATTCAGGTCTTTTCCTTAAAGGTAGATTTATCTAATAAGGTGCTGGCCAAAAGCAATTTTCTATTTCCATATTATTGTCGCTAAAAATTAGGAAAACATTTAGTTTATCACTTAAATCAGAAGTTCTGTCTCCTCCTCGCTTTTGTTCACGATAATACGATTTCTCTGCTAAGTTTTGGATGCTACTGATATTCTCAGCTTGTTCCCGGGAAAAGCCATAAAATCCTGAGTCAGGTCACTTGGCAGTCAAGTGGAAGAGAAAACTGCTTTTCCGCTATATTGTATTGCTTTAAATTGCAAATGTCTGTGTATTTGCTTCAGGTTTTTGTTTCATTTTGTTTTGTTTTTAATCCTGCTGTTGCACTCTCTGTGTTAGAATCTAAGATTTATATTTCTTTGACTGTTTAATGTTTCCTTTCATCGCCTTCATAAATAGTAATGACTAGCTTATGTATATCCAGGGAAGTAAGGCAAAAAGCCCTTGAGTGTGCCAAGTCTGAAAAAATTTAAATTAGTGTATCAAATGTTAGAAGAAGAGGAATTAAGGCTCTTATCAGCTAACCATAAGCCAAGAATCTTTTAAATTCTAACAATGGTCTGGTGGATACAGCTAAATCTGGCTTTACTTAAGAAAGACAATAGCAGGCGTGTGGTTCAAAGTAAAAGATTTCACCTTAATAAAAGCTATTTAACATACTATTCTAAATCCACAGAAAGGCAAGTTTTTATTCCAAGGTGTAGATCATTTCTGGCAGGGGAATCCCACAATTTTTAACGAACATGTTTCTCTTTCTCATTTCTAATTAGCTCCAGCACTTAGATTGCAGGATGCCAGCCTTCAACGCTGAGATTTCTGATGGTAATAAAGCACTTGAGGTGGTATTTAATTAAAGTAGAGTGGTGCTACGAAAGACCTGAGCAGGGCTGAAACACTAATCCTTTTGCATTGCCCAGTGTCCCCTTGTGGTTGTGATTGATGAGTTGATTTCTCTTTACAACTTCATTTGCATCGCGTGGCAATCCCGCAGGCAGGGGTGCCGGGCGTTTCTGGATCAGAGCTCCCCGTTAGGACAAGCTAATGGGCTAAATGGGGTAGGGGTAAGGTGAAGAGCTCTCCTAGCTCTTAAGCAACCTATTAAATAATGGGTTTATGGTGGGTGATGTGACTCCCCATGTAAATGCTGGTGTTTGTAATATCTTTATCTCTTTTTACCTTGAAAATATATACTCTACCACCCACCATCTGTCCTACCCTCTCCCTCTTCTATTTATCTCAGTTGTTGTGTTAAAATGATCGTGTCAGGTAGTGGCTGCTATGAGGAATGGCTGTAGAGCTTTTTTTTTTTTTTTTGATTCATAGAGGTAAGATAAATTGGTCAGGACTTTCTTTAAAAAACAGACTTATTTTCATCCTTATTACTAGAACTCTTAGTTACTGAAATTCTAACTCCAGTTTGAAACTTCTGTAATGCAGAGCTGTTTCTTGTTTGCAACCAGAATACTGTAGCAGGACTATCCAAGCTCCTTTTGCTGTCAGTCTGCTTGGCCACAAAGACAGAGCCATCAGCACCCTGCCCCTCAGACCTGCTGCTCCTGGGAGCAGCTGGGACGTGCTCACATCAGATGAGATCTCCGTGTCATGCACCTATGAGCATTTCCAACAGTGAATTTCTACTGGATGAGTATATTTGCTCTGGCAGCAGAGGAAGCCGACAGTATCCTGGGCTGGGGTAGGCAGGAGAGTAACCAGGAAACTGACAGAAGTTATTTTCTCCCTTTACCTGGTACTTGTTAAATTCCATACCAAGTATTTGGCCCACTTTGTGGCTCTCCAGTACCAGAAAGAAGGTTCAGCACAGGGCCCCCAGGATGTGCTGGATCATGTGGTGAGAGGCTGAGGGAATTGTACTTGTTCAGCCTGGAGAAGGGAAGGCTCCAGTAGGACCTAATAGCTGCCTTTAAATGCTTACAAAGGGTATCAAGAAGGAGCAAGTCTCTTCCCAGAGGTGCATGGTGGAGGATAAGAGACAACACATACAGTGAAATTGGAATAAGTGGTTATGAAGAAAAACTTTCCCCATGAGAACAGTTTTGCATTGGAACAGGTCATCTGGAGAGTTTCTACTGCCTTTGTCTTTAGTGCTTTGATAAAAATGGATGTAGCACAGACATGCAAATCTTTAAAATGCTGTCTGTACCTCCAGGCTCACCGACCATTGTCTTGCTGCTGCTTCAGGGATGGGGTTGGTCCAGCTGCCACTTCCTCTCCTGTCACTTTAGTGAATGGAATCCTCTGTCAGCCTTTTGTTTTTAGATCAAAGTATCATTGAACCCAAACAGAAGGGAAGAAATATTTAAATCTATGAAAAATAACAGCCTTATGTGTTCACTTGTATGACCTAAAGGGTTACCATCGCTTCTGTAGAGACTTTAGGCAGATTTTTATTTTCCAGTCACCACTAATCTCTCAGGTCAAATATTTATTCCTTTTGCAGTCTGTTTCTTCTCGTGTGAGTGAATGGGTGTTTTTTAAGCTAGCAAGGATATTGGTTTTTCTGAGTTCACAAGTGCAGACTTTTTTCAAATCTAGGTGTCTCCGCTCCCATTTGAAAATAAATTGTCAAAACGAATGGTTCTTGCAAACAGAGTAGTCATTGCATATTTCCCTTATTACTGGTCAAGGGATATTCCTGCAGATTGTCCTTACCTTGCTTATTTTCCATAAGTCTGCTGTTAAATGGAGGGAGCACCCACACAGATCCTTGCAGGAATGACTGTGGAACTTCGAGAAGCTCCAGCTGGGTGCTCACAGTCTCCTGGTGAGACAGAGTAAATATATTATGTGCTCAGAGTTTGTCTGATTCAGTGGAGAACCGAGTTGCATACACTGAACCGTTTTTAGGGTCCAAAAAGCCAAACCAGCCAATTGTGCAGATGCATGTCTGGAGCTTCCTAATTTCCTCTGACCTTGCAGAGGGTGACATGTTGGGCATTGTTGTTTCCTTGATGATCATCTGACTGCAAAGTGCAGCATATTCATAAAAACTGTACACATCCCAAAATCTGATCTAACGTAGTGTCTCAGGAAATAGATTAACCTCGCTGCATCATAACTATGCTTCTACTGCACTGTTCTTGCTCAGTTCTGGGGCTTAGAGTTAAAAAGATGGAACAATTTCTGCAATGCAAAACCACTCATACGTGAAACTAAAAAATACGTTGAGCAGCGTGTCTTCATGGGACATATTTATCTCTTAAAAGTGAAATGCACCTTGTGCAGAGTCTGTGCAAATTGCCCTATTGCTGCCAGAGAGGTTCAATGCTTTGCCATTTACAGCAACGTGCAAAAATTTGGGGTTTTATTTGAATGTGAAAGTTGGGATTCTACTGAATTTCTAATCCTGGTGAACTCGTTCAAGGGAAAGGACTTCCTTGTTTGAAACTGAACTCTCTGTGTCTGCTCAATCTGGTTACTTTCTTGACAATATCGGAAGTTCCTCTTTTCTTCCAAGGTCACTGAGAAAATTGTACTTTCTGTAGAGAGGCAGTTTGGTTGTCAGAGGTTATCCTGCGCAATAAAGTTTTCTGAGAAGTAGAATTTTCATACATAGGAAAGAGATTAGTTCCAGATAATTATTTATGAATACTGGTATCTCTTCTGGTACTGGTTTTCCGAGACCTGTTTTGAATCTAGCTAACCGTGTTAGCTGGATTGAGTAGACTGGAAATGCAAGATGGTAATACACAGACTTCTGAGTATCGTCACCCACTTCTGATTATTTTTATATTTACGGCAGATTTTTTTTTTGTTTTTCCTCCTGAAAGCATATATAAAAGCTAGTTTTCATCTGAATTCTGTGGCGTTTTCTTTCTAGGTTGCAGTTAACATACAGCTGACTAATGGTACATACCTGGCAAATACAGCTGTAGGGGGTTTTGCTAGGGTGGATTAATTATTCCTGTCTAATACTTAAGTAATTTGTATTTCAAAACCCAGTGCTATTTGTGGATGAACCACAGGTGATTTTTAAATAAAACTTGCTTTAAATTATTCTTTAAAAAAACCCAACCAAACAAAAAAATAACCAAAACCAAACAAAACAAACAAAAAAACCACCAAACCGGAAAAGAACCCCGACAACCAGAGACTATTTTAAAAACTTGCAGATGAATAAGAGAACTTGAGGACCTGTAAGTTACAGTGTTGCTGTGGAGTTTGTTTGGATCAGAAATTTGCATTGCTGAAGGGAAAGCTTGCTTCATCTGAGCTTCTGCACAGATTGTTGGGTGCTCCGCTTTTAAATTTAAACCATTTGTCTTTTTGTTTTGTGTAATTCTATGAAAACTCTTTTCACCTAAGACAATGGGAACCCCCATTTAGCTGGGCTCTGTGGCTCAGGGTGTGTAGTATCTTCCTAATTTATTTGTTTTTAACTGTTATTTTAAGTGCAAAGGTGCAATGATGTTGCTCTTACATCTTGGGATGTAAGATGTTAGCAAGCAAATTCTAGCAGCAAACTGTGTTCTTAAATGTCTGGTTTATGTTTGTAAGAAACGGAAACACAATATAAATAGTTTAAATTGTCAAAGGCCAAGAAAGAGAGAAAGTGGGATTAAGTTCAGGGTAGCTGCACCCTTGCTCTCACTTTTCTGCGTAGAGCAATAGAGGCTTTTGCAATGTGCACTGCTGGAATTGTTTGAATTAATGTCATATTCTCTGTTTAATTGGAAATATTTTATATCTTAATTTGTTTGCTTCTGAAGCGTGTGAGAGGCCTTGAGTTCAGGTCGTTTAACTGGTGTTCAATCTGTGTTACTAAAATGAAGTTAAAATAATAATTTGAAAATTTTATTTCGTAATCCTTATTAGCAAGCAACATATTCAGATCAATTTATTATGCTTCATAGCTCTCCATTGAATGTGGTTCTTAGTTTGATACCACGAACACATATGTGTGTGTGACACTAAAATTGAATTTAGTGTGCACTGCTTTTCTTAATTGATGCTGTTAGTCACTGCAGACCTCTTTACTGGAAGATTTAAATTTACATTTTGAACTTTTATTAACTGAAATTAGCTGATTTGATTTTTTTTTTCTTTTTTCCCCCCCTACTATTCTCTAGAACTGTTGGCAGGGGACATTAAATAGCTGTAGAATTTAGGAATCTGTTTTAAACACAGAATATTTTTGTTAATACAAAGTCAACTGAGGCTCAGAGAACCCTTTGTGGTTGTTTACACTATATATAGATATAGATATACTACGTAAGTAGAAGCCAATATACTTACCTTTTCATCAAGACCAGCATCTGGGTATTTCCATAATTGTGTCAGGTTCCAAAATATATTTTCATCCTCCAAATCCTGGATCAACTGGCTACAGTGGTATCTGGAATAAGTGAGAGCAGATGAAAAAGTTTTCTAAATTGTACCAGTCCTGTAGGCTGATTCTGTTCAGAACAGTTCCCAGTTACATGAGAGATTTTGCATCAAGGTTAAGATACACGTGGAAGTCATTCCTTGTTTTTCATTCAGTAACTTAGGCAGAATTAATGTGTTCCCATGTCAATCAGGTAACATTTTGTATCTACTGTTCTCCCAACTGCTGCAGTAAATATTAAAGGGGAGAATTAGATTGTTGTGGGTAGGCGTAGAAAGAGGAAGTAGTGAAGAAGAGGGAGGGGGGCAAAGGGAGGTTTAAAATATTGGGAAAAGTGAATCAGGGTCTGAATGAGAAGAGAGGAGATTTCACTAAAAGGCTTGGCAAAATAGACCCGACTTTGTAGAAGTGGATTGTGCGTTTTAGGTCCCTGTTTTGGATCCTGAATTCCATCCATCCAGTCTTCATCTCTTCTGAGGTGGACTGAGTCTGCCTAAGTGCATGCCTTACACATGTGTCACTTAAGAGTTTTGACTGCTTTCCCAGAATGGAATTCATGTTTCAAAGTTTTTGTTGTATGTAGTCTCTGGCAGCTGAAAACTGGTTTATTTCTGATGGATTATATATTGAACATTTTTCATTGTTCAGGTAAGCCATTAAACATATGTAGAGAAAGTGCATTTCAGTAAAACCCCACCCAGTTTGTGTATTGCCTTGCTCAGACATCTTTTCCAGAGCACAGTCCTTCACATCCCTGATTCTAAATCTGATGAAAATCAGCAAGCATTAGCACATAAGTTATTGGTTTTTTTAAAATATGTTCTTAACATATTTAAAAGCAGGTGATGATATTGCTTTACTCTCAGGAAAATGAGCAACACTCCTTATGCCTTTTGCTGATCCAAGGAAAATGCCTTTGCTGTTACATGGGAGAAGAACACCAGTAATTGACAGGACACACCATGCTGTCACCATGAGTTCAGGCATATTTGCTGTGCATTAAAATGACAATGGAATAGATTAGTTCGAGGGTATAATACCTACCAAAATTGTTCTATACAGATATCAGAATATTAAATGAAAGGAAAAGGCTTCATAAAGTCTCATATAATCCCTCTTGGCATGGGTATATGAGCAGGTATTCGAGTTTTTTCCTTTTAGTACGCTGATATGATTAAATTTAACTTGACACAAGTGATGTACTATACCATGTGATTGTAATATTTAAAAGAAAACCACTTTTCTGATTGAATACCTACTTGCTATCAATTCCTTTGTAGCAGCATCTAATCTGAATTTCTTCTGCAGCTAAAATGCAAACGCACTTGCTGTATTCTCCATCTCACTGGGTGCACACTCAGCAAATGCAGAACTGCTTCAATATTTCTGGTATCTTCTTTAATCTAATGTTCTACTATAAAAGCCAGCCAGTTCACATTGATTAGAAACAGTTTCCAGGCTGTAACTTTTCTCTCCCAAAAGTGGTGTGTGTGTATTTTCACTAATTCTAGAGTGTGGACGCTGTGGCTGCTGTCCAGGCCCCTGCACTGTGCACACACAAATGCTGCTGGATGTGGTTGCTGTAGATTAGCCATATGCTTCTGCTCGACATGCCAGAGCTTTTCTCAGTGCTATTTCAGTTCTGGAAGTACCTTTCCTTCCTCTACCCCTTCCTTACACACAGAGGCACAAAATAAAACTGTAAACCAGGAAAGGTAATTTTCATCCAGTACCACAATATATACGATTTTAAAATAATGTCTTGTTCAAAGCAATGGTTTTTAAGCCCACCAGGGTTAAGCACCTGTAGCATAGGCAGAGAGCAGCTTTGCAGAAAAATTTACTATCATATGAATATGTTCAGTCTTGTGAAGAAGGTCCAGCAGCGAAATATATCTCCAAAGAATATGTGCAGGGAGAGGCCATACAGATTTGCAGATTTGAGACCAGTTTTAGTCCACATTCTGGGAGACTCTGGAAATGAAAATACAGGGACAAATTGTCTATTCCTTTCATATTAACAGAAGCTTTTTATAGATGTAATGACACAGAATTTAGCAGTCAGAATAGCCAGTGAAAGTCTTTCCTTTGCTGTAGGAACCACTGAAGGATTTTGTCCATTTTCTCCATAACTGGGGATTCCTTGTAACACACTATTAATAGATTTTAGTTTGTTTTAGGCAGTTGTGACGTTCAGCACTGTTTAGAAATATATTTTGCTTTCCATAAACACATCTTGGTGCTTTTTTTTGTTGTCTCGTTGAGAAGGTCTTTACCTTCCTTCAGTACCGTGGCTTAGGTTGCTGATGACAAACATTGTTGGATAAACAGTTCCTTGGTAATGCTGCAACAGCATCTTAACATAAACATCCACTGAAGTATGCAAATGATCTCGGCGATAAACAAGCATAGCAAAGTGTGGCTGAGGCAGGAAGCCAATCTGTCTGTTCCTTGTGCCCAATGATATTTTGATTGTCATTTTAATCTTAGGAGTAAATAACATCAGCGATCGTGTTCCGTCATTTAATTCCAGTGCCAAAAAAATGAGCGCTGCTTTAATGGGCATCAGACAAGATGGCATTGCTGTGGTAGTTGGCCATTGCAGCTCAGGTCTTCTATGTTCTGTTGTAAATAACAAAATGGTGGAAATCTTAAACAGAGACTGGAAACTGGTATTTTCTGAAAGCAATGTTAAATGGTTAATGTCTAGATTTTTTTTTTTCTGGAAAAAAACCTTTCTTGTCGCCCTTAAAGTCTTTGAATTAAGGGTGTCTTAGTTCTAGCTAGGCTGCACAAAAAAACCTTCCAATTTTTGTCCTCAAGTACCTGAGCAATACTTCTGTGCTTCTCTTTTGTTGCCAAGCCTTGACTCCATCACCTGTAAGCTCACATTTTGCGTCTGTCTTTGTTAGGAAACTTTCTTCATAGCCATGTGGGCCTGCTCAGTATCTTCTTTCCTAATGAATGGTTTGTTCCTGCATGCTGAAGTTCTCTTTAATCAACATCTCAATCAGGCAGCTACCTTGGACCGTTTCCTCTCCTGGGTAAACCTTAGGGATTCATAACATTTCCCTGGATATACTGAAACCTCTTTTTCTGAAGCCCGGTTTTATAACTCTGCTGCTGATTCTCCTGGTCTTCCTCCAAGATCCCAAAGTCAGTCATGTCATTGTCTTTATGGAGCTTACTACATAAATCAAACTCTTAAATTTATCTGGTTTAAGCAAAGTAAACCAAAACAAACCAGCTTGTATTTGATCATTTGGCACAGTTTTGCAGGAATTGTTGTCATTTAATCTGGCTCGTTCTGGCTTTCACAGCAGCCCTGTATCCAAATAGCTGAGCAGGGATGATCTGTCAGCTTTACTACTTAAGGCAGCTTATGGCACTTCATTTTCATTTCCCTCACTAGCTGACTGTGTTCCTTGTTTTATTTCAGGTGAGTCAAGTAATGATCTCCATTTGTGATACCGAGGCTTGGACCTGTATCACACATGATGGATGAACTGTGGTTATTGTGGTGCTGCCCTAGAAAATGGTTCACTGTGAGGGATTATGAAGAGAAATGTCCCCTTTCTTTTCTGAGGCTCCATCAGAGCTCAGCAGTGAAAGATTGTGCCCCTGGTTAAAAGAGGTCACCTAAAGTGTCCAGTTTAAAGAGGTGACATGGGCAGTTCCGACTCCACTGGGTGCTGCTGCCCTTAGGCTTGGGAGGTGGCTTTGCTCATTCTGGTGCAGCCACTCTAATGGTGCTTTTGTGAAGCACACAAAGGTCTACAAAGGTCTCCAGTTCTGTCTTCTTGGTTCTCTGTGCAGAATCCTCGTGGCACTCTTCACTCATCCTGCCTGGTATTTGGTTTATCTATCACCATCTAATCACTAATTAAGTAGGTGTGAAACTGGGATCCCGTTTCTCTCTGGCACAAATGGCTTTCAAGAATGTTTTGTCAGCACAGGGCTGTAGGTTCACCACTTTCTATGGCTGCCAGATCTGGTAAACACTGGGCTCTATCCTATGGTGTGTCCATTGCAAAGCCAACTGAAACTCTGGATGAGGTGGCATCTCTAAATTGGGAATAACTTGGTGACAACTATTAATATCAACGGGATTAAATTGCTCCATTTAGACACTTTTAGGAACCAGCTGTATCCAGTCCCAAGCTCCTGAAAAATTCAGTCAGGTTTTTTTAGAGTAAACTGGAATTGGGGTGTCGAATTCTGCTTACAATGAATCTTCAATGAATTGCTTTAGCTATGTTATAAAAACTCATCAGAGTTCTAGAAATGATTTGTTGAAAACCATATACCTGCAACTGGATTTGAATGCTGTTCTTCAGTTTTCTCTGCAGACTCCAAACCTTTGCAGAGCTCAATCCTTTACCAGTAAGGTGTCATTTAGGGAAGTTTTTTGACTCAAATTCTGGAAATATTTATGCTTGTGCATGGGTTACAGGGCAGGAACTATCTCAGTGGAACCCAGAAGAAAGGGTTACAAAGCACAGTGCAGGGTTTTGTCTGGACAAAGCACAAAGCATGGTTTGTCACCTGGGTTGCTATGCCCCATATCGTCAATAAGTGTTGTCGTAAAAAAAAACAATACAAAACAATTTTAAAAAATTGGGTATTTCAACCACTTTATTAGAAAAATAAGAAATGGGCATACTAGCTTTGTTACAATCCAGCTTTAAAAGGTGGCAGTGCTTTTCGATAAATTAATCTTTGAAATAACTTTTATTTCAGAAGAGAAAATACAGATAAAATTAGAAGACTTATATGGCTGTAGTTACTGTTATAGAGGTCATGCAGAAGGTAGAGAAAATGACTCCTTTCTGTGGAGATATAAGGCAGTGCTCCTCTACATATGCTGAGAATGGTAACATTTGGCAGAAGATGAAAACGTGTCATAGTTCACGGCATTAAATTAAATCGTTTGTGAAACTCGTCTTGCCTGCACTGTAAGAATTGCCACTTCCATACTGCTCTGGCTGTGGATTAAACAAATGAAAACATATTTTTCTAAGGAAACATCACAAATACATCTCAAAGAACTGAGACATCGTTTCTTGAGGACAGAAAGCAGGCTAGAAGTTGTAACTAGTCTCTTCCTTCTCAGTAAATCCTTTATGAAGAAAGTCATCAGATAGGATAAAAGTATAAAATCCATTTTGAAGCTATTCTGCACCTGTTGAAACCACATGGAATCACAGGATGATTCAGATTGAAAGGGAACTTCCGAAGCCATCTAATCCCAACATCCCATTTAAAAGTGGGGTAACTACACAGATTAAGTTGCTCAGGGGCTTTTAGAGTTCAGGTTGAAAGTCTTTAGGATGCCATAAACTCTCTGAGCAGCATTTTCCTGTGCTTAACTTCCCTCACGTTCATTATCTTACTCTTTAGAGCTAACCAGAATTTACCTTTCGGCAACTTTTAGCTGTTGCTCCTTGTTCTGTCACTCTGTACCTGCGGGTTCTGTCTCTGTAACCTTTGGTTAAGTGGAAGAAGATGCAATTAAGTTGTCTGAGCCCTCCCTTCTGCAGGCGATGCTGAACCAGCTCCCTCAGCCTCTGTCCCGTGCTCCAGCCCTGCAGCTGCCCTGGCAACCCACCACTGACCTCTCAAGCACATCTCCTGTCCTGGGGCACTCCAGGCTGGTGTTCCAGATGCTCTCCCAAGTGCTGTGCAGGGAGGAACGATCCCTTTCTTTACCTCACTGACCACCCTTTGCTAATGCAGCCTGCAGAGCAGTTTGCCTTTGCTGCCTGGAAGGCAGAGCACTGCTTTGTAGCCAGCTCTGCCCAGCAGGACTCACAGATCCTTTTCTGCAGAGCTCCTCTCTGGCTAGGCAGTCAGAGCCTGGGCCAGCGTGAGGGATTATCCTGTCCCAAGAGCAGCACTTTGGCCAGGTTCTTGTCAGCCCACTCCTGTAGCTTCTGCAGAGCCCCATAACTGTTCCCTGTTTGCTGTCACGTGTGAATTTGCATTCTGACACTTCATATATGTCTTTTATGAAGATATTCAACAGTTTTGGACCTGGTCTTGATGCCCAAGGGCTGGAACTCATAGCTGACTGAGCTAAACTTCTAAAGATTGACTGCCACCCCCTTTAAAAACCACGATTCCAGTGGCTTTTCACGCACCTTTTATGTTAACAATCCAATCCTTTATTTTCGCCCTCCCTCCCTGCTATTTAGGCACAAGGCTGCATCATCCTCAGTATGCTCTCGTAAAGGTGTAAAACAAATGAGGTGTAGTTTCCTATACTGACTTGTGGATGATGACAAGCTCCTCCTATGCTTTTTTTTAAAAAAATATTTTAAGGATCAATTCTCATTGTAGATATACCCGAGTTCTCCCAAGTGGTTGGCTGTATGGCTCTTAAGGCCGTTTTGGAGAGCTGTGTTTTTCAAATGTAATGAAAAAGTTTTTCCAAGGGAAATATTGGTTGATGGCATACAAGGTTGAGCTGCTGTTGAAAAGACCTTAAGTTGAGGAAAGTGAGGGAGAGGCAGAAAACTTAAAAAGAAAGATTTAAGTGTTAATGTGGAAGCAAAACAAATCAGTGTGGCAGAATCATGTCCACTTGAGCCATTGGAAATAGGAGGAGAAATAATTGCCATGTGGGATAAGGAAAGCTCTGGTAATAAATGACAGCATCATAAAGGCAGTCAAAAGTTTCAGCAGTTGGGAAGAGTGAAGGTGTTGGAGGGAAGGGTTTCTCTGTGTGTGTTGGTGTGTCCACAGTTTATGTGCTCTTGAATTCAGGCAGGAATTCAAACTAAGTTTTGGCAAGTTGTTTGCTGCTTTCAGTTAAATGTAAGTAAATGTCCTTTACAGGCTGCTGGGATGTTTCAGTTGCTGGTCTGTTCCATACCCCAGGCACTGACACAAGGTGAACATGTCATTATCAAACACATATGCAGCAGTAGCAAGAGCACGGACTTTTATTGGAATACAGTATGTTATGTGTGAAAAAGACCAAAAGTAAACGTTCCTCTGCAATGGGAGAAAAGAAATGGTACTTTCCTGCTAAGGTAGTAAAGAGATTCTCTTTTGCTTACCTACTGTTACCTTTCCCCCCTATGCTCTCTGAAAAAAAGTTATTCTGCATGATCTTTCTTACTTTTGAAAACTGAATTTGGCTTTGTCCTGAACCTTCCAAAAAAGAGAGGTGGCTGGAGAATTCATTTTGTGTGATTGCAGAAGCAAATGATGCGAGTCAAGTGGCCTGGTCAGATAATTAAGCTACAACAGAGAAAGCTCGCAGAGTCAGTAAGTTGTGATTATCAGTCCAGTGTGGCTGGATGTCTGATTCCTTCTGAAAAATCTGAAGTGGCTGCTTTTATTATCATTAACTGGGGAGTGCCAGCAACAAATCTGGAAGAATTACACTGCCACTTTAAAGAATTCCAATATATTTCAGTTGGAATATAAGTTAAATGATGAATTGATGACTGTTTGTTGCTCTGCCCACCCCTTAGAATTGGAAGGTTTGTTAGAATAATTCCAGTGTTATGTGTCTGCCCTGCTTCTGAACCCTGATGTCTGTAGGTAGTCTGCAACAGAGTGGCAATAAATGTGTATTCTTTGGGGCTGTCTGAATCTTTTTAGGTTTTGGGGGTTTTTTATTCTTTTCTTTATTTCTTTAGCTAGAAGTTCAATCATTTCGAAGCTATCTCTAGAGCATCTAGGAAAGTCCCCTTAACAGTGAAGCATTAGGTTGCTTAAAGTGCCTCACAGAACTAAACCTTGGTAGCATTTCTGAAATATTTCCCCTGCTAAGCAAGAGGGATGTCATGAAATGAAACAAAAAAGGAAACAATATTTCATTTGAGTGGAAGGATAAAGTACATTTAATCTAAGCCAGGCTAGTTCAATATCGACGGTTTGCTCATGGCATTCAGCAATTTTAAAATAGGAACCTTACTGGAATTAACTCTGCCACATGGAGGAGGAATTAATCCCATGGAAATGCACGTGTGTAGCTGGACAGCATAGCTGTCACAAAGCCAGAGCCCTGGAAGTTTAGGCTGTTTTGGAACTTTGAATACAGCCACGTTGATTTTAAAACAAAAACCTTCAGCTTCCGGCAACTTCCATAGTAGCATTTCCAATGTTTTTTAAACAGCTATTAATGTAGTCAAGCTGTGTTTTTTGTCCTTCTCTGTGCAATCATCTGCTCAGTGGTGCACTCCATGAGCAGTAGCAGGAGCCAGAGGAGTGGCCTGCTGTGATTGATGGGGCGAGGCCCGGCACGCTGAAGGAGCCCCATCTGGATCAGGTTTTGGGAGCAGTCAGATGTCGAGAGGGAGGTCAGCGAGCCCTGCACCGGCTCCCCTCCCTCAGCACCCCGATCACCCCCGCTCCTGCGCACCCTGCGGCGCTCACACGCCCTCAGCCATCGCTGATGCTCGCTTTGGGCAGATGCTGCATGGCCTGGGACCAGAGCAGCTGCTAAGTTTATGGAGAATAAAGGCAGCACCATGGTACAGCAGGTATTTGCACTTTTATTTTCACTCGAAACTCTTGATTTTTTAGTCAAGGCAGGGCAGCTCTTATAACCAGCTGCACCACTGCATGCAAGACTTGTAACCCATGTTTTGTTGCTTAAGTCTGAAGGAGGGCAAGCTACGGGGGATCATGTGCTTGATAGATGTAACAGCCCTTCTCAGAACCAGCAGGTTTGCAGAGAAATGTTGCATTTTTCGTCTTTGTTTCCGTGCCCTAAGGATACGATGCAGTTTGGCTTATTTAACTACAGTACAGGAGGCTTTCTCTAAATGTGAAATATCTCTTGCCAAAGAAACAAAATGCACCAAACGGAAAATAGAGCAAAACAAACAATAAACTGTGAGTTCGACTTCAAAATGCAGGCAAGCAGAAAGGTTTTCACTGAATACATTTTTATGCTGCAAATGTGTTTTTTAAAAAAGGAACACAGCATAAGTAATGATTTCTGTGCTCTCTCCTTTGTGTACAAACATAGCAAGCTTGCTTTATTATGTTTTGACACTTTTTAAACATTTCTTAATTATGAAATCCTTTCAGAGCAGGAGATGCTGAAAAGGCATCTGAGACGGTAGGAGCAGTTTAAACTCTAAGCTTTTCTTCAAATGGAGTAATATGGTTGAAATGAGAGAGCTTTCACTTACCTACATCGTTGGAATCTTTTTTTTTTTGTTTTTTAGAGTTCAACATTTAACCAGAAAGCAATAAATTTGATTTTATACACTGCCACGTAAAGCATATTTTTCAGTTGAAATGTGGTTTTCATTAAGACTCGGGCCAGAACATTTAGCAGAGCCTGACTGTCTGCCATCCTTTGTTCTCCTTGCTGTTGCCAACAACCACTTTTTTAAAAAACCATGCACAAAGTGAGCATTAAGGGCTCATTTAATCTTAAAGGTACTTGGAACTGAGTCTGAAGGGACAACTTCTGTTCAGCTTCTCCTGCCTAGGTGGTATTAAGCCATGCCTGTGTACTGTCATACACAGCTTTGAGATTACTCTAATACCTGAGCTCATAGGCTAATTTAGGATCAGTATTTCCCATTGCTTTTAGGGCCATTTTGTATTTTCAGCTTAATGCATTAGAACTTATTGCTTCTATTCATTTCAGTTCACTGTATTTTAAAGAGCACAATAAAGAAACATTTGAGGTGATTCTATTTAAGGAATTTTTGGTTCTTTGAAATCTATTCAAGTGTATCTGACTATTGTGTAGTCTGGGGTTCTCATCAACCACATGTATATACAAATGTGTGACAGCTGACACTCCATTGTACTTGATATAAATTAGTATTTTGGACGATAAGCTCTGGCTATTATTAGCCAAGTAAATAGTACAGAACTTGTTTACATATACATGCTTTTATATCGCATTGTAATATCGTGTCTGTTGAATTAATTATGAATAATAAATTCACACTAATTTTAAAGGTTAGGAAAAGCTTCAGTAGTCACTTATTTTAAGGGATGAACATCTCAGATTTATTGTCACTATCATTTTAAACTTAGGGTCTGCAGTCCATGTGCAAGTTTAATTTCTTTAATATCGCCTGTCTTCCAACAATTTAATGAACCTGCAGAGCCTGCACTGATAATCTCGTGTGTCAGTTTTCTGCTCTGAGCATACTGGGGTTGGTTTCTTTAATGGCAAGGCTATAAATCTCTGAATATGTACAAGTTAGTAAAAAAACCCCACAAATCCCTGACCCTTCGTTGTTTACTCATTAATGGGGTCTCAGTTATAAATAAGTTAGCCAGACCTCAGCTGAACAAGTCTAATGAAAGAGGTAGAAGAGTCTCAACGTTGTGGAGGTTCTGAAATTGCCAGTGCAATTTGCCGTTTTGTGATAAATCTAAAAAGTTTGGAGTTGCTGGTAAAAATAATAGGAAAGTTCAACCCTCTTAATTAAATATGAGCTGTAATTAGCACTAGGTGTGGATGCTTTGAATATTTATTAGGGTCCTCATGGAACTGCTGTCAAGGTTAATGAGAAACAGTGGGGGTCTCAGCAACATCTGGTTTAGGACTGGAGGTGGTACAAAACCCTTTAGATCAAATGCCCCTGGACATTAGCCCTTGGGCCCTCTGTTGCCACTGCTGTTCTTTTTTAACAGCTGCTGACTCCAGTGCCATGTTTAGCACCTGACAGGAAGGAATAGCTCAAGGACCAGCACTAACCAGCTCCTGCATTTCAAAACCAGCACAGTGAAAATGCTTATAGAGGCAGAATCTGGATTTGCTTTTGTTCATTCTTACCCCTTGCTCAAGTCCCTCCTGAAACAGCTGATTAAAAAATTTAAGGTCAGCTGCCTCCCACACAAGTTTTAAAAATACTTCTTTAACATTTAATGAATGTCTCTGGTGTAATCCAGTCATTCCTGGGTTTTGCTTCATCTGGATTTTAAGGGTTTTTTTAGTAGTGAAAATATTAGGTGAAAGAAATAAGAAAGGAACTTGACCATTTTAATATTAGAGGGTTAAAGTATACATTTACAAGAGTTTTTAACCTCCACAGAAATTTATCACAGCCAGTTTCAGTGCAGCATTAACCTTGCAATGATTGCAGATATGCAAACAAATCTTAGTGACTTAGCCCTGTGAAGTCAGTAAATGACACTGGTTTCGTGATAAAGATGGTTGAATGAAGCAATGGAAACCACTTGCTCAAGGCCATGCACTAAACCAGCAGCAAAGATGAGATTAAAATTAGGGTTTGATTGCTGATATAAAGTTCTAATTTTTTAGAATGAGTGCCTTTTACAAAGGAAGAATCAGTTTTCTCTTTTAAGCCTGTCAAGTACCAAGACTTCTGTGCGAATTCTTAAAAGCTCTTGAGTTCAGGATTAGTTGAGGTCAGAGGACTGATGTCTGAATTAGTTGAAATTGGCTGGAAATGCCCTTAAGTACAAAGCGCAGAAGAATGTCTTTTATCCATCCAGCCTATTTTAAAATTAGGAAATCATGGACTGATGAGTACAAATAAAATCCCTGCAATAGTCTTGGGCAGGTACTTGCACATGCTTTGGTGGGGGAATGATGGAGTAGTTCAAAAGATAATAAAATTTTAACTTAAATGTGCATTTTTACATTGTTGCTATTTAAAGGGATAATTTTATCTTGTAAATTAGTTTATCTGAGGTTGGGATAGTCCCTGCACTAATGGCCTCTAATGCTTTGTCAGGCAAAATCACGTTTTGGACATTTTTTTATATAGATTCAGAAAGATTGTAGTGTACATTTCCTCCTATAGAATTACTGGTTTTTGGTGTGAGCAAAGCATTTAGTCAGAAGTTTTCTAATTGATAAATTAACAGCCTTGGCTATTCTTTATTATATCAAATGGAAATATGGGTCTCTCTATAACAACATGAGGGTAGTGTTTTTAATGCTATAGGCTAATTGTGATAAGGAGATGAAATACTGTTGTCTTCAAATGCAAAACCTTTAAAGTTCTTAAATCTATTTCTCTTGACATAGAATTTTTCTTTTATGTTATTTAAGGTTTTGAACTGATGCATTTTTAGATTCAAATATTTAATATTTTGACTGGATCTCACTATTATTATTTTGTATTTGTGGCATGCAAGTGCTCAATGCAGAGTACCTCAAAGTATTCTGAATATCTCAGGGCGTTATTTCATATCAGCACTTGCACTTGTAGTACTTGTAGTACTTGTAGTGTTTGTTAACAGCACGCACCCAAATCCTGCCCTGTGTGTAGGTCGCATATATTGTGTTGTGCAAATGGTAAGTCAGAGTGGTCACAGACTGGAGGCTGAGCTTACCAGAGCTCTGTGCTGGCAGCTGTGCTCAGGAGCCTTTGGAACAAACTAGCTTTGTCCCTCTGCCTTGCCTGAGTTGGCATCATTAGTGCAGGCAGATTTCACTGACCTTTCCCACTTAAAGAATAGTCTACAATTATCCCACAAGCAGCAGATTTGTTTGTCTAATTATGATAATATTTAATAGGGTTAGCAAAATGCATTTAATACAGATAAGAAATGTTCTCCTCAAGAAACAACCACTGTGCCCTTTTCAGGCCAGGATGCTCTCATCACTCTCTGCGTTACGGGTGCAGGACCTTCGCTTATTTTATCTCACGCCACGTTTCTTCCTTTTTTTATTTTTATTTTTTTTTTCCCTTTGATTTCCACAGGGTAATCAGGAAGCTACAGCACCTCCTGACACAATGGCACAGCCTTATGCCTCAGCCCAGTTCGCTCCACCTCAGAACGGTATCCCTGCAGAATACACAGCCCCACATCCGCATCCAGCTCCAGACTACACAGGCCAAACCACTGTTCCAGAGCACACGTTAAACATGTACCCTCCTGCTCAGACACACTCCGAACAGAGCGCAGCTGACACAAATGCACAAACTGTCTCCGGCACAGCCACAGTAAGTCAAGGTTACAGCTCTTTCTAAAGCTCTGTGTTTCCTGTGTGTTTATCAGTAACGTCTTTTCCTACGTCGCGCTGGGCACGCCTCGTTTGCGTTAGGCTTAGTCGCCGTGTTAAGGTTGAAAGTCTGTCAAAGTTTGCTGTTGAACCTGGAGAATGTGTTTTCACTGGTTTTGGAGCTTCTTAATAAGTGTTGGAGCTTTGGAGTTGCATTTTCAACAGTTTTAGACAAAATTATTAATAGCCAGCCCATGAATCATAGCATAAATTTTAATTAAGTCCAATATGGAAAAACATTGCAAATGAGTGTTTGTAGGCATTCATTTGCAGGGCCAAAGAAAGCAACCAAAAAACCCAAACCAGACTAATTTGATTATTTTTAATGACCTCTGTGTTTTTGACACAAGTAGTTTTAAAAAAAGTATTAATTGAATGATCCTGTACGAAATGTACTGTGTGAGTTAGTATTGTGAAGAACATGTCTGCAATACTGTATTTTCTAGAGAGCTTGTTTGTGCAGCCATTACCCAAGTTGTGTGTAGATCTGTGCTAAACAGAGCAGAAATGATAGACTTTCCTTCTATTTGATTTATATGTGAAGTTCTGAAGTGTCATGAATTATGCAAGAGGCTCCTTGGATGGCTCTACCTTGTAATTTAAGTCACAAATTTCACACATTGATAGTTTAGTGTTTCTGTCTTAATTCTAGAGTGGGACCCAATATATCCAGTGCCAAGAGCTGGCAGATTCCTGAGCCATCAACCAACCCCCTGTGTTACATGTGCAGGATGGAGCACAGAACAGGCAGTGCTTGAAGCATCTCTCCTGGCTGTCCTCATCCTTGCCTCAGCCATGCTCCGTGCCTCAGCTTACCTCCCCTTCCCTCCTGGCTCACATCCAGCCTAAAAGGTTTCATGCACTGGAGCAAGAGGAAAGGGAAAACACATTCGCTTAAATGAGCTCTGCAAATTTATGTTTATTGCCGTGCCACTAATTTCTTTATGTGGGCATGAGCAAGAAAGTAAAGCAAGAGCAAAGGCACTGAAGAATGTTCCTTGCTATTATCATGGAGAAATCCTTGTGAATTAAGTACGCATTTTTGCGGTTTATGCAGTAAAATGTTTTGGTCTTTTTATTTTTAGCTTGGTAACTTTTTATTGCCCTGAGCTGCCCTTTTCTCCAGTATTGGGAGAAAGTTTAAATTGAAGAGTATCCTATTTGCTTGTATCTCATAGTATTCTTTGCAGCTCTACTGTGTCTCCTCTTATCCATCTCTTTGCTAAGTTAAGTTCCTGGTTCTTTCCAGCTTTTAAGATTTGCTTCCATAATCATTTTTGATTGTTGTCTAACTCTTGTCAAATACCACTGTCATTGGTTTAGAGCAGGAATCCTAAGCTGAATAGATACTCCAGAAGAGATTGGATATTGACTAAAAAGATAGTCTTTCCTACTGTCCCTTTTTTGTTCTTTTTATATTCTCTGATTTTGCTTGGTTTTTGTGACCACTGCTGCAACCTGAACAATCCACTGTGATGCCCAGCTCAGCCTTTTCATGTTTTGAAACTGTTTCTGTTCAGTCCTGAAGTAAAATACTGACAGTGCTAAAATCAATGGCAAAAGACCCGTCGATGGGAGTGGGACAGGAGCTCATCCCTCATCATTTACTGCTTTCAATTGATTGTGTTTCCTCACCCCGTTTTGATTTTTCAGTTTGAAGAAATGTCAGTCACTTTATCAGAGAAGTCAGGGATGTGTTTTCCCAACATTTTCCATAGCAAAGGCTGGTGAAAAGACATAGTTTGGATTGTCTGCAATGCCCTTATCCTTTTTCAAGTGCTCTATTCAATCCCAGCTCTAGCAAATCCAATGATTCTCTGCAAAGTTTCCTGCTTCTGATATGCAAATGGGCTTTATTGTTATTTGGTTTTGTGTCCTTTGCTATCTGCTCTTACTTGCTTTTTGCCTTCCTAATATCCAACTTGTATTTTACCTGTCAGACACCTTTTTCCTTCCCTTTCCCCTTGGAGTGAATTTCCATTCTCTGCAGGATAACACTTCAATTCCACTAACCTGTTATATTCAGGGAATATGGTATAGTTATTTGCTCTTTTTATTGTGGATCCTTTCCTTGCATTCTGGTTTCCTTTCTTACAGAGGAATGGACAGAACATATTGAAGTAGCTCCCATGCTATTTATAAAGAATTAGATTTCCTTCCTTTTGACTTTAGGGTCTATTTGAGAAAGTTTTAGTTTGGTTTGGTTTTTAAAAAGATATTTTTTTCTAAATTGCAATGTTATATTGAAAGTTGTGGATGCTCTCCCTCAAGAACAGTGCAATGAAAAGGCAGATTTTCAGGAAGTGTGTTCATCTATGCATCTGCACTGACATTTAACACATTGCTCACCAGTTAGCTTTACAAACGTACAGACAAATATTGTTTTCACAATTTAATTACAGGCACCTAGATTTAAAATCTGTTGTGCTGGGTGTCATTAGCCATAGCTCTTGGCATACTGTGGAGACTTTATAAATAGATATATGAAGATGGATCCCAGGCAGATTTACCATGGGCTGTGTAACATTATGAGGGTGCAGCTGTATACATCTCTCTGTAGGTTTAAGAATATAAGTTTTTATTACGAAAGAGAGCTTCAATAGCACTCTGTCAACATTGTACCTCCATGTGCTCTTTATTGTTGAAGGAGAAAAATTGTATTTCTTTCTAATTCCTGCTACCTTTGAGAATAGCTGGTTTCCAGTTAAAGAGTTTTAAGTGGAATCGGTGTGGGGACATAATGGCATTTTTTGGTAGGTCTCGGTATTTTCACTTGGTTTCTTTTCAGTAAGCTGTTTATGACGTGCATTTGAAAGAAGAATAATCAATTGGCCAATCATTCACAAAAGAATGCTGTTGTGATTAATGTAGATCAGACAAGCTGTTGGAGGCAAGACCAGTTTTTGAATTTTCTTACTCACAAATTTATGTGCATGTGAAGCTGGATACACCATTAATAATGGATCTTAAAATTTTGCAATGTGCCCCTAAAAAACTGCAGGGCAATTGTCTAAATTGTAGAATTACTACCAGAAGTGACTTCATCTCCTCCATGGAGGACTGAATCCATGCTGAGGTGAGATACCTCCCAGGCTTTCTCTGAGTGTCCCAGATTCCTTCCTCTTGTCTGAAAGAATCATATGCTGAAGCTGGAGCTCACGCTGGGTCTAGTGCCACCTAAACCCCAGTAAAGATAGAAATAATAAAAATAAATTGATTCTGTGCAACTTCTCTTGAATCCTTAACTGCAACACGGGGTGTGATCCCAGCCCAGCCAGGATCCCCATTTGCTGAAAACTGAACAAAATTCCAATCATCGGTTTTATTACAGGTTTGCAATTTTGTGCAGAGTGCTCTCGTGATTCCTGTTCAAAAGTACTTCACGTACTCTTGGACACGCTCTTGTACTTCTAGAAAGAGTCTTTCTCAGTGACCAGTTTTAATCTATTTAGATAAAAGAGTGTAACATGGTATGCTGTCAGAGTAAGTGCTGGAACAAGAGGTGCTTGGGCTGTATGTGCAGGGATTGCTAACTCTGATTGTGATGCTATGAAACAGGAGAAGGGGGACAGGATGAAAGGGTAGTAAATGATTAAAGACAGGATGACTTAGCTGAAATGATATAAAATCATTGGTAGGTAATAAAATACTGTCAGAAGTTACTTTGAGTCTTCTCTGAGCATCTCTGTTTTTTTTGAGTAGGGATGAAGTGCATCTGAGTATATGCAAAATCAATAATCAGCCAGCAGTGGGTTATTTAAGTGCTGGTAGACTTTTGGAGTTGCATAGCATCAAATATGCTTCAAGGCATTAACAAAAATAGTAAATGGCTTCTTCCTAGAAGGCTGGATCAATGAAAAGTATGTTACAAAGTTATGCTAAAAGTAATGTGTCTGATGATTCTGTAGAGTGGTTCAGAGCATTACATTAAATAGTTATGTGTATTAAAGTATTTTTAAGACATTTAATCATTTTATGAAATCACCCTTTGCCTGTGTACATATATAGATATAAACCCATTGTACATAAATAGTTCTGAGTAAAACTTGTTCACTTTTTTTTGTGGTTTTCCTGCACAGCTTCTGTTGATGACAGCAGGAGATGTGGGTGTAAATAAAAAGGGCATTAGCTGGGCATGTGCGAGGGAGCAGGTAATAGTAAAGTAAATGTTTCTCTAGTGTTTCCTGTTCTAAATGCATTATACTAATAATGGAAGTAACTCATGGTGTGGTAAGAGCTGAGGTTGCAGTAGGGCTCTGTGTTTTATGTGTGTATATAAAAAACGTGCTGCTCTAAACTTAATTCTACTTTTGCATAAAACTTGAGATTATTGTGCAGTCTTTCTGTTTTTGACTGAGACTTTACCAGCCTTCAGAAACTGAAAAGTTGTGTGATACGTTGTGTGTTTGGATGGGACATCTTGAGGGAAAAGGCAGTTTACTTGGAGGAGTGATCCACACACGGTGCTTTTCTGTCTGAAGTGTTCAGCATCAGCACCCAGCATGGCATTAGGGGATGCAGTGCTGTTCAAGCCCTGTAGAAGATGTGCAGTGCAGAGGTGTGGGTTGTCTCTGGCCTGGGAAGATGATAAGGTATTTCCCTCCTAACTTCACCATTAGAACTAAATTTCAGCTTGGTTACTACCAAAATGCCTCTTGTGGCATCCACTGAACCTGATACTTTTGTGTGATAATAATTGATATATTAGATATTATGTCTGTTGTCCCAGCTGCCTTGCTTTACCTTGAGATGTTGTGTGTGCTTTGGCATCTAATGGCCTGTAAGTTTGATGCTTTCTTTTCTTGGTGTTAATTTGCCCAAGTTTGTGCCTTTTTTTAGTTATGTTGCAGAGGCCATCTCTTCATCTGAGGATTTGCAAAGGCTTAGTGATGCTCTGGAATGCAAAATTATTTACCATGTTGAAATCTGTTGTTTTGGGGAAGTGAGATACGTACGACCTTTGCTGACATTTTTGGGTTTTAGTGTACCAATTACTGCGTTGTGCTTATTAATTTGGGTAAGAAAGCTGAGAGTAGGAAGCGTTTAGAGTGAAGCGCTTTAGTGTGTTATCAAAGCCTGCAGGTGAGTAGATTATTACTACAGTTTTCGGCAGCATATTTCTGGTTTTTATTAGCTCTTTTACCTGCTCAGTCCTTTATGTAAGCTATTGGTATAAGTGATTTTTCCCCTCCCAGTTTGTTTCTTTTCTCCCTTGGTTCATCTCCTCTTTCTCCCTGACTGTTTCATTCATGACCTCCCCATCTCCTGGGAGTGTGGGCTACATCAGCTGCTCCATGCAATTGTATTCCACATTAAGCAGTGTGCTGTGTCCTACCTGGTGCCCAGGTGTCCATCAGCTGCTCTGACATCAGCGTGTCACCGAGGCAGAAGTGTTCAAACCCAAGTTCTCTGTACTGTGCTGGCTCCTCACGGAACCGTGGCTGTGCTCGGGAGCCTCGAGCTGAACTCGTTTGGAGTCCGACCTGCCAAGTGTCTGCAGAGTGGGTGGGACACTTCTCAGTGCTGCTGAGCTCAGCTGCTGTTATCCCTGTCTCTGAATGTTCTGCTCTTGCCTGAGAGGTTTCCATGGGGTACCTGCAGCTGTCTCCTGTGGCTTGGGGAGGAGTGGCTCACTTGCTTCTCTGTGTAATTCTGGCTGGCAAGGAGCAGAGCAGAGTTCCAGGGCAGAAAACCACACCAATTCCTTCTGTAAAGGATGGCACTGTGCTCTCCCTGCAAAGGAACTGGAATTTTCACCACAAAGTGGCTGTCTTGCAAGTCAGATTGCCCCATGGACACTTTTTATTGCCAACGGGTATCAATGGCCCAGTTTTTATTCTGTTTCAATGCCATATTTTTGTCTCTAGATGTTTGCCACCAGTATGCTAGATAGCTGATAATGCTTTGACAACTCTTACAGCAGTGTTTATTCATCTAAATCATACCCTGCTGGCAGAGGCTATTGTATCAGCATGGTGTGCTATTTCATTTATACTACCTATTATAATGGGTCCCAACTGCTCCTTGAAGGAAATATTTCAAGGAGCTTATTTCGAGACCCTGAGTGCTTCAGATCTGCAGAAGCAAGGAACCCGGTCCAGCTCCTGCTCCATAGTGAAGAGATCAAAACTGACATCCCAAATAGATAACATAATGCTGTGCTGGGGTGGTGAGGCGCAGTAATGACTTGTGATCATAGGCATTATTGCTTCTAAGAGGCTTCCTTGCTGGGAGCCCTGCGTGCCAGCTTTGCAACTGTGCCCCACGTGTGCTCCTTTGCTTATGCTAAGGAATAGCAGGAACACACTGCTCACTTCAGCCCCTGTCAGTGCCAGCTCTAAAATAGATTCTCCTCGAGGATACACAGAACCTGACACTGTTTCCTACGATGCTGTTTATGGAGTGCCTGTTTGTGTTTCGTTGTTTTGGCTGGGAAGAAGATAAATAACCACCCTCTTTTTCCTGTGTTGCTGAGTGAACTTGGGCTTTGTGATTCTGTGAGTGGGTATGTGGTGCGAGGACAGCAGCCTTACCCTGCCAGCTCTTCTGAGATCTCAGTGCCTGATCTTTGTGATTTAGGCATCACCTCAGTTTCTTTTACCTTTTGAATCTCATAGCAAGAAAAGGTTTCAACAGACAGAAAAATGATTATTCTGGTTTTGTGGGTCTTTTTAGATATAGTAATTTTAACCTCCTTTCCTCATTTTTGTGTGCTTGAACTTGGTGAAATGTTAAAGCTGAAGATCCTCCACAAAACAAAACAAAAAAAAAACCACCAAGAAGGATAAAGAGAGCAATTATGCTCTGTCATCTTTAGTCCTGTTTGCTCAAATAAATTAGCTGAATGCCATTGATTACCCTCTGAATGTTCTTCATGGGGCGCACTAACAGTTTTTAGATCACTTCAGCACATAATTCCAGCCAGCTCTAAGGCAGATTTGAGGCACAAAACATTGCAGAGGTCTTTCCAACCACATTGTCAACCAGAGATGGTCATATTACTGCAACCTGAAAAGTTTCTTCTAGAAAGCATTACCAATGAATTTCTAATCTGTCCAGTTTAATTGACCAATTAAACAAATTAAGATTTTCTTCCTGCTTGTCCCTGAAAGAGCGGAGCTAATACTGTTTTTTTAAGTTTCCTTGTACTTTGTATTGTCTCTTGGGCTCTTTACTTCTCCATACCAATTATTTTGCATGTTACGTTATCGACTTTTTCTTCTCTCTGTGCAGTCTAAGTAGCCATGGCATGCAAATGCTTTGGCTGTACTTTGGGTTCATATGTACTGAGAAAAACCATTGCTGTACATTTCGCTGAATACACTGAGCGTAAATTTCAAAGGGGACCTTGTGTGATGAAATACCCAATTTCAACTTCTTTTATATTTGACCTTCTGCATCTTTGCTCCATGTTACAACGTGGTAATTAAACTTGATCCTCATGGTTTGTTTTTTTTGGTGAAAATTAGCTCATTTTCACTAAATGCATGAGTGGCTGTGTCAGGTTCAGTAAGACCAATGAAGTTCTCTTGCAATTGACATGCAAATGATTGTTAATGGCTCACACCTTTATCAGAAGTTGTGGATCCCTCCATTCACCTACTCTTTGTAATTGCAGTATAAACTTGTGTATTGCTTGGAGTACCTTGTTCAGTGGCATGAGAACATGTTTGTAACTTCTTGGTCATCCAGCAAAATCCTTACCCTTGCTTGCAGGAAACTGCCTCTCCATTAGAGAGGTCAGAGTGCTCATGTAGCACAAGTAGCTGCCGAACGGACAAAGTTTGCAGTTAAAAGCCGTGAAGATCATACAGAGAGGCTTCCTCTCGTCTTCCTTAAGCCACAAGACTGGATTTGTCTTCATGTGACAGTCTGTGCCTAGAGCTAAACTTACTCTCCTGCATGACTACACGTGGGTCTCAGCTAAGGATGGCTTAGTGGGTTATTACCCCCAACCCTGAAAATACTTTTTTTAAATCCTGTTTATACTCTCAAGTTTCCATTCCTCTCCCACACATCTCTCTCTTCAGCTTTCCCACACACCCAGCCACCCACAGAATTACTTTAATTAAATGTTACTCATGTGTGGGCTTGCTTACCACTTCTCCCTGCTTAATTTGTTCCTTTCTAGGGTCAGTGTGAAAGAGTGGCTTGATTCAAACATTTAACTTCACTATCCATCAGTATTAGAAAGACAGTAATGAGGCATGTCCGTCTGTCTTGGCTTGACCTGCAAGCAGGTGAATCCATCTGTAAGTTTGAGGCTGCTTTATGCTCTACCGGTGGCTTGACAGGCTGAGATAGACATTGCAGGCAGAAGCAGACAGTAAAATGTTCTTATTCACTAGATCTGCATTCAGGGAAGGGTTAGAAGTTCTTCTTTTCAGACTTTGCTGGAAAAAGAATTACACTGAGCTAATACTCTACCAGGCACATCACAGCCTATTTGGTCTTTCTGTGATATGCAGAAAGAATCGGTTGGTCATTTTAAATTGCACAGACCTAGACATTAAATGACCAATAATTTATTAATTAATTGTAGAAATTCCAGAAGAAGGGATAAGAGAGTAACCTGGGTTGTTTTTTTTTTTTGTCTTTAATTAATCCTACACGTGTATGGCAATTTCTTTACAAACCTGTGACACAGTGTGGTGGGCTGACCATGTCTGACCTCCCTAATATATTGGGAGGGTTTTATATACAAATACAAAATAATTGCTATTTTCAAAAAATAGTTGCAAAACCTTCCTCTTCTTTTGCTTGCTTCTTGCCTGCTTTTAATCTTTGTGTGCATTTTCATTGTCTTATCTTCCTTTTCATCTCTACAACACTATTCCTTTTTTACAGTCTTTTGTTTTCCATTTATGTTGTTTTTCATTATGTATGCTTTGTCTCTATTTTCTGTCTCTTCCCAGTTTTTGCTCATTCCAGTATTATCTACTAGCTCACTTTCATTTCCTCTTGCCCTATAGGAGGTACAAAGCTACCACTGATTTTAATGTGGCATGGAGAGAATATGGAATCTCTGAAGGAAATATATAGTTGATGTGAAGAACATACATGAATTCTCTGGTATTTTTGTATCCAAATTGCAGCAACTTGCTGGTTCTAGATGCTTTTTCAGCTGATATCCCACGCAGTTGTGTTGAAGCATCAGCACATTGTGCTGCCTTTTTGGATTTAGAAAAACTTCTCAACAGCTTTTTAAGACAGATCCCTTAAGTCTTCTGCTATCCTTGCTTAAAGGGGCTTTTTGCATTTGCTTTTCCAGCAGAGACCTCTTTAAATCTCACCCACTGAAGCAGCTGCCGCTGCCTCTGGTCTCTTCCCTACCTGGGAAGTTGCCATTGCCTCTGAAATATAATCAGTTTACCCCAGAGCACAAACGGAGATACCCATTTAACACCCACCTGCAAATGGCAGCAGGATGTGTCAGCGCTTCTTCCCTGCCATAGCAACCAGCTCTGCAAAAACGCCTGTGAAAGGAGGGGGTAAAACAGCACCCGTGGGGCAGCTCCTCACCTGCCTCTGCCCCCAGGCCTGATAACACCTCCGGGTGGGGCAGACAGAGAACATGAAACTCCCTCCGTGGGACAGAGGAGCAGATTGTTTGCTGTTGAGGACATCTCCACCTTTATGAACTGACTGCTTGCAGACTCTGGGATAAGGCTGGCACTGCCTCCCAGATTCCTTATCCCGACCAAAGCACAAATGGAGGGTTTCTCTTGCTGTGCTTTTTTTGCTTTGGATTGTGATTAAAATACTTTTCCTTTATTCTCTGATTTATAAAAGATTAAAAAAAAAGGCAGCAGACTGCCTTCTGATTCAATCAGAAGAGGGGAGCGTGCTTACAATCAAGTCTTTTCTATGTCTGTGGGGTTTTTTTGTTGCTGTTATAAAAAGTGCGTCAAAAGATGTCAACTATTTAATTTCATAAGGATTCACACAAGTTCCAGCTGTTCCAGAGCAGTATCTAAATATTTGATTTGAAAACAAGATGTGTACCAAGGCTGCAACATATTGCAGGCACGATCACCCAGCTAGCCAGGAAGCTCTGAGCCTGCCTGTGCTAATTAGTGTTTGCAGATGAAGCTCCTCCAGTGGAAGCTGAAGTTAAAAAAAGATCTTATGGGTTATAACAGCATAATGTGCGAGAAAAGAGAGATCTACAAAACTCCAAGTATGCAAATTTACGGTTTTTCATGTTATGACAATGCTGGGACACCTAATTTTGCTTTTCATGAGGATGTGGTTTATTTTTTAATATGTCCACATTGCAAAAGTTATTATTGCTGCTATTGTTTAAAGAGATTTGTTGCCAAAAATGTGGTTATAAAATGTTGATTTATTTAAAATATTTTCAAGTATTCATCTTAAAGCTAGGAGATACTCAGAAAGAAATCTTGTGGATTTTTACTTAGAGGAAAATTTCATAGTTTTGGCCAGAGAAATTTGCTTTAAACTTATGCATTTACTTGAAAATGTGGCAATTCCATTGCCTATGTGCTTGGAGTGCTTATTCTTTTCGTTTTACGGGTATGGAAATTTTTATTGTGCTGAGAAATATGGTTTCTCGTGGACACATTCCACCCTATTTCCTTTCTTACATAGTTTACAATTACATTGTTGCCAAATTTAGCGAAACAGGTGCCAAATTTCACCTCTGAATATTTGTATTTCCTTGTTCTCATACATAAGCTTCCTTTTTTTCTTTAAAGAAAATCTGACAGGGACAGGTGGCAAAACTTTCCCAAGCAGGAGCAGCAGAAATAATGGAGCTTGGTTGTTTATATACGAATGTCACTTTTGACTTCTTTTTAAATACAGAATGTATTCTAGACAGAGTGTTTGGAAAAAAAATAAATCTTAGCTTGTATTGAAAAATGAAGGTTGTAAAAGAGAAATTAAAATGAGATGAAAAAGCAGATTTTGAGCAAATTGAAAAACTTGCATTTTATAGTAATCCCTTAAAGTGTTGATCTTAAAATGCATTGCAATTAGTGTAATTGGAGGAGTCAACATATTTGCAGTGTAGACAGTGAATCATTTTTAATGCACGACCACTGTTTGATCTTCATGAGCAGGTGCCACCCCAGCAAACCCATACCGTGGCACACAGGAATTTAGCTGCAAAACGCTCTTTTAGCCTGAGAGAGAAGCCTCGCAAGCACTGACGGCTGGAAGGGCGGCGGGCTGGTGTTCCCAGGGACTGGCCAGGGCTGCCTGTGAAGGGATGGGCTGCAGGAGCAGATCCGTGCACCGTGGGGTGCGGAGCGTGCGGGAGCTGCTGGCCGGGCGTGCTGGAGTGCGGGTGCCGGAGAGCTCCGGCACCGTGCGGCTGCTGCGGTTCACATCCAGGCTGGCAGCAGCCGTACGTGTGAAACGGCTCACACATGCACTGAAAGCGCTTTCACACCAGCCTAAAATGTTGCTATTGGCTTCTTCCCGTCTCCAGCAAGTGTTTCCAATTTTAGAACTTGCTCTCATTTCTGAGCTGGGCTCCCTCTTCTCTTTTTTTTTTTTTTTTCCCCACTGAGTTGAAAGCATTGCACATCCATTCCTTTTATCTCTCTGTTCTCTCTTGAAAGAAACTTGCAGCCATTTCCCGTGTTAGTTCTCTTTTTTGCATGTACAGCAAAGTCAACTTTCCAAAGATTTTAATGCATTTTAGAGACAAAACATGTTCAATCAAAGGCACCAGAGTCTGATTCACTGATTCTGTTCTGCGCTTTCTAGTGGAGAGAGCCCCCTTTTTTATCATTTTATTATTATTTTGCATTAAGAGATACCTCTGTTTTCAATACAACTGTAGTGTTTTATTACTTTCTGGGTTTTTTTTTTATTTTGTTTGTTTTTTTTCTTTTCCAAGTACATACTTTTAGGACAACAAATTTATATATCCCAGGCTCCTATGTGTCCACCTTAGCCCAACGCATCTAATTTTTCTGCCTGAAAGTTTTCCACAGCTGTAGTTTGAGGATTTGGGATATTTGTCTGGGGTTATCCAAAGTTAAGCTTCCTGAACAGGCTATTGCATGACTAGAAACGTTACATGTACTCGCTGTGTGCCAGGTGATACAGGTGATGTCGATCCTAGCCAGGCAAGTGTAGCAGGTCTTGCAATTGGAAAAATCAGTCATCTTGTGTGTCACGTTTCTGGCTGAGAAATGTGTCACCCCTCCCAGCCACGTATGCCTTGGCCACCCACTATATAAAATTGCTTTCCACTATCATCAGCTGTTTGATATCTCTACAGACAATCTATTCAGGTAGCAAGCTGAAGCTACTCTCAGTATCTCCAGTTTCCTTAACCTAAACAGGCGTAATGTATTGCCCCACATCTGAGCAGCTTTCTAATTAATTGAATTATTGATTTGACATATTTCAGGCACCGATCATTTAGAGCTGCTAAGGTTAGAACCAGCTAGCTAGGAGCCATAATTTAGGAACCTGATACTTTTTATTTTGATTGAAACACTGTGCCCCGTGTTTTAAAGCCTTTTGCCTTCAGTGGGAAGACAAGAGGGCTCGTATTGCTGAATATTCAAACTTCGTTTTTATCTATCTATCATCTATCTACTATCCATTTTCTTCCATGAAGAATGGTGCTTTGCCTTTATTGTAAGGAAAAGGAGACTTTTTGCTTCATCATAGGGTTATTTAAGGCATTTGCAGGAAGGTTCCTCGTATCACACACAGAGGTGTCAGACCAGTGACTCCATTCTCTTCTGGAAAGCTGCATCTCCTCTCGTGTGTGTTGCTGCTGGAACTAAAAAGAAGGGAAGAAAGCTGGTTGGTGATAAGTTTGTTGCTCCAACCAACTGTGCATTTATTACAAGGGATTTTTCTTGAGCATACTTTTGGGGCGAAGAAATGGGGATAAACTAGAAAATCTTTAAGATGCAATTGAAAGAACTAATTATTTGGGGGATGCTTTGTGACACCTTGCGCCGTTGATGAAATGCAGAACCAGGTGTGGCACTTGCTCAGCAGTTTTCAATAAGATCAGATATTTCATGCCAAAAGCTATTCACATGTTTTGCAGTTGGGCTCTTCGATAATTGGAATAGTGCCCAGGTGATAAATTTGTTGCTCTCACTTTGATAAAATACCTTTGCACCATGCCCTTCTTTTGGTGAAAACGATATCCTAGTGCGCGTTGAGGCCAATTTTTGCCACTGAGAAAAACAGCTTTGAGTGCTCTGAGGGCTTGAGGGTTTTTTTGAGGTTTGCTGCAGCGTTTTGTCTGCAGTCACAAGCGCACTGTCCGGTCTCTGGTGTATTGAAGGTGGGGAATACACAAAGTACCTGAGGCCGAGGTTGATGCTGCAGGAGCACAGCACGGGGGCTCAGTGCTGCCCTGCACGGGCTCGTTGGGGCTGATGAATTGCCTTGTCACAGAGATGTAACCAATGTCATGAAACCTTGCAGTGCTTCTGCCCTCACACAGATGCCACAGGGGCTGCAGGAGGGTGTGTGACAGGCTGTGGTGCTGCCTGAGGAGCAGCGTGTGTCTGCTGTGGAGCAGCTGAGGGACCAAGGGGTTTCTATCACCAGCAGCTTGTCGGAGCACAGGGCGAGCCCTGGGTGCGTTATAGGGCTGCTCTCCTCTGGGTTTGAATGCAAGGCAACCCTTCTGTGTTTTCTCCAGATTTTCTGATGTGTTTCCAGGTGATCATTCCTTATATGAGGGAAGTTGAATTTCATTTCCTACCACTCTCACGGGGTAGCACAAAACAATTTGAGACAGAGACCTTACAAGTCTGTGTCCTGAAACGATGAAGGCATTTCTTTATATTCGGTTCTTTAGATCTGGGAGTTGGCTGTAAGACTGAGATATTTCTGAATGTGCTGCTGCTGATCTAATCTGGTGTGATTCTTTCTCGTTGAGTTTGGAGGATGATCCTCTCCAAGCATCTCATGAAAAGATTTATTTAATCCCTACGACCATTTTGTGAGATTTTGCTGAATTACAATTATTGTTTTTTCTGCTTTTGTTAAGAAGGAACTAGGGTACAAGTAGTTTAAATAACTTGCCAGAGGCAAATCTGTGACAAAATTGATTGCAGAAGCTGGCTATCCTGAGCCCAAGTGTCTAGACTGAGAAATAGTCTTTTTTCTCCATAACAACAGAATGCTATTGCTGAATTTCATTTTGGACTGATGCTTTTGGAGCACTGAGCTTTGAATAGATCAGAGTCTCAGCTTGATTTGTGTGAATGCTATGTTTCAGGTGTATGAATAAAAAAGAATGTTGGTGAGATACTCTGTCACTTAGGAAATTTATATATATATTTTTTTTCTTTTTTTAAAGGCAGAACTGTGCAGCTTGCTTTTACTTTCAGACATAGCATGCAGACAGTGTGAAATTACCATCTCTTCATTCCCCCCCCCCACCTTGGGGTATGTGATGAGCTGATACCACACACAATGACAGGATGCATCTGCTCCTTTGCTTTGGCACAGTTTTCATCTCTCTTCCAAGGAGGAATGGGATTGAGGAGTCAGGGATGGGGCATGAAATGATGCAAGGAACATGACTGCTGCCAGGACCATGGCAAGGGGCTAAAACTCCCTGTGTTGTATATGTAGCAAATATGAACGTGTTTGGCTGTGGTATTTAGCTTTACAAATGCAGGGACCTGGGACAGATGGGGACTGGAAACTGGCCCTTGACTTGCTGGGTTGCTGAGTTTAAAGCCTGAACTGCACAGTCTGAGAAAGCTGCAAGAGGGGTGGCAGGAGACCATGGTGTGGACGAGGAGCATGACTGGGAAGGAGACTGGCAGCATCTTGTTGGAGAAGGGCACTTCAGCCCTCCTTAATCTATTCCACGTGCAGCAAAGTTACTTATGTTTGGTTTTTTTTTTTCCTTTCTTCCCCACAATAACTGCAGCAGTCAAGGCCAATAGTGATGTGTATCTAGTACAATTACCAGCAGGCTGAAACCCCTTGGAGGCTGAGGCTCACTTCTTGTTCTTTCAACCATCCCTGCATAAGTGTGCAGAAGGTTGTAACTGAGCAGCAGAGACTCTTCATCTCTTTCCATGGCATTTTTCCACATGGTCTTCCTTTCCTGTCTTTTTATTTTTTTTTCTTCTTTTCTTTTTTTGCCATTGCTCAGGTGCCTGTGGGCAGGAGGATACTGCCTTACCCTGTCACACAACACCTGGGAGAGAGCAAAGGCAAGACAGGTTTGGACAGGCCTCGTTTCTCTCAGAGATATAAAAATTGGTAGTGTTTGTTAGCCACAAATTTGATAAGAACATGTGTGAAGTTATAGTTTGGCCTTGCTCATGGTAGGTTTCAATACCCCAGATTTCATAATGAATTGCTGGGAAGAATATTTGCAACCCGTACTGTACTTGTGCAATATTTCTTCAATACATTAGCCAGCTGTGGGTTTTTTTTTCTCAAATGGGGCTGTGCATATGCCTGAATTGGTATATTTTGTGGTTTGTTTTTTTTTTTGTTAAATACAGAACAAATGTAGGTGAGGAACCTATTACTTAAGTAATTGTGATGATTCTCATGCCAAGACTACTTTTGGTTGTTTGGCTCTGATACACTGTTGAATATTGCAGAAAGCAAAACAGCTATATTTGCTTTTTCTAACAGTTTCTTATTTTATTCTAGAGTAAAATCTGCATGCAAAGTTGTTTTGTTGGGGGTTGTTTTGTTTTGTTTTACCTTGCCATGAGACCCTATTTAAGGCATTTCATAGTTTTGTGTCATTTCCATGGATAGCGGGAAAAACAGTTTTACTTTGCATTAATATCTTCGCCAAAAATATGGACTGTAAACCAAAGTGATTCTAAATTCAGGCAAAAAGAAATTATAAATGTTCCTAAAAACTGAGAGCTAAAACACAGTGCTGTATATGAGCTTTCAGTTTGATAAATACTTACTTATGAGGTCATAAATACTTGAGGTACAAAAGGTTAATGTAGTGTGAAAGGCTGTAAAACACAGCGAGCAACCTGCTAGATCATAATGATGCATTAGCACCTTTCACTATGAATGCTGGTGGTTATAAAAATCTTCAGCTTGAATTTATTCTGTAATACAAGAATGCAAAGCCAAAGTATCTTCCCTGTGTACTTTTACTTATCTTCTCATATTTATTTCTCTTTGTGGAAAAAAAAAAAAAAGAAAAAAGAGAGGCTCTCATCTGTTCATAAACGCTCGCTGACTGAAACTGATAAAAAGCCCTTTTTGACTAATATAATTTCTCAAAAACATGTCAGGTGTTGTTTGGGTGCTCAAGGAAAGTAATAAAATAAAGTAATACTCAGTGGTTTTTTTTTGCCTTCTCTGTATTAATAAGTTTCCATGAGATAAAGTAAGCAATAATGCATAAAGGAAACAAAAGTGATATAAATTCTGGAAAGCAGTAATGCAGGTTACCTTTGAGGGGAAAGAAATTCAGTACTAAAATCACAAACTGAGCATTTACTGAGTGGTAAAACTGACTTTATCATAATAAATACAGTATTTCTCAGTCCCAGAAATCCTCTGCAGTTTATAATTGTCTCCAATGTGCTGATGCAGCTAATATTTCTCATTTAATATCTACCTCTGTGGAGTGTTAATTTTCATGCTTTGGTGATCATTGCTTTTTACTAAAGCAAATTACTTCCTCTTACTGTTATATCAGAGCTTATGACAGATTAGGATAATTTTACTGTCATTAATCTTTTGAGTCCGTTCCACTCTTTTCAAGGAAGTGCCATGTTTTGGCCAGGCTAAATTGAAACACTTAATAAAATCTGGAATCAAATACAAAAAAAGTTGCAGGCTGTTGATACCTGCTTTCATCTTTCTCTACTCTCTGGTTACGTAAGAAATATTTTATTTTCCAATTTATTCTCTTCATAAAGTACATCTGTGTCTGGAGGATATTCAGTAGTTTTGGGGGACTAGACAAGAAAAATGTTGAAGTGAAAATATTTGATTTAGACACATCAATTTTTTTTTATTATTATTATTTTCAGGTGCTGAAAATCTACACATTCTGTTCTTATTAAGATACAGTTTAAATTGATAGTGTTTGGATTGTGCAAATATATCTTTAGGAATCTCTGTAGATGGTTATTTTTAGTTTAAGACCTTATTTAAATTTGCAGGGAACACTGCGAGCAGTTGCTGAGCTGACAGAATTAGCACAGAAAAACCTGTGAGAGGCCAGACAGCGAAACGTCTTGTAAAAGCCCTCATGATTTCTCTGAATAGAGTATATTTTCAAATATTTCAATTTTCATATTTCATTCCAAACAAATGCTGAGATGGTTTGTTTTCTTTGAGAGAAATTGGTCAAGCTAGAAATCCAAATCACAAAGCCCTGGTGGGCCAGGATATCAAGTTACAGATATATGACTCTCCTTGTCAAATTCTGCTTCGTAGGACAAAATACAGGAGTCTGATGACAACAGAAAATAATATTATATATTACCAACTTATAGTTGCATATTAGGTTACGAGCCTTTCTGTGTCATAGTTTTGGGCAGAAACTTAGTTTGTTAGGATTTTATTTGTTAGGATATTTTGCTATAGAAGCCTCAGAGCCTGCAGTGCCTGAAAGCAGCCCCGCTGCTCAGTCATTCTGATTGACCAGCTGCCTACTTCAGTGGGGCCTCTTCCCCCTTTCTTTTTCCGTTTTTTGAATTTAATGTCCTCCTCGTGCTACAGTAATCATGGGTATTGTTAATAGAATTGCGTGGTAGAACTTAATTAACCTTTTCTTCTTGCTTTTTATTTAAAGGAAATTTGAGAGAACTCAATGGTGTTGGTTCCTAATTTAATGCATCCCCCCAGTGTCCATTAGAGGCTCTTCACTTGAGTGAGTCAGGTGAGACAGAGCTGCCCGTCGTTAGCTCACGATTCATTTTCCCTCACTTGAAATGTTCACCTGACATTCTAATCAGAGAAGAGTAAAAGTGCTGAGTATATGTGTTAATAAATATATATTCTTCATGAATTTAGATAATCTCATAGCTGCAGCCATTAAAACATATTGGATGGTTATGCAAATAACTGAAGGAATTTCAGATTGCAACGAATCATTTTGAGTCTCGCTTCTTGAACTGCTTTTCTTTCATTTTGTAAATAATAATTAAAACTGCTTGTGGTAGATTTTCTCTAGCTATTGAGTGGTCAGGGGATGAATTCTTCACCGAAGTGGAAGTGAGTGGACAGTAAAGGCTATAATTTACAATTTGAGTTTTAAATCCGCTACCAGAAGTCCAGCAAAGAGCATTTTTTACATTATTTCCTTTAGAAACAGAGGAAGGGGAAGGTGTTACAAAAGTAGGTGATGTAAATGTAAATGCAATTCTGGCCATATTTCTGTAAGCTATTCTTTTATCGTTCCCTGAATGAAGTCTGCTTAAGTGTTCTGAGTTCATTATATTTCTAAATGAGTTTTACTTCAAATAGCTGTTAATTATTGCCATAACTTCCTCTCATATTAGTGTCTGAGTCCTACTCACACAAAGAAGATTCTTAGCTCATCCAGAGTGAAGTCTGGTTTTACAGATTAAAAAACCCCTGTGATTTCCTCACATTCCTGAAGCACAGTTTATGAAATGCAGGCTTGGTTGTCAAACTGCTTGACCAAACTCTTTTTTTCCTTAAAAAGCAGTAAAGGCAGTCAGTGTATAAAGTAGAATGAAAGTTCCACACCTAGAAAAGAGCAAAAAAGACCCATGAAATGGGTTTTTTTGAGTATATGTTAGATGGCCAAATATTTTCTGAAACAGAATTGAACCAAACATAACTGCATGTCCCAAAATCACTAAACAAACTGAAAATCTGTTTGGCTGAGCTCTTATACAAGTTAGAGAGACAAGCATAGGTTTAGAAGCAGTTTCACAAAAATAACTAAAACTTATTTTCTTCTTTTTTTTCTCTTTTTCCAGTTTAAGTCCACTAACCTACAGAGATGGTTGATTGGGATTGGCGTGGCTTTCTTTTGCTGTAGAAGTTTGAAACACGATAAAAAAAATAAATAATTCCTTAAGTTTGATGAAAGACTGGCTTTGGGGTATCAAACACTGGCGCTATTCTCACAGAGGTTGATAAGCTAGCTCTGTGATAGGCATCTGGCAAAATTCTCTTGTCAGTTTTCCTTTATGTTGCTTTTTCCTTTCAATTGGCAGCAAATAATAGATCAGACTTTAGTTATAGTTCAAGGAATCAGGTGATCATTACAACTTTCACTTAGTAATATGGGAAACAAAGTGTGTGCATAGAGAGACTTCAGTGCAGGTGGAAAGGATACTGGAATGCAGAAAGGAATGAAAATCCAAGGAACTAACAAATGATGCAGTGATCGTGACTGCCCCCAAAAAATCCATTTATTTATTTATTTACTTACTTACACGGTTATGCTCTTGTACAGTAAATTTATATGGCAAGAGAATTTACAAGGGGAATATAGGAATCTTAGCTATCCAAGTGAGCTTTAAAGGTAAAATAGTGTAACCAGGTAAATCAATGTACAGTGAGGAGAGTGGTGGTGCCGGAGTGCCTTCCTGTAACATTAATGCTTCCTCTCTTTGTTGTTTATTTGGGTTGTGGTCATCACATGATGGAGAACAGTGATGGGAAGAGGTGACCTACAGTTGTCAGCTGCTGATATAATAATATTGCTTTATGGCATGATAATTTGCTTTATGTAATGTTCATTCTGCTGCAATTCCATGCTAAGGTGTGGAGGCTTCCTTTTCTGTCTGAGAGAGTCTCTTCCGAGCCAAGTCACAGAAAACAAGGATCTCTGTGTGTGGGGGGTGTTTTGTGTACCACAGAAAGTGTCTGGGCACCCTCAGCCGTAACAATCCTGCAGGATGGTTGTGAAGGTTACCAAGCTGTGTAGATTTTGACCACTTTTTACTATGGTGAGGATTTTCACGAAGAACTAAGCATGACAGCGGACAAGATAAAAGGGATACCCTGACTTGGTTATTTTTGTAAATAGTTTTTTAAAATGCAATGCATGCAATGCCCCCAGGAGATGCAGGTGGAGTGTTGCAGAAGCTGTGTTCCAAGACAGTAAAGTGCTTTGAAAAATAACCTATGTTTGGTGAAGATGGTGGAGGAAGGGGTTAAAAGCCTTATGCATATGCATAATGTAGCATAAAAACAAACAGGAATTAGCTGAATAATAAGAACACAAGCTGTACTTAGAAAAGGACATACAGAATGTTTTAAGAAGTAATCCTGGCCTATTTCAGAAAGATAAGGGTGGTGAGACCCTGGCACAGGGTGCCCAGAGCAGCTGTGGCTGCCCCTTGGATCCCTGGAAGTGTCCAAGGCCAGGCTGGATGGGGCTTTGGAGCAACCTGGGATAGTGGAAGGTGTCCCTGCCCAGGGCAGGGGGTGGAATGAAATGATCCTTAGGATCCCTTCCAACCCAAACCATTCCATGATTCTATGAAATTGTATCACATTCCCACATCAGGTAATGGAAAAAACTTCTTTTTGAGGGGGAGCTTTGCTGAGGAGTGGTGTTTTCAGAGGTTTCTTGCATATTTTGAAGTTACTGATGTCAGATACAGAATCAGGATAACCATTTGCATGCTTACATTTGTGAAGCCTGGTATTTGAAACAATTCTTTTCAGAAGAAATAGTGCATGCAGAGAATGCAAGATTGGCCCAGATAATTGCAAGGAACAACACACAGAGCTATTGCTGATATTTTTAGAAATTTTTGTTGCAGAGGGTTTTTCATATAAATAACAATTAACTGATTTTTTCCTCACTTGTCTAGACTAAAGCTTTGTTTGAAAAGTAACTCTAAATCTTATTATTATTGTATTATATTTTTAAAGCATCAATGGCATCAATTGCAAATATTTTGTTCAGTTAGTAAAATACTTTTTTTCAGAGGAGACATGACTTAGAGGCTCTACTTGTTGAATTTTCCTTCATATTCACCCACAGTGGATTTGTGAACCAAGTCATGTAAATCTGAGCAGTGTTCTCAGCACTGCAAGGCTGAACAGGTGCAAATGAAGAATAATCCAAAATAATCACTGAACTGGAGGGCATCAATTTGGTCTGTAGATACTTCATTGTTGATGGCAATATTCAAAACAAAACAATCCACTTATTGCAGTCCTGTTAAATTAAAAACAAAAGCATTTTGGTAGCAAGAGCACCTATGAGTCAGAAAAGGAGACCCAGTCTGTTATGTAAGTGCAAAATGCATTTGCATCCATAATTTGCAGAGCACTAACTGCTGTCAAGGAGGAAATTCTTGCCCATCCAAATTAACATTTTTCTCACTCCCTTTTTAGATGTTCTCCCTTTGCAAGTTGTTTTCTCACGATATTCTGGTGTCAGCCTCTGTGAATGGTCCTTGTCAGGACACTGCTGGTCCTTCCTGCCCTGCCCAGCCTCCACTGGGCTCCCCATCACAGCCCTGCCTGCTGTGGGACCCTCTGAATGGGTCTTTGACCCACTGAACAGGACCCTGACCCGCTGGACAGGACCCTGACCCACTGACTGCTGTCCTGTTCTGACCTTGCTCCTGCTCTATCACTGCTTACCTGGGGAGTACAAGGCTGGTTGTTGTCACTGGACCTGGCCTCGATCTGCTGAGAAATCAAGCAGGATCAACTAGAGCAGGTTTTTCAGGACTGTGTCCAGTTGGGTGTTGAACTCCTCCAGGGAGGGAGTTCCATGAGGTCTCTGGGAAGTCTGTTCCAATGTTAGATCACTCACAGGAAAAGCTTTTCCCAGCTTCTACAGAGAATGTCCTGGACTGTAGCTTTTGCTCATTGCCTTTTGTTCCCTCACTGGGCACCACTGGCCAGAGTGCATCTCCTTTGTCCTTACTCCGTCCCCTCAGGCATTTGTGCCTTCTCTTTTCCAGGCTGAACAGTCCCAGCTCTCTCATTCTCTCCTTGTTTGCCAGATGCTCCCATCCCTCGCCTGTTGTTGACTCCTATTCCATTTGGACTCTTTTCCTGCAGCACTGCTCTTCTGCCACTCACTCCCCTGCACGTGGGGCTGTTCCTCTCCAAGTGCAGCTCTTTGCTGAGCTTCATGAGGTTCCTCTTGCCTGTTTCTCCAGCCTGCCAGGGTCCCTCTGCGTGGCAGCACAACCCTCTGGGGTATCACTCACTGCACCCTGCCTGGTTTCATCTATAAACAGCATTAATTGAGCGAGTCCCTTTTCTGAGAACTCAAGGGGAGGTGAAACAGTGTCACAGCAGCTGAGGGAGCACGGCTGTACCCTCCTGTACTGATTCCTGAAGGGAACTGCAGACAGCAAAACTGCTTGAGACTATGATGGCTAATGGCCTCTCTGTACAGATGTTAGATGCAAATGGCAATATCTTGGCTGAGAAATGTCTGCTTGCTGTGCTTGAGGATGAACAAGGGAAGACGTCTGGTGGCAGGCTTGTTGTGAGCAAGAGGGAAAGATGGGAATTAGCTTTAAACTCACAGTGCCAATCCTCCTGATTCCAGGTTTGCTGTTAGAGTGTTTTCTTTGCCCTCTTTCCTGGGAACTTTTCCAGGAAAGGAAACGTGATTTCAGGGGATCTGAGTCCTGTTTCCAGTTCTTCAGAAGATGTTTCCTTAAACTTGAGTGTCAGTAATCAAAGCAATTCTGCAGTGGGAGCTGCATTGTGAAGCTCAGTAACAAGCTGTATTCATATGATCAAGCAGAATTCACCATAACATCAGCATTCACAGCTAGATTTGAAATGATGGTCTCAGTACTCTTTAGATTATTTATTTCTTTTTTGAAGTGGGAGAACGGAAGGACAAACGGGTGTTTCCCAAAACTTTAAATTGTCTTTCACATTAGTGAAGGAAAGGTGGTGGGTGAGCTTGAAGAGAAGGATGAAAAAGAATTATTTACGTAAAGCATAATGTTCCTTGAGGTGGACTTCTCTGTCTCTGTTGTGCCAGTGGGAAACTTCAAGCACACTGCTTTTGGAGAACAGCAGGCACAGACCAGCTCTTCCATTGAAAATGTCCCAGCTCTTCGGAAATGCTGCTTGCATTTGGCTGCAACCTGCTAACATATCAGACCACCGAACATACCCAATAAGACAAATAAATCCAGCTAGTTTTTCATGCAGTGGTGTTAAGCTAAGTTTGAGAAATTACTATCCTGCAAGGAGCTGAACTGCTGCTTGTTAAGTTGGTGAGTACCTCAGTATAAAAAGAGCAGTGTCATTTAGAAAGTGTCGTTTTGTGACATGGAGAACCCTCAAATTCTTCTGTGTTTCAGAGGGTTCAAGAACTGACTCTTTGGGCAAAGATACTCAAGTGAGCAAATGGAAAGTCACAGTAGGGATCCAGCAGTAGGTGAGGGGTCAAACAAAGAAAAACCTTTTATCACGCTGTCACATTTTCTTTCTTTTCAAGAGCTGGAGCTGGAGCAATCAGCCATTCTCGCTCAGCATGAAACTCTGCTCTCACAAGTTCACTCAGCAGTTGGTTGTGTCAACACAACTCTCACAAAAAGGGACTTTACATGCATGACATAAATCTAGTTCAGGGGGGAATTCCAGGAACTAGTGTGCATTGATTCAAGCTGAGGGTAAACAACTCGTAGCCAAACCTGCAAATGTTCTGTCTAAAGACACTTCTTTCCTTTTCTTCTTTCCTTTTCTTCTTTCCTTTCCTTCCTTTCCTTTCCTTTTCTTTTTTTTTTAAGGAAGTAATGTCCTCTGAAGCTGTGTAGCACAGTATTTAATTAGTGATTTTTCATTTGGACAAATATTGTTAAATGTCACAGCATTGTACAAGGTAGTTGCAGATGTTGAATGTTATTTTGTCCAGATAGAGCCTGCTGCCAGAACAAAAGTTTAAAAAGCTTTATTGCAGCACTGCAGACTTTTATAATGTTGACTTACGAGGCATAACACTTGAAAGAATTTTTAATCTAATTAGAACATTAAAAAAAAAAAAAAAGAATTAGAGCAGAAATGCTTGTGCATGAATGAATGACCACAGGTAAAAGTACAGTGGCCTTGCTGGGTATTGATTTATGTTCTTTTGTGAATAATTTCTTCATAAATCAAGGTAATAACTGAGTTGGATAGGAGAACTTGGGGAGAATCAGTGGATTTCCAGAAGCCAATATGCCAAGTTTTACATCAGTCAGAAAGTCTTATTCTCAAGGGCATCGTGTCCTGATTTATTCCCCATCAAAGTGTAACTTAAGGTGTTTTAAGGACTGTTATAACCATTAGGTATATTTACCTGTAAGTTTTACAAAACCTTTCAACATTTCTGCCTCTATTTTACCCCTCTTCCCTTAAACTTTGTTACTCAGACGGCAGATCTGTATTTCTGCATATTTAGAACATACCACAGCTATTCCCCATTCATACTTTCAGAAGCTTTCCAAGTCTTATTTTATATAATTTTCTATATCTTATTTTATATAATCCAATTTATCTGGATGGGTGGGTGGGAGGAGGCCGAGCCCCAAGTGTCAGGAAGGGCAGGAGTGTGGTGTTGAGGCTTTAGGTGCTCGTGAAACCACACCACGAGCGTGGTGTGTCCTTTTAGACACACAGGGGGAAACAAGCTCCAGTGGGAGAGAGATAAGAGATGAATCTGCAGCATAAATGTGCTGAGCAATTTGTGGGGGAAAATGTCATGAGCAAGGCGTTTTTTAGTGCTGAGGATACTGGTGGCATCTTGTTCTGGTAATGCTTTTTAAGCCAGCCTGTGCAGTGTGAAGCTCCAGCTCCCACTCAAATGATAAAAAACCCTCTAATCAACTCCAATCGAGATTTCTATATTTACTGTCATGGGTTTTTTAATATGTTTTCATTGGCTGTCTGTCTGGATTTTATATTAAGCTTTCAAGCACTGAAAGAAAATTTTGAACACTTTCTTCCTGCTACTGAAGCCCTTTTAAGGAACGACAAGAATTACATCAGAAAAAACAGACTTCTGACTAACAGATGAAAGAGGAATAACAAAATCAATTGAGTATTTCTTTGTGGCTCTGTATCACCACTTAAGGTTTTTCATTTGGATTAAATTAATGCTTTCGTCCTTTGACCGGTATAATATTTCCTAATCTGTCTACTATTTTTTTTTAGGGATAAATCCAAGGAATTTATTTTAATATTATCTTATGGAAATATCACAATGATTGAGTTTTAGTATATGTAGCTTGAACTTCTAAAGATGTGCATAATGTGTATGCATTTCCTTAGCTAATGGAGCCAGGGTGAAGCTGATTAGGGAAAGGTTTTGTAAATTGCTGTTGTGATGTTGTGGATGGGACCAGTAGGTGGTCAGAAACATTTATTGAATGGATGCAAACAATAAATAATGCATTGAGGCAACCTTTTATCATTCCTTCTCCCATTTCAGGTTACTGATACACTGATGTCAGCTGGATGTCCTTAACTGAACTTGGCAACTGCTCGGTCACACACAACTATTAAAACATATTACAAATATTCTTTTAAAAATAATATCTGCTCTTTATGCCAGCAAATTTGGCCCAAGTTTTGAGACATGTTCAGAAGTCAAAAAATGCATGGCTTTTGGTGATTCTCTTCCAGACATGATTGATATGCTATTCCCTGGAACCCTGCTGAATATTTTAGAAGAAAAATGATGAACCAGCAAAGGCAATGTAAAGCAGTATATAAGGGCTATATTCCATATTGTTAAGGAAGATTAATTGGGGAAATAATTAATGTAGCCAAGTTATTAATTACTCTTTGGTTGTCTTGCAGTAGCAGAGGCTTAAGGAACCCATCTTATTGCTCCTATCTGTCCTCAGAATTAATGATCTCTTATTTAGGCTGCTAGCTCTCTATGCATAAGCTATCACAATAATAGCAGTGCTTTCTTGTAGCCTGTGGTATCAGCATCCAGAATGCATCCATCTAGAAATGAGAGAAATAATCACTACTGCTTGCAAGTCTTCAGCCCTGAACAATACCCAGCATGCTGAAACCCCAGAGCATGTTCAATAGTGGAACGTCAGAAACTGCTGAAGCAAAGCACAAAATTATTCAGGTTCTTTTTCATTTGTCAGTAAATTGGATTAAGGGATTCTACCGGGGTGTGCTTGTGTGTGGCAGTATATCTAAAACAAATGCCCCAGTCACAGTCAGCCACCTTACACTGTCTTCCTGAGAGTAAATTGTATTCATCTGACTGCTCAAGGACCTCTGACAGAAAATATTCCAGAAGGGAGGTGGTTGTGTGCTCTCCCTTACGAAAGGTGCACTGACACCCTGCCTGCGTCGCTCGCAAGCCAAACGTGCGTGTCTCACATCTCACCTCAACTCCGAAAGATGTACGTTGTTATAATATGAATAATAGGCACAACTGAACATCCAGCACACTTTTGCCAGCAGTGAAATGGAAGGGATGACAGCTCTCAGGCATTAACAGACTGGCCAGCGGCCAGGGTGAGAGCTCAGCACTTTGGAGAGGGGACAGCTCAGCCCTCAGGACAGGGACTTGGCTCCTCTGTCTGGTTCTTTCAGAGCTGCCCCAGGGTACGGTCACACAGTAATTGCTTTGGTCAGTTTGCATTTGGTGCTTTGGATAGTAAAACGTTTTTGTAAAGGATATGAAACCAGGATGGTTATACCTTTTGTAATCTGGGAAATGGAGTGAAGTTAATGGTAATGGTGAAATCAGTTTGTCACGTGGGTGTAACATCAGGGTGAAGTTGTGACCCAGCTGAAATAAAGGGAATTTTACCATTAAAAACAAGGGGGTCAGGGTTTGCCCTGCAGGGTTTCAGTCGCAGTGTCTCTGAAACCAAGCATCTCTGGAGTGTGAGATATTCAGCTGCACCAGAAATTTAGCAGCATAATCATAGAAGGGTTAGTGTTAAAGTGACCTTAATGATCTTCTAGTTCCAAATGATCAAATGCAGTCATGATTATATTATTTGATTTCTGTATTTCTTTCTGCATAACATCTGTGTGCTTTCTGAGCTAGAACGGAACAAGGAACGGTGCACATTCTCTTCAGGAAAGGATTCTTAAGGGGTTAAATGGATGTGGCATGAGCTGCATGCTGCACACTATGAATTACTTGAAATATTTTTATCTTTAGAACTAATTTGAAGAATTAATCTCAACTTTTAATATCCTGAAAGCAATGAGACCTTACTATTGATCTTGCTCATGAGAAAAGGATAACAGAGATGCAGTTCACAAGAAAAGGCACTGGTACATCTGGTAATGTTTATCACCATTGTGAAATAGCACAACGATAGAAATTTTTCCTGTGTACATCTTTGTGTGAACATTTAAGCCCAAACAGATGGATTTGCATCTATAACTCCATTTTTTTCTGTGTTGTTATGCTTCTGGGAAGCACGTTGCAGAGCTGGGACTTTTCAGAATATAAATTTATCAAAACAAGTATGATTAATTAATCAGTCGATCTGCTTAGGAAAACAGGAAAGCTACAAGCCCATCACTTTGTCAGTTCTCTCTTAGTGGTGTATCTGGGAAACAGCATTTTCAGAAAGTCCCAAACTCGGTTTTAAATTATTCTCTTTGCTCACTTTTTAATGGAAAGGTAACTTTCCAGAATCTAGACCCTTTTAAGATGGAAAATGTGCAATATTATCTAAGGGAAGTATGAAGCTGATTTACTATGCATGATTTTTTCAGTTTGTACACATTGGGCATGGTTATATTTTTGCTCAGGACGTATATATATATTTTCTGCTGAACTTTTCTCGATTGCTTTTTTTATCGGGTTTACAAATCAAATCAAACAGGTATATTGCAGAGCTCTGATATTATTTTCTGCGCTTATAGCACAATGTATTGAATTATGCTTGCTCATGTACTGCTGCTGCTATTCTCTCCAGATTGAGAGAGAATGACTGTGGGGGCTGTAAATTCACTTGGCTTCCAGCACCACCGGTTAAATCAAGAGCCCTGTTCGGGCTGGAGAAGAGACAGAGCAAGTGTTCATTACACAAATCAATTTGGTCAAAAGTACAGCACAGTGGGCACCCAACCATTGCTCACATAATATTGTCAACTTAATCAAATAATGCCTAGAAGACATTCACAAGCTCTTTCTCTCTGAGAAATAACTTGATTGGTGCAGCAGGAAAAAAACAGGGGGCTGTTTTGAGCATTTATTAAAAAATTCAATGAGTGCTTTCTTTTTTGCTAAATTTAAAATTCTGAAGAGCTTTGCCCTGTGCTGGCATGTATACATGAGATATTCAGCACCTAATTTAGCATTATTCATATTTTTAAAAAATAATCTGTTCCTTTTTTTTCCTCTTCCTTTTCTCCCTGTAAATAGTTTACAGGTTATTCCTGCTAGAATTAGGCTGCTCTTCCTCTACACTTGGTGTGGGTTTAAAAGATATGCAACAGATTTGTATTTGTTTAGAGATTACAGCAGAATGATCAGGACTCGGTAAAGCTTTCTCATGTTCCAATACAACTTATTTTGTCCAGAAAGATATAAAAGGTTTAGTTCTATTTTGGGCATTCCTGCACTCTATGTTCCATTCACTCTTTACAAGCCGAGATTGAGGACAGTGTTCTTCTTGTAGTGGAGTGCAAACAGCTCTTCTGTGGCAGCATTTCATTGCATTGGAAACAGGATTTGAGGGTGAAAGATTTTGTCCACCCCACCATTGTTTTGTAGGGAATGAAAGATATTAGTCAGTGCAAAAGAATGGAGGGAAAGTGAAACTCTAACAATTCCTGTGTAAGAAACATTCCAGGGCTGGCTGTCTGCAGTGATGGATGGAAAGGGACACAGAGAATTTGTATTAGCCAGGAAGGAGAATGCAATGGGGTTTTTTTCCACCCAAGCAATGTGCACAAGGCCCTCTCTGATTTCGGGTTCACTGCTCATTGTTTTATTGCGTGCGGTGCCTTTGCCACAAGAGCTGAAGGTGGCAGATGAGACTCCAGTGTCCAGTGAGGAGTCAGCTGGGAAATGGGGCTGGATTTGAGGCTGCATGAAGGCTTTAGAATGTACTTTTGATTTAAATTTGCTGCAAATATTGGATTAAAAAGGCCTTAAAAGAAGAGATGCGGGTGTCGGGGAGTTAATATTTTTTTCCCAAATAAAAAATTGTCAAATTTATTTTATCCAAACAAATATTTGGTTTCGTATTTTCCTCATGTGTGTAATTTTTGTTTCCTAAATTCTCAGGAAAAAAGCTAGGAAGAGAAACCAGAAAAATTGCTTCAACAATTTTACTTCAGTGTGAAGTCTTTAAGAACTTGAGTGAAGTCTTTTAATTAATAGAAGTTTGAAGTTTTCTGTTTCTAGAACTGAGTTAAGGAAACAAAAATAAAAGTATTTTGCTAAAGATAAAGAATTTCTCTAGAAAACAATAGATATTAACTCTCCTGATGATGAATTTAGTTTAAAAGGATACCAAATGTTTATACTGAAATTATCTTATATGAAAAAAAAATAATTTTCTGAAATGCCATCTTTGATATGGGTTTGGTTACCTGTAAGAATGGTTTCAATTCTAATTTATTTGAACACTTAAGCCTTCAGTACCTCACTGAAGTAAAGGGAGATCACCTCCGTTTGTTTTGCTGTGAGTGAGAATTTGGTCTTCTATTTCTGCATTCTGTATTTATAACTTTCATTATAAGTTTTAAGACTATCATATATTAAGATTCTTTAATATTTTATAATTGCAAATGTGTGGTGGAATAGAGACCAGAAAGCAGTCTGATTGCATGCAAGACTGCAGGGATGGAGGAAGGATAATGCCACCTCCTCACTTCAATTAATTTTTAAAGGAATATCAAACACCACTCTTCAGGTCCTCCAGCAGTGAAGATATTCTCTTGAAATGTATTATGTATGTGTAAGGTAAATTACATTCTGGTTCTGTGAGTCCACAGAGCTCTGAAAGTTGCCTGGCTGGGATTTTTCAAAATCCAGCCTGTCCTCTGCCCCATGTGTGTTTTCCGTCCTTGGTGTTACTTGGAAATTTTTGCATAATCTTCACATCCCAATTTCAGTTTGCAGTTATCCTTGCGCAGATCTCCCGGGCACACCCGTGGATTTCTGGATGATAATGTGCTTTGTAAAGAGACTGATGCATTGTCAAGCCTTTTAATATGTTTTAAATGGTTTAGCCCTGTTAATTCTGCCCCAGGGATCTTGAGGGTCATGGACAGGTATGAATTTTTGATGACAGTGCCTTGCTGAAGTTTCTTGTTTTCAGTCCTCGCTGCCCAGACTCTGAGACATTCTGTGCTGAGAGTGTAAATTTGAGGCTTCATAGAATAAAAATGACTTTTAAAAGTGGTAAAACCAACCAAAGGCCCAGAAAATAACAGTGCCTGGATTTATCCTCTTCACCCATAATTTGAAGCTCCATTTTAGCACCATCTTCAGAAACCTCACTGGATGTTGTTGACCATAGTCTGTTCAGCTGCTTAGTAGGGAAGTTTCTCCCAGTGTTTTGGGATGTTCCTGGTGCTCAGTTCACCCTCCTACTCCTCATTTCTATTGATACAATGAACAGAGATTACTTTTTTCAATTTGCATTTATACAGGACGCTGATTATATAATTTCTTCCTGGGGCTCCCTCTGTTTCTGAAGCTCAACAGCACCTTCAGAATTCTTTAATTCGTTTCAGATTAATCTAATTGACCTCAAATTCTTCTGGAATGTTGTATTTCAAGAGTTTCCAGTCTGTCATCCCCCACCTGCTCTCACATACCAAATTTCTTTCATGTTTCTCTCCTTTTATGCCCGAAGGTAGAAGATAATCTCTGTGGTGTCTCTGGATGGAACAGTTACCTCAAAATCTAAATTTCAGGTTTTTTTAGTTTATTTTAGATAACAATAGATTAGCATGGAACATTTTTGTCTCTTGACAGCTATATACCATATTTTCTATTTAAATCACAAAACATTGATAAATTATTTAGGTTGTGGGCCCTTGCCTGGGAGTTCAGGGAGTAGCAGACAAAGAGATGTGGTGGCACTGACTCAGTTTTAGGTTTACGCTTGATCTGATCCCATTATTTGTTTGGATCACTTACAAATGCTTCTTCAGTGCACACAGATTTTGTGTTTGTGTGAGTCTCATTGCATCCCATGAAATATCAAAGATGCTGCTGCTGGGCTGAAGCTGCTGCAGAAATAAGGACCTTTATTTATAAAGTGTTCTTAGCACAGAATTATTGGCAATATAGATGTTAATACTTTTACTTTGAGAACACTTGTATTCCCTAGGGAAGATACTGTTGAATTTAACTTGCTACAATTCAATTTGTATGTAGTTATTGCTGATGTAAATGTTGTGTTCTGTTTGAGTTCTTTTGCTTCCTCTTCAACAGGCTTGTGGGTACTAAAACTGTGTGGTAAGGTTTGTTTTATTTAACCATTTTTGTGTTGCTTAAACTGTTGTCTTTTAAAAGAAGTTTCATACTAGCAGGAAATGGGCAATTTCTTCTTTTCTTTCTTTAAATGAAAAAAGTCAGAAAGACAAACTGAATGTGACATTAGAACACAAGATAAAGAGGAATACTTAGAAAAACAGCGGGGTCAGAAGGAAGAGGAAGGACAGAGCAAATGGAGTAATGTCTGTCAGATCATCCTTGTAGTTTTTCATTCAACTGTTTTCTTTCCCCTTCTATTCTCCCGAACCCCTCTGCCAGTGCAGACGAGTATGACTGTGCTGTTTTCACATACCCATGCAGAATCTTGTCTAATGACTATGTGCTGTACAAGCAGTAATTAATTAGGCACTGTAGGGTGTAATTAAAGAACGGAGATGAGTAATTTCTATAACGTACTGATAGACCAGCATTGGTCAGTTTTACTTTTTGGATGAGGGGCATTTTATATTCTTTTCCTGATCTCACTGGGGGTTTATAATTTGTTTGTTAAATCATAATACACGGCAATGTCCTTCAATTTTAAAGCAGAATTTTAAAACCAGGGAACAGTGTCCCTGTGAGAAGTACCATGACATAACCTCATTTTGGCGAGGAAGAGAATCTGTAAAACTTTGTTTCTGGGTCTTACTTTTCTGTCAGGCAACCTTCAGCACTGATTAAACTTCTGTTCTCTCTCACAACTCAAGGCCTTTTCCGTAATGGTCACCATTTATCTGGACAGAATGACCCTCCAGTGCCCATCAGCACTGCTTATGAAACGGCAACTAGGATGAGATGTGTTACCTGCCTCCTGTGGAGAAGTCCCAGTGGCCTCTGAATGAAAGCACTAATCTGATTTCAAAGTGTCTGGCTTGCTCTGCTAGCAGGCAGCATTTGGACTGCAGATTCAGTTCCTTACCTTGGTAAACACAGAAGAGGTTAAAGGAGTTTCTACAGTCTTATAGGGAGCTCTATTTATTCATTATTTAAAAATAGCTAAAAAAAAAAAAATCTACAAATAATAATCTACTTATTCTCCATTTTATTCCAAATACATATTATCACTGAGAACGTATGCTGTTGATGCAGATACAGAAATGGGTTTGATTTTAATGTGTTTAAACTTCTGGTATTCCTCAGTACCTTGGAGCAGATTTAACTGCTTTTTAGTTGGGTTTTTTTGGAGAATTTAAGCCCACCCCCTTGTATTAAAAGTGCCAGAAATACTTACGGTGTGCTTTATTTTGCTTTACCCTTTTAGCAGACAGATGATGCAGCACAGACCGATGGCCAGCAACAGACACAATCTTCCGAAAACACAGAAAACAAATCACAGCCAAAACGGCTCCACGTCTCAAATATACCATTCAGATTCCGGGATCCAGATCTTAGACAAATGTTTGGTGTAAGTGCTCATCATTTATTTCTGCTTTTTTTACATTTGCATTGCAATAGGTATTTTGTGTTACAGGCAGCCGTGAGGGCTGTATCTCTGATTGAGGCTGTTTAACCATTTGCAGTAGAGATTCCCTTTTAGTCTATGTGCAACCAAACATCTGATTTGCCAGTCACAACTGGGAAAAGAAATTATACTGATTCTGCTGTATGTGATGCCCTTGGGTGTTTTGTACTACGTTCACAGAAAGCTATCTGTGTTGGTTTAAAATATCACATGCATACATATTGCTGCTGTACACATCTAGATTTATCTGCCTGCATTTATTGATTTTGGAGAGCATGATGTTAAACAGTCAATGCCTGACCTCATGAGCAAGGGGCCCAAAAGGAAGGCATGGGCTGAATTTCAGCACAAAGGTCAGACGTAGGAATCCTCACCCATCTCCACAGGTTTTGTAGGTCTGTAGGCTTTGAAGGCTTTTGCTAGTATTTTCCTGTAAGTCTCTCAATTTGTGCTTCCCCCCAGGCCACAGCTGCCTTCAAGCACATCCCCTGTGTCTCACACATGCCCTGGACACGCCATGAGCAGTAGGATTATAACTGAGAGAGGCTACACTGGGCTTCTACTCCCTGATCCAAGAACTCTCAGGTTTAGTTTGAAATGCCACTAAGCATAACCTAGAAATAGTACTTGACCATCTATTAGAACCCAAAGTCAGGACTCTGGAGTATTTATGTTACTCTCACTGTCTTTATTCTGCCTCACTAGACTGGAATTCTCTCCTGCACTGCAGTGGGTTATTCAGTGCAGCACCAAGCGCTCCATGGCTTTGTACTTCTCTCCATCTTTCATGTTCAGTTCAGATTTTTAAGTTCTTCTAATGTGTTTGTATGTGAGTCAAAAGATTGTGTTTCTTAATATTTATTCCTCTGAAGGAAACAGTCACTGGAAAAAGAATCCTGGTATAGTACTGGGAGATGAGTGACTGTTCTGCTGTATCTGACTTGGTACAAGTTACCTCCCCTGAACGCGGCTTCCAGCTCATCAGCAGAATAGCAGAAGGCATCATAATTAACCCTCTAGGGAAAAATATGCTAATTTATTTAAACCAAACAAACCACTTAAAATAGATTTTGTTTGAAAAAAGCCATTAAATGAAAGGATTTTTTTTTTTAGCTATTGTAGTAATTTATAAATGAATAAAAACTACATTTCCTTTTAATGTTTCTAAGTCTTAGGTCTCAAAAGACTGACACTGGAGAAAGGTTGGAGTTTCCCAGCTGACTTCCAGAATGACTTGATCACAGTAAACTTTTAGCTTCTGAAATGACAGAAAAATGAAATTTCTGCAGGTGTGAGTTGAAATATCTCCTATGAAACATGGCAGGTCTGCATCATGTCCACGTCATACACACAGCAGACGATCTTTTTACATGGACATTAATATAACAGAGGAGAATTGTTTAAATATCAAGTCCATCTCTGCATTGAGGCTGAAGCTGCAGTTAAAACATTAATTAAATGGTGAATGCAAGAACATGAAATAAGCCAAAGGATACGAAGTGATGGTTTATTTTTCATGACCAGGATGAAACTCTTTAATAAGCTAGAGAAGGAATGCTGTCCTTTCCAGCCTGTAATTGTTAAATATATGTTAAATATCTTAAAAGACTGCAGTATAGGTTCATATCTGCAGTTCCTGGGACTCTTGTTGGGTTATTCTCCAATTCCCTGCCTTTTTGTTTAAGATATTGGGTCACTTACCAATGGCAACACTGATCCATACTGCACACTAATGACATCTGAAATAACAGAAATGTCCCCCTGATGCATTACACTGTCACCTCACAAAATGTGTCCAAACAGAAAGTGTTCTAACATTTATTCTCTTCCTAAGCCAAGTCCAATAGAGTCTTTTCCTTTGGGACAAGCACCTGTGTTCAGCTTTTGTGTGTGCAAACAATGTCTAGGGAATTGAGTGCTATTGTAAGGTCAATAGGAATAACAGTTACTTCTAATATTGTGATAAAAATGCAATTCTGAGCAGAGAAAAAATCCCCCCAAAGTGAGTATCCATTCTAGTTTTCCAAATTATGCTCCAGTAAGGCAAAACTTCTTAGGGAATAATGGTTACCGGTTTCAGCAAGGGTGGAAAGAAATCCTCAGTCCTGGAAGCCAGCAACAAAACTCCCACCTGGTTTAATCTTATTCCTGTAAGGCAGAAGTAACCAAACTCCTTCACTTTTTCTGGAAAATCAAGAAATTTGGGACTTTTACTTCACTGTGATCGTGGTTTAATGCTCTTTCCTCTCTCTGTCAGGGGGCTTCACTGAGCTTCAAGTTCCTCTGTGGAATGACTGTAACGAGCATAATGACGCACACAACTTAGCTATAATATTGATCTGACTCCTTTTAGTGTGTCTTTCTTTGTCTTTAACAGTATTTAGTTTTATATTGTTTAACTTTTTTAAAGCATTGCACCATTTCCTGAAACAAACATCTGTATTGTATGTGATAGAACGGTTGAAGTTATCTTATTTTCATGTAACTTTTCTGTTTCTTTGCAGCAATTTGGTAAAATCTTAGATGTTGAAATTATTTTTAATGAGCGAGGCTCAAAGGTAAGCAGTTTAATTCACCTGTGGAATTTTTTGTTTTGTTTAAAATGCTTACATGAGTAAAAGGAAACAACTGCACTGCTGTGACAAAATAATGTCTGAAATTTTATGTTAGCGAGAACACCTTCTGAGCTGTCAGTCAGTTTTCTAAGCAGTATGAAAATCATTGGACTCATAGCTTTTAAAGGGGGTAATTTTAACTACTCCAAACTGTCATCTGTTTTATGGGAATGTTGATTTTCGCTGTCTTTATTCTTTAAGGGTAATTATTTCATTTATTTTATGAGTCCATAGTTATAGATATTTGTAGGCAGGTTTGTATTAGTACAGGTATTTTTTTTCCTTTATTGAAATGAAAGATGATAACGATATCTAATAAATATCCTCTTTTGTGATTAGCTGAGAAAATATGTGATTGTTGCAGATTAAGTGCAGATGTTTTCCTCTTTAGTTAAAGCCTTAGTACACCAACCCTTTGAAAACAATCTATTTTAGCATTTATTCATTTATTTTATTAAAAATGTTTATTGTATTGCAAACGTTTAATTTTTTTTTCCAAAATTACTTTGCCTTAAATGCATACTTCAATTTATTCGGTGTTTAAGAAATAAAGCAAGATAGAATGGCTATGACTGCATCAGCTGGTGCAAAACTGTAGCCCAGTGTGTTCACCTGTGAAGTCAGCTGCATTACAGGGCTTTATGTCTGTCATATGCATATCTTTTTTCCTTTTCTTGCCATGTCAGACACAGTAAAAAGTTTATTCACTAATGTTTCAATCTTCCTGTAACTCATATATCATTTATTATTAGCGATGGAATGTTATTCCTGTTCTAGACATACCGTAATCCGTCATATTTTAAGAATCATACACATCAAAAATCTATCTTAAATCAGATATCTTTTAATTCTGTAAATATTTATTTTCTGAAAATAAAGCCTTCACTTTTTTTTTTTTTAACCTAAATGGAACAGCTGAAATCTCCTGGTTTATTATTCAGACATTAATTAGTCCCCTTGCCTACCAGCCCAAATTCAGTTGGAACATTCATCACTTTTTCAGTAAACAACAAAAATGGATGGAATTTGGTGGCTCAGAATCTCCTACTCTGGCCAGAATTTATTATTTTTAAATTATGGTTGCTCAATAATGTTTGCAAAAGGCACAGATTGTCCAGAACCTGCTGCTGCTGGACAGTCCCACCAATTTCCAAAGCCATCCCCTACTGGCCGCCTTTGCTGGTTGTGCTGATGGGGTGGAGCTGAGCACACGCGGTAGGAGTTTAAACTTTCGTTTGGCCACTAAATCTTACCCAGACGGGGATTTTAACCACCACACCCCGCTGGGCTGCGTAAGTGGAAGGTTTTGTTAAAGTTGTAGGGGGATGGCATGAGGAGGGGTTTCCAAATTGAGCTTTTTTGATGTTGACCTCGCAGCAGCGAAAACATCCCGGTGCCTTGCGCTAAAGGCAAGATCCTAGAAAGGATTTCAGAAGGAAAAGGTTTTCCTAGCTGGGTTTTAACATCACTGCCTCAGTTACAGCCTTTGTCAGGCCAGACTGTTGTTAATAAACGCTCCTGCACCATCGGTGCTGCATCCCAGCTGTCTCCAGGGGAGCTGCTGAAGGTGCCTGAGGCAGGGCTGGGGTGCCTCTCACGGCTCAGGGCTGCTGCTTCTCACCTTGGTCAGAGTCATTTCAGGTACAGCCACATAATATTCTGATTTGCAGAAGTACCTTTAGATTCTCTCAATTAAATAGAAAGTTAAGGAAAAAAAATATTAGGAATGAGAGGGACATCTTTTTTCTGTTCTTTCTTTTTCTATTTTTTTTTATTTAATCTGATCATTTCGTGTCCATTCTGTAGGAATTAAGATGCACCAGATTAAAGTCCCATTCCTGGCAGTGCTTATCTATGTTTTCATAAAATCCCACTGAAACTGAAAGGACTACTAAGTGGTTTCAGACTGAGTACAGGTAACAAAGTTTGCAGGATCAGAATTCAAATTTGTTTCTAGCTGCAGTTTGGCATAAGAATTGCTAGAATTGTTTTTGTTTCTGTTTCTTTTTCTTTCTTTTTATTCTAATAGTTAATGTTTTAAACAATTTCTTGCAAAAACAACAGAAGTAATCTCATTCTCATGCCGTAATAGTTAAGAAAAACGGAATTGCATATTCAAAAAACCATAACATTAGAACACCACCATAAAGTATAAAATTATTTTGCAGAAGGGAGTCCTTCCGTAAGAGAAAACCCTAAAATAATGCAAGTTTCATACTACAAATTTCTGCTTGTTTGAATGTGTAATAATAATGAAGAAAGCTTGGCTAAAATATATGGCAACACTGATGACTTTTGAATTTTTGACCATTTTCTATCAGTTATAAATCAATGCTCTAGACAGCTCTGTATATACATTCAGAAATCTGTTCACGTGTGTATGTAATAATGTGTATCTAGTGTATATTACATTAACACCTATTTCTTCAAATAAGGAGAGCCCCAAAGTGGCTCCCAAATTACATCAGAACCTTCTCACACACTAACTTGGCTATTGTTAAATCATTTGACAGATTTTAAAAATAAAATGCATATATTTGCATTACCAGTTAATAGAATACAGCTGTTAACTCAGCTGTATTAAATTGATGTTAAATTATCGCATTAAATTGATGTTAAAGTGTTTGTGTAGGTATTTGAACGTGTGATGGGTGAATCTGTTGTTTTGTTCTTGAGTTTCTCTGTCAGCCAGGTAAAGCTGAAGATTTGCATAAATAGTAAGAGCTTAATTTAAGTAGTGTTGATTATGAGAATAAGTACAACATAAGAAATTTAAAAATTACAATGAGTATTATTTTCAGAATCTTTGAAGTTCCTGTCTTATCTTGGCTTGTAGCTCCACTTTGTATGTTTTTCTAATTTTTTAGTGTAATTAGGTTTTTATCTTTCTCTTTAGCTGTTTGAACAAAAATTAACTGGTAGTGCTGTGAGCTAAGGAGAATGACAGAAAGTTTTGACTTAAATCCCACCAAATGTTTGCAATTCTGAGAAGGGACAATTTCTCAGGCAAGAGAATAGGAAATAAAACAGAATTGGGGGAATTTCTGCTATTGAATGGAGTTAGGCTGCTTATATCCATGGATCCAGTGAGGTTTTTTGCTGGGAAATTTTCTTAATGGCATCCTAAATTAGGAAGGTTTTTTTAACAGAGCTTTAACAAGGTGGGAAGGAGTAGTTGTAGAAGAAATAAAAGTTTAAAGTTGAGGATGGATTTAGGTATCAGAAAAGCCTGTACAGGCATCTAAACCATGGAGATTAGTGCTGAGGAGGGGGATTTACTTTCTCTCAACACTCCTGGTGCTTTGGGGAAAAGAGAGTTACATCCTCAGTGTCTTGTGGCAAGTGAGGTCGTGGCCTTGTGCTAAAATTGTGGAGAGTGGTGTGGAGAAAATGGGTGGAATCAGGTGTTCTGAGAATGGCTTCAGCTGGAGGTGCAGCTGCTGACAGAGCACCTCGGAGCTCAGGCTTCAGGCTGGATTTATAAGGGGGGAAAAAAAGAGTAGCTGTGCTTAAGCTGCTTTGGAGAGAATGAAACAGAAACCACTGCTGTACGTAAATGTCACTCTTTGCATTATAAATGGGAATAAATAACTGACTTCTTTGAGTAGGTAAAATAACCCAAATAACCCAGGGAATTATCCTGAGAGTTACTGAACTTTTTTGGTTGATGGTTGACTAATTAGTTCTGTAGTTCAAACCCATTCTTTTTCTCACTGCTTGGTGTCAGTTTTGCCTTAGTTTGATATTTGGTCTCCCCTTTGTGTAAATGAACGTATAAATGTCTTCCCATTTATTTTCATTTCCCCCTTTCTTTTTCCAATCAGTCACTTTGAATATTAGGTAGCACTGCAGAGAGGAACTGGGTGAACACTGACAAAACTTAGCAAAGGGAGACGGGGAGCTGTGGTGCGTGGCTGATTGCTCAGGAGCAGGACAGACTTCAGGCTAAAATAGAAATAAAAAAACCCGGTTTTAGGAGCACTTAAACGATGTGAGCACCGCCTGTGCACAAAGCACCACGTGCGCCTTGCAAACGGCTCTGGGTGTGAAAGCTCGGGGATGTAGAGGAGCATTTGTTCGGATAACTTTGGGAGGCATGCAAAGGCATTGTAGCGCTAATGCAAGAATTACTTCAAAGGGTTGGTGTATGTACGTTTCTAAAATGTTCTTCGCTGTCAGATTTTTCCAAAATATTTGCCATTTTAAACAGTGTTTAATTTAACTTAGCACATAAAAGGAATTTTAGTAGGATTTGAAATGTTTGTTTTAGCCTAGTATTATAACGGAGGGCGTTTGTCATAAGCAGAATTTCAGATTTGTCCCACTAACGTGGGATTCTGGAGTTTTACCAGTTGCATGCTCTATATGTGGAAAATAATATGCAGAACAAGTAAATGAAGCAGTTAAACTTATTCAAAACGTTTGCATTTTTCTTCTTTTATCAGAGTTTCTTTTTCTATTCACATCATGTGATTTTCTTTGATCTGTTAATACAAGAAAGTTTATACTTTGTTCTGAAAGTACTTTTGTTTTGTTGGTGGTTTTCTTTTTTTTTTCTTTTTTCCTTTTATAAAAAAATAAGTAAAGGCTGTATAGTTTGACAAAAGTTTAAGTTACCCTAGTGTTGCATGGGAACAGTGTTTCTTATGATCACAACAGCATGAATAAGTAGGCAATGTTTAGAGTATATTGACATTCAGTGTTGAATTTTGTGCACATGTTTTTTATTTTGTTGAGATATCTGCATGTCATTAAAATGTGGTTCATTTTCTTTTCTCATTAGTTCATTTTTTTCTATGTGGAGACACTGTAATTTATTTTAATTTCATTTTCTTATTGTTAGATTTATTTTCCTCTGTAGTGACATGTAGAAAGGTATTTTTGGTATCATTCTTTGACTTTCTCAGAAGGTATTATCTAACTGATGACAGAAAAAAAAAATTTGTTCACATTTGTTGCTTATTTATTGCACATCTCAATACAATTATAATTTTTCTAATTTGCATGTTACAGAAATGAAGCAAGGACAAGAAAATATTAAATTAAAGAGAGAGAACATAAGCAAACAAGTGGTCATTGACTGAAATAATAATGTGCATGTTGTTTTCCCCCCTTCTCCCTCCTGCATGCAGGGATTTGGTTTCGTAACTTTCGAAAATAGTGCTGATGCGGACAGGGCGAGGGAGAAATTACACGGCACCGTGGTAGAGGGCCGTAAAATCGAGGTGCATGTTCAAAATATTTTCCTTTTCATCTTTTTTATAAATGTCTGCTTCACTCTCATTTGTTGTTTCAGATGCATCATTGGTGTCTTCTGTGTGCTCCCCTTTCCCCTTCCCATTGTTTATATATATATTTATATATAAAGAGAGAGAATCTGGCCTTACTTGGGTTTTTTATTATTATTTCTTTTGTAATTATTATTATTATTATTATTATTATCATTATTGCTGAAAGGTGGATGACAGAATTTGAAAAAAAAAGAAAGCTTTAATATTTTGAAGTTATTATTTTGGATGTTTTGTAAATCAATGGGTGCAGTAGATTCCAAAAACCAGCCAACAAAAAAAAAAATTAAAAAATTGAGAACAACAACAAAAAAAAAGTGTGTCAGACAAAACAAAAAAACAAAAGGTTGTTCTTTTCTTTTTTTTTGTTTGTTTTCTTTTTTTTCCTTTTTTTTTTTTTTCTTTTTTTTTGCTGCAGGGTTGATGTGGGATCCACAGTGGCTTTCAAAAAATTCAGATTGGGAAAGAAGCATCCAAAAGATGTACAAGAAACAAAGCCAGACTAGAGACCGAGCAATTTTCACATTTAATTTTAACGAAGCCACGAGGCACCTTTGGCTGGATGGCCTGAGCCATCCCCACCTCCAAAAACCGCCACCCATGCGTTTCCACGCCACTGGATCCCCTTCAACACTGCCTCAGTCGTATTTGTTAGAATTAAAAAAAAAAAAAAAAAAAAAAAAAAAATTACCAATTGAAAATGCTGTCGTCTTTTGAGTAAGATGTTGCATATTTTGCCTTTTCATTTTCCCCCCTCGACGGTAGCGCTTAGGGCCCTCACCAAACTCTCAGTAACCATGGTAACTGTATACATACCCATGCTGGCGATGGTGCTGAATGGTAAGTGGAGAAGTCCATCTGCCGTTTCACGTATTTAGCGCTGATATACCACGTGAATTTTTTTGACTTGTTGTATTAAGTTTTCTTGATGCTACATTTTTTTCTATATATTGGTACGCCTGTAATTGAGTGTACGTTTTAAGCAAGCCTGGGAGGCACTGATTGGATTGAGGATATGACTTCGTGCACATCTTACTCAGATTGTTAACTCCATATTGTGTTAAATAATGCACCCTCTTTTTATCCTTTTGTTAGCTGTGATTTTAAAGCTTGAATGATTTTGTTAATTCTTGCAATGAAAAAGGCTCTTGTTCCAAGTGTTGAATGCTAGATGTTGCTTTTCCAATGGTACTTCTCTTCTAAAGGGTTATGTTGCACACTGCTAAAATTCGTTTGTCCCTTTTTTGACATTTTCTTTGTTTCCTTGTACCTTGTCTCTTTCCTTTCTACTCCACTGCATGTTCCTTCATATAATCTTTTTTTTTTTTTTTTTTTTTTCTGTTTTGAGTATTTATTGTATCAGTGTTATCATGGAATACAAGCATGCTCTTAAGTCTTAAATTATGCAGTACCTTTTAATTTGCTTTTAATGTCTTTTTATTAAAGTTTAAATGATATGATGTTGCTTTATTGAAATGATTTGTAAGTTAAAATGGTTATGAAAGTAAATGTAATTATAAATAGTATGATTTTGTTATGCACCTGTTGCCTTCTATAAATTAAATTGCATTTTATTTTTACATGACTAATAGCAGTAATAATGCATGCGTTTAATAGTGACACGGGCCCTCCCCGTAACCGTTTCTAATCCCCTGTTCTATGTGCTTAGGTAAATAATGCCACAGCTCGTGTAATGACAAATAAAAAGACCGTCAACCCTTACACGAACGGTGAGTGCGTGAGCCCCCCTGCTCTGGGCGAACACCCCTGCATGCCAAAGCCAAACCTCGGTCCCGCTCAGCGGGGGCCCTCACCTGCTCCTGAGGTGTCCCACTCTGCATCTCCTGCATTCCCTGGGGCTCAGAGTCCCAAGACATGATGGGGTTGGGCATAAATTCCGTCTCAGCAGAGCTTGGCTGATTCACAGCCAGGTGGGCAGAGCAAGAATCCCTTTGGCTGGAATTCCCGGTGTTTGACCCCAGTGGCTTTTGTGTAGGACAACGGACCTGATAGGAAAGTGATGTTCTCTGCTGTCTCTGTGCAGTGTTAATGTAGTGATGAGTGAGCCAATGGGAGCATTCGACTTGGTTTGGGGGATGGAGGTAGGGAGACCAGCAAGAATGTCTTTCCTGTAGACCTTTTTAGTACCAGGACACACATCCAGTCAAAGGTCATTTGCTGTGTCCTCCTTCCACAGTTTGTTAGAAGAAGGGCAGACTGTTATTGCGTGGTGCTCCCAGCTTTTTCCTTTCCCATGGAAAAATCAAAATTCCAAGCTATCTAAAAAATGAAATTCATTCTAATACTGACCTAAGTTGGTGTAATGTTGTACATTGATGATACAAAAATAATCTGTAGTTGTTTGAGGGGTTTGGAAACAATGCATTTTTTAAATGTTTCCTTTGGGAGTGTTTGATCATGTGCTTGAGTGTGCATTTGCTGGTTCAGAAAATTCAAATTCAAACAAGTTCCTAACTCAGCCGTGTCAAACAATAACACGTGAACTGAAGTTAATTGCAATTATGCTTTCAGTTTTACTAGACTATGTAGTTGTTGGTATTTGCTTTTCAATTTAATTCAGTTTTTCCCATCCGGTAGAAAGCAGATGAAATGTTTAGGAAACACAAAGGTTTCCCAAGGTAGATTAGATTCTTTTCCATTTTGAAACACAATGGATCATATTTTCTGTATTTGAGGTCTCATTAGTGAGATTTTACTAAAATCCAGGGCACACAGTGGCTCTATATTTTAATGAAACGTTCATCATTTTTTCGTGACACAGTAAAAATAAAACACAGGGATGGATTTCCTGTGACATGATAATTGAGCCAGTTAAAATGATCTTGAGAAGAAAGGTCTGAAATTCCTCATGCTTTCTTAGAAACTGTTTTCCTCCTCATTTTGTAAATATGAAGCTTGGCAAATTACGCAGATGGGAAAATCTCCTTGGTTTTTACTGGTTTTAAAGCACCCCAGTGAATCTAGAGAGAGATGTGAGGCTTGACTGGATCACATAACAAGATTTTGTTGCAATACAGAACTAAATTAACCATGTGCATATAGGACTGTGAACTCTGCCTGCTCTATTGTAATGATAACAATAGTTTTTCTATAAATGCTGATGCATGTTTTGTATCCATGTTATCCTAAGGCTACAAAACTGTTCACGAGCAAATAAAATGTTACCTATCAGCACACCCAGTGCTGAAGGAGGGGAATGTTGGCAATAAGGGATGTCAGATTTTTAGCCATGTGGTTTTAGACGAAGTTCGTGTCTGTGCCCTGCACTGCAGGATTTCTTAGGTCATACACTCTCATTTATTAATATCCAAGACCAGGACGAGCAAAATCTGCTGTCAAGTGTTTCCCACTTGAAGTGCTTTGTTTGTCATTTTCCATCCTGTTCCATCTGATCTAGATCTCACCAAGAATATGAAATACCCTGTTCAGTGCATAAAGAATTAGCATTTATTTATTGTGAACCCAGACATCCAAGGTGTTGCGTGCAGAATATTCTTATGCACACATTTTGCCAGCTATCCACCAAGCAAACCTCTGGTTGCAATTCATAACTTTTGATTATTTTCATCTTTTTTACTTTTTTTTTTTTTTAAATGTCTTAAGTCCCCTAAAGTAAACACACAAGGACAATCACGTCCCTCTTGCATAATCATCGCAAGCAACAAGGAATGAAGTGCAGACGTGTAAAGTGCTTCATTTGGTTTCATCAGTGTTTATGCTATCAGTCATCCTGGCATGGTACGAGTCTCGTTCTTTATCATTTTGTCAGGAATTAACCAGTGCTGGAGCTGATTATTTATTGAAGATTATTGTTGTCTAAAGTAAAGGTCTCATCTTTTAAATAAACTATAAGGCCAGTTTTTCTACCAGCACATTAAAATTTGAAAGACTCTTCTGATGCAGGTAGCCAGAAACATTTTGTTTGCACATGCCTTTTTGTTTGCTTCAGAACCACTTACTTTTTAATGCCTCTCTTTATCTTTCAAAGTGTGTGTTGTGACTGGCATGTTGTTGGCAGGTATTCAGAAGGTAGTTGGGGCACATGTTGTATTCTATCAAAACGTCAGGAACCGATATTTATTTTAATTTAAAAACAAGATACACTCTGCTTTGTGTTTCATTCCTGCATACAGCTGGTTGTTTGATAACAGGGCTCATGTTGTTAATAGGATTGCAGAAGTCAGTAGACTTCAAGGCACAAAATCTTGATTTTTTTTTTTAATATATATAGCTTAGTTCAAACAAATGGTTTGCTTTTGTGTCCTAAATGGTCTTTGAAATAACTATGCTTCCCAGTGACTTTTGACTCCCCAAATGAGCGGTTGCTGGGAGAGCTTTTCTTTGTGGGCTTGTTATCAGTCAGGATGATTTTGATGGCTCACATCGTGCTTTGGAAATACAACTGCCTTCTCTTTGCAAAGAAATTCAGTGTCAGGGGTGCTACATGTTGGCAAAAATATTTGAGACATTTTTAGATGTTCCATCCTATCCTGTTCACAGTTGTACTTTCTTCTGATTCCCATATTGAGGTTCAGGATGCTCATCCAAGGGTTGTAGGGTACAGAGAATCGTGGGCAAGTACATTCAGAGAACTGCAGCAATAAAGGAGGAACATGAAACAGAGATCTGTAAAAGGATAAATATGTTTTAAAGTTTATACTGGTGGTGCTTTGGATTTGAGCCTTCTGTTGCTCTAAATTTCGATTCAAAATCACATCCAGTGCTTATTAGCACAGTTAAATTCCCTCCTGCTCCCTGTCCCCCCTACCTGGGGAGCAAACAGGAGGGAAGGAAATGGAATCACAGGGTTCTTTCCTACCCAAGCCTTTCTCTGGCCATGGTGGCCTCTCTGGTCAACGAACAAAAATAATCCTCTCCGAGTTGCTGTGCCCCATTTTCTACCACAGCTCGTTACCCCAAGATCGTTTCTTTCCCTTCAGCACAGTGGGCATGTGCTTCTCTGGATGACTGCACAGGCTGGGGAGCTGGGTCAGGCAGAGGGTTTTTTCTTTCCTTGGCTGGTTTTTAAGTTTCGAGCTTTTATAGTTTCAACTCGAGAATGAGATTAATATTGTGACACTAAGAAAAATGCACAAAATTACACCCACAGCCGAGAATTTGCCTCCTCCAGCTGCTGCAGAAGGGTTACTTGGCAGCTGCTCGCTCGGATACATCAACTCCCATCACACTTGATTAACCCACACAGCTATGGGCCAGCACATTGTTGGCTGACAAGATAAAGTTAAGTTTAATTACTGTTATTTTCACGATGAATGAAGTATTTCCTCCATAGGCTTCAAAAAGTTAGATGAGACAGCCGTCACTGGGAGAGTGGTAAGGAGCTGAAATATGAGACTGCCTTTCAGCTGTGAAGAACAATCTCTGTCTTCCAAGATTTTTTTTTTTTTTCTTTCTCTCAGACAAATTGTGGCACTGTTAGTGTAACTTAAAGCTGAGAGATGTCTGTCAGCTGCTTTGACAGCAAAAGCTGACAGATCTAAAATTCTGTCCAATCTTTCATTTTGGGTGGTGTTGATCAGTGGTCTTCTGAGGAAGAATTGAATTTAAAATATTGAATATTCCCTAACATATATAAAGTTAGATTTTTACCAAAAGTCTCAAAATTTGAATTATTTTCTATCACACAAAATTGGGCTAGGAGATATGTTATACTCTGATGCCCCTAAATATAGTCCTGTGGTATGTAAAATTGAAGGGTCAGGCAAAACTCATGAGGTATTTTCAGGAGGAAAAGCCTTTTAGCCTTTCTTGGCTGGGCATTTCATCTTCCCTAACTGTCTTTTAGGGACATAAAGCAACTGCAGTCACTTCTGCAGATAAGGTGTCATGCAAAGCTGCTTACTCTGAACTTACTCACAAATTGCCTTTCAAAACCACCCCTCCCCTCTGTGACTGAACAGTTAATTACTGGTAAATAGTTACCGTGGGTGAGACAGAGGTAGCTTGAAAGGCTAGGAATAGTTTGTTTGTTATTGAGATTTTGCATTGCAGTTTTTCAGTCCTATAATGCCTTGATGTTTTATGCTTTTCCACTGTGCTTTTGCATTACATGATACGGCCAAAGCAGAAATAAACATAGTGAGCACTTAAATTCTTCTAATCTTGGCTTTTGTGATTTTGAAAAGCCTTGTTGTCAGTGTCTGGATTGTATTTTGATTCCAGAAGCAGTTATAAGTTCTATTTCAAGTACCACAGCTCTGGAGTTTACAACGTGCTTTTGCTCAGGTTTTTTTTTCTTTATTCCCATTTTAAAAAAGTGCTTCCCACTCCTCTGATTTGAGTGTGCTTTAGGAAAACCCCTAATTGTTCAGTTCCAGTAGTTCAAAATAATTGTTCACTTAAGGAAAAAGAGAGTGTGGGTGGGGGGATGTTCTGTGGAGTTTGCAGTTAACTGGGAGTGGATCTACCTGTGGCTGAGCAAGCCACAGTAATTGGCAGTGCACCACAGCTGAGAACACTAATGAGTTTGCAGCACCTTCTCATGCTCTTCTCTTGCCCCTTCCCCTCCAATTCCTCCAGCCTGGTTATCTTTAACATGACCCATGCTTTGCACACCCCCTGTGTCTGCAGCCAGCCTGGATTCTCCAGGCTTGCCTGGAAATGCTGCATGAGGTGTAAAGTGTAAGCAAAAATTGGGAGTTTGGCCAGAACATAGGTGCAGAAGATCTGTGAGTTCTGTGCTGTTGTTCAGTGCTGGTGGTGGGAGGACAGTGATTATTTAAGAGCAGGGCAGTGGCTGATTTGTACCCCTTGAGAGCTCTGCAGGGTGTGGCTGCAGGATTCTCTCCCGTGCTGGCTCTCAGTGTTCATCAGCTCTGAGCACAGGCACGGCCACTCCTGGGGTGTGTCTGCCCTTGTCCTGTGTCAGCACAGGCACTCGGGGGTGCAAACACACAGGAGCAAAGTCCTGGCATTTGACTGGATCCCACTGAGCATCTCCTGCCTGTCACAACAGACATTTCCATGCTATGGCTGTGCTTTCATTTTTGCCAGGATAGAATCAAAATGCTTCAATTATTTGGTTGCCCCGTAACCCTCGCTAACAAAGGCTTATCAGAAATGTTTGCGTCCAGAGAATGAACTGTTCTGGCCCCTCTGGCTCGTAACCAGAGAGCCAAAACAGTGGCTAAGAACTCATCTGCTCTGTACTAGAGGCTATGGGGATACCTGAACTAGTGCTGACTTAATTCCTTAGCTTAAGGGAGTAAATCCATGTGCATTTCAGCCAACGTAATTCACCTGGCCATTTACTCCAGTACCACATGTCTGGAGAATGCCTTGTTTCATGACTTATTTCCATACTTCAGACTCAGATATTAAAGATCAGTAATCAAAGATGCCTATAAAACTTGAATTACAGTGATCTTTCTTGATTTTCTATACAATAGTAGCAATAGTAGTAGTAGTAGTAATAGTTGTTGTTGTTATTATCGCTAATTGCAATATTAACTGTTATGTTTTTGTTTGCTGCAGGCTGGAAATTAAATCCAGTTGTTGGTGCAGTTTATAGTCCAGAGTTCTATGCAGGTAAGAGTTGCTTTGTGATTGTCCAACTGCCTATGTTTGATTTTAGTATTATTTAAAACATGCAAAAGTACAGAATCTGTGTTTGGTGTGAGGTTTGGTTTCTTTGCGTGGTTCACATTATTCACAAGTCTTTTATACATTTGTGATTCAAGGTTTTACCTTACCTGGGCATACTAAACTTTATATAGAAGATATATGGATACCTTTTTATTGGAAAGTAGATAGTATAACATGAAGTGTACTGCAATATTCTAGTCTTACCTGAGATTTTATTTTATTCCATATTTCAGTACAGTCACTTTCTTCCAGGAATTCTTTAGTAAAGAACCACAGCAAAAAAATCTTATCTTATAAATATATATATATTTTGTACATATATGTGTGTAGACATAGATAGGTATAGAGTATCTGCATTCATATTTTTTTACTGAGCATTTTTATTTAAATTTTATATTTAGTTTTTCAGTTTGATGTTCTTGTATTTTAAATCTATATTTTCAACTGACCGAGACCAGATTCTGATCCTGGTTGCAGCTTGGAGTTAAAGAGATTCAGTTTTTGTCTGCTGGGAGTCAGTCATGGCTAGCACCACTTTCTAAATGTGCCTTAGCAACAGGATTGAAAATAAACTTATTTGTAGTCTGAAATCCAGTTGATTTCAGAGGAATTTGAATGCTGCCCAGAAGCAGCTATCAGGAAAGTATTTTTCATGGATGGTAGTTAACATGGGAAGAGATTGCCTGCAGAAGCTGGGGAATCTCCACTCATGGGCATATTCGAGTCTCCAGTTGACAAAGCTTAAAACTTTTGTTAGTTTGAGGGACTTCAAGAGATGAAAATTGTTGAAAAAGGCACCGTTGCAAACAGATATTTGTGGTTCAAAAAGTGCCTCTACAGAGGTAGATAAAAATGTTCCAATTAGGGTAAAAAGGGCACAGTATAATAAAAATACTAACTTGGCATTCATGGAATTGCAATATTTGGTGTAGGCAGAATTTATTTCCTTGCTGATGTATGTCTATGTTGAAAACAGGAATTTAACATTGATCTCGTTTGAGTAGTTAGTGAACCAACCCTGAACCTGTATAAATTAGAAAGTCAGAGTTATTAGTCATTTTATATAAATGACTTTGTGTTAATGACAAATATAATAATATTCCCATAGTACAGTAATCAATTTTCTAATACGTATGCAGAATTAACAATCTGACTTATAATTGTCTCATGAAGTAGGGCATGAAGAGTTCACATAGTTTGTAAATTAAAATCAATATTTTCAATCTCTCCTGAAGGTAATTTTCCTAATTTACTGGACTTTTCCCTAACATTTATTTTGTCTTTTAATTATAAAATGGCAGGTTATTGATTTTTTTGTATAACCTCCTAAAGTCCCAAGTGCATTTTTATTGCCAACACTAGGGAGGTGTTTGCCCTTCTTAATGAGAATGTTTAATTACCATTAGAAGAGCATTAATTTAATTTTATGAATTATGACACAAACTCCACCGCGCCATTGCAGAAAGTTCTATCGAGATACGTCATTTATTTCAGATTTTTTTTTCTCTGTTTATACATGCAGGCAGGTATTTGTTTGGGTTTTGTTGGGTTTTTTAATGCATTTTGTTTATATTGACTAAAGGGTGATATTTCTCACATTTGAACATTTAAACTTTCTTTTAAACAATTTAGTCAAAATTGTGCCAATCTCCTAAAGTTGTTAGGAAATGAAACAATAAAACAGCACTTCAATTCTTGCGTGTTGGAATAGAACACTATGACTTACCTTTACTTTTGGGGTCCCTCCACCACCTTCCTTAGAGAAGAAGCAATTGAATATTTGAAGATTATAAAATTAGAAATGGGAGTTTTAAGACAGTCAGAGTTCTACTTGTTTAGTTTAATTATTGTCTCCAGCACTGTCATGATAAAACTGTACCAACTTTTTCACAGCCAGTGCGAGAAGTTCCTTTAGCGCCTAATAAATGATGAAAAATTTGGCCACTTCTGAAATAAAGATGATACATTTACAGAGAAACTGTTGATTTAAAGTACCTTTAATCTTCATAAATAAGTGAAAAACAGAAGGTTATACAAAGCTGTCAGGATGGCACTGATGAATGGCAAATTCCCCCGTTTCTCAATTGCCAGCGGAGCCGCAGCCGCGAGGCTTCCCCGTATTGTACATCAAATCTGCCAACTCATTTCTGTGATTAAATATTCCATCAGTGCGGGCTGGAAGGCGGTAAAGCTTAACAAGATTCATAAGATGCACCACTTGAATACACATAACTCACTTCCTTGGATGGAGAGCACCCCGCATGCACAGGAAAATTAGAATTGAGTTAAATTACTCCGTAAGACAAGATCAATAGAGAAAGGAGAAGATCCCCTAATGCAATGCAAATCTAAGATATAGTTATGTCCTGACAACTTGAAGCAGACAATTAAAGTCAAATAGGGAGGAACACAATGTAAATCAACCCTAAAACCTTGAAGATAATGGTAAACAGTAGGACCAGTGACATGATTGTTATAGCTCAGGGTTTTTTCGGAGTGCACACTTCTGTGAAGGAAAACCTTTATTGAGGAAATGCATGACAGCTAAAAACGGAGACTCCGAGATGCACAACAGACACTATGGCAGGAAAGTATTACTTGGGGACTGCAAAATACTATACATTTACAAAACACTATGGATTTTTCTTCCTGGGTAGCCTTTCTAAGGCTGTTTTTGTGCCTGTGAAATGCTCGTGCTGCAGTAAATTACAGCGCTCCGGCACTGTGGCCCTTTATCCCTGGTGGCGTTGGTGTGGATTTCCAGGGACACGTTTGGGAAGGGCCCTCTGGAAACTCCTGCTGCGCTTCCAAGGCCTAGCGAGAGTCCCGGATGGCCACCAGTTCCTGCCCTTCCCACCCTTCTGCTGGGAAGTCCTAAAACGATATTTCAGAGAAAACTAAAGGACATTTTTTTTTTTCATTTATCATACCAGCTTTTCACGGAATTGCACTTTTCTGTATGTGCTCATGGATAGGAAATTTTTTAAAAAATTACTTATGGCAACAGAGTCTCCCTCTAGTAAATAAAAGCATACTGTTTGTTTAAGGGGGTTTTCCTCTTATGAGAAAGAAATGCTTAAATGAAGTTACGATATCCATTTGTTATCATTTCCAGTAAAATATTTATTAAATTCTTAGGCAGGTCCTCAAAAGGAAATTTGTAAGAAGCACTCTTCATGGAAATTGGGAGAATTTTTTTCATCTATTTGTACATCCATCCAGTTTTAATTACATCCCGTAGCTTTCCTTTATTTAAGCTAGAGTCTGTTCTTTTCCCCAAATATTCATTTATGGCTGGGAAAATACAGATTTGCAGCTGGGATTCTTTACTAGGTATGCTCTGGTACTTTCTTTGTTTCTGTGGTTTGTTATAATATCATTTTCACCTGCTTATTTTTATATAGTGTATATTTCATCTGTAATACTGAGCCTTTCTTTCTGCCTCAGGCAGCCTGACAGCCAAGTTCCATGTTGTTCCTTTCAGTTATTGCAGATCTTTTTGTTTTTCTCTTTTGGGTTTTGGAATGATGAATTTTTGAGCAATCTCTTGCACTCTCCTTATTGAAATATAGAATATTGTTGCACCTGTGTTAGTACAATAGATCAGTCCTGCAAAGAAGGTAGCTTGAGACACAGTAAGGCCATTTTAAAAGACTTTGTCGTTCCTGGCAGAAAATGGTTTTGCTATACCTGTTGGAGAGGCTCATTTTTGGCAGTCCCCAAATGCAAGGTGGGGGAGAAGATGTTACAGGAATTACCTGGAAATCTGGTGAATGCTCTTTCAGAGAACAGATGAGTTCACAGTGACTCACATGAGAAAATATTCTTGTCTGGTCATAACCAACAAAAAATATTTCAGAAATTTCAAAATTTAAGTTGACAGTGGGGAAAGAAAGGACTGAAGTTTAGACATGAAGAACCATTAGAGCAAGTCATGGAGCACAGCTCAGTGGAAAGTAGAAGATCCCATCCTCCTTTTCCTTAAGGCACTGTTATTTTTCCTGAATTTCATTAAGTTCTAGGAGTTTCAGGAGGGAGTTTCAAGTCATCCCACATAGCCGAGTAGCTGTATTCACTTCATAAGTGGTCTTAAGCCAGTGAAGACTGTTGTAAGCACCCAGTTTCTTGGGCAGTTACTCCAAGATCACTGGCAAAATTTTCCCCATCACACAAAATAAAAGAGGGGAAGAGTCTGTGCATTTTTAACTATTTTATAAGCCCTCAGAAGACGGAGAAGTTTTAGATGCCCGGGGCTTTTTGGCATGTTTGGATTGGAAGCCAGCAGTATCCACCAACAATCAGATTTTGTAACAAACTTCCTTTCAAAAATTTGTTCAAAAGTTTGGAATATAATGTTATATATAATTAAGAAGTAAAGAACTACCATAACAATATATACAGAAACATGCCCTTAAGTAAGAGGAATCCAGGGGAAGACAGGATTCCTGTACACTTGCTAATACTAATTCTCTTTGTTCATGTCTTAAAGCATCTATTTCTGGAGTGTGAGAGCACCTGGGATTCATTTCATCTTTCTAGTGTTTCTCTTTGAATTTAAATGAGTCTTGCATAAGCTCAGCAAATACCCTAGAAACACTTCTCAGTGAAGATGTTTGGAGTTTGGGAAGCTGAATTATATGCTTGCACAGCAATTCTAATCCTGGGGTAAAAGTTCACTGTATCGTATCGGTAAAGCAGAATTTTTGCAAAAGCTGTCTGTCACTACATAGATTTACTCATTTTACTATTTGATTACATACACTTAGATTCAAACTTTGCTGTCGACTAAGCAGATTTTCCTAAATAAATATATTTGCAGTAGTGTTAGATAAGCAGCTTAAATAGTTTTCTAACTACAGTTAAATGATTATTGTTTAATATTCCACCTGTGTTTTATAGATGCTCCTTCTCAAAGTATAAAACAAAGCTGTAACTGTTGTTTCAAAAATCATAATGTTAAAAGTGCCATCATACAAATGAGGACTTCCTAGGTAGATTAACACCACTGATGACAGCTAATGCATTTCTAAAACTCTGTGGAGCTTTCACAAGCCATTATAGAGGAAATCCTGGTTTACGAAAGATGAATAAAGCCGGGAGAAAAATGGAATTCAGCATCCGTACTAGTTATTTACTAAAAAAAAAAAAAAAAAAAAATCCAGAATTAATTATGCCTTATGCTACATTGTAATGAGTTCTTCATTAAAATATATACCCTCATGGAAACTAAACAAGGCTTATTCAAAGATAATGCCAATGAGTTATTTTTTAAAACATTAGTTTAGTCAATTGGTTGTATATTTAAATCTGGAGCAGGATTAATCTACCTCTATTCACCATCGTTTTGAAGTCTGCACATTTTAAAGAGATCACCACAGATGCTGTCAGTATTACCCTTTTAAAGGTGTTTCTCTTGGATGTATACCACACGGTATATACTTAGGCTTTGGTACTCTCCCTATGGGATCTCTAGAAGAAATTCCATAGATTTGATTATTTAATTGTAAATCTCCAACCATAGATACAGCTTTGTGCCAGAAGGTAGGAAACAGTTAAGAAGGGAGTTTTTGCTTCTTCAGTGTAAAAGTTTGTGAATTTTGTCCCCAGTACATTATGGGGGAGCCATTTGATACTGGATTAGGATGGATTTGTTCACAAACAGAATCTGTAAAAACAAGAAATCTATATTTGCTGAAAGCTGGAGTCCTTTCAAAATAGGGGAAAGGATGTGTTTGGGGGTGGATGGTGGGATCTCTTTGCTTGCTGGTAAAATCTTGTTGAGATGGAGGTCTTGATCTGCTGACCATGTTTCCATGTTTCTCCTGGTTTCACACAGTAGGCTTCCTTGTTTGTTTAGATATTATTTAAATGACCCAAAAGAAAGCCTTCTGACCAAGCAGGAGCTGTACTGTCCTTTCTTTGTCATTGACTTGTTTCTAAGTTCTTGTATTTGTTCAGATGTTTTCATTGTGGATATAGTTGACCAAATTTTAAAGGGCTAAAAAAGTTAAGTTCTTTACTCACAAAGAGAATCTTTAAGGAAAAATTATTCTTGGACTTCTCTTGTTTAAACATCATTCTGGTGCTTAGTGAAAATGTGTTCTATGGCTTCCTGGTTAGTGAGAGACCTAAAATGAGTGAAATAAGTAAGGTGGCAGCCTCTCCGGACCGTGTATGGTGTAGGGTTAGAGGCTGGATGTAAATCCAACTGTTTTAGAGCTACTGCTCCCATCTCACCAGCTGCTTGGGCAACACGGGTGAGCCTGGGTGGGCACTGCCTGGACCTCAGCTAAGGCTGCAAGATGCAGTGTTAGAATAAAACCGGGGCTGTAATCCAATTGCCAGCCATGGATGTATGTAAAAAGCACTGGTTTAAGAATCTCTCAGGAAAATTGAAGACAAACTGCAAGGTCATCACTGAAACATTTGTTTGTTCAGAACTGGGTGGGATATTTGCAATGCTAGATAAGTTAACAGCAGTTATGTGGAGGAATAAATTCCTCTGATTAGAAGAATAACCAAGTTAGGAAGATCCATATGTTAGGATGGACAGTCAGGCAGACAGACTATTCTGAAATGTAAAGTAATAAAGTAATATATGAAATGTAAAGTTAATACAGTTAAGTGGAATGGAAAACAACTCTGCTCTGTGTTAAACCTTGATTATATCTGTAAATTAATGCTAAAGAAGTTTAAGATTATGGTTAATTGTATTCCAAACATATTGCTAATGTTTTCTCTTCCATCTTATGCATTTGTTTCCCATTTTGAGGATTGGATGACAGGATCCCCAATATGCACTGTAATTGCATTTCATTATACTTATTGAGAGCAACTTTCAAAATACAGAGTTTTCATTTCATTTGTTCGCTGTGGAGGTAGCTGAGAGGGGGCTGTGCTTTACAAGCTTTACAAGCTCTGTTAGTTTGGTGCTTTCAGATTTTCTTTGGAAATCTCCAAGCATAGAATTGTTCCTAGTAAAAGTGAGTGCTTTGGAAAGTTTGGAAACATCACATTACCATTTTTGTAATGGCTTTTCATGCTCCTGATATTCTGGAACCTGTCTGGGCTAGGAAAGAAATAGACTAGCTAAAGCCAGGATTATGCATGATGATTCAATTTTTGGTCTTTTATATTCTCAGCTTGTCGTTCAGAATAGAATTTTATTTATAAGTTAGAACCAGCATTCACTGGTGTAAGCAAAGAGAACTGAGGGATTAGTAATTTGCATCTCTGCATCTAATTGCATTAGATTTGCATCTCTGTCTTATAGATTTACTGAAATAGGTAATTTACACAGAAAATAGTGTCTTGACACAATACGAGAGGATAAAGCATAAACACATCCACTTGTAATCCCTGCAGGGCCATGTTGAAACTGTAGTGTTTGTGTTTGGGCAGAAAGGCTCCAGTTTCATTTATTCTGTGATTCTTTTCCTATTGCAATCTTTATTCAACAGTCAGACGTATGAATGCAACCCATTTTAGTTATCAGCAGAACATGAGTGCATTTTGTATATTCTCAAGTATCTTATTTCAAGAAGAGTATAATACCAGCTCAGAGTTTACTTCAGAAGCTTATACTTCAGAATTTCTCTCATGTTTGTTTCTCAAAGTTACAAGTGAGCCAAGAACAGCCATCATTTACCTGCTTACCTACTATGTCTGCTAGAGGACCTAGAAAGATTAGGAATAAAGATTTGATTTTTCAAAGATCCTGAACAGCTCCAGTGGGAAGCATGCCCCAGTGTAAAATAATGGCAGTGAATGTCACTGAATATTACTTTATGTGCACCTGAGGTTGTAGAGGGAAATCTTATAGTAAACATATTTTGCAGGAAATCCTGATGGTACCACTCCATTTTTTTTCATGACTGTGGAGTGCCTGTCCAGTTTTTAGACTTTTCTGGTGACAGTGTGGAAAAGGATTTACACTTGGATGCCAATGATAAAGTTCACTAACGAGCACAGATAAACTCTCTAAGAATGGTGCAGATTTTGGTACAAGCACCAGCTGAGTTTGTGCAATTTAGTTTCGTTTTAGTTACCAGACAAGGAATGCCTGTGGCTGATTAATCGGTTTTGGAAAGGGCAGTTTGCTGCAATTGCTTTACTTTGTGCATGGAAACATCACATACATTGTTCCTGCAATGCAGCCAGTCTATGGGAAGGCTGGATTTTTAATTAAATTAGAAACAAGTCAGTCACAGTGTGTTTTGAAGCAATCAGGAGAAGGGGTAATCCATGGTACTGTGGGATGAGTTACCTGTCCTGCAGAGGGAAGAAGTGGAGAGAAGGGAATTGTGGGGATTATCTCACACCAGAGCTGCAAACTGTTGCTTCTCTGATTTTTACTTGCATGGTATTGACCCCTGCCAATTCCAGTCTGTGGCAGCATCCTGAGTGCTGCACATGAATAACTGGGGAGAGAGGTCTGTTTCCCAAAAGCTGGGAAATGGATGGTATGGCCAGCAAAGAATAATTGGAAGGATGGCTTACAAATTATATTTGCTGTAACATTCGTTGCTGTTCCCTGAATCAGTGCCTCAGTTCATTGAGTGTTTTGGGGACACTCTGAGAGGGATAATAAAGAAACATCCACTGTGCTTAGAAAATTGATGGAAAGGAAAATTAATGTCTTAAATAGAATTTTTGGATGGAGAGATCTCAGGAAGTGTCTTACAGACACATACCTTCACTGCCTGTTTTCTTGGTGTGGTTTTCTTTTCTCCTCTACTTTTAACAATGTATATCAGGTTATTTGTGTGTCAGGGTCTTGCTAAGTAAGTGTGGTATAGAGCACAGACTCTCATTACCAGCAGCAAGAACACCCAGCGTGTTCAATAATTCAATGCATTTCAGGTTTGCTGTCAGAAAGCAACATAGAAACAGATTTGGAATTAGGAAAATCACCTTTAGACATCAACTACTTTAGGTTCTCCTCCCTACCCTCTTGTTTAGGTGAAGCTATATATATATGTATAGGTGGGATTGAACATAGGTTTTGTTTGTATTTTTAACATATTGGAAGAAAGGAGGCATGTGGTTTGGGGTTATGCTACTTTATTCCTTGTTAATAATGGATGAAACAATCCAGTGTATCAACACAACCATCCATGAGTGGTTGTGTTAAAATCTGAAGGACATTATTCAATTTATAGAGATCCCAGCTAAATGAAGGCCCTCACAGAGCGCTTCTTTTGAATTAACAGCACATTTAAAAGCATACTAAGTCTGTGTAGTTTGACTATTGATAATGAAGGGCACTTAACTACTATTATGTATTCAAGAGAGAAGCTGTAGAGGCTCTCTTTAAATTCCCTAGTCAGAAGGGACAATAGAAGCTAACACACACTATTATTGTACAACAGGAGCCTTTTATTAGGTGTTTCTGATCCATTTCTGTGAGACATTTTGAAATAGTCCATCACAGAACAATATTTCAGACCAGAACAAAAATAGTGCTATTTCTGTCTGAAAATGCCAATATTAAATTACACTTTTAGAACAGCAGATCGAGAGTGGACATGGATTGCTTATGAGGATCCTTGATACACTTGCAAATCTCCTGATTTGTTCATGAGACATGCAGCTTTACAGTTTTCTTCATGCAGTGAACACCAAAGTGTTTAGGAATAATAGTTGTTGCAAAAGGCACGAAGGAAAAGAGTGATCAGAATGACCAGAACTAACTCAGGGAGCGCTGGGTATCATCCAGCTGGACAGGGAGAAAAAGAAAATTAAAAAAACAATCACTGAATTCAATAAAGAAGGTATTTTTTAGATTTAGATTAGGCTCTTAAAATAACAGTTTATAATAATATAGGCAAAATGAAACACAATTAGCTTCGGTTTTTATTCACTTTTTCCTGTGGCTTTGTTTGGATTTTTTTGTTTGTAAGTAGTATTATGGAATGGATGAACTGGTACTTAGTAGTGAGAGGCAGTAAGAAGCTCCTTTTGGTAACACAATAGAAAAAATACGTGTAAAGAGCAGCTGATTTACCTGGAAAGCTGAGAGCACAATGGATTAGAATAATGTAATCATCAGTAAATCTCCTTGTATGTGGTGAGTTATTTAGTTCCTGTATTACAAACACTCATTTTACCTACCTGTGCACTAAAACCCAGCGCAGGCCAGCCCTGCATATTGAGCTGATTAATTCCTGCCGCTGAAAACGCTTCTGTGCTTGCCCTCATTATTTAGGCAGCAGCTGGATGCTCTAGAGAACTCAGCACCATTGTCACTCTCCACTTCTTCAAAGAGCTTTCTGTGAGGCTGTGGTTTCTTAGGACTCCTGAAGTGAGAAGAACATTTTTCCCCCATGTCTCACTTGGTTATGTTCCAGGGCAAACCCCCAATAAGTGACGTGTGTCCTCTTCTTTTCTGTAATTTCCCCCCCCCCCCCCCCCCCCCCCCAAATTCTTGGAGAATTTGCTCTGTAAATTGGGAACTTTTGGTTCATGAGCCAAGGTACCAATGCCATGTGTATGGGGAGGCGGTGCATTGTAAGCTCAGGTTCTCTGTCGTGGTATATAACCTTTAAACCATTGCCAGGAAAGGCTTCTAGAAGTTTCATCTCCTTCCTGTGGCAGGAGAGAGCTGGGCCCATAATCCAGGCTGTGCACCACTGTTAATTTTACACCAACAGCATGATTTTAGCTAATGGTGTCTGGTTTTTTTTCTGCAGAAAATGTTATTTCAATTTATACTTCCTCAAACAGTACCATGAGAGATTCCAACTAATTTTGTAAATTCTTTTAAACTAATTGCAGATCTTTACTTTGAAGCTGCCTGTAGTGCTGGCTACACAGTGGTTCCAGTTAAAAGCTATTTTTAACAAAAGGGGTTTAAAAATCCTCTATAATTTAGTGGGTGAGTCCACATGTTGTTGATCCTTGGTGTTCCTTCTTGGTTCTTTGAGTATTTGAGAAATAGAGTGATTTTTTTTAGCTGTGTTTGACATGAGGCAGTGAGTACTCTGTGCAGCACCACGAGTACGCTGGTATTTCTATAGATGAGTTTATATGCATCATGTAAATAACTGTACACAAAAAACTTATTTTTAAAAGTATAAAAAAATGAAGGAAAATACATTTAGTCAGAGATCTTGAAACCACTGGGAACTGAATTTCAAGTATTCTAAAAATATTAATGACTGCACATCACTTTTTTTCACAGCCCTGAATATTTTTAGAGTAATTATTTCTCAAAATAACTATGGTGCTTCAGCAAAGGACCTCATCAAACAGTGCATTCTTAATCATAGGCTGGAGGAGAAAACAGTGGAGGAAGAGAAGGATGAGTGGGAATAGTCTTTGATCTTGGGAAGCCTGGTTGTGTCCGTGCTGCCAGGCAGCATTCCAGGGGTGAGGGCTGGGTCTCTGCAATGCCCCTGCCCCCAGGCTGGTCCCCTCAGTGTCCCCTCTGCCACTGCTCCCTCAAAACTTTATATTAAAATCCTCTTTCTTAAAAAAAAAAACAAACAACACCAACTCCTTTATTCCATCACATTAGAATTTAGTGTTCTGGAGGAATAATACTACTTTATTTTTTTTTCCCATTGGGGAATTTATAGATTGTTTCTGTGTTCTGAGGTTTATCCAAGATCTTAGTGTAAATAATTCAGTCTTCCCTCAGTTGTATTAATTGCAATTTAAATATTTTTAATACCAAAATTAGATGCAGAAGAAATAATCTTTTCTTAGTAAAGTCGATTAAAAAGTTCAATATTTTTTTCTAACAAAATCTAATAATAATGTTTTCGTTATCAGTATTAATTTTATGTACAAATTCAAAGGCAGATTGTCAAAATATAATTAGAAGGCTCTATGCAAGAAATTAAATACACTCTAGTAGCACAGATGAAAAAAGCATCTGTTTTGAAGTACTTTAATTAGAAATTAGACGACTAGAGTAGGGAAAATTAGATTTGTATAAGATGAAATCAAAAAAAAATATAAGAATCTTAGCTGCAAAGAATAGGAAAATACCTTTGGAGGAAGCCAAGTGTTATCTAGGCTTTATGGTGAATAATGTAAATAAACTGTAACCTTTGATTTCTAAAATTATTTTTCTCTGTTTTCTAGACATACTTGAAGTCATTATTGTTACATTATTCTTAAAACCTAATGAAAATGACTGATTTTCCTAATGTGTTTCTCTCAGCTGGATGAATGCCTCTGGGTCTTCAGCTCACTTTCATTTTCAGGCTTCTGCAGTAGCTCGAGTTTTGAAGCATCTGTGGTGTTAAATTCATCCGTATTCCATCATGCACATTCCTGGGGTCAAATGAGGGTGTGGATAGGGCCTGTTTATTTCATAACCTGAAAATGCTGCTCCTAATTAGGATCCCAATAGGTGCATGTTCATTTGCCAGCTTCCACACGAGGACTGAAGGCTGAGAGAGATATCAACAGAGTCTTAAAGTGGAAAAAACAGCTCGTTTTATGTTTTATATCAGTCATGAAGGGCTAGAAAAAAGGAAGCATCTCTAAATCCTGTTAGTTAAGGGTATGCTATTGTCTGGGAAGTTTAGAAGCATAGTAATTAATGAGATTTCCAGTAGTCACAGTCTTAGTTAAATTGCATAAATTACAAGAATTATTTTATTACTCTCCAGTATTTCCACTATTTCTCCTTCAAGTGACAGCTGCAAGCAACCATTAAAAAACTGGTTAATGGCAGAAAATTTTTAACAAATATTTTCTGAAAGAACTCTGGCCTGGTGAATGGAAGTTGAGAATTGCTCCTGCAGTACTCTGGAAAACGTGCCTGCCATTTGTACTTAATCCTGTCCTTCCAAGCACATTGGACTCAGCTCAGTGCAGTTCCATTGCACGTCAATGCACAATGTCTGAAGATTCACAAATCTCCATATAGATTTGATGGGTTTGAATTGTGTGATTCACAAATCCTGACAGCTTGAAGCATGTCAGTGTATGTGTACATAAAGTCCTGTGTGTGTAAATACAGATATATGCACATATATCTGCAAAACTAGATGTCTCATATCCCACTTTTCCTCATGGACTGTATTCCAGAAGTGCAGAAGTTTCTTTTCTAGTTTGAAAGTACAGTTATTTCTGCCTCTGATCAATGTTCAATCTGTATTCAGCTAAGACTGCTAAAATACAATTTTAAGAAAAACTGAGGTGTTTTTTTAAGTTCATTTAAAAGAAAAAAGGAAATAACCTGAAACTTGTGTCATATGTTCAAAATGAGCATTGCAAAAGTGTTGGTTTAAATGGATTTGGTTATTGCTTTTACTTTTATTCTTTTGGAAAGAAAAAAATTGTTTTGTTTTATCTGGTTTTGTTCTTAATCCTGAACCCAGCTTATTTACTGGAAAGTAGCTCATATTTGTGCATTCCTCTGAGCAAAAAATACTGAATTGAGATGTGTCAGTGATCACTTAGTGGTAATGGGAGTGATGTAACTCAGGTCATACCTGGCCTGATGTCTGTCCTGGGAATGCTGCACACGATTTTCCTGCTGTGTTGGCTTGAGGAGCCTCATTCCAGCCAGGGCCAGGGAGCTGAGGAGGCAGCAGCCGGGTGGGGAGGGTGGGTGGGTGCTGCCATGGGCAGCAGATGTTGGGAGAAACAGGGTGAGAGGGAGAGAGAGCAGCTGGGCGAGGCGCGGGGGCTGCCGCTTCCCGCGGGGCGACGGCGCTGTTGGATTTTGGGGGCATGTCTGTGTTCTGCTTTCTCCAATGTCAAACTGTCACTGTCTGGGCTCTTTCTGCTTTGGAGTCAAAGGACAAAAAGTGCCCCTGGTTCAGTGCACTGCTCCGGTTGTGACTTTATTTCTGTTTTGAGATGAAAACTGAGGTTTAGTTGAAGTGTTCCGAAACCAGATACCACTCTCTCTCTCTTTCTTGTAGGCAGGGTGCTGCTGTGCCAGGCAAACCAGGAGGGATCTCCCGTGTACAGTGCCCCCAGTTCACTAGTATACACATCCACAAGTAAGCTAGTGTTATGGCTCGTTTTTTTGTTCTGTTTTGTGACAAAAGCACATTAATGTGAATTAAGCCCCCTAAAAATGTCAACTTTCCCAACAGCTCTTGTTAAGGTAAATGTGGTGTTTATAAACTTATGTAAGTAATGTCGACAGACAATTCAGTGTTTTCAGTTGCATCTTTGTTCTCAAAATATATTTTATTTTAAAAAAAAAGAAAAAAGGAAAAAAATTGCCTATATTGCGATGTTGTACAAAAATGGTCAAAAGTTCTACAGTAACAGTGACAGCTTTTGGAATCCAGTACTGTTGTGTGCTCTGCATTTCGTGTAGAAGATGTTGTGTTTCTTCTTCTGTCCTGCTCACAACTGTGATTTAATACACAAACAGTCTGTTATCATGCCACCATTTGATTGGGTCAGGAAGCAAATAGATATGAAGTCTTTTTTTACAAAGGGAAAACAGCCTGTATGAAAGGGGGTATTTTGAGCCAAAAGAAGCGGCCCTAATAAAAGGAGCAGAGGCAAGCTGCCATGATGGATGCTGTCATCAGCCATTTTTCCATACAAAACTGTGGAGTAGAGATGTGTCCTCTGAAATTCTGAGCAGAAACCTCTTTCTGAGAGTGTTTCAGATTGGATTGGTGGTTCCACTGATGCTCATTCTGGCATCTAGCAGGATGAGAAGCCTGGAGCTGAATGCAGGAGCAGTAAGTGCTGCTGGCAGCAGCCCTGGCTCTGTGTTCATTGTAGTCCTCTGTGAAGAAAATACATGGTCTGACTTAACAACATCATCAGATATGCTCTTTATGAAGATTGTATTCAATCTAGAATGCAATTCTGCTCTCTTAGAGCTTATCTAGGCTACTAAAATAATTATTTTTTTTAATTAAAACCAGGAATGAGGACAAAGGACTTCCATAGTGATCATCTCTACAGTCATGTAGTTCTTTATGTCAAATGTTATCAATGGCATCCCTAGAGCTGCAGATTTTCCTGGATACATGTGGGATCCCCTTTAAATCAGGAGTCTGGAGTCTACAAATGCATAGTGAGCTAACCAAATGTATCAAGTGTTTTAAATTGCAAATTAAACTGTTAGCTAAGTCTGCATTTGCTTCCAGGTGCTCCAAGAATATTTTCTAATACGTCACCTTTCCCTAGAAGTGTTTTTTTTTACTACTTGTAGTGACACAGAGATATGAAGTACTTACAGTTCAAATTAATGCTCCCTTTTGGACATTTTTAGTGCACTCCTTTTTGACTGACAACCGTTTTCCTAGAAAATGACCCAAACATTTCACTCATCTCACTATTTGGGAGCTTCTTTTAGAAAAGAGGGGGCAGTGTTTGGTATAATTTTCTGAAAATTGCTTTTCTTTGAAAGCTTTTCATAAGTTTACCCTGTTGCTCCTATTGCCTCACTGAGTTGTACCCGAGGAATTTTATTTCTGGGATTGCTGTTTCCATCAGATGATATTTCCACTAATGTTGACTCCCTAAAGAGACACTGTGAGCAAGCTGAGCTCTGGGCTTCACTGTTTCCTTTATGTCCCGTGAGTCAGTCCTGCTGAAAAACCTTATTTTGCAGTGGTGCTCCTTGAATAATGATATCCTAACAAATACCTGTTTGTTTTCAATTATGTCAAATACATAAATAAACAGGCTTTGCCTATCTGCCTCCCACTGGGCAATGTGTAATACACAGTTTCATAACAGACATTGCTGGTAGCCCTCACAGTAGAAATTATTACACTTTTGTTGAATCTGTGTGTCTGCAAGTCATGATTTTTCTTTTATTATCTATAGAATTCTATCTTGCCAAAATGCAGTTTCCCCTTCAGGGTCACAACTCCTAATAACACAAAATTACTACAATTACTAAATATTGTAATTAGGTTTTTTTATTTCTCCTCATTACAAAACTTTCAATAAAGATGTAAAATAGCTTCATTTCTATAGGAAATTCCACTAGAAGTGAATAGAAATAAAGGCTGACTTTCGTCTCATTTCTTTTATTAGTTTAAAGATCTTCTATATTCCATTTTTATGCACATTTGTAATATTGAAATTATAACTGATAAGTCAACATTAGTGGCTAGGAGATGAATACTTGTACTATTATCATTCCATGTAGACAACAATATTGCAGCCTTCCTTTTTGATAATTTGTTAATTGTTTATTCTGTTACTGCTGATATTGTAACTGTGTGATATTTTAGAACCTTACAATGTAAGAATTAAGAGGTTTTCAATTTGTAGTTGTTTTAACAGAAGGGAAAGAGTCTGCTCAGATTTTTCTAAAGCCCTCCGAGATACTTGAAGTTCAGTAAGTGCTAATGGCATTTAGGAATTTTCAGGTATTTGGAAGAGGATAGTCTCCATTTTTCAAAGTGGTGTCTAACTTTTCCTCTTTTGCTCCTGAGTTACAAGGTATGATGCACTGAAACATGGTTGTAAGATGTATTTTTCTTAATTTGGCTAGCTTGGCTTCTCACTGAACTTTTTGGTTTGTGTTTGTACTGGCCACTGGTAGCCTCTGATGACTCTGAGCACCTTTACCCGTTGGCTCTCCAGAAAGCAGACTGCGATTCTTGGAGCTCCTCTTTCCCTTCTGATATTTTATTTCTCCAGGATATATTTTATGTATCACACTGTACATTTCCCAGCACAATGATTAGTTACACCTCTGAATATGTCAGGAGATGGAAACATGGTTCTGCTTCCTTCCATCACTTCTGGCCCTTCCCATAATACAGAGAGAAATGAGCTGTTTCTCCTGCAAGCAGTGGAACAAATCAGCAGCAATAGTCTCTCATGCCTCATCTGTTCTCTTATGCTGAAGGAGAAGATGGGACCTGGATCAGTTTTTCATTTGCACATCTATTGTTGGAATAGATCATTTGTCATGTAGAGAGCAGAGTTTCAGCATGCCAGTGTGTTCCCATCCCTGGGTGGGACAGGTCCTTTGACAACCACGGCCGGAAAATCCGGGCAGGAAACCTTGGCTGCTGTAGATTCCCACAGAATTGGCATCTCCAGGGCAGAACTGATGCAACAGATTTCAGTTAAATCCTCCATCATTACCGTAATGCAGACTGCAGACAAGTATTGAAAGGAGTTACATCCAGCAAGGAAGGATTGGAGTTCACCAAATCCCAGTGAGTCAGCACTCACTGCAATCTTCCTAGAGGCTCAGGATATCTCACTGAAAGTAAATGAAAGAGTTTGGCTGCACGTAACTGACAGTTTCTTTTTGCCCTCACTTCTTTAGAATAGTTGCTTCCACAGGCGGTTTTAAAGTCCTGAAGAAATTTGTGTCTACTGGTAAATAAGAAATGTATCGAGAATAATTTTGGAACTTTTCCAAATTGAAGCCACACATGAGTAGGATCCATGAGAATATTAAGACCCTGCTGGACAAAAGGAAGATTCAAAAGAAGAAAAAAAGTTCTGTCCCTGAATGTCTGTATTACTGTTCTGCCAAGGGCAGTAACACAGCTGGGTATGTATGGCTCAAAAAGGCAAAAATACAAATCTGAATTTATGCAAAAACTTTTAAAAACTGTTTTGTGCCTATTTTCCCCATTTTTCTATAATGTAGAAGTGCCTGAAAATGTGAATGAAGTAGAAGCTCGTGAGAGCCAAAGCATGGAAGGAAGAAGATGTGAAGTTGTAGAATTGTAAAGTAATTCAGGTTGGAAGGACCAGGGTGTGCACCAGGGCACCTCTAAGGATGGAGCTTGCACACCCTTATGGGATCATCTGTTCCAGTGACTGAAGGTGCTGAGAGTGGAAACCTCTCATTGCAAGTCACATTTGTTGTCCCTTGTCTCCCCAGCGTGTTCCTGGCTCTGTTTCCCTGATGTCCCTGTCCTTTGTGGCAGGGCATGGAAGAGGAGATGCATTTCCAGTAGAAATCCTTGTGCTCTGGACTGGCTCCCAGCATTCCTGAGCTCACCCAGCCCTTGCTGGTGTGGTGTGGTAGCAGCCTAAAGCTGTGCATCCCATTCCTCAGGAATGTCCAGTTGTGCCTGCCCAGGCCCCATGGATGGTAATGGGAGAAAGATGGAATTTAAAATTTAAAGGGAAGTTCAAAGGCAGCTAAATATTTTTTACTCTTTAAATCAGCACTTTGATCTCTGAAACTTTTAGGCTTTATTTTAGCTCCAAGTAAGCATAAAGATACTCGAGCTATTGAGTGTGTAGCTACTAGTGGATTTTTCTGAGCGCACGTTGAAAGGACAGTTCATTTTAGCTACATGAGTAGCTCACATGTGTGGTAAAATATTTTAATTTTCTACATGCCTTTTTTCGGAATGATGTGCAAATGAACACCTCTATCTCCCAAATGTTTAGCATGCCCATAAAAGAGAATTTTTCCTTGACTTCAATGAGTACATTTTAAACTGAAGTCACTTTTGGCTTAGATTTCCTAAATGTTGGAGTTGTTTCATCTTCAGTAAGCCTGCTTATCAGCTCCTAAATAAATCTTTCATGCTGCAATCAAGTGATAGAATTAAAAGAAGAAAAATATGAAAATGCAGAAATCCGATATTAATTCGTTTTATTTTATCATACTCAAGGGCAAATGAAGTTGATGGCCCATTTTTTAATTGATATATTGATTACAGTTTTGGAAGAAGTGATGATGGAATTCAGCAAAAATGATTGAGGTGGTACAAATGCTTATAAATCTGTCCCACATTGTTCGTGTTCTTTAATTGTAATTGTCTGATAAAACTTCCATCAGTTTCTTTAATTAACCTAATGGTCTAAATGAATTTCCAGATCACTGGTTATTCATTTCAATATAGAAAATGCCATTACATTGAGTTTAATTAATACTAAGTAAGTTCACAGTCCATTGTACCATTGGAATAGAGTTTTATTGTTTTAACTGTTTAAATTATGAATATTATTTCCTCTCATCTTGTTTGTCCCATTTATGGACTTGAGTGTTCATTTTCTATTCATGCTAAAATAGCATAAACCCTTTATAATTAAAATATTTAAAACCCAATGCTCTTCAAGCTTGCATCCTCAAAATACCAGTGTAGATGTTTTTTGTATTTATTGTTTCAACTATTTTTAAACAGAATTCAGTCCGTGCCAAACTCATAATCCCATGATATGCCCTAGAACATCTTATTTGTCTTGATATTCCTTTCACAGAAGTACATATGACAGATAAGCACTCACCAGAGAATACTTTTGCTTTGCGTCAGACAGATATTAAAACAATAAACTATGTTGCCCTGGGATTTTAGCTTATGAGCGACCAGGAAACAACAAGGCAAAGATGAGATGTTTTTGAAAGGTGGGAAGGCAGTTCTTTTGGAAAATTCCCTGGAAACCTTTGGACCAGTAATATTTTTGACAAGAAATATTTTTAATGCTAAAGGGGTTTTTTTGTTTGTTTTTTTTTGTTTTGTTTTTTTTTTTAAATCAGGAAAACTTGCTTCATTCCTTCAGAGCAGATGTTAGATATGTTCCAAAATTATTCCAATATTCCTACTATTCCATGCATTATGTGCTAGGAGAGAAGAAAAATCTATGGCACAAGCATAAAATATTATTTACATGATATGGGAATTTTGTTCTCTGTTAAAAATATCAGCACTTACATATAGCAGGCATATGTCCTAGTTTTAAAAAGATTTTTTTTTCCTGTGGGTGTTTTAATTCACAGATGGAGGATGGTTCAGGATCTTACTTATAGAATAAATAAGGAAAATCATAAATATACATTTTATATTTTTGAAGACCACATCCAATAGTAGGATTTATTGTATTTGAGGACTCATAGTGCTACAGAAATGAAAATTAAGTCAAGCCTGTCTGTGCAGTATGTCCTTGCTTTAGAAGTAGGTTACTTGGCTCAGGAATATTAGTAAACCACCTAAAAAATGCTGTATGAAAGTATTTTCATGTTTCTTGTTTCAGTGAAGACATTCCAGCTTTTATTTTCCTGTGGCGTTACTAATGGATTGAAGGAAGACCTTTGACATTTCTATTATGTTCTGGGATATTTTCAATACCAAGAAAATTACACAGGGAAAATAGAAATTTTCGAAAGGTGGTTCAGAGTGCGCTTCTGAGACAAATCATTAGTCGAAGCATTCGGTTTAGAAACCTTGATTCTGTTGATTTTGTCAGGTTTAATCTGCTGCACACATGTAATTACCTGAAAATTATACTGCAATGATGGTAGTCTGCTGACACTCCAAGCAGCTGCAGGGTAGGTGCTCCTGGCACTTGGTGTATCCTTCTCTGGGTTTTGTGTCACTCATGACTGACCTCATTCAATCCAAATGGACATGTATTGCAATGGCATCAATGATTCTTTTTTTCTGATTTTATTGTTGTAGTTTTTCTTAATTTAGCTGTTTGGTAGGCTTGCCATTTTGAATTAGAAAATGGGTCAGGAACGGTTTAAAAAAATGAGTATTCATATGGTATAAATAATTTGCCAGCACTACAGTATTTCTGAATTGAATGTAGGAAGGTTCTGCAAACTAAATTTTTAATTGGTCTGTTTTCTCTTAAGCTGAATTGGAATGGCAGGTCACTTCACCACTGATAAAATACATATCAGTGGATTGTATTTACACATCGGAGGTTTTGTCGTGCTTTTTATTGCTTCATAGGAAACAGGTAGAGCAGCCCTGCAAAGGAGACTCTGATTGAACCGAATTAACCATTGTAGGGCTGCAATTCCTGACTGAGGGTGCAAAAATCCTGCCAAAGGGAAGTGTCCATACATCTGAGAAGAGCAATCACATATATCATTTCCAGGCTACAAACACCTTATTACTGAACATTTAGGGGTCAAACTACCTTTTGATGTGCTTCCTGAATTAATTGCCTTTATTTATGAGGAGAATCGCCTGGTAGTAACCAGGAAAAATGTGCCAAGTGCCCTTCCCATTTGTATGTTAAATACAGGAGGTTCAAGTGAAAGCTTGAAGAAAGAAGATACCAATAGCAAGTAGGAAGGGAATGGCTTTCCATAATTCCCTGCCCGATGTATAGAAGTGTAGAGAAATATTGATGTCATCTCATGTTGAAATGTCTTTAGAAGGTTTTTAAACACTGTTCTGGACCATTGTGTTGGGCCTTATTTGATGCAGGATAACGCCACTGATTTTCAAGTAAGACAAAATAGTACAACATTTTAAAAATTTTAGTAAAGCTATATTCATATGTATTGCATTATGTTCTTGATTTAAGTATCATCCTGTTTTTAACTGTAAAGTGAACCTCTTTGGGTTTGGTTTGGTTTTTCTTATTATAGCATTGCCTGAAATTATTCTTACAGCATTTTTGATGTTCTATATCAGTATACATTGTCTTTCTGTAACTGTTTTCAGGATAACTCTCATTTTATCTCCTGTCTATCCATGTTTTAAATGGTGACTTATAAGTTGTCACTAAGATATATTGTACGTGTCCAAAATCTGTAAACGCGGCTTTCGTTTCACTCCCACAAATGTGTTTTTAGGGCCTTGCTGTTTACCCTCATTCCTCTGTTGATCTGTTCAGTGCTGGAGCAGTGTGTCTGGAATAGCAGGCTCAGGAGTTTTGGAAAGAGAGACAGGTCCTGAATTGTGTCACTGACTATTTTGCACTTATACACAACCCTACGCGTGGGTAGTGGGAGACGGCTGGAAAGATAGTAAGTTGTGGGGAGTGTCTCTGTCCTTTTCTTCAAATAATAAAAATTGTGAGTGGCCAAGGACAGTTGGGACCTCGGGTGCCTTCCCTTGGTGTTCTGCTGTTGGTGGAGACACAGCACTTGGCCCCTGGCAGCACTCATGGCTAACCCGTGATTTAGGGCAGTAGGACTGTTTGGACTTACTCCTCTCAGTAGGCAGAAAAACAGTGAGAATTACATTTAATAATTACATTTTCGATGTACATTATATTTACATAGTGAGAATTGCGTTCAGTATTATTTTGCATCGTGTTCTGTGATGCAATTGTACATCAGACCCCTTTGTGCACAGTCCTGCATGCCGCCTTCCAAAGTCTCCCTGGCCCTGCATCTCTGCTGTGCCACTCATTTTTAGTACCAGACACACAGTGTTGACTGTACATCTCAAATCATCCTGTCTGCCAGAAAGCAAACTCTTAATTTTGTGTTTTTCAGCTTAGCTTGTAAGGTTTGCTTTCAAATAAAGGCACACCTTAGTGTCACTCCCTTTTGTGATGGTTGTTATTGAATCATGGCTCTTAGAACCATGCTGTGTACAGCAAAATTCAGCCTGAATTTCACAGATAGTAAGTGCTTTTTAGGAATTTACATTTTTAGTATCAATATGACTTTGCAGGTGCAATTCTTTGTTTTGACAATTTTTCCATTAGGGTTTGGATTAGGTTAACAGCTGGGTTTTCCCTCTTACTTCCTGCCTAAATTGTTCCCAATGGATTCTGACAATGCTCTTTTTACAGTTTAATAATTTTGTTGAGCTTTAGGAATCCTTGTGTCATCTAAACACATTTTCTTGTCACCGAATAATTGACTTTCACAAAAACTCAAATCACTAAATTTTGTTACCTCTTTATAGCAGGGCTACTCTTCATCCAGCTTTCCACAGCCATGGCCTTTTACCTTTGTCTCAGAAATGGTGCTTTGTTAGACACAGGGGATTTCTTCCATTTGCTTGAAACTTATAGCTGTCCAATAACTGGGAACACCAGACAAGATATTGATCACTTTGATCATCTATATTTGAAGATTGTTCTTTAATTTAAGATCAAACATGTCTTCTCTGATCTCTTACTGGTTCTTTTCCTTTATGACCTGGGTGCTTTGTTTTTACCTCCTGAGCTTTTTCTTCTTTGTTAGTTATTTCTTTTGTGAAAAGCCAACTATTCCTTGCACCTCAACTATTTGTAATTTCAGCTACGCAGTACTCTCATTTTGATTTTAAGTACATCATAAGTAATTTAACCACCACTTATAGCTTTTTCTTTAATTTAGAGGTGCAGGTTGTTGTCATTACATAGCTTTACAAAAGAGTACTCAATCATCTTAGCTGTTCCTTTGTATCCCTTCACGTCCTTCATTTTCTTCTGCTTGTTCTTGGAAACCTCTTGATGTCTTAGGATGATGTCAGGTGGCTGCATATGCCAGTTAAAGAACGACGAGGTACAAGGGAATTTCTGATAACCACAGAATCACTAAATGGCTGAGTCTGAGTGGCTGAGGTTGGAAGGAGCTCTGGAGAACATGTTGTCCACCCCCTGCTCCAGCAGCAAAGCCTCGAGCAGGCTCTCCAGGACCATGCTCAAACAGCTTGTGAGTATCTCCAAGGATGGAGATCCTGCAGCCCCTCTGGGCACCTGTGACCAGTGACCAGTCCACCCTCACAGGGGAAAAGCTTAGGCAGGAAGATGAGACAGTTTCCAGGCTTGGGCGTCAAGATTTTGCTCAGAAGGTTATAAATGAATGGCATATCATGGTAGCAACATACATTGAAACTAAGAGTGGATTGTTTATTGGTACATGAGGAGAGATGAAACAAAAAGAATAGCTCCATATGGAGTTTAAATAGTCACAAAGAAGGCAGTATATGCAAGTCATTGAAATAATAGATCAGTTAGATCTGAGAGCAACTTTAAGATAACCAAATGAAAGGTTTTATTCGAACAGTTAAGTGTCTTCCTATAATTTAACATAGGGATAAGCACATTAAATGGTAGGTTGCTTCTTACTGAAATATTTAGTTTATGGGTTTTTGTGTGCATTTGATTACAGTTTGGTATGGAAAAATCTAAGAATCTGATTCTTCCCATGTCTGAGGCTGAAATATTTGAAAACAGTGTTTTAAAGCACTTGTCTATCCGCTTGCTAGAAATACTTACTTACACATCAGTATAAAAAGTTTTACCAAATTTACGTGAAATTTGGTGCTAATTTGGATTTGACAGGAAACTTAATGCAGTAGTGTTGTGTAAAGGGATTCAATTACAGTGTGCAGTGTTTTGTAAGTAACTGTCTTGCATAAAAAAGTTAATTAATCAGAGCTGTGTCAATTTCCTTGTGCCATGTCAATTTGCAGCAAGGTAATTAATCACTAATCGCCCAGCGTGCAGCAAACTAAGGGACAATCCATGAATCATTTGTTGTTATTTTTTTTCCAAATAAATGGCACACAGAGCCATGAAGAAACACATCTTGCCTTTCATAATATTTTTATCGACAGTTTTGCATGTTGTAATAGACTGCAGCAACAAGCAGCTGTAGTTCAATGGAATATGAATATTAAAGAAACAAATGAGAGCAGATTTATAGGCCATTGCTTTTTCTGTTATGTCAGTTTTGAGATTACACTGAGCAAATGAACAGTGAAAAATTACTCTTCCATGTGGAGAATGGTGATTAGACCTGTACATTAATTAGAGATTTTTGTTTTCCTTTTTAATGCATTTCAAATGAGAATGTCCTATAAGTAGGGGTTTCTCCGAAATATAGATTTATTCATTCCTAAACAACAGTGTATTATACTGGCATGTATTTTTCTACAATAGTAAGGAAATAATCATTCTATAATTTTAAGTGTGGTTCAAAAAATAAATAGCTTGTGAAAGAAAGAAATAGAAGTGACCAGTTGTGACTGTGTTTGATGTATTTGGGAAATTTCCTTTGAATGCAGTTAATTCACAACTAGATCCCAGGGAAAATCATCTCACAACAGTGACAGGTGGAGAAATGTATTTTCAGCCTGCTAATTTTAAGCACTGTGAACTTTGTAAAGATTTTTTTTACCCTGAATTTGAAGTGTGTGTATGTACATATATTTATATATAATTTAAATGCCTTTTCATGTTAAAATCTGTGTTAACAGAGTTTACATTTTGCTTGCAGTGTGCTTTGGTCTGTGTATTTAAATGCACAAATCCTCTTTAGCACAGTGTTTATAATTCTTTCAAAGAGTGCCACTTAATAATACTTATTACTATTATAGTGAAGGGGAAACACAGAACACATTGGGATAAACTGCTGATTCTGTTCCTGAAATCTCAGATAATATCATATAGATTATTTTGCTTAGCCTTTCTCAGCATGCTACCCATTATATCTCTTTGTTTTTAATTTATTGCGTTTCCTCAACGGGGATCCTCCTGAACTATGGGAATAATGTAAATGTGTCTCCCTGTCTTTCTAGCAGTTAAACTGCGCCGCAGTAAATTAGCGATAAACTGATTCAAACACGATGTAACATTAAAATTCTTCACCATAAAACATTTGCAAACTCTTGGTGGCAGATGACCTGCTACTCTGTGCAGAGGAGGAGAGATTAGGAGTGATGAGAGGTAGATTTGCTCATCCATTTTGATGGCACACCTTTCTTGGGGCATATGGCACTCTCATACAAATTCAGACCGCAGCACAAATGTGAAGAATAATTGCCCATTAAAGTGGCTGTATATTTTTATGGCTTTGATACAAAATCTGCCCCCTGTTGTTTTTTGCATCTGCTGCTCTTTCATCTATCCCAAAGCTTTAAAACTTTAATACGCAGTGTATAACCCTTAAGTATTTTTTGCCAGGTTATATTCCTCTGTTTGGGAACTCAAGCTTTTCATTGTTCCTTCAGTCTTTGTTTTCCCAGGCCTGTGTTGAGATATGGTGCCTACAAAGTGCACCTCCCTGTCATGTTCATTTAATGAAAAATTAGTAAAACAAATGCTTATATTACGTCTTCTGGGACAAATTAAGGTTTGATTAAATTTCATCTGTGAACTGAAAGATTAAGTTTTTCTTCCTTATGCTCATATTTGCTTTTTCAATAAAATCATTAGTTACCTATATTTTGCTGATATACTACCATGAATCCTGTTAATTCCAAAGGCCTTTTTATTTGCTTAAATGTGGCAATTTGCTGGCCATATTTCATATTTGAGATCTGAACTGAAGTTCACTCAAGGAGGTACCCTGACAGTGATTCCATGTTTACAAAGTGTAAGAAGAGAAAACTTTGTAGACAATATTCATTGTAATAATACATTCAAAATTCTATTTTCATTTAGGCTGTAGATGATTTGTAGGATTTTGGATAATTATATTGAGCAAAGGCAAGGACTTCTACAGCATATTATTTATACTCTAATTTTTTTAACTTGGAAAAGTAAAATTGCAGAGCAACTGTAGGAACTGAGTTTTGTGGTTGCTGTTGTAGTCTCATTCATATTTGAATAGCTGAATGAATATAGAATGGATGGGACCATTAGATGAAAATCTACATTGTTTCAATGGCTTGATGTTTGATTATATATTGTTCTTAGAAAAGTCTTTCTTTTTATAACATCATGGTATCGCCTCCTCTCATCAATGTGCATTTGGAGAAATCTGCCTTTTCTCTGTCACAGATCAGAAGAATTCCAGTCATCACATTACTTTGATGAATTTAAGCTACTTTTGCTTAGAAGTGGGCTCAGATGCTTCCCTGCTGAGAGTCAAACACATTTTCAACCCCATTATAGTAGCATTTTCACTGACTGAGTTTCAGCAGTTTGGCACTGAGGCACTAAGGAAGGTTGACCTACAAACTGTAAGTCATTAAAACCTCTACCCCTCCTGGCTACTATAGTCATTACTTTTGGGACTGGTTAATAGCATTTAATGCTTCCTGATGGGACAGCTCTTTTCATAAGATTCTTTTTATGAAGTCCATTCTTCAGTTGTGTTCTAATGCTGCCACTTCTGCTGGTTATTTTGGGGTGAGGATATTAAAAAGTTGGTAGCAAAATAAATTCTGTGGTTATTACATATTCCTACCCATCTGATTTCTCAGCTGGACTGAAGGAGCATAATGGGTTTTTTTCTGAACTCAAATCCAGGGTGACAAAACCTGTTGATTATTCTTCATCTTATCTTAATCTCTGACATTACTACCTGACAATAGAAATGTGTTTTCAGATATTCTGATTTTCAGATGGACCCAAATCAATTTTTGGGATGGATAAGGTTCTGTTATGTATAAACTCAACTTGTAGACCTCACTTGATTGTAAGGCCTTGCAATGCCACACTTAGTGTCATATTTAGTTTCCATCATGTCTGATCCTCTTCCTGACAGAACTGCCAATCACTGCCCTGCCTTCTACTAATTGCATCTTCAAGTATTTTAGTGCTTCGTTTTACTTTAGACATTTTATGCTCCATGGCTTTATTAAGAGAACAATGCAAGGCAGGCATAGCAAAACAATTACATTACTTCAGCCTTCTCATTTCAACTCATCCTTTGTGTTGCAGATCCTTTGAAAATGATTAAAAAAACCAAAATCACTGTCTTGTCTTAGCATCTCCCATGACTGCTGAGCCTCCCTCACAGGTTTTGGATTTGGTGAACCGTTATGGACTGAGTGACTCTCCCTGCTATCTCAGTTTTCTTCCTTTTTCTCCTCTTTTGTTAAGAGAAAGCCTTTTTTCTCATGAAAATGTAATTCTTTTAAAAAAATTATGTTATTTTTGACTCAATCATTGATGGGGTGCTCTGCTTTTCCAGTGACATTTCTTTGTGGAAAGCATTCACTGTCAAATATTTAAGGTCAGTGACCCTCCTTGTAATTCTTTCCAAGGTGTGACTGCCATGAGGAATAAAGAGAATTTAGGATAAATGCTCAATTGTTGTGAAATATATATTATAAAATGTCTGTATGAAAGCTGGATTGAATGGTACAATTCAAAGGAAAAAAATGTTCACAAACCACATTAGGAGTTCATTCTTTCACAGAGGCACATCCTCAGTGTCTCCCAACAATTCCAGTTGGTTTTAATTAGACTTATATTTACTCATTTCTTCCAGAAACCCAGAGATGGGCCCAGTCTTCCCACATGTGTGAGGGGTGTAGCTCTATGCAGGAGTTAATTGGTGAATTAATTTCAACAGAACATTTTACAGCAAAAATACTGCTTGGGACAACTGCTGTAAATATTGCCAAATGTAGGTGTTCATTACAAGGAATTAATTACTGGAACAGATCTCTGGGCAGGACTTTCCAGGCCACGTCTTGCAAGCCCAGGGTGGTGTTTCATATCTTACATTGCTTGAGCTTAGGCTGTTTTTGGGTTAGCTGGATTTTGTCTCCAACTTCCGTTCTTCTCATGTAAGTCTGTCTTCTATCAATAGTTAGAAAACTACAGATACAAGTGAAGAAACTCTAAGGTTGTAAGACTGAATTTTTTTTTTTTTTTTGTAATTGCCATTTAGGTCAGAGAAATCTCTCAATTTTGACAGTTCAAGAGTGTCCCTAAAGACTACAGTTTATCATTTAACGTGTCCACCATTTCAGATACCAATTTTTCCTGGCCATTCTCTCAAGTCCATTTGCCTAAGCAAACTCTTCTCAGCACTGGTTTGTTGGGTTTGTTTCTTTTAATGTATTTAATTTCATTTTTCTTTTTTAAGACACAAACTGACTATCAATTTATCGGAGAAACTTACTTCTAAAAATGCCTGTTAGTTGGAAAGGAGTGATTTTTCTAAGGCAGGCAGACTACAGCTGAGCATCACTCTTACACAAAGATAACTGCACTGGATTAGATCAGTTCTCCATCGAGTCCAATAACTGTTTGGGAAGGAGCAAAAGCCGGATGTCCAAAGAAAAGTTGTAAGACTGGAGGGAGTGTGTAGGTCTGTAGTTCTTTGAACATTATGTAAAACTATCTTTTGCATTTTCCTTTGCATATTGTATTCATTTTTACACCAGGCTGTATGCTTGGAAAGGAAAAGGACGAAAGTTGTGTGGTTCCAGTGGCAGGTCATAATTCTGTCACTACTGTACTTACACTGGTCCATACTCAACCTTGTTGAATATGCAAAAGTACTTACAGCATCCAGATTTCACATGTATGATGTATATGTTGTTTTTCCTTAAAAGAAATGTTTTCCAGTTCGATTCCTTTAAGACTTCTTAAATGCAGGTGCTTGCAGAGTTATCAACAGAATATCAAGTTCTGCAAGTTCCTCTCTCTGATTTTGACACATTCATTTCATATTCCTTTTAAAATATGATATTTTCACTTTCTAAGACAGATCTAATTTATCTGTATTGCCGTAAGGTTGGTTTATGTTGTATCACAGGCATGTAAACCTTTGCAGAATTACTGTGCAACCCTTTTGTCAGTGTGAGTGACCTAGCAAAGCCCCAAAGCCACAGCAGAAAGGCAGTAATAGAGAAATCACCATAATTACACTGTTTGCCTTCACATGTTCAGCCAGCAAGGCCTAAAAGTTGTGAATTTTTTAATTTTCTTTTTTCAAGTTCAAGGCTTCTTTTAAAATTTGATGCTAAAGGAGGATTGAAATAAATTCATATTTCAGATTTGTAAATTTTATACATCAGTATTTCCATTTGCTTGCTTTTTATTAGGGCTTTGCTAAGCAATATCTATTTTGTTTCTTTATTTACATGCTGAAAAAAAAAAATTCAACACAGTGAAGTACATTTGATGTAATCTGAGTGCCAACAGAGCTGGATTTGATTTTTATCTGTCTCACTGATGAATTCATTCAAGAAATGGATGAATTGTAATGTTGACATGTAATATATGTACAAAGGAGAAATGAAGTAATGAAGCGCTGCTTAAAAAAACTGGCAGAGAATGCAAAGTGGGAAATTTTGTTTGTTGTTTGGGCGTCTTATTATTATTTTTTCAATTAAAAAAGTTATCAAGAGACGTTTTACAGAACAACTCAGTAGAGAAGTTTTACAGAATGAAAACCTCATACTGTATTCATGTTCAATTTCTTGATTTCAGTTTTTTGATTAAAATATTTTAAGTCTCACATGGAATGGTAATTAATGTTCACAGTTCCAATGACAATACTAAAATGTCTGAGTTAATTTCTTTGTTATATATTAAGTTATTTCTATTTGTTCTGAATATTATGTGGATTCAGATGTATTCCTAAAATATGCAATTCTTGCCTTTGAAGGAATAAAAGGTACTGTTATGTACGTGGTGCAAGCCCAAAAAAAAGAGAAAAGAGAGGAAAAGCTCTTTCCATTATTACACAGTTAAGAGCCAGTGAATAATCAGCTCTTGAACAGAAGCAAAGCTCTGTTCAATTGGCAAAACCACTGGATAATTTAGATGACTTGAGGTCACCTAAGTCTCTAATGTCTCACCCCCACTCAAAACAGGGCTGACTTTATAAGACAAATTCAATAATGTGATGCAAATATCTCTGACATTATAAATTTGAGCCTGAACTTGGACCTCAGGAGTCTCCTGGTAATAGTGTTGGCTGAACCAGTCAACATTCTTTTTAACAACGTCTTCTGAGAAACTCAGATCCATATATGACACTGCCATCCAAATTCCCAGTTTGCTGCCTGCTCTTTGCATGCAGAGATTCGCGCGAAAAGACGAGCTAAGAGACTTTGGCGACTCCCTCGTCCAGCTACAGGCAATCTTTTATATAACCACAGCCCCACCGCTTGCTTCGGAGCGCGGACACTGCACATTAATCCCTGTTTTTTTTTTTTTTTCCCTCCTCAGTGCCAGGATTTCCCTACCCTGCTGCGACTGCAGCTGCTGCGTACAGAGGTGCCCACCTACGAGGCCGAGGTCGCACGGTGTACAACACGTTCCGTGCAGCAGCTCCCCCTCCTCCCATTCCAGCCTACGGCGGGTAAGGAGCTCGGCTTCCCTCACCTCTGGCTCAGCATGGATCCCGGGAGCCTGGGCACTGTTCCCGGCCCTGCTGCATGCGGGTCGTGCCCGCCCGGCACCGGCGCCTCGCACAGCGGCTTGAAAAATGACTGTAATTTGTACTGCCATGCTTGGTGGCCTTAAGCATTTCAGATGTCACATATTGTTATGTAAATGCTCCTGCAAATGGAACGCTCTGGAGCAGAGAGATTGTTTCGGCTAAAGGTATATTTTTGATGATTGCAAACATCTGGTTATTAAGGAGGTTGGGTCGAGTTAACTTCTTTTTCTTCAAATCGCCTGCTGAAAGTTGTTTCTGCACCCAAAAGCTTAGTGCTGTATTTTTTTGTATATATATATGGATTTTTTTTTTTTTTTTTAAATTGCAGTTTGCTTAGTATTTTTAATTGCCATTTTTGCCGTGATAGAAATCTGGGGTGCTTCTCTCAGGACCATGGGTTTTGTGTGTGTTTGCTTAAATAATGCCTTAAGATTTCACTGTCAGTGACCTGCTAAATTTACTAAAACCAAGTAGTAAGAAACCAACTAAGGAACCAATTAAGGAACCAAGAAGAGGAATTCATAGTATTAATTTCCTAGAAACTCTATAGTCTTCTTTATTTGAGAAGATTGTTTGGGTTTTATGTATATTTTTAGGGGAAAGGAAGAAGAAACAAATTCTCCTGAAGCACTGCAAAGGCTGTCACAGAAAGGCTTTGTATGCTGCATGTCATACTCAAAACCCCTAATAACACTGGCAAAAGATTTTCAGCTGTTAAGAAATTGGAAAATCAGAAAACTTAGCAGATCCCAGGCCAGAGTAATATTTTGTCATAAAAACTTGAAGTTGATTTGCCACTACCTCTCTATAGAACTGCTGGATCTTTCTGGGAAGGGGTCAGGAAGGGTTGGCACAGGCAGCGAGAGAAGGTGATCTCAGTCTCTCTCTCCCTCTTTCTCTCTCCCTGCCCTCCCTGAAATCCTGTTCAGCAGCTCCTTGGCTCCCACTGGGGATGTCCTCTTGAGGAGGAGCTGCCAGCACAGCTCCTGTCCCCTCACTCCATTCCAGTAGGTGATGATTGTCCTGCACCAGTTCCCACAGTTTCTCAGTAAACCTTGCTTCCATTAAGCCAAAAGGAGCATTTTTTCCAGAGAAATTTGCTGATCTCATCAGTTGGCCTTTGGGCTGAGTTTTCAGGGATATGTAAGAAAGTCACTTTGACCATTCCATCACGTTAGGCAGTTATTATCTCAAAGAAATAAGGTGTTCTAAAAACTAATATAAAAATGATGCCACAGAATCGGGTTATTTTGTAAAAGTGTATTCTGTGGTTTCATTTGAGTGTTTTGTGTAGTTTATTAAGCAAAACAGTATTGCCACTACTGGAGGAACACACTCTTCTGTGAAGTTTGCCTGAGTAACCTTTGGGCAAGGATGGTGTCCCACCAAAGCTGTCCTACGGTTGCCGTACTCAGTTAGAGTCAGTCCAAGCATTTGTACATGGCAGTGAAGGAAGCAAGCTTAGAATGCCCTGCATTCAGATTTCAATCAGAATTCCTCAGCTACCCTGCATCTAAAGAAAGTGGACTCTCCACCTCTGCCTTGTTTAAAAATAAATTATTAAATTTGAACATAGAGTGCAATATGTAGTGAGATAACAAGGTGACCCACTCAATTTCATGATGTCATTAACATCACACCTTAGTTAAATCCAAAGTCATAAAGGCATATAAGAAAATAATTACCAGCTGTGTGTGATAGAGTTTTTGAATTGGACAGTATTTTTTGGTTAGTATTTGCAAAATGAGTAAATGCTTTCTTACTAGCAAGTAACTTAAATTTGCCTTAATTTAAGAGGCCACATGTGGGTGCTCTATGTGTGTATGTGTGTGGTACACACATTATTATAATTAGTTCAGTGACTCAGCAGAAGGAATTACATTTCCAAGTGTAGCACATGTATGTCCTCATGTAATGGTACTGCTGATTGTCAGCATTTCAGCAGTAAGTTAGATGTGTAAGCACAGAGAACTCCTGCTGTAGGGCAGTGCAGAGGTTTTGCAGTCAGGCCCAGCAGTGCTCTGACTGAACTGGTTTCCAAGGGGTCAGCTCAGCACTGACCCTCCTCTGCGGGGTGGTTTGACAGGTTGGCTGAGGTTCATTCCCCTCATGCTCGTGCCAAATCTGGCTTCAGAGGGAGCCGTGCATTGCACCGGTCACAGGTCCCATCACCTCCTTGCTCTGATGGCTTCCAGCTGCCCGAGAGGAACCCTTGCTAATCCAGGGCTCGCCTTGCCAGAAAAAAACATTTGACACTGCAAAAGTTTTCAATTGCTAAGCCCTGTCTTAATTCATGTAGGTCTTAGTTCAGATATTTAATTTTGTCCACCCACCTGTGCTTTACAGTAAGGTCCTGCTTTCTGTGTTGCCCGCTTTAGTAATTCATGGATCAGTAGGGAAGTTATATTTCTGTTGCACTGATCCACAGCTGGGGTAATAAAGCTTTGTTCTGCCATAATTTCTTTGGCCTGGCCTATTAGATCGCATGTTGGTATCTTCACTGATACAAGAGTGTAACATGGAATTTCTGTGTGATACTTTGTTCTCTGCTCACCTATTCTGTCCTGTGACCCATCAAAGAAGCAATAAGGAATTTCTGTCAGAAAAAAAAATCCTTAATCGATGCAAATAAATTATGAGAATGTGGTTTTCAGTCACAACGTGAATAGAAGTCAAGGGAAATTACTGAGATAATAAAGAGATCATGGGGAATCAATCAGCTTAGAGAAGGAAACAAACAACTTAGAATATCATTTGTTGATAAGAAAAATGGAATAAGTTTTGAATGCTCTTTTGCAATTAACTTAGTAGCAATTTCTTATTTTTCACTCAAGGAAGGAGCCCAGCCTGGCAGCCAAGCAAACAGTTTCATACTTAAGTATTTTCAATCAATAAAAAAAAAAAGACACTTATTTTCTATAATGATAGACATTATTTTAATAATAAATTTACATTCAATTCCATCACTGTTTAGTTAGAAAAATATTTCTTTTCAAGAAAGAACTTACGTATAGTTACAAAATATAAAGCTGGAGATTGCAATTACCTTTTTTTACTTTCTTTTGTTTCATTAACCTTAGAACTTGATCTAACCTCTAGGTCTTGTGGTCATAAGGTAGGTTGAGTTATGGTAGTTCCTATTAAAAGGTGTCTTCTGCTGTGCCTCCCACTTACTGGGGAGCAGCAGCCAGGTTTGCTACGTCTGAGGGAAATTGTTGGGTATAACCATATTTAAGGCCATTATTTTCTTATAAATCGAACAGCACACGTGCTTTAAAATGTGTCATTTGAAAATGGAATTACTGTGCATGAGATACATGGCACTAGCCCAATAATTAATGGATCCTTTACTTCTGAGTGAGACATTTCACTAATTCGTTGAGATGTCATCTTGTTTATTAGCTCATGGAAAGTACATCACTTTTAGCATCTGTGGCATCGTCTCTAATGCCTTGAAATATGAGAACGTGCAGCTTACTTATAGCTACGTGTAAGCAATGTATGTACCATAAAACCCCACTGACATGGAAATGGGGAGTAAAGCTTGCTTTGTGTGAGAATACTGCATGCTGAAATTTAGAGTTAGGAGGTCTACACTGCATGGAGAGCTTAAGCTCAAAATGGTGCAGCAAGAGAGGGAAACAAGATCTTTAATCTGTTGTCAAGAAAACCCAGTGTCACAGTATATCTGGTAGTAAAGCAGTAGTAGGTAGCAGTAGTGAAACTAATGAGAAGCCTTTCTGTTTCAGCATCCTTTGCCTTAAATTCTTCACAAGTTTAGTGTGTGATGACTTTGTCTTCACATTTCCTGTCTGCTCCTTTCAGATCTGATGAAGCTAACAGAGAATTAGCTTTCAGTCTGTGTCTCCTCCTCTGCTGTCTTTCCTGGGAAAGCAGGGGAGAGCAATATGCTTTTTTCTCTTTGAAAAGAACAGTTAAAAAAAACCCCAAACCCAACCCTAAATAGAACTGCGAATTTGTAGGGAGTGTGGAGGAGAAATAACAGAGACTATTCAGAAACTGTTCCCCTTGTTAAAATAAGCATTCTCAAGTGTTACTTGCTAACTGATTCAAAATGAAAATACAGCTTTATTTTCCAAGCCTTATTCTGAATTCTAAATTTAAGAAGATTAGTATGAGCTACTACATCTACTCTGGTTGTTATGGGTTTTTCCCACTATATTTCCTTGGGCTCACGTAAACTTCCTCTTACTTAGGGCTCTGCATGTGTGCAATTGTTGGAACAAAAAATGTTTTTTGCCAGCACATATTGATTCATGTCTGCCAGCTTTGTTCTCTGCAGCAATGCCCTCAGTCAATTTCCCAAAGCAGATAGTGTGACTTGTCCATGGCAGAAAGTGCTGAAACCGGACAGGCAAGAAACTGGAATTAGAGAACATTCTAAGAAGTTGAAGCTGCCTCTTACAAGAGTTTCAGTTCCATGTTTACAACACTTAAAACTGTGTTGTTAGAGTGTAGAACGGTGTTGCTTTAATTCTGTCTTTGCTCTAAACAAGTCTGTAGGTGCATCTCTTCTATCATTTGTCTCATGAAGGCCTTAGATCAAAGGCTTCATGTAAAAGGTGATTTCCAGACCAAGAGCTGGACAGTGTAGGACAGTGAGGGTGACTCTCCCAGCAACCAGAAAACAGAGAACTGTTGTTCCTCAGCTGCTTTCCTGTAGTTGTGCTGGAGAGGTAATGGTGAACTGCGACCATTCCTGTGCCAGTGAAGGTCGTCAGCGGTGTGATGCCCCTTTGTTCCCAAGAATCCATCGCTCTGGATGGGCCTTAGGTTAGGTGTGTTCCCTGTGCAGGACATGTGTGGCTGAGGGCCATGGATCCTCAGCTGCTGGGAAGTTACTCAGCGAAGGTTTGTTCAATCAAGGACTGTCTTTTTGTGTCATTGATAGATTATTCCACTCAATCCTTTTGAAAGATGAGGACAGAAAAATGATAATGAAGACAAATGTAGTTCTCCCAGGATATGATAAAGGTGGAATCTAAACTAGTGAAGAGTTCATGTTAATATAGTTACAAAAAGTGATTATAAGACACAGAGACTTAAACAAAGGAGCTAAACCCATGAAAGTCTGATGAATAATACCTGATGAGGAAAGAGTTTCCTATTTTGAGAAAAAAATAATTTCAGGAAATGATTGCCATATATGATATTATTTAGATGCACATTTTCTTATTAAATCAAGATTTCTCACTTCTCTGAGATTTCCTTAGCACAATAAAATAATAAAATACATCTGAATAAATCCCCCAAATTTGTTGTTCTTTTAATGCCTCCAGGAAGAGCATTAACATATCCATTCCTTGGGTGAAGTAATTCAGATTTCAGTGATGTGGCTCTTTGAAAACCGTGTGTTGTTTTACAAGGAGCACAAGATTTACCTGTCTACCAAGATAATTTTTTTTAATACAAAGTGTAAAAGGAGCTGTTGTAAGATGGGTCCCTGTGTGATGCCTTCAGTCTCTTCAAGACATTTTTTTTCTGCCTAGAGCTTCAGAGAGAAAAAAGGGGGATATAAGCCAAGCAAATTAAACCAAGTTAACAAAAAAAAATAAAAAACCAAAAAACCCTTGGAAACTTACATACTAAAGGAAGGAAAAGCAAAACATAGTTCTTGGTGGTTTACACTTTGTCCTTCTCATGAAAGGTGCTGTTAGAAAATACATTTGACTCCCGTGGTAAGATTTGGTCAGGAATCAATGAATGACAAGGACACTGAATAGAGGAAATATTCTCTGAAAAACCTATAGAACTGTGAAGAATTACTTTTCCTCAAACTTCAGGAGAAGCAGAAGGGTTTTTATTTAATATCACTGTCATAATACAAGATCATAGGGAGGAAATAAGATAAAATCAGCTGATTTTTTTTGTAGTGCTAGTCCTGCTTGGGACTGTTGTACTCATTTGCCTGATTGTCACTTCATCTTAATATTGGCCATGTTTAATGATGGAGTTATGCATATATGTCTCATTTTAGTGATGGGTACATTTTTCAGCATAGTGTTTATGAAGTGGTTTCATTTAGAACTCAAAATAAGTTTCTGTCTGTACATGACTGGAAGGAAGACTGAGGTGGATGAATGAACCTGTCCAAGATTACAACCAGTTGCACTTAGGAATGAAAAATTTATCAGCCCCTGTTCATCTTTGCTGTAGATCCACAGATCACCAAGAGGAGGAAGAAAAAAAGTTTCCCTTTCTGACACATGCTCTCTCAAAAACATTCTTGTCTGAATAGCAATATTTACTAGCAATTGAGAGTAGGATGTTTAAATGTACAGTGATGGGTTGACCTCGGCTGGCTGCCGGACCCTCACCCAGCTGTGCTCTCCTTCCCCCTCCTCCAGAGTGCAGGGGGAGAAAGGAGGATGGAAAAGCTCTTGGGTTCAGATAAAGACAGGAACATTTCTTGCCAGTTGCCGTCACGGGCAAAACAGACTTGACTTGAAAAATGAATTTAATTTGTTTCCTATTGAAGTGCAGTTAGATGGTTGTAAACAGAGAGAGAACCTAAACCACCTTCCCCCAACTCCTCCCCCATCTCCAGCAGGAGTGGCACAGGAATATGAGGATCTGAGGGTTGTGGCTGTGGGGCCTTCATCTCCAGTAATCTCAGTATTCGTTGTGTCATCTCATCCAAGTCCTTCCATGCTGTTCATGATTGTGTGCTCCTTCTTCACAGTCATGTGGAATGCTTTATTTCTTACGTGCAAACAGGTAAAGAAAAACATGGAGTGTTTTAAAATAATCAGAGTATCCAAATCAAAACCAAAATGAAGGTACGCGGCAGCGTAAATAACAAGCTCTCTGCAAGCTGCCGGTGTAGACCAGGTTTTGCCTATTTTGCTCTGCGGACATAATAAATAGAAAAATATATGGCTGAAGGTCTGACCCAACTGAAACAAATGGCAGACACTCTGATTTAAGTGGAGCTGAGTTTTCACCCCTTATTATTCCATAGCAAACTTTTATCATCAGTGTGGGTTTATCCATGTCGCTGTGTGCATGTATGCATATTTATGATTTTCTCAAGTGATTCTGACTTGACACATACCAGCTCAGCCCTGTGGGGTTTGGTCATTGACCTCGATAGATCACTTATATTTCTGACATGAAAATTCTCATTGGAATTGCAAAATGACTTAGGCTAGCAACTTGGTAATAACTATTATTCCTAGATAAAAGTATTCTGAAATTAAGAATGTTGTTGCAAAAAACCCTATTGTGTGCTCTCATATTTAGCTCTTGAAACAACTGGGGTTGATTCTGATATTGAAAATACACATTTTAAGTTGCAGAATTGCCAAATGGATGTAAAATTGCAGGAATGACCTAATGGGTGCAATTGGTAGGCCACTGTTGTGCAGTTCCAGTTTTATTTAGTGTAATCGCTTAAGCTGTCTTTGTCATACTGTGTCATTTATCCTGAAGGGTTTAAAATCTTTCACTGTTTACACTGATGATTGATCTTAGCTGAAATGAGACCATCTCTGGGTGAACTGGTAGCAGCAACATTACCACGTTTTTTTGAGAGAAGTAGTAGTAATGTATCCAACCAACCAAAACAGGGCAGCTCAGAACCACTGGCATGTTTGCCAAAGCTGTAAAATGCTCAAGCAGGCAAAGTTAATATTTTTTTCATACGGATAGCACCATGAAATTTTCAACAGACCTGTTGTCACTACTGGAAATGTGCATGAAGCCAACAATGCTATGTACCTATGGATTCTCTCACCTCTGTGTACATTGAATATCGAGATTTGACCCAGTGGGTAGAACACCACCAGCGTAATTATTTCACCCACTCCTCTCACCAGTTCAACTTAGGCTGTGGTTTTTTTGCCATTTAAGTAATGAGAAGTAACCCTTTATTTCAGAGGGTCAGCGTAATTGCAGGACAAGAAAGTAGGACTTCGAGAGTCAGCTTTTTGCTAAGGTGTTGAAACTGGACGTAGGATTGGCCCACTGAAAATTTTTAAAGGAAAGAAAAAAATGCTGTCAATATGTGGTTTCTTGAAACTAAAAACAGGGCAAGAAAAACGCCCTCAAACTTTATCAAAAGTCTTTTCCAATCCTGCCATGCTTTGCCTTCCTTTGACTAAGCATTTGGCATACTTGATAAGATGATGTATTTGGTACAGGTTCACTTCTGATAATTACTACCAACCTCCTTAACCAATGTGAAGAGTGCCTTCCTTCCCCCTCCCCTCTGTTCTTGTGAGAGACTAACCTCAGCTGTGCAGGGGTTGGTGGCATTTGCATGTGGAAATGCACTAATATGGATGTTTTTCTTTGTGTGTGCATCCTTGCAGTGTTGTATACCAGGATGGATTTTATGGTGCAGACATTTATGTAAGTATTCATTGATGTGCATGCTGTCCTTGTACATTACCAGAGTCATTCTTTTTGCAAGTTTGCTGCCTAGCTTGACTCTGTTTTGTCTATTTACCATCCCTTGCCTGTCAGAAAGAATTGAGAAGAATATCTCTCACATTGGAAGACCTTTCTGTTCATTACATCTATCATTGTTCAGTGGAGCTGAATTAACTCTTCAATCAAATGCTGAATGAATGCAAAAAGATGTGAAAAATGTGTGTGCGTGTGTGGAGGGGCGTCTCCCTTCGTAATTGAAGTTCAAAGAAAATATAAAGCAAAGCAGAAACATTCTTTTGCAAATCTCCACAAGCTCTTTTTTTAAAAAAAAAAATCAAGGCAAGCTGAATATTATGAATACTTGAAGTATGAAAGTACTTCATGGAGAGATACAGGTTTCCCAAATCCAGCCAACACTGGGTATATGTAGGTGCCGTGGTGATGGTAGAGCTTAATGGCATAGTTAGTTTAATATATGGCAATTTATTGTCTGCAATCTGGGTAGACTTCCAAAAATTGCACTTCTAAAATTCACTAATGTCAATTTAAAGGAGATAGGTAGAGATTGCTCACAATACAAGTGGATAATTTATTAGGAAAGATTCATGGTCCTAGATCCATCGTACCTAATTGTTCACCAATTTCATTTTAAATAATACTTTTACAATTTATTTTTGCTATTTTTTCATGCTTCATACATTATTTTTTTCTTGACAACTTTTTATCTTGGGTGTATGCAAAGAGGCTTCTTATGTCTGAGTATGCAACAGGTTTCAGGGGGTTGAGGCTAAATTTCACTCTTCTAAAATAATTAATTATTATACCTTATGTGTAGATGTAAAATATTTCACTGGTAGTAAACAATATTTTACTTTTGTTATTATTTTAATAAGGCAATCTGGCGCTAAGTTACAGGTATCATCCTTTTTTCACCAGAAAACTTTCTGTGACCTACTTGTACTGCCTCAGTCGAGATAAAATGAGACGGATGAGTTGAAATTTGTAGGAATATTAAAAATTAAATAGGCAATGCTAGGAAACATCCCTTGTGTTCATTATCAGCAATCTTCTAGAACTATTCCCAAGGGAACAGATTTTTGTTAGTAAGTTTTATGTAAAGAAGGAAAACTATTTGAATTTATGGATGAAGTAGGTTTCGTTTTTCTGATGGAGGTGGAAAGGCTGATCCTTATCTGAAAATTCATTTGTGCAGCTTAAAAACATATTTAAGATAAATTAGCAAGGGTAAAGTCCTCTCCCCGTGCACTCAGTGATGTCGTCAGTAAGATATTGTTTACAACACAAGAATCACCCATTGGCCAAAGGTTTGCTCAAGCCAAGTGGCTCTAATCTCACCCAAACCTGTTGCTGCACAATTTTTGAGGTCTGTGGGATACATGTTACAGTGTGGAATTCCTTCAAGTGTGGCTTCCAATTTTCATGTTCCTTCAAACTGTCCAAAGCATTTGACAACCATTTTGCTCCATTTACCAACCCAGAAATCTGCAGGGCAATGAGACATCTTTCTCAAGAGGGCTCAGTGGGAGAGAATAGGTGGGGACTAAATGTTACTTGAGCAGTTTGTAGGTTTGGAGCCCACTGCTGCTGAAAGCCAGGAATATCTCTTTGGTGATTGACAATATTATTTTTAAGTGGCCTCACACCATCTCACAGACCTTAACACTTTGTTTCCAAATGGAGGGTGATTTCAATGGGGAAGATACTGAATAAATTCCTAATTTCTAGTATAGCCTCAGTTTTGTTGTCTGCAACAGTTGTGTGCATTGGGAAATGGAATAACTACACTGGTTTTCACTCAGTTGCAGCAATGTGTTTCTGATTGCATATCTTAGTTCTCTTAATGGAACAGAATGTTTGTAGCAGATGACAATTAAAACACTCTTCTGGAAATTTAATTTCTTTATAATATACAAATCTTTTTATTTTATAAATAATTTTTCTTCACATTTGTGCCTTCTTGCATATAAAGCATTTGCAGGGGAGGGAGTGAGAGATAGAAAGAACTGGCATAAATCAAATGGAACCTTAAAATTCACAGTGTATTAGTTCTTAGTGTAGCAGTTTGCAGAAGACCGAGTTATTTATTAAATCCCAATTGTTTATGACATAGTTCTACTCAGCTTTTCATTTTAAGTGCAAAGCTGAAGCTTTGTGAAATGACAAATGCTCTGTGAAAAAAGGAGAAAAAACATTTAAACGATGTAGGGTTTAATAGCAGATTGGAGAGAAAGGAGCCTTAGAAATGCCACAGAAAGCAAAACAAGAGGCACACAGTAGTGAAAAGTCAGATCAAAAATATGCATTAATGGGTATATCAGAGTGGGTTTCATCCTGCTCTGATTACACTGAGAAACAATAGAAATATGGACTGTGCTATTCTTTGCATAACTTGGGATCAACAGAGCCTTTGGTGAGAGAAACCATAGATTTAGGGGAAAGGAGGGAGGGGAGATACAAAAAGGTACTGGCTGGGTAAAAACTGCAGGGTGAACCAAGAACAGCAAATATCCAGAGCTGCTCAATACTAACCAGTGGAACAGAAGAGATGACATATATAAAAACAGGTGGAAAGTACAGTCTAAAGTGAAAAATCAACAGCTGTGATTCTAGATGTAATATAATATATTCTATATTTCATATAATTCCATATGGAATGTAATAATCCTTCTGAAGTAGCTGAGCTATTGAATTCCCTTTAAAATGTGCCTTTGAGTAGGAAAAATAAAGGAGATTATTAGGAAGTAAGGAAGACCTTTTAAAATTAAGTATTGATTCACTAAGAGAAAAAGTCATTAAAAGAGAATTAAAGTTGCCTGCCAGCAAATATAGAAGTTCTTAGATGAAGATTGACACCTGTGAAAATAAGAAAATACGCTCCACAAAATGAAGCAAAAAATAGTAACAATCTCAGAAATATGCAGTTAGAATAATAGCTCTACACTTTTGCTCTGCTTTATCTTAAATCTGTTCCCTTTTTTTTTATTGCCATTGTCATAAAGAATGTTTTCAGAATATGTCAGTCATCAATCCACACCTAAAATGCGGAAAGGCTCGGAAACACGAGAACCTTCCACACCCTGCCACCATCAGCTCCAGAAGTCCCTGGGTAATGGTTTAACCATGGCCATTAGTCAGTCCTACTGCTCATAGCAAGGTTTTCCAAAGTTCCCAAGATTCTGGACCTGGGATACTGCCACTGGAGAGAATCCATGGTAAAATAGACCTGTATAGGTTTAAAACTTTATGGGGTTTTTTTGGTTCTTTTCTTTTTTCTTTCTGTTTTTTTTTTTTTTTTTTCTTTTTTTGTATGCTGCCAGGGAAGAATAAGGCAGATTTTTGTGGTCAGGGGTATGGAATGAGACTGTTTCCTAATAGCTATTGCCATCACTTTTAGCTCAAAGCCAGGATGGAATTGGGGATGGAGGATATATTTGTTTGCCGAGGGAAAAGCCAAGGCAATTATCTAAGCAACATTCCCCCGACCCCAGGTAGAAGTCCCTCAAAGCCATCAGGTCCCCTGAAAGGCGTTACTGTTCCGATGTGAAAAACAAGGATATGCGGATAGCACTGAAGTTTTTGTTTCAGGAGCCAAGGATTTTTTGTGTTTTGCTAAATGGAAGGGTGTGCCATTTCCTGTGACTCACAGAAACAGAGCAAGAAGTGGAGAAATGACTTTGCCAAGGGCAGAAGCGTCCCCAGGGAAGAGTGGGTTGTTCCTTCCACTGCTCTGCGTGCTGGAACACTCCATGGTACCCTTTAAAAAGTTTGGATAGGTAGGGATGAAATGTCTTTTCATCTCATCTTTATTTGTGATATAAACAGTACCTTCAAAAAGGTACCACACCAGCCCTGGTGATTGTATTTGGCTGGAATTACTGCAGGCGGTGCCTGGATGTTTTACCAAGAGTTTCTGTGAGGCCACAGCTGCCTCTGGGAACACAATACAGAAATGCCCCAAACCTTGCACACAGGCCTGTTCTAGCATTTGAGCCAGCACAAACTGGGGGTGGATTGATTGTTTCTTTTTAATTCTCCCAGTCCAAGTTTTACTCGGTGGGCAGAACAAATGCTGTTTAAATCTCAACAGCATGTGAGTGGAGGAAAAGGAACTGACAGCTTCTATATTCTGCAGCTCTGGGTGTAATTTGTGTAATTTTTAATACTATTCTTCTATTTGTATATAATAAGGCAGGTCTAATTCTCTATACTAGAGAAGGTTTGGAACCTTGATTGATTTATGTTCACAAAATACTCTGAGATCCTTGAGTGAAAGGAAGTATAGGAAGTATAAATTGAGGAGAATTAACTCTCAACATTCATATATTAAATGTGTAGCTAATAGAAAAAATAACAAAAAAATACTCCTCATTTAGAGTCACTTTGTGTGTCAGTACATCAGAGATCACGAGAAAAATGTAATTTGGCTGTTTTCTGAGGAGGTGCACATGTGTATGTGGTTTTGTAATCTCTAGAGTCTGTCTGAATAAGTTTTTGTGGAAGTTAGCCTTACTGTAGATATACACACTTCGTTTAAAAATTCAGTTGTATTTAATTTTCTGTTCATTTCCATTTTATCATCTTATTCAAAATGTGTGTGATTTCTTTCTAAAATTGATTAAGATTTCTGTATAAAAAACAGCAACTGATTTCTGACAGATCCCACTGCTCTTTTTCTGTTTGCCTGAGCCAGAGATGTATAAAACATGGAGAGGAAAATTATAATGAATTTCTCTGGGGAATTTGCCTAAATTCCTTCCTTTCCATCCTTCCTTCCTCATTCAAATCATCCCATTTCTGTTTCTTCATAGAGCAGTGTTGCAGGAGCCTGTGTATGGCAATAAGTTACCACAGGTATGACACCCACTGATGGAAAAACATCCCCATGCTGAACGTAGGCTCATGTAAAATCATACTGATACTCGAAGAATTATGTGAGAAAATGGATTCTGTGTGTACAAATGGCAAAAATAGTCCACCAGTTGCATTTTATTTTTCAGATTCACTCACAAAGTCACAGAGAGTGATACTATTGTTAGTTGTTTTAAAACTACTTAGCTGCTGTAACACTGTTTGATCATTGTTCTGGATGTAGCAAATATGGGAGCACAGATAAGGCAGTACCATTTTTCCTTTATAGACTCTGAATTTATTATTTTCAAAATAATTTGCAAAGCATAAAAGTCACATACTTTCTGCCTGAATATAAATATAAGGGGGAAAAAAAGAATTCCTAAAATGTTTCTAATATATAGGTACTGAAAATTGTTATTTATTTTTATGTAATTAGTACATAATTTTGTTCTAAGTATTTTATTTTGCAATATAGTCTAAAGCATGAGGATAACTATATAATGTTACTCAAGAGATGTACATGTAGTGAAGAGTACTGGTGTATTCTTAATCTAAAATACCAGCCAAATTCAAAATTAGACAAAAATTGTCAAGTAGAACTTGTCACAGAAGTTCAGTTCAGGGGTTTGAACCAGATTCCCACCCCAGTTCCCAATATAAAGTGTACCTCCAAGTGTTTTCTTCCTGCAGTAATCAAAAATCACCTGAAGTAATTGAAGTAAAACAATGAGAAAACTTATTACAACACCAAAACTGCAGAACACAAACCCCATAAAAATAATTTGCTTAAGCATATTTTAACCTGTAATTTATGATAGTTTATTTTAAAATTATGAATTCATGACATGGGTTGGTAGGGAATTAGGTTTTCCCGGATAACCAAACACATCCTGCTTTTTTAGTTCTCCAGAGAATTCAGGCAAATTCAATGCCTTCAACCTCTTTTCATTTGTATTGCTTTATCCTTATTCTTGCCAGGGCTCTCATAAATGTCAGACTGATTGCTGAATCCAAAACATCTTAATAAAGTTCAGAGTCAAGCTTCCCTGTTGAGCAGAAATTCTTTGAAAGCAAATCAAAATGTAAGCATAAAAGGAGTGTAGCTCTTATGTTCAGGGAGCAAGAAAGGGTCTCTCCTCACACACTGACCAATTTTTGGTGACAGTTAAATAAAGGATAGAAAACCAATCCTCACCGAGCCCACCAGATTTCAGATCAGCTGCTGTGGGAACAGCCTGTCTCATTTTTCTCCCGTTCAGAACTGCTCATGGTGGCCTGTTCTCAATTCCATACCATGGTGGGAGCTGTTATGTGCAGACTTGGATTCACTTGGAGTGGATCTCACTTTTAAGTCAGGGGTTTTAGGAGTGAGCATCAGGACAAGCAAAGGAGTTGGACACCCTGGTGAACAGAACCATGTCAGGCTGCAGATCTGCCACACATTGCCAGGACTGGATCACAAAAACAAGTTCAATATCTTCCTCATATCAGCACTCAGCGGGGAAAAAAAAAGGGAAATAAAGGTGTCCTATTTAGCCCTCAAAAACCAGGAGGGGAGAACAGATAAATTTGTATCATCTCACACCTCTCTTCCTTAGGCACAGGGCAGCCCGAGTGTGCAGTTTGAATTTATCTCCTCTCAGCCTCGCTGTCTATTGGCTTAGTTTGTACCTGGTGCCATTGTTTGATGTCCGAAGGCCTGAATGTACATATCTGCAGCAATGTGTGCTGTTCCACATTTCTGACAGTGATAGCCTTCTGCTGGTTTATAAAAACCAAATGGTCTGAAATGAGAAGGTGTTTTGTCTCACTGCCTCTGTGTGCACAGAGGAGCAGAGGAGAGGGCACGTGGGGTATCAGGAGATGCTTGTTCCTGCCTGATCCCAGGGCTTGTGTGACACAATTGCTGCTGGCAGGGAGCTGGCCAGGAGCAGGGAGGGACATGTCCTGTTCTCTGTGTGAGCACTTGAAAAAAGTCAGAAAGAATGTTCTTCAAATAAGCTGACAATTCAAAGCCTGGAGTTTCTAATGAGCTGTCAGTGTATGTAAAACTCGTGTTTATTCTTGGGGTGATGTGGCGTTGTCAGCTGAACGATTGGTCTCCAAACCCAACCTGCTTCAAACCTTCAAACCCGCAAAGGTTTACATGTGGTAGGGATGAAAACCATTCTGCCAGGCAAAGTGGTAGGAGAAACAGCTTGTGAAAGTAGTTCAGATTGCTTTTCTGAAAAGAGTGAATTTCTATTTGCAAAATCAAAATAGAAAACCCTCAAAAGTTACTGCAGTAAAAATGTTCCACTGTTACAGTAAAGGCTGACGCATTGTGGCCTATTCTTCCTGCTTCAGCACAACATCTTGGGTGAATGCAGCCTTCCAAAGAAAAAAAAAAAAAAAACAATCCATTAAAGAGAACACTTCAGCAAAAGAGTGAATTTTATTCAAAGCTGAGTGAGCTGATACCGTCTTATTCAGCTCTTTGTTAGGGAGGGAGTAGGTGGGGAAGGCACCACAGCAGCCCCCTGTCCCAGAGGGTGCTGGGGGGGAGAATTCTAATTGGGACGTAAATCGTGTTTGTGTTATCAGCGGGCCTGGGCTGGGGTTGTTAATTGGCATGCTGAGATCATTTGGAAATGGTTGATATAACACCGTGGTCCATTGAACAGGAAGCTCTGCTGTTTTCACAGTTTGATAATCAATGCATCACTGCACTCAATTCCTTTCCAATGTGTGTTTGTTTGTCCTGTTTGCTTAATTGAACAGCTGGAATTACTGTTACATACAACTGAATGTTAATTCATGGAAGAAGAGAATTTTGCTTCTTCATTATAATTTTATGTATAAATTGGAAACCTATGTAACATTAAGTGTTAATTGAGTGCACAAATTCATAGGTTTAATCAACCAGGCATGATAAATCATATTTTGTACAAAAAAAAAAGAATTGATTATTAGCCGAGTTTGTCTCTTAAGTTCAGCATTGCTTTGTGAATATACATCCACTTTGTTCATAAGAACAGTTGCTGCTTGAAAACTTGGAGAAGAATACAGTATTGTCTTGTAAAAAAGCTTACACTGATCAATATAGTTCATTGCTTTCTCCTGATCCCTGGGACAAATCTTAGAAAGTTCGTGGTGCTAGATTTTGCTTAACGACGCACCGAAATATTTCCTTAACATTCCACTGCAGTATTTCCTGTGCATTTAACTGAACTGCAGCATGACTGTACTCTTTCAGTTGTTGTCAAATGTTGCAAAATGTGATTGAAGGTGCCACAGCAACGCAGTTAGAGCGTGAGTTTGTGTTTCAGGGTGGTTATGCTGCCTACCGGTATGCCCAGCCTGCCACTGCCACTGCAGCTGCCTACAGTGACAGGTAAGACCTCCTTTCCTGCTCAGAAATATTTGACCAGTGGAAGTTGAAGATGATTCTATAAATCTGCCTTGTTGAAGTCTCATAACTGTCTTGTTGCTCTGCAGATAATTGTGATATCGAAAGCAGGCTGTTTTATTATAATCCATGAATAGCCATAAATTGAGAGACTTTAGGCCTTAATTGAGAATCAGGCATGAGATGTGCACATTCCCAAGCTGTAGATCATTCAGTTAACGTCTGTGACCCTTGTACAATGTAGATAAATAAGTGTACAGATTCATGATGGTCTGCTACTAAGGATCATTATTTGTCTTAGGAGTATTATTTCAGCTGATTTAGAACCTTGAACCTATTGAGTGCCCTCAATTCTCATTGACATTGTTTTAGTCAGTGGAAATTGAGAATGAACTGTGTCTAAGCTTGAAATATCCAATGCAAAACAGTATATTTTTTTTTTTCCATTTGCTTTCTTCCCAGGCATTTGGTTTTTTTCAATATTAAAAAAAAAAAAAAGTTATTTTTCTTTTGCTCTGTATTTTTATCCTCAAAATGTAAACCACATTTGGTGGAAACAATATCAGGAATGGAAGATTATTAAATTCAGCACACATTCAAAGACTTAACTTTTATTAACTAAGAGCGATGTCACATATATTAATGTGTCTTCTTGCAAGATGAAAGTTGGAACCACTTGGAAGTCATTGTCTAAATTGCTGTTGACTTCAGTAGGAACAGGATTTTGTCAAATTGCATAAAATTAAGTCTTTGCAGTGTGTGGGCATGATTCTGTAATGAGAAGGAGGATTATCCTACGTTTTCTTCATAAACTGTACCCTTAAAATCTATTCTATCTTTAATGTTTTTCATAGTCCTTGAGGAGTGTTCCCTTGTAAAGGGAGGGTGTATATGGTGACAGAGGCACACATATAATTTGCTTCATGATGGCAGTGAGAAGTAAGGTCACGCTTCTCAATACCTGATACAAAAAAATTTTCCCTTGGAATAATGGAAATAATTTCTTATGTCTTAAATACATATTGAAAAATTTCTTGAAATGCTAAATTAGACAGTGTTATAAATGCTTCTGTTTCTTAAAGAAATCAAGAGATTAAGAAATTCTAGTGCACAATTTCTCAGATTGAAGCGCTGTTCATGGATTCTGTATTTTTAGAACCAAGTCCCATGGTATGAATGTTACAATGCTATGCATGCATATTTGCCTTTCAAGTGCTTATTCTGGGTAATGAAGATATATATTTTTAAAGTTATGTGAATAAAGTAATTTGCATGTATGGCTGAGGCATGCTGTGTCAGACAGGTAAGCAAGCTACTTTTTATTGATTTTGGGTCAGTAATATCAACTAGATCTGTGCTGTGTGCACTTTGTTGGCAATGTACTATTTCTACTTAGGGGAACCTGCGCAGGTGAAGTGCTACTCAGTAGTTTCATTTCATTTCCACAAAGGTTTGTTAGCATGTCGCAGCTCTAGGGTTTTTCTGTGAGCTTGTAATGCAAAACAACTCCTGCTTCTAAAAGCCCACTAAACCAAAAGGACACAATTATAAATAACCTCCTGTGGTCAGCCAGGTTCTGCCAGCTATCTCTCAGGTGTCCCTGGATCATTTTATAGGCTGTTTATTTCTATTAATTAAACCTATGCATTACATAGAGAAACTGAACAGTATCAAGCTGACTTTTAAATGCCTTAATTATGAATTGGTGTACCTTCTCATAAACCAGATCAAAGGCTGTAAGATAAAATATCAGTTGGTCACATGTTCTGCTATGGGCAGAGAGTCAGCACCACAAAGAGTTATGCTGCCAAAAAGGTAAAGGATTTGTTTAGGAAGATAGTGCTCTTAAATGCTGTAAAGGAAGCTGGGGATGGCATCAGTAGTAATGCAGTTGTTACAATCCTTAATTATTTTTTTGAAAAAATTGTCTAATTTCCAGATACACTTTGTGTATAATTAGAATTGCAATAACCTGTCTTTGCTTGCATAATTTTAGATATCTTAAATGAATTTTATATCTCTTGGATTTTTTTTTTAATTTAGCTTCTCTTTTTAAATGTGGTTAACCTTCATCTTCGATCTGCTGCCCCCAAATAAATGTGGTTTCTTGACTTAATTACAAATCTCATAACTGAATTTCTTTACGAGAGAATCCCAAAACTAGCATAGAGAACAAAACAAATAACAACCTGCTCAAACATTTCTTTGCATGTGGGAAACTATGTGCAAACATGGATACCTCTGATTACTCACAACTACAGTTTTTTTAATTTGATTAACTTTTTGTTCATTTTTAAATGAGTTTAACTTAGCTACTTTTGTGAAATTCCTAATATTGAAAGTACTGAAATATAGTTCAGTACACTTGCTTGTATCTTTTTTTCTCAGTGTAATGATTGATCATCTGCTCTCCTCTCACAACACTGAAGATTCCATATCTCCTCATACACTAATTTAGTGTTCATATGAGCTCCTATTTAATTTAATTGTACATGAACTATATTTACTGTTTGTGTAAAAAATGATGCCCAGTGCAATTAAGTGAGGACCGCTGAGTATTTACTATCGAAGCAGTGATATATCATGGAAATAATACTTCATACTAATTTAAAAAATAAGAAAACTTGATTTTTTGGTCACCACTCATATCCATTATGAATGGCAATGTTCCATATTTGAAATGCTTCTTAAATCAGGAGATGGAAAGAGGAAATCTTTAGATTGGAGACATGTTTTGGTAAATTAAAAATAAAGGTTAACAGAAAGATTTGGGACTCCAGAATCAATAGACCAAGTCGATTGGTAATGATTACTGTGAGAGGGCTCTATTGTGAAGAAATGCAATGGTATCCTTGTTTGTCACAGTTGGAAATATTGCTGGAAATAGGCGAGGAACAGAAATACAGGGGAGAGTCAGGTGGCAAGGAAATACCATTAAACCAATCAATGTAAAACCCCAAGTATTTGTCAGGACAGATCATGTACTCCTAAACCCAGTTTCACAACAGATATAGGCCTGGCAGATCTCTCCAGTCATTTCTTAGGATCATAAAACAAAAACAACAAAGAAACAGGTACACTTTGTTTTATTTATGAAGCGATACAATCACTGGATACAACTTCAAAAAAAATCAGAATTCAATTTTTATGCTGTGTGATCTATCATATGCTAGATTGCACTTACAGATTTGAAGGTCTTTGCAGAAGTGGATCAAAAAAAATTATGTTTAACTTGCCAAGATTTAAAATATTTCTAATAAGTTTTCCAATTAGTATAAGTCCTAAAAGGGGACCTACTGGCCTATATATATTCTTTATCCGTCTGGAACTTACCTGGCAAACTCTCTAAACTGAGCATATTTGGAAAAAAGTAACTGTAAGGATGTACAAAAGACACTAAATCAGATGTCAATAAAATGTTTGTACAGCTTTTTTTCATCTTTCATGAAATATTAAAAAAAAAAAAATAAATAAAAACAGCTGTTAGAGTTCTGTCTAAGTCTGAAGTAAGAGAAACTAGCAAGGTCATCCGGTTTTGTGTTCCTGAGGTAGAAGGAGTCGGAGCATGGCAGTGGGGCGTATTGTCATTTTGTCATTGCATGTTCACTTGGTGTTGCTGGTATGTCTGTAACGCTGTACTGGATTTGACAGATCCATCACATAGCTCAGTGAATGGCTTGCTTGAATTAAGCCTATGGGCAGACTTATTCACATTGATTGGCTATTGGTTTTGTGTTTTATGATTTGATTATTGCATCTTTGATCGGAGTAAGAAAACTGTTCCTTCCGCGCATATTAACGTTGTCAGCAATATTTATGCAAGTGTGCCTGGGAGTGCAATGAGCAGAGCCCTGGCAGGAGGAAGGCAGCCCTGTCTGAAAGGCAGAGTGACCCCCCTGTGCTGCTTGCTGTCCCTGTGCAGGGCCCAGGTGTGTTTATACATGGATGGTGGTGTATCCATATATACACACACATTCCCCATCCATCACGCGCACACACACACACGGACACAGGGATGCTGCTCTGAGCACCATTCCCTTCTTCTTATACACAGGGCCAAACTTAAACCTCACTCCAAACTACGGGAAGGTTCCCAATGACCTCTTTGTTGTCCGGATTAAATCCCTAATCACTGGAAGCTTTTTTTTCGCCTTTTTTTTTTTTTTTTTTAAATAAAATAAGGCATATTCCAAAATATTTTGCAAATAACACTTTGTAGTAAAAAATATGTTTGTTTTTTTGTTGTTTTTTTTTTTCTCCCACTATCAGTTTGTGTTACATGTTCTGTGGTTATACCTAGGGTTTTATGAAATTTGAGAGAGGAGGTTTTGTCATGTGGAAATTATGTATCTTCCAGATCTGAAATCTTACTCCTGATAAAACCCTGATATTCTAATAGTTTACATTTTTAGCCTGTCTATGTGGAATTCTGTTTTTTCAAAGCAGTTGTGTCTACAGAGATAGTTTAATATATTTTCCAGTTCTCTTTGGGCAAGTAGTTGAGAGTAATACTTGATATTTGTGCTGAGGTTATCCTAAAATAGAATAGGTACAGATTTGATTTAATTGTAAACATGCTCATTAAAGAATGAAAATTTAGAATGAGGAGTAAAAAACCACAAAATATAAAATGTGAGCTTCTGTATCTGGAGAAGATTTTTTATTATATTGTGGGCTATATCTTCTGTTTTAGGATTAAACAATGACAACCACTATAGTTTTATTCAAATTATTTTCTCTTATTGAAGATTGCTAGAGATATATACTAAAAATTAAAGTTTGATTGCATATAAAATATAATAGTATCTTGAGCCAGAATTTAATTTTCCATTAAATAATTTTATAGAAGCATAAATTTTTTTAAATCTAGTACTTTATTCATTTCATGATTGTACTTTCTAAGGTTAAGGAGGCAGAGCTTCTCTACACAGTTTTAGTTTCTAAAGGAATCAGGTTGTAAGAGGAAAAAATTAGAATATGATGGTAACTTTTTGGCTCCCAGTCAGAACCTTCAAACATTTGTGTATTTTGCTATCCCAGTGGAATCTTGAGAAATGAAAAGGTTTGGGGGATGATCCAGAAGGAAGAAGTGTACAGCCCATATTCTAGGCTACTCCAATTTTGACTATGAAAAGGCTCAGTCAGCACCTTGACCGGGTACAGAGGTTGTGTTTAGCTTTTGTAACAGCAATAGTTGAGAATATATTTAACACTTCTTCTGCAAATGCTTAGGTTCTATGTGGTGGTGCTTTATTGGTCTAGGGTTTTTTTTTCCTGGACAATCCTGAATGGTAGCTAAAGCGTCTTTATTCCCTATTATTGCAAATAAAAATCAAATTATTGGCTTGGCTGTTACGGAAAGGTAGAGGATTTGGCCATCTACCTGTTAGAACTTCATGCCTGTATGATCTCTGGCAAACTAGAGGATCACTGGCATCATGTTAATATTTCATAATCCATTTTCATCCCAGTTCATTCACAGCTTTGGGGATGACTGGAGTATATGACTCATAGTATAACCATAACAGTACCTTTTAGTGAAGAGTTGGGACGTAAAAGTGGGTGAATATGAATAAAGAAAATGTTATAGGGAAAAAAAATCCAAAGTGTTTGCAATTCCATGAGCAGGGACTTTAATGTAGTACATTTTGACAGGAATTTCCTGAAATGAAAATATGTTGTATAGAGTACTTTCCAATAATTGAAGCATGGTTCATTCTAAAATATTGCAGGTACAACATTTTTGTTGTACAAATACAGTGAGTCACATTAACGTAGGAAAACATTGCAAACAATTACATTTCATAAAATCATAATCTTCTCCCAGTTCTAGGGAGCTGCTTTGATACTTTAATACTTTCCTCTGCTAGGTGGAATTAACCTGTTTACTGGTACTTTGAAGGCTTGATTCACCTGTGTGTAGTTTGACTATTCATGTAATATCTGGGGAACTCTTAAAACTCCTCCACTAGTTCAAAACTGAGGGGCTACAGCAGTGAAAAAGCTTAGAGGTACTGCCCAGAATTATGGTAAACACCAGTTAAACTTTCTGATTTCATTCATACCCTGCTTCTACTTCTCTTACCTGTAATCTCTATTCTCATTCATTGCAGTATCGAGGGATGTTTTAGGAGTCCCCGTAGACAAGGAAAGGCTTGGCTATTACTGTGAAATCTGTTTTGACATCCATGCTGGAAATCACGAAGAAAAAATTGGGAGAGAAGGTAGAGGTAGACTAAAGCCTAGATTTCCACACCTGGCTTCCTGACGTGCTCCAAGCTTGAGGTGCTCAGTACTTTTGCTGCCAGTTTCTTCTTGAACATAGGGAGAGCTGTTAAATGCTCATCATGTTCCAAAAAAAAAGTCAGTGCACCTATTCTGACATTTACATCTCAGCTTCAGTATCCTCTCTTGGTTTTGTTTGATACATCCAGCCTACATCTGGTTATGTGGCACGACTTTTAACTTGGGAGTTCCTTACTCTGACGTAAAAGCTCATAGTAAATAACTGTGATCATGAATATATTAGTTTGATGAATTTTCATGCATACCTTTTCTCTAAAAGGAGGGGGGGAAAGGACTGGTTAACATTTTTAAAGTAGGAATGATCTCATTACTAGCTCATAAAAACTTTTTTGCTCTTAGAGTATATTGGAAGAAAGTGTGACTTTAAAATTTTTCAGTGTTGCCTTCAGCAGACTGGATAAATACGGAGTTGGGGAGTTACTAAAACATTGATTCCTGATCCAGCAGACCAAAACTGTTACAGTCCATTGGGTCACTGCCTGTGACATGATAGACCATAACAGTTCCTTTGGACGTGTCAGTGGCTAATTACACACTCTTCAGTTTTCAGATCATTGGCTCGCTAGACCACAAAGAGGCAGATTAGAACGTGCTCTAAGTGTTGTCAACCTGAGTGCTTTAAAACCAAGGAGGAATTAAGAGCATTGTGCAAGAGGCAGACAGAAGATAATGGAATGAAATGTTATTAATACGACTGGGATGACATGGATATAGTCTGTATGGATTAGCCGTGTAATTTGCATTGTGCTCTGGCAAGGTGACGAAGTATTAGAAGAACAAACTTTAAATAACGATGTTGATGAAATTAATCAAGAAAGAGACAATTTACACTCTTGCATGCTTTTACTGTAGCGTTTCGCACCTCCGAGGAGTCTAAAGCATTTGATTAGGTATTTAAATAGATTTTTTTTCATATTCCTTTGGGCTTGTCAAGCTTCTGATACTCTAGGAACCCACCTGAGGCAAACATCAGATTGTAAGAATACTGCAGGAGTGGGAATAAAATGTTTATCCATGTATCCTAAAGAACTCTTTTGAGAAAATTGCTGTAGGGTGTTTAATATACATGCATTAAAAAAAAAAAAAAAAAAAAGTAAGGACCTTGTTTAAATCAAACATGTGCCAGCTTCTAAACTTCATTTTGTTTTTCTTGAATGAATTCTTAAGTAATCCTGGCAAGGTTTTCAGGTATATGGTATTTTAGTTAAAGTACAACAAAAATTATGCTGTCAACAAATTAGTAAAGTCATTCCAAACTTAATATAATGTAAAGTGAAAAAATTGTTGTTATTCATAATTGCTGAAGTTTACGATTATACCCCTGTATGTTAGGAAACTTTATAGTGGATAAAATGGTGGTTGCTAGTAAACCATAAAAATTGCTAGGAAATCAGAAACAAATAGTATGTTTTTGAGGCACCATTTTAAGGATGGAATGATATACATAAAGAATAAATCCCCCAATTAAATAAATGAATGGGTTGTGATGTATTTTAGTGGATAAAATACTGATTCTTTACTCAAGGCTGACTTCAAAATGCTCTTCGCCTTAAAGAGAATGAATAATATCTCCAAAATATTGTAATAAACAAAAATTTTCAAATATAAATATTGACTGCAAAAATAACCTTAATTTAGCAGTCCTGGATCATAATGGCATCGATTTATGTTGCTGACGTGGAGCACTTCTGAAATAGAATTACTGCACTACTTCCTCAAGTATTTAATTTAAGTGCATAGACTCTGTTAATCACAGTAAAAGGCCAATAATTTTAGAGCAGTTCTGCCACTGAGATCAGTATGAATTCTACTATGGGTTTGTGTGGTATTCAGAATTTCACCTATGAGGTTTAGGTTTCACTTTAAAATGTCCAGATCTACTTAAAAATCGCATGTTCCTCTTGCAGATAAATATTCATCTTTAGACACTGTATATTGCATTATTAATAACAAATACTTTCATACCAGGTATAATATATTGAATAATAATACATTGAAAAATTCCATTGATGCAGCAGGTAATACGAGTTAGACCCCAGGCTATTTGTATAGCTCCGATTTAAAAGATAAATAAATCAGGAAATAAAATTTGTAGTTCTAAAATATGAAAGGTGAAAGACCTGCAACTTTCCCACTGGTTGTGATGTAAGATATTGTCCAAATTCTGGCAGTATATTAAAAATAACCTTTTTTTTTTTTTCAACAACAGTACTAAGTTGGAAGGTTGCATCAATTTGCTAGAAATTTTCTTTATACCGACTTTGAGGGCCAGTGGAAGACGAGAGAGGGGGAGTTTGTATCCGAGACACTGCCACGGCAGAATTACTGTATCCACCCTGTGTGCAGCGTGGACATTTCTCCAATCTGCTTTACAGCACCAGTGCTAACAGGAGTCTCCTGTAGTATTTTGAGTGGGTTGCTTAGCTAGTTCAGTATCAGGGCTGAAAAAAAATGCCTGCCCATCTGCTGGGGAAAGCCTGACATAAGAATACAAATTATGAGAAAGAACCTTCTGTTGACCATTTTTCCCTTTAGGTTTTTTTAATCCCTTTAGGCTTTTGGGTCGGTTGGTTGGTTGTTTTCTCTCTGAGTAAATGGAATAATGCAGGCATATCACTGGGCTTGGGGATGCACATTTCCATCAGTGTCCAGTAGAGCTAGGGGTTGCTTTTTTTCCTTCTCTTGAAAGGTATGTTTTTTGCAATTGCAAAAGTACTTTTTGGTACGAAGACAAATTATTCCTGGTCAAGAAGTTGTGTGACTGGTAGCAGGACGAAACTTAATGAGAGATTTCATTTTTCTCTCTCCTGCTGTCTTTGGCAGTCTGAATTTTGGTAGAGACATCCTGTCATTGGCCAAAGCACACTGAAATGTCCTGTACTGAGCACAAAGAGGAAACAAATGAAAGCAGTGCAGAGGTGACAAACGTGGCAGGGGAATGAAGGGCTCGGCTGAGCTGCCTGCAGGCAGGGCTGTGGTGCCATTTCAGACCCCCTGGGGCATGTGAGGGACCCAGGGATGTGAGGGGGACACAGCACCTTCTGCAGTGGCAGCTGCGCCCGGGCAGATGGACGAGCTGCCTTTGCTTGGGCAATGCAGATGAGCTTTAGTGTTTTCTGTGCAGCAAGAGTTATAGAAGTAGCTGCATTCCTTTCTTTGGAGTCAGGGTTTTCCTCTATCTGCTTCCAAGGCCTGCTGCAAAATTTCAGGAAAGAAATGGTTAGGAGTGATGGATTTAGGAGAGCATTATCTTGTGACGAGGAAAGCACAGTACCTCAGTGAAACCAAAATATCCACATCTTCCTCTCTGTCTTGGTATCATCATTGTTGATTAGGTCGAACAAGCAATCCTGCCAAAAAAAAGAACCTGACATTGAAGAAATTAGTCTAAAAGTAAAATATACCTTCCTAATGCACATTAGGTCAGCCAAGTTACTGTTAGTGCTGTTGAAGCTTGATACTGCATGAATTATGTAGTTTTATTCTTATTTCATTTAATATATCATATAGGTATGGCTGTGAAGTTGTTTAGCTGTCTTTGTGTTGTGATTCAAATGCAATGGGTATGGTAATGTACTTTGATCTTACAGTAATGGGAATATAAAGCATGATAATAGCAAAATCAACCTTCTAATTATAGTTATTATGCTAATATTAAAAAGTTTAAATTCTTTGATAGCCTTGATATTTAAATTTAGGACACCAGCAGGAGGGAGTTGGGAAGGACTTAACGAAATGATTATAAAGGGAAACTTTGTCCATCCTTGAATATTGCAGAAACTATTCAAGATGCCAGCAGTCAGCTGTATTAAAATTCATAATGAAAAAGCCCTCAACATCAGAGTCCTCACAAGAGTAGCAAAGTCTTAACATTTAGAGCATGAAGGAAATATATAATAGCTTTAATAACATAGTGGAGAAATGTGCAGATGTACCACATGTAACTCTGCTGGGAAACATCCTTGCTACACTCAGCAGTTAGCACCAGATCCTTGGGGAATACAGTTTGGAGCAGCTCCAGGAAGGGAAGTCAGTGCCTTTGGTCAAGCTGCATCAATTTTACCGACTGAGATTCTGATCCCTGAATTCTAAATACTGGTTTTGTTTGTCAAATCCACGGTGGTCTTACCAGAAAAAGTCAACTGATTCAATATAGCTTAAATCGTCCCACTGTAAATTCTGTTCAATATTGTATTTGCCTTCATCCTAATTTTTGATGTTCTAGGGCTCTGCACTGTTTTCAGCAGTTGCTATATTTTTGGGTGGGGGTCTGCACCTCTGTGTTAAGCAAAATTATTTCTGTCTAGTTTTGTAAAGTTTTTCAGCAAAGCCCAGGAATTCAGGCCTGCAGAGCACAATCTGTATGTTAGTGGATTATCATTTCTTTTACTTTTCAAATTTCCTAGAGCCAGTGTGATTAATTTCTTAAAATCCCCCTTGACCTCTAGTATGGCTTCCATTTTAAGGAAGCTCTGTGCTGCTGAGGAGGAGGGATTGAAAACTTCTGGGAGTCATGGGTGAAATTCGGTGTGTGCCCAAATTTTGTTCTGAATCGTGTGCTGTGTGGAACAGTGGTGAGAAGCCTGAGTGCCACCCAGCGTTTTGGAGAGAGGAGGGGACACACAGAACACACCTCGGCCCCATGTGCCCTGCATGGGTTTTCCACCCATAACAACCTGAGTTTATAAAGTTCCCAGACACCTGGGAGTTCTGTACACCTGAGGAGCAGCAGGGCCAGTGGCTGCAGGAGAGAAAGGTGGTGGGAGGCTGGTGCTTTTCGAGGAGTGGGGAGTGGTGCAGACACAGAGGAGCTCGTCCTTTCCCAGGGTGGGATGACTCCGTGGAAACTTTTAGAGGGAGCATTCAAGGTAGCAGTTTATTCTGAACTCAGGCTGGAGTTGTGCTTCACGATAGTTAGATCCCCCAAGTCATAAAAAAAGAGTGTCTGAGACCCGTTGTCTGAATCTCTTCCTATCTTCCGCTTGCAGGTTCTGAATTTACCAATAGTAAAGTGGGAAAATCACTCATGGCTCAGGTATTTCTTCACGGGAGTAGTTGTGTATACAAGTCAGCCACAGCAAGGACAAGGCTCAGGCTCCAGTGATTAAAGAACTTAAAACCCTCAGTATATATAAAATCTCTATTCTACAGTACAGCATGTTTTCACCAATCAGTATCGAGAAGAGAGAAAGAGAGCATGGAATGTATTGGATATGCAAAATGTCTGCTGGATAGAAAGAGCAGGTGCCAAAAGAGAGGGGTTTCTCTCAGATGTGGGGCCTTAGAGGCACGCATTTGTTACTGCCAAAGGGGCCACAGGGAATGGAGCAGAGGAAATTAGAACATATTCAAACCTTTGAAGATGGTGTAATGCAGGTTCAATAACTACCCCAAAGGAAGAAAGCACATCTAAATCACTTAATAGTACTTCTGTTGTCTTCCCCTTCTGTTCTTGTTTGAATTCAGGATATATATCAAATGTTTAAACATTTTTTTTTTCAAAATTTAAATCCATCTTTATCACCATACTGGTAAAAAATGTGTTAGTTTTCATTTTGCTAGAAGAGATAAAAATTGATATATAGGCTTGAGAGAAGCAGTAGTATGCAGAGTGTTTGCCCTTGGGAGGTAGCTGCTCGGATGGAACACAGCCATTTGGAGTCCCAGCAGCACATTTTCCTGACCCACACTGTCTGGGAGACATCAGAGAGCTCTGACTGCCAAAGGGTGCCACTCCTGCACTTAAAAGGATTGCACTTAGCTCAGGGTGTGAGGATCTGGCAGGTTGACTATATCCAACTGTACATTCAGATCAATGTATTTGTCATGTTATCCTTTCAGGTTTTTGCAGGTTTTTTTTTGTTAGGGTTTTTTTTTTTTTTTCCCGATCTCACAGCCAGTAACAACTTTTAAAATTTTATTAAAAAAAAAAAAAGGTTTCTGTTGTTTAAATCTGTGTTCTTTTACATCTCAAGTATTAACCAGTGAACAGTAAAAATTTAGTTCTATACTTTCACTGTTAATACACAAATTAAATTATGGAAGTGATTCTGTATCTTAATTGAGCAGGGCTTATTGTATAATAAAGTGGGGTCCCTTACAATTCCTGCACCTTTTTGAATCATTAAAAGTGTGGCAGTGATGAGGAACACTAAACCAACCTAAAACGCGTCATGAATTTTCATCATATCCTCCTTGTGAGATTTTCAAGCCTCGCATGCTCGATAGAGTCGGTGCAGAAAATTGGGCTTTAAAGGGAACACTCCGCGTTTGCAGAGGACTGGGCAAGGTGAGCTGTCCTTCGCCACCTCTGCTCTCCACCTGCCTTAGGACGGAAGGAATCTGATGCACCACGGAGCCAGCTTCACTCCAAAGGGCTCCCTTTGCAGGCTCTGGGCTTATCCACACAAAGGACTAACCCTTGCTTTAGCCATCAGGTGTGGTATCTTGTGATGGGCACTTTCCTCTCTAGGTCTACGTAAACAGTATGGAATTTAGCTGAATAAAAAACCTGCCACTATAAGAACATTAAAGCCATCAAAGCGCTTAAGAATTTCTAGTAATTGATACAAATAACACCTAATTAGTTACAAAATATTGAACTGGCTCATTGGACTCCAGCCTCTAGTCTTTTCATCCTCACAGTTGCTGTGCTGACCAATATGTAACTTTCTACTTTTAAAAGTTATGTCTGGAGTTGTGAAATTAGTTTTACAGAAGCAAAATAGTATCTTCGTATGAAGCAGTACAACAAGAGATGCTTCTAGTAGTTGTTTCTAAAGTAGATATCACTTTGAGTTAATTTTTTTAAAAATTAGTTTTCTCCCAGTAATTAGCAAAGAGTTGGTTAAAAAAAGAGTAAGATTTCAGAACAGTTTCAATAATATTTTTTGTTCCAAAGGACAAATTGCAGTCAGTGTTCTGGGGTCTTTCTGGAGGTACTAACCCAGCATATTGCCCTTGCAGATAGTTCTGTACTTTAACATCTGAAGATAGAGAATCTGTGGCTAAATGTTCCACTGTACTGAGCAGAGATAAACAAAAGGAGATTCTCAGTAACAACTTTAGGGCAGTTTTTAAGGAAAAGTCACCTTTACATTTAGATGAGAGGGCAGTTTAAGAGCTTCATAGAATGAGTCAGAAGGATTTTCTGTAAAACAGTAGCTGGTAAGTCTGCTTTGCTACTGGCTCAGGCGCTTTTAGGCAAGCATCTAACTTTTCCTGTCTGTATAATTATCACAGAGGTGGTAGCAGTAAATACAGTGAGTAAATACAGAGTAGCTCTGTATTTATAATGTGAAATTTATCCGCCTTTGGTTTTTTAAATTCATATCCTTAGCATTACTTGTTAGGTGAATCTCATTAGCTCCTGAGACTGTTGCAGATGACAAAGAGCAAAACTACCAATTTAACATCAGCTGAAAATGAATGTACAATTTGATCACTAAGTCCACACTAACAGGCAGTGTCAGTATTTCTGGTAGGGCAGAGACAATGATCTGCTTTTGGACTTTAGCAGTCCTGTCCCCACAGTACAGACTGCAGATTCCTTGTTTTGTGTTGGATTTATATTTTTTCCCCCTAGAACACGAACCTCTAAGTAAAAAGGTTCACAGATTTCTAAATGAGAATTTCAAATCTCTTGATACGTTGGAGGTGAAGTAATAGAAATAGATTTTGTTCCCTTAGGGCTTAACTCCTCAAGGTTTTGTTGCCCCTAAGGGACGTTTGCTCCTGCATGGTTTTCAGTAGGATCCTCAGTCCTTAGTGCTTGCAGAGCTGTTTTTCCAGGCAGTCCTTAGCCTGCATCCTTTGGCTCCTGGGTGTTAGACTCTTGCATTAAAGCCGTGCAAAGCGTCAGTGTCAGGTTTTTGCTGTGCAGGCTGGAGGAGCTGTGTGCAGCTGGGAGCAAACCACGCCCAAGTGTTAACTCTTCACCCGGGTTCATTGATCCTGCCCAACACAAAAGTGCTCCGAGGAAGCTGTGTATATGCATAGAAAGGAATCATTTGATGTTAATCCTTAAGCATGGTTTCCACCAACCCAAATCCTGTTTGCCTACACTTCAGAAAGGACAAATCAGGATTTGTGCCACAATGAAGTTTTCTATATTTTGAAATACTAGTGCATTTAGCGTTTCTCTTTTTATGTTACCTGGTTTAAAAAAGAATTTTGCAAGAGAAGGTTTTTATTAAATTATTCATATCTCTAGCTTATTCGCCTAAGATTCTGCAAAAGACTTTTCTGTGTATTTGGATGACAGTATATGAGAATATACTATGTCATTTTTTTAATAAATAGCAGAAAATTAATTTTCTGATTGCAGTCATATTAGATGTAGAAAAAGCAAAATATTTTAATTTCAATATCCTCCTTTCAGATGCACAAAGTAAATTGCAATTTAATTTTTTTTTCAAAAGCGCTTTTTACATATTTTGCAGTAGTGCCCTTTAATAGCTATATCAATATATTGTTTTATTTTTATTAGACTTCATAAATATATTGACATATCTGTAACACTAAACATGAAGCTTCCAATGCAAGAGTTTGTACATAGTCCATATCCAAATGTCACCATTATTTCATTTAAAAGATCCCAGCATGTCTACCTCATGATCCTTATAAACTCTATAGTACGCAACACTTTTTCTTGCTACATTCATTAAAATTAAGCACCCTTTCCCTACCCCATCTGTAAACATCAAGTCAATTGGCAGCTAGCACATTTCCCAGTCAGCAAGCAGTATTGTGAATTTTATCTTCTCTTGCAGAAATCAATTCGTCTTCGTTGCAGCAGATGAAATTTCTTGTAACACCTCTGCAGGTAACAATCATTGATACTTCTTGATGCATCCATCCAGGTCTCAATATCCTTTTTCACATGCTGCATTGAATCGTAAGACAAAGCACAGGAAAGTCCATAGTATAAATCTTTGGAACAGTTTAATGAATTTATAGCTTCAGCCTATAGGTTCTGCCGTATAAAAGCCGTTAGGTTATTTTGCTGACTTTGGTGTTTTATTTCCAGTTTAAATATCGTATGGCCTAGTGTGTAAGGATATGTTAAACCTTCTAATAAAAGCTTCAGGACTGTGACTTTCAAAAGTCAAACCAAACAGAACTGATGAAAAGAGCAAAGGCTTAGATGTGTGTAGGACATTGTAAGTGCTATAGATGTAACAATTTTCTTTTCAACTCGTTGGGGGCAAATGGTGCCCACAAGGGTATTGCAGACCCTAAAGCACTCACAAAGTCTATCCTATGGATGAGATAGTGGGAGAGAGGGTCTGTGCCTTCAGAGGATCGCTCTCTAGTAAGTAAAAAGTCTTGATATACTATCATGTTGTAAGCCATGGGTACAGAAGAATGAACAATGTTTTTAAAAGGTTTATTTATATTTTATAAATATATTGAATATGTCAAGAGGTTTTCTCTATTTTAATCAATAGAGTTTGAACAAGCTTAGTCTTAATTCAGGTAAGGATGGTATTGTATTACTACATAAGAAATCAAAAGGCAAAAATAAATAGAAACGCTGCCGGGACATATTCTGCCAATAACGTTGTGCAAAAAATCAAGTTCATAGAAGCTTCTCGTATTGAAGGATGAAAGCGTATATAGTGTGAAATCAAATGTTGGTATTAAGAAGTTTTTGCTGATAGAATTTTGTATTAGCAGAAATAAATGAAAGGTGACGAGATTTCTGGTTATGCCATGATGATCTACGTAGAAACAAATAGAGCGTTTATATATGGAAAAGATGATCACAGCTGAATGCAAAATATGCTAAAATTGTCATAATCTCTATGCTAGCTGTAGCATTTTTGGTGGTAATCTGAAAAGTTCTTCTGTAGTGAAACCTGATTTAACATAGATTTTTCCAAGTCCTACAAATTATGAAGAAAATACATTTTGAGAAGCCAACATTTGTCACATTCTTGATATCACTCAGCTTGGATTTTGGCTTCTGTTATTTCACTTGAGCTTCCTGCTCAGCTCGTCATTGAAGTGAGCTGTAGTAGGGAGGCTACTAATTTGTAAATCTAAGATTTGCTAAGTAAGAATAAATATATTTATTTTAGCAATTTTTAAACTTTGAATTCTTGAGTTAGATGTGGGGTCTGCGGGGCCAGTTTTGCAAAGTGAACCCTTCTAAGTGATAATTATTGCTCTAATAAAGAATTTTTTCTCTCTCAATTTAGGCACAATTTATGTGCCCAAGACTTTATTACAGATATTCCATATATCACTTCTTTAGAATTCCAGTCAAAAATATAACACTTTCATTTATCAGTACACTCAGTGAACTTTACACAAAAGGAAATGGATCTCTGTGTGTATTTATTAAAACTTTTCAGTTTACCAGTTGATTACCTCTGTTGAATTGATTCAACAATAAGGTATTTTTGCTAGGCATGTTTTTGAGCATGTGATAAACACATCCATCGCAGGTGACTGCAGGTGCCTTTTTTTGCACTAAGATGGGAAGGAGAAAGCTAATGAAAGCCTGTACCTGCTGTTTCTTATATACCTAAGTTTCAGTGATAGAATTTAAATGACTTTTGGCTGCATAAGAAAGCAATTCTCCGGCCCATATTCCTGTGAGTCAAATTGCCAAAGTTGAATTTGGTCTTTTGAATCTGTAAGTTGACTTCCAACTATTTTATTATCTGATGTTTTGTGTTTTAATACATGGAGCAAACGTAGAGATACTTTTAGAACCGAAGCTAACCTTCCTGTGGTTTTTCAGATGCATGCAAAACACCTGCAGTGTGACTTTATAGTGCTTTTTTTAGTGCTTCTAAGCTCAATGATAGTAATTCTACTGTGTTTGTAAAGTTGATATCAAGTGAAGATACTTATAACATGCTCAATGTTTGAAATGTGAGTATATGTATGTTTGTATTGCTTCCCTGTAAAGAATGTGTGTGTTTGTGGATTCAAAATAGTAATATAACAAGCAAAGCTTTGGTTGGACCTTGATCTTCAGTTGGAAATGGGAGGTCTTGGGTGGTTCTGCTGGTAATATTCACTCTCTTCTTCTTAATCCTTCATCATTCCTGCCAGAGGATACTTAGCCCTCAGCCACACATTATCTTTTTTTGATTGGGGAATAAAGTAATCTTGAGTAGATGAATGTGTTAATGAGCAATTTGTGTCTGTATGTACATTTCTATTTGTGTGTCCGTGTCTGTTCTTGGATGCATGTTACAGAAGGGAAACCTCAGATATCTGACAGAGGGATCCTTCCATGGGAAAAATAAAAACATTTCACTCTTGATTGCATCCAGTGCATTCTGAGGCTGAAAATAATTGCTGTTCAGAAAAGAAGTTCTGCACTTCTGGGATAGATCTTCTCTGGCAGGCATGATTAAAGGGTTTGCAAACAGATCTGAACTAGAACAGAGACAGGGAAACTATCAGAAACCTCCTGGTGGTTTGATGATGGAATTTTAACAAGGATCTCTGAGGACCTTCCTCTAGCAAATTCCTGACAATAGTTCCACTAGGGGAGAATTAATCCTGAGGTTCTTGTCTGATGGGAGCAATGGGCATCTGCCCTGTCACTCTCTGGATAAATCAGAATGACACCCAGAATAAACCCAAGATTTATTCACGTGTTGGTTGCAGAGCATTGTTCATTTTGCACCTTTAGCATTCTCAGTGAATTTTTCAAATCAGTGCTCAATCTATTTTTTTCTCTTTTAGGTTTCATAGCATCAAAATTCATAGTTTGTAAAGAAAAAGCATTTTTAGTGTCTTTTGCAAGTGTGTTCTCAGATGTACCTGCAAATGACATTTTATATTTTTTGTGTAAAAATGGGACAGGGTTATTATTTTATATTTATATTACTCTCTCTCTCTTCTTCCAGTTTTTAACTGTTATCCAGCCTTTATGTAGAAGCAAAAAAACACCAGTGCTGATGCATGCTTGGTATTATTTTTCTCCCAAGTGTATTTGCAGTTTATGATTTTGAAATAACAGAGAGAGGCAAGGGTATATATAAAGCTGAATTTGGAATGAAGTGTGGTGGAAGTGGATATAACATCTGTCCAATTGTGACTGTATTTATTTACATTTTTGAGCAGAATCAGTCCCAGGAGGAAGGATTCTCTGTGTGTGTGTGTGTGTGTCTGAATGCAAGCAAAAGAAATGCTTTATAAAGCTTTAGAAGTTGACAGCCTTAAATTAAGTTATTGACCTCCATTTGGAGAAAGATAGAGTCTCCAAAACAGATTAAACATTCTGAAAGGTTTAACTTTATAACTCCAGGAAAGATGTTGAATAAAAGCAAGCAGCTTCAATAAGCGAACGGTGGGGTTTGTGCTATTGAAATATTTGAAGAGAATATTGGCCATTTTTAACAAATGCAATTGCTCCAGTCATTGCAATTTTCCTGTATACCATCATTAACCTGTCAGCACTAACACTGCCACAAATTTAATTCGTTGAACAATAGCAAATATGGAGATACTTATTTAAAACAAATTAATATTTGATGAAGTGCTTAGAATGGCTACAGTGCCTGTTGCGGCAAACCTACCTCTGCCAGGGTACATAAATAATTGCAGCTGGTCAAAGTTTTTGCCATATGAACTTGCATACATCCCATTGACCTCTTCATGTGTCTGGTAGGAGATATTAGAGATCAGATCATGGCCTTACAAAGGAATTTGAGAGTCCAATCCAAAGTGCTTTGGAAGAATGCAGCTTCAGAGGTATTTCTTTCAGCCTGTTAGAATTACTGTGTGAAGACATATGCTCAGCTGAGAGAGGTTCTTCCCTTTTACTGTTGCTGCCAATGGGTTTGACTTGGTTTCATGAAGCAATTTGGGAAAATAACCATTTTCTATGAGATGCTTTTATTATTATGTTGTGCTCTTCTGCTAATCAAATAAAAAATGAAGATGAAGGAGCATCTGTATGGTCTTTGTGCTAGTATTTATTTAAGGCTGTACTGCTGTTCCCTGTGAAAAATAGCAGACACTGAAGTTTTTGCTCTGGAAAGACTAGGAAATGTTGCACTAATGCACAAAATTAAACTTCTTCTATAAATTCAAGTGTCCTTTATGTTGGCAGTTTAAACTTGCATTTACTGCTGCTATAAATAGTTGCTTATATGGAATTCCATTTGTTACAGCTTTTACTGCTCTGGGTAGTTGTGCGCTGAAGATGTTCGGCTCTTGGATCAGTTGATAAAAATCAGTAAACACTTTGATTATCCTCTGTTCTCCTTTCATGAGGTTTGATTAATTCCTTTTTGTCACCCAGTGGAAACACTGGCAGCCCTCGCTGGCGTCCCTGTCGTTATCTGTGTGACAGCTTGCCCGCCCGGTGCTCGCGGTTCTAGGTCAGTTCGCATGGCTGCTCAAATGTGACAGCACGACAAGATTAAGGAAAGCTGAGGTCCTGTGATTTGTAAATGGAGGCTTTGCAATGTGAAGCTCCTTTGATAACAGAAATAGTGAATAATCTGTGTTTGTCCTCAACAAGTGCCTATAAGCACGTGTGCATCTCCTGTGCTGGTTTTTAATGAAGCAATTAGGTTGTTTTTTCCCTGATAGACTAAAAATAGTTCACGTGAAAGATGGTGTGTGTGCGTGTGCATGTATGGATGCCTATATACAAATCCATTAATTGAGCAAGGATTCAGTTTTAATATCTTGAGATTATCATATTGCAAACAAACATAAAACAATGCTATGGTTGCAGGCTGCAGAACTTTATACATGAACACAAAAAACTGCTTTAAAATTTAATAAATAAGGTGCCCAACATATTTGTTATTGAACTAGATAAGAATTTCTTCAAGCTTTATTGTCCCTAAATATAACAGCAATAGTAATAAGAAAATGCTTTACAGACCTAAGAAAAGCTTTGTTTTCATTGGAATAGAGCTGAGTTAGGTGACACCTGATGGCAAGCCTCAGATTCTCCCGAGGCTTTTTTTAAGGAAGTTTATATAAAATCTAAGTTTCTTGGATAGAAGCTACACAGAAAGGTGGTGGTGGTAGCATAGAATTCTGTTAGACTTTTGACTAGGCATCAGCTTAAATTCCCTCCCTGGTGTAAATCCAGGCAGCAAGGCTGGAACTGAGTGAGAGCTCTTAAGTTGAGATGTGTGCCTGGGATTGCTCCATAGCAGTTATCCAGCATCAGTTCAGGAAAAGTCACCTGTGCTGCTGTTTGTTACCCTTCTGCATTTCTGCAAATGGACCAGTATCAGTCGTGTTTATTTAAATGTTTTAGAAGGTGGCAGCTCAGCTTTGGCTGGATGCAAACATCTCACAGATTTTGAAAGAAGACACAGGCTGGCAAACAGAAGCAAAATTAAAACCACATCTGAGCATCAGTGAAACTTCTGCAAAACATGCCTGTCAATTAGCAAGGAAATTAACTGGCCAAACTGAGATGTGACATGCATAAGTAAACAGCCAAGAATTGGAAATTTGTCTCTACATACAGAAAAGTCCGCATAGGCTTCTCAACTTTCTCCTTTCTCCAACCTGCAGGAAAAAGTAAACAGCGCTTTTAATATTTCATCAAGGACATGTTTATGAAGATCCTTTCACAGAAACCTTTCATTATGGCCGTCTACCTATGGTAGACCATGGTCAAGTTTCTTATCTCTGTGAAAAACTAGGAATGTGTTAGTACTACAGTGATAGGAAATCCCTTATGGCTCTCCAGGCATGCAGGAGCTCAGCCCTGCAGTACACCTTGAAGTTTCACTCTTTGTTGTGCTGTCTGTCACTTCCCAATTCTTTCTCTGCCCCACATCACAAATCTGTAGCCCATTATAGGTCATGGAGGAGGAAGATGCTATGAATAAAGTGTGTTATGGTCCTCCCTTGTACAGAGACCTCAGTGTTTGATAGTGTGCATTCAAAACTTGGCATAGAGAATTTCAGCATTCTTGACCTTTCCAATCAAGGAAAACACCTGGCAACTGTTTTTGTCAGCAGATTTCAATTTCCTGGATCTTAAGTGAAAACTTCAGAGACACCTTTGTCCCTTCCCTTCCGAGGCAGTGAGAGAGACCTGTTGGTTATTGAAGTGACTGAAATGCCCAGAGTCGCTTAGTGTTAATATCTAAAATGAAGTTAATTAATTGGTTGCACATTCTTTGAGCACCACAAGCAGACACCATCCTACTGCAGTGGGATGAATTTTAAGTTGAAGGGCTACCACTGCTGCACAGATTTGACCCAGTGAGCCTAAAATACTGCTCAGCAGTGGGGTTTGTGACTGAGGTGCATAGGGAGGAGCTGTGCTGCTCATGTCATCTCTCTTGGTATCATCATAGTTCTGTGACCAAGAGGAAGAGCACAGAGTTAGTTACTGGAATCATTTATGTGGTTAAGGCTAGGCAACCCTTGCTTTCCTTGTATTCTTTCCAGAAGCAATTTTATTACTTGATTGTTCAATTACAATCAAAGCAGGTAAAGAGTGGATAATATTTGGGAGAAGTTAGAAAGATGAGCTTTCCAGGGGTACATAGGCTTTGCTTGTAATATGGCTGAGGTCAGGGCTAGATTTATCTGAAGTAGTGCCCAATTTTTAACTTCTCTCTTTATAGTTCTTAAGCACGTTCATAATTTGCTGAAGTTCCTCCAGCGATATGTACACCTGAAAAAATGGGGGGGAGTTGATAACTAAAATATGTGCATCAAATTCTTTAAAATCCTCCTTCTATAGTTCTCAAATCACTTGAGGAAAATGTGTTAACTTGGTTCATATTTTGTGTGGTGAATTTTCCCTTATTAATTATGCTATTAAGCCCTATGATGTATGTGTTATGTAGGAGCTTCGAAATGGCTCCAGTACAAGAGCTCCACTGTCTGTCCCAGATGTGCATGGAAATACAGCCATAGTACTAAAGAATTTAAAATCCTGAAATGACAATTATGGTTAGGGAGGCACAGAATTCCCCAGTTTTTAGAGACTTCAACAACACCTACTGCCGATAACTTAGAGAGAGATTCCCTTTCATAGGCCCTGATAAAATAAATACCACCATTTTCTTTTTTTAATTATAGTCTGTTTTTCTTTTTTTTTTTATTTGATCAATGAACAACAAATTGTCCTTTTATGTAGTATTTTAGCATTTTTAAACTCTCTGCTGAAAATGATTGAAGAGATTGAGGCACAGCATAAGTAAAGAAGAACATAGCATATATTGGTGGATAGTTTATGGCTATATTTACAGAAGTTAGCATGGCTGCAGTGGGGTTTTTTCTCACTTATTTCTCAGTAAGTTGTTAGTCCAGCTATTTAAGAACCTGTGTCAGTATGATAACAAAATGCTAGCAAACACATTTTTTCCCATGATGTCCTGCATACTTGTCCCAGATATAGTGGAAAATAGGGGAACATACCTTGTTCTAGTTAGTGATGCATCAAAATTGTTCATCAGCTGTGTTCTTACACAGAAGACAAGAATTGGTGCGTATTGGTTTGGATGCATTGTTTTATCATTCTGTAAAATACACAGAGAATTGCATCAACTATTAATTTATTCAAAACCTTACCATTGGCATGTCCTAAATTTCAGTAAGTTGTTTACCTAGAATGATAATTTGCAGTGTAAATTATCACAAAGCATTTAAATGCCACTAATTGTAATGAGAAGTAAGCACGCTGGCATAGCAGTGAGTAAATGAAGCAGTGTGTGTGTGGCTGAAGCAGCTTACTGATTTGCAGTGTGACAATATAGTTTAAATCCTTCTTACTATTTTCAGCCTGGAAATCAGAATCTATTCTGCTAACCTTCTGAGCTTCTAAATTTGGTGTCATGCAAGGGCGTGTTTAAAAATTAGCATTTAAAAAGAAACCCACTTGCTTTAAGTTTAAGCTGACACTGTTCCTTTCCTCTGTGGAAATGAAATTTATTAATCATAATAAAACCATCATATTCTGAAGGTAGAGGTCACCCTGAGGAGAGAAAAAAAAAAAAAAGTCTATTCATCACAGAGGAATTTCAATGCATTTTTTCCCCAGATAATATCTGAGCATGTGTTCTTTCCACTTTGGAAATATTTTCATCCATGTTTGTGCATACATGTGACAAGTGTATTCAGGAGGGTGCAAAAATGAAAATTGTCCAGTTTAATTTTATATACTTTATTTTCTTTTACAGAAGATTTGGGAGAATTCCTTTTACATTTTATTTTGTGTTTACATTGCACACATTTGTTTAAGTGGAATTTCAATATCCTGTAAAAGAAAAAGAAGTGTTTGTTATTTTAACAAGAATATAAGCATCACTAATTCTGAAATAACACTTCTATGTTACTATCATAGTAAAAGCTTTAGCATTATCATAATATAAATGTAAACCATTCTTTTTAAGGAGCAAGGGTTAACTTTGGTCACAGTTGTCACGTTAGGATTTCTTCACAACTGTTTTGTTTTAAGAAAGAGACATGGTTTACATAGAAGGATGAAAAAAAGCTATTTAAAACACTGACAATAAGTGATTACTGCTTTGGAAAAAGGGTGATAAAAATTTACTCAGAAGTCAATACCAGGTTGAAACAGTCATATTTTCATCTTTTGAAACCGCTTAATGTGTGTGTTTATCCATATTTTCCCCTCAGTTGTCAAGATTTCTGTTGAATATTGATATAATAATATTATTAGCAACATGTTTTATTTATCAGTGTTGTAAACTTGCCAGTTACTTCAGTAGTTGGCTTAAATATAACAATAATTTAATACAGCCTGAGCCCTGTGTATTCAGGCTTGGTCCTTCCTTATAAGTGGCCCTTGCATCTGGGCCACTTAATGCCATCCTAGGTGACCTGTTGGGCTTTGTTTTGTGAGGCACTGGGACACAGCCAAGGATCCTGCAGGAATGGGATGTAGGATAGAGGCAAAATGCAGCCCTACCACTAGACCAAAATTAATTTTTTTAATTAATTTTTTGCAGATATAGATTTAAAGCCCTTGCTCAGTATTGCAGCAATACCAGATAATCAGGGAAAAAAACACACCAAAAAGCAGGGAAATATAACAATTCTCATTGCTTTAAAAATAATAGTCATGGCATTAAAGCATGTAAAATAGTAGGACATGTGATTCCTCCTGCATGTTACTAAGGACATGAGGAAAACATGTCTATCTTTAAATCAATCATTTTCCCTTCCTAGGTGTTTTGTTACTGTTTGAATGAAATTTGGCTGGAAAGAATTAAAATTATAATGATATTCAAAAGGGATTCTCAGACTTTAAAAATTGGCATAGAGAGGTAATGTCTTCTTCCCTTCAGTGTAGATGAACAAGACTTGAGGGATTCCATTATGGTCCTATCAGAGCTGAGTATTTCAAATCTCTAAATCATGTTTGCATCCTAATGTGGAGGGTTGCCAAGGCTGAGGTTTATGGAAGTTCTTCCTACCAGAGAGGCTCCAGAGTGTGGGATCAGTGTCAAACCTGCTCAAAGAACCCTCAAACTGCCTTTCCAGCTCAAAGAATCACCAAGTCATGTACCCAACACAGACCGATGTGAACTACTTTCCTTCCCTTTCTTTTCCAGTGGGAATTGCCCATTTTCTTTGTTGGGTGATTTCTAAAGACAGTTGTTCTTGGATACCAAGTATTTAAGTAGAATTGATATATAAATTTAATCCCTTACTCATCAATACTTTGGATGCAAAAGAGGAGCTAATGCATTTTGTACAAGCCTTTTACACATATTTTCCTGAGTTTCAGACCAGGTCTTAAGGAAAGCAATTGCCTAACACACTGCTACCCCTGTAATTTCATGTATACCTCTGATAGCAATGAAGGCTTCTCTACCCAAATCTAAAGCAAACACAGCTGTGGGGTGAGATACAGAGCCCACACTCATGACCTTATTTTAATAAGTTAATTTGTTTTTAGTTTATTATCCCTTAATAGGAATTTGGATTTACTAAGTAAACAGGACAGCACAACTGAAGGCATTCAGCTATGATGGTTGCACTTTGAAGTGAAACATCCAGGCTTTAGGTTGCTTTAGAAGAACTTAGATTTGCCCAAAATTCTGCACACTTGCTGGGAAAAAAATGTCTAATTCGCAATGCTGAATATTAACTACTGTACACTTGGAAGTTTGTACTTACTGAACTGTTTTCTACTTTTTTTTGTTTTTTTCTGTCAAGATGTGTGGTTATATATTCTTGGAAAAGAAAAAGCATATGACTTCTGCAAGTCTGTGGCCCTATGTTTGTGCAGAGAGTCAGAGACAGGGATGTTCAATCTGTCTCTTCCATGCTGAACCCTTTAGTGAGCACAGTTGTCACAGGAGGTGATTTGCTGGGTTTCCATATGAAAGGAATCACTCATAATCTGGCAAATGTTGGGCTCAGTGAGATGGAGAATTAAGGACTTATTGTCTATGGTAATTTCTGCTCCGTCCTTGAAGATGTCTCTAGGTAGGTGGGAATGTCTGGTTCAGATAATTTGGTCCTTTTCTCTACCTCACATCCAGGACCCACAGTAGTGGGTGGTGGAGGATTGCATATGCCATGGAAACATTCCTTTCACAGCTTTCCCTCAGCTGATTAGATTTGTGGAGGAGCAAAAACATGATAATAAAATAGAACAATTGTCTTCTTTTCAAAAAAAGGAAGTTTGTATATCTGAAAAATAAGGTAGTTACACAGAATGAGACCAGTCTGTGGTTACTGTTCACATAAGGCTAAAAAATAATGTGTTTTGGGGTTTTTTTAAGAGATATCAAGGGCATTGTTAAACCTTGTTTGCTACATTAGCCCTCGTATTCAAGACAGCACTGTAATTACAAGATTGCTTTTGCTGGTCTATGTGACACCTGAGAGCAAATGAAAATTGTTTGATTATGGAAAAAAATGTTAGACACTTGCAGTGGAAGCTGTCCCCAGCTGGCACGTCCATCTCACTGATGGTATTCACTGTATTCCCCCCAGACTGGGCAGCAAAGCTTTGTGTGTCAAGGTGAGGCAGAGGACGAGGCCGGCAAACGGACCAGGGACACACGGAAAGCAGCTCTGAAGTAGTTTCAGCTGTAAGGGTTTTGTGTGGGGAGAAATGACGAAAATCTGATTTTCACATCACTGGCTTTGCCTGGTTGTAGCAGGAACTTGGCCTGTAAACTGAGGCTTCAGCTGTGCAAGTGTTTTGGTGCCTCTTGTGCAGAAAGAGCAGGAGTGTGCAGTCAGCAGGCTCCTGACACCACGTGCCTGCCATTGCTCCGCAGCCTCTCTCCCCAGCCTGATGCTGATCCCTGATAGTCTCATAAAGCTAATTATACATTTACTGTCATTTGTAACCTTAACATTTCCCAAAGGATATTGCTTTTGAATCTGCAAAGTGAGTTTATTTGTAAGGAATCTGGCTAGAACGGAATATTTCATTGCAACCATTTTGTTAATACTGATAATATCTGGTTTTAACTTTTTTTTTTTTTCCATTAATCTTAAATTTATTTTCTTTTCAGTTACGGACGAGTTTATGCTGCAGACCCCTACCACCACACACTTGCTCCAGCAGCCACCTACGGCGTTGGTGCCGTGGTAAGTGATCAT